>OY728142.1:1501195999-1502518422 GCA_963277665.1 Viscum album | reverse complement strand
TGAGAATTTCCATACATGCCACAGTGGTGAAACTGCTCCTTAAGAATTTGATGTGGGTTCTCATTGAAGAACCCAACAGCTTGGGTTTCAGCTTGAGGAGTAGGGGTGGTTTCATTTCTAACAATGGATCTCCTCCTAGATCATTTGTGCTTGGAATTATGAGCTAATGTGCTAAATATCTGTTTCAGCTCCTCAGTGGTTCTATCACAAAAGTCTCCTCCAGAAAACTGATCCACCAAAGTTTAGTGGTAAGGGGTGAGACTATTGTAGAAGGTGTCCATGAGGAATTGAGGTGTACATTGATGGTTTGGAAGCTGCCTAAGTAACCCTCTAAACCTATCCCATGATTCATGAAATAGTTCTCCCTCATCCTAAAGGAATCCAGTTATTTTGTGCCTAATCTTATATATCAACCTCCTAGTATAGAATTTCATTGTAAAGGAATTGTAAACCTCATCCCAAGTGACAAAGATCTCTTCCTCTAACTGTTGGAACCAAGACCTAGAATTTCCCTTGAGGTAGAAGGGGAACACTCTCAATTTATTCTCTTCCTTAGTGAGACACCTAATTGGAAATTGCTGGAAACTACAATAGAAGGCTCTAATGAAGTCTAGAGAGTCTTCACTTGGCATTCTATTGAAGGAGGGCAGCTAACTAAGCATGGATTGCTTGATCTCATAATTCGTAGACCTAGGAGAGAGTATAATACATGAAGGATTTCTAGACACTAATGTTTACAAGAACTCTCTCAAACTGTGATTCTCACCTATCAGATTTCTAGGTGGGTTTATCATTCCATGTTAGTTCACATTATCAATAAGTGGATTATTCAGGTTTTCATTTCAGTTTTCTTCCATTTTAAACTTGTCTTTGTTATTTTTCACTTCATTGAGGTGCTTATCAATCTCAGGGTTACCAGGTACTATGTTTTTAGACATAGACCTGGTTTGCATGCAGCAGGTTCACAATTCTTTTTGAAATTTAATTTTATTTTTTCAGTTTTTTTAGTGAGTTGTTTTATGATTTTTTTTTTATTTTTTTATGTGAATTTTTTTTGGGGTTTTTACATGCACCTATCCTCTCCAGAAACGGCGGAAAAATTTTCATTCTCATGCGTCGTTGGGCATGGGCGACAAACTAAAATTAATACATACTTACTACTTAGGACAGTGGCAAGACAGGGTCGAACCACAGGGAGGCCTGTTGTTGTGTTTGGTGTTCTAAAAAAATAAACTAAACAAAAACACACATGAAAAAAACGAGCAAAGACAATTGGTGGTGGTGAAGTGATGTGAATGAGATTTAGTGTGTGAAAAATAAGGGAGAGTTAGTGAGTGAAAGGGAGTAGACAGTGCAGACCAGCCATAGGAATTGTGATGAAAACAAACAAAAGATGAGTAAGGGGTGAAGTCCACTAGATGATTTGATGCTTCTTAACATTATTCATGAACTTCGATTGAAGAGATTGGATCTGACTAAGAGTAACTGGCCAGAGTTGTTATCTAGTCAGCTTGTGATGAAATAGCTCTTACAATCCCTCGACTATAAAAGTCTTTCCATCCAATGGTGAAATAATGTCAGCAGTCACCGAGCTCAACTTGTCAGTTGTGTTCAGTTTGTATATCTCTTTAACGAATAATTCACTTGTCAGTGAATTACTTATATTGAAATAGTTTTTATTATGGTACAAACAAGATCAGATTTCATACGATCCCCTTTTTTAGAAAATAAGCTCATCTGTAAAAAGAAAGATAGACAATCCAATTAAATGATGCATTGTATGAATGAGATTTAAACAGAACAAATCAACTAGCTTATTCCCCCCTAAGGAGATTAGCCAGACATAGTCTATGATTTTAAAGAAACAATAGGGTATGAAATAATGAAGTTCAGGTTAAATTGAGTTGCATAATAACAGAGAACAAGACAAGTAAGAATGTTTGTCTCCCTGCTCGAGCTCTTAGAAACTCTAACTCAAGCTGCTTGATGGTAGATGCAATGTTGGAGCTCACTCGAGTCCCTCCATGGTAATCGAGGTCTGAAAATGCACAGGTACGATGCTCTCAGTACTCCAATCTGTCTCCAGTTCCGTATATCTCCTGAATGATCAAAAGTCTCAGTGATTGTCTCTCTCGTTCCAATGTGTCCTGACTGTTTTCCCTCTCCTCCTACTTAGCTCGATTGTTCTCTACTTCTCCCACCTCTCGGGAATTCATCACCCAACGAAAGTCTCTAGAATCTCCCCCTCGAGGAGTTCCCAGGCCTCTACTTGGAGCTATCACTATGTTTCTCCTCCCACTCTTGTCACCAGAGCAGTTTCTCCTAACAGAATGAAATGGTTCTCGCGCGGCTACCCACAATCCCCTGCAAAAACCCAAGTGAGTCAGATTATGTAAATAATCACATATAACTACTTAAAGATACTTATTATTGTATATATATATATATACTAAATAAAAAGACTTATAAGAATATATATTTTCTCAAACCTAATACTATTATTAAAACAATAACTATTATATTTAATTAATAACAAATATTATTATATAAGAAATTAGTATTATATATATAATATTATATTATTTTATTAATATAGCAATTATTATTATATTGTATATGATATATAATATATAAAACAATGTACATATTTATATATTATGAAAGTCATACTAATTGTATTTATTATGTAGGTTAATATCAATATTATTATCTGTTATATATAATTGTATTTATTAATATGATATACTAATATTATATATATAAGCTTATATAAAATTAATATAACGATAATTATTATTGTATATTATATTATATATATATATATATTATATTATGTAATATAATATGCTATAATAGTTATATAATATATATGTTAATATATAAAGCATATATTATATGAATGTTATTATATATTATAATAAATATAAAAACAATGGAGGGGGGGGCTTTGGGCATGTTCGGAGAAGAAGAAAAGAGGAAAAGGGGGTCGGCGCAGCGGATAAGAGGAGGGGAATTAGGTGTGCGACACAAGGGGGTAGCACGTAAGGAGGCAGGGGCTTCGGCTGATAGAGGTTCAAGCTGTGCAAGGGTTCAGTGTGGAAGGAGGGGCGCGATGGCTCTATTCGTCTTGGGTTAGGGTTTCAGACCGGAGTGATGCGGTTGAAGCCGTAGGGGAAGGTGGGTTATGGTCGTGTGGGCATGCGGCGACAGGAGGGTCATGGTGGGTTTCGAGCAGGAGGCGACGGTGCACAGCAGGGGCACCAGTGGCTTCAGATGAGGCAGGGGAGAAGGCGAGGTGACGGGTAGGGGTTGCGTTGCAGATTCTAGTGAGGAAGCAGCAAGGGGTTCGGGTTTTGAGTTCTGGAATTGATTTGTTCACATGAAAAGTTCTTAAGATCCTTTTATTCTTTGAATTTGTTGCGCCTATTGCTGTTATACTATTACAATTTGTGGGGGTTTTGCCGCTATTGATTTGGTTTGTGTAGGAGAGGTGAAAGGATGGTGGAAGAAATGAGTATTAGTGAGGTCCAGGAAGGTTCAATCGTGGGAAGAGGAGGCGCGAGTTATGTATCGGTGAAGCGGGAAGATTCAGCTGAAATGGGCTAACGGTAACAGATGCTAGAATTATTATTGGTGAGAATTTATAACAGTAACAGTGTGTATCGGTAGGGAAAAAGGTATCAGTGAGAATGAGGTTGGGATAACAGTAGGAGTGGTAAGGTTGAGGAATATCGGTAAGGAGATAGAGTAGTGGTGAGGATAAATGCAGCTACTGGTAGAGGGGTATGGTAATGGTGAGGATGGAAATAAGGTAACAGTGATGTATAAGTGTGGAGGCGTAACAAAAGGTTGTGCGTATAATGAGGTAGTGAAGGGGGCGGAGGTGTATCAGTAGACTTAGTCTGACGGTGAGAAAAGATGGAACAGTGAGGTGTATCGGTAGCAAGTCTACTTAAATAAAGGGTTAACAGTGAGGTTGAGAAAGCTGGGTAATGGTGAGTTTAAGTGTATCAGTGAGGTTGGTCACCGATGAAAAGTCTATATCGGTGAGGTAGCCTATATCGGTGAGGTTTTGTGTATCAGTGAGGAAAGTCACCGATAAGGAACATGATTGTGCACCTGCCACACCTACGAACAATCATAACCAAGGAAATTAAATAAATTAAATAATTAAAAAAAAACTAAAAAAATAAATAAATAAATTAATAAATAAAATTAATAAGAATGGAATTAAAAACAAAAAGGATAAATAATAAAATTAATTAAACATTATTTAAACATATGAATGAATTCGGGTTAAAAAAATAAACCAATTTAATTAAAGAACAAATAAAAATATTTATAGTAACTTGCTTACATTATTAAACTAATTAATTAAAGAATTAATTAAACTGAAAAATAAAAAATATATTAAACGAATAAAATTAAAATTTTAAAACATATTAAATTATTAAAAGACTAAAAACCAAAAAAAATTATTTATGTACAATTTAAAGAATAATTACAATGAAAAATTAATTAAAATAAAATTAAAATCAATTTCAAAAGAATTATGTAAATTAAAGAATATTTTTAAAAGACAATAATGAATATTAAAAATAGTTGATTTATACTAAAATTTATTATTTTACACCGCAATGTACAAAAACACAATAATTACCGATTATTTAATAAAAATAACATTTTAATATAAAAGGGTGAATAGAAAATAGAAAAAGGATGTGGAAAAGAGTGTTAAAACACTGCCACATCAATGTTCTTCTATAATAATCCTAAAAATCAATCTTAGGGTAATTTTCTATAATTAGAGTTTATCTAAATATATTTCCATGGGTTTTCTAAACATCTACTAATTCCATCTTTAATTCCCTGACCCCAGTTACCCAGAGATAGTGCATTATTTTAATACATTGGCATGATTACAAGGAATCAAGTCCCAAAACACTATTGAGTTTTGCAGTCTTTGAAAATAGATTACATCCATTATCTTTACATTTAGATTTCAAAAAACAATATTGCATATATAGTTAATTGAGAATGCCATTATTCTCTTTAACATAACCTTGCATATCAATCATAATACAATTCTTGGAATACTGGGAAAATAAAACATAAAAAAGGGGTGAGCTTAGATACTCAGTAAGGGTAAATAATTTAATGGAAGCTATAAACTTTATGGAAATATGTGTAATAAAAACAAAAACTTTTATAAATATAATCATGAACATAATATGGAAACAATAAATCCAACATCAATATATAAACATGAACATTGATATTATACTAGTTGGATAATCACATGTAATAATTGGTTTCTTAATAAGGGAATGCCTAACACATGACATCATTACCACATAGTCAAGGCCTTGTTCCATGACTACACATACATTTTTTTTCAAGGCCTTGTGACAAGACTCTAGTTTGTCTCATGTGACCTACCAATTCATCGAGGTACAATAGCGGGCTCCACCCATCACTTACTAAGTCCAATTCATTCCTCATATAAAAATGTTGAAACATAACATAAACATTTGTATTAAAACAAGCATAAAAAATGTCAATACATTAACAATAATCCATGGATGGTTTAAAAATAGAAAATACACAGTAAAACATATCATAATTCATTCAATACAATAAGAATGATTGTATTATAATAATCAATCTCAATCAAGAATAATTTCTTGTAAAGGATGGAGATATAAGGGAAAATGATAAGTAAAAAGTTTTGAGAGAACTATCCCTTTTTGTGAAATAATTTAAAAATCAAACATTAATAAAAGAATTAATTTAAAATATATTTTTGAACCAAATTTTACCATCCCACTTGGAAATTTTGAAAATAATTATCATTACAAATCATGCATGTCCAAACAAATAAATCCATAAAGTCATTTTCAAAACCTAGGCATTAATTAAAATGATTTATAAAGACAAATATTTTTAGAAATTTAAAATGATGATGTAGTTAAATAGACCCTCATATAAAACGTTAATAGATTCCATTTGAAATCATTTTTATGAAATATGGGTATCGATGATAAATATTTCCTAGTAAATAATTTCACATAATCAATCTCAGATAATATTGAGATTGAGAAAATAACCCTTACCTTGCACATTCCTTTAGTCGAGGGTACATTTAACCACCTATATAAGGACCATAGTATGTTATTAAATTATCACAGAACCACATTCATATTTATTATATCATACAAGACTCCTTTATTAATTTATACTCACTATTTAATAAGGATTTCCATGTCAAATAAAAATTTCGGCTAATAAACGCTTTCTTTATTGTATGTATTTTGACCTTTATTCTTGATCGTATCACATAGATCATGATTTAAATTCTTCTTGAATATAAACAATGATTTATATATGTAACGTCCTGGTTCCGGGTGCCACTCAATGGGTGCCCCGAACCCGGTTCGCCATGTGACCTCAAGCGCATTTCCACAAACGCCAGAGGCTGTTGACTAGCAGCGAGGGCCCAGGTCTGATAGTGGGGAAACTATGACCTCATTTGTCAAAGTGTAGCGCAACGGAATAAATAAAACATACAACAAACAGCGGAAGAGAATAACCATACATAACTTAAATAAAAAACTGTAGTAGATATAACCAACCAGTATATAAATAATGATGCAACATCCCTCAATTATATGAAAATAGCCAGAACATGTTACACAATCAATACAGTACACCCAAAAGCAGAGTACAACAAAACAAGAAAAACAGCTGCCAGCGGCATCGAGAGCCTAGGCTCGGTCCCATGCCCTTTTACTCCTCAGCAGCAGTCAAGTATCTGTATAGGGACTCTTGCCCATATCCACACCTGCAGAAACGTAATCTGTTTGTGCCGAAAAGTGTTACCCAAACAGGGTGTGAGAAATAAATTCTCAGTAGGCACTCACCAATGGCCCGTGCCCAACTACGTGTAAAACATGCAACAGGTGTGTAGTAATAAAATCCAATAAACTAAGTAGTACTAAAAGTAACTAACTTTCCAGTTATATTTCAAATTATTTATTCATTTAATCCCTTTAATTTAGTAACATTTTGTGCTCATCAGCACCAAGCCCTCAGGCCAACCAGTATCATTCCCTAAGAAAAATATAATGAACCACGCCCTCAGGCTATACAGAATCCAACCCGCAGATATTACACCCAGGCGTAACAGAAATTGCCCTCAGGCATGGGATGTGTCGTCCTTAGGCACAGAAGTCAACCCCTTTGGCACAAAAGGTTTCCCTCAGTCGAAATAGGATGTTTCCCTCAGGCTAATATATTCACGCCCTCAGGCTAATACAGTGCAGTGCCCACAGGATAATCACAACAACGCCCTCAGGCTAAATATGTAACCGGGCCATTCCCAACAAGTAAACAAGCAGTAAAAAGCAATTTCTCTCAAGGCAATTCTAGAATTAGTACTTTAAAGGCATACCCTCGGGTATCCTGGCCAAACGGCTAAACAATAGAACACACCGCCGTGGTGGTTCTGGATCCAAGCAACGATCCCAACCAGAATTTTAATATCATATTTAAATACCTAATAAATTCTAGGTGTTTAAAATATAGCAATGACCTCAGCCACATGACACCCCGACATGGGTTCGGGGCACAAAAACGCAAAAAACACACGACAGTTGGAAAAGTAAACACCAAGCCACCTACCTTATACACCAACGAGCGTTATACCCAGACACAGACTCTAGAAACGCCCGAGAACGATGTATATATTATGAAGAACAAAACCCATTAAAATGTAAATAACTTTCCCTCTGGAAAGAATTAGTAAGAATGGTACCAGGAGAAGAGAGGTCTCACCCGTGCGGTTCCAACAAGATCGTCCGAAGCCGAATCGGATTCCAGACGAACACCCGACAGATCTTCAAAGGTCTGGCCGTCCTCCTTGGCTCCAAAATGGCTCAAACGCCTCCTCTACCAAATGAGGAGGCGACTTCCTGTTGTATGCCGAAAAAAAAGTACACGGCGTGTACTTATGAGTACACGGAATGTACTTCCTTCATTTAACTGTTCCACTGGCGGCACCGCCACACTGTTCATCCGTCGACCTGAGTACATGGCATGTACATCCGAGTACACAGCATGTACTGTCGCCAAGCTGGAGGCTGCTCCACTGCCTTACTGTTTAGGCATGCCGACTGACTACATGGCGTGTAAAGGACCACTACACGGCGTGTAGTCGGTTCCTACACCCTTTGTTGCCAACATGGCTACACGCCCTGTGTACCCATCCTACACGGCCAAAAGTACACGGCATGTGGAAATGTACATGGCGTGTAGATCCAAAATTTAGGATTTTTCCCTATTTTTCATAGTTTCTCAAAAACACTTAATAGAAAGGAAAAATAAGAAGCCTGTACCTCAAAAATAAGTACCGAGTTCTTACAAACTTCCCCCCTTATAGAAATTCATCCCCGAATTTCCCTTCCAAGGGTGGTGAAGATATAGCTGTGAACAACACCTTCCATTGAGCACGTACGTCAACCTCCCACTCCCAGGTCTCGTCCTGCACTCGGCCATGATTCCATAGCACCCGTATGAGAGGAACTGACCGGCCTCAGAGAACCGTCGTGATCCTTTCAACAATACGAATCAGATGCTCCTCAAAGGACGCATATGCCTCCAGATCAACCTCCTCTGGTTGAAAAATGTGAGACGGGTCTGAATGGTAGCGACGCAACTGAAACATGTGGAAGACGTCGTGCATGGCTCGGTACCGATTCGATAACTGCAACTGATAGGCAACCAACCCGACACTCTCTAGAATCTCAAATGGCCCCACATACCTCGATGAAAGCTTACCCTGTCTCCTGATCTGCTTGTGTCCTAGCCTCGACGAAACACACAAGAAAACCAGATTCCCAACCACGAACTCCAAAGGTCATCTACGACGATCAGTATTTGACTTCTGTCAAGACTGCGCAGTAGCCATCTGCTTCCGAAACAATTGGACCTGCTCAAATGTCTCCTGCACAAGCTGTGGTCCCAGTAAAGCTGCCTCACCTGCCTCTAACAAGACCAAGAGTGATCGGCATGACCTACCATATAAATCCTCGTATGGTTCCATCTCAATAGTTTCCTGAAAACTATTGTTATTGGGAAACTCGAATAAGGGTATATACTTCTCCCAAGAACCCCCAATGTCTAGGACGCATGCGTGAAGCATGTCCTCTAGCACCTGTATCGTCCGCTCTAACTAGCCATTTGTCTCAGGGTTGTATGATGTGCTCAGAAGCACCTGTATACCCAGCGCCCTCTAAAACCTCTACCAGAAACGAGACGTAAAGTGGGTGTCCCTATCCGAAAAGATAGAATAAGGGACCCTATGAAGACGAACGATCTCTCGGATATACTGTCGTCTGAGCATGTCAATACCGAAGGTCTCCTTGATTGGAAAGAAGTGAGCTACCTTCGTGAGTATGTCCATAAAAACCCACACGACATCATTTACACTCAAAAATGGGTAACTGCTGTAACATCCCAACTGGCCTTTGGTTCTCCACCTTCACCTACTGACAGGTGGAACACTTCTTAACAAAACCTGCTATCTCCTTCTTCATAACTGGCCACCAGTACTGATGCCTAAAGTCACGGTACATCTTGGTAACCCCGGGAAGAACTGCCCAAGATGAAGCATGAAACTCCCGCATTAGATCCTTGCAAATATCCCCTGGAACCCATACTCGTCCATGGAAACGCAAAACCTCATAACTGACTATCGTCCATCCAGGAGAAGGGTACTCACTTGCCACCGACTCCCGTAGAACTAGGCCTTCTAAATCTGATATTTGTCTCATTCTCACTAGGTCCAGGAGGGTAGAAGTCACAGCTAACAATGAAAGATAAGTCTGCCCCTGACTGTCATGCACCTCCAAATGCATCTTAGAGAACAAAGCCATGAGCTCCCACTCACCATTGGCCTCTTGCACTACTTGTATCTGATTCTTCCTGCTCAGTGCATCAGTTACTACATTACCTTTACCAGGTGTGTAGGCAAGCTCAAAATCGAAGGAATAGAGGTACTCAACCCACCTCCTCTGCCTCAGATTCAAGTCCCACTGAGTAACGATATAGTTGAGGATTATTTGGTCGGTGAAAAACACAAAATGCTATCCCAGTAGATAGTGTCTCCAGCAGCGCAACGCATGCACAATTGCATCCAACTCGAGATCATGCGTCGGGTAATTCCTCCCATGTGGCCTCAACTGTCGAGACCTGTACGCAACAACTCGGTCGCCCTGCATCAACACTACTCCCAGACCAATACCTGATGCATCATAGTAAACTGTATAACTGTTCCCCTAATCTGGGAGTATCAGGATCAGTGTTGATGTCAACCTTCCCCTCAGGTCCTGAAAAGCTGCCTCGCAAACTTCTGACCAAGCAAACATCACCCCTTTCTTAGTCAGACCCATCAACGGTGCTGCTAAGTAGGAGAAGTCATGTATGATGAATATGTAGTAACCAGCTAGCCCCAAGAAACTCTGTATCTCAAACATGTTCTTAGGCTACTCCCAGGAAACTACAGCTCTCACCTTCTCTGGGTCTACTGCAACTCCTACATCTAAGATGATATGACCCAGGAAGTGAATCTGGTCCATCCAAAAGTGGCACTTTGGGAGCTTAGAATATAGCTGATGCTCTCTCAGTGTACTCAATACGATCTCAAGATAGGTGGCATGGTCGTGTCGTGTGTGAGAGTACACTAATATGTCGTCCATGAAGACTACCACAAAAGAATCAAGGTACGGATGAACATATGATTCATCGGAGCCATGAAAACTGCTGGCGCGGTTGTGAGTCCAAACGGCATAACTGTATACTCTTACAGACCATACATACTCCTAATATCCGTGAAAGGTAAATCAGATGGTCTCACGCGTAGTTAATGATATCCGGATCTCTAGTCAATATTCTAGAACACTCGTGCTCCACGAAGCTGATCAAAAATATTATCTATCCTCCAAAAGGGATATCAATTCATGACCATCAACTGATTCAACTTCCGATAATCCACACAAAGTATGAGGGTATCGTCCACCTTCTTCTCAAAAAGGACTGGACAACCCCAAAGAGAAGTACTGGGTTGGATAAAACCCTTCGGCTGTAACTCCTCTAACTACCTATTGAGCGCCTTCATCTCCGGTTTAGCCATACTATAAAGAGGAATTGACACCGGTGCTGCTCCTGGCTCTAGATCGATGGAGAAATCCACCTCACGCACCGGAGGTAGACCCGAAAATTTATCCGGGAATACATCCCTGAAACGATCAACAACTGGAGGGAAATCCTTCTGAAAAGTCCCCTGATCATACAAATACAAACTCACAATCTAGGATATGACTCCACCTCTCCCACGATGCTCTGGTCCAACTCAACTTGCCTGAATATCCCACTTGCCCTTGTATAGAAACTCTCCGCCCTCTGGTGACGTGAAACGCACCCTGTGACGATAGCAGTCTACAAAATCTCGATAGGGAACCAACCAGTCCATCTCGAGAATGACGTCATAGCTCGCCATCTCTAAGAAATAGAGGTCCCATGGAAGGTGACACCCACTAACCTCAAGGGGGAACTCCTTGCACTGACGCACACCAGCCGTTCTAGTCCCCAACAGAGTGTCTAGAATCATGATATCAGATGAAGTAGAAACACAGAGCCCAAGGCTCTCCACAACGAGTACACATATAAAACTATGCATAACACCCATATCGAAAAGTACTGAAGATAAGACATAAGATACTAGAATAGAACCTCTGACTGTAGAAGGTCTGGGATCCTGCTCTTGTTGGGTCTGTTGCACTACATATGCCTTCCCAGTGTTGTGGCCTTGTGACACAGCTTGGCTACCCTGAGTTATCCTGCCCTACTGCCTCTGAAATCATGGTGTCTGGCTACCTCGGCCATGACCACCATCTCTGCCTCACACCCTGACGCATTCTAGTTCCCTGACTGGTAAGAAGCCAATGGTCCTTCTCCCACACGCGGAGTCTTCACAGAACCCCTCTCACTAGCCACTCGTAGAAACACCCTGCAAAAGTATTGCATATGACCCACCATGCCGTAAGCTCGGCACTCCACTAGGTCTCGTGGACACTATGATCTCTTTTGCCACTCTCTACCACACTGGTAGCACCTGATCGGGCAACCTGAATAAGCTGCCTGGATGGTACTACCACCCTAAGAGAATTCCATCTGTCTCTTCCTCTTGCCAGTAGAAATAGTACCAGTTACTGATGCTGAACTTCCCTGGCCCACACCACTAGCTTCTCAAAGGTTCCTCTCTGTGATCAACACCTGGTTAACAATAGCGTGTATAGTAGGTAAACTGAAGACATTCACCAGCGCTCAGATGTCATATCGAAGACCATCCTCAAAACGTCTGGCTCTCAACGTCTCATCACCCACCATCACGGGTGCAAAGCGTTGAAGCTCCAAAAAACGAGTAGAATAATCCATCACTGACATAGCGCCATGCTGCAGATTCATGAAATCTCGAGCTCTATCTGCTCTCAGCGTCTCCGGGACTAAAAAGTCATAGAATACTGCCTGAAAATATTCCCATGCCATGTCCCTGTGATGCTTTGACTGGGTGGTAGCATCTCACCACCTCTTGGCGGAATCACGCAGCATGTAAGTCGCGAGCTTGACACTCCCACTTGGAGGTGTCTCTAGATGCTCAAAAATATTCTGCATCCATCGTAGCCAAGAATTCGTAGCCTGTGGTCCGCCATCCCCTAAGAACGTAGTCGGATGCTGCTGCTGGATGATACGCGTCAGCTTGGCCATAGATGTGGCAGCCTGCGATGCTCCCTGAAAGGTTTGCATGAACCGCATAAAGCCACCATGGAACTGCACCTTCGCGCCTGTGCTCGGTATAGCAGCTGGCGCTGCATCTGGCTCTGCTGAAGGATCCACTGGTAGCCCATGGCCCACCATCTCCGGAGTATACTCGTCGCCGCTCTCCTAGCGAACAACTCGCGGTCGTCTAGGTGGCATGACACTACAAGGTCAATGGCATGTGTTAGATTCAAAATTATTAAGACTGAAAAGTGAAGGAACCAAAACGGAAACTAGAGGAAGAAGGCATTCAAAATTTTCAAAACAAGACTACACGGCGTGTACAATGACTACACGACGTGTACTTGACTTCCCTTCCCCTTCCCGGTCCTTCTACACGGCTAAGCCACACGGCTTCCGTTAAACAAAAACTACACGGCGTGTATAATGTCTACACGACGTGTACTGTGTTATTTTCCAACTGCCCGTGTCGTCTGTGACACGGCTGACTACTTGACTTGACACTACATGACTTATTACACTCGCACACGGCGTGTCAACAACCCTGTTTTCCAGTCACATGGCTAACTCCACACGGTCTGTCCTCGAAAAATACTACACAGCGTGTCCCACGGGTGCACGGCGTGTTCGAGGAGAGGTGACACCGGCCCATGTTGTTAGTTACACGGCCGAGTCCCTAGGTCACACTACACGGCGTGTGCATCATTGACACGGCATGTTCTGTGCAGGAGCTCACCGACCTATGTTGTTAGTTACACTGCCGGACTCCGGGTCAACCCTACACGGCGTGTACAGAAGCTACATGACGTGTTTTACCCGAGCCGTTCCCTACCCCGTGTCGCCGCCCACATAGTTTGTGACACGTGAAGAGACTACACGGCGTGTACGTAGGGTACACAGAGTGTACTAAAAAAGTTCACTTTTCATTCCGAATAGAAGAACATACACGACGTGTATAGAGATATTACATGGCGTGTATACTGGGTTTCCGAACAGTATGCCTCTAAAACTTCCCCGAAACCAAGAAAATACTAAAAACCCACAACTAAGTGTCAAATTTCGACCCGTGAGGGCCCATACTCTCCACGAATCAATGTCTAACATCGTATCTATGTTAAAATAAATAAATAGTCAATGATCCACCAAATTACGGTCAATGGGGGCCCATACTCCCCAAAAACCGAAGTATGGAATCCATTCTATAAGCAGGCTCACATGACATTTCCCTATCACACAACATGTATTTTATCGGAGCAGCTATCACAACATCAAGATTTTCTAGAACAACACCTATCACAACAACATGCAATTTCTAATGCACCTACATGGCATTGAAACTATGCATGGAATGTGATATCTAGAATGTGCCTATATGTTGAATGAGATGGCATACCCTTGTCTCATCGTGTTTCAACTAAATAGAACCCATAGATAAATTATAAACAACACAATCTCAAGTGAGTCACCCAATAGTGAAATCAAATCAAGTGTAAAATTTGAAAAATCAAAAGAATTGAAAAATAAGAGGTAGACTGGCCTTTCCCTGTACACAGGTTAGCTACGCCCGAGCACAGCTTATTACCAACTACCATTCGTTCTATCCCTTACTACGACTCCAAATAGTAAGTCAAAGAAAAGAAACCCCTTTGATAGCACTTTGTATCGTCCTGGTTTCGGGTGCTGCTCAACAAGTACCTCGAACCTGGTCCGACACGTGACCTCAAGCACATTTCCCCAAACGCCAGAGGCTGCCGACTAGCAGCGAGGCCCCAGGTCTGATTGTGGGGAAACTAGGCCCTCATTTGTCAAAGCGTAGCGCAATGGAATGAATAAAACATACAACAAACAACGGAAGTGAATAACCATACATAACTGAAATAAACAACTACAATTGATATAACCAACCAGTATATAAATAATGATGCAACATGCCTCAATTCTATGAAAACATCCAGAACATGTTACATAATAAATACAGTACACCAAAAAGTAGAGTACACAAAAACAAACAAAACAGCAGGCGGTGGAATCGTGAGCCTAGGTTCGGTCCCATGCCCTCCTACTCCTCAGTAGCAGTCATGTACTTGTATAGGGACTCTTTCCCCTATCCACACCTGCAGAAACGTAATCTTCTTGGGCCTAAAAGCATGACCCAAATAGTGTGTGAGAAATAAATTCCCAGTAGGCACTCACCAACGGCCCGTGCCCAACTGCATGTAAAACATGCAACAAGTGTGCAGTAATAAAATGCAATAAACTAAGAAATACTAAAATTAACTAACTTTCCAGTTATATTGCCATTTAATTATTCATTAAATCCCTTTGATTTAGTAACATTTTGTGCTCAACATCACCAAGCCCTCAGGACAACTAATATCTTGCCCTCAGGATAATATAGTGAACCATGCCCTTAGGCTATAGAGAATCCAACCCTCAAGTGTTGCTATCAGGCGTAACGGAAATTTCCCTCAGGCGTAGGAAGTGTCGCCTTTAGGTACAGAAGTCAAGCCCTCAGGCACGAAAGGTTTCCCTCAGCCGAAATACGATGTTGCCCTCGGGATAATACATCCACGCCCTCAGGCTAATACAGTGTAGTTCCCACATGCTAATCACAACAATGCCCTCAGTCTAAACAGGTAACCGAGCAATGGCCAATAGGTAAACAAGCAGTAACAAGAAAGTCCTCTCAAGGAAATTCTATAATTACTAATTTAAAGGCATACACTCGGGTATCCTAGCCAAATGGCTAAACAGTGGAACACATCCCCGGGGTGGTTCCGAATCCAAGCAACGATCCCAACCAGCATTTTAATATCATATTTAAATACTGAATAAATTCAATGTGTTTAAAATATAGCAACGGCCTCAGCGACACGACACCCCAACATGGGTTTGTGGCACAAAAACCCACAAAAAACACGACAATTGGAAAACTAAACACCAATCCACCTACCTTATACGCCAACGAGCGTTATACCCGGACGCCGACTACAGAAACGCCCAAGAATGACATAGATCCGACGAAGAACAAAACCCATTCAAACATAAATAACATTACCTAAGGAAAGAATTGGTAATAACGGTACCAGGAGAGGAGAGGGCTCACCCGTGCGGTTCCAACAAGATCGTCCGAAGCCGAATCAGAATCCAGACGAACACCCGATGGATCTTCAAAGGTCCAGCCGTCCTCCTTGGCTCCAAAACGGCTCAAACGCCTCCTCTACCAAATGAGTAGGCTACTGCCTGTTTTAAGAAGAAAATGAAAAGTGCATGGCGTGTACTTATGATTACATGATGTGTACTTCCTTCATTTAACTGTTCCACTGGCGGCACCACCACACTGTTCATCTGTCGACCTGAGTACACGACATGTACTTCCGAGTACACGGCGTGTACTATCGCCCAACGGACGGCTGCTCCACCGCCTTACTGTTTATGTCTGCCGACTGACTACATGACATGTAAAGGACCACTACACGGTGTGTAGTCGGTTCCTACACCCTTCTTCACCAACATGACTACAAGCCCCGTGTACCCATCCTACACGGCCAAAAGTACACGACGTGTGGAAAAGAACACGGTGTGTAGTTCCAAAATTTAGGATTTTTCCCCATTTTCCATAGTTTATCAAAAACACTTAAAGAAAAGAAAAAAGAAGAATCCCGTACCTCAAAACTAAGAACTGGGTTCTTACAATATATCATATATATTTAGTATATAAATATGTATAATATACAGATATATAAAATGAAAAACACCATTTATGGGGATAGTAGGCCGTACGTACACATAATTATTGTCTTCATTTTCATATCATATTTAACAGAACTAAGTGAATAAGATATATATATATATATATATATATATATTCAGTACCATTTTTATTTAATATATGAAAAAATTATTAATAATATATATTTTTATAATCATTGTTTAACTGTGAGTGTTGAAATGAATCTCATCGTGTCGTGGAGTTGGTAAGCCGTAGGGACACACGAGCGACAATATCATTTCTTTAATTATTAAAAGGTGTGAAATTGGATGGTTTATTAATTTTATAGAGAAATTTACATGATATTTACATTATTTATATACATATTAGTCATCATTATATCAATCCAAATAACATAGTGTGGAATTACAAATTACACCACGACGTGGAGACGGTAAGCCGTATGTACGCACGCATGGTGACATTATCATTCATAGGATGGATAGAATAATGAATATGGTTGTACCATATTTATAATAACATAAAATTTTTTATAAGTTACTGGATTTATTATTTTGGTTTGGAAGCAACAATAAAATAGGAAGTGGAAGAAGAAAAGAACCTGAAAGATGGTGGTGAAATTATTACCTCTTCGTCGGGTGTTTCCTTTTGAGTTGATCGAACAGACTCCAAAGGCTGGATTTATGAACAATTTAATGCCTCTATGGAGAAGTGATAGAAGTTGGGAAGATATTTGGGTAGGGGTTGGCTGATAAAAATGTCTTTGGAGGTGTGATTTTGAGAGATGGGGAGGTTCCCTTATATAAGAGGGGTTATGGTCACTTTAGGAAAAGATTAAAATACTAATTTATTATACAATAATATTTTGTTAATAATGGCTTAAAATGAATTTATTTCAAGGAATAGGTGGTAATGGGTCGAGAAAATCTCAACCAATAGGTTTTATACAAGATTAGGTTACCATTTAATCCTTATATTTTAGATTTAACTCTTAGTTAAATAGTTTATCTTTTACTGTATCTTCTTTTATTCTTACACTATATGGATAATATACATACTTTAAACTTATTATAGATCCTCTAGGGTTTCATTAATGACATATATAATATTATATAGTCCTTTTGGATGAACCTTAGATTATTAGAATATTATATCAACCAATAATATAGTATTTGTTTTAAAAATTAATTTATGTCAATTTTGATGCTATTTGGTATTTGGTTTTTGTGAAAGTCAGAAAAACCTTATCAATTCAGAAAAATATTTATCTAACAAACCCTAACATATAATATTAACCTAGAAAATTAGTTTAATTAATCATAAGTCTCAATTTACATTTATTTGGATATTTATAATATCAATTATTTTAATATGTCATTAATATGGTAATTATTTCGTCATCATTGTGTCACAAATAAATTAAATTATTTAATGTATAAAAATTATAAATAAAATAAAATAATGTAGGAAATAGTTTCATATTTCTAATGAATATATATAGTGGAATTTATTTTTATGTATAACCCTATATTAAAAGTGGTTTTGTTAATAAACATTGAATTGAACAGTTTTAACTCTACTTTAAAGAAAATAATAATAAATGTCCTCATCTAATCCAATTGGATGTAAAGGATCATAGTTAATTTTTGAAGTTGTTTTAGGATGAATTACACTTATCCAATAGAATTTGGACACGTTTTAGGGTAACTATAATATCATTTTTACCATTAATTACCCTATTTACTTTTAACTGTGGTAAATAAAAGTCAAAAGTTACTATTAATCAAAAATTATTTTCATCTTATTGAACCAAATATTACATACTAATGTCATCCATGTCTCTCAAATTTTTGAAACTCAACTCACAGATGCGGTAAAATTACGTTTTATGCAAATTTACAAATGCTCCTTGAAGGTGAGTAAATGACGGTAAAAATATCAATAAAAAACTTAGACATCAAATTCTATTATAAAATGACATAATTGAATTAAAATGATCTTATATAGGTATTATATATCAGTTTTGACATAAAATATATTTATATAAAATAAATAATTATTTAAATAAAAAGGCAGTTTTAAATAATAATGTAGTGTTTTTCACAATTCATTAAAAATTGAATGTTTTCAGAAAAATACAAAAAAATCACCCAAAGATAATTTTGATATTCCTAATTCAAAAACGAATTCTATTTTACTAAATTAAATTAATATAAGTTTCATTTATTAATTTAAAATTATCTCTCTTTGTCAAAACCAAAAATCGGTTTTTTAAAAAGTAATAACTATCAAATTATTGACATGCGTTTATGTATAATTTAAATGAGAAATTACTTATAATGACATAAATTGTATTAAATGATAAAAATATTATCTAATTATACTTTAAATCCATTTAAATGTCTAATTTAACACTAAATATTATTTCAATTAATTTTTTTTCATTCAAAACATAGTATTTTCACTAGTCGTCAAAATATGAAATTTATCCAAAAAGTACCAAAAATTTACCAAACTAAAAATTTATGTCCCGATTCTAAAGAATAATTTAATTAAATTAAATTGAATATATAGAAGGGTCTAATATTTTTTAAAAAATGGTTCTCCATTAAAAGTCTATAAAATTGCATTTTTTGGGAAATACATCTTTTATCTGAAAAATGAATTTGTTCTTATATTATGTCTAAGAAACAATTTACATGGATGTTAAAATTATATAGAGTATATAAGATTCAAAATTCAGTTAATACTATTCATAACCAATTTTTGAATAGCTAGTTTGGTTAGTTGCGGTGCGCTCGAACTCGGTGTTGCGTGTAGCACAAGCAATTGAATTACTTTAATAATATAACATACTATTAAATCTTGGGGTGTTACAATAAACATGTATTTTTTTACTAAAAAATTTATGGTGGGGTTATATGATTTATATATATTTTTATAAATAGTAATTGTAAATAATAAAATATACACATAATGGTATTTTATTTATAATGCTTAGACCTTAAATAAATAATTTTATTTATGATATTATGATGAGAGAGTGATTACCTTATTAAGGAATGATTCAAATAAATGATATTATTAATATTAAAAGAAATATAATTTTGATATTTTGATTTTGTCAACAATGTTTTTGGATTATTATGATGTGTAATATTTGAGTAAATGTAGGTTTTTTAATGAATCAAGTTTTTATGACATTAACAAAAATAAATTACTAAATATTGTAAAAATAGACAAAAATGAGTTTTCAAAATAAATACAATTTCATCAAATGATATAATTGTCATAAAATACTGATATTAGGACAAAGATATTATATAATTCTAAAATTTTTATTAATTATCCACTTGAGGTTTTCTTGGAATTTTATTGTAACCATATTAAACATATAGTGTGAAAATAGATGAATTCATGGTACGAGTTATTTTATTTAACAAATGGTGAAAGCGAAAATATATGGTTAAAATTGTAATATAACGATGTCTAAAACCTATTTTATAGATTATTTCTACGCATAATCATCTTATACAATAAATATATTACATTGGAACAATTATAATTCGAAAATTAATTTATTACATAATAATGTTTCAAGACTTTCCTAAAGTGCCCACCCTTTCTCCTATAAAAGGCCACCAACTATACCCACTTATTCAAACCTCTTAATCCCCATGGAACATAACAATTATTCTCAAAAAAGCTTCAAAAATCCCTCAACTCCATCTATATGCCATAAAATTGGTAGAAGGAAACTCAAGAAATCCGTTTGGATCAAATCAAAAGGAGTTACTAGATTTAGAGGTAACGTCTTCTCTCAAAAACCATTCATTTATTATCCTTATCCAACCCCCTAACCTATTTCTATTAAATTATTTTATAACAAAAATATTATACATAACAGAATAGGATGTTTTTACGCTATGTTATCAACCTAAACATAAACACACCTCTATCTAATGTATATAGAATATATTGTTTCAGTGTTTGGAGAACTATTTCCCCACGAAATGATGATTATACCATTATATCCTACCAACTATCATGGTGGAAATTATCATGTGTCTATATTTTTATATGATATGTATTATTTTTATATTTTTTATATTATAAATAATTTTTTATCTACAACATACCTTTATGCATTCAATAATGTGTATCTATGATAATTTAATCTTAGCTACCACCCCCTCAAAGTGATATGAATCGTTCATGCCTTACATGGAATGTGTAAGGGATAAAATTAATGATATAATTTAACATATAAAATATACTTATTATAATGGAATTATAATATACATATGTATCATTTTGTTTTCATTCCTTTAATATTTCAATGAAATGAATGTAGTGTTCATGCGGACGTATGACCTACTGTCTCCATGAACATTGCATTTAATTTGTTATCTACTAATGTTATGGACTATTATAAGTACATATATACATAATATATATTATATTTATAACATGTATATAATTATTGAGGAAATTTAATTATTACCACATGGATAATTTTCATCTAAAATGCTTATTTTTTACTCAAGTACCGAATATCGACAAAATGTTCGATATGAACATAAATAATTAACTAATTATTATAACATTGTAATAAGTGATATAAAATGAATAATAATATTTAAAAAGATTATAATTGAATTAGAAATTAACATATTTTTATTTTTTAGGAAATTAATGAATGAATGAGACATGTTGGACTCAAGGTACGAGACTTCATCTCAATCTCCTTTCATTAAGGCATATTTTGATTTATATACAACCTTATTTTAAATAGTGTATAATCAAACCATTTGTATTTTAATTTCATTAAATAGTTTTCTAAAAGAATCTATTTTTTATGAGGTGTTTTATTAAAGGAATAAAGGAATTTTTCTTCTTAATGTGTGAGATGACAATGATGCGAGCAATATTTAATTCTTGTTTTCTTGTACAAGATGTTATGTTTCTAAAAAGGTAAGTAAATACCATATTCATTTTTGAGGTATTTTGGTATTGAAATTTTTTTTGATAATAAATTTATTATATAAATATCTTTAAAGTATTTCTTATGATTATAATGTAGAAATTTTGTTTTTCCATCATGATTTTGTGTGTGATATGATTGTATTATGGTTCTTTTCCATTTCAAATGTATATGATTGGTTATATAATAAATTGAGGGTAGGTGAGCCCATGATAGCTCTCCAAAGGATTTAGTAACATGACATATGTAAATATTTTGGATTCTTCTAATGGATTTATGGGTTATACTATAGTTGGTATTCCCAACATAAACATGAAGGATACTCTTTACGTGTATATGAAAGCTACAAAGTATGTATGATATGGACTCCACAAGATACCTTTATGATTGATTATTTCTATTAATTTTTCATGATTCTATGAATTCATGGGTTTATAAATATTCATTGACTAAATTTTTCATTCATTACTTTATCCCTTACTGAGTTTATATACTCGACCTAAGTTTTTAAAGTGTTTTCACTTTCTATAAGGATACGTAAGATAAAGGAATAAGTCAAGAATATTTTTATCAGGAAAAGAAATCATGTTTTTTAAAGTGTTTTATTGGATGAAAAAAAAAATACTATTTTTATTGTATCCTTTTGTATGATTATGGGATGATATGTGTTAATAATGGACTAATTCTTCAAAACTCTAAACCTAAAAATATCCTCAATGTGAATTAACATCATGTTATTTACTTGTCTCAAGATTAATAATGTTTTAAGGATTGGGATTTATATTATGATATATATGTAAAATCATCTTCAATTGTATTTGTATTTAATATAATAATTTTTAATAAAATTCACTATTTGGCTCAGTTGAATAATATTATTCATATAATTATATTTCTATATGAGGGGGAGTATCTATAATTGATTTGATATTAATAACACTAGTCTGATTCATGAAATTATTTGTTGTTCCTATATTAATTTTGGAGTTTTATCTACACCACAACATATTTATTCTTTCTTTTTATAAAGATATTTATAGATATCTCTATTATCTTGACATTGATGGAACCTGTATTTTATATCTAACGAATAATAATTTTAAATATAAAATTCATATAGTCTTGTAAAATAAATTGATTATGAAAAAATTTATATATAATCAGAGATAAATCCACTAAATTGATTAAAAAATGTTTTATTCTAAGTAAGGTTAAATAATAGGTAAAAAAGGCTCTAACACTAATTATAACTCATTGTAGGATCACGAAGAAACACTTGAGGTGTGTTCTATTATGGTGTGGTCAAATTATTTTTACAAAATTTAATCATATTCTAAATATTAATACATAAAAATATTGTGGTCTATTGAACCTCTATGGTTATTTATTATCCATAAATATAATATTTTTTATACAACCTATATACACCACATGAACACAAGTGATGTATTAAATTAATAAAATCATAACTTTTATAAGGTTTGACCCTAATGTAGGAAGCCTACACCATATCGTGTTTGTCTTTTATTGATACAAATATTATACCATAAAAACATGTTATCTATTGAATGTGGAATGTGGGATATTTTATTATAAAAAACTCACGCCGTATTACATAGTAAATTGGTTCAAAATATTATACATGTGAAGGGTTATATATATATATATATATATGAATAAATACATCAATATATTATACAATTAAAGGGATATTTGTAATTCATCCCACAATCTATATGCCAGAATCAAATAAAATTGATTTTAAATTCCTTCTAACATTCTGAATTAGATCAAATCACAATCCAGGGATGCATATGAACCCTAAATAACTAGTATACTTCCAAAATATATGTTTTCTTCATCTTCCTTTTTGTATGAAAACTTAACTTATGAGACTTCATTTATTTTTTTAACTTAGATTCCACGTTTCTATAAAACATATTCATTGATCTAGTAATCTCATTTTTCTAGAAATAAATTCCCAGTAAATTTTTCATGGATTATAAAATTTACCTGAATAGCCTCAAAATATTTCATCGTTATATAAACCTTAAATAATTCAATCTATCTATCTCACTAATTTTATCCTCTCACATGTTTACTGCCTCTTCTTTAGTGGGTCTTCAATAGTGATATTTTATTTAATTAACCCTTTTGATCAATTCAAATTAATTCAAATTTTTCTATAACATATAAAATTATTTTATTGGATACTCATATAATATTCCCTAGCTCAAAAAATATAGGAGTCTTCATCCTCAGAAATCATGGACTCTCATCCTATAAATCTTCACATTCCACAAGAGTTCTGATTCATTGATTTCGATCTACAACTATATCTACTTCTTTCAGGAGTATATTATTTCAATAAAAACCTATAATATATTCTAATAGATCAATTTTCTATTAGAAGTATATCTTTTTATCTCACCAACATTTATTTCCCATCATACTCACTATTTTATTCTTGATTTATATTATCAAATGAATATATGTATGAATTATCATCTTCTTCTAATTTCTATTATCTATAAATGGAATATATATAACATATGTTTAGATTGAATAATAATATAAAATATTTCATAAAATATTTCAAAAAATAAAAATACACATCTCTAAAATTATAAAAAAATTTATGACTTTTATACTTCAAAAATAAGTAATCCATTCATTAAGAATGAACATTAATTTACCTAAAAATGATTACAAGTGGTATCAAACAAAAATTTATTATATAAACCGAATGAAAATGAAATAATTATATTGGCTACATTAATAATATTTTTTCTAGATAAAGCTCTATAAAGTATACTAGATATAGTATAATGAAGTTAATGAGAATAAGTTCTTATATTTCTATCAATATATCTTGATCCGATGTTGGGATAAATATATTCCAGATGAACATTTATTAATCCTACTGAATAAAGAAAATCATAAATACAACTGTATGAATGATATTATCTCTACCAAAAGGATCCTAAAAAAAATTGTTATGTAAATCATACTAACTATCAAACAGAAATGTTGTGATGAACTTTTCATGTGATGGTGGAGTTCATTAAATTATATTTCAACCACCTCTAAGTAATGTGGAATATCCCCAGTGGACTTAAAATAGGGATTGATCCACATTCGGGTAGAATGATTGTTTTTATATGTATTTTTATTTCCCCAAAATGTAATCTAATTTTGTTTGATATTTTTTAACAATTCTTTTCCTGAGATCACATCAATGTAAATGATAGAGTGTTTTTCTAAGAGGTTTCTCATTATAAGGATATCAATGAAAATGAAATATTATTTTCATTGTAATTTTTGTGTATGTGATACTATTAATCAATGATATCAGGGTTAGAGTGATAAAAGGATATTTAGATAAATTTGATCATGGATTCCTGAGGCTAGGGAAATAAATCATTGTCTGGTCAATCTAATCAAGGGATTATGATGTTAAGGAAGATATACATTTATATAAATGTTTCTATTGTAGAAACCTTATGTCTGGTCATAGATATCCAAAATAGTATAGTTTAAATTATAAATACATATTTATAATGGTTTTTTTTGTTATAAGAATTATAAAATACAGTTTTAAGTGTTTTAAATTTTGTAAATTTTCCGCTGTACATGTTTATGAAAGACTTGCACAGTTTTCTAAAATATTTTTATAAATGTGAATATAATTTATATATGTAAGAAATTTTTTTATAGAAGAACTCTTAAAGAGGTTCATAAATATATTCTGTTTAATTTTTATAGACTAAAATTAGACACTCTTGTGGAAAATTGTATACTCTTTCAATCATACATTTGGAATTATAACATGTTTCTATTTAATATACTTTTTTTTAGTAATGTGGTATTCTATAAATGAGTATTATTTATTTAAATATGGTAGGTCTAAATGTTAAAACAATAGTGAATATAAATACAACCAAACCATCAATAATTAATCGGTCTGATTACGAGCATTGGTGAGATCATATGAATACTTTTGATGTTAAAACTGTTGTATAAACATTATTATGATGGCAGTAAACAATCAAATTATTGAGAAGGATATAACATTTCTTAATTTTTTCCATATCAAAAATAATTTTTATGTTATTTTCACAATTCATCCCAATTATAAATGATTTTAACATATTAAATAGAAAAAATCAATTATTAACCTAAACTAATCATTTATATAATTCATCTTAACCCATATCCTTACAGAGAAAAACTATATGAAAATGGGGAGGATATATTTTTCAAATTTCATTTTTCCTAAATATGATTTCTTATAATTTTTATAAAATAACAAGGAAACATATTTTTTATAAACATAATAAGTCTCAACCAGATCATTTATTTTTTGGATGTCTCATAAGATAACACATTCCATTATTGTTTTTACAACTACGAAATCCATTTTATAATAAAATCTTTTGTAAAAATTTTTATAAAATTTTCTTCGGGATGTATTATTTTTTCACACTATATATGATATTATATTTATGTACAATTGTTTTATATTATTTTTAATTATTTTCCAAATAAAATTTATTTCAATATTTTAATTGTTTTATCAGAAAATTATATCCGATAAAACTAAAAAATATCCAAAAAATTATTAATTTTATTATCAATTGAAAATAATATAAACATTATAAAAAATGTACATCAATGTATTTGAGTGATTAAAACCCATCCATTTTTTATGATCATTTATTAACCATTGCATATGCTTGTATGTTGGATCATCTACCACCCAAGACTATATATATAGAAATAGTCTGTCTCCACATCTTATCTTCCATTTTAATTTAGTGGAGAGATATCATCACATAGTTTTCTTTCCATCCTTTTGTTTTTATTTATTACAATATTTTTCAAGGTTCATGTAATTAAAACTCATGGAATCTAATGATGTTCTTGTAAATAGATACCTTAATTAAGTGAAGATTATTTATAGTGGTTGGTTTCAATTATATAATTATCTTCTAATGTTTTTAATTTTCTTCCAACATTAGAAATCCCTATGTGTCTCAAAATATGATTTTTATTCATACTATCATGTTACACTAGGATTATTATATATTTATTCCAAATTGAATCAATTTTATGGGGTAAAAAGTTGTCCAATTTTTTAGAAACCTTATAAAAAAAATATAAAAAAGATTATTGATATTTTAAAAATTTCTCTAGAAGTAGAAGTATCATTTCTCAATCATAAGTGACCATAGAATATTAGAATGTTTGAGAAAAATGTTGTGGATACCTCACTATTTTCAACCTATTAAAATGATATAAAAGTATAATATCTTAGACTCAAATAATGGATTATTTCTATGTAGATTAAAAACATTTTGACTCAAGGAAACATAGATCACGATAATCTTATTGTTTAATATATATACATTTTGGATTTTCTATGAATCTAGATAATGTTCAATATTCAGTAGTTCATGTATAAAAATATTGAAGATATCAGGATCAAAATGGTGAAGAAAAATATAAACATCTTTTGAATGTTTGTTAATTAATTTTTGATGAAATTCATGAATTAACAGAATAATAACAATGTTGTGGTTCCCATAAGGGATAATGTTTCTCACATTGGTGATTTAACAACAACAAAAAATAGTCATTTTATTTTTACATATATAATAATGTTTTTTCAAAATGAAATAAAAGGAGTGAATGAAATTAACATTGAAGCTCTAAAAAAATATTTTAAAGGGAGTAATGGATATTTATTCCCCAAAAAATTCACCTCCATTATATTAGATTAAGGTGAAGAATATGTCTCAGGATAACATAATGGATTTAATGAAAAATGAGTAATAGATGTATGATGATGATCTTACCACTGGTTCAGATAAGACCAAAATTTTTTATTTAAAGGAACAAGTTCATGGAAGTTGAAAAGTATAAGAGAGGAAAAATAAGTAATCTATAAAGGAAAAGATATATCTGGTATATAATACATCCCTTAAAATTTTAGAGTTAGTAAATAAAGAGGATGAAAGTATCCAAAATTAGATATAACATTTCATTATTCCTCATTTGTTAGATTATTCCTCATATGATTTACTATGAAAACCTTTATATGATCTTACAAAAAAATTTCCTCAGTCCCTTCATAATAATATGGAAATGTAGGTTGTTAAATTTTTTCTTGTAATTTATACTAATAATCTTTTTATGAATATTTTTTAACTGTATGGATGGATAATATCTTATTTATGAGTTATGAACATGATTTTATTTTGATTAAATGTTCATTAATACCTCAAAATTCTTATTCTATTTATTAATGAAATAGGTTTCCATAAGTGAAATAAATAATGAAGAATATAAAAAAAGTGGAATTAAAATTACTTGAATAAAATAATCAGACAAATATGTTTATTATGATGAATAATATGTTATTAAGATTTATGAATATAATTTTTGTAAAAGTGATGAAGCCATATCATAAAGAGATCTATAGTAATTCCAATGAAAAGATTCGACTGATTCAACAAACAATTATTTGAGTACTATTAAAAAGTTAATTAAAATGAAAATGAATTACATTAATAATGGAATTAAAATTTTGGTTGTAATTATAAACATTTTCCTTGACCTAGAAGCTCATTTTATTTATATATATGGAAATTTAAATATGTTCAAAAACTCATGATTTTTTAAAATAACATACATAGAATTTTATCCAAAATAAATATGAATTGAAATATATTTAGTGATAATATAATGTGGAGTTTAGATAGTAGAAATGTTTTTCAGATGGATGAACCACACTAGGGGTAATTTAAGATAGACTAATGAACAAGTGGATGGAATTACAATAGTAACCAAAATTATGGAAATTTTTTATGTAAGTTAAATGATGAAATTTATTAAATCTCAAAATTCATATACTATTTAAAGACCCTTGGGATGTATTAATATCTTTATATTTACAATCATAGTAAAAAGATATAAATTAAATAATAATAAGTTTAAATGTTGATGATTATTGTTTTTATGTTATATAAACACCAAGATGATTTTAGAATGATTAATAAATCATAAAAATAGACTATAAAAGGTTGATTTTACTTTTAAACTATCAAAACTATTATAAAAATCAAACATTTTTATGTATGATTTTAAATATAATTAATGTATGTTTTCCATTTTTTTGAATTATTTCTTACTTTCATATCATTGTTTATAGAATTTTCCTCTAATATTTTTGAGAAAAATCTTTATATCCAAAAAAATCCTAAAAAAATGAATGGAATAGAATTGGCGAATGTAAAAACAAAATATGAAATGGTTAGAAAGTGATAATTTTAAAACATTGATACAATGTAAATATATTAAATATAATTTATGTTTTTTTTAAATACATGGGAGGAAGATTTTCTAAAGTTCTGAACACTAATTTAATCTTAAAAAATATAAGTATTTTTATTTTAAGAAGTGGGAGATTATTTTTTCAATATAATAATATCAAAACTTTCAAATATTAATTTTTTAAAGTCACATTATTCTTATTTAAGAGTTTAAAAATTATTAAATTTTGTAATTTCGAAGCACAAGAGTTATTTTCGAGGAATACAAACTACTATATCGGTAAAAGATGACTAGTTTTATTAGAAGAAAAATTAATATATATACATGATTATTTTTTACTTTTAACATCATAGAAAAAGAAAATATGTTCTCTAAATTGAGTTCTATAATGTATAGATTATATATTTTAATTAAGTCCATGAGATAATGTTCTAACATTTCTATTAAATTGAAATTATTGATTGAGTAAGTCAAGTATTCTAGTAGAACTTTTATTAAACCTACTGGTTAAAGAACATAATACATTAAAACATATGATATATCTTTATACTAAATAGTATAACCTTCATAATCTATAGTGGTATAAATATTTATTACTATTTGAAAGATATTATATGTTTTGAATTTGAGGTGTTGAAGTTGTTTCCTTGACGTTGTTTCAACCAACTCCATGAATTATGAAAGATTACTATTGGGGGATCAAATATAAAATTTTCAAATTTGAGAAGAAGAAAAATATTACAACATAATTTTATTTTGTAATCAACGATCTAAAGTTGTTTGGAGTGTTTTAGAAAATCTTGTTACATAAGAGAACTTGATTATAATCTTTATAGAATTTTACATTAAGGCATATGATTATGAGGATATGATTATAATAGGTTTATGTTTTCATTAGTAATTACAATGTATTTAATATTTTTGGTCAAAGGATTTTGAGGTCAAATAGAAAGAAGAATTTTCTGATCATTCTGATCAAATGTTACCAAGGAAATAGAAATATATATGTTCTCAACATTTCTTGTTGAGGGATTCTGAGGATTTCGAAGAAAAACCATTACAATAAAGTTAAAACATTGTATTACTCTTGTATGGTTATATAATTTCTCAAAAATAAATTTCAATGTGGATATATTTATTTATATAATATTATAATGTTTTTATAATGCATTTATAATTTTTATAATTTTATTTATAAGATTATATTTTTAAAATTACATTATTAAGAATAATTTATACAATTTTTTGTAAAATATTTTTTAATTTAACTATATTTTATATCTATAAAAAACTTTTTTATAGTAATATTTATTAAATAGTTTGTTTATAATTATATGCCTTGTTTTTATTAACTAAAATTATCCACTATAATTGAAAATTGAACTCTTTAGATCATAGAAATTAAATATTTTATCTAGTAAAAAAGAATGATTGTATACTAATCACAATATAGTTACACACTATTTTTGAAGCACTACTTCACAAATTCATCACTTGGAATATATTCACAAAATATCACTTTTTTATCTAAAATGTTATTCAAAATAACACTTTAGAATTTCACATGAGATGGATATATATATATATATATATATATATATATATTTATAAAGATACATAAACTTTCACTTATTCATCAAATTCATCTAAAAAACATACAAGCTATATTAAATATAAAAAAATATTATAACAAATGGTGTTATTATCATATTTTTTTGGCGTGAGTACTTCATTAATGATCTAAAAAATTTCAGCAGGAAACTCATTATTCAATTCATTTTCATGGGATTAAAATAGAAATATTCTTCTGATATTTATGAAATTTTTTACAATAATTCATCACTGTGTGACTATATACATTATTCACGAAATTTAAATTTATTATCTTCATTAATAATTTCATCTTACTAATAATTCAAATTCATGATCTTGGATCATCGATTAAATTACAACATGATATTTTTATCGCATAAGAAAACAGTTATCATCCTTACATAAAAATTTTAATAGAATTGATAATTCTAAAAATTTATTTTTACAGATGTTTGAGGTATCTCTCTATTTTGATTTTATATTCTATTCCTATAATGAATATCTATAATGATGATTTATTTTTTTATAATTATAATCCCATTTATTTTTTTAAACACTATAGAATAAATATTGAATCATACCAAAGGGGTTTCTTATATAGATTCATAAATATGTAAGAATCTATATTTTTTAGTATTCCATGTGTCTTTTATTTGAATGTATTTTTTGACATAAGTATGGATCTATCATATTTTTTTATAATTATTTATTTTTGACATATTTTGGATTCCTAATTCATGATTGATGGTCCTGAGGGTGTACGAGGCTTTTTCAGAGGCCGAAACCTATTTATTTGGGAAAATATGTTTACCAATAACTTTATAATACACAATGTGTACATGTCTCCCAATTAGAGAAAACTGTATGGTTTCTTATTTCTGGATAGAGCCCTACCACACAGTTCTCATACAGATTCCCTCCAATGCGGCCTAACCATGGGTGTACCCCTTTTTTCAAGCTACCTCTGCATGTTTTTCACATGGTTTTTTCATACTATTTAGAAAAAACCATGCCCGAGATTATTCTTTAATGTAATTATACTATTTTTCCTTTAAGGATATAATTAAGCCTCCTACTTCCTCCAAATCTGAGTTTATTTGGTGTTGTCTTGTTTTTTCCTTTTGGAACTCTTTTAAGTCCTATGATATGGATTAGAAAATATCATTCATTCAGGATCTGATCGGGCATCCATTCATGAGGTTGGATGTGTAACAGTGTGTACTCAAGTCCTTTTTAGCCATTTTTCTCCTCTCTTCCTCTTGGTGTTGTTATCAAGGTGTGAAAATTTTATTTTATTTTATCACGTCTACTATCTTCTAAAATGAATAATAGGTCTATATCCGAAAAGTATCATACAACCCAATGGTTTGTGGTCTATAACTCATCCCTCGTGTATTTCAATTTCAGAATCTTCATGTGGGGCATACAAATTTCATCAGGTGATGTTTATTGAATTTTTATTTAATTATTATAATCATTAGAACCATATGATTATTATATTTCAATATATGTGATTCATTTTTGGTGTTTATTCCCACAATAACCAACTTCCCATATAGGATGATATTCCATATATTAGTTTTTCATATTTTGACACTTTTGAGCCATTTTTACGATATGCTTGAGCCTGACCACACTAATGGTAGGAATAATTATCATAAATACTTATTGTATCATGTAATGTTGAATGGTAAGTACCATGTCACATCCACATGACTTGGAAAAGGTAAGTGATTCAAATTTCTAATAAAATGTGAAAGGGAAATTAGTAATAATACTAAGTATATGACTTGACCTAATTAAATTTCAATGATTAATAGGTTTCATGTCTTTAGCACCCCATACCATGTTAATGGAATATAGTGTAATAATCCATGATTATTGAATATGCTTAAATGGATTAAATGAATAGTTTCATGCTATATTTCATTATCATAAAAATAAAAGGAATTTATTTAACCAAATGGAAATATAAAGAAATTATGAATTTATTAAATGGTTTCATGCTATATGGCCTTTTAACACTAATTATAGTAAAGTCTTGACCAAATGGACTTATTGATAAATTAGGACTTGGTTAAATAGTTGAGAGCTACATGACCTTATAACACTAAAGAAAGGAAATTATTGAACCTAATTATATATTAAATGAATTCCTTATCAAATATAAGTGGCTTGACGTGCGGTAACCATGGATTCTAATTGAGAAATTACATTATCACTTGGGATCCCCATTCTGATTCATGGATATGGATTTCTTAGGTTCAGAACAACACAGTTCCCAATACTTATATATTCTTGTATGCCTGGAATAACACCATAGGATCCCACAAATAATATTAAAGGTTTCTTTAGATACATTACATAGAACTGGCATTGACAAGAAAGTTCCATAGTAAAATCCATTAGGTCTTAGTCACTACATAACCATGTTTTTCCTTTGATGGTCACATTGGATTCTATATGCATATTATTTTGGAATGACATGAAATATTCTTCTTATATTACACTCTTACCCTTAGCCAGACAATATTTATTATCGAGTTGTTGACCCTTGAGTTCTACGTCAGATTGGTTTTTACATTGGAACTTCATTATTAAATGTAATTACATGTTACCTTAACATAATTTGAAAGCTTTACTACTATTAACATGTGAATTATTTATTTACTTATAATAACTAGTTAATGGTATAGTAACGTTCATATGTCAGTCGAGTGATGAAGAAGGTACATGGGTATTTAGTTACATTGTATTTACTTACATCATATATCATTGTTTCACACTGTTAAATTTACATTACATGGTCCATATGTAGAAGACATTGTTGTTGGTGGCCCTCTCTGATTTATCTCACACTCTCCCTGGGAATTGGTTGGTAACCACAGTAGATTACATGAATTTAAGTGTTGTTAATGGGAAATGTATGACTTCAAACACTTGATTTCTTGCTATTTTGGATTGTTAATGATATCATATGATAGGTCCAAAACTCATCATTATAGGGATAGTCTATTGAATTATTTTATTCATTTTGGTAATATGTTATTCCTGCCGTCTTGTTTCTATGTTTTCCAATTTCTAGTGACATGACATCTCATCATCTGTTATTTCAGTTCATTATGTTATTGTTTTTATTGTCCATATTTTCCATTGTGCCTTATTTTTACTAGAATTGATTCTTATATTTTCCACTTTTTATATAACTCTGTTGCACTACACTTGTGTAATGAGTTAATAGTCTCCCCACATATACTCCCTAGGCCCTCTTTTCTAGTTGGAATAATCTAGTATTAGGGGTGATGTGCTTGAGGCCATGTTTTCCACCAGAAACAGGGAACCCGTTAAGTGTAATCGAGGTTAGGGACCTCACAAAGTGGTATCAATGAAGGTTACATTCATTCTTTACAATTTGGAGAGAATATATTGGTGATTAGGAACATTTAGAACTTGGTTAAAATCCTTGCTTGGTGTCATAAAACCATGTTTTGTGGTAAAATCTAAGTTACCTAAATTATAATTACTGTTATGCTTTTCCCTATTAGAGTTGTCATTATTTCACCATTGGGTGAAGCACATGTTGTGTGGGGAATTTTTTCATTACCCTTTTTGAAAATTATCTTTCTTCATTGGCCTCATCATATAAGGAAAAGGAGCATCATTACATGCATCATTATAGCCTCCTAGGATTCACATGTCATGAATATAGCCATGCCATATAGGTGAAATTCATTGTTTTTAATTTCATGACATTCCAATGATTTTTGAGTGATGTTATGATAGTAATATTGTAAATTTATTACTTTTGGATGCAATTTAGTAATTTCATGTCTCAATTAATGACGTGTGTGAGCCCTCATGGGTTGGTATGCACAATGTTTTGTATCACGCCATTATTCTATAAATAAATAGGTCTCTTTTCCAGTGATATAGTGTATAGGTACTAAATATATAGGAATTGTTATCCATTATAAATAAAAATATGACATCTAAAATGAAATGGTTTCACATCCTTATCTCGCCTTTCCATTTTTATGTCTTGTAAAGGAGTGAACCTGGAAAATAAATGTAAATAGAAATGAAACATATACCTTAGAAATTACCAATACCATGTAATATATGCCATTATTATGTGTAGTAAGACTTTGAAAGTGAGTTTTCTAATGTTCATCATCCACTAGTGATTCTATCATTTTTCTTATAATTGTTTTGAGTCGCATTCTTAGCATTTATTGACTAATGCCTCCATGAAATCCTCGTTTCGTACGCCTGGAGGTGGCGATGGCCTTGCTCCAAATGTGGTGGGCATAGATCCGACACTCATACCATTAATATTTTAAATGAAAAACCACCTCTTATACCTAATTTGGGATATAACACCCAAATTCATGATAATTTCATACATATGATGCAATACAAGCACGATGCTCCTTATCTTTCACATACAATGGATTATCTGAATTGCAAGTTCCAGTAGATGCATTCTCCATCATTTTCTAGGGATTGTAGTCTATAGGATACTGATGTAACAACCTGACCCCAGAAGTCTAGAGTCGGTTCATTATTACGTATCATTGGAATGATAAAAAAAGATCAATTCTCGAAAGTCCGATTAGTTTAGTAGCCTTGGAAGTATTAGATACATTCATAAGGTTTACATTACATCATAAAATGAAAAAATACAACAACATTGTTTCTATAGACAACACTAAGATCCCATAGACTATACCTGCATGTCAGTTATAATATTTTTTTTTGCATCCATGGACAAATAAAACATAGAAAGGGGTGAGTTCAGATGCTCGCTAAGGATAACAATATAGCAAAAACATTCATAAATAAGCATAAAGATTTATGGAAATGTATAAGACATAAATAAAATCATTTTAAACATTAACTTCAGCATAATATGACTAAGATAAAATTAAAATAATTTCATTTACTTAATCACATGGATATTCTACTAGTCGAATAATTACATGCAGTATCAATAGCCACTTTCATAATGATGGAAAGAATAATTCCAGACTATCATAACCACATAGTCAAGGCCTTGTGCCAAGACTAAAAATAAGATTATGTCAAGGCCTTGTGCCAAGACACTAGTTTGTCTCATGAGACCTACCGATGCATCGGGGAGCTATACCGAGCTCCACTCCTCACTTAATAAGTCCAATGCATTCCTCATATGAAAAGGATTAAAATAACATAAATATTCATATTAAAAACAACATATGAAATGTCAATACATTATCCATAAATCATGAATGGTATAAAAATAGAACTTCCACAGTCAAACATATCACAAAACCTTCAATACGATATGGAAGTTTTTTATCATAATCAATCAACTTCAAATATGCTTACAATCCATCAAAAGATGTTGATATAGATGAAATCAAAACCTTTTTTGAGAAATATATATTTCTATTTAGAAATCATTTAAAGTAATATAATTATAAAAGAAAAAATTTATTTTTAAAATATTCTTATAATATTGTATGGGAAGCTTCGACGATGTTATAACGGTGGAAAATAGCCGCACCCTCCGTTTAAGTTAAAAAAAGACATTCTTACATTAATTTTTTCAAAAAGGTTATAAAGTACATTGTTTGGAAAACAAAAAAATGATTCCTTCCAAACCATTTTATAAAAAGTCAAAAAAGGGTATAAATGAAATTATATCATTGTCCAGTAAATAGTAAAAATGTTTAGAAATACATTTTTATGAAACATGGATGTGGATGATAAAGAGGTCCTAGTAGATACTTACATAAAAACAACATTGGATAATAAAGAGATTGTGAAATTAACCCTTAACTTGTACTTTTCCTTGGTCGAGGATAGGTTAACCTACTGTATAATGGTGAAATAATTATTATTAAATTATACAAGAATCATATACATAAATATTATATCATATATGATCATTTATCATTGATTCGTTAATAATATATTAATATTATCGTTGTTTTAGGTGTTAACTTATTCATTTGACTTTATATGATTTGTTATATAAGTAATTTTTTTTTGTATATGATATATCTTTTTGAAATTCAGAATGACATTATGTCATGAAACATTATTTTTAATCATCTATTGAAAATTAGTCTTGAATGGATATGATGGGGAAAGAATCTCATCCAGTTCGTGGAGACGGTAATCCATATGTATGCACGAGTGACAATATCAATATTTTGATATTAAAATAATATATAATTGGTTAATATATCATATATACAGAAGAATTATCATGTTATATTTATTATTTACATCAATTACACATCATTTATTATACCCATCCAAAAAATAATGTATTGAATAACAATTACACCACGACATGGAGATGGTAAGCCATACGTATGCACTTATGTTGAGATGTCATTCAATGGATAGATAAAATAATGAATATGGTTGTCTCATATTTATAATAAAATCAAAATATATAGAAGATAATGTATTTTTTATTTTAGAATGGAAACAATAATGAATGAGGAAGTGGAAGAAGAAAGGAACTTGCAAGAGGTGGTGAAATATTTTCCTCTTCTTTGGGTTCTTTCTTTTGATTTGAACAAAAGGGCTCCATAGGTTGGCTTTATGACTAATGGAATGCCTCTAGGATAAAGGGAGTAGAGCATATAGGGTATTTTTGGATGTGTTTGGCCTATCCAAAAGGCATTGAAGGTGTGAATTTGAGGCAAGTGGGAGTGCCCTTTCATAATAGGGGTGAGGGGCACCTTATGAAAAGAAAGAAATATAATTTTATAATAAAAACAATTACGGTTTCTAATGACTCCAGAATGGATTATTTAATGTCTAAGGTAGGGATGGGTCGAAAACCACTCAACCAATAGTTTTTTGATAGGTTTTGGTCACTATATTAACATTATCTTTTATATTTAACTCTTAGTTAAATAGTTTGACATTTACCATGTCTCTTTGAATTTTTATATTATATGGTTAATAAGCATACTATAAATTTCAATAAAACCACAACAGGCTAATTAATTATATACCTATCATTATATATGTATTTTGGACGAACCCTATATTTTTATAAATATAATATCAATTAATATTATAATATTTATTTTAAAAACTATTTTTTTTGTCAATTTGATACTATTTTGTTTTTTGTTTTTTCTAAATTTATAACAACATTATTACTTCAAAAAAAATCATATAACAAACCCCATCATGTCATTTTAACCTATAAAATTATTTTAATTAATAAAAATTCTAAAATTACATTATATTTGGATATTTATAAATCCATTATTTTAGTATTTCACTAATTAGGTAATTACTGCATCATCATTGTGTCATAAATAAATTAAAATATATAATGTCTAAAAAATATAAAAAAATTCCATTATGTAGGAAATCATTTTATATTTTTAATGAATATTTATAGTTTAATTTATATTATGTGTAACCCTATATTAATAATTCTTTAGTTATTAAACTTGGATTTTATCTCTTTTAACTATTCTTTGAATTAAATAATAATAAATGTCCTAATCTAATCCAATTGGACCAAAAAGGATCATATTTTATTACTAAGGTTGTTTTTGTTCTATTTATACATATCCATTAGAATTCAGAAATGTGTTAGGGTAATAATAATATCATTTTGACCCTTAATTACCCCATTTACTTTTAACTGTGGTAAGTAAAAGAAAAATGTTACTATCTAATAGGTGAGTACATTCGTTGGGCCAGACCTGTATTTTCTCAATAGTGATACGTGGAATACATCGTGATATTTGGAGAGACTTGGTGTCATTTCCAAATGGTAATCTAAATCCCCAATTCGTTCTAGAATTTGGAATGGTCCAATGTACATGGGACTCAATTTACCCTTTTTAACAAAACGTATAACACCCTTCCATGGAGATACCTTCAAGAAAACATTATCTCTAACATGAAATTTCAAATCCTTATTTCGGTTATCTGTATAGCTCTTCTATATAATTTGAGTTTACTAGATGTTATTTTTTATTACCTTCACATTTTCCATCATTTCCTACAAATTTTCTGGGCCTTCGAGTTTTCTTTCACCAACATCATCCCAACAGGTTGGTGTGCGACATCTCTTTCTGTATAATGCTTCATATGGTGCCATCTGAACACTTGAATGGAAGCTATTATTATAGGAAAATTCTTCCATAGATAAATATTTATCCCATATACCTTGAAAGTCAAGTGAGTATGATCTCAACATGTCTTCTAATGTTTGAATAGTCTGTTCTGATTGTCCATCAGTTTGAGGGTGGTAGGAGCTGCTCAAATGAAGTTCAGTATCCAGAGCTTTCTGAAGAAACTTCTAGAATATTGATGTAAAACGTGGATCAAGATTAGAAAAAATTGATAGGGTTACTCCACGAAGTCTCACAAAATCATTAATATATAGTCTTGATAGATGTTCAAGTGGTAAACCCTCTCTTATAGCAAGAAAATGTGTTGACTTGGTAAGATGATCAACAATGAACCATATTGCATCGTTCCTTCTTGGAGTCCTTGGTAGTCCCATGAAAAAATCCATCGTAATATTATCCAATTTCCACTCAGGTAATGGAAGAGGTTCCAAGACTCCTCCAAGTTATTTCCTTTCAGCTTTCACTTGTTGACAAACCATACATCTTGACACAAAATTAGCAATCTCCCTTTTCAAGTTGTCCCACCAAAAATGTTCCCTCAAATCACAATACATTTTGGTGCTACTAGGGTGTATTGTGAAATTGGAGTTAAGAGAATCATCTAATTATTCCCTTTTCAGATCAGGTATATTAGGAACACAAATCATCTTCTGAAATTTTAAAATTCCATCTTCATATACGAAGCTGATCTATCTCCCATCGTTCACATATATAATCATCTTTTTAAATTCCTCATCATTAGCCTGTGAACTTTTTATACCATATTGTAAAGATGGTTTTTCAACCATTTTAAAATCATTGATGTTTCACCATCCATGGTTATTCCCATATCCATATTTACTAGATCCATGAAAATAGGATCCCTTTCAACTCTCATCATGTTCAAAACACCATGGTATTTTCTTCTCAAATCATTTTCCACCTTATTTTCCTTCCCTGGGTGGTAGTGTATCATGAAATCATAATCCTTGAGTTGTTCAAGACATCTTCCTTGCCTCATGTTGAGTTCTTTCTGTGAGAAAATAACTTCAAACTCTTGTGATCGATATATATCTCACATATTTCACCATAGAGATAATGTATCCATATCTTCAAAGAAAATATTATAGATTCTAACTCAAGATCATGAGTAGGATTTTTTTTCTCATGAGTTATTAGCTTTTGTGATGCATAGGCAATAACCCTATCATTATGCAGAAGGATGCAACCATGTATTTTTTTGATGCATCACTATAAATAACAATCCCATCATTCCCCGATGATAGAGTCAAGATAGGAGAATTGAATAATATTCTATTATTTTTTTCAAAACATTCTTCACATTCTTTTTTCCAAACAAATTTTACCCCTTTACGTGTGATCTTGGTTAATGGGTTAGCCAATCAGGAAAAATTTTGGGTGAAACGCCGATAATAACCTCCTAAAACAATAAAATTGCACACCTCATTTATACTCGTCGGTGCTGGCCATTCATGGATTGATCTTTTCTCAGATGGATCAACAAATATTCCATCCCTAGAGAAAATATGGCCAAGAGAATAAATCTCTTGAATCCAAAAATAACTCTTGCTAAACTTCCCATATAATTCGTGTCTTCTAAGAGTCTTCAGGATAATGCACAAGTGATTTTCCTGATCTTAGTTTCTTTTGGAGTATACCATGAAATCATCAATAAATACCACTGCAAGGTCATCATGATATTCCTTGAAAACTATATTCTATAGATCCAGGAAGAAAGAGGGTGTATAAGTCGATCCAAAAGGAATTATTGTAAACTTGTAATGCCCATACCAGGATCGAAATGTTGTTTTCAGAATATATTTTTTCTTCACACACAACTGATGATATCCAGATCGAAGTTCAAACTTTGAAAAGTATTGACCTCCATGAAGTTGGTCAAATAAATCATCAATGTGAGGTAGGGGATACTTTTTCTTTATACTAATAGCATTGATCTCCCTGTAGTCAATACACAACTTCATAGATCCATCTTTCTTATTAACAAAAATGACAAGGGCTCCCCATGGAGAAACACTAGGGAGAATAAATCCCTTATTACTCATTTCCTCTAGTTGTTTCTTTAGTTCCACTAATTATATAGTGTCCATTCTTGAAGGGGTATTCGATATGGGACTTGATCTAGGAATTAAATCAATGGAAAAATCAATTTCTCTTATGGGAGGATGTCCAGGTAAATCTTCGGGAAACACATCAACATATTCTTTCACAATAGGTACATATTCTGTTTGAACATTACTTTCCTCACCCACAGTTATTTCATTATCCTCCTCCCCAATAATTGAATTTATTTGAGCTACTGGGGGTGGATCTAGATAATAATTAGTTGATGACGATTCTTCTCTAATGATAAGGTGTTCTTTATCATCGTCCTAAAAAATATTAACCTATTTTTCTTACAATAAATTTTTGAATCAAGGTTCGAAATCCAATCCATACTGAGGATTATATCAAATTCAATCATGGGTATGACAATGAGATCAGTAGATAAATTTTTTTTATGCCCTAATGGGGACTAATTCAAAAAACATTGTTGCAATGATACTTCCCTTAGAATTGTTGACTGACAAAACCCATGTTAAATAAAATTGGAAATATCAAATTTTCTTAGCAAACTAGGAAGATATGAAACAATGCATTGATCCATAATCAAATAATGAATTTGATAAACATGAGGAAACCATTAAATTACCTTCCACTAAGTCTTTTGGAGCATCACCCTCAACAGTAGTGATAACATAAGCTTGACCTTGATCCCTCGGCCTTTTCTAAGGCAAGTTACCCTGATGATTGGTAAATTCATTCACATAATTCCTCCTTTCTCTACAATTGTAGCATTAAACATTGACAACCTCTTTCTTCCCCATTCAATCACGAGCTTGGTGGCCTTTTTCACCACACTTTTAACATACTCTCATTCCTTTTAGGAAAGTACCATTGTGTTTCTTCCCAAATTTACTACAGGATGGATATTGAGCTTCTCTCATCTTCTCTTTAAATCCATTTCTAGAGTGTTCAATAGATCTCTTCTTATATTTCTCTGCTTTAATTTAATAAGACTTAGTGAATTCTTGTTCTATATTCATTGCACATGAGATAATATATTCATACAATGAGAAGAATTGTGAGACAAATTCCCGATGGAGAAATGGTTTTAACCCATCAAGTAAATGATCAATATTACTTCGTGGGTTACGAATATAATCTGCATCATGCCTCGCTAACCTTCTAAAGTAAGCTTCATACATTGTGACATTATCATCCTCCTTTTGCCTCAGATTCCAAAATTGCCTTCCCATATCTGATCAATGGTCTTGAGGAAAGTATTTTTATATGAAAATATCTTTAAACTCCCTCCATTCCATATTTGATAATTCATCATCTTCCATTGTGTTTTGAATCAATGACCACCATTGATAAGCATCTCCAGTGAGGTGGTAAGCTACCTTGACAACTTTTTACCCTTCGCTTCTCTCCATGGTGTGGAATATTTTCTATAAGGAATTTAACTAGTGCTCAGCCACTAATGGATTTGTACTCCCATTGAATGTCAGTGGTTGTTTCCTCATGAAGAGATCTAACATTGAACCACCATGCTGTGGATTGGGGTGCTCTATACAGGTAAGTTTATTATTCATAACCTGAGTGAGTTGTCCCAGTATGGTGATTATCTGATCAGCACCAGTAGCATCACTAGCTCCACTATAATTATCTTGAATAGGTGGAAAATCCCTACATGGAGTGCGTGAATTGATATGGTTTCCATTCCTTCCACTAAGATCCATTTCTAAACAATGGAATAAACTATATTATTTTATGAATCATCATTCATAAATCCAAACTTGTAAAACACTTAACATAAATTGAAAAGTTTATGGATATAATCCGTAATCATAAAAATGTTTTCTTTAATGAAGTGCACACTCATTAACCCTTCATGATGGTTTGTAAAGAAAATTAGAATTATCCAAAGAATATCCCCTGGGAGTGTCGTAAACAAGAGTACAGTAAGGCCTGTTGTCGTGCACCAGTTCCCATTCGAGTCTTGCTCAATGCAATGTTTTTGGGTTTTACCAATAGGTATATCTATGCCAGAGCCACCTCTACCTGCTCGTATCCAGACAGGGATGTATTGCTTCGAAAACTCACCAAATCTCTAAAATACCAAAATTTTAGGATGTTCTTCCATACTAATCCTCAAATTCTGTCTTAGGGCTATGTTCTCTAATCAGAGTTTATCTTACACTAGTTTCCATGTTTTTTACTAATCTTCCTCTAATATGAACTGTAACACCCCAACACCAGAATCCCAGAGTCGGTGCATTATTACGTATCATTGGCATGATCGCAAATGATCATGTCATCAAAGTCTGATTAGTTTAGTAGAATTGGAAGTACTAGATACATTAATAAGGTTATCATTACATCATAAAATGGTAAACTACAAAAACATTGTTTCCATAGAAAACATTAAGATCCCATAGACTATCCCTATATGTCAGTCATAATATAATTCTTCGCATCCTGGGAAAAATAAAACATAGAAAGGGGTGAGCTCAGATGCTCACTAAGTATAACAATATAGTGGAAACTTTCATAAATAAGCATAACATTTAAGGAAATGTATATGACTAAAACAAAATCATTTTAAACATGAACTTCAGAATAATATGGCAAAGATAAAATCAAAATAATTCAATTTACTTACTCACATGGATATTCTACTAGTTGAATAATCACATACAATATCAATAGCCACATTCATAATGATGGAATGCATAATGCCAGACTATTAAAACCACATAGTCAAGTCCTTGTGCCAAGTCTACAAATAAGATTTTGTCAAGGCCTTGTGCCAAGACACTAGTTTTTCTCATGAGACCTACCAATGAATTGAGGATCTATAGTGGGCTACACCATTCACTTACTTAGTCCAATGCATTCCTCATATGAATAGGATTATACATAACATAAACATTCGTATCAAAACTAGCATATGAAATGTCAATAATTTATCCATAAACTATGAATGGAATAAAAGTAGCACATCCACAGTAAAATATATCACAAAAAATTCAATACAATATAGAATTTTTTTATCATAATAAATCAACTTCTAATAATCTTACAATCCACCAAAGGATGTTGACATAGATGAAATCAAATTATTTTTTGAGAAATATCTCTTCCTATTTTGAAATAATTTAATGGCCATATAATTATAAAAGAAAACATTTATTTTGAAAATATTCATATAATCTTGTAAGGGACGCTTTGACGGTTTTAGAATGGCAGAAAATAGCCACACCTTCTGTATAAGCTAAAAAAGACCTTCTTACCTTAAATTTTCTCCAAAAGGTTATAAAGTAGCTTGTTTGGAAAACGACAGAAAGATTCCATTCAAACTAATTTATAAAAAGTAAAAAAGGGTATAAATGAAATTAACCCACTATCTAGAAAATATTAAAAATGTTTTGAAATACATTTTTAAGAAACATGGATGTGGATGATAAAGAGGTCCCAGTACATACTTACATAAAAACAACCTCGGATAATAACGATATTGTGAAATTAACCCTTACCTTGTAGTTTTCCTTGGTAGAGGATAGTTTAAACTCCTTTATAGTGGTGAAATAATTGTTATTAAGAAATACAATAATGATATAAATGAATATCATATCATCCATGATCTTTTAACATTTCATTGTTAATAATATATTGGTATTATCGTCGTTTGGGGTGTTAACTGATTTGTTTTCCTTTATATGATTTACTACGTAAGTAATGTTTATTATGTATAGTATGTATATTATTTATATTAATAATTAAATAAAGTCCTAAAACATTATTTTTAATCATCTAATGAAAATTATTCTTGAATGGATATGATGGGAAATGAATCTCATCGCGTTCGTGGAGACTGTAATCCGTACAAACGCACGAGCGAAAATATCATTCTTTTGATATTAAAATAATATATAATTGGATGGTATATCATATATAAATAATCATTAAAATTTTATATTTATTATTTTCATCAATTACATATAATTATTATACCCATCCAAATAATAATGTGTTGAATAACAATTACACCACGACGTGGAGACAGTAAGCCGTACGTATGCACGTATGGTGACATGTCATTCAAAGGATGGATAGAATAATTAATATGGTTGTAAGATATTTATAATAACATGAATTTATATATAATATATTTGAGTTATTATTTTATAATGGAAAAAACAATGAAAGAGGAAGTGGAAGAAGAAAGGAACTTGAAAGAGGTGATGAAATATTTACCTCTTCTTTAGGTTCTTCTTTTTGATTTGATCAAAAGAGATCCATAAGTTGTATTTAAGAGTAAAGTAAGGCCTCTAGGATGAATGGTGGACAGTTGGGAGTGTATTTGGGGAGGGGTTGGCTGAGCCAAATGGCTTTGAAGGTGTAAATTTGAGGGAAGGGGGAGTTCCCTTTTATAAGAGGGGTGAGGGGCACCTACGGAAAAGTTAGAAGTATTATTTTATAACAAAATCAACGTTGGTTTCTAATGGCTCCAAAATGAATTATTTAAAGTCTAATGTGGTTATGGGTATAATACCACTCATCTAATTGGGTTTATAGTAGTATGGGTCACTATATTTACCTTATCTTTTAGATTTAACTCTTAGTTAAACAGTTTGACATTTACCATGTCTCTTTGTTGTTTTATATTATATGGTTAATAGACATACTATAAGTTTCCAAAATAACCCCATGTGGTTAATTAATTATAAACCTATCTTTATATAAGTCTTTTGGCCAAACCTTAGATTTTTTAGAATAAAATATAAATTAATAATATAATATTTATTTTAAAAACACTTTTATGTCAATTTTGACACTATTTGGTATTTTGTTGTTTTTTTTCTAAATTCATAATAGCATTATTACTTCAAAAAAATTTCATTTAAACAACCCTTTAATGTAATATTAACCTATAAAATTAGTGTAATTCATAAAATTTCTCATATTACATTCATTTGGATATTTATAATATCAATTTCTTTAATATTTCATTAATAATGTAATTACTGCATCATGATTGTATCATAAATAAATTAAATTATTTAATTTCTAAAAAAATATAAATAAAATACCATTATGTAGGAAATATTTTTCTATTTATAATTAATATTTATAGTCAAATTTCTCTTAGAAGCAACAATATATTAAAAAAAATTAGTTATTAAACATTGATTTTAACTCTTTTAACTCTTCTTTGAATGAAATAATAATAAATGTCCTAATATAATCCAAGTAGAACAAAGACGATAATAATTTATTCGTATGTTTTTTTTTGTCTAATTTCACTTATCCAATAGAATTAGGACATGTTTTAGGGTAATAATAACATCATTTTTACCCTTAATTACCCTATTTACTTTTAATCGTGGTAAATAAAAGTAAAAAATTTACTATAAACAAAATATTATTTTCTTCTTATTGAACCACATTTTACTTACTGATATCAATAGTGTCTCTTGTAATTTTAAAAAATCAGCTCACAAAAGTGGTAAAATTATGTTTTATCTAAATTTTCAAATGCACCTAGGAGGTGGGTAAAAGATGGTAAAAAGTTCATTAAAATTTTTATATATCTAAAATTATTATAAACTAACTCCAATGATTTATATTAACCTTATATAGGTATTAAGTATCTATATTGACCTAAAATAAATTTAAATAAAATAAATAATTATTTAAATAAATATTCGGGTTTAAACTATAACTTAGTGTTTCTCGCTATTCATCAATAATTGAAAGTTTTCAGAAAAATACCAAAATCTCACCCTAATCTATTTTCGATATTCTAAATCCAAAAATGAAGTCCACTTTGAAATATATAATTTATAAAATTTCAAAAAGTTGGTATTACTATTCATAACGGCTAGTTTGATTAGTTGTGGTGTGTTAGAACTCGAAGTTGCGTACAACACACACTATTCTATTATTCAAAGAGAAGCGTATCATGGATGCTTGGGGTGTTACAACAGAGTCTTGGATATAGGCTACCATTTCTATAATTGAGTACCTAAATACACCTCTAGAGTGGCGGTTCCGGCATTCTACATACATGTTTTGTAATTCAAACAAGAACTAATGACATGTGATTAATGAGGATGGCCATCATTTCAGAATGTTGTGGGTTAATTTTCAGAAATCCTTTAATGATTTTTACTTCCTCAAACACATAGAGATAAGAGAGACAAATATTTTGTGAATCTAAAATATGGTTATATCTCATTTATGGAATAATCATCATGTCTCAATGGGTTGTAGTGATTTGAAACACTTCTATCTCTTGATGGAATTTCGTATGCTAGAAGTATCAAGGATGGGATCCAGTATTCCATTAGTACACAGGTGAATATATTTTGGATGAATACTTATTTTGAAATTGTTAATAAGGATATAATCACTATGTGTAACCAGAGGGAAGAAAATTATTTCAGGAATAGAGGACCAGGGCCATGTTAGGACAATATGACTTCTTGTAGTACGAAGCATTACCTCAAGGTATCTATTTAGGGAATTTGCAACATGAGTGACTATTTAGATAGCTCCAAAGTGTGTCACCAGTGTGGATGATGGGGACACCTGAAACCTCATTGTTATAGAGTCCCAATGGAGTGTCGAGCTTGTGTCTGTTTGGGGAATTTTTAGCATTTCAACCGGAACACTCCACCAGTCTGTATTAAAAAAAGATCTTTGCTTACTGCACCATCAATAGTGGGTTATTTTGTTCAACATCAGGTATAGAGTTTTAATAGAACCAAAAAGACTGGGTGGGGTGGAGGCCATGTCCATGGAAACTAGAACCCCGATCCCCAGCAGCACAAAGAGAGAAATTATGATCGTGGTAGACAATCTGTTGAAGAGGGACATGGATCAGGTCAATTACATGATCTATAGCTGATACCCAATGATCGGGCTATGAGAATATCTAGAGTACGAGGTACTATTCATGTGGGGTCAACTATATTATTGGCATTATCTGACATAGGTGATTTCAACTGTTTTATCTCTATATCTATCATGTAAAGTGTTGTGTTAGAGATACAATATTAATATGGTGTAATGACTATATATACGCTGTTAGGGGTATCAACTAAGGGTATATTCTAGTGTAGGGATTTTACCCTTGTGGTAGGTGGTTACCCATTCTTATGGAACATCAATGATCTCGAGATGATGGGATTTGGTATAATTCTCATGATGGACTGGTTGGATAAATATCATGATATTGTAGACAACTATCACCGTTGGGTGTTGTTTACATAACTAGTGGGAAATAATTATATACTTAAGGGTGATTCGGAGGTCTATGCGGGTAGTACGAGGGCATATAATTAGGGTATAGGAGGAGTGACCACCCCTATTTCAAATCTCTTCAAGGAGGATAATGGTTTACAACATGTTGATTTTCCTCAATTAGTGGTTTGTTATAAGGATGTCCTTACTAATTATTTTTATGGGTTTCCTCCTGAGAGAGTGGTAGACTATACAATTGATCTTGTTCTAGGAGAATATCCAATTTCTAGTCCTCTATAGAGGATGAAACCTACAGAGCTTCACGAGAACAAGGGGAATTTATTGTATTTAGAGGATAAAGGTTTAAAAAGGCTTAGTATATCATCCTTGGGTTTTCCCATGTTTTTGGCAAAGAAGGATGATGGAACCTTGAATCTATGCATGTATTATAGAATGTTAAACCAGCTTATGGTTATGAACCAATATTCACTCCCTAAAATAGATGATCTATCCAAATAGCACCACTAAGATATGTGATTCTCTAAGATTGATCTGAGATCAATTTTTTACTATGTGTGAGTTATGCTTCTATACATACTGGAATCAAAATTCTATAGCTGGTATGGCCTTTATGAGTATCTTATTATATTGTTTAGTTATAAAAATATTACATATAATTTCATGTCTCTAATGGATTTTTTTCATCCTTATCTCGACTCATTTTTCATAGTCTATGTGCAAAAAATCATGGTGTATTATTGTACTCATAACAACAATTCTGAACACCTTGGTATATTTTTATTACATAATGATAGCATCATATTTATGCTAATAATTCTATGTTCCACTTATTGATAAAAAATGTTCCATTATTAGGCCACATTATCATAGAATCATGCCATTCTATTGACCTAGAAAATGTTAGTGCTATAGTTTCTAGGGATCATTCCAAGAACATGATTGATATACCGAGAATCTTGAGGTTGGATGGATATTACAAGAATTTCATACAAGACATATCATTACATTATTAACCTATTACTGGCCTTAAAATGTAGTGTGTCATGTCCCTTTGGTCAAAAGTGTAAGAAATCCTTTTAAGAGATGAAAGGTAGGCTTGTCTCAACACCCATTCCAATTATTCTAGAGCCAAGTATAGGTCATACTGTCCACTATGATGCATTAGGAATTGTCCTAAGAGAACTATTGTTGTAGGAAGATAGAGTTGTTGCATATGTATCCTGGTATTTGAGGCCCCAGGTGAGAAAATACCTGATGCATAACCTTGAGATAGCAGTAGTTTTCCATATCATACATTATTAGAGACACTGTCTATTAGGTGACTGCTTTGTTGTGTACAAAAAATTCACGATGCCCAAATATATCATAAATAATCATGGATTGAACCTCACACAATGGATAATGGTCTAATATGTGAAACTAAATCAATTTTGATCAGGTTTATATGTACGGGAAGTGAAATATAGTGGCAGCTGCACTGATTTGGAAAACACAAGAACTAGCAGTATTAGAGGAATGTAATGAATTAATGTTAATGTCACTATTCTATGAGAAACACCTAGAGTTTCATGATAATAACAAGAAGTATTATCTCTCATATTTTTCAGTTACATCTTACCTCCTTGATAATGTGAAGGGTAGATAATTTCTATATCCTCACATCCTTGTACTCTATGAGAGTATATCAGGATATAACCCACATTCAGATGGGTCTATATATAGAGATGACATCCTATGAATTCATGGACGTCTCTAGTTCCCTACAGATACGAGAGAGGAGTTGATTAAATATTCCCAAACCTCTCAATTTTCAGTTCATCCTGACATCTTGAAGGTGTATCAATACATGAAATTCCAATATTGGTGGTCTAGGATGAAATGAAAATAACAGGCTTTATCACTATGTGTTCCACCTATCATCATTTGAAGGAGGATCACCAGAGACCTGTTGGCTAGTTACTACCACATCGAGTCCCATAATGGAAATGGGAATATGTTTCCATGGACTTTGAAGTCAACATTCCAAGGTTGTCGAGGGGTAAAAATTTTATATGGGTAGTTACTTATTAACTAAATCAATAATTCCATTTTATAGATATTTGGGAGAATTTTTCAGTTGATGATATGGGAAGACTTTATGTCCATGTAATCATGTGACTCCACGGGGTCACTAATACAATCATTTTAGATTAGGATTCATGTTTAATATAATGGTTCTGGAAGGGATTGTAGAAGGCTATGGGAGGACTAGTGCTTATACCAACACCTTTCCAACCTCATATCGATGGAAAATTATAACATACATTACAATTTCTAAAGGACATTCTCTGATCATGTGTCCACAATTTCATATGTTCATGGGAGAAGCTTATTACCCTCATTGATTTCACCTATAATAATTTCTTTTAGGTGATAATTCAGATGGATCCTTTTGTGACCTTATACAGTAGGCAATCTGATTCAACCCAAATCATTGTAGAGTTAAGAGAGGCAGTCCTACTAGGTTCTCATCTTATTTAGGACACATCGGAGCAGGTACAGTTTACAATTAAGCATATGACTGCAACCCAATCTAGAAAAAAATTGTATTCCAAATGTCGTCAATAAAATCTAGGGTTCGAGTTCGAGGATCATGTTCCCCTTCAGGAATCAACCAGGCTAGGGAATAGATGGTTATAGAAGTAAGGGAAGTTTGTGCCTCATTACGTAGGTCCGTTAGAGTTACTTGAGAGATTTAGGATAGTAACCTTTTTGTTGCTACTATCTCATAGGTTCATTTCCATGAATGATGTATTCATTGTTTCATAGATTTTCCAGTATCATGCTGATCCATCTCATTCCTTTGATCATAAGGATATTTAGTTAGATGATGATGCTAACTTTGAGTAGTATATTGTACGCATCATCAATTGGATGACGAAGGTTTTCTGAGGCTAGTTTGTCCCCTCAGATGGGTGATATTGTAGAATGGATGTGTGTAGGATTAGACTTGGGAGAGGGAGGCCGAGAAACAAGCTCAGTGGCCTGAATTGTTCATATAAAGTGTTTCTACACCACGAGAAGGTGAACTTAGTGGGGATTTCTTTTATGGGTGGAATAATGTAAGAAGATAGTTTTTCACTCCTATATTGATCCATTAAATTTCAGTCCAATTATTTATTTAGAACCTATTTTGGATTATTTATGAGTTATTGAAGGTCATAAATGTGTTTGGGGATTTTTTATAGCTCGGGTCCCATCTTTTTGGGCTAGCATGCCTAGATCATGGTTTATAATAAACCATGCAAGAATGTCACATAGTTAGAGAAAACCATTCAAGTAGAATGTTTTTTGGACAGAGGCATACCACACAGTTGGAACATGGTTTTCCTTCCCATGAAACCTAAATTTGTGAGTGACCAATTTCCCCAAGTACCCATGCATGGTTTGCGCATGTCTTGTTAATCCATGCAAGAAAATTGTGCTCATGCTTTTTTTTCTAGTATATTTTACTATATTTCCCATAATGATACATGTAAGCCTCCTCCTTCCTCTAAATCGATATTTTTGTGGGATTTAAATACCTTTCATCCCTTTTGGATTTATTTTAAGGTATAAGTTAGGGATTAGAAGAAATCATTAGTCATTGATCTGATCAGTCTTCTGTTGGTCATGTTGCATGTGCAACTCTAAGTACTCGATTATTTTTTATCCAGTCTTCTACTCTCATACTCTCGACATTGTTATTGATGTGTGAGAGTTCTCGTTTTTTCTCATATATAATCTATTCTAAGACTAATTATATGCCAATATCAGAGGATAATGATCATACAACCCTATTTTGGGTGTTCTAAAACTCATCTCTAAAGTATGTTGATTTTGGAATTGTCAGGTGCGACCTAGCGATTTCATAGACTCCCATTTATTAAATTCATATTTATTACCTATAATCAGTAGAACTGTATGATTATGATATTTTCATATATGTGATTATTTATTGGTGGTTATTCCCACAATGAAAAGAATCCCATGTAGGGTTATATTCCATAGTTGAGTTTTTATTGTTTTGATACTTTTAAACCATCGTTCGAATGTGTTAAAAATAATCCACACAAATGGTAGGACTCAATGACATATATTCATGTTTTATCATTTAATTTTGCATAAAAAGTATGATGTCACTTTCAATTGACCATTAGACGGTATGTACTTAATGTTTATAATTAAATTTTAAAGGGTAATTTACAAGAATACCTAGAATATTACTTGATCGGATTAAATGAGAATAATTAATTAGTTTCATGTCTATAGAACTCCTTACTATGTAAATGTTAGGTAACAGAATGAACCTTGATTATTTAATATTATTAAATGAACTAAATGGACTGTTGCATGATACATTAACTTATAACACTGAATAAATGAAATTATTGAACGAAATGGAGTTATTGGTAAATTATGAATTGATTTAATAGTTGCAAACTACATGGAATTATCACACTAATTAAAGGAAAGGGAAGAACCAAATAGAAAATTTGATAAATTATGAAATGAATAAATAGTTTCATGCTATATTTCCTTCTCACACAAATGAAAGGAAAGGCTTGAACAAAATGATATATTAAATGAATTCCATATCAAATAGGAGTGGCCTAACTCGAGCTCTCTTTGGATTTTTTTCAAGGAATTCCTTGAGAACTGGTGAACATAATTCTGATTCAAAGATATATAATGACTAGGTTAAGACCCACCAATATCCCAACACTTTTATATTCATGGATTCTCTATACGAAACCATAATATAACATACATAGTATTAAATGATGCCTTGGATACAATCATTTGATAAAACGTTGATAAGTAGGTTCCATGGTTAAATCCCATAGGACCCAGTAATTTCATAGACTCGTTTTACATTAGATGGCCACCTTGAATTCAGTAAACATGTTATTATAAAATTTATTTGAATATTCTTCTTGGATTACACTCTTACCCTCTGAAAGGTGACAATTATTACTGATTTGGTGACCCTTTAGGTATATGATTCCTTTTTTATTACATTGGAAAATAATTATTAAATTTAATTTTAGGTTTCTATATCATAACATGAATCCTTGACTATTGTTAACATGGTACTTATTTATAAAAAGTTAACAATCAATTATTGGACTTGTTACATTTAGATGCCCGTCAAGGGGTGAAGCAGATAAATATGCATTTAGTTACATTATATTTCATTTCTTTATATATGCATACTTTCACATTTTTACATTTACATTACATTGTCTTGATTTTATAGAAACCATTGGTGGTGGCCCACTGATATTTATCACACATACTCTCTAGGAACTGTTTGGTACCTAGAGTAGATTACATGAATAGAGGTCTTTATAATTAGAATAAAATGACCTGGAACACTTGATTGCTTATAGTTTAGGATGGTTCTTGATAGTAGATATCTGTTCTAGAGCCTGGGATTCTTAGGATTTTGTTTTGATTTCTTATGGACTTTTATAGAACATGTTATACCTTCTGCCTTGTATCCATGTTTTCATGTTTCTAGTGACATGACATATCATCATTAGTTATTTCAGTTAATTCAGTTATTACTATTGTTATCCCTAACATCCAGTATTCATTTTGTTTACTTGTATTGTTTCTTCTATTTACATTTGTTTATATTTATCCAATATTCTCATATTTGGTTATGAGGGAATAGACTCCCAATGGACACACCCTGGGACCTCAATTCTAGTCAACAAAAACTAGTGTTTGAGGAGATGTTCTTTAGGCCATGTGTTCCACTCAGCTCGGGGAACCCATTAAGTGGACTCTAGGTTTGAGACGTCACATATTTTATATCTTACAATTTCAACATTTTCATAAATAGATTAAATGTTTCAAACATATATAAATAATAATTTTTTTTGAATTTGAAGTCATATGATGTTAAAAAGTCACATGAATTTTTTTATATTATTCTGAATTATTATAAAATCTAAAGTCACACAGTGATGCTTTGATGTCATATAATATATATTAATGATGGTTAAAGTCATATTCAGGAGTCATATGGTTAAATCTTAGGTCATATACTGGTGTATGAGACGACTAAAAACATAAAATATTAATTTATTAATACATGGGAAGGATTTTTGTTATAGTGAATTCACTTGGTGATGTTATACATCTGATAAAAATCAAACATGTAGACTCAAAGTCACACACCTAAGACATAGTCATACGATTAGAAGAAGAAGTCAAATTGTTTGGAAATTTTTCATTATTCTAACCCAATAAACAAATTATAGAGTTCATTAAACGAATTATGTTGGTCAATAATGTTACTCCCACCACACTCAATTAATTGAAATAATATTTATGTATGTTTAAAAACATAACAAACCTTTTTTAACATCATGAAAACATTTTCAATGTATTTTCATCATATATATAATCAATTTAGAAATTTAAAATAAAGTTCACCACCACAATGATTTCAATTTCACATTGGAATTTATAATCCATCATCCAAGAATTTGTTAAACACTAATTCTATAAGAAAATATTATTAATAATTCTTGTATGTTTTACCCAATTAAGAAAATTGAATTCCACTTAAACATTAAAACTATTTTATGTTTTCTATAACACATCTACAAGATATCAATTATAATTCAATAGGTATATTTACTTCATATATTTTCATAACTTCTAGTATTTTGGGTAGATAGTTTTATAGACATGAGTAGCACTTATATGGAAATTTTAGAAAATCTGAAAAATCGTAACAAGTTTGGGGTTTGTCAACACGAAATTAGTCTACTTTTTTATTACACAAATACATTGGATTAAATATTATTTCTTTTACCAATATTATATATATTCTTGTTTTCATAAAATTTGAAACCTATATATTATTATGTAATGTGCAATTATTACATTATTTTGGAAAAAAATGATATTTCCCAAATCCAAGAGGACTTATTTAATATATAATACAATGTGATCCATGGGTTTGATTGGTCCTTTCGTTCGACCATGATATATTCCTGGAGACAATATTGGATGGGATTCTATATATTACTTTTGTTTATAAATGTGAATATAAATTCCATGTGTTTGAAGGAATTTTATTTTCAGATGAGTTTTCTTTTGAAATAATTATATATATATATTAAGAGTATACATAAAATTTGAAAACATTGGATCATTTTTCTTCTTTTTTCGTTGGTCAATGCCATATACATTAAATATAACCTATTTTTGGTTTTGTTGAAATTATTTATTGGTTACAGACTAGTCATATATAAACATAATATCTCTAGGGTATGATTAGGGTTATAAATGTTTCTACTAAGAATAGGTCTCACACATTGTGAATATAAAACTAGATTAAACATATATTATATATGTGGTGATATAAGGAAATGAAATATAACTTTTTAATAGATTTTATTTTAGAGGAAATATTAGAAATGAATTATTATTATTATTTGGTCTTTTATAGTTGTTATTTTTTAAATTTTCTTTTATTTATGTTATACAATATTTATAATGTACACCTGGTTTGTATTTTCACTATTTTAGATAAATTTTATCATTATAAATATTTATATATAAATTTTAGTGGCACCTACTACTTCATTTGGGGAAATTATATATATTCCTTATCCTTCATATCATTTCTTAGGCATGGTGAATTTTGGTCAGGAATTATTGCTATTTATGAACATCAATTTTTGTTTTCTGTTTTACAATGATTATTTGGCTCCCTAAAGTTTTATATTTTTTTCAATTGTGAGAAAGTGGATTAAATATCCTATTTATAAACCCAATTGAAATTTTTAATTGTTTATATATATTATGTGGTTGATTTTTTTTTATTATTGGCTACTTGTTATTTTATTTGATAAATATATTAATTAGTTTTAGAGTTGATAATTATCAACTTCCAATTCAATTTTATTTTAAAGAAAATTATTGATATGTTGGCCTATTAAATCACGAAATTTAAAGCCATTTTATTTACATCTTATTTTTTATTTTTAATATCTATATGAAGCATAATCCACCTATTCATTAGTTTGGATTTATCTTCCATGTCTCCCACTTCAATTTCAATATCTAGAAAATCATTATATCTTTTTTAATTTTGTTAGATGTTTTAATAATGAAAAATATTGGATGATTAACATATTAAATGAAATTTTATGATTACGTTGAGTGGTTTTTTATCTCTAAAGGACTCTTCATGATGTGATTTGGGTTGAATATAAGTGTAAATACAAGTACTGATATCTTATTATTTCTTAACCATGGAGGGTACGTTATTGTATTGATGACTGTTTCATTAAGACTAACAAAACAATATTAGTCGAGATATGTTATATGAAACTAGAAAATATTAATTTTCTAACTGTAATTATATTTTTGTATCCTAGAAATATCAATTGATGTGGATAACTTAGTCACTGAAATGGAGTATAAGTTTCTGTATTTTTCATCAATCCTCGTATTACCAAATAATGGAATAATAGATTTTGTAATCATGATAATGAAGTTTGAGAATTGCAGTAAAAAACATAGGATTGAAAAAAGCACATTTGGTTAATTTAATGAATAAGGTGAGTAATATGGTAGAGCACCAACAAACACAACTAACAGTAATAAGGAACTCTATTTGTATTTTTTTCCCCAATCCCTTTATTTATGATATTATAGATAGTGTAAGACAATATATTAAATTTTAGGTGCACAATGTGCGTATGGATTTTATGAATTTTAGTGGATTTTGGTCCAATAATCCAATAATGGATTAAAATATATAAATTAGTGTGATTTTTTTCTATTTATGTGGATAAAATATTTGTTGGGAATAATGATAGATCATAAAATAATATGATGTAAATAAAAACAAAAAAAATTATTATTCCCTTTATTGAAAAAGGTTTCAATTTATTCAATATACATAGGATTTAAATCCTATAAATACCTAATGAATTATACTTAAAACACACATTTTTACACATCTCTGTAGTTACATTTAATACCACTTCAAGAATCACATTAAAAATGATATGTAATAGGCATAATGGACAAGATGTTTATATAGAGATAAAATTTATAGTTTGTGTGGTTACATTCATTTATATTGTTTTTTTATAGAAATATTGAAAATTAGAATTTTTTAATGGAAATGGTGTATCATTTAGTTAATGAATGATTAAAAAATTATATAGTGGCCTTAATTTATATTGGATTTGCTTATTTTACAAACTTCGAAGAGGTTATGTATTTGGTTTTTAATCTATTTTAGATTCAATATTAGGTTATGGATAACCAAAAAAAGATTATTAATATGGATAAAACATTTAAAATAGGCGAGGATGGAGATAAATAGAGTCATTCAATGGAGGAAGATATAAATTCAAGCATGGGAGAAAAAAATTGATTATGGAAATTTTTAGGATAATTATGTTTCTAAGATGGATTATGTCATTTCCTTTCAATGATGTAATCAATTGATTAGTGTTTTGATATAAATTATCTAAAATTTAGTTTTATCTCTTAATAAAGGATTTTATATTATCTTAAAGTGTTTTAGTGTGTTTGGTTACAGTTTTATTTCTCTAAAAATAGGTTCCCACATCCATAAAGTGGATTTAATAATAAAAATAATGATTGTTAAAAAATAATATTATTATAATTGTTATTATATGACTATATATTTAGGTTGAATCACTCCCCAAAACTTCATGTAAACCTTAAATTATAGTTTTCAAACTTTGGTGATTGAGGGAGTAGTAGAGGGCATGTGGCATTTCAGCTCAATTGGATGGTCATACCAAGACGATATATTTTAGAAGCATCATAATGAAACCCTTTAGAGAAGAATAATTTTATATTATTCGCCAACATAATTAAACATCAGCTATATTTCATCAAGATAGATAAAAAACCTAAATTTTAAAATGTATTTTCAAGTGTGTGAAATCATTAATTATAACAAATTTGGGTATTTTATGTTTAATATAGGCTAAATGTAATAACACATGACTTTGAAAAATTTAGAGACTTTTTGTGGTATTAATGTAAGGATAATTGTCCATATTTATGGGAATACATTTTGAGTGAACAGATGACAATGAATAAGTGGTGTAGAGAAAAATATCTATTGTACCATGTAGTGTAGGGTTCTTATGTCATTCTTTGAAAAACAAATTTAATCATAAAAAAATGGGAACTGTGGAACACATATCGAATGAAACAGAATACCCCCAACAGTATTAGCATAGTAATATATATATATATATATATATTAAATTATACCAAATAATATGAGAATATTAATGTATGGTTTACCAAAAATGATTATTTTGATAAAACCATGAGTTATGTGTTTTTTAGATATAATATACCAAAATATGAGATATTAAAGCATGAAAAAATACATAGTTCTAGGTAGATAATAAATAATAAATGGATAAAATAATGGAATATGTTTTTTACATAGAATTACACCATTGTTTTATATAGATACATAAATTCTTATAAATACTATTTTTTCCATATCTAGAGTGATTTAATCAAAATTATGGATTTGAGGATCATTTTAGAATTATTTAGTGGATATTTTATTATTTTGAATACATGTTTTAATATTATTGAACTATTAAGATAATGATATCATTTACTTAGGTAACATAAATTTTTCTCACTTGTCTATTGCAATGGAAATGAATAGTAATTTTCATTATTCAAAGGATATAATGTATGGGTGATTTATTCAATGTAATTCTAATATATATGTATATTTTTTGTGTTTTCATTTTTATATTGAATTTTATAATTTCTTTTTTTTCGTATAATGACTATTTTCATAAATATTTTTATTATTCATTAACTTGTAAAATAAATGATTCATGTTTTGTCAACTTCAAATCAATAACATTGGTATTATTTTTTAAATAATGATTTCATTTTCCCTCTTTTTTAGATTAATTCATCACCAAATCCATAAATTATTTGAATTTATTTCACTATAATAAATTTAGACTATGGAATTTAATTATATAATTCCTATTATAATGAAAAAAAATTATATTACTCTTTAAATACTATAAATTTATGAACAATAATATTACACCCTTAAAAATTAAATTACATAGTGGTTTTTTATTATAATTATTTTTTGATTTTATTTTAAATAAATAAATCCATAAAATTAATCATTCTAATAATTCAATCAACATATTATTGTAGGGATCAAATTTCCCAAGGGGACCAACCTCAGACGTCTACTTTATTATGATATTAAAAATGGGAATTAAAAATATTTTTATAAATTGAAAAAATTTCACAGCCATGAGAATTCACAATTCATTAGGATTTCATAAGTTTTAGGGTTACATTTTGTGGGAATATTTGAACATAGAGTAACATTATATTTGATAGAATAATTTTTATTATTTTCATGTTTTTATATTAACTTTTTATTCATTGTAATATGATTAATGTGTTAATATTGTGAATGAAAATTCATTTCATATCATATGTTCACTGAGAAATTTATTATGGAGATAAAAAAACTATTGATGAATTGTTTAATATTATCATGAATATGGAAGAGAAATGATGTTTAAGAAATACCCATTCCAAAAATGCTGTTGATTGTATAAAATAATATTATGAATGGATTATATCAATAGAACTACTATGAAAATGATTGTGAATTTGGTTAAATAACTCAATAATTTAATTAAAAATATAATGTGGATTATATCATTATTTTTTAATGTATCAGGTGATTTAGAGGGTCAAAATTCAAAGCTATTTATAATATGTATGTTTTTGGATCTTCCAACCATTATTTTTGGATGTGGAAGTTCATTATAACAGTATAAACAATAAAATACTTTATTCTTAAATTTTTACAAAGTCTTGAATAGTTCCTCATGATTTTGAATGGCTTTCAGATGCCTCATACTTAGAAAACCTAGTTTCATGAAGAGATATATAGGGCACATGGTTAGAATAAAATCTATCTAACCATGTCACCTAAGCTATGAAAAATATTTTTAATGCGACATGATTTATTTGAACAATGTACCCCCATACATTCAAGTGTGCAGGTTTCTTCAGGTATTCACAGAGCGTGCTGATGATCTATTCATGGTCTGGCCAAACCCTACGGCCAAACTGTGTGACCTTTTATAATGATATACCTTTTAGATTGTGAGAATCACATGGTTAGCACACTATTTTCCACACCATGTGGTAACCACAAAAACTTTTGAATAGTATATGATTACATTTTCCATCTAGTTCTTTAGATGGTTTCCCTCTATTTTATCCTCCCATGCATAGCCACACCCAATAGCAGGTAGATCATAGTTCTCCCTCATTCAGAGATTTTTTCCTCCTCCTGTAATAAATCTCTAATTTTTTATCATTCTATATCATTTGAATCATATTGGTAAGGACTTCAATTTTCTTAATTCCATTTATTATTCATCTCACTATTATAAATGATAAATCTATGTGGGGTTTTTTCCATATTTTTGTGTGTGTTTGTCATAAACAATGATTTATCCTATTTCGGATCATGTAAAAGGCCAATATCAAATGAGATAGAACCTACAAGTATCATGTAGGTGCTGGGAAGATTTATACATAGTTTTTTAGTAATTTGGGGTGAGAAAATAAATATTTTTTTGGGTTGTCTGAGCGACATCCCAAATTAAATAATGATATTTTGTTTATTCTCTAAATGATGATATAGAATTTCGTTAAGTAATCCCAAATAAATATAAAATATAATATGCCATGTAAGATTCTTTTGAACAAGTATACATGTTAGGTAGTTGTATAATTTAAATTAAATAAATATGATTGGATTTTAATAGTTGCAATAAAACACGGAGGGTATGCCCTAAGGAATTGAGCAAATGTTGATCGATGGTGTTGAGGTGAATGGTTCATCTTGGTGGGATTGTCCGAAGATACATGTTGTGATCTGGATCCCCCATTTTAGGTGACTTGATTTATCAGGATTGAATAAATAATGAATTTTGATTGAGTTAATGACCTAAAAAACATTGGATGGTGTTACCATTGAAATTTGGATGATGTGGTCACATGGGATCAAGGATCTACATGAAACAGCTTAAGATATTTTGTTGATTTCCACTCACCATTGATGGATGATTCACCATTTCAGTGATGTTCATAAAGATAAGACTCAGTTTTGGTGGTGTTGACAACTTATTGTTGGGGGAAGCCTCTGTATATATTTTTTGGGTATGGTGTTGACCATTGGTTTCATTGGTCTTCCTCACCATAGAAAACCATGATTGATGGTGATTGACCATCATGAGATGATTTTGATACCGTAAGCTTGGGTTTTAGGCTCATAGTTATACTTGAGGCTAATGGGATGAGATTATTTGAATACTGATTTCACTATGGCTTAGGATGTAGGGATGTTGAGATGATGGTGACTTGTTATATATTGGACTATGAAAATCACCTTGTATCAAGAGGTCAGGATATTGAGTGGAAAGTGATTTTCAGAACAGATGTATGAGGGATGAATGATATATTTATAGAAATTAAATTTGGACACCAGTTACCTAATTGATGGAATTTGATTTGTCAGATTGCCTTAGGGTTGGAGTAACTTGTTTATAGGTGGAACATAAGAGAATAACTGGTTTCATATTCATCAGGGAACACATTTGAATTAAGAAATTGACCCTCATTCTTGTTAATATATATTTTTAGGCATGTAAATGTTGTCCAATATATAATTTGGGCCACAAATTAAGAGATATTTTGGAGTCTATTTATGTGGGTAAAATATTCCACATTACTTTTTAGAAATACAGAAGATGGTTAGTTATTAAATGTGTGTGTGTTATTATTAATTATTTCATTCATTAAATATATAATTATGGATGAAATACTTGAACACATTGTTCAGGGCATACTGACTTCATAATCACACCCTACATGATCCCCTTAGTTTGAATGTGGAATTTATGATATTAAGATCAGGTAGGGGATCATTTCTGGGAGATGAACCTATGTGATTAGGGACATACCAATTTTTAATGGGACGGATAGTAGTGGATGAGGTGGTTCCTCTACATCGATATGAACCATCTTTTGGGTTCTTATATATGTACTCCAAATTTCATACTTAATTGAACCTTGTTTTCTATATGTTTTGTATGACCTGAAATGTTTTATCATCTATAAATGGTGTTTTACATTGGTTCTAATTTTACTACCTCTGTTTATATGATACTACTATGGTTATTATCTAGATTTCTATAGGTTATGGCCATTCTTCTGATGTGTCATATACTTGATGAACATTATTATTATCACAATTAGTGGGTATAGTCTCTCCACTGTCAAATAATAAATCCCTATATACTAGTCGACATCCATGGTATAATGAGAGATGCAGCTAAGGACTAGTAGCCAACAATTCTAGAGCACTATTGACTGAAAAACCAGGTTAGGGAACTGAAAAATGCATCAAATTAGTTTCATATAATTGTTTGTCTTACTATTTTGGTTATAGTAGACTAGATACTAGTATGTAGTCATAATAGGTTAATTATCCTGTGTTTAGGTTCATATATCCCCATGTAATGGGGATATACCAGGTTTCATATGTTTGAAAATTGATGTTTTTCTTTACTCTTTAATATTTGATTGATTTCCACCTAGAGTTATGCACATGGGCATGATGTTATTGGATTGTGTGGTTTTTAACATGACCAAGTATAGAAATTGAGGAATATTTTTACATAATTAGTGGGTCTTACACTGATGTGTTGTGTGATTATCATTTCATTACCATTCAGAACTTATAATGTCCAAAGAAGGGAAGGGACATTTAAATTGTTAAAAAAAATCTAAATCATGTTTTCCAACATTCAATTTCTTTTGTGTAATTACACTCATCCAGCCCATGTATGTGGGTTCTAATGAAGTTAGTATGTGATGATATCTAACTATTTTATGTATGATCATAACATAATTAAGGGTAGGAATGGGCAATGACCAAAGGTGGGTAGTTTAAAATACCACAAAAAAGTAGAACATTGTTTTCTTTCTTAAGCATTTTATTTCATTATACTCAGCTATATAAAATTATGATGTTTTATATTCCTGATACATGATGAATAACCCTAATATGGGTATGAAAGGATCAATGAGTATAGATGATATTAGATACATGACTCTGATATGTTTAGGTAAGGGGTCATGCGGCCGGATGTCATCTGACATGTAGGTGATAGGGGATTGTACAAGTGGTGATATGAGTTGTCTATTTATTTTTATTATACCTATGATATATATTTATAATTTTTCTATTTGAACATATTGATTGGTTTTCAACATGATAACACCTAGACATCATCTGAGGGAGTGTCTGGATGGTGGAGAAATGGTGTTGTGTGACTGTTCATTCGATGAGGCCCTTGAGGGTTGGGAAGATAATGAGAAAGTGGTACGAGATCTGATATATGAGGGAATACCATATAGATTGAATATTTTTGGACATGTTCTAATGTGTATATCATGAGGGGGTTGGTGTATGTTATATCAGGGATTGACCCGAGAGCTCTAGGAGATGATACATCCATGGATTACTTGACCCATGAGTTCATGTATCATCTCCCACCAGTATTCTAGGGTGGGGGAAGACCTATGAAATCCTAAAATTATATTATTTTAGTATATACTATTTTTGACTGGATAAAGACACGCCAAGGGTGGGGAGTGATGTAGGATACTTTTTTCTAAGAGGACCAAAAAAGTACAAGTGGGACATAATTATTTAGAATGATAGACATGATGGACTAGATTGTATGAATTTCAAGGAGAGTTTATTTGATGTCTTATTCGTAGTGACATTTATGGTTGATCAATAACAATAGTTCATGATCCTATTGTGGGGAGACACATCTATTGTATATTATGAGGTAGATTTTATAGACGTCTCCTAATTTGTACCTTCTATAGTCGGTGATAACATTGCATGGGTGAGGCATTTTGAGGATATATTTCACTATGTTGTGATGGTATAGGTAAATACATTTTGTCTAAAATTAATTTCATATATAGTGAATATGGTGAAAATAGACATGGGGAACTTGAAAAATCAATCGTATTTGAGCCGAGTGATGATGTTAGGTGAGCATAATAGTGATACTTCTGGTAGACAAAAGATAGTCTATGGGGAAACATAGTAGGGTAGATGTGGTAGATACATAGGTAGGTCACTAAGGAGTGGTTCTTCAATTTATTTTTTCTAGTGTGAATATATTAGTCATATTTTTACTCAGAGTTAGTGGGATCTAATGGAGTGTCAAAAATGTGATCAGATAGGACATCTAGAGACATTGTGTAGGAAGCATTATTAGATAGCTGGGAGAGATGGACCGATATAGAATACATGATATAATATAGGGTCAATTAATTACTAGGATCTGGTATTGATTATTTATCGGCATGCATCAATCATGAATGAGATAGAGATAGGGACCATTTAGTTGGTTCTGTGGCCAGTGGCTGGTGCAGCTCCACAAAGAGGACAAGTACAATGTAGTCAGGAATCCATACAAGTGTATTTAGTTGTGTGGCCTAGTTTAGAGTAGGATAGAATTCCAATGGTAGTTAGATATATTCCTAGATTTTGGAATGACCTTATATTTTATTCTTTTGAAAATTTCGGTACATTGGGTGAAGATGTTGTATTCAGAGTAACCATTTTTGGGTTAGTATCTTGACATTAATATTGATGTGTGATAACTGTGAGGTTTATGGGTATCAATACTATGATGCAAATGAATATATATATATATATATATATATATATTGTGGCATTATTTTTAGTTAAAAATTTGATACACAGTCATTAGGCATCTAATGAGTTGCATGTTTTGATGAGTGTCATGTTTGCAACATTTATGAAATATAAATTTTAATGAGATGCAGGACTTGATGAGTGTAATGTATGAAATAAGATTTATTTTAGAACATTTTTATTTGATGTAATGATGGTTTTTCATGGATGTAATTTTATATCGAGCGATGGTCGGTGGTACCATCCAAAATTTATTTTTTTGGTCGGGATGTGACCGATATGGAAATTCTTAATGTGGGGAGTGTCATAGGGGGAATTGGTCATGACTAAATACCCAGAGTATAGTAGGATGATTTTTATGCGATTTATTTTTTGGTAAAATCTTAGAGAAAGACTTTATTGTTTATGGATGATCTATATTATGGTTGGGGTATTAAAAATCAATGTTTTTTAGTAGGTTGAAATTCCAAACATTTTTGAATTTTTAGGTTTGGTGGATAGGAAAACGTATATTTGGGATTCAAACCTAATTCCAAGAGTTTAAATTATACATTTTTTTGTTTAAATTTGTTTTATGTATCACAAAATTCACCAATACATAAAATGGGATTCATATGTGTTGAGCTTAGAAAGGCTTGTTTCAGGAAGAGGTTGATGCGGGAGCAAGGTTGCTGCATGGTATGTCTAACCATGAGGAAAATACATGAGGAATTTTTTAAAATGGGAAGTGTATTTTAATCATAGATTCCAATTTATTAATTTTTTTTCACAATATGAAGGCCTTTATAGAGGGTTCACATGGATGCATCACAATTTGACCAAACTGTGCGGTCAAACCATGTGACATATTTAAAGGGATGACCCTTTGGATAATGAGTGCCACGTGGTTTAACAAATTGTATGCTAACATTACTGATTTTAAGGAGGAAAATATTAATTTTATTCCCATTTTTTATTAATGTGTACTCTCCATCTTTTCTCTCCTCTCATACACATCCACCTCCAGCTATAGGGAGATACCATAACTCCCCCCTTCAGAGGATTTGAGAATCATCCTCCAATCAGACTCTAATTGAAGATCCGTATTTTATATTTTATGTATAGAGGTATAGTCTTAAATTATCTTTATTCTTTTAATTTTTATCTCATAAAATATAATTATAAATATATGTGTTCTCTTCCCACATCTATTTATGGAATTTTCATAGAACACTAATTTACCTCTTTTCTGTATGAGTTAGAGACCGGTATCAGATGAGTGAGAACATATGAGTATAAGGTACATTGTTCTCTGATTTATCTTTAATTTTATCTTTTAGTTTGGGTGAGTACTAATATATTCATGTTGTTTTTTTGAGGGAGAACCTAAATAATTAATTATTTTTTAAATTTGTTAAATGATGTCATGGGATTTTGATCAAGATGCCCTAGTCTATCCAATATATAATGGGTTAGGTAAAGGAATTGATTCAAACTAGGAAGGTTAAGATAATTCATTAAATTAAAATAATTAAATATGATATTATTGAATTGGTTCCTTTTAAATTTAAACAACATGACCCAAGGCATTGAATTGATGTTGACCATTGATACTGAGGTGACATGATTCCTCAAATTGGTCTCATAATGAGATATATGGATTGATGGTGATAACTAGGTTGAGGTGACATGGTTCATGAATAATTATATGATATGATCATTTGATTAAATTCATATCGCATAGAACATTTACTGTGGTTCACCATCCAGATTTTGGAGTTGTGGTCATAGAGGCATGAGGTTCCAAATGATATAAATTAGGATATTTATGTGATTACCCCCACCACTGTTGGATGACATGACATTTGAGATGTGTTTAAATAGATAAGGCTCAGTTAGATGTTTTTCACCTGTCATTGAGGGTGGAGGTGTTTGTAGATATTTCACTTTTGGATATGGTGTTGGCAATTACTTATATTGGAGGTTCTACCCAAAGAAAACCATGGCTCGTGGTGATTGTCCATTAAGAGATGTGGTTGAGACCATAAATTGGAGTTTATTTTTTTTCATTTATATGTAATCCATAAGGGATATGATTTTTGGAGGATGAATATCACATTTCTAGGGGGAATTAGGATATTTGGTTAGCGGTGATTTGATATACATTGCAGGAAGAATATCATCATTTCGTAGGATGTTGGGCTCTTGAGATGAAAGTGACTTTCCAAATGGAGTTCAAAGGGCTCTAAGACATATTTATGGGTATTCCTATTTGATGAATATTACATTAGTTGTGGAAAATAATGTTTCAGAGGACACAAGGTATGGATTGACAGGTTTATTCATATAACCTGAGGGTTCACATGGTATGATATTCATCATGGGATTCTTGGGAATTAAGTGATGTATCCTCACCACTGTAGATATATATTTTATAACATGTAATTTATGTCAAATATATATTTTGGGGATCATATTAATATATGTAATGGAATTGGGTGAAGTATGAAAACACTTCCTCATGGATGTTGAGAACTAGGGTCGTGGTTTAGTTATTAACTGAGTCTGGATTTCAGTTTTTATTATTTAATCAATATACTGTGTAATTATCAAGGTAAGATAGGAACACATTGGTAGTGGCCTTCTGATTTGATACGCACACCCTATATATCCCCTCTAGGATATATGTATACATTATGGTTTCGAGATATTGTACGGGATAAGGACTAAGAGATGGACCTTAATGGACATGGATGTTCTGCTTTTTCATGGGATGTATGGCAGCAGACTAGGTGGTTCCTCTACATCATGTTAAAAATAAAATTTAGATCTTATATATATATAGATATGGTTAACCATAATATACCTTTATTTTCTATAAATTCTGAAATACCTGACATGTTTTATCATCTATATGTGGTAGTATTCTCTGGAATTCATTTTACTATTTTATTTTATATGATTCCCTTATGGTTATTCTCTTGGTTTCAATGAGTTCTGGTCATTATTACCCTATGTTACATAAATATGGACGATTTTTATTATCACCGAAAAATTTTATAGTCTCCCCAATATCACATAATCAAACACATTCTTCTAGTATGAATCCTTTGGAGTACTGGGAGGTGCGATTAAGGTCCAGTAGATAGCTAGTCTAATGAAATGTTATGTGGAAAACCAGTTCATGGTGCTACATATTTAATAAATGAAATCAATGTTTTTTTCTATACCAAGACAATATTTTCCACAAAATGTGTAAATGATAAAAATCTATATAAATTGAGAAAATGTATAAGATTCTATTGATCAAGAAAATTTCAACGAAGTAGACTATAAGATGAAAATCTCAAAGGTATTTTCATTTGGGAGAATGATAAACTCCAATAGTTAAATAGATATTCATGAAGCAGCTTGATGAAATAAAAGAAATAATATTTTGAGGTAAATTTGGGGAGAATAATTAGGTGACTATTTATAAATAATTTTAATCATGTGATAGTTTTTATGAAGTTAAAAATGACATGAAAAAAGGGAAATAAAAAAATACTATCAATGGAAATAAGGGGTTAAATTTATATAAATAAGTAAAAAATTAGAGTCATTTACATATCCCGATGAAATAAAATTATTCAATTATAAAACTAGATGATCATTTTGGAGGTAATGAATATATTTTAAAAAAAATAGTTAATTATTCATATAAAAACGTGGAATTTATTATTTTATTTGTTTTTTAGTCGTTGGATGTTATTTTCGATCTATTGTAGGATTAAAAAAAATCACCCAATAGTTTTCTACTTAAATTGAACAAATAAATGTATTCTATTGATTTAATTTAATTTTTAGTTCATAATGATGAATTAATCATGATTATAAATACATTTATAAAATAGGGATAGTTAATAAAAGTATATTAATATTTTAAATTCATGTTTTTTATATTTTCAATATTCATGATAAAATATTTGATGAAAATTATATTCCAAAATTCAGATTCATTCAGATAATTTTTGTGATGGGAAAATGTGTTTGATAGGAAGATCATAATAAACCATTGTTAATTTTATATTTAATAAATTTTAAAAATTAATATGATAGGTGGATATATAAATTTAAAATTAAAATACTTGATTAATACATCATGATTTGGGTGAAAAAATTGATTTATTCAAATATTTTTTTTCAAAATATCCATGTAAATTGATTTTGGATATATTAATTACTCAAAAAAAATTCATTATGTGTTGAATAGAATATAAGTGTTCTTATAAGTATATAGTATATATTGGGTGAGATTGCTCATCTAAGAGTACTTTAGATTGATATATAGATAAAAAATATTTTATAACATCCATGAATTAAAAGATAAATTTTTATTTTGTTTTGGGGATCCTGGGTAACCCTTATTTAAATTTAGAATATTATAGGATTCATATACTATGTAACAATATTATAAGAATGTAGTGTTCAAATTAGCATCATTTAAGTAGATGGAGGGCCACCATATTACATTCCTAGAAACATTGCCTAGTCAATGGACTATCCAAGAGATTTAAGATTATACACAGCCCATGAAATAGCCATAGGGAGGGCACGATATTATTTTTTTAGCATAAATCACTATGCTCTTCTTGAAGCTAACGTCATGTCGACTGGCCTCCACCTATTATCCATTGAGGCTGACCAACATACTAGTAGCGATGAGATAACCATATCAGTAAGGGATGATAAAATATTTTTTGATTGTACTCATTTAATGAACATCCTTCATTTTAATCAACTTGTGAATTGAAATGAGGAAAAAAATGTTATGAAGTTAGAAAATTGACATCGACTAGAGATTAGGATTGTAATTATAAAATAAAACCATAAATAATAGTTTTAAGTTCATTGAATGGACCTTACCATTGAAATAGTAATGTATGATAACAAAGAAGATGGTCAACTTCATATATTCCAGGGATCAGTGAGTGGTTTCACTAGTGGTATTATGAGTGTTTTTACATTAATAGTAAGTGGAACCAAGAATAAATGATCTAGGGTGGTGATATTTCAATAAAGTAGAGTAAGTAATCGTTGAATATCTCTATTAAAGAGATACATTCTAAACCTATTACTATGGGTGAAGAGGAAATTAAAATATTTATTTCATGAAACCCCTCTTGGGGCGTCACTATTGTGATTTTAAAATTCCATCTTCAGTCATTCTGTTTGAAGCTATCATGTACAGGATCCGAGAGGTTAGTACCTAATATGGGCTTGGAACCCTATAAATATATGTATTAATTGGAGACTTCAATTACCTATGTGGTTAGTGGATCTAACATAGGATGGTTTGACCTGGGGGATCATGTTTTAAATAATGGTATTGTGAATATTTATTCAACTATAGGTTTAGTTTTGATTACCTATATTCTTTTTTTACTTTTTTTAATACATGGTATTATACCCCATTTTTATCATATCGATGTGATGTTGGGTTATAATTTATAGTTATGTTTTTTTTCCAAATTTAATTTTATTGACAAAAATATAGGGAAGAAGGATGATCCTATCTGTAGATATTGAGAGTGTCATGTAGTAGTGTTTTTTTATTAAAATATATATGATTTTGAAATCTAATAGATGAGAATCTTCAATGTGATTTTCCGCATGGATTTATTGATGATTTATTAGTTCCATATCGATTACCATATGTTATGAGAATGCATTTTTACACATTATGGTGGGAAATTTATTTTGAATCGTGAATGGAATATGGGGCTATGTGTTATTACAATATAGATCGTGGGCATGGTTCAGTGGAAGATCATACAATAGATCCATCACCCTTTCCTCTAGGTGTGGACCAATACCATAAAGTATTTATTGAAAATTTCTTAAGAATTAATCGTAATATAATAATTTATTTTATGATCAAATAGGTTATTTAAGAATAATATGTATCGATCCCTTTATATTATATAATTCCAGATGAGTTGAATGAAGTCATATTATTGTTTAATGATGTACAATTGGATTTTTCTTATAAGAATGATAACTACACTATAGGGATCCATAGTTTTGTTCACAGAAAAGGCATGTGGGAGAAATCATTTTCTTTGGAATATAGAAATTTGAATCAAGTAATGCTAAAGAACAATTACCCATTTCAAATGATCAAGGGTTTGTTTGATCTATTGAGGGAATATTGGTGGTTCATTTATATTCATATGTTATTAGGATTCCATAATCATTTTTTTGAAGGGGGCGTATACCAATGACATCATTTTAGAGGATTTTACGAAATATAAGAATATCCATTCATGCCTCTTTGGTTGATATTTTTTTCTATGATGTATCTAGATAATTTTTTATTAGACATGAACAATTATCTTATAATGGATAATGATATTATAGAAACTATATATAGGAATAAAAAATATGCTTGAGAGAGTCCTATATAGGATGGATAGGGAATGATGATCTGTTCAATATAATGGTTCATGGGTGATTCTGAAGAATAATGGGTGATGATTTGTTTTCCATTAGTTATCAAAGTAGGAATAATAGATTATGTTAAAATGAAATAGGAGTTAGATTCTGAGTCCATAGTGATGTGGTAATGGTTTCTTGGGAGAGACATTGATCTATTATGGTTATTAGATGGAGATGATGTGATCAAAATTTTTGGAAGGGATTTGGTCCCAACTTCAACGATGAAAGACTTGATATGGGACTCTCATTCTTCATTGTAGGTAGTGCTCCAAGGGTCAATGAACATGTATCAACAAATTAGATGATTAAGTTAGAGGATTTTTATGTAGAGGGACATCACATGTTTTTCACTCATTTCAATACCTCTTAGAGAATTATGGAAGCAAATTATCCACTCGTTATTTTTCTTCATCCTCTTCCCATCACCAAATGGAAGTGGAATAAGGTGAAAATGGAAATTGTATTGGGATTTCCCAAGAAACATTGAGGTAGATTTACTATGTGGGTTTTGGTTGATCAACTAATGATAGTGGAGCATTTATTATAGAACCAATAGGATCTTTTGGTAGATGGGTTGGGAAAAATATAATTTTGAGATATAGTGTGGTTATAAGGTGTTCATAATACCATTGAATCTGACCAAGACCCTTATTTCAATTCACAATTTATAATAGTATAGTAGAATTATATAAGTTCTCAGTTTACGATGATTTTGGAATATCATCTATAACACCCTGATACCTTTGTTTAAAATAATTATATAATAGACAACATTTCTAACCAGCAACAATGTAATTTAAGCATACAATGATGAACTATAAAAATATTATCTAAATGTTCAATTTATAATGAAGACGTTTAAATAGAGGGATGGATAAGAATAAATATATTATCAAATATATATTTAATGGTTATATATAATGAAAATATATTTACAAATACCTAATAAAAAAAATCATTTTTTAAAAAAGACATATCATTCTTAAAAATATACATTCTCATTAAAAAAAATTTATTTCATTTTATGATTAAAACTTATTAATAAATTATAAACTTTTTATAATTATAAATTGATAAAATGAATATTATTTTTGAAATCATCATGTCAATAATATAATAGATTTATTTTTTAGGATTTTGTAGAAATTATATTTAATTGAATAGTGGATAATACACTTTTTAGAAAATGAAATTTCATTTCATTAAATCAATTAATTTAAATGTAACGTTACGTTTTAAATTTGATCATAATAAAATGAAATTATAATTTATTTTTTAATTAATTATATAGTAATTAATACTATACATTATTTTAATATAAGCTGAGTTTATGAAAAAAAAATTATTTATAAAAAGTTTTTTTATGTGCGAATTGTGTTTTTACCATTATAAATTAAATTAATCACAATTTTTTTAAAAAAAATGTATAAAATGTGTATATTATATATTATGTAATATATTTTTAAATTCATATAATATTAATTTTTCAGAATTTTTTTAATGAAAACACATTTCATATTAATAAATGTAATTGTTTTTTTTCAGAGAATAGTTTTCATTATATTTATAATGATTATTTTAAAAATAATAATTCCCAATCATTGAAATTTAATTAAATAAAATATACTAAATAATATTATTCATAGTTAATGATTTTTATCATCTTTACATTAATTTTTAGTAATAATGTATAGTAATTATAGATTTTTTACCATGGTAAAGGTTTAAATTGATTTACTACTGGGGGTAGTTGAAGAGTTAGGTGTAACATTCACACAAATAAATTAAAAATTATTATTGGTTGAAAAAATTTAAAACATATATTATATTTGAATTTAATTATTTTCACTTTGGATTACTTACACTAAAAATGATATGATATTATTTTAAAATCTTATGTAATTACAAGCATGTCCAGTCAATTAATTATAAATTTTATCCTCCTATCCTAAAATATTCACAAATTTTAATCCTTTTATCTTAGACTATATTTGGAAAAAAACAATACTATATTTATTAACATCTTTTTAGATACCCTTGAATTTTTTTAAGATCGATAATTTAATGCTTATATTTTAAGTATATGGAGGCCTCTTAATGAATAGGTATAAATCATGACTGAGCTCTTTCAATTTCATTTCATTTTAACAATAAATAACCATATTTTTTATATCATAAAATTATAAATATAAAATTATAAATATAATTTGAAGTTATTATTATTATGGAACAACAATTTTCCACCTCTTTTCCATCAAATGGTAATTGAACGTATCACTCATGCATATTAGTATAGTACGACCACCATGTATAAATACATTTCAATTTCCACCACCATTTTTCATGGTTGTATAAAATTATGGATTTAATTCATATAAATTATATTTATGGAAAAACTATTATTAAATAATTATAATATATTATCAAACTTTTATCTATCATATATTTAAGAAAATGATAATGTTATTAGTGAAAACTTTTGGACAACGACGTCTATGAAGTGATTTTATTCATTTTGTTTTTTCTAATTTACATAAAAGTAAATATAGATAAATTTGAATAATATATATGATAATTATGATAAAACAACGATTATATAAAGTTTTTTTATTTAAAACCCCATCTTTTAATAATATAAATGTATACAAATAAATTTATCACGTTGATATCTTTTTATATACACAACTCTGAGTTTAAAAGTACAACGATATATTACTAAAATACTATTATTTAATTTTATTGTTATCAATAATACCATGATTTGGTTATTAGGAAAATAAACATCAAAAACATGAAAAATCTACTACTTAAACTAATTCACTAGTCATCAATTAATAATAAATAAAAATAAAAATAATTTGAATGTAAAAGATATATTTTTCTAAAAAACATGTTTTTCTACACGTAATGTTGTTTCATCACAAATAATCCAATATATAACTATTTGTAAGGTATTTTAATTAATTTTATATAATATATATTCAATATATTGTTTTATAACTCATCTAAGGTTTTTCTTGGCATGTGATAAGAATATATATCTACTTTAATGATTAAAATTTTTTATCCTAAAAGTGGTCTTTCAGTGTTCTTCACGGTTATTTTAAAATTATTTTATAATAATTATATAAATTTACATTTAAAAATTAATACTCAATTTGGAATTTGGAGGAGCATATTTTAAAAATAGTTCCATCTTATTTTTAGTTAATATGAATAGTTACTATAGAATATTTTGTCACCCTACTAATTGTAAACCGAATAAAAAGGGGTACAAATATGGGAAATGTATTTAGAATTTTTCATAAACATTACATTATCATATGGAATGAGTGAAGTTTGGAAGTTTCCATCCAATTCTTGATTATATTGTCACTTGGTACCATATTTCGTTGATTATAACCCTTATAATATTTTAAGAAGCTACTAAGTATAAAATGTCACTCTATTGACTTTAATAGCTATAAAGTTTTATAATATGAGTCCAAAGATAATATTTTAACTAGTATATGTTTTTTAAAAGATAAATTTATTTTTTCATCATAGTAATTTGTATATATGTATTATTAATTTATTAATTACCATAAATACTTATTCAACACCAACCTAATATTTATCAAATTGAAGGATAATTGAAATAAATGTTTATAGAAATATTAAGAGTAATTTAATTAGGATGAATTATAATGTTCCATGAACTTTTTAAATATATATGAAATATAAAAGATGTTTTAATTTCTTATATTATAATTTGTTTTATTTTATGTTTCTTGCAATTTCAAATTAATTATTTAATGTCAAAAAATTACACTAATTATATTCAATGAAAACCAGTTTTTTTAAATTATAAAATACTGTTAAAATATAGAATGTGGCCAAGGTGGATATTATATGGAATAAATTTTCATACCCTGTCTATTTGTGATAAAATATTCACCTTATTAGAAATATTATGATGTTTTTAATTTAAAATGTTTTTACCATGGTCAATATTAAAATTGTTTAACTATAGAGATAAAAAATATATAGTTTAAAATTAAACTAATACCCTTAAAATTTTAATTGGGTTTTGATATTTAAAATATTATCAACTTTTCATATCATTGGTCATTTTGAATGATTTTTCAACAGAATTAATTCATTATATTTTATTGTATTATAAAGTTTAATTATTTACCCTCCCATAAATTATAAAAGGAAACCCCTACATTCAATATTCACACAACTTTAATCTTCTAGATCAAGAAAACCAAATAAACACTATTCATAAAAATACTTATAAATACTTTATAGGAACTTGTGTCTTTAAAATACCATTCCATGGGTCCTTAATAAAGGATATAAATGTGGTCTCCCAAAGAATACAAGGATCAAACATGTAGAATGGTCATCAAAAAAACGTAAGGGAATTCATGTATCAATTTTATTTCTTTGAGAAATATTCCATTTTACCACTTGTTTTTTATCATTTATATTCTACCAAATTAAAATGTTATATCATGAATCTAATTTTTTAATGAAATTAAATGTTTCATTTGATCTAATTTATTCACAGGGATTACGATTCCAAGGTTACAAATGTGGTTTTAGGAATTATGTTTCAATCGTAGTTTATTTAAGATTGATTATTAATTAATTTTTTTTGAGGTAATTATGTTGTAGTAATATTATAAGTCCATTCTATTTACTTCCCCTATGTTTATTTATATAGAATATTTCTTTTCTATTCATTTTCCACACTTTATGTATACATGTTATAAAAATAATTCATTTATGCAAAAAAACTTTATGTCTATCATTGAAGATAAAAACATTTTCTTCTATATCCTAGTTTTCTAAAAATGTTTTTGATGATGTATTTAATATATTTCTATGATTTTTTAAATTAATTTTTACCTATTAATGAATATTTAAAAACTATTTTAAAATTTATCTTCTTATTATTTTCAAACTGTAGTTCTTTTTGACTATTGATAAAAGTCTGAAAGTAATGTTTTTTATTAACATATATGATATGAATTAAATTCACCTCTACCATAAACACTCAATGGATTGAATATTCCTTTAAATTTATTCACTTATATTTAAAAAAAAATGTTTATCTTAATATTTTAAAAACCTTTAGACTATAAATTAGTGATTCAAATTGGAAAAAAGTATTTTTAGTGATTGTATTAAAGTAATTCTCTACAATGATAAAATTATTTGTTGTTAATTATGTATTAATGTGGTTATGATTCTATGATAAAACACTTATTCAATCTTTGGATGGTTAATGAAGATGATGATGATATTTCTATGATTTTTTTCCATGAGTAATGTGAAGATAATATCATGAATATATTTTTATATCAACACATATATTTGATTTTAAAAAAAAATTGTGATGATTAGTTATTTTATATACCTACAATTAATTTGGTTATGTGAAATTAATATTGAATAATAAAAGGATGATATGAAACTGGATTTTATTTCATGTATATACTATTTTTAATTTCTGATTAAAACTTTTTTAAAGACCTCTAATGTAATATAAATGAGAAATCATTCCTTAGGGATGGACTTTGATTTTTGTAATGAAAGATGTAGGTTTTTAAAGAATAGTTGTAGATGAAGTACATAATGTATAATTTGAATAAATGACATGTATTTTTCTTATATGGAAAATTCATGAAGTATAAAGTGTTTTTCCAAGGGGGAGGACACCTGATATTGACATGGTGTGTAACGAATTTACACGTTGTGTAAATTCACAAGGTCATCTATTTAAATAAAAGGTATGTGAAATTTTTATTTGATGGAAGCAACCTATGTCAATTATAATCCCAAAAAACATAGGTGTGTCAACGTAGAAGAACCCACATTGATACTAACAATGAATTTTACAACATTTTGAAATTCAAACTCTATATCCATATCCATTTTTTACAATGTATGTGCACCGGAATTTCCATCACTCCTTACGCTATGTTATTCATTTTTATTCTTCTCAACGATAAATTTTAATGAAAGTTAATGTGACATATTTTTGGGGATATGTTACATTATATATGCTTATTATGATCCATTAAAAACTAAAGGACTACACTAGATCATGAAAGTGTTAACTAAAGAAGTAGGTGCTCAATAACGTTTCCCTAAAAGTCTCTCCATTTAGAAATTGTGTTCATTTTACACAGAATTATTTTAAAAGTGGTTTCTTCTAAAATTAATATGAATTTATTATATTCATTTTTATTGTGTTCTAGAGGCCCTTTTATATGTTTTTAAATTATTTGCAGGATAATATCTCATCATTTCTACCCCATGTAGGATTTTTCCCTAATTAAGCCTTTCGAACCCTATAATAATTATAAGATAAAATTTTTGGGTGCGTTTTATTTACCTTGATAATGGTATGTGTTTTTTTATTTAAAATTTATAATGAATTTTTTATATCTAGCACATGTATAGGGTATAAAATAATCACTTGACCCTTTAATATATGTGGTTCAACAAAACTAATGAACATATAATTGTAATCTATATTTCTAAATAGAACATGGACTTATTAAATGATTATAATGTAAATTATATTTGTTTTATGTTCTTAACACACTTTTTCATGATTATGTATGGAAAATTAATAAACATAATAATTGAATATGTAATTGATCTAATAAATGGATGCATATCCTTGATACGACTAATCATGGTTAGTGAATGGTAATAGAATGAACCTATTTAATTATAAAAATGTAATGAATATTATATGCCCTAAATTAAATAGTGAATTATTTATAAGGTGGCTTTTGTAGATTGATCGTTTTTTCTTTATAGGTGTGGTCAGAATTGAGTCTACCATGGATTACTAAGGGAATGACCAGAGAACATAGATGAATCCATTCTAATTCAGGGATCCATTTTCTAAGGGATATACTAACCTTAGAACATGGTCATTATTTATTAGTGGATTCTCGTCATTATTTACTAGGATCCGATCAATATATTATGGATATGAGTATTTTTTGGATACAGTCCTTAGAGCCATCTTGATATATTCTAACACACTGTGCCGTTGATTGACCCCATTGGGATCAATAATTAACCTTTAATTACCTTGTATGAGAACCTTGGACCATTTTTGTGTAATTTATAGTGGAATGTATAGTGGCCCAACTTTTTCATACGTGATTATTATATCATTTTAAGGATAAACAATACGTAATAATACATGGATCCAAAGGTTTACTATCATGGAAAAATTAGGAACATTTATAATATTTATAGAATAAAAAAACCATTATTTTAATTATTTTCTCCATATTTTTAGATTTCGGCACGTTCTCATTGATATAGTGGTCACAATAGGATATTTATCAAAAAAAAGGGTGAGATGAAGCCTAGTAAGAGAGTATATAATAACATGGATCAATATAACATAATTTAGAATAATAATAAACATCATTAAATAAAAATATAATCATCATAATAATAATGACAAGAAGAATTAGATAAATATAGGGAATGTGACAACAAATTAAAATGAAAATTCTAGTCTTAGTAGTATAATGCCACACATAGTTGTGAATAAATCTTCCATCATGTATAAGAATTAAATATGTGAAAAATCCTTAAATCATCATTGTTAAAATATATAGAGTAATTTTTACGTATATTTCATATAATTTGAGGACATAAATTTCATTTCCCAATGAATTGGAGCACCATATAATTTCAGGTTCACCCGTCACTTTAGAACATTTACATAATAATGCATACCACAAAGAACATATAAAAATCATAGCCATAAAATAATATATGTAAAGTAAATTTGTTTAATAAAAATTTAATAAATCATAAATTCATGAATAAATTTTTTGGTTCCTAAAATAAAAAGGGAATAACATTCTTGGTATAAGAATCAACAATCATGAGTGAATAAGAAAAAATCTCCAGTGATGTAAAAGTTGTATTCTTAGGAAGAAGATTTTTTTTAAAAGTGTTTTAATTTACCACAAAATAAAATTGGATGAATTTATATCCCAGAAAAATAAATGGATGGACAATGAAATTATATTTTATGAATATTAAAAGAACATCCACACTAAAATTTGGCATGGAAGAGGAATAACCCAAAAAATAAAATATGGTTTGAGAATACCTATAGCTTTTTTTCTGAATGATTTCATTACATTATTAAACTAGATAATAGAATTATATTAGATAATTAATAAATATAGAAAAAAATCTATTTGAATTTTATTCAGTATTATTACATTATGTTTTTATGAAAAATTTTATGACACATTTTGTTCAATTTCATAATATCAGATTGTTCATTTTCATGGTTTTCATGATCATTTTTCTTGTTTAAATGTGATGAAGATATTTTAAATTGAGGATAATTATCCATAATTGATATTACATTTTATTAATGAAAATTTATATGATTAAATTATATTATATATAATTTATTTTTCAAATATGAGGATGATTTATTATATAAAATGGTAATGATAATTGTTTAGATGAATTTTGGTGGTTTTTAATCACAAAAAAATTGTTTTGTTTTAATATATAATATTATGTATATTTTTTATATTGAGAATAAAAAATTTTATAAAATAATATTTCAAACCAGTTTCAATGATTATAATAGTTTTACGAAATTCCATGAACATGGTACGGGAAAATGAAACTGTATCGTCCATGAGGGTGGTAAATCAAAACCTCACAGATTATGTTTTCATTTTAAAATAAAAGGGATGGGAGAAAGGGTTTGATGGTGGATTATTAAACTAACACAATAAATATATAGTACATAAATATAATAGGGTTTAGTAACACTTGGACAAGGGAAGGTCATGAGATAATAATAAAATAAAATAACTGGAAAATAAAATTAAAAGAAAATGAAATAGTAATTTGCCTCTTGAATTATTCTCCATGAGAATCTCCTTAGGGAAATTGGTTTTGATAAATTTGGATACCAAATTCCTATGGAATAGTGGTAGATACTTTTAAACACTATTGGGTAGAAACGTGAAAAGCTAAACATATTATAATGTTTGGGGTGAGGGTGTGATATTTTTAATGGTAGGAGAGGTGTGTTTTTTATTACTATATTCATTAGTTTTTTATTTGTTGCTAATAAATATGAATAGTTTTCACTCCCATGTATAAATATAGTAAGGTTAGATTTAAATATTAATATAAAAAGATTAAATAATCTATATTTCATCAATGAATCAATAATTCATGTAATTTATCAATACAGTAAATTGTCATATTTCACTATTCACCAAAAATTTAGTTGTTTTAGAAAAATCCCAAAAATTATCCCTATACAATTTTTATTAGTTATAATTCTAAAATGAACTCCATTTTATAAAAATAATTATATTAATTGCCAAAATTTATTTTTTAACAAAAAAAATCATTTACTTGCAAACTACCTATATTTATATTATAAATGATTTTATAACACATTCAAAAATTAACTAAGGTCACATAAAATTATATTAAAATCCTAATAAAACAATATTATAGTTTAAAAATTAATTTTATGAACATATATTTTCATTTGAAACATTTTATTAAATATTAAATTATTAATAATCATTTTTAGTTAAAAAAATACCAAAACTTAATTAATAATTTCCAAAACAATTTTTTACTTATAATAAGATATAATTATATCACATTATCATTTATAACACACAATAATATTATTAAAAATTCTATGGAGAGGTTAATATTCTACTATCTGATTTATTAATTTTAATGTTCAAATTACTATTAAAATGGAAAGTTAATATTTCATTTTTTAAGATCCTTAATTTTTAGATTAACCTCTTATTTCATTAATTCATGATTTATATTGTGTTTATTTCATCAAAAAGTAATGTTATGTGGTTTTATATATAATAAATAATTATAAGATGTTAATTTCCATTGAATTTTTTTGGGATGATGCATTCTTCCCCCTTATGAAATTTCTACCTCGAAATTTCATTTTACATTCAATGTTGAAAATAGGTGAGGGTACATTTCCTTCATCACTTTATTCGGTACTTGTGATTCCTCTTCATTCTCATGTTTCCACTATATTAGTTTGACACGATGAGTAGTCTTGTTACATTGAAATTTTTCTCTATGGTCTAAGATCACGACTGGATTCTCCTTCTAAGAGAGATAATTTTATAACCAAACCACAATGTATTTACTACATTTGAGGGATTTGGTATGTACATCCTTAAGATAGATAGATGGAATACATTGTGTACCTCAGAAATGGTTTCTGGAAGTTCTTGTTGATTGTTCACAGCTCCGAAATAGTTAAAAATCTTGCAGGCGATGATGTACCTGCTACCTATCTTTTCCTTCTCCCCAAATTTCATGACCCTATTCCACGGATATTTGTGGATTAATACCATGTCTATAACCTAAAACTCTATGTCCCATTAATTATTTCATGTATGTATTTTTCGATGACTTTGGGATACCTTGTTGTGGTGCATAATGGTTCTCCACTTTCCCCCCATTAAATTGACGATTATAGGTTCTACTAGCTTGCGTTCATTTTATTAATCCTAGCATGCTAGTGCTCTTCATCATTTCCCATAAAGGGCTTCATATACATCCTTTTGGATACATGATTGGAAATTTCTTTGGTATGATAACTCAACCATAGGTTTATGTTGGTCTCATTATCTTTTCAATTACATAGATAATGATCTCAACATGACTTCCAATGTCTGAATAGTCTGATCTAATTGACCAACAATTTTAGGATGATAAGACATACTGATGTTTAACTTAGTTGTTAGATCATTTTTTATAATTTCATATCTCTTGTAGGTGAATCTCAGATCTTGATTAGATGAAATCGATTGTGCTAGTCAATGCAGACTTACAACATCACAGATGGGAAGTTATGAAATTTTATCCACTAAAAATTCATCTAAAAATGAAATAAAGTTAGTTTCCATTGTAAGATGATCCACACCAACCCATTTATAATTGTTTCTTCTATATGTATTCATAACTCCTGTGAAAATATCCACTCTTAGGATTTCTATTTTCCATGTTGGTATGGTCAATGGTTTCTTAATCTCCTTAGAAATTTTCCTCTCAACCCTCTTATACAGATATACTCGGAACGTTGAAGTGTATTAAGTGATCTCTTTTTTCATTTTGTTGCACCAATATTGTTATTTTAGTTTTCAATACATCTTTATTCTTCCTTGGATAATAACGAATGTTTAAGAATGTGTCTGGATAAGAAATAATTATTTTATATTTTTAATGGATGGTACACATAATCTTGACACAAATCATACATAATCATCCTCCTAAAATTTAAAATTTTAGGATTTATATTTTCTTAAATCATTAAACTTATTCACAATTTCCACATAATGTCTTTGAGAATCCGTTAGTTTATCCATAACGTATGGTTGAGCATTAATTTTTGTACTAATTGATTATATTATTAACAAAATGATTCAAACGTACATCATTTAATAATATATGAATAATGGATACCTCCCAATTCAAATCATTGATAAATTTGTTAGATCCTCATTACATAGAGTATCACGGACATTAATCGCTTTTCCAGGATCGTAGTGGATTTAGAAGTCATTGTCCTTGATGAGATTTATCCATCATCATTGGTGAATATTAATATTTATGTGTGTGAATATATAATTATAGTTATTATGATCAATTTATATTTCACAGATCTCCCCATAGAGATAATGATGCCAGATTTTCAACATGAAGATCAATGCTTCCAACATCAGATCATGCATGAGATTGCTTAGATCATGTTTTTTTTAAATTTTTCAAGGAATAAGAAATTATATTATCATTTTTCATTGTTAAATAGCCTTATTATATCATTGAAGCATCACTATATACCAAAAAGTGTTCCCCACTTGTCGGTAGTATGAGTACTACCACAATGATAATACTATTTTATAACTCTTTCAATAAGCCATCATATTCTATGTTCAAGAAAAAATTTTCACCCATCAAGGTAATCTTAGTTTGTGGGTTTGAAAATTATCATATGTTCTTAAAAAGAATCTCCGATAATACAAAAATAGAACAAGGATATTACGAATCTTTATTACAGATGTGGTCCTGGTCCACAATTCAATTGCATTTGTCATAGAAGGGTCCACATATATTCTTTTGATGGGGATGACAATACCCAAGAATGATACTTCTTCCTTAAAGAAATCAAATTCACTATACCTATCATGACGTTTCACTATTGAAAATGTATTTACAAAATATACAAATTCCCCTAATGTGCCTCCTTTCCCATGAAGTATATCATACTATCATCAATAAAGGCTACCACAAATTTGTCGAAGTGATCTCTACAGATACTAGTCATTAATTTCGTGAATATTTCTAAATAATTAGTGTTTCTAATAGGCATAAAAATGAATTCATATTGTTCATACCTTGTAAAAAGGTATTATTGGGAATATATTCCTTCTTCACCTTTAATTGGTGATATCCTGTGTGAAGTTCCACAATAGAGAAATACTTAACCCCATGAAGTTGGTAAAATAAGTCACATATCAAATGAATGGGATACTTGTTCTTTATTGTGATTTTTTATCTCATGATAATAAATGATGATTTTAATTGATCTTTCATTCTTATTAATGAGATGGACTAGAAAACACCGTGGTGAAGTACAGAATCCTATAAAACCCTTGTCCAGATTCACCTGTAATTGTTTATATAGTTCCACCAACATAATGGTGGACATTTTATAAAGATTATATGATATAGTCAGAGACCCAAGAATTTGTTCAATTGATAACTCAACAACATGGTTAGGAGGAATACATGGAAACTCCTAAAGTAAATCATTAGTGTAGTCCCACACAATGGTAATGTATTTGAGAATTATTATATCCTTATTCTCAATCATTTGAGATAGATATGATTTCTCTTAATAAAATAATATCAACAATGGAGAAAATGATTTTGATGAATATTAATCATCCTTTTCACACTTTCACAAGATTGTAAGATTCCTTGGGATGTGAAGAGTCATCTCCCTTTCCCAATAGTTGATGTTGAATTTATATGAAGACTGCCAATCCATTCACAATGTTGTACCAAAATCCAGCAAAGGAAGCAAGTTATGATTTACTGGGAGGTTTATTCCATAAAGATTAACTGTTGAGGACTTGTATTCAAAGGATTTATGAATTTCATGATTTTCTATTCTAAAAAACAATTCAACCATTATATTTTGAAGTGTAATTTTAATTTTTCTACAAAACATTAAAAATATGAATGAATTCATTGAAACCGAATCAAAAAATATGTTCTCTATTCAGGAATTAATAACCAACGTACCCATAACCACATAATTTTGGGATCTCTAAATCAGAAGTAGTGATGGATTAATATTTATATTTCTTTGTTGTATTTTTTTTCCAACACTGATTACCCATAAAGTTTTGAGATATAGATTACTAGTTTGTATGGTGACCTTGATCCCTAAAGTTGATGAATTGAACAACATGTGACTCCCCATTTCTTCCACTATATTTTATAGATTACTCATGTCTATTTTACATTCATGAGTTTGGTGTCCTTCTCTGCCATAAATGAATCATTCACCCATCCATTTATAGCAATACCAATGATTCTTATGTCCACATTTTTGACAAGTCAGTGGTTGAGTTTTTAATTAACATTTTTCATTAGATCATCTACCTTAAAAATCTATATTCTATTTGCATACTCATTTGACCATTATCCAAATTCCATCTCCACATTGAGAGCACATCACACAACATATACATAACTCCCACCCTGAGAAATTGAACAATCCTTTTGATGGATTTGTTTTAAAACACTATATAATATTTATATTTTCTATAATTATTGATATGAATTATTGAGTCATTCCTTGAAAGCCCTGTGAAATTTTATTCATATGTAATGACATATTAACCATACCTTTTCATCAGCTATATGAATTCTCTCTCTATCATTGTACAAAATTTTTGAGGGAAATATGTGTAATGTAATATTTTATTAAATTATTACCACTCCATCTCTTCAATTACATCATTCAAATTAGAGCCCCAAATAAACACCCACCATGGATCGATCTATACTTCTAAATAAGAAATTTCAATTTTAACCTTCTCCCTCTCATAAAAATGAAGCATATAAAAGATCTTATCCATTGTGTTGACACACTATTCTGTGACAAATGGACCAGAAGATCCACTAATATTATGTGTTTGTTGCCACATAAAAGACTCGATAGCTAGTTTGTCCCTATTAGGCGAAGGAGGACATTCCAAATTATTTGGGTTATTTTTCATGGCATGAGATAACTAGGTACAAATATATATGAATGTTTGAACTCCACCTCCCAAGGGCATTAGGGGTTTCTTTCAGCAAATTACTTTATTGAACCATACATGGGCTATTTTCATGGTTTCTCCTTATTCCCTAAATTTTCTAAAATATAAAGTTTTGATAAAAAAATAACAGAACACATTATGGGTAAATAATTTATTCCTCTGTTAAATTAACACTAAAAAAATATCATTTGGGAGCTTTATGTTTATAATTTTCTGAAAAAGTCATATTGGGTGATTGCATATACATAGTCTCATTCTATAGGTTTTCACTAATTCCATTAAATCCCAACTCCCCAAATTTACTAAACCATATTATGAAACAAAATCTAGTGACCCAAATTTTTATTACATGATTATTAAAAAAAATTAATGCTAAAGAAACATAAATTTGTTACAAAATAATGATCTAAATGATTAGTCTATTTGGAAAATTATATCCATTAATAATATTTAAATAATAGAAAAAAAATGATGTAATTATTTCTTCTAAAATTTTTTAGTGTTCCTAATGTTCTCTTTATTTTATGTAATCACCTGAGGATATACATCAATTAAAGGAGTGAGATAATGTCCCAATAAGAGGATGAATAAGATCATAGAACAATATATAATCATTCAGAATAATAAAAATCACCATAAAATAATCATTGATTCATAGTCATACATATGAGGTGAATAATTAGATGGATGCATGTAAGTTTCCAATGCATAATAATGTAACATCATTTCTTAGTGGTAAAATACTACACATAGTTGTGAACAAAGCTAGCATCGTGTTCACCCAGAACATATGAGAATTCTCATTACATCATCATTATGAACATGTATCTTTTTCACAGATAATTTAGATCATATCAGGGGATACATCACACTCCCCATTACATTGGGGAGATATATAATTTTGGGTGCACCTGTCACATCATAACATTTACATAATCATAGATACCACATAGAACATATAAAAAACCACTCAATAAAATAACTCATGGAAAGGAACTAGGATTCATGATAATTTTATAAATTATACATTCATGAATAAATTGGGGTTCAAAATATATAATGGGAATACCATACATGGTATAATAACCTTCAATCTTGAGTAAATAATAAACAATCTAAATAGAAGTATAATATCTATTATTTGGAAAAGGATTACATTAGAATAAATAATTAAATTTATCATAAAATAATATCTGATGATTTTATATCATATAAAATTAAATGGAATAAAAAATATTATATTTTAGTAATTTTTAAAGAACATCCCCTAGGAAATTTTCATCTAATATGAATAATCAAAAGAAAGGAAATTGGGTTTGAGTACCACATTACCAAATATCTTAATGATTTATTATCATTATTATCCAAGATAATGAAATTACATTCTTTAAGAATTATATATTTAACCTCTTATAACATTATTTTTATCATTATAATTTTATTAGGTTCATTTATGGCCATTTTGATAAGTTATAGTGTTCAATTTCATCATTCATGAGTGTTTGATTTCTTGGTTTTCATGACCAGTTCGCTTGTATGCATGTATGGGAGGTGATGTAAAATTAGTGTAATAATCCAAAATTAATATTATATGTTTATAATGAACATAAAGATGATTAAATGATCCTATATATCACTTTTAATCTAGTTATTAAAAATAATCTTCAGATAAAATTTTAATGACAATTGTTTAGATTATGATTGGCAGTTTTTGATCACAGCAACCTATTTTTGTTTTATTATTTAACATTATGTATATATGTTTTTTTAGAACATAAAAAAGTTATAAATTTTATTTTACAATCTATTTGGACAATTATAATAGTTTCATGACAGGACTTCAAGGCATTGAAGGATAATTAAAGTGCATCGTCTATGATGGTTGTAAATCAACACATCACAGATTATGTTTTCATATTAAAATAAAAGGGATAGGAGAAGGGGTTTGATGATAGATTTTTATAATAACTTACCAATATTATTTTATGTAAAATACATTGGAGTTTTCATCCCACCAAAATAAGGGAGTACAATAATAAAAAAATAAATGAATATATATTGAGTGGAAAATTTAATGAAAAAGAAAAAGGATTTTACATCTTGATTTCATCTCCATTAGACCGATATTAGGGAAATTGGTTTTCAAATTTTTTTAGGGAAAACGGATCATAGAAGTGGTGGAGATGATTTAGAATAGTGTTGGGTTGAAATTTTAAAACCTTAAATGATTTACATGTGTGGGGAGAATGGGTGGTGGGGGTGGTATTTATAGTGAGAGGTGAGTAGGTTTTGATTTTTTTATTCATTATATTAATATTTTGGATCAAGAATATAATTATTTTTTATTCCCAGGACTAAATAAATAAAATGGAGATTTACGAATTATCCATACAACATATATGGTTAATTAATTCTTATATTTTCTATATACTGTTAATTATCATATTCCCCTAGTCACAAGAAATAAAAATATTTTTCAATATTCCAAAAAAAAATCCCTAACCATTTTTCGTCATCTATATTTCAAAAATGAACTCTATTTCTTCAAAAATAATAGTTTAAATGTGATTAATTAAATTTTTACTTAAAATCATCATTTACTTCGAAAATACCACTTTTAAAATTATACATGATTTTATAACAATTTGATAGAAATAAGGTCTGATAAAATTATATAATGATCAGTAGACAAAAAATATTAATTTATAAATCAATTTGATGAAAATTAATTTTCTTTTAGGTCATTATATTAATTATACAATTATAAATTTCTATTTTTTTATATAAATTCTAAAAATTATTTAGTGATTTTTAATGACTTTAATTTCATATAATATGATATAATTATATCATATTATCATTTATAAGATATTTTAATTCTACTTACACTTTCATAGGAAAGGTTAATATTTTATTGGCTGATTTCATATTTCTAATTTGCTTATTACTATTCCAATGTTCATGTTACTACATTAATTACATAGGTTCCTTCATTTTTTTTGAAATACCCCATATGTCATTCATTATTCAATTATAATGTTTTTATTTTGTTCTCAATGTAATTTTATGTGGTTTATATAACCTTAAATAACTATAATACGGGAATTTCCCTCTATAAAATTTAGGCTTGTTACTAAATGTCATCGGAAAACCCCTAATATTTGACTCAGAACCTTAATTTCAAGACTAAATGAGTTACTAAAATAATTTGGATGACCCATGTGGTCAATGATGCCTTGTTTTGACCTTGGATACTCCTTGATTATTAACATTATACATCTTAGAGATATTGGCATGTTCACATGATCTTTCTATATAAACTAAAATTCAATAAAGTAATCAAATTATCTCATTTACATAAAAATAACCAGATAAGACAGAATTAGGTATGTGTTATTTATTTGTAATTTATTTTCATCCATATATACTTTCACATTATCCAATTCATATTTGTAGAATGGATTTTTATAGACACTTTTGTTGGTGGATTGTTTAGATTTATCTCACACCTTATCCTTGTATCTATTGGTATCCAATTATATTGTATGACCATAGGTTTGGAAAAGGGAAACCATCCTACCTTTGACGCCTCTCTTGAATTTTTCATTAGGATGTAATTTATAGAAGATGATTTGGCCAATTCTTTGGATTCAGGGATAAATTTTTGGTCTTTTTGTTCTTTTTTACAACATGTATTTTACTATATTGTCTAAATCCTTTTATAATGGTTTTCCTATTTTATAAAATCATGACAATGAATCATAATTTTTTTAATGATATTTATTTGATTTTTAGTTAATTATAATGGATGGATGAGTATGCCTACTTATTCATCTATATTTTCTTGCTACTTCTATTGTTTATTAAAATCTTATTATACATCCTCAATGATTTACTATGACATGATGGAATAGTCTCAAAATGAAAATACCCTATCCTATCACTACTAGTCAGGAGCTTTTTGGCATATGGGGAGGCGATCTTAAGGACCATTGGGTTCACGACAATATTTAGTGGCACCTGGTTCAGGAAATCACAATGTGCTATCTGAGGGTTTAATTACATTTATCTCCTAATTATTTAGGAAATTTAGAAAAGATAATTAGAACATATTGGAAGATGTTTATAAAAAATTCTTATGAGAGTCTAAGCCATGTTCGAGGTAAACACAATGTATCTTCGTTATGAAAATCGTTAATCATATTTTATGCTTATTAATGTTGATATACATTCACCATTAGGTGATATACATGAGTTCGGGTTCTGATATACCTTATGGAAATTCATCTTGTCATTGTATGATAAATAGTGTTGTTACATTCATTAATATAGGCACATATAATTTACATTCCAGGTATATTCCAAGCTATATTCATTCATTTTACTTAATTCAATGTTTATGTTTCATGTGATGGTTGTGTTAGCCATGATATTTATATATTTCTATGATACTAAGATACTCTATAGGGTATGTAAATTGTTCATTTAAACTACCAACATCAATCAGAAAATTATTTTTCTCTATATGTTGATGGTGGTATCATAAATATTTAGTCTTTACCCATGTCTGAAATGTACCCCTGGTCACTTGAGCTTCTATTTGGATATGATCCCTTGATTACAAATTTCAATTAAAATGTATACAAGACCTTATGAATCATGATGGGTAATTCAATTATTCGATCAATCATATTATTAGCTCATATATTCTAAGATATAATTTAATGGAGATAATGAAAAATAAATGGGTTTCAATTTTAGTTATAAAGTGTAAGAGTCATTCTTAAATGGGAATGATGATACATTTAATCAATCCTTTGAATATGAATATAATAAATATGGACATAAAATTTAAACAATTACTTGTCAAACAAATGGCTTATACTTAATGGAAATGCCAACTATAATTTTAATGACTTTCTCCTTTATGAATTGAAATTAACTGTTCCATATACTAGAACCCCTGTGTATTAATCATGAACACTTACAAATATCATTTACTTTTTGGTGGGTGGTTGTGATAGTATATTGGTTGGTGGACCTTTATTCCCCTGGTCTCTATTCAATTGTTCTTTAATTTTATTCAATTATAGTTTTTAGGTGTGTTCATGGAATTTATAGAGAAATGAAACTATGAAATCATTGAGTAATATACCAGGTGGGTGGTGAAGACCATACTCTAGAGATGGTGGCCCCTAAGACACTAGTCCTATCGCTAGGAGTTCCACTTGAGGAAACACCTGTTATTCAAAAAATGGGAATATAATCTCATCTTAGAGTTGATTTTCTATGTTTAATGTATTCTATGTAGTGTTCTTTATAACCTTTACCTATGATGGATGATATTACAGATGATTTCCAACAGTATCATCATCTCTTCCTTTTGAAGGATGAAGTTATAAATATTGTTAATTCATGTCCAAAAGCCATTATTACTGTATTTTAGCATCTATATGAACCTTTAGAGTGGAGGGAAATTTTTTACACCTACATGTTGTGTGATTCTAAAGTGATTTGGTGTAATGTGATTTACCAGTCTAGTCATCATTATGGCATGGTCTAGGTGAACCTCTAAACATCCTTGTATGATTAATTTGTCCCACATATGTTGATAGATGTCTAATCTAGTGTATTTATGAAACTAGAGTGGGGTTTTATGTCTACAGGAAACTATTTTTTGTTATACTGTGTTGTAGAACTTTTCACAACATCTAGCTAGTGATGAGATTTCATGAGTGAGATGTTATAAGGATGGGCTCTGGTATTCCATCCAATTATATTATAATTTATTAACCAAATATAACCTTTTGGATTTTGTAAAAGAAGATCTTAATAATGGGTACAATGTGGGAGAAGATAATAGAGATATTCATAGAGGATCATTATTAAGGTAGGTTTATTGTTCTTCTTATAGCAGGATGAAAAAACTTGAGGTTTCTCATCAGAGTAGCGGTGGAATTATTTTCCATAATTTAAGGTGTGTTATATGTTATAATTTTATTTGGTATGGAAATTTGATGCTATAATGAGATATAGACTAGCTCGAGTGTCATGGTTGCAATTGTATAGGTCATAACAAAAGATTTTTGTCATACCATTCCTCCTGATTCTCTTAGAAGAGGATTCATGTTATCGATTCCTTTAGTATTATGATTTTTTATTTGATGTCTAAGAGGGATACAAAGTATAAAAATAATGAAAATATTGAGGAGTAGGTCATGACTATGTTATCAAACCTTATAATTGTCATCGCCAATATAACATACCCTCTTAGGCTAGTCCAACTATAGACCATGCCCATGGATAAAGATAAAAGAATGATTTATATGTAATATTGATATATCTGAGTGAAATAACACCTATTGTATGAGGTACTATTATAGTAGCATCTAAAATTTTATATTCTTTATTCAATATAGGTTGTTTTATATCATTTATTTCTTCATTAACTATGGTACGTATCTCGGATAAAACATAGTACTTATATGGTGTAATAATCCTAGACACACTATTTTCAGTTTGGTTGGCTGGCATATATTAATTCAGGGACATCAACCTCAAGGTACTCAATTACCCCTTCTTATGGTTCCTCTTCATACTCGAGATGAAACATTTCAATTTCATTGTCTGAATGGACTGTTTTATTCCATATGACACCTATCTAGACTGATATCATAACATGGTATGGTTTTCAAAAACCGAGGGAGGTATTTATATTCATATGGGTGAGTGGAATATCCAAGATAGTATATTTGGGATAGAAAATCATGGGAAAGGTGGAGTGACCATGCTAATTTCTAGTAATTTCATTGAGGAGTGGGGAATACATTTGAATAATTTACCTAAAATGGTTGACCCTTTCTGAGATACCTATTTGGATTATTATTCAAGATTAACTCGAAATCCATGGGTAGAGTTCATGATCATGTTAGTTCGAGTAATAGTTTCATTATTTATTCAATGATATAGAATGTGTTGTACTGAGATCTAGGATCTCAATAGACAGTTGAAGGATTTATAATATCAGGTTATTATATAACCGAGTAAATCATCATGGAGTTGACCCATGCATTTTTTCAAGAATGTGGGTGAGACCCTTCAGCTATGTGAAAATTAAAAATGGTTGAAACAACTTCATTTTAATGACTGGTATCTTTTTCCTTAGGTAGATAATTTCTTTGAATAGCTCCTATGAACTAGGGTATTCATTAATATCAGTCTGACATCAAGAAATCATCAAGATTGAGTAAGGATATCATATATACCTTATATATATTTATAATGTAGGTATGGTTTATATGAGTACTTTTTTACACCATTCAGTCTTATGAATGTGCCCTACTTTCTCATTTCATTGATGAATATGGTGTTCCATCCCTATCTAGATTCTTTTCTCATTTTTTATGGACAACATCTTAGTGTATTCCAATACTCATCGGTCCCATTCTGAACAAATCAATATCATATTGAATACATTTATAGAGAATAAGATATATTATATTCTTATTAATATTCATTTATTGATAAAAATCACTTATTGATTCACATTATTTTGGAATCCAGGGTATTAGTTGACCTAGAAAAGGCAAGTGTTGTAGTTTCCTAGGAGAATCCCCAAAACATATCTGACGTAATCAATATTTTGGTGATATTAGTATATTACTAGAATTTAATACAATAGTTAACAAACCTAACTACATGTCTCACTTGTCTTAAAAATTAGTATTGATGTTTTTGTGGTATGAATCATTGAAAAAGGCCTTTTTTATATGAAATGATGGTTTACTACATCACTTATTTCTATTCTACCAAAGTATGGTATATGTAATATTTTTTTATTTTAGGCAAAAAGAATTAGTCTAGGTGTAGTAATGATATTAGAGGATAGATTTGTTTCATGAAAGTCTCACCAGTCGAGACCTCAGGAGAGTATATACCTAGTACACAACATTGATCTACCATCAGTTTTCCATGCATGACACCGATGGGGAGACTATTTCATTGGTGAGAACATTCTGCTGTATAAAAACCACTAGAGCCTAAAATATATCTTTATGTAGCATGAATCGAATATTATACAATGAACATGGGTATAATATCTTTAGTATTTGGATTTTGAGATTGTGTATGTGGATTGAAATGGAAATGACTTAGTAGATGTGCTTGACTAGAAAACTCAAGCACATCCCATACAGGATGTTAGTGAAGAATTGATATTGATTTGCCGCATTTCTATGATGTATTTATATATTCTATAGAGACACAATAAGTCTTATATTACAGCCTTATGAGTTACCACTTCACTTCTGGATAACATGAAGTGAATGTTTTTTACATATGCTTCTGGAGGAAATATCCATGATAATATTTATAGTGAGGTCCCACCTTTATATTTTCATGTTGATACAGATTATACCCTACATATAAAAGTGTATATATGGGTACATATGTATATGATAGGAACTGATGCACGATTCCCACACATCATTAGGGGTAGTTCATGTAGGAACCTCCATGATGTATCTTGATATGCAGTTCCAGTATTGGTGCATTGGGTTGAAATGTCTGATAACATGTAATATCACTAGGTGTTACACCAATAAAGAGGATAAAATGGAGCACATATGAAATGTTATATTATTATAGTCGTTACCAATCCTAAAATAGAAAAATTAATTTGAGGTGATGTATTTTTACTCGACATAGTAAGGTCTCCCTGAGGAAATGATGTGGTTTGGGTAGTCAAGGATCAAATGATGATGGTAGACCCCTTCCTTTATGTCCAGATAAATTCTAAGTTAATGAGTTGGAAATATAGTATTATTATGAGTATTTGGAAAAAAAATATCCCTCAAACAATAATTTTTTATAGTGTTTCTCATTTTAAATCTAGGTTCTCTATGTTTTTTGAGAGATATAAGGGTACACAGGTGCTTCTAATCATGAATTTTTAGTATTAGAACAATGGATAATCTAAACGGTTGACATAGGATTTAGAGCACACAATTTAAGAATTATTCAATAATATATATGGTTATTGGTATAATCATATCCCTCTCATCATATTAGTCTAAAATAACAGTTATAAGGTGATGATTTAGATGGATTCTTATTTGTCATTGTATGGTAGTACATTCTGTTCACCCGTGTTCTTGTTGGTGGTAACATATGTATTGTTACTAGGTCCTCATATAATGTGTGATAATACAAATTAGTTTCAACATATTCAGAAGCATGTGTCTACCTCTATGTATAGATTGAAATATTTTTATTATTTTCCACTACAAACTATATAGTATAAGGGATGGGATCATGTTCTCATGCTGTTATAACCAAAAATGGGAACATATGGAAATAGTTATAAAGGAAACTATAACATAGTAATGCTAGACCGATTGAAATTTTTGGTATTTTCTAGTCGGTATCTTCTCAGTTGTCATCACATCAGAGGTATCATTCTGTGCAAGATTCCTTCCACATTTCACAACTTCTGAGTTATCATGTCAACTCATCTCCTACAATTTATCCCAAGGAGGTTGAGTAAGATCATAATGGTTTATTAAAGGAGTTTACCACATGAATTATTGATATTATAATGATGATTCTATATGTATACCATGTCCCATAATTATAGGTTTTTTTATTCATGTCCATACAAATGATGATACATAAGAGTAGGATTCCGAAGTCGATTCTCAATGGATAGATCTATTCCAAAAAAAGTATTCTATAACCCATGGAAGAGAAAAATTGGTGAAAATTTCATTTAAGGGGTAGGAATTTAAAGAAAAAATTATTCCGTCGGGTATGTATAATTTTTAATATTTGGGTAAAACCATTGTTTTAGAGCTCTTACAACATAAAAATCAGAAACCACACCTTAGAGAAGGTAATTTTTATTTGTAACAAAGGAATGATGAGACTGAAGCCTTACTAAATTCCCTATAAATGACCATTTAAGGTTTTTTCCCTATGGGAAGAATCTGAGATTCACATAATTTGTAAATCATTTACACATCAATCAAACACTCATGGTTTGTTTTTAAAATAAGAGGCATATGACTCTATTTTTGATATATGATTCCACCATTATTTATTTTTCCATTAAACATTGGACTGTCACTAAAGGAGAAACACCTTTAAGCCAAACATCATCTTTGGTTCCATTTTGTGATCCAAATTCCGATTCAGAATCCATCTATCAGTTTGAAAGGATGATTTTAATTTCATCGATTCTTTTGCTCCTTTTTTCATTTGTGTTATTCTTGATGACTATATTTTGATGTATGGTCATATGAACTATTTTTAGTGTGTTGATACATTCTTTATTTTTATTCCAATTTAGGAAAAATTTGAGATGATGCTGTATGAGGACAATATTACAAGATTACGGTAGGTAGTCTATGAAATTTCACTAAAAGTCTAATAATTTATAAATTTCCTTCATTGTGTGCATTTTGGTTTCATCAGAACTTTCTTCCCAAAATCATATACCATTTTTATTGTCAATTTGATCATTTTAATGTTTCCTTTTTAAATATTCTCTTCAATTGTTAACATGTTAGGACCTCAACACAATCCACCCCATAGAGAGTTCCTCCCTTGTTAATTATTTAGACACTTATTATAAATATTTGACACACCATTTGGGTTTGTTGTTTTGGTTTTGATAATTCTATGTCCTTTTTGTCTAAAACTTATAATGAATTGATAATGGAATGAACATTTAAATGGAATATAGTTGTCACTTTTCCCTTTAATACAAGTGTTTCAACATTATTAATTATTTTATAAAAGGAAAGTATATTTATAAATATACCATACCTTAATTAAATGTTTATAATGGACCTGATATTAGTTTAATATCATTAGGTCTCATTTTCATAGTTGTGAATGGTAAATGAATTTACCTAATAGTTGAATATGGTATTATAGTAATTAATGTTTACATTGAATTGATATAGTTCAACAAGATTATTGAAAGGTAATGGAATGACTGAAATGAATTATTGAAAAGTTTTAAATATTACATTGCCTAAATCCAAAAATTAAATATTTATAAGGTTACAACAATATATGGAGTATTTTATATTAATAGGAATTGTCAAACATGATCCTAACTTCAATTCTTGAGGGAATCCTTGAGTTCTTAAAACACACCATTCAGTTTCAAGGATCATGTTTCTAATAGAGATACCCAACATAAAACATGATTCCAGTTTATTATATGATTCTAGAAATGATTTAGTAGTATCCCTTTACTATATTTCTAGATATTTGTAATCCTCATAAACAATCTTTGGATCGAGATAGATGCATTCAGACATGTGGTGCAATAGATTCACCCTTTCCCCCATTCATTTATATCCCATTATTAACATGGGAAATATCCTTAAAATTGGTAAGAGTCATATATAGTGTTATTCCATGGATTATCCCATTGGATTACACTCAGACCATTTATAACTATACTAAATGAGTTAATATCATGAGTTGGTTGACCCCGGTGGTCAAATACGCCTTAGTTTCACCTTGGTTCCTAATTCATTATTATCAAGATCAATCTTTATAAATTTGGTATGTTGACATGTCGTATAAATATTATATGAAAATAAATGAATTAATTAAATGTTATCATTAATAGATTCATCATCATTAGAGACTAATTTATTTATGAGTTATTTATTTAAAATTGAAATAAATTTTTTATATCTGTACATAGTACATTTTTTATTCATAGACTAGTTTTTTATATATGTTGTTGGTTTTGGCATACTAAGATTTATCTCAAACACTATATATTCTATTATTGGTATACATTATGACTATAGTATTGCAGGTATGGAAAAGGGAGAATCATCATGCATTAGACACTTGACTTATTTTCATTCATTAGGATGGATCTTCGATGAAGATGACTAGGCATGTTCTAAGGATTCATGAACAGGTTTTATTCATTTTTTACATTACAAAAACTAGTATAATAATATATTTCATGATTCTATATATACCTAATTCATAATTTTATATAAATAGAACATTACATTATCAAATTTCTTATATGAAACATCTTATCTATTTAGTTGATTATTATTGATGGATGATTATGCTTATTTATGCTGCAATATTTTTTATACCGCTTCCAATTTTTGATCATCTGTTATTACATATATGGTGTTCTTTAAAATAAAATTGGGTAATAGTCTTCCTATGGAAACTACCTAGACCGTTGATGTTACTTGATAACTTCTAGAAAATGGGTATCCATGCATGATGTAACACCCCGAACCTAGTTACCTAGAGTTGGTGCATTATTACAGAACATTGGCATGATACAAGGAATCATGTAGCAAAAGATAGATATGTTTAATAGCCTTGGATGTACTAAATATATATATAATCTTTACACAACATCATGAAGTAAAAAAACATTTTTTCTCCTTTTAACACAATTATCTCCTTTAAATTATCCATGAAAGTTACTCATAATATACTTCCTCACATCCTAGAAAAAATAAATTATAGAAAGGGGTGACCTTAGGTGCTCAGTAAAGATAAAAATATAGAGGAATATTTCATAAATAAGCATAAACATTTAAGGTAATGTAAAAGACTAAAAGACATTCCTTTTAAACTTCAAAATCAACATAATATGGAAAAGTTAAATCAAATATTCTCATTTACATATTCACATGGATATTCTACTAGTCTAATAATCACATATAATATTTTTATTGGATGGTACACACAATCTTTCCGCAAATCATACATAACCTTCCTCCTAAATTTTAATATTTTAGGATTTATATTTTCTTAAATCATTAAACTTATTCACAATTTCCACATAATGTCTTTGGGAATCTGTTAGTTTATCCACAACGTATGGTTGAGCATTCATTTTTGAACTAATTGACTATATTATTTACAAAATGATTCAAACGTACATCATTTAATAATATATGAATACTGGATACTTCCCAATTCAAATCATTGATAAATTTGTTAGATCCTCGTTACATAGAGTATCACGAACATTAATCGCTTTTCCAGGATCGTAGTGGATTTAGAAGTCATATTCCTTGATGAGATTTATCCATCATCATTGGTGAATATTAATCTTGATGTGTGTGAATATATATATATAGTTATTATGATCAATTTATATTTCACAGATCTCCCCATAGAGATAATGATGCCAGATTTTCAACATGAAGATCAATGCTTCCAACATCAGATCATGCATGAGATTGTTTAGATCATGTTGTTTTAACTTTTTCAATGAATAAGAAATTATATTATCATTTTTCATTGTTAAATAGCCTTATAATATCATTGAAGCATCACTATATACCAAAAAGTGTTCCCCACTTGTCGGTAGTATGAGTACTACCACAATGATAATACTATTTTATAACTCTTTCAAGAAGCCATCATATTCTATGTTCTAGAAACAATTTTCACCCGTCAAGGTCATCTTAGTTTTTGGGTTTGAAAATTATCATATGTTCTTAAAAAAATTCTCCGATAATACAAAAATAGAACAAGGATATTACGAATCTTCATTACAGATGTGGTCCTGGTCCACAATTCAATTGCATTTGTCATAGAAGGGTCCACATATATTCTTTTGATGGGGATGACAATACCCAAGAATGATACTTCTTCCTTAAAGAAATAAAATTCACTATACCTATCATGACGTTTCACTATTGAAAATGTATTTAAATAATATAAAAATTCCCCTAATGTGCCTCATTTCCCTTGAAGTATATCATACTATCATCAATAAAGGCTACCACAAATTTGTCGATGTGATCTCTACAGATACTATTCATTAATTTCTTGAATATTTCTAAATAATTAGTGTTTCTAATAGGCATAACAATGAATTCATATTTTTCATACCATGTAAATAGGTATTATTGGGAATATATTCCTTCTTCACCTTTAATTGGTGATATCCTGTGTGAAGTTCCACAATAGAGAAATACTTAACCCCCTGAAGTTGGTAAAATAAGACACAAATCAAATGAAGGGGATACTTGTTCTTTATTGTGATTTTTTAATCTCATGATAATAAATGATAATTTTAATTTATCTTTCATTCTTATTGATGAGATGGACTAGAAAACATGGTGGTGAAGTACACAATCCTATAAAACCCTTTTCCAGATTCACCTGTAATTGTTTATTTAGTTCCTCCAACATAATGGTGGACATTCTATATAGATTATATGATATAGTCAGAGACCCAGGAATTTTTTCAATTGATAACTCAACAACATGGTTAGGAGGAATACATGGAAACTCCTAAAGTAAATAATTAGTGTAGTCCCACACAATGGTAATGTATTTGAGAATTATTATATCCTTTTTCTCAATCATTTGAGATAGATATGATTTCTATTAATAAAATAATATCAACAATGGAGAAAATGATTTTGATGAATAATAATCATCCTTTTCACACTTTCACAAGATTGTAGGATTCCTTGGGATGAAAAGAGTCATCTCCCTTTCCCAATAGTTGATGTTGAATTTATATGAAGACTGCCAATCCATTCATAATATTGTACCAAAATCCAGCAAAGGAAGCAAGTTATGATTTACTGGGAGGTTTATTCCATAAACATTAACTGGTGAGGACTCGTATTCAAAGGATTTATGAATTTCATGATTTTCTATTCTAAAAAACAATTCGACCTTTATATTTTGAAGTGGAATTTTAATTTTTCTACAAAACATTAAAAATATGAATGAATTCATTGAAACCGAATCAAAAAATATGTTCTCTATTCAGGAATTAATAACCAACGTACCCATAACCACATAATTTTGGGATCTCTAAATCAGAAGTAGTGATGGATTAAGATTTATATTTCTTTGTTGAATTTTTTTTGCCGAAACTGATTACCCTTAAAGTTTTGAGGTATAGATTACTAGTTTGTATGGTGACCTTGATCCCTACAGTTGATGAATTGAACAACATGTGACTCACCATTTCTTCCACTATATTGTATAGATTACTCATGTCTCTTCGACATTCATGAGTTTGGTTTCCTTATCTGCCATAAATGAATCATTCACCCATCCATTTACAGCAATACCAATGATTCTTATGTCCACATTTTTGACAAGTGAGTGGTTGAGTTTTTAATTTACATTTTTCATTAGATCATCTACCTTAAAACTCTATATTCTATTTGCATACCCATTTGACCATTATGCAAATTCCATCTCCACATTGAGAGCACATCACACAACATATACATAACTCCCACCCACAGAAATTGAACAATCCTTTTGATGGATTTGTTTTAAAACACTATATAATATTTATATTTTCTATAATTATTGATAATAATTGTTGAGTCATTCCTTGAAAGCACTGTGAAATTTTATTCATATGTAATGACATATTAACCATACCTTTTCATCAGCTATATGAATTCTCTCTCTATCATTGTACAAAACTTTTGAGGGAAATATGTGTAATGTAATATTTTATTAAATTATTTCCACTCCATCTCTTCAATAACATCATTCAAATTAGTTCCCCAAATATACACCCACCATGGATCGATCTATACTTCTAAATAAGAAATTTCAATTTTCACCTTCTCCCTCTCAGAAAAATGAAGCATATAAAAGATCGTATCCATTGTGTTGACACACTATTCTGTGACAAATGGACTAGAAGATCCACTAATATTATGTGTTTGTTGCCACATAAAAGACTCGATAGCTAGTTTGTCCCTATTAGGCGAAGGAGGACATTCCACATTATTTGGGTTATTTTTCATGGCATGAGATAACTGGGTACAAATATATATGAATGTTTGAACTCCACCTCCCAAGGGCATTAGGTGTTTCTTTCAGCAAATTACTTTACTGAACCATACATGGGCTATTTTCATGGTTTCTCCTTATTCCCTAAATTTACTAAAATATAAAAGTTTTGATAAAAAAATAACACAACACATTATGGGTAAATAATTTATTCCTCTATTAAATTAACACTAAAAAAATATCATTTGGGAGCTTTATGTTTATAATATTTTGACAAAACCATATTGGGTGATTGCATATACATAGTCTCATTCTATAGGTTTTCACTAATTCTATTAAATCCCAATTCCCCAAATTTACTAAACCCTGTTATGAAACAAACTCTAGTGACCCAAATTTTTATTACATGATTATTAAAAAAATTTAATGATAAAGAAACATAAATTTGTTACAAAATAATGATCCAAATGATTATTCTCTTTGGAAAATTATATCCATTAATAATATTTAAATAATAGAAAAAAATGATGTAATTATTTATTCTAAAACATTTTAGTGTTCCTAATGTTCTCTTTATTTTATGTAATCACCTGAGGATATACATCAATGAAAGGAGTGAGATAATGTCCCAATAAGAGGATGAATAAGATCATAGAACAATATAAAATCATTCAGAATAATAAAAATCACCATAAAATAATCATTGATTCATAGTCATACATATGAGGTGAATAATTAGATGGATGCATGTAATTTTCCAATGCATAATAATGTAACATCATTTCATTGTGGTAAAATACTACACATAGTTCTGAACAAAGCTAGCATCGTGTTCACCCATAACATATGAGAATTCTCATTACATAATCATTATGAACATGTATCTTTTTCACAGATAATTTAGATCATATCAGGGGATACATCACACTTCCCATTACATTGGGGTGATATATAATTTTGGGTGCACCTGTCACATCCTAACATTTACATAATCATAGATACCACATAGAACATATAAAAAACCACTCAATAAAATAACTCATGGAAAGGAACTGGGATTCATGATAATTTTAAAAATTATACATTCATGAATAAATTGGGGTTCAAAAAATATAATGGGAATACCATACATGGTATAATAACCTTCAATCTTGAGTAAATAATAAACAATCTAAATATAAGTATAATATCTATTATTTGGAAAAGGATTACATTAGAATAAATAATTGAATTTATCATAAAATAATATCTGATGAATTTATATCATATAAAATTAAATGGAATAAAAAATATTATATGTTAGTAATATTTAAAGAACATCCCCTATGAAATTTTCATCTAATATGAATAATCAAAAGAATGGAAATTTGGTTTGAGTTCCACATTACTAAATATCTTAATGATTTATTAACATTATTATCCAAGATAATGAAATTATATTCTTTAAGAAATATATATTTAACCTCTTATAAAATTATTTTAATCATTATAATTTTATTAGGTTCATTTATGGCCATTTTGATAAGTTATAGTGTTCAATTTCATCATTCACGAGTGTTTGATTTCTTGGTTTTCAGGACCAGTTCGCTTGTATGCATGTATGGGAGGTGATGTAAAATTAGTGTAATAATCCAAAATTAATATTATATCTTTATAATGAACATAAATATGATTAAATGATCCTATATATCCCTTTTAATCTAGTTATTAAAAAGAACCTTTAGATAAAATTTTAATGGCAATTGTTTAGATTATGATTGGCAGTTTTTGATCACAACAACCTATTTTTGTTTTATTATTTAACATTATGTATATATGTTTTTTAGAACATAAAAAAGTTATAAATTTTATTTTACAATCTATTTGGACAATTATAATGGTTTCATGACAATAATTCAAGGCATTAAAGGATAATTAAAGTGCATCGTCTATGATGGTTGTAAATCAACACATCACAGATTATGTTTTCATATTAAAATAAAAGGTATAGGAGAAGGGGTTTGATGATAGATTTTTATAATAACTTACCAATTATATTTTATGTAAAATACATTGGAGTTTTCATCCCACCAAGATAAGGGAGGACAATAATAAAAAAATAAATGAACATATATTGAGTGGAAAATTTAATGAAAAAGAAAAGGGATTTTACATCTTGTTTTCATCTCCATTAGACCGATATTAGGGAAATTGGTTTTCGAATTTTTTTAGGGAAAAAGGATCATAGAAGTGGTGGAGATGATTTATAATATTTTCGGGTTGAAATTTTAAAACCTTAAATGATTTACATGTGTGGGGAGAATGGGTGGTGGGGGTGGTATTTATAGTGAGAGGTGAGTAGGTTTTGATTATTTTATTCATTATATTAATATTTTGGATCAAGAATATAATTATTTTTTATTCCCATGACTAAATAAATAAAATGGAGATTTACGAATTATCCATACATCATATATGGTTAATTAATTCTTTTATTTTCTATATACCATAAATTATCATATTCCCCTAGTCACAAGAAATAAAAATATTTTTCAATATTCCAAAAAAATCCCTAACTATTTTTCGTCATCTATATTTCAAAAATGAACTCTATTTCTTCAAAAATAATTGTTTAAATGTGATAAATTAAATTTTTACTTAAAATCATCATTTACTTTGAAAATACCACTTTTAAATTTGTAAATGATTTTATAACAATTTGATAAAAATAAGGTCTGATAAAATTATATAATAATAAGTAGACAAAAAATATTAATTTATAAATCAATTTTATGAAAATTAATTTTCTTTTAGGTCATTATATTAATTATACAATTATAAATTTCTATTTTTTTATATAAATTCTAAAAATTATTTAGTGATTTTTAAAAAAATTAATTTCATATACTATGATATAATTATATCATATTATCATTTATAAGATATTTGAATTATACTTACACTTTAATAGGAATGGTTAATATTTGATTGGCTGATTTAATATTTCTAATTTGCTTATTACTATTCCAATGTTCATGTTACTACATTAATTATATAGGTTCCTTCATTTTTTTGAAATACCCCATATGTCATTCATTATTCAATTATAATGTTTTTATTTTGTTCTCAATGTAATTTTATGTGGTTTATATAACCTTAAATAACTATAATACGGGAATTTCCCTCTATAAAATTTCGGCTTGTTACTAAATGTCATCGGAAAACCCCTAATATTTGACTCAGAACCTTAATTTCAAGACTAAATGAGTTACTAAAATAATTTGGATGACCCATGTGGTCAATGATATAAGGCCCCAGCCTTAAACCTTACTTAATCTTGAGTTATTACAAGATTACACATTGAGGATCTTTTCAGGTTTAGAGTTTTAGAGAATTAGATCATGAAACATTCATTACATTCCACATTTTAAACAAAGTGGCTATATAAAAGATAGTATTCATTCTTCCCATCAATGGAAACATATTGAAAATAAAACATGGATTCTTTCATGACACATCCTTGACACTATCATCACATCATGTACCTTTCCCTTGACCTGTGAAAAACATTTCAAAAACTTGGGATGAGTATAAAAAGCTCAGTAAGGGTTATAAAAATATGGAAAGGAAACATGAGTTCATATATACATAAGAATGAAATCATACTTTACCCATAAAACATAGGCACTTTAATATACCTCATCAAACCATGAATAAATCATAGAAATCACAAGACATAAAGGTAACTTGAGGCATTCATAACATTCTTACGTAGGGAGTAACCCTCTTGGTTACGTTTGGAATACCCATCACAGTATATTCCCTAAATCTCTTCAGAGAAACCTTAACGTTTCACTCCTTCGCGTTACCCAATGCATTGGAGAGCTATATCGGGCTCACCCGCCCTTAGTTTATCACGGAACCACCCGTTTTCATAACAGTTCCCAAGAACCATAACATAAATGTATCACATAAAACATGCATAATGGAAACATAACATTTCCACATTTCAATCACAATATAACATTTTAGTATATTTAAATAATGAATCCATTCAAAAAGAAACCATTTAAAACATTTAATAAAGAGATTTTTGAATCAAAGTGTCCCATAACACCTTGAATCTTAAAATTTTAAACCATTAATATCCATATAAATAAATCCTTAAAACCATTTTGGAAACATGGATATTAATAAGAACAAATAATTAAAACATTTAAAACGATATTTTGGTTAAAGGGGTTTTACCAAAATTAGAGACACTTGAATACAATAATTGAGGAATAACATTTATTAAGAACTTTATAATATCATGAGAATAAATTGATTCATGATATAATAATCCAGAGGACAGTATATACACCATATAAGAGTGAATTGGTGCATAACAACAATGAACCCTCAATAGAAATGTCAAATGTGATGAAATCCCTTACAAAGAAGGTATCCTTAAATTAAGGACAAATCAATCTCAAAAATATGTGTGAAAAATATAAATACACCCAATATAAGTGGTTATTAAGTGTAAAACAATAAAAGTTCATTCACATATATTCAATGGATGACATATTAAATGACTACATGTTGAACCCAAAGAAATCGAAATTGGGTTAAAAAGTTCCCTTGACAGCCTAACGACATCACATCAAAATGAGTTGATGAGAGATAAAAAGTGTATATCATCACTTGGACATAAAATTTACATCAATAAGGATATATGATAACATATCCCAACATAACAATATGTAAATTAAAAGACCCAACAAAAGAAGTCTTTTAAAAAAAAGAGGAGGGTGAAAGGTTCCCTTACCGACTTGGGTATCTTTCAAAACATACACCCCATGAAAGAAAGACAATAGATCATTGATGTAAATACTCATAAATGAAAGTATATTACAAAAAGAGTAGAATAATGGGCAGTACATACACCACTCAATGTAATTTGTGGCAAATGTAGCATAAATCTCACGAGAATAAAAGTGAGATGAAAAATCCCTTACGAAAACTCGGCAGCCTAACGACGCCACATAAAACTTACAAACATGGATTGATGAGATAAAATAGGGTATCTCATCACATTACAATAAAATTTACAGCAAGAGGAATATAAAAGAACATCCCCCAACATTACAAAGAGAAGCTTAAAAGAAGTGACATAAAGGAGAGTTCTTAAAAATAAAGAGAGAGGTTAGATCTCTTACGAAAGTTCGGCAGCCTAACGGCACCACTCAAAACATCCAAAATGGATTGATGAGATAGAATAGGGTCTCTCATCACATGAACATAAAAATTACAGTAAGTTTAAGATAAAAGATCATCCCAATAACAAGAAAGATGAGCTTTAAAAGGAATGACATAAAAGTGTGTACTTAAAAAGAAAGAGAGGAGTAGGATCCCTTACCTTGGGTCCGACTTGACTTGATCGTTCTTTAATCTCCTGAATAATAAACTTGGGTTAATTTCTACTTCCTTAAGAACCTTTTTCAAGTTCATTATTCCTTTTATATCACTTATTTCCATGTGATAAACATTATGTAATCATTTAAGTTAATAATATTTGTTTTGCCGATATTTGGTTCTTAAGTCGAAAGTGGACTTATTACAATTACATGTTGTTCGTGTGGCCAAATTTTTATTATATCCAGAATTGTATTCATGATGTAGATATCATATATGTCATATATATCCAGTAAATTCATGCATTTATAACATTACATAATAATTTAGAGGTAAGAAATGAAATGCACCGTTCATGGAGACGGTAAGCCGTACGTACGCTTGAACGCTACTTTCATTTGTATTTCATATTTTATAGAATGTAATAATAATGATATAAAGGTATATTATAATTACAGTATAATATCATATATAATATCATAGTTCGATCCTTTATACGTCCCACATATGGTATTTAACGAATCAAATCACTTTGAGGGGGCGGTAGTCCGCACTTCCTTAAATGAAGATATCGCGTTTACCCATAATGGAAACCATAAAGGTATGCCCAAAATGAAAAAAAACATAAGATTAAAGAAAAACATAAACACATTATATATCATATATAAAAATAGTGACATCATAATGGACACCTTTGAAGGTGTTAAATGAGTATTGAACAATCATCATTTCGGGAGGCAGAATTTCACCATCCACGGAAACCGTATGTTCTTTAACCATTTGATGTAGTTGTGTGAGAGTGTAGCTCGAATAAATCTTATAAAAACATCTTAGTATATTGAAGATACTGGTGTTGTTACAAAAGAAGTAAATAAAAAGAGTTTATGGGGTTGGAGAAGCAAAATAAAACAAATGAACATGAGAGAATGAATTACCTTTAAAAGTGTAACTCCTTTTGATTTGAGCCTAAAGGCTTCCTTTGAAAGGATTCTGCCCAAATGGAATCCTCTAGGATGAGGAGAGGGATGTGTAGAGAGTAAATGGGAAGGGGTTGGCCGAGCCAAAGGCTTGAAGAGTGTGTGAAATGAGGTAGAGGTGTGGGCCTTTTATAAGAGGAGAGGAGGGGCACTTTTGAAAAGTAAGAAATATTACTTTATTTGAAAATGTGTTTCGGTTTTGAAAGGTCTCAAATTGATATTATTCGTGGATAAGGTGATAAGGGTTCTAAATACACCCATAAAATAAGTTTTGGACATGTTTAGGTCATACAATTTACATTATCTTCTCATTTTATTTAAATCGTCAGATAATGATGTCATCGCTGCATCATTATGATGTCATAAATAATTTAATTTATATAATGTCTAAAAATTATAAAAAAACTACTATGATGTAGGAAATCGTTTTATCTTTCCAATGACTATTTATAATGAAAAATCTGACTTGTATAACCCCACGTAAAAATTGTTTTAGTAAAACATATCATGTTTGTGTCATTTTTACTTTTACATTAAATAAAAAGTTATTTATGTCATTTCCCAACCAAAGTGGCTCCATGGGGTCCCCAAGTTGACCCATGGCTTATCTTGGTCTGCCATTACACATCCAATGAGGTTAGGACATGTGTCAAGTTCATTTCATATTATTAAAACATTATTTTTACCTTAAACAACAGTAATTACCTCTAATCGCGATTAAAATCTTAATAAGTTACTATTCACCAAAAAATTATTTTTATCCCAGTGAACCACATTTTACTTCTTAATGAAAACCATGTATGTCGGATTTTTGAAATTCAAAACACAAAGATGGAAAAATTTCATTTAAACGGAAAAATCAGTTTTTATAAGTACCACTTAGTGGTGTCACTATTCATAAAAAATTGATGTTTTTTCAGAAAAATCCCAAATATTCACCCTAAGATATATTTGATATTCCGAATTAAAAAATGATGTCTATTTTACAAAATTCAAAACATATAAGTCACATTAATTAATTTAATAATTAATTCCCGCTGTCAGAGCAAATAGCTTGTTTTTATGAAACAATAAGTATCAAAAGATTGACACTGGTTTAAGTCTGATTTCAAAGTGAAATTAATTCCAACGACCACTATTGGATTTAATGGTAAAAATATATTCTAATTTCACTTTAAAACCAATTCAAAAGATAATCTAATCATATAAATAAATTAGTTTAAAAAGAGGTTTTGAATTAAAATACAACATTTTACACTATTCATTAAAAAAATGAACTTTATCGGAAAGATACCAAAAATTTACACAAAGTAAATTTTGATGTCCTGATTCTTAATAAGAGTTTTATTTGGTCCAAAATAATGTTTAATAGTGAACAAAACTATATTTAATGATGTTTCAACATCAAAAGGTGATAAGTGAACCTTTAGTGAAAACTAGGGCATTTACGCCTAAAATTGAATTCTTTCCATATTTTAAGCCTCTATCCTTCATTGGATAAGTGTAAAAACATTTAAAAACATATATAATCATATTTTAGTTATTTCTATCCATTCTCTCCATTACAACGACTACATGTTAACTACCATTTAAAATAATATTATTTTATTATTAGAGTGCAACGTAAGATTCCCAAGAAACTCATTGTTGCGTGTTGGGTACGCCATCGAGCATAGCATCCCCTTTAAAGTCATATCAATATTTTATTCACAAATATGGATAAATATAAAAAATGTCATATTCTTTATTTACCTGGGGTGTTACATCCTTCCCCCCTTTTGGGAATTGCATCCTCGCAATTTTTAAAATTGAGATTGGAAACATCCTTGAAAGTCCCACATCGGAACAAGAGTCGGTAAAAAAACCACTTTAAAATAAGGAAAGATAAGTACAAAGGTCACCCGAGTTAACCCATACTAGGAATACATGTAGAAAAATATGGGCATGGAGGAGAAAACATAGGGTCATGTTCTGATGGAGAGTGATAGAAAACATGTTTAGGAGAAAGTTAACAATAAGAAAATCACAAACTTGTGATGGGTTAAACGGTGTTGGGTTTCGCAGTAGGAAAAGTTAATAGACAACATTTTTTTAAGTTACTTTTTATTGAGGAATTTATTAATAAGGAAACATAGTCACTTATCATGTTGACTTTCAAATTTTACTATATTCCTTAATCAAACTCATATTTTTTCCAAAATACGAGTATTTAGGGAGACTTGTTCGCATTAAGAGTACTATAATCAACTTCTAGAGAATCACCTAATCCACCAAAGAGAACTATATAAATCCCATATCTTTAGACCTTAACCAAAACCAAAAATGTTAGTACAAGGTCAGATAATCCAGAAAAGGATAACCCTTTAAAAAGAAAATCTTTGCTTAATCTCCAAAATTTGTCCAACAAAACCCAAAGTTCAACGAGGACCATCCGATAAACAATTTTTCCATAAAATTATTCAAAGTAACCCAATATAAGATTGAAACCCAAATATTTGAAGGATTTAGTCACATAGTCTTCCAAGTTAAATTGTAAAATTTATCTCCAAACAACATCAGTTTCTCCTAAAGTCTCGTATTGAAAAGTAATTAACCTAATCACATATCCTCCACGATAGGTTAATACTTTTCATAAATAACCCAAAATCAACTTACTCTTAATTCATAAAATCATATAACTAAAAAGAATCAGTTAAACTAACTAGAGACTTCACGTAGTCCAGCGGTAGGCGATAAATACCAGTCGCACTTTGGTTGTGGGTTCGATTCCCGCAGCTTTGTCCGACGAGACGGGTAGTCACACGGTCTACGTGTTGTCCTTTTTCCAAAACTATAAAATTCTAAAATAATTCCCTGAAAAGGGATAAAATCATCAAAAATAACCATAACATAATTTAACCTCAATTTTATCTCATGCCTTTCACTTCAATTATAACATATAGTAACCCATAATTACCTCAAAAGTAAAGATCATATAAACCCAAATGGTTCTTTATTACTATGTCCACAAAAGAAAAGATAACTATTACTTGAATAAAATTTGCCTATAATAAACATCAGGGTTACACATAATATAAAAAGTCTTCTAATGTAACCCCATCATCAAAAGAGACTTAATACTCTTAAGATTTTCACCATAACTCTTAAAGCCCTTATATGTTGACATCGTACTCATTCAACATTCTTCATGATCCATTATCCATTCCTTTCCAACTTATTCCGAAATACCTCTTTCCTACAAACAAAATCATGAATCATATCCTAAGATTCCAAAATAGGAAAACAATAGTCATGAAATAGTACATACCTTTGATTGGTCATTGCCAGTTTCTTCATCCTCAATCGGAATGGCATTAGGTATTGGTAAATGAATATTGGTACGCTCCTGGTGACCCCATTCACAAAACTTCTTCATAGTACATGTGTTTGCATAATGACCATGCACACCACATTTAAAACATTCAATTGATCCCTCAGAAAGAAATTCTTTCCCTTTCCTCGAGTCAACTGGATGCTTCCTTTTTCCATGGAAGGTTCTTGCTTTATGACCTTCATTTCCACATCTATAGCATATTTCTGTCTCTTTGAAACATTTTCCTAGGTGTTTCTTTCCACATATTTGAAACATAGGTTTTTGAACACACTTACCATTATGATTATTACCTGTACTTCTGTATGGATTTGTTTCTTGCATATATTATGCCTTAAAGAAATATCCAAGGTTTAGGTGGTCAATCATGACTCCAGATAGTTGGTTGAGGATAATCACAAGATTTCTCATTACAGCTCCCATATCATTCAGTTGCTTGTTCAAAAAACTGTCACAGTTTCCTTCACATCCACTGTTACTTTGGTGCCTGCTAGATCTATCCATTTACTAAAACCAAAAAGGTCAGTGTGAGTATATCGACAAAAACATCATGTACTAATGAGTAAGATAAAAACTAAGATATACTTACTCATTCACTTTATCTAAAACTAGGACTCTTTCTGAAATCCTAACCATTATGGTAATGTCACTTATGCTTAAAGAATACCCTAACCTCTAAAGTTATATAAACCGACCTCTGATACCAACTATAAGGCCCCAGCCTTAAACCTTAATTAATCTTGAGTTATTACAAGATTACACATTGAGGATCTTTTCAGGTTTAGAGTTTTAGAGAATTAGATCATGAAACATTCATTACATTCCACATTTTAAACAAAGTGGCTACAAAAAAGACAGTATTCATTCTTCCCATCAATGGAAACATATTGAAAATAAAACATGGATTCTTTCATGACACATCCTTGACACTATCATCACATCATGTACCTTTCCCTTGACCTGTGAAAAACATTTCAAAAACTTGGGATGAGTATAAAAAGCTCAGTAAGGGTTATAAAAATATGGAAAGGAAACATGAGTTCATATATACATAAGAATGAAATCATACTTTACCCATAAAACATAGGCACTTTAACATACCTCATCAAACCATGAATAAATCATAGAAATCATAAGACATAAAGGTAACTTGAGGCATTCATAACATTCTTACGTAGGGAGTAACCCTCTTGGTTACGTTTGGAATACCCATCACAGTATATTCCCTAAATCTCTTCGGAGAAACCTTAACGTTTCACTCCTTCGCGTTACCCAATGCATTGGAGAGCTATATCGGGCTCACCCGCCCTTAGTTTATCACGGAACCACCTGTTTTCATAACAATTCCCAAGAACCATAACATAAATGTATCACATAAAACATGCATAATGGAAACATAACATTTCCACATTTCAATCACAATATAAAATTTTAGTATATTGAAATAATGAATTCATTCAAAAAGAAACCATTTCCAAAACCATTTAAAACATTTAATAAAGAGATTTTTGAATCAAAGTGTCCAATACCACCTTGAATATTAAAATTTTAAACCATTAATATCCATATAAATAAATCCTTAAAACCGTTTTTGAAACATGGATATTAATAAGAACAAATAATTAAAACATTTAAAACGATATTTTGGTTAAAGGGGTTTTACCAAAATTAGAGACACTTGAATACAATAATTGAGGAATAACATTTATTCAGAACTTTATAATATCATGAGAATAAATGGATTCATGATATAATACACCAGAGGACAGTATATACACCATATAAGAGTGAATTGGTGCCTAACAACAATGAACCCTCAATAGAAATGTCAAATGTGATGAAATCCCTTACAAAGAAGGTATCCTTAAATTAAGGACAAATCAATCTCAAAAATATGTGTGAAAAATATAAATACACCCAATATAAGTGGATATTAAGTGTAAAACAATAAAAGGTCATTCACATATATTCAATGGATGACATATTCAATGACTACATGTTGAACCCAAAGAAATCGAAATTGGGTTAAAAAGTTCCCTTGACAGCCTAACGGCATCACATCAAAATGAGTTGATGAGAGATAAAAAGTGTATCTCATCACTTGGACATAAAATTTACATCAATAAGGATATATGATAACATATCCCAACATAACAATATGTAAATTAAAAGACCCAACAAAAGAAGTCTTTTAAAAAAAATAGGAGGGTGAAAGGTTCCCTTACCGACTTGGGTATCTTTCAAAACATACACCCCATGAAAGAAGGAAAATAGACCATTGATGTAAATACTCATAAATGAAAGTATATTACAAAAAGAGTAGAATAATGGGCAGTACATACACCACTCAATGGAATTTGTGGCAAATGTAGCATAAATCTCACGGGAATAAAAGTGAGATGAAAAATCCCTTACGAAAACTCGGCAGCCTAACGACGCCACATAAAACATCCAAATATGGATTGATGAGATCAAATAGGGTATCTCATCACATTACAATAAAATTTACCGCAAGAGGAATATAAAAGAACATCCCCCAACATTACAAAGAGGAGCTTAAAAGAAGTGACATAAAGGAGAGTTCTTAAAAATAAAGAGAGAGGTTAGATCTCTTACGAAAGTTCGGCAGCCTAACGGCACCACTCAAAACATCCAAAATGGATTGATGAGAGAGAATAGGGTCTCTCATCACATGAACATAAAAATTACTGTAAGTGTAATATAAAAGATCATCCCAATAATAAGAAATATGAGCTTTAAAAGGAATGAGATAAAAGTGTGTACTTAAAAAGAAAGAGAGGAGTAGGATCCCTTACCATGGGTCCGACTTGACTCGATCGTTCTTTAATCTCCTGAATAATAAACTTTAGTTAATTTATACTTATTTAAGAACCTTTTTCAAGTTCATTATTCCTTTTATATCACTTATTACCATGTCATAAACATTATGTAATCATTTAAGTTAATAATATTTGTTTTGCCGATATTTGGTTCTTAAGTCGAAAGTGGACTTCTTACAATTACATGTTGTTCGTGTGGCCAAATGTTTATTATATACAGAATTGTATTCATGATGTAGATATCATATATGTCATATATATCTAGTAAATTCATGCATTTATAACATTACATAATCATTTAGAGGTAAGAAATGAAATGCACCGTTCATGGAGACGGTAAGCCGTACGTACGCATGAACGCTAATTTCATTTCTATTTCGTATTTTATAGAATGGAATAATAATGTTATAAATTTATATTATAATTACATTAAAATATCATAGTTCCATCCTTTATACGTCCCACATATGGTATTTAACGAAACAAATCACCTTGAGGGGGCGGTAGTCCGCACATCCTTAAATGAAGATATCGCGTTTACCCATAATGGAAACCATAAAGGTATGCCCAAAATGAAAAAAACATAAGCTTAAGGAAAACATAAACACTTTATATATCATATATAAAAATATTGACATCATAATTTCCACCTTTTAAGGTGTTAAATGAGTATTGAGCAATCATCGTTTCGGGAGGCAGAATTTCGCCATCCACGGAAACCGTATGTTCTTTAACCATTTGATGTAGTTGTGTGAGAGTGTAGCTCGAATAAATATTATAAAAACATCCTAGTATATTGAAGATACTGGGGTTGTTACAAAATAAGTAAATAAAAAGAGTTTAGGGGGTTGGAGAAGCAAAATAAAACAAATGAACATGAGAGAATGAATTACCATTAAAAGTGTAACTCCTTTTGATTTGAGCCTAAAGGCTTCCTTTGAAAGGATTCTGCCCAAAGGGAATCCTCTAGGATGAGGATAGGGATGTGGAGAGAGTAAATGGTCTGAAGTTGTCCGAGCCAAAGGCTTGACGAGTGTGTGAAATGAGGTAGAGGTGGGGGCCTTTTATAAGAGGAGAGGAGGGGCACTTTTGGAAAGTAAGAAATATTACTTTATTTGAAAATGTGTTTCGGTTTTGAAAGGTCCCAAATTTATATAATTCGTGGATAAGGTGATAAGGGTTATAAATCCACCCATACAATAAGTTTTGGACATGTGTAGGTCATAGAGTTTACATTATCTTCTCATTTTATTTAAATCGTCAGATAATGATGTCATCATTGCATCATTATGATGTCATAAATAATTTAATTTATTTAATGTCTAAAAATTATAAAAAAATTACTACGATGTAGGATATATTTTTAGCTTTCCAATGACTATTTATAATAAAAAATCTGACTTGTATAACCCCACTTAACAATTGTTTTAGTAAAACATATGATGTTTGTGTCATTTTTACTTTTACATTAAATAAAAAGTTATTTATGTCATTTCCCAACCAATGTGGCTCCATGGAGTCCCCAAGTTGACCCATGGATTTTATCGGTATGCCATTACACATCCAATGAGGTTAGGACATGTGTCAAGTTCATTTCATATTATTAAATCATTATTTTTACCTTAAACTACACTAATTACCTCTAATCGCGATTAAAAACTTAATAAGTTACTATTCACCAAAAAATTATTTTTATCCCAGTGAACCACATTTAACTTCTTAATGAAAAACATTTATGTTGGATTTTTGAAATTCAAAACACAAAGATGGAAAAATTTAATTTAAACAGAAAAATCTGTTTTTATAAGTACCACTTTGTGGTGTCACTATTCATCAAAAATTGATGTTTTTCAGAAAAATACCAAAAATTCACCCTAAGCTATATTTGATATTCCTAATTAAAAAATGAAGTCTATTTTACAAAATTAAAAACATATAAGTCAAATTAATAAATTTAATAATTAATTCCCGTTGTCAGAGCAAATAACGTGTTTTTATGAAACAATAAGTATCAAAAGATTGACACTGGTTTAAGTCTAATTTCAAAGTGAAATTAATTCCAACGACCACTATTGGATTTAATGGTAAAAATATATTCTAATTTTACTTAAAACCAATTCAAAAGATAATCTAATTATATAAATAAATTATATTAAAAATAGGTATTGAATTAAAATACAACATTTTACACTATTCATTAAAAAATGAACTTTATCGGAAAGATACCAAAAATTTACACAAAGTAAATTTTGATGTCCCGATTCTTAATAAGAGTTTTATTTGGTCCAAAAGAATGTTTAAGAGTGAACAAAACTATATTTAATGATGGTTCAACATCAAAAGGTGATAAGTGAACCTTTAGTGAAAACTAGAGCATTTACGCATAAAATTGAATTCTTTCCGTATTTTAAGCCTCTATCCTTTATTGGATAAATGTAAAAACATTTAAAAACATATATAATAATATTTTAGTTATTTATATCCATTCCCACCATTACAACGGCTACATGGTAACTACCATTTAAAATAATATTATTTTATTATTAGAGTGCAACGTAAGATTCCCAAGAAACTCGTTGTTGCGTGTTGGGTACGCCATCGAGAATAGCGTCCCCTTTAAAGTCATATAAATATTTTATTCACAAATATGGATAAATATGAAAATGTCATATTCTTTATTTACCTGGGGTGTTACAAATGATGCCTTGTTTTGACCTTGGATAATCCTTGATTATTAACATTATACATCTTAGTGATATTGGCATGTTCACTTGATCTTTCTATATAAACTAAAATTAAATGAAGTAATCAAATTATCTCATTTACATAAAAATAACTAGATAAGACAGAAGTAGGTATGTGTTATTTATTTGTAATTTATTTGCATCCATATATACTTTCACATTATTCAATTCATATTTGTAGATTGGATTTTTATAGACACTTTTGTTGGTGGATTGTTTAGATTTATGTCACACCTTATCCTTGTATCTATTGGTATCCAATTATATTGTATGACCGTAGGTTTGGAAAAGGGAAACCATCCTACCTTTGACGCCTTTCATGAATTTTTCATTAGGATGTAATTTATAGAAGATGATTTGGCCAATTCTTAGGATTCAAGGATAAATTTTTGGTCTTTTTGTTCTTTTTTACAACATGTATTGTACTATATTGTCTAAATCATGTTATAAAGGTTTTTCTATTTTATAAAATCATGACAATGAATCATAATTTTTTTAATGATATTTATTTGATTTTTAGTTAATTATAATGGATGGATGAGTATGCCTACTTATTCATCTATATTTTCTTGCTACTTCTATTGTTTATTAAAATCTTATTATACATCCTCAATGATTTACTATGACATGATGGAATAGACTCAAAATGAAAATACCCTATCATATCACTACTAGTCAGGAGATTTTTGGCATATGGGGAGGAGATCTTAAGGACCATTGGGTTCACGACAATATTTAGTGGCACCTGGTTCAGGACATCACAATGTGCTATCTGAGGGTTTAATTATATTTATCGCCTAATTATTTAGGAAATTTAGAAAAGATAATTAGAACAGATTGGAAGATGTTTATAAGAAATTCTTATGAGAATCTAAGCCATGTTCGAGGTAAACACAATGTATCTTCGTTATGAAAATCGTTAATCATATTTTATGCTTATTAATGATGATATACATTAACCATTAGGTGATATACATGGGTTCGGGTTCTGATATACCTTATAGAAATTCATCTTGTCATTGTATGATAAATAGTGTTGTTACATTCATTAATATAGGCACATATAATTTACATTCTAGGTATATTCCAAGCTATATTCATTCATTTTACTTAATTCAATGTTTATGTTTCATGTGATGGTTGTGTTAGCCATGATATTTATATATCTCTATGATACTAAGATACTCTATAGGGTATGTAAATTGTTCATTTAAAATACCAACATCAATCAAAAAATTATTTTTCTCTATATGTTGATGGTGGTATCATAAATATATAGTCTTTACCCATGTCTGAAATGTACCACTGGTTACTTGAGCTTCTATTTGGATATGATCCCTTGATTAAAATTTTCAATTAAAATGTATACAAGACCTTATGAATCATGATGGGTAATTCAATTAGTCGATCAATCATATTATTATCTCATATATTCTAAGATATAATTTAATGGAGATAATGAAAAATAAATGGGTGACAATTTTAGTTATAAAGTGTAAGAGCCTTTATTAAATGGGAATGACGATACATTTAATCAATCCTTTGAATATGAATATAATAAATATGGACATAAAATTTAAACAATTACTTGTCAAACAAATGGATTCTACTTAATGGAGATGCCAACTATAATTTTAATGACTTTCTACTTTATGAATTGAAGTTAACTGTTCCATATACTGGAACCCCTGTGTATTAATCTTGAACACTTACAAATATCATTTACTTTTTTGTGGGTGGTTGTGATAGTATATTGGTTGGTGGACCTTTATTCCCATGGTCTCTATTCAATTGTTCTTTAATTTTATTCAATTATAGTTTTTAGGTGTGTTCATGTAATTTATAGAGAAATGAAACTATGAAATCATTGAGTAATATACCAGGTGGGTGGTGAAGACCATACTCTAGAGATGGTGGCCCCTAAGACACTAGTCCTATCGCTAGGAGTTCCCCTTGTGGAAACACCTGTTATTCAAAAAATGGGAATATAATCTCATCTTAGAGTTGATTTTCTATGTTTAATGTATTCTATGTTGTGTTCTTTATGACCTTTACCTATAATGATTGATATTACAGATGATTTCCAACAGTAGCATCATCTCTTCCTTTTGAAGGATGAAGTTATACATATTGTTAATTCATGTCCAAAAGCCATTATTATTATATTTTAGCATCTATATGAACCTTTAGAGTGGAGGGAAACTTTTTACACCTACATGTTGTGTGATTCTGAAGTGATTTGGTGTAATGTGATTTCCCAGTCTAGTCATCATTATGGCATGGTCTAGGTGAACCTCTAAACTACCTTGTATGATTAATTCGTCCCTCATATGTTGATAGATGTCTAATCTAGTGTGTTTATGAAACTAGAGTGGGGTTTTATGTCTACAGGAAACTATTTTTTGTTATACTTTGTTGTAGAACTTTTCACAACATCTAGCTAGTGATGAGATTTCATGAGTGAGATGTTATAAGGATGGGCTCTGGTATTCCATCCAATTATATTAGAATTTATTAACAAAATATAACCTTTTGGATTTTGTAAAAGAAGATCTTAATAATGAGTACAATGTGGGAGAAGATAATAGAGATATTCATAGAGGATCATTGTTAAGGTAGGTTTATAGTTCTTCTTATAGCAGGATGAAAAACCTTGAGGTTTCTCATCAGAGTAGCGGTGGAATGATTTTCCATAATTTAAGGTATGTTATACGCTATAATTTTATTTGGTATTGAAATTTGATGCCATAATGAGATATAGACTAGCTCGAGTGTCATGGTTGCAATTGTATTGGTCATAACAAAAGATTTTTGTCATACCATTCCTCCTGATTCTCCTAGAAGAGGATTCATGTTAGCTCTTCCTTTAGTATTATGATTTTTTATTTGATTTCTAAGAGGGATACAATGTAGAAAAAAAATGAAAATATTGAGGAGTATGTCATGACTATGTTATCAAACCTTATAATTGTCATCGCCAAAAGAGAAGACCCTCTTAGGCTAGTCCAACTATAGACCATGCCCATAGATCAAGATAAAAGAATGATTTATATATAATATTGATATATCTGAGTGAAATAACAGCTATTGTGTGAGGTACTATTATAGTAGCATCTAAAATTTTATATTCTTTATTCAATATAGGTTGTTTGATATCATTTATTTCTTTATTAACTATGGAAGGTCTGTGGGATAAAACATAGTACTTATATGGTGTAATAATCCTAGACACACTGTTTTCAGTTTGGTTGGATGGCATATATTAATTCAGGGACATCAACCTCAAGGTACTCAATTACCCCTTCTTATGGTTCCTCTTCATACTCGAGATGAAACATTTCAATTTCATTGTCTGAATGGACTGTTTTATTCCATATGACACCTATCTAGACTGATATCATAACATGTTATGGTTTTCAACAACTGAGGGAGGTATTTATATTCATAAGGGTGAGTGGAATATCCAAGATAGTAGATTTGGGCTAGAAAATCATGGGAAAGGTGGAGTGACCATGCTAATTTCTAGTAATTTCATCGAGGAGTGGGGAATACATCTGAATAATTTACCTAAAATGGTTGACCCTTTCTGAGATACCTATTTGGATTATTATTCATGATTAACTCAAAATCCATGGGTAGAGTTCATGATCATGTTAGTTAGAGTAATAGTTTCATTATTTATTCAATGATATAGAATGTGTTATACTGAGATCTTGGAGCTCAAGAGACAGTTGAAGGATTTATAATATCAGGTTTTTATATAACAGAGTAAATCATCATGGAGTTGACCCATGCATTTTTCCAAGAATGTGGGTGAGACCCTTCAGCTATGTGAAAATTAAAAATGGTTGAAACAACTTCATTTTAATGACTGGTATCTTTTTCCTTAGGTAGATAATTTCTTTGAATAGCTCCTATGAACTAGGGTATTCATTAATATCAGTCTGACATTAAGAAATCATCAAGATTGAGTAAGGATATCATATATACCTCATATATATTTATAATGTAGGTATGGTTTATATGAGTACATTTTTTTACCATTCAGTCTTATGAATGTGCCCTACTTTCGAATTTCATTGATGAATATGGTGTTCCATCCATATCTAGATTCTTTTTGCATTTTTTGTGGACAAAATCTTAGTGTATTCCAATACTCATCGATCCCATTCTGAACAAATCAATATCATATTGAATACATTTATAGAGAATAAGATATATTATATTCTTATTTATATTCATTTATTGATAAAAAATCACTTATTGATTCACATTATTTTGGAATCCAGTGTATTAGTTGGCCTAGAGAAGGCGAGTGTTGTAGTTTCCTAGGAGAATCCCCAAAACATATCTAAAATAATCAATATTTTTCTGATATTCGTATATTACTAGAATTTAATACAATAGTTAACAAACCTAACTACATGTATCACTTGTCTTAAAAATTAGTATTGATGTTGTTGTGGTTTGAAGCATTGAAAAATGCCTTTTTTATATGAAATGATGGTTTAATACATCACTTATTTCTATTCTACCAAAGTATGGTATATGTAATATTTTTTTTATTTTAGGCAAAATGAATTAGTATAGGTGTAGTAATGATATTAGAGGATAGATTTTTTTCATGGAAGTCTCACCAGTCGAGACCTCAGGAGAGTATATACCTAGTACACAACATTGATCTACCATCAGTTTTCCATGCATGTCACCGATGGGGAGACTATTTCAATGGTGGGAATATTTTGCTGTATAAAAACCTCTGGAGCCTAAAATATATCTTTATGTAGCATGAATCGAATATTATACAATGAACATGGGTATTATATCTTTAGTATTTGGATTTTGAGATTGTGTATGTTCATTGAAATGGAAATGACTTAGTAGATGTGCTTGACTAGAAAACTCAAGCACATCCCATACAGGATGTTAGTGAAGAATGGAAATTGATTGGCAACATTTCTATAATGTATTTATATATTCTATAAAGACACAATAAGTCTTATATTATAGCCTTATGAGTTGCCACTTCACTTCTGGATAACATGAAGTGAATGTTTTTTACATATGCTTCTGGAGTAAATATCCATGATAGTATTTATAATGAGGTCCCACCTTTATATTTTCATGTTGATATAGATTACACCCTACATATAAAAGTGTATATATGGGTACTTATGTATATGAGAGGAACTGATGCATGATTCCCACACATCATTAGGGGTAGTTCATCTAGGAACCTCCATGATGTATCTTGATATGCAGTTCCAGTATTGGTGCATTGGGTTGAAATGTCTGATAACATGTTATATCACTAGGTGTTACACCAATAAAGCAGATAAAATGGAGCACATATGAAATGTTATATTATTATAGTCGTTACCAATCCTAAAATAGAAAAATTAATTTGAGGTGATGTATTTTTACTCGACATAGTAAGGTCTCCCTGAGGAAATGATGTGGTTTGGGTAGTCAAGGATCAAATGATGATGGTAGACCCCTTCCTTTCTGTCCAGAAATATTCTAAGTTAATGAGTTAGAAATATAGTATTATTATGAGTATTTGCAAAAAAATGTTCCCTCAAAAAATAATTTTTTATAGTGTTTCTCATTTTAAATCTAGGTTCTATATGTTTTTTGAGAGATATAAGGGTACACAGGTGCTTCTAATCCCGAATTTTTAGTATTAGAACAATGGATAATCTAAACGATTGACATAGGATTTAGAGAACACAATTTAAGAATTATTCAATTATATATATAGTTATTGGTATAATCATATCACTCTCATCATATTAGTCTAAAATAACAGTTATAAGGTGATGATTTATATGGATTCTTATATGTCATTGTATGGTAGTACATTCTGTTCACCCGTGTTCTTGTTGGTGGTAACATATGTATTGTTACGAGGTCCTCATATAATGTGTGATAATACAAATTAGTGTCAACATATTCAGAAGCATGTGTCTACCTCTATGTCTAGATTGAAATATTTTTGTTATTTTCCACTACAACCTATATAGTATAAGGGATGGGATCATGTTTTCATGCTGTTATAACCAAAAATGGGAACATATGGAAATAGTTATAAAGGAAACTATAACATAGTAATGCTAGACTGATTGAAATTTTTGGTATTTTCTAGTCGGTATCTTCTCAGTTGTCATCACATCAGAGGTATCATTCTGTGCAAGATTCCTTCCACATTTCACAACATATCAGTTATCATGTCAACTCATCTCCTACAATTGATCCCAAGGAGGTTGAGTAAGATCATAACGGTTTATTAAAGGAGTTTCCCACATGAATTATTGATATTATAATGATGATTCTATATGTATACTATATCCCGTAATTATAGGTTTTTTTGATTCATGTCCATACAAATGATGATACATAAGAGTAGGATTCCGAAGAAGATTCTCAATGGTTAAATCTATTCCAAAAAAAGTATTCTATAACCCATGGAAGAGAAACATTGGTGAAAATTTCATTTAAGGGGGAGGAATTTAAAGAAAAAATTATTCCGTTGGGTATGTATAATTTTTAATATTTGGTTAAAACCATTGTTTTAGAGCTCTTACAACTTAAAAATCAGAAACCACTCCTCAGAGAAGGTAATTTTTATTTGGAACAATGGAATGATGAGACTTAAGCCTTACAAAATTCCCTATATATGACCATTTAAGGTTTTTTCCCTATGGGAAGAATCTGAGCTTCACAGAATTTGTAAATCATTTACACATCAATGAAACACTCGTGGTTTGTTTTTAAAATAAGAGGTATATGATTCTATTTTTGATATATGATTCCACCATTATTTATTTTTCCATTAAACATTGGACTGTCACTAAAGGAGAAACACCTTTAAGCCTAACATCATCTTTGGTTCCATTTTGTGATCCAAATTCTGATTCAGAATCCATCTATCAGTTTGAAAGGATTATTTTAATTTCATCGATTATTTTGCTCCTTTTTTCATTTGTGTTATTCTTGATGATGATATTTTGATGTATGGTCATATGAACTATTTTTAGTGTGTTGATACATTCTTTAGTTTTATTCCAATTTAAGAAAAAATTGAGATGATGCTGTATGAGGACAATATTACAAGATTAAGGTAGGTTGTCTATGAAATTTCACTAAAAGTCTAATAATTTATAAATTTCCATCATTGTGCGCATTTTGGTTTCATCAGAACTTGCTTCCCAAAATCATATACCATTTTTATAGTCAATTTGATCATTTTAAAGTTTCCTTTTTATATATTCTCTTCAATTGTTAACATGTTAGGACCTCAACACCATCCACCCCATAGAGAGTTCCTCCCTTGTTAATTATTTAGACACTTATTATAAATATTTGACACACCATTTGGGTTTGTTGTGTTGGTTTTGATAATTCTATGTCCTTTTTATCTAAAACATATAAAGATTTGATAATGGAAAGAACATGTAAATGGAATATAGTTGTCACTTTTACCTTTAATACAAGTGTTTCAACATTATTAATTATTTTATAAAAGGAATGTATATTTATAAATATACCATACCTTAATTAAATGTTTATAATGGACCTGATAATAGTTTAATATCATTAGGTCTCATTTTCATAGTTGTGAATGGTAAATGAATTTACCTAATAGTTGATTATGGAATTATAGTAATTAATGTTTACATTGAATTGATATAGTTCAAAAAGAATATTGAAAGCTAATCGAATGACTGAAACGAATTATTGAAACGTATTAAATATTACATTGCCTAAATTCAAAAATTAAATATTTATAAGGTTCCAACAATATATGGAGTATTTTATATTAATAGGAATTGTCAAACATGATCCTAACTTCAATTCTTGAGGGAATCCTTGAGTTCTTAAAAGACACCATTCAGTTTCAAGGATCATGTTTCTAAGAGAGATACCCAACATAAAACATGATACCAGTTTATTAGATGATTCTAGACATGATTTAGTAGTATCCCTTCACTATATTTATAGATATTTTTAATCCTCATAAACAACCTTTGGATCGAGATAGATGCATTCAGACATGTGGTGCAATAGATTCACCCTTGCCCCCATTCATTTATATCCCATTATTAACATGAGAAAATATCATTAAAATTGGTAAGAGTCATATATAGTGTTATTCCATGGATTATCCCATTGGATTACACTCAATCCATTTATAACTATACTAAATGAGTTAATATCATGAGTTGGTTGACCCCGGTTGTCAAATACGCCTTAGTTTCACCTTAATTCCTAATTCATTATTATCAAGATCAATCTTTATACATTTGGTATGTTGACATGTCGTATAAATATTATTCAAAAATAAATGAATTAATTAAATGTTATCAATAATAGAGTCATCATCATTAAAGACTAATTTATTTATGAGTTATTTATTTAAAATTGAAATAAATTTTATATATCTGTACATAGTACATTTTTTATTCATAGACTAGTTTTTTATATATGTTGTTGGTTTTGGCATACTAAGATTTATCTCAAACACTATACATTCTATTGTTAGTATACATTATGACTATAGTATTGTAGGTATGGAAAAGGGATAATCATCATGCATTAGACACTTGACTTATTTTCATACAATAGGATGGAGCTTGGATAAAGATGACTAGGCATGTTCTTAGGATTCATGAACAGGTTTTATTCATTTTTTACATTACAAAAACTAGTATAATAATATATTTCATGATTATATATATACCTAATTCATAATTTTATATAAATAGAACATTACATTATCAAATTTCTTATATGAAACATCTTATCTATTTAGTTGATTATTATTGATGGATGATTATGCTTATTTATGCTGCAATATTTTTTATACTGCTTCCAATTTTTGATCATCTGTTATTACATATATGATGTTCTTTAAAATAAAATTGGGTTATAGTCTTCCTATGGAAACTACCTATACCGTTGATGTTACTTGATAACTTCTAGAAAATGGGTATCCATGCATGATGTAACACCCCGAACCTAGTTACCTAGAGTTGGTGCATTATTACAGAACATTGGCATGATACAAGGAATCATGTACCAAAAGATTGATATGTTTAATAGTCTTGGATGTACTAAATACATATATAAGCTTTAAAAAACATCATGAAGTAAAAAAACATTTTTTCTCCTTTTAACACAATTATCTCCTTTAAATTATCCATGCAAGTTACTCATAATATACTTCTTCACATCCTAGAAAAAATAAATTATAGAAAGGGGTGACCTTAGGTGCTCAGTAACGATAACAATATAGAGGAATCTTTCATAAATAAGCATAAACATTTAAGGTAATGTACAAGACTAAAAAACATTCCTTTTAAACTTGAAAATCAGCATAATATCGAAAAGATAAATAAAAAATTCTCATTTACATATTCACATGGATATTCTAATAGTCTAAGAATCACATATAATATCAGTAACTAATTTCATAATGATGGAATGCATAATTCTGGAAATCATAACCACAATGTCAAGGCCACATGCCAAGACTACTAATAAGATTTTGTCAAGGCCTTATTCCAGGATACTAGTTTGTCTCATTAGACATACCGAAGCATCTAGGATCTATAACGGGCTCCACCCTTCACTTACTAAGTCAAATGGATTCCTCATATGAAAATTTTGAAACATAACATAAACATTCATATTAAAACTAACATAACAAAGTAAATTATTTAATTATAAACCATGAATGGTATAAAAATATCACATCCATAGTAAAACATATCACAAAACCATCAATAAAATATGGAAGATTGTATCATAATAAATCAAATTCAAACAAGTATAAAATCCATCAATGGTTGTTGACATAGAAGAAATCAAAACTATTTTACAGAAATACCTCTTTCTATTTTGAAATTATTTAAAAGTATTTTAATTTTAAAATAATAATGTTATTTTAAAAATATTATTATAATGTTGTAGAGGAATCTTCGAATGTGTTACAATGGAAAAAAAATAGCTGCACCCACATGATAAGTTCAAAAAACATTCTTTCATTAATTTTGTCGAAAATGTCATAAAGGAACTTGTTTGGAAAATGATGGAGAGAGTCGTTTATAAACATACCATTAAAAGTAAAACAAGGGTATAAATTACTTTAACCTAGTCTAAACGATAGTAAACAGGTTTTGAAATACATTTTTATGAAACACAGATGTGGACGATAAAGAGGTCCCAGTAGATACTCACATATAAACAACCTCGGATAATGAGAAGATTGTAGAATTAACACTTAACATGTATTTTTCCATGATTAAGGGTATGTTAACTTCCTTTATAATAGTTAAATCATTGTTATTAAATTATACAAGAACAACATTCATAAATATTATATCATATATGATCTTCTAATATTTATTTGTTAATAATATTTCAGTAGTATCATTGTTTCAGATGTAAACAGATTCATTTTCATTTATATTCTTAGTTAAGTAAGACCTTTTTTAAGGATAAGATGTATTTGATTCATATCCATAATGATATTAATTTAGAAAACATTATTTTTAATCATGAAATGAAAATTATTCTTGAATGGTAATGATGGTGAATGAATTTCACCGCGTTCGTGGAGACGGTAATTTGTACTTACGCACGAGCAACATTATCATTTTATTGATGGTGAAATAGTATCTAATTGTATGGTATATCATATATACATAATTAATTAATATTAATATTTATTATTTACTTTAGTTATACTCATTATTATACCAATCCAAATAATGAAGTGTTTGAATAACAGACTACACCTCGATGTGGAGACGGCAAGCCGTACGTATGCACGTATGGTGAATTTTCATTCATAGGTTGGATAGAGTAATGAATATGGTTATACCATATTTATAATAACATCATAGAATGTACAGGGTATTGGAGTTATTATTTTGGTATGGAAGAAACAAATAAAGAGGATGCGAAAGAAGAAAAGAACTTTGAAAGAGGTGGTCAAATTATTACATCTTCTTCAAGTGTTTCCTTTTCAGTTGATAAAAACGACTCCTTAGGTTGGCTTTATGATCAATGTATGGTCTATAGGTAAAAGAGAGTGTAGTTGGGAGGATATTTGAGTAGGTTTTGTCTGATCCAAAAGTCTCTGGATGTTTTATTTTGAGAGAAGGTGATGTACCATTTTATAAGAGAGGTGGGGGTCACTTTAGGAAAAGCTTGAAATATTATATTATTATACAAATAATATTCAGTTTATAATAGCTCCAAAATAAATTATTTCAAGAAAATGTCTATTATGGGTTGAAAAACCCTCAAAAAGGAGGTTTTATATAGGTTTAGGTCACCATATTAACATTATCTTTTAGATTTAACTCCTAGTTAAATTATTTAACTTTTACCATGTATTCTTGTATTATTATAATAAATGGTTAATAAACATAATATAAAAATCCATGAGAACACAATGTGGTTAATTATTAATATATATATCATTATCCAATTAATTTTTCCAAGAAATATATTTTTCAAAATATTATACAAATTAATAATATAGTATTTGTTTTAAAAACTCATTTATGTCAATTTTGACATTATTTGGTATTCTGTTTTTCTCAAAGTTAAAAAAACAGTATAACATCAAAAAAATTATTTAACCAACACTAAAATATCATATTAACATATAAAATTACTGAAATTCATCAGAAGTCTCAATTTACATTTATTTGGATATTCATAATATCAATTATTTTAATCTTTCATTAATAAGGTAATTACTCCTTCATCAATGCATCAAAGATAAATTTAATTATATAATGTCTAAAAATTATAAATAAAATACCATTATGTAGGAAGTATTTTTGTCTTTCTAATTAATATTTTTAGTCTAATTTTACTTATTTATATCCCTACATTAATAATGGTAAAGTTATTAAACATTTAATTCCACACTTTTTACACTTCTTTAAATAAAATAATAATAAATGTCCTAATCTAATCCAAATAGACCAGAATGATCATATTTTACCCCTAAGGATGATTTTGGTCCAAATAAACTTATCCAATAGAATTAGGACACATGTTAGGGTAATTATAATATCATTTTTACCTTTAATTAAACAATTTACTTTAAATCATTGAAAATAAAAGGAAAAAGTTACTATTCTCCAAAAAACAGTTTTCATCTTATTGAACCAAATTAAACTTACTGATGTCAACCATGTCTCTCAAATTTTTGAAATTCAATTTATAGAAGGTGTAACATTACGTTTAATGCAAATTTTCAAATACACCTACAAGGTGGGTAAAAGACGGTAACAAGTTCAATAATATTTTATATATTTCATATTATTAAAAAATGACTACAATGAATTAGAATGAACATATATAGATATTATTTTTAAATTTTTAAATAAAATAAATTTAAATAAAATAACTAATTTATTATATAAAAGGATGTTTTTAAACAATAACATTGTGTTTTTCACTATTCATCAAAAATTGACTGTTTTAAGAAAAATAGAAAAAAATCACCCTAAGCTAATTTGGATATTCAGAATCCAAAAATGAAGTCCATATGGAAAACTAAAATTTATAAAATTTCAAAATGTGGGTATTACTATTTATAACGACTATATTGTTTGATCGTGGTGTGTTAAAACTCCAAGTTGCGTACAATGCATGCTACTGCATTACTCAAAGAGAAACTTACCATGGAAGTTTGGGGTGTTACATTATCCCATCCTTCAAATAATTTCTTCCTAGAAATTTCTAGAATATTAATACATAAAATTTTTTGGGTGGTTCTTCATTATATGTTCCTCAGGTTCCCACGTTCCCACGTTTCCTCTTCCATCTTTTTATTTCTCCATAGAACATTCACCAGACTAGTCATTAAGTTTCTCAACACCTGTTCTCTGGCATCAAGAATTCTGAGAGGATCTTCACAATAAGGCAGGTTGAGTTCCAGTAATATTTCATCATAGGTGAGTTCATGAGTTGGATGAGGCATGTATCTTTTCAACAGTGATATGTGGAACAAATAATGAATTTTCGAGAGACTTGGCGGGATTTCCAAATGACATACCACAACACCAATTCGTTCCAGAAATTTGAAAGGTTTGATGTACCCGGAACATAATTTTTGTAACAACCTGATACTTTATGATAAGTATTACTTTTAATTTAATTGATGTCATGTGTTTTATGCTACACCAATATTATCTTGTGCTATACGGAACATTGTATTAGCTTTTAGTATACGCAACACTATTCTTAGATTGTGTTACACACAATTTCATGTTTGTTTGATAAAAGTCATTATATGAAACATTGAGTGTATATATACATATTCAATGAATAAATGAAATTTTTTTTGGATTCTGTTATAATGAAACAACAAAGGAGTCTTGCACAACATGCAACCCTGACTTGGCTTGCATTACATGCAATCACGACCTTCTTCGATAGCGTGTGTTGTACGCAATACCAGGCTTCACTAAACAACGATATATTGTAATAATATTATTATAAACTAGCTGTTATGAATGGTATTAAATACATTGTGAATTTTATAAAATTATTATTCTTCTTACACATTTTCTATAACATGGTATGAGAACAAAATTAATTTTTGGGTAAAATAGGTTTTTTTTTAAAAAAATGCAGTTTTCCACCTTTTGATGGTGCACCCACATTAAATCTAGTTTTTGACATGTTTATAAGTTCAATTTTAAAAAATAAACAGCTTATTTTGAATTAGGATATAAAAATATACATTGGATAATGTTTTTATATTTTTCTGATAACTTTCATATTTTAATGAATAGTAAAAACATGCCATATTTTAATTAAAAACAATTTTTTTTCATGCTGATAATTTATATGGTTAAATTATAATATTTAATGGTTTTAAAGTATAAAACGAATATATTTTTACCACTTATTATAATGTATGTCATTATCATTGATTTTACCTTGAATTCATAGGTTAAAGCAATTCAATCTTTTGTAATGTTTTAAACAAAAACCTGTTTTCTTTCGACAATGAGATTAATATTAATTTAATTTCTGCAACTATTTTATATTGAATTTGAAAAAATGGAGTCCATATTTGGAATCAGTGGGTCCAAATTATTTTAATAAAATAATTATATTTTTTGGCATTATGAATAGTAACTACGGTAAATTTTAATTACCATAGTTAATGGTACATCGGGAAATTAAGGGTAAATATAAGATTATAAAATTTCCCTAACACCTGCCAAAATTCTATTGGATGACTAAAAGTTGACCCATATCACCTAAGGGTCGTAATAGATTCATTTTATGGACTTTTTTCTTTGAAAATAATTTAATTAATATTAAAACCAAAGAAAGTGACAACATGTCACTCTCTTAAATCTTATAAGTATATTAATTTTAATTTAGGGATAAAATGCATGAAACTTCAAACTTGAATAGTATCCAGAAAGATAATAAAATTATCTACTTCATATGAATTTATTTATAATTTTTAGGGATTAAATAATTATCATTAAAGGTGACATAATATTTATGTTGAAATTATTTTATTAAGAGAAATATAAAATAAATGGTTTTAAAAATATTAAAATAAATATTATATAAACTATTTAATGTGCTCAAAAAATTTTATAGATAAATATGACATGTTAGGAATCTATTAAATATTTTAGTTCGATTATATCCTTTGTGTAGATTTTATTTTAAGTCAAATAAATGAATAGTGTCAAAATAGACACTATTGTAATTTTATAAAACTAACTTATTATTAAATTGTTTAAAAATCGAAAAATATATTTAAAAATTATAAATTTAAATTTATATAGACTACACTGTAATAAAGTATCAAATTATGGAAAATTAACTACACATAAGTGATTATTTATAACCATTTAAAATTTAGAATTTTATTACCACAAATAAACTTAAATAGATTTAATAAGGATAAATCAAAATGATAATGTTTAAAATAAGATCGAAACATGTATAAATTTGATTGGATGATTATATTACAACCCTATCTAATATATTATTCGAATTGAGTCATTTTTGGAGGATTTTATGTGGGGTGTGAATTTATATTAAACTAATATTTTTGAGGATTCCAAAGGTGCACCTCTCCTACCTTATAAAAGGGAACCTCCTCCATCTTCTCCTCACACCACATTGAGCCTTAAATATCGTCCAACCCCTTCCAATTTATCATATCCACTTCCCTAGAAAAAACCTAGAGGTCCCGGTATACTTCAAAGACCAATCATAGTGCCATAAGAGGAGGTTTCAAAGAGGCGTATCGAAGAAGAGGTAATATCCGTTACCGATTCTTTCAAATTAATTTCTTCTTCTACATACTATTCTTTAGTTGTTTCATTATAATGTAATAACATAAGTATCAATAATATGAAGATATTTTATTATAAATATGAAACAAAACCATTTCAACTTCTATATATCCTACGGAAAATGAAATCACCGCGCATGCGTACGTACGGAATACCGTCTCCACACCATGGTGTAATATGTTTTTCCACCATCACCTTACATGGATTGGTATAATGGTGTAAAGAATAACTATATATGTTTTTTATAACATCATACTGATTCTGATATATTATACCATCCACTCCAATTCTATCCAATAATTATGGGAATGATATCATCGCTCGTGCGTACGTATGTATTACCGTCTCCACGACGTGATGAGATTCATTCTCCATGTTAACCATACATGAATGATTATAAAGTTTATATAATGAATAATAATAAAATATATGAAATAATAATGCTACTGGATTTATGTATATATATATATCATCTATTTAGTTTCATTCACTTCAATAAGGAAATGAAAACAGCGTTCATGCGTACGTACAACCTACTGTCTCCTTGAACGATGTATTTCATTCATTTTATCGATCTATAATATATATGTATATGATGAATATATATTATATATAAATCATGTTTTACATTCTGGAATTATATAAATCAGGATATAAATAATAATATCAAGAACGACAAGTCGAAACACATATGATAAATGAAATGATTTTACCCAAAACGCTGCTTTGACATGGAATTTACAAAATAATGGGTAATATAAATTCATAAGTGAAACATATATGATATCATAACAATGAATATTATTATGTAATAAGTAAATGACATTATTTAAATTATTATACAGGAGTTTCGGATCCATATGAAGTATATTGGACCTAATGTAAGGGATAACTATTCCAATCTCTTTCTTATCTGAGATTGTTTATTCGTAAGTATTTACTGGGGTTATTGTTATCATCCATGTCCATGTTTCCTAAAAATGGTTTCATGTATGTTTAATTTCATTTTTACCCATTTTTTCTTTTATTACATGGTATGTAAAGAATCTTTCTTTTGTTTACGTTACGAGGTACTTTTTGAGTTTTTCAAAAATAGTACGAGGAGAATGTTTTTTTAACTTATACGGCATGAAAGGATTTTTACGGTTTTATAAAGCCTTATTTTCATAAAGATTCCTCCAAAAAAATTCATGAATATTTTAATCAAAATATTTCTCTTTTAAAATTTCATGATGTTTTGTGAAAAGAAATTGATTTTGAAGAAGAAAGGATATTTTCCTTAATAATTCATCTCAAGTATTTTATGAAAAACATTTTCCATCTAAGATGACATTATTTCATATGTGTATGTTTCAAGTATCATTTATCTATGATTTACATGGTTTCACTTTTCTTATTATGAAATGATATCCATTTCTTTTATATGATGATGGGATGATGTTTACGAAACCCATTTTATTTATTGGGTTATTATGAATGATGTATGTTTATTTTGTGGCACAAGTAAGAATGATTTCATTATGAGATGGGTGGGACCTATATATCCCTCCAATTGATTGGGTAAATATTTATATCTCATGAGATAGACATGGCTGGAATGGCAAGTTAAACTGGTTCAGTGATACCGGACTGGAATGAGGAGTGAACTCGATTCAAAAAGGGACTTTGTCCACTAAGATGGTCTTGGAAGAAATTCCATGGCTACTATGGAAATCATAACATGTGATTACTGGTTGCCACAATTACATGTTTTATTCCCATGATATTTTATCATGATTAATGTTTCTTTATGATCTATGACTTACGTATTTCCATGTTTTATGTCATTGCTCAATCTTTTGATGTTTAAATATCATTTTCATGTTTTTAAATTCAAATATATGTGATTTGATTTATTTTATCCATTCTTACCCTTATTGAGCATTTGAGCTCACCCTTTATATTTTTTCCATTCCCCAATATATAAAGAAATTTTTTAGGTAAGAAAACAAAAGGGGAATATCTTTATGGGAGATATTGAAGATCTTTCACCGTGATTAGAAGATTATTTTTACGAGTTTCCAAAGACACTAAACTATTACGGTCCTTGTGTGTATGTTTTTGTATTGTATTAAGTATTCCACAAAAGTAATGTAATGTCTATGTACGTCAAGATCTGGGTCTCTTCAGTTGGTATCAGAGGAAAGGTTTAGTCAACCTTTGGAAACTAGGATGCGAAAATGATAGTGAGATCCCAAGAGATATTTCTAAGGTACATCTACGGATGTCTCTAAGGATAAGTATACATATAGGATATAGTCCTAGAACTACGGTAAAGATCTTATAATTTAACCTAATATGTTATATATTGATGGTACTCCCCCTTTACAATGTTGTTTTCCCTAGTATGATTTTTTCCTCTCAAACTATTATTTTTGGGTTTTAGAAAATGGCTGGAAATAGGAAGATTCTCGATAATGGAGGATTTGACGGACAATGGAATCATATTATTCATGAGAAATCAAATTAAACGGGATTTGGAAGTCCAAACATCATTATTATTCCTAATCGGAAATCTCATAATATGATCAATAATCTCTACTTTGGTAAGTTTCCCAACTCAGATAATAAGAGAACGATGGAGTTTCATGATGATCATAGAGGAAATAAAGTTCAATTTCCCTCATGTAAATCATGTTTGAAGAGGCATCAGGGAGATTATTTCAAAGGAACTGGAAGATGCTTTGGGTGTGGAAAATAAGGACACAAAGCCAGTAAGTGTAAAGGAAAAGGTTCAGTTAACAACATTGACAAGGATAATGGTATTGCTATGAAATCAAAAATGATTGCATGTTTTAAATGTGGAATGTATGGGCATTATAAAAACCAATGCCCTATGTGAAAATCTCATGAAGAGAATCATTATTTTCATATGAGTAGTATTTATGTGGATGATGATGAAGAGACTACAAATGAAATATGAGATAAATGAAATGATGAAGCTCAGTTAGTGGTTTAAGAAGTTAGTGGAATGATTGTATGTTTATAAAGAATAATGTATGGTACTATGGAATAAAGAATCATCTAAGGATTGTTACACTATTGTTTTTCCTAAAGTATTTGAAAGTATATGTTTAATGGTACCAGTAACCATGGAAGGTTATTCAGATATTTTTTGGAAAGTAGATGATATGCGCATAATGAAGGTATTAGAATATAATGATATGTTTGATTGTATTCATGAGATCATGACTGATATAAGGACTAAGTGATATTATGGTTTGATTATATAGATTTTTTTGGGATTTTGGAATGTGGAAAGAGTTACCTTTTGACAGTATTCACGTTTTCACTAAGGTTCAATGGTAATTTATGTTTCAAGGCAATATACGACTAAGGTATTCATGTGTTTGGAATGTAACCAACAAGATATATCTTCTGATATATGTGGTATAAATGATTGTATTCACATTCTTGGTACATAAACTTTCAAGTAATTGTATTATTATACTATGAGCTTGGACCGAAGTATTTTAGATAAGCCTAAAGATTGAATTGGATTATGTTGGAAATAAGTTAGTATTGTTTAAGGATAGAACTTTTTTCGATATTATTGATGGGATGTTATAGTAATGTAGTTTTAGAAAAAGAATAACCTACATGACGGGAGAAAACCCATCGTGTCGGAAAAGGCTGTGGGAATCGAACCCACAACTGAAGTGCGACTGGCCTTTATCTCCTACCACTGGCCTATAAGAAGTCCCTGGTTAGTAGATACTAGTTTTATTTTATTAAGCGGTATGATAGATGAAGTATAAGTTCATTTTTGGAATCTTATATGATTAACCTCACCAAAGATGGACTTATGTATATTTGATAACTTTTTCTAACCTTTTGTTTGAAACAGATGGAATGAACCATCATTCTATCACATGATCTGTTAACACTTCACGAATAACAAATTCAACTTCATTTCTTTAAGAGATGAAGTGGAAATTGTTCAAATCACGAACAACAGTGAGATTGTACCAAAATCAAGAAAGTATTTCTTCTAATTCAAAATTTTCAACATTAGCGAAATGATATTGAAAAAAATTGTTTTCCTAGTGCCCTTATATCAGATGAATCATATGGTACCTTAGATCATCACAAATGTATGGCTTTGTGATTGTTGGCTTTTTCATAGCCATGTTCTCTACCACTCTCCATCATAACATGATGGTTAGATTTATCTTCCATATCCATATTTTCACCTATGTTCTCATATGTGGAAACCCAGTGATTAGTTAATTTGGGAAACCATTACGTTTCATACTTTAGTTTTTAAAGTTATTTTTTTTATTTCATTTTACGATTTGGGTTTCAATTAAAGAGAACTTTCATGTAGAAAACCATGTATAACCCCGACGAATTTCGACGGCGAAATTCATTTTAAGGGGGGTAGAATGTAACCACCTGATATTTTATGATAAGTATTATTTTTAATTTATTTTATGTCATGTGTTTTATATTACAACAATATTATCTTGTGATATATGCAACACTATGTTAGCTTGCAGTATACGCAACACTATTCTTAGATTGTGTTACACACAATTTCAAGTTCGTTTGATAATAGTCATTCTATGCATCATTGAGTGTATATATATATATATATTCAATGTATAAATGAAAAATGGTTGGATTATATTAAAACAAAACAAAAAAGGAGTCTTTAACGACCCGCAACCTTGACTTGGCTTGCAGTACATGCAATCGTGTCCTTCTTCGATATCGTGTGTTGTACGCAATATCGGGTTTCATTAAACAACGATATATGGTTATAATATTGTTATAAACTAGCCGTTATGAATAGTATTAACTAAATTTTGAATTTTATAACATTATTATTCATCTTACACATTTTCTAGAACATGGTATGAGAAAAAAATAATTTTTTTGGGTAAAATAAGTATTATTAAAAAATGCAGTTTTGTCGCCTTTTGATGGCGCACCCACATTAAATCTAGTTATTTAAATGTTTATAATTTCAATTTTAAAAAATAAACTTCTTATTTTGAATTTGGATATAAAAATTTACATTGGATAATGTTTTGATATTTTTTTGATATCTTTCATATTTTAAAGAATAGTAACAACACGCTATATTTTAATTAAAAACAATTTTTTTCATCGTAACAATTTATATGGTTAAATTATAATATTGAATGGTTTTAAAGTATAAATACAATATATTTTTACCACTTAATATAATGTATGTCATTAGCATTGATTTTACCTTGAATTCGTAGGTTAAATCAATTCAATCTTTTGCAATGTTTTAAACAAAAACCCGTTTTCTTTCGACAACGAGATTAATTTTAATTTAATTTCTGCAACTTTTGTGTATTGAATTTTGAAAAATGGATTCAATATTTGGAATCAGTGGGTCCAAATTATTTTAATAAGCTAATTTTTATTCTTGGGAATTATTAATAGTAACTACGGTAAATTTTATTTACCATAGTTAAAGGTAAATCGGGTAAATAAGGGTATATATAAGATTATAAAATTACCCTAACACCTGCCAAAATTCTATTGGAAGACTAAAAGTTTACCCATATCACCTAAGGGTCGTAATAGATTCATTTTATGGACTTGTTTCCTTGAAAATAATTTAATTAATATTAAAACCAAAGAATGTGACAACATGTCACTCTCTTAAATCTTATAAGTATATTAATTTAATTTTGGGATAAAATGCATGCATCATCCAACATGAATAGTCTCCAGAAATATAATAAAATTATCTAAATCATATGAATTTATTTATAATATTTAGGGATTAAATAATTATCATTAAAGGTGACATAATAGTGATGTTGAAATTATTTTATTAAGAGAAATATCAAATAAATGGTTTTAGAAATATTAAAATACATATTATATGAACCATTTACTGTGATCCAAAAATTTTATAGATAAATATGACATGTTAGGAATCTATTAAATATTTTATTTCTAATATATCCTCTGTGTAGATTTTATTTTAATTCAAATAAATGAATAGTGTCAAAATTGACAATATTGTTATTTTATAAAAATAACTTATTATTAAATTGTTTAAAAATCGAAAAAAATATTTAAAAATTATAAATTGAAATTTATATAGACTAAAAGTTCATGAAGTATCCAATTTTGGAAAATTATCAACACATAAGTGATTATTTATAACCATTTAAAATTTATAATTTTATTACCACAAATAAATTTAAATAGATTTAATAAGGATAAATCAAAATGATAAGGTTTAAAATAAGATAAAAACATGTCTAAATTTGATTGGTGGATGTGATTACAACCAAATATCATATAATATTAGAATTGAGTCATTTTTGGAGGTTTTTATGTGGGGTTTCAATTTATATTAAACTAATATTTTTGTGGATTCCAAAGGTTCCCCTCTCCTCCCTTATAAAAGGGAACCTCCTCCCTCTTCTCATCACACCACATTGAGCATTAAGGCTCGGAAAACCCCTGACAATTTATCTTCTCCACTTCCCTAGAAACATCCTAGAGGTCCTGGTCTACTTCAATGACCAATCTTAGTGCCCTAAGAGGACGTTTCAAAGAGGCGTATCGAAGAAGAGGTAATATCTGTTACCGATTCGTTCAAATTTATTTCTTCTTCTACCTCATATAATTTTGTTGTTTCATTATATTGTAATAACACAAGTATCACTAATATACTTATATGTTATTATAAATATAAAACAAAACCATTTCACCTTCTATCCATCCTACGGAAAACGAAATCACCGTGCGTGCGTACATACTGAATACCATCTCCACGCTGTGGTGTAATATATTTTCCACCAACACCTTACATGGATGGGTATAATGTTGTAAAGAATAACTATATATGGTTATTATAACATCATACTGATTCTGATATATTATACCATCCACTCCAATTCTATTCATTAATTATGCGGACGATATCATTGCTCAAGCGTACGTAAGGATTACCGTCTCCACAACGCGATGAGATTCATTCTCCATGTTAACCAAACATGAATTATTATAAAGTTTATATAATGAATAATAATGAAATATATGACATAATAATTCTACTGGATTTATGTATATATATGTGTATGTCGTCTATTTAGTTTCATTCAATTCAATAAGGAAACGAAAACATCGTTCATGCGTACGTACGACCTACCATCTCCATGAATGATGTATTTCATTCCTTTTATCGATCTATAATATATATGTATATGATGAATATATATTATATATAAATCTTGTTTTACATTTTGGAATTATTTAAATCAGGATATAAGTAATAATATCAAGAACGACAAGTCGAAACACATATGATAAATGAAATGATTTTACCCAAAACAACATGGAATTTACAAAAGAACGGGTAATATAAAGTCATAAGTGAAACATATATGATATAATAACAATAAATATTATTATGTAATAATTCAATGACATAATTTAAATCATTATACAGGAGGTTCATATCCATACGAAACATATCAGACCTAAGGTAAGGGATAACTATTCCAATCTCGTTCTTATCTGAGATTGTTTATTCGTATGTATTTTCTGGGGTTATTGTTATCATCCGTTTCCATGTTTCCTAAAAATGGATTCATGTATATTTAATTTCCTTTGTACCCATTTTGTCTTTTACTACATGGTATGTAAGGAATCTTTCTTTTTTTTACGTTACGAGGTACTTTTTGACTTTTCCAACAAAAGTACGAGGAGAATGTTTATTTTAACTTATACGGCATGAAAGGATTTTTGCGGTTTTATAAATCCTTATTTTCATGAAGCTTACTCCAAAAGATTTCATGACTATTTTAAACAAAATCTTTTTCTTTTAAAATTTCAGGACATTTTGTGAATAGAAATTGATTTTGAAGAAGAAAGGATATTTTCCTCAAGAATTCATTTCAAGTGTTTTATCAAAACCATTTCCCATCTAAGATGACATTATTTCATATGTGTATGTTTCAAGTATCATGTAACTATGATTTACATGGTTTCACTTTTCTTATTATGAAATGATATCCATTTCTATTATATGATTATGGGATGCTGTTTATGAAACCCATTTTATTTATTGGGTTATTATGAATGATGAATGTTTATTTTGTGGCACAAGTAAGAATTATTTCATTATGATATGGGTGGGACCTATATCTCCCTCCAATGCATTGGGTAAAGATTTATATCTCATGAGATAGAAATGGATGGAATGGAAAGTTAAACCGGTTAAGTAATACAGGACTGGAACGAGGAGTGAACTCGATTCAGAAAGGGACTTTTTCCACTAAGATGGTCTTGGCAGCAATGCCATGGCTACTATGGAAATCATAAAATGTGCTTAATGGTTTCCACAATTACATGTTTTATTCCCATGATATTTTATCATGCTTAATGTTTCGTTATGATCTATGCCTTACGTACTTCCATGTTTTATGTCATTGCTCAAGATTTTGATGTTTAAACATCATGTTCGTGTTTTTATGTTCAAATGTATATGATTTGTTCTATTTTTCCATGCTTACCCTTACTGATAATTTGAGCTCACCCTTTATATGTTTTCTTTTCCCCATGATATAATGAAAGGTTTTAGGTATGAAAAAAAATGGTAAGATCTTTATGGGAGATGATGAAGATCTTTCACCACGATTAGAAGATTATTTTTCCGAAATTCCAAAGACACTAAACTATTATGGTCCTTGTGTGGCTATTTTTTTATGTATTAAGTAATCCAAAAAGGTAATGTAATGTCCATGTACTTCAAGATTTTGGTCTCAAGAATTTTTCCTTCTTACCGAATCGTATAACACTCATTTATGGAGATGCATATAAGAAAACATGATCTCCTTTTTGAAATTCGAAATCGTTCCTTCGGTTATTGGCATAGTTATTTTTCCTAGTTTGATTATCTTGGATGTTGTTTTGAATAAATTTCCCCTTTTCCATTGTCCCCTCAACATGTTCGTGGCCTATGAGTTTTTTTCACCAACATCATTCCAACAAGTTGGTGTGTGACATATTTTTCAATATAACACTTCATAGGTTCCCATCTGAATACTTGAATGGAATATTTTTTATATGAAAATTATACAACAGGTAAATATTCATCCCACATACCTAGAAAGTCAAGTGAGAAGGATCTCAAAATATCTCAATGGTTTGAACAGTCTGTTCTGATTTTCCATTAGTTTGAGGGTGGTAGGCATTGCTAAAATGACGTTTAGTGTCTAAGTACATCAGAAGACTTTTCCTGAATCCTAATGTATAATAGGTATCATGATCAGAAAAAATCGATAGGTGTACTCCAAAATGTCCAACAACATCATTAATATATATTCTTGATAAATGATCAAGTGTTAAATCTTATCTTATAGAAAGAAAATGCGCTAACTTGGTAAGACGATAAAAAATGAACCATATTTCATCATTCCTTCTAGGAGTCTTAGGTAGTCCTTGAAAAAATTCCATCGTAATATCATCCCATTTCCACTTAGGTATGGTAAAATGTTTCATTACTCCTCTAAGATGTTTTCTTCCAACTTTCACTTATTGAAAAACTATACATCTTGACACATAATCATCAGTCATTCCATTCATGTTGTCCCATCAAAAATGTTTATTCAAATATATATACATATATGTGCTACTAGGGTGTATGGAGAAATTTCAGCTATGATGATCATCCAACAATTCCATTTTTAGACCGTTTATTCCAAGAACACAATGTCTCCTCCAAAATTTCAAAATTAAGTCTTTATATACTAGGTCGATCAATCTCCCTTCATTCACAGCTTTAATTTTCTTTTGTAAATTCTCATCATCAGCCCGAGAACTTTTTAAACATTCTATTAAAGAAGTTTTAGAAAACATTTGAATAATTATTTATATTTTACCATCCATGATTATTCTCATATCCATCTTTACTCGATCCATGAAAATAACATCCCTTTTTACTCTAATCTTGTTCAAAACTCCATGATCATTTCTGATCAAAGCACCTGCCACCTTATTTTCCTTCCCTGGGTGGTAGTGTATAGTGCAATAATAATCCATAAGTAGTTCAATCCATCAATGTTTCCTCATATTGAGTTCATTATTTGAAGAAATATACTTCAAACTCTTATAATATGTATATATCTCATATTTTTCACCATAGAGATTGTGTCTCCATATCATAAAGAAAATATTATAGCTGCTAACTCATGTTAATGAGTGGGATAGTATTGTTCATGAATTATTATTTGTCATGATGGATATACAATAACTCTATCACTATATATAAGAACAAAACCAAGTACTTTCTTTGAAGAATCACTATAAATAACAAACCCATCATTCCTCGATGGTAGAGGAAAGATGGGATAATTGACTAACATTCTCTTTAGTTTTTTGAAAAAAATCATCAAAATATTTTTTCCAAACAAATTTAACAAATTTATGTGTGTGCTTGGTTAATGGGTTAGCTAATCGGGTAAAATTCTGGAGGAAACACCGATAATAACCTACTAAAACAATAGAATAATGCACCTCAGTTATAATCATCAGTGCTGGCCATTATTGTACTATTCTTGTCATAGAAGGATCAATAGAGATTAAATTCTTTGAGACAATATGTCCAAGAAAATCAATTGCCCCACATTAGAATTCACACTTTCTAAACTTCTCATATAATTCAATTCTTCAGAGGGTTTCCAGAATAGTGTGAAATTGATTTCTAGGATCTTCAAAGATTTTGGAGTAATCCAAGATATCATCAATATATTTAACTACAATGTTATAAAGTTATTCCTTGAAAAATATATTCATTAGATCAACAAAAATAGGGGTTCATTAGTCGGTCCAAAATGTATTACTGTAAAATCGTAATGCCCATACCTGGTTCGAAATGCTATTTTCAGAATGTCTTATTTCTTCACACACAAATGATGATGTCTAGATCGAAGGTCAATCATTAAAAAATATTGAGATCCATGAAGTTGAAAGAATAAATTATCAATGTGAGGTATATGATACATGTTATTTATTATTATTGTAGTTATCTCCCTCTAGTCAATGTAAAACCTCATAGATTTATCTTTTTTCATTAAAAAAAGAATAGGGTATCCCTATGGAAAACACTAGGGTGAATAAGTCCTTTATTACTCAATTACTATAGTTTTTTTAGTTCCACTAATTCCAATGTGGCCATTCTATAAGGGGTCTTCGATATGGTTCTTGAATAAGGAATTTAAGTCAATGGAAAACTAAATTTCTCATTCTGAAGTATGTATAGGTAAATCCTCTAGAAACACATCAACATATTCTTGCACAATTGGAATGTCCAATATTTGAACATTTTGTTCCTCACCCATAGTTATTTCATTCACTTCCTCTTCAATAATTAAATTTAGTTGAGCTACTGGGAGTGGATCTAGATAAGAATAAGGTGGTGACATTTCTTATCTAATGATATGGTACGCCTTTTCATCCTAAAAATTTTTAACCTCCTTATTCTTATAATAAATTTTCACATCATGGACCGAAATCCAATCCATTGAGGATTATATCGAATTATATCATGGGCATGATGATACGATCAGTAGATAAAGAACATTTATATTCCCTAACGGGGACTGATTCACAATGAATTTTTTCCATGATACTTCACTTAGGAGTTTGGACGGACGAATTCCTCATTAAATCAAATTTGAAATATCTAATTTTCATTGAAAACTGTGATTATATGAAATAATGTTATGATCCTAAATAAAATAAAGCATTGGATAAATTTGAGGAGACCATTAAATTACCTATCCCCATGTCATTCAGAGCTTCACCCTTGGCAGTACTGATCACATAAGATTGGCCTATCTCCCTTGGCCTTTTCTGAGGTTTGTTTCATTGGCTCTTAGGACATTCATTTTCATAATTCCGCATTTCTATACAATTGTAGCATTCCACATTAGAAACCTATTTATTTCCCTTACAATCACGAGTTTGGTGGCCTTTTTCACCACACATGTAACATACTCCCATTCTTTTCAGGCATGTACCGGGGTTTTCATCCCACATTTACTGCAGAATGGAAATTCATCTTTTTTCCTCCTTCCCCTTATTTCTATTTCTAGAGTGTTCAACAGATCTCTTCTTCTTTTTCTTTTATTTAATGTCATAAGACATAAAGAATTCCTTTTTTGTCCTGATAGCACTTGAGAGAATATCTTCATATGATGGGAAGGATTATGAGAATAATGCTCGATGGATAAATCGTTTCAACCCATATAAGAATCTATCAATCATGTTCCTTGAGTTATGTATATAATCTGATGCATTCCATGATAAACTTGTAATGTTAGCCTCATATATTGCGACATTCTCATCCTCATTTTTCCTCAGAGATATAAATTGTCTTTCCATATTCTTCTGATGGTCACGATGTAATTATTTTTCTAGTAAAAGATCGTGAAACTCCCTATATTCTATATTTTATTCTTCTTAATCATCCATTGTGTTTTGAATTAATGACCTCCATTGATTTGTATCTCCCTTGAGGTGATAAACTACCATGAAAACTTTTTCCCATTCACTACTCCCCAAAGAATGAAATATTTTCATTAAGAACTTATAAATTGCTCAGCTAAAAATTGATTTGTAGTCCCATGTAAGGTTGGTGGTTGTTGCCTCATGATGTGGTCAAACATTGATCCTCTATATTTTGGATCAGGATCTCCATATAGGTAAGGTTATTATTCATAACTTGAGTGAGTTTTCCCAGTATGGTGATAAGATAATCAACACCGGTTGCAGCACCAGCTCCACTATAATTATCTTGTGTAAAAGGGCAGTCCCTACATGGATTATGTGAATTTATACAATTTCCATTACTTCCACTAGGACCCATTTCTGAGCAATGGCATAATATAGGTTAGTTTATGGATCAAAATACATAATTACAAACATGTAAAACACTTAACATAAAATGAATAGTTTATGGATATAATCCATAATCATATAAATGTTTTCTTTGAGGAGCTATATACTCATAAATTATTCATAATGGTTTGTAAATAAAATCTGAATTATCTTAAGCATATCCCCCATGAGTGTCGTAACCAAGAGTGTAGCAAGGCCCATTGTCGTGTACTACAATATCCCATGTCAAACCTGAAACTCCTTTTCGGAGTTTTCACTCCTAGGTACATCTGTTCCAGAGCCTCCTCTACCTGATTATATCCAAAAAATGGATTTTTTTCATGGAAAACTCAAAAGATGTCTACATTACCAAAATCATAGGATGTTCTTTTTTACTAATCCTCAATGTCTATATTAGGATAATGTTTTCTAATCAGAGTTTTTCTGAATCTAGATTCCTGGTTTGTACTAAACTTTCTCTAATAACAACTATAATACACTGATCTTAGTTACCCAGTGTCGATGCATTATTAAATAACATTGGTATGATATAAGAAATCATGACCTGAATGACCAATACATTTAGTATCCCTAGATGTACTAGATACATACATATGTTTTACATTACATCATGAAATAAAAAAATTGTGTCTCCTTTTAACACAATCATCTCCCTTAGACTATCCATGCAGGTCACTCATAATATACTTATTCCCATCCTAGGAAAAATATTACATATTAAGGGGTGAGCTCAAGTGCTCAGTAAGGATAACAAGATAGAAGAAGATTTCATAGACAAGCATAAAAATTTACAGAAAAAATATAAAACTAAAACACAATATTTTTAAATGTAAACATTATCATAATATAGAAAATATAAATCAAATAATTCATTAACTTTTTCACCTCGGTATTCTACTAGTTGAATAATCACATGTAATATCAATAGCCAATTTCATAATGATGGATTGCATAATGTTGGACATCATAACCACATAGTCAAGGCCTCATGCCAATATTGCAAATATGATTTTGTCAAGGCCTTGTTCCAGGACACTAGTTTTTCTCATGAGACCTACCGATGCTTCGATGTGCTATAGCGGGCTCCATCCATCACGTACTAATTCCATTGCATTCCTCATATGAAAATATTGAAATACAACATAAACATTTGTATTAAATATAGCATACGAAATGTCAATAAATTTACTATAAACAATGAATGGTATAAAAATATAACATCTATAGTCAGAAATATCACAACACTATTAATACAATATGAAAGATTGTATCATAATAAATCAACTTCAAACAAGCGCAAAATCCAAAAAAGGACGTTGACATAGATGAAATCAAAACTATTTGAGAGAAACATCTCTTTTTTATTTTGAAATAAATTAAAATGCTTGTAATTTTAATAGAAAATATTTATTTTGAAAATATTTTTAGAATCTTGTAAGGGAATCTTTGAAGGTGTTACGATGGCAGAAAATGGGTACACCCGGCGTATTAGTTTAAAAAATATTCTTTCTTAAATTTTTTCAAAAATGTCATAAATCACATTATTTGGAAAATGATGGAAATATTAATTTATAAAAATCTCATAAAAATCCAAAAAAGGTATAAATTACTTTAACCCATAGTCTAGGAAATATTAATTTTTTTAAATACATTTTTAAGAAACATGGATGTGGATGATAAAGAGGTCCTAGTAGATACTCACATATAAACAACCTCAGATAATGAAGAAATTTTAGAATTAACCCTTAAATTGTATATTTCATTGATCGTGGTAACATTAACCTCTTTTATAATAGATAAAACAATATTATAAAATTATACAAGAACCACATACATAAATATTACATTGTATATGATCTTCTAATATATCTTTGTTAATAATATTTTAGTAGTATCATCATTTTGGGTGTTAACTGATTTGTTTTCCTTTATGTGATTTGTTACGTAATCCATGATTGTTTTTGATAGGATGTATTTGATTCATATTCATATTGATATTAAGTTCATAAACATTATTTTTAATTATAAATGAAAATTATTCTTAAATGGTTATGATGGGGAATGAATTTTAATCGCATTTCTGGATATGGTAATCCCTACATACGCACAAGAAACAATATAATTCTAGTTATGTTGAATTCATATGTAATTTGATGGTATATAAAATATAAAAAATTCTAAAAATGTTATATATATTATATACATCAATTATACTCATTATTACACCCATCCACATAATAAAGTGTTTGAATAAAAAACTACACCACAACATGGATACGACAAGACGTATGAATGCATGTATGGTGACTTTTCATTCATTGGATGGATGGAATATTGAATATGGTTGTACCATATTTACATTTACATCATAGTATGTATAAGGTACTGTAGTTATTATTTTGTTATAGAAACAACAAATAAAGAGGATGTGGAAGGAGAAATGAACTGTGAAAGATGTGGAGAAATTACTACCTTTTTTTGGGAATTTCCTTTTGAGTTGATCAAAATGGATCCATTGGATGGATTTGTGACAAGTGTAAGGAATATTGGTCAAAGTGAGGGCTTTTGGGAGGATATTTTAGTAGGGGTTGGCTAAGGCAAATGGATTTGGAGGTGTGATTTTGAGAGAAGGGGAAGTACCCTTTTCTAATAGAGGTGAGGGTCACTTTAGGAAAAGATCAAAATATTATTTTATTATACAGTCATATTCAGCTTATAATGGCACCAAGATAAATTATTTAGAGCTTAATGTTGGTATGGGTTGAATAACTTTCAACTTATTGGTTTTAAATAGTTTTAGGTCACCCTATTAAACTTATTTTTTATATTTAACTCTTTGTTAAATATTTTAACTTTTAAAATGTATTCTTCTATTGTTATAAAAAATGAATAATAATCTTACTATAAAAAGAAAAAATATCCCCAAGTGGTCCATTATTAATATATCTATCCTTTTTAAATTCATTTGGCTGATACTTTTATTTTTAGGAATATTATATCAAGAAATAATATAGTATTTGTTTTAATAACTCATTTGTGTCAATTTTGACACTATTTGGTATTTTGTTTTTTTGAAAGCCATAAAAACTTTATCACATTGAAAAAAATAATTTTACAATCCAAAATATTATATATTAGACATGAAAATTAGTGGAATTCATCAAATGTCTCAATTTACATTTATTTGGATATTCATAATATCAATTATTTTAATCTTTCATTAATAAGGTAATTACTGCATAATCATTATATCATAAATATATTTAATTATTTTATGTCTAAAATTTATAAGTAAAATAGAACTATGTATGAAATCTTTTTATATTTCTAAATAATATTTATAGTCTAATTTATCTTATGTATATCCCAATATTTAAAATTTTTTAGTTTTTAAACATTGAATTTAACACTTTTTACTCTTCTTTAAATAAAATAATAATAAATGTCTTAATCTAATCCAAGTGGACCAAAAGGATAATATTTTATCCTTGAGGATTATTTTGGATGAAATATTCTCATCCAATAGAATTAATACTTGTGTTAGGGTAATTATAATATCATTTTTTACCTTTAATTACCATATTTAGTTTTAACCATGTTAAATAAAAGAAAAAGATACGATTCACCAAAAATTGTTTTCATCTTATTGAAATGAAATTTACATACTGATTTCCACCACAATTATAGGATTTATTAAATTTAATTCACAAAAGCAGTAAAAATTTTTTTATGCAAATTTACAAATGCGCCTAGAAGGTGGGTAAAAGACGACAAAAAGTTTAGTAAAATTTAGTATATCTAAAATTATTATAAAATGAATCCAATGAATTACATTGAACTTATATAGGTATTATGTATCTATTTTAAACTAATATAAATCTAAATGAAATATCTAATTAGTTAAATAAAATGTCAGCTTTAAACCGAAATGCGATGTTTTTCACTATTCATAAAAAATTGAAAGCTTTCAAAAAAATACCAAAAATTCACCCTAAGCTAATATTGATATCCTGAATCCAAAAATGAAGTCCATTTTGAGAAATAAATTTTATAAAATTTTATAATGTCAGTATTACTATTCATAATGATTAGTTTTATTGATCATGTTGTGTTAAAACTCCATGTTGCGTAAAACGCATGCTATTACATTATTAAAAAGGAAGTGTATTGTAGAAGATTGGGGTGTTACACATGAGGACAAGTAGAAATATATGTTTGGAGAACCAATGAGTGAATCCCTATCCCAGATTCCATAATTATTAAAAGCATCTAAATGAGTGTGACTACATATGTTTAGAAAACAATTCATGAATATGATTTTATTATATATATTATAATAGGTAAATGCATGAACAAGATTGAAAATTTATTTTCTGGCATTATGATTTTTTTGTATGATCAAATTTTAACTAGGATGTCAATATTATAAATTGAATTTATTCCATTTATCATTCTTCACACTATTATGATTTATTTTTGTTATGATTCCATATGCCCCTATTGTGTCTCTTTGATGTTGATTACAACTTTTACACCCTTACAGATCATTCCTCAATAGATGAATTTTATTTTGATTTGATGAGTTATGTAATTGTTGAGTAGAAAGATTTTATACTAAGAAGATGTATATAAGTATGTTATCATAACCTTAAGATCATCCTATCATATAATGATTGACATATTAAAAGTTTACCCTTGATGAGAATGTTAGACTTCCCTTTCATATGTTTCCTTTTTCGATGTTATGAAAAATCGTATTAAGTAATGTATTTCTAAGAAGGAGAATATGTTTGAAGATCATTTTTGAATATGTTCTTGATCATTCATAAAATAAGAAGATTATGTATCTAGTCTCCAAATTAACATAATATTTATGATCCACAATGATGTATAACTTTGAAATATATTGAATAATCATCTAAAATGTTGAAATATTTATATTTTTTATTCTTGGGATTCCTCATTCTTTATCATAGGAGTGTTTTAATTAATTTATGGGTAATATGGTTGGAAACAATTAGTGAGAACCATGGGGATAATGAAATTTATAGGATCACAATCCAATGTTTTAGTAATGAGTAATGATAAATTTTGATAACTCTATGGACCCATAGTCAAAAATATGGTGAAATGATTTAAATATCATATGAATTATATTTCATTGTTATATGGTATATCAATATAATTGTTAAATCATGATGGGTACACTTTGTTTTTAGTGATAGTCACTGGTGGGAAGAAGAAAAAATCATGTAAACAGGGAATGTAATGTTCAATTCAATGACTTCCCTCAATAGATACCAAATAGAATAAGAGTTGGGATGAAATATCATCTCACTATACTTACTAAAGTCTGTCAAACTATGAATTATTACACATGTCATGTAGATATTCTAAATTCACTAAGAAAGAAGCAACATAAAATTGTATCATTTATGTGACTACATCCACCATCCTTCTATGGAGATTTTCACCCACTAGTTCTGAATAAATTGAAATATGTGTTGGAAATATATTTTTTATTCATTATTTATCAAACCATGAAATATTTTTTCTACAAATATACACCTGGAAGGTCAAGCTGATAAATTTTGGACTCTTATCATGAACATGAGTAAGGATGATGAAATATAATCCATTTAATGGGATGTGTTTAAGAAGTAATTTCTCAATAAATACATTAATCTAATCCTTCATTCTATGAGGGAAACATAGTTTTTGAGTCTAAAATAATGGGAAATGAATCCATTAGTATCTATGAAGACATCTTACTATACTATCAGTGTAATATTCTAAATTTATAATAAAATCTAAAATAAAAATTGATTCATTCATTAGTTTCCTGAAATGATGTATTTAAAGGGTGATAACCATAAAAGACTTTGGTAATTTTGATAAAATCATTAAATGTTATCTAAATGTAAAAATGGATAGTGGGAACTCAAATTATTCTTCTATGTTTTTTGAAAAGAAGAGAAAAATAGATATTCATGGAAACAAGAATTGTAAATCTCAATGATGAATGATATTGAATCTACCTTCATGCCACAACATTAGAGGGAACATTTATGAAATTTTACATAAGGATATATGAAATTATTAAATTGTAGAATAAAAATCCAATAAACTTGTGATTATTAATATGGGATGAATTATTTTGAAAATGAAACATATGATATGAATGGTTCAATAAATGACGTTTAATGATCCAAATACAAGAAAAATGGGACTTATTGAGAAATAATGTTATAATTCATGATCTAATGTCGTTTTGGGCCTCATAAACCCCCTATAAAAAAGGATAAATGAAATTCCCTTACTATCACAATTGAAGAGGTTCAATATAATTATGTGGTGAAAGGTAGGCACACCGTCCACTCAAAAATTGGTACTATATTATTTGATCTAAATCAATCCACTAATTATTATATGAAATTTATTCTAAATGTATCACATTACTTCAATAATCAAATTTAGAATTGGAGTTAAAATACCTAATAGTATTATGATAAAATAAAAATTCAATGACTATTTTTCTAATTGATTTTTAGTGAATGTGTTTCCTTTAAATAATTTCATTATAACTGTAGTTGAAATTGATGTTTTTTGTATAAGGATTGGATTTCATTAAATAAATCACACATAAATTTTTCTGAGTAAGGGAAGTCATATTAGATAATATATAAAAATATATGGTCATATATTGGTTTGATTTAAAATATGAACATCCATTGGAAATTGAATATATTTTTTATTTTTTAATTATTATTCAAAATAGGCTTTTTTCTCAGGTGGTTCTGGAGAAACACAAAATCAATGATATGTACAATATATATAGATATATGATATTTTCTATGTATTTCTAGAATATATTCATAGTCTTACTAAATGTTATGAATTTCTATTTTCAATAGATATTATACTAGGTTCTAAAACAATTTCAAATACTTCAAATATAATCATCCGGTTTGAGTTGTAGTTATTGAAGATGCATATCCACGATAATCATAATAGGTGATTAATTTTCTCAATTGCATCTCCATATGGTTAATAAATTCTTTTTTTGTAATAAATATGGATAAATGTGACTTGGTATTTATTATTGGGAACTTACCAAGCTAATAATCAGTAAAATTTATCCTATACCACATATTGATCATCATTATGGTCAAATGAATGGAGTCGAATTCATTTCCATAATTGAAATTTATTCTGGATATAAAAAGTTTAGGTTAAGGATGGAGGACATACCTATGAAAAGCTTTTATATAATTTAATAACTATATGATTATATGGTGATAACATTTTTATTACTAATTCATTAATTATATTCCTAGATTTAATGAATAATATTTTTAGATATCGCACTGATTTGTTTTTACTTGCCGTTATATATTATAATCATGTATATTAAATGAGAAAGAGATAAAATGAATAACACTAGTTGATTTTTCTAAAGAACCTAATGAAATATAATCTATATAAAAATTTTAAAAATTAAAAATTGTCTACAAAAATGTTATTTTGGGTTATATATTCTCAATAGGTTGTATAGTAATGGATCCATCAAATAAGGATGTTATTGAACATTAGCCTAGGTCAACCCCTACTAATATGTTTGGTATTTTTCTTTTGATTTATAGGTATTTCTAATTAATTTTTGAGAATTTATCCTGATTGTCTAATCTACTCACTGATTAATCAAAGAAGGGTCCCATGATCTTTTGGATAAGTGGATGTGGGGAAAATTTCAGGTAACTGATGAGAAGGCAGTTAGATGCAACTATACATACTCAACGATATATAGAATAGTGGTTTCTAATATGTATTGATGCATTAAAGATAGGATTGGGATGGATGAAATTGCCTAATAAAATGGTTTTATATTATCACCCATTAAAATTTAAATATCATAAGGAAAAATAACAAACTAATGATTTGAAATTATCCATAATAATTTTTTCATTAATTGTATGGGGAATTATATTTATATATAATGGCGTGATATATATATTTATCATTAAAAATTTAATGTCACAGCCCCAACCCCAGTATGCAAGAGATGGTGGCTACTTTATTACATTATTATAAATAGAAGGGTGTAAAACAGAAATGAATAATTATTTTAATATTCATGGAGTTTCATATATATATATATATAGTTCCTTGGTTTGAGGCATCTTGCCTTTTGTATTGTTTTTTATGTTCTTAAAGTGCATGGGATTAGTTGGGAAGAGTTTGGGAGAGTTTGGAATTTTTTTGGATGAGTTTGGAGGCTTTTCTATGGGTGCACGGTTTGAGCACGGCTAAGGGAAACCATGCGGGTGCTCCAGGAAACCGTGCAGGGGGAGGAAGTAGGCTTCGCACGGCCTGCACACAGTTTGAGAAACTGTGCGAGGCAACTGTGGGGACCCTTTCTCTTGAGGCAGTAGTGTGGTCACTGTTAGCGCACAGTTTTCTAAACCATGCAGGCTAATCGTGCGACCACTTGATAATAGGGTCTTAAAACCTGGGTTCACTCAGGATTTCCTCATTCCTCTCCAAACATCCTCCCACTCGAGCCTCACTTAGGATTTCAGGTTCTCAGAGGTTGAGGGTTCTCTCCCACTCGGTATGGAAGCGTTTTGAAGAGGTTCTTTGGTGATTTGATGGTGGTTTCTCCCGGTTAAGTCTCTCCTATTGGTTTCATTGTGTTTTCCTCTAGATCCACATCTCCCTTTTTCTTGTTTTTCTAGATCAACACATTTTGTGTTTAGATATATGGTTTTGGATGCCATGGATGATGATTTTAAGGCTTGTTAATGTAGGGAAGGGGATCTAGAGAGGTTTTGGTGGTGCGTTCGCCTAATTGGAGGTGCTATTGCTCGTGGGTCATTTTCTCAGGAACCCTAAAGGTAGGTGGATTCTCTCTCGACTCTACATGGTTATAACTAGTGGTTCTTTTTTTACAATAAGTTTTTTGTTCTGAAAAAATAATTTATATTTGTTGTGCAAAATTGTTTAGAAATCCCTTGGGTGATGTTTTGGAAATTTTTGGGGAAAAGGGGGTTTTATGGTGAAATTCTATAGTTGTGGATTTTAAACTGGGATGCTATGGTTGAATTGTGAAAATGACTGTTGGAAATGGTTTTAAATAAAGAGGTTGTTTTATTGAAATGTTGTTGGGCATGGAAAATGTTTTTCAATAAATGGGTGATTTATTGAAGTTGATTGATATGCAATTGAATTGGTTGATTGAATGTTGTTGTGACTGTGGTAGGTTAAATGCTTGGTTTGGATTGATTGGATTGTTGTGTGGAAGTGGCGAGAAGTACCACTATAAAAACGGGATGGATAGTGGATGGAAGTGCCACCCTAAAAGGATTAGTGGATGGGAAGTTCCACTAGGTGTGAATCGGTGAACGGGTTGGAAAGAAGCTCCACCATTTGGTTGTTTGTTGTGTATTTATTGGAATGTTGGAAATTGTTGTGTTAGTGTGTAAATTATGAAATGGATTGTGGAATGTTTGTTTGGATTTCCCTTGGTTTCTTTTTTTGGGTGATATGTCTTGGTAAGGATATGATGGCTTATGGAAAAGGTTGTATATGTTATTACTTTATATAAACTTCTTTATATAAATCTGCTAACGATTTTATCCTAGTGGCATGTGTAGGGAAGTCATTTAGGGAAATCCTACTGTGTTTTAGTACTCACCCCCCTACTTTGGTACGTTGGTGTCTTTGCATATGTTGTGTACTGTGACATGGGCAAAGGTAAGGCATCACTCTCCTTTAGTGGTGCATTGTGAAGTATTGGTGGAGCTTGGAGCTTGGATCTTGGTGTAGAGTTGTGGTGGTATCATGGAATGTGGTGCTTGGTTATTTGGTCCTCCACGTAGTAATATGATATTGTGTTGTTTGTATGGATTTGGTTTTTATAGTGGAACAATTTGGTTTTATGTTGGTAATTCATATAGGAATTATTTTGCGTGCATCATATAGTGGTGGTTAATGGATGGTTTGGTTGGTTTTGTATTAAGGGAAAATCATTCCCCAATTTGATCATGAATCCCCCAATATTTATTACAAGCCTTTGGCGTCATGGGAACATCTCTTAAGGCCATGTGACCCTCACCACATTTTCAAGCCAATGTTGTAGGGTTGGGGTGTTGCAAGTGGTATCAGTTTTTTCGGTCCTTATCTTTCAAGTGAGACCAGTTGTTCGATCATTGGTGTTGTTCATTGGTTTTGGTGTTGACATTCGTTGTGGTATATTCCTTCAGTCAGGATGGTAACAAGGTGTAGGAATGTCAAAACATGGAATGTATATCATAAAAGGGCATAGCTAACACTTTTATGATGAACCTCTCGTTACCAGGGAGTTGGGTACATAAGTGTTTTAGGGACACTTATAGGCATTGTATATCTCATTGTCATGGGTGTAGCCAATGAGATGAGCATGTATTTCATGGTAGAAATGACTTCCCACTAGGATGCATATTTAATTGGGCATGATAATTTATGGGAAAAATTGAGAAATGGTGGTTTTTCATATGTGTGAAATTGTAATGTGAATAAATTTGGTATTTTGAAAATGGTTTGGTTTTCAAAATACCGAAACATGGAAAATGTTGAATGGTGGAAAGCCTTGTTGTGGTATTAATGTGTAATGTGATTTGAAATGGGATTTTGCGAGGTCTACGGAAGTGAGAATCATGATTTTTTGTTTTCTATATATAGAAATAGAACCAGGTAGGCGTCGTAGAGACCAACAAGAAGTGGCTGATGAGAACAAGGTTGCACCGGATCCTCAGGTCAACCAGCAGCTAGTGCAAAGTATCATGAATGCTTTTCAAAGGTGTGGAATGTGGAAATAAAATGGATGAACCAAGGAATATGGATCATGTCGTTCTGTTTCAAAATCAAGAATTCACCCATCATCAAGGGTGATTCAGAGCTAGAGAGGGAAGAAGAATGGTTGAATAGAATGAACAATATTTTCGAGTTTTTGGGAACACTAGTAGAGTTAAAAGTGAAGTTGTCCATGTATGTGTTGCAGATCTTTCCCTTCAATGGTGGGAGTTGGTAGTCCAAGTGGGGACGGACTACGAAATGACGTGGGAAGGAATTGAGGATTTTTTATAAATAATTCTACCCACATACGTTCAGAATTCAGCGGACGATTGATTTCATCAGTCTGAAGCAAGAGAATATGTTCGTGACAGCGTATGAAGCTATGTTTATAAACATAGTGAGATTTGCACCCGAGGTGGAGAGTAGCAATTTTTTTAAGGAAAGGATCTTTGAAGTGGGGTTAAGGAAATAAATACATTCAAAGATGGCAGTACTATGTATAGATTATTACACAGAAATGGTGAATAGAGCCTTGGTGGCTGAGCGAGATTTGTTGGGTGCTCTGGGCGGAGGATACATGGTGGTACCCATACAGAATAGTGGTAACTATAATGCTGGGTTCAAGAGAAGGAGGGACATATATTACTAGGGCATGAATATAGCATATAATCAGATGGAAAGATCGATGAATCTTCCTTCGAAGCCCCAGAGAAATCTGGGATGTTTTTAGTGTGGTTCTACAAGCCACATCAACCAGGATTGTACGACAAAACCTCAAGCATGTCATAATTTTCCGAAGATAGGGCATCTGTAGCATTATTTTCGAAATGATCTGAGGCTAGGTGCACGTGATACTCCTAAGGGATCGCAGATGTCATATGCTTCGATGGGACGGGGACAACAGCATAACCATCAACAGCAGAGTAAGGTGGGTCATGGTGATTCTCAGAATACCACGAGGCCTTAGAAGGGAAATAAAGAACAGAGCGTGGAAAGAAAAAAAAATGTTTGGAGCTGAGAAGGTTGTGGTGGATGATCAGTCAGGACCATCCATGATGCGAGGTACTATTCATTAAAATTCTACCTTGATGGAAGTGATGTTTGATACAGGTGCGTCACAATCTTTTATTGCTACACTTGTGGCTGATTTGCTTGGTTTAAGGTTAGATGTGATGAAATCAATTTTAAAACATCAAAATCCTCTAGGTCGAAGACAGTGTCGAGACTTCTGGTGTATAGAAGGTTGTATCTTTGTGGGAGAGGTGGTGCTAATGTGGAATTTCTCAATGCTTGAGATGGATGGTATGATGTAATCCTGGGAATGGATTAGCTGGTGGCTTTTAAGGCCCACATCAACTGCAATGAGCGAACAATGACTTTTACAACACACGATGGCATTAGGCATCTCATAAGAGGACAAAGGCATGAAAATCATTGTGCAAAGGGTTTGTTGGCACCAGTAGTAGGCACATTATTGTATCAGTTGGCGATATTGTCTTTGAAATCTGTAATGGGTGCTGAGAAGAGTGTTCTTCTGGCAGTGATGTATCATTTCATGGATTTTTTTCTTGAATAATTCTATGGGTTACCTCCCATAAGAGAAATGGAGTTTATGATGTATCTCCTTCTAGGGACCATTCCTATCTCACTTCCATCTTATCGGATGGCCCCTAATGAATTGCAGTAATTGAAATTATAGTTGGAAGAGTTAGAAAACAAAGGTTTTATCTAGCCTATCATGTCCCCATGGGCAACACCAGTGTTGTTTGTGAAAAATGCGGATGAATCATTGAGGATATGTGTTTATTATCGTAGACTAAACCAAGTTACGATAAAGAACAGATATCCACTTCCCCGAATTGATGATTTGTTAGACCCGTTGAGGAGATCCTAGTGGTTATCCAAGATCGAACTGAGGTTGGTATATCATCAATTTCTTGTGAGGAAGAACGATATTCATAAAACATCTTTCATTAGTAGATATGGCCATTATGAATATGTGGTTATTCCCTTTGGTCTAATGAATGCACCAGTGGTGTTTATGGCATTGTTGAATCAGATATTTCTGAGATATATGGATTCATTTGTGGTGGTTTTTGTAGATTATATTCTGGTGTATTCAAAGACATGGGAGAAGCATGAGTAGCACATGGATATAGTTCTAGGGATCTTGAGGGATCATCGGATGTATTCCAAATTGTCAAAGTGTGACTTTTGGATATAGGAAGTTCGTTTTCCTGGCCATGTGATTTCTGAAAGGGGTGTTTCAGGGGATCCGGAAAAGATAGATGTTGTTATCTCGTGGAAATCGCCAAATAATGTGTTTGAAATATGGAGTTTCCTTGGTATATCTTGGTATTATTGGCATTTTGGTCATGATTTTTCATGTTTGGCTTCACTGATGATAGCTTGGAAAAGAAGTAATGTTCCATTCAAGTAGAATGAACAGTGTCAGCATTGTTTTTAAGAGCTAAAGGGTCACCTTACATCAGCACCAATCTTAGTTTTTCCAGAACCAGGAAAAGGGTATGTGGTGTATTGTGATGCATCGAGATCAGGGTTGGGTGCATTATCATGCAAGGGAATCATGTGGTTTCATATGGACCAAGGAATTTTACGGTGGATGAGATGAACTACCCAACACATGATTTGGAATTGGCAGTAGGGGTCCATGATTTGAAAGTGTGGCGTCATTATCTCTTTGGTGAGAAATTTATAGTATATACAGATCACAAGAACTTGAAACACATTTTCTCTCAAAGGGATTTGAATTTGAGGAAAAGGAGATGGATGAAATATCTCCAGATGTTTGATTTTGACTTAATGTGCACACCGGGAATGTGAAATTCGGCGGTGGATGCATTAAGTAGAAAATCATATGCTCAGGTTGTAAAATAAGCATCAAACCAGTGGTAGTTGATGTCGGTTACAACTGACATGTGGTTGGAATGTGAAGACCAGGGAGATAGAGGGGTCTTATTTCTGGTTTTGTTAATTCCTGACTTGGTTGGCTTGGTTAAAGAGGCACAAATATCTGATTATGAGTGTGTGACCATGGGGTCGATACTCAATGGTTGGGAGACCATTGAGGTTTGGAAACTGAATGGAGATTTAGTTTTGTGTTTTTGGAATCATATGGTTGTACCAGTTTCTTGTCAAGAGGATCTTCTCAGGGAGTATCATCATTCTAGGTGGGCTATTCATCCTGGAATCCAGAAAATGTATAAAGTGTTGAATGTGTAATTATGTTGGGCTGGTATGAACAAAAGTGTGGAGGAGTTTGTTTCGAGATGCTTGACTTGTCAGAAGGTCAAGGTAGAGGATCAGAGGCCAGTGGGAATGTTGCAGTTTTTACCAATCCCTGCTTGGAATTGGGAACTAATAAAGATGGATTTTTTCATAGGTCTCCCAATAATGGTCAGAAAGCACAATTCAATTTGGGTGATAGTGGATTGGCTAACGAAGTTGGCCCATTTCATCCTGATTCGTGAATCTCATATGGTGGGGGATCTATCCAAAATCTATACATGGGAGGTGGTAAAGAGGTATGGTGTTCCAGTTTCGATCGTATCCAATAAAGATCTGAGTTTTACATCTAATTTGTAGAAATTCTTACAGAAAGCCCATGGAACTATGTTGATGATGAGCATGGTGTATCACCCTCAAATGGATGGTCAATCTGAGAGGATGATACACACATTGAAGGATATGTTACGTGATTGTGTAATGGATTTTGGGGGCTCGTGGGAGGAGCACTTGTCGATAAATGAGTTTTCATATAATAACAGTAATCAGGAATCCATACATATGGCTCTGTTTTAAGCGTTGTATGGGCGGTCGTGTCCCTCTCCACTATGTTGGGTGGAAACAGGTGAGTCCTCGATGGTTGGACTAAGCCATGTCTAAGAGACTACATGGAAGATCAAGATGATCGGAAAGAGATTGGAGATGGCTCAGAGTCGTCAGAAATCATATGCAGATCATTGTCTATAGTCATCGTCGTTCGAGGTGAGAGATCATGTTTTCTTGAGGATCACTCCTAGGTTGGGACATCGTCAGTTTGGGAAGCAGGTAAGGTTATCTCCGAGGTATATTGGACCTTTTGAGATTCTTGAGCAGGTTGGTCAAGTGGCTTATCGTTTGGCTTTCCCACCTAGGTTCAGTGCGGTGCACAATTTGTTTCATGTGTCATAGTTGAAAAATTATCAGCTGGATCATGACCATGTGATTCAATGGGATCATGTTGAACTAGAACTGGATGATTTGATGGTGCACATTCCAGTACAGGTTGTGGATAGGCAAGAGAAAGTCATGAGGGGTAAAAGAATCCGTTTAGTTTGTGTTTTATTGAAGCATTGTCAGATTCAAGAGGAGACTTGGGAGGGGAGAAAGAGATGTTCGAGCAGTGGACCGAGCACAATAGGTAAAGGGCGACTTCACTACATTTTGAGTATGGAATGTCCAATGGTTGAGAGAATGTATTACCCCCGGTTTGAGGTATGTGGACATTTTTTATGATTTTTTACGTGCTTAATGTGCATGGGATGAGTTGGGAAGAGGTTGGGAGAGTTTAGAATGGGTTTGGATGTGTTTGGAGGCTTTTCTATGGGTGCACGGTTTGAGCACGGCTAAGGGAAACCATGTAGGTGCTTTAGGAAACCATGCAGGGGGAGGTAGTAGGCTTCGCATGACCCGCACATGGTTTGAAAAACTGTGCAAGGGAACCGTGTGGACCCTTTCTTTCGAGGTAGTAGCATGCACAAGTTTAGTGCACGGTTTTCCAAACCGTGCGGGATAAACATGCGACCACTTAAAATAGGGTTTTAAAACCTGATTTCACTCAGTTATGAATCATTCCTCTCCAAAAATCCTCCCACTCAAGCCTCACTCATGATTTCAGGTTCTCACAAGTTTAGGGTGCTCTCCCACTTGATTTGGAAGCGTTTTGATGAGGTTCCTTGGTGTTTTGAAAGATGTTTCTCCCAGGTAAGTTTCTCCTATTTGTTTTGTTGTGTTTTCCTCTAGATCCACATCTCCCACTTTCTTGGTTTTCTAGATCTATACTTGTTGTGTGTAGATATAGGGTTTTGGTTTCCTTGGATTTTGATTTTAAGTCTTGTGAATGTTAGGGAAGGGGACATAGAGAGGTTTCGGTGGTTCATTCTCTGGATTGGATGTGCGGTTGCTCATGGGTCGTTTTCTCGGGAACCCTAAAGGTAGGATGCTTCTCTCTCGACTCCACTTGGTTAGAACTAGTGGTTCATTGTTTACAATTAATTATTTCTGTAAAATACTAATTTTGATTTGATGTAAGAAATTGGTTGGAAATAACTTGGGTGATGTTTTGGGGATTTTTGGGAAATAGGGGGTTTTATGATGAAATGCTATTGTTGTGGGTTTTATAATGATGATTTTAAAATGGGATGATATGGTTTATTTGTGAAAATGATTGATGGAAATTGTTTTCAATGATGAGGTTGTTTTATTGAAATGTTGTTGGGTATAGAAATGGTTTTCAATAAATGGGTGATTTATTGAAGTGGATTGATATGAAATGGAGTTGGTTGATGGAATGTTGTTGTGAATTTGGTGTGTTATATGCTTGGTTTGGATTTATAGGAATGTTGTGTGGAAGTGGCGAGAAGTACCACTATAAAAAGTGGATAGATAGTGGATTGAAGGGCCACCATCAAAGGATAAGTGGACGTGAAGTGCCACTAGGTTTGAATGGGTGAACGGGTTGGACGGAAGATCCACCATTTGGTTGTTTTGGTTTTTTTTGTGCATTACTTGGCAAGTTGGAAATTGATGTGCTGGTATGTAAATGATGAAATGACTTGTGGCATGTTTGTTCGGATTCCCCTTGGTTTCTTGGTTTGGGTGAGATGGATTGATAAGGATATGATTCCTTATCGAAATGTTTGTACTTGTTATTATTTTATATAAACTACTTTATATAAATTTGCTAACTGTTTTATCCTAGTTGCCTATGTAGGGAAGTCATTTGGGGAATTCCTACTGAGTTTTATTACTCACACCCTAATTTGGCATGTTGGTGTCTTTGCAGATATTGTGTACCATGACATGGGAAACATTAAGGAATCACCCTCCTTTAGTGGTGCATTGTGAAGTCTTGGAAGAGCTTGGTGCTTTGAGCTTGGAGCTTGGTGTAGAGATATGGTGGTATCATGGCACGTGGTGATTGGTTGTTTGGTCTTCTGCGTAGTACTCTATTATTGTGTTGTTTGTTTGGATTTGGGTTGTATGGTGGAACAATTTGGATGTCTTTTGGGAAATCATGTTGGAATGTATATTTTATATGCATCATATAGTGGTGGTTAATGTCTGGTTTTTTTGGTTTTTTCTTAATGGAAAATTGTTCCCCAAGTGGATCATGAATCCCTCAACATTTATTGGTAGCCTTTGGAATCATGGGAACATCGCTTAAGGCCATGTAGCCCTCACCGCCTCCTCAAGGCAAAGAGATAGGGGAGGGCTGTTATAATATGTGTGTGTGTGATACCGATTTTACATTAGGGACAAGAGATAAAACATATAAATGGTAAATATTTGGAATCATTGAACTGATTCAAATTATTATTCTTCATATGTTGGGGAAATGCATGAATATAAGGGTAAGATCAAATTATTAGTATAGGTCACATACAATATAAGATATTATAATAAATAAGGAATAGAAAATATGTAAAGGAAAATAATATAAAAGACATTCCATTTAATAACATTAATATTTTTTTAGAAAAGTTATAATTAATATGAAATTGTAATTAACTTAACATAGAATCTATTTAATTGAATAAATGGAGAAATAATTGAATCCATTAATTGTATTAATTAAATATTCACATGGATAATAATAAATTAGATATTAGTAATGTAAAATATTATCATTATTTTTTAGGATATCATAAATTATCTTATGTATAACATCAAGACCTTTCATGAGATAGTTTAAAAATAATGGTAAAATGCATTTAATTTTGACAACTTATTTGTCTCCGGAGACATACTACTGCATTGAACGGATATATAATTGATGGCCTCACCCATCACTTAATCATTGATGTATACCTTACATATAAAATGATAGATTTAATTAAAAAATAAATATTCCTTTTAGATAAGTATCTATATTGATTAAAGGATATAGATATATCAATATTTACCCAATTAGTCAAATAACATTCAAAGTAATCACTAAATAAAAAATGGAATATTTTTTTGGAAATAATAATTTCAATAATACATGATTATGAATATTTAAGAGAAGTGTAAGGTCCAACGAAAAATGATCAGAAGTAAGGGATTTTCTAAATAAATAGTTAATAAAAACAAAATTAATCCAGAGATGATATATGACCACATGTTCATTTGAAATATTTTAATTTGTAGTAGAATAATATAAATTAGAAGAAATATGGGAATGGAATTGAAATATTAATATAATATTTAATTACGGAGTTGTCTTCATGGAATCAATGAAAACATGTAGATTAGGAAATAGTTTTTAAAATGGATATGGGGGTGGGGAGGATGGTTATCACTGTATATGTTAGAAAAACACTCCTTTTGACTTATTGTCATAAATTTACTCTTGGAAAAATATAATTAATATTACATTAAAACCATTATTAGAATTTAATAATAAATTAAAATTTACTTAATAAATTATATGAGTCATTATAAGGACTTTTTTAAAATAATTGTGGAATGTATAGATGTGGAAGAAAAATATGTATACATTATAGTGAAATAAAATTTGTAAAATTTTAAAATTTAACATCCTTATTTAATAAACTAAGAGAGTGAATTTTAAAAAAAATATATAGAATATATTTCAATATAAACGTTATAAGAAAATATTTGGATCTTTTTATGTATAAAAGAAATGATTCATTCAATGATAATTAATGAAATCACAAGAAAAATTGAGATAATAAAATAGATTATTGACCCTTTTGTAACATTCAAGTTGTAACCCCATAAAACAATAAAAATGAATTTAAATATTAAATATCACAAATTAATATGAATTTATATAAAATAAATCAATGAGGAATTATATTAACCTGATTAATGTGAATATTTCAATATTAATAATTATTTCTCAATGGAATCAAAATTGAGATGAAATCCATTACCTCACACATCAATTCAACTTATTTTTTCTTTAAAATCACATATAATTGTTTTAATAATGTCCTTAATTGATACTAGAAATATATTAATATATATAAAACTATATATAACCCTCTTATAGCATTATACCACCTATTTGTTAATAATGTTTTATTATTAATGATGTTTCATCAATTAATTTTCTTAGTTTTTTCATGTGTTTTTATGAATGTTTTGATTATTGTGAATAATATATTGTAAAAAATTAGTAAAAATTATATTAAATTTGATAATATAATATTCAATATTTTTATACATATTTAGAAACATTCTTAAAATTTTTACAAGGAAAATGAATAACATTTCTTTATGGAGATGGTAGGCATTACGTACACATGAGTAAAGATATAATTCTAAAATTGGGTGATTGGTTAAAAAACAGGATATTAAATCTATTTTAAAAAAGTGATATCATGTCATATTTATAATATAAAGTAATTAATTTAATCATTACCACTATCCATGTTATTCAATGATGGAAAATAAATAACATTTGTTCACAGGATGGAAGTCATCCAAACACACAAGTGATGGATTTCATTCCCATTTAATGGAGAAGGTGATGGATAAATAATTTAAAATATACATAATAGTGTATATGTATATTTGATATAATGTTTATATTATATTTCAATTATAAATACATAATTTGTGGATCTAAAATAAGAAGCAAAGGAAAGATCTTGTTTAAGTTCATTACATACTCTTAGAGAAATTTCCTTTGAATATGCTTTTAAGGACAGTATTTTTAGTATTTATAGAAGTAAATAAGATATAGAATATGGATAAGGATGTTTGGGTGTTATTTTTATGTGGGTGTTCCAGAAAATCGTCTTTAAATGTGTGAAGATGTTAGGGGTGGGAGTTCCCTTTTATAATTGAGGAAGATTGGATTTTTTAAATACCAAAAAGCATTCAATAATGGGAAGTCACGTTAATCTTAAGTGCAACCAAAATTTATGAATAATAGATTGTATGAATGTTATGGCAAATAAAAACCTCCACCAAAATAAAAACAAATTTTTTACGTATGTGTAAGTAAAACAAAAACATTTCTTTGATACCAATTGTCGGATCAAAATATGTATATAGATAGAACAATACAAGAGGGGGCAGTGATAGAATTATAGATTTTAAAAAAAATTAGTTATCAATCCTAGAAAGAACTCATACTAAATGGATTTAAATTAATCCAATTCAAAATAACTCTAAAGGTGATAAAATTATTAATCGTTTTGGACAGGGCTAGCAATGAAAAAGATAATTGTAATTGGGTTGGTTGCACAAAGTATCATAAATATATTGAATATATCAAGTATTCCATGTGTTGTATTTAATGAAAAATTGCATCCTAGAGGAATATAATGCTCATAGTAAGTGAATAAATGATTTTTATTATAATGGTTACAATAATTAGTGTATTACAAAAAAAATATGATTCTACCCTATATCATAAAGAATTATAAGAACTAATAAAATGTGAAATGTATGTATTGTAATTAAAACAAATACAATGATATTAAATATGAATAGAATGAAAAAATAAATGATTTATCTTTCCATTAAAATTACAATATAAATATAAAGAATAAAATTATTTTATCCCAAAGTAAAGAGTATCATTTAACCTATGATTGAGGTCCCTCGATTTTACATTCATGAAAGGTTGTCTTACTCACAACAGGGTGGGACCTCGATTTGAACATCTACTTCAGGCTGATGATATATCCCTAACATCCCTTGATTTGAATATCATCTTTTGTATAACTGTCTATCCCTAGTATCCATTGATTAAGTAGAAAATTTTTAACACCCCAATCTTCCATGTTACATTTTCCTTTGAATTACACAATATAATGCATTGTACACAACATTGAGATTCTAACACACCGCGGCCAATCAAACTAGCCATTATGAATATTAATAACCACCTTTTGAAATTTTATAAATTTTATTTTAAAAAATGGACTTTATTTTTGAATTTGGAATTTCAAAATTAGCTTACGGTGAAATTTTGGAATTTTTTGAAAACATTCAAGTTTTTATGAATAGTGAAAAACAATGTGTTGTTAATTAAAACTAATTTTCTTATTTAAATAATTATATATTTTATTTACATTTATTTTTTGTTAAAATAGATTCAGAATACCTATATATGTTAAATGTAATTCATTTGATTCATTTTATAATATGTATATATATATATATATATGTTTTTCGAACTTTTTACAGTCTTTTACCCACCACCTAGGAGAATTTTCAAATTTGCATAAAAAATAATTTTACCGCTTTTATGAGTGTAATTTGAAAAATATCAGATTCAATGATGATATCAGTAACAAATATGTGGTTCAATAAGATGAAAATAATTTTTTTTGTGAATAGTAACATTTGGCTTTTATTTACCACTATTAAAATTAAATGGAGTAATTAAGGGTAAAAATTATGTCATAAATTCCCTAATACGTGTCCTAATTCTATTGGATGGTGTAATTAGGCCGAAAACTACATTAGGAATAATATATTACCCCTTTGATCCACTTTTATTAAATTAGGACATTTATTATTATCATATTCAATGAAGAGTTAAAAGAGTTAAATTCAATGTTTAATAACTAAAACATTTTTAATATAGGGTTACACAAAAAATATAAAGTAGACTATAAAGATTCATTAGAAAGATAAATAAATTTCCTACATAATGGTATTTTATTTATATTTTTTGGAGATTAAATTAGTTAATTTATTTATGACACAATGATGATGTAGTTATTACCTTATTAAAGAATGATTAAATTAATTGATATTATAAATATCCAAATAAATGTAATTTGATACTTATGATTAATTACACTAATTTTATAGTTTAATAGGACAAGTTAGGGTTGATTACATAATTTTTTTTCGAATTAATCATGCTGTTATAATTTTTTTAAAAATCAAATACTAAATAGTGTCAAACTTTCCATATTTGAGTTTTTAACAAAATACTATATTTTTAAGGGATTTAATATTCCAAAAAATATAAGGTTCAATAAAATTACTTAGATAAGGTCATGTATATTAATAATTAACCTATTTTGGTTTTTTTGGATGTTTATAGTATTTTTAATAACCATATAATATAAAAATACAAAGAGACATGGTAAATGACTAACTACTTAACTAAGAATTAAATCTAAAAGATAAGGTTAATATGGTGACTTAACTTGTCTAAAACGGATTTTTGAGTGGTTTTAGACCCATACCAACCATATCCTCAAAATAAATCATTTTTATCCATTATAAACCGAAATTGAGTTCATTATAAAATAATATTTCAAGATTTTCCTAATGTGACCCTGACCGCTTTTATAAAGGGGTAGTTACCCTTCTCTTAATTTCTCACCTTCAAAGAATTTTGGATCGGCTAAACCCTGCCAAAATATCCTCCCAACTTTCCTCTCTTCATCTTAGAGCAATTACTTTGGTCATAAATCTACTTTATGGGGCCCTTTCGATCAAATCAAAAGGAAAAACCTGAAGAAGAGGTAAATATTTTATCACCTCTTTCAAGTTATTTTCTTCTTCCACTTCCTATATAATTGATGTTTCTAGTGTTAAAAAATAACTCTAGTATTTCTATATACTATGATGTTATTATAAATATGGTTAAACCATATTCTTTATTCTATCCATCCTATAAATGTCAAAGTCACCATATGTGCGTACCTACGTCTTACCATCTCCACGTCATGGTATAGTTTGTTATTCAAACACTGAATTATTTTGGATGGGAATAATAATGAATATAACTAATTTAAATAATAATTAGAACATGATAATGATTCTGAGTATATGATATACAATCCAATTACATATGTTTTCACCATCAATTCAATGATATTTTCTCTTGTGCGTACGTATGGATTACCGTGTCCACGAACGTGATGAGATTTATTCCCCATCATATTCATTCATGAATAATTATCATTTTATTATTAAAAATAATGTTTAAGAACATAATATCATTCTGTATATGAATAAAGTACATCCAACCCATAACAAACATGGCTTAGGTTACCAATCATATATATGAAAACGAATCATTTAACACCCAAAACGATGATACTACTGAAATATTATTAACAAAGAAATATTAGAGGATCATATATGATATCATATTTATGTTTATAGTTCTTGTATATTTTAATAAAAATGATTTAACTATTATGCAGGAGGTTAACATAACCTAGAACAAGGAAAAGTACAAGGTAAGGGTTAATTTCACAATCACTTTATTATCCAAGTTGTTTTTATGTATGTATCTTCTGGGAAATCTTCATCATCCACATCCATGTTTTCATAAAAATGTAATTCCAAACTTTTTTATATTTACTATATTATAGGCTAAAGTCATATATACCATTTTTTGACCATAATATTTAGAAAGGAATCTTTTCGTCTTTTTCCAAACAAGGTACATTATGACCTTTTCGATAAAATTTAGTTAATAATGTATTTTTTTAACTTATACGATCAGTGTGGATAATTTACGCCATTATATCATCGTCTAAGCTACACATTAATTCTTATAAGAATATTTTTAGAATAAATGTTTCCTTTTATATTTATATGACTTTTAAATTATTTCGAAATTGAAAGAAGTATTTATCTAAACAAAATTATTTCATATATGTCAACATCCTTTGACATATTTTAAGCTTGATTGAAGTCAATTTTTTATGATACAATACATCCATCTTGTATTGATGGTTTTGTGATTGTTTGAATGTGGATGTGTTATTTTGACACCATTCATGGTTTATGGATAAAGTGCTGAAATTTCATATGATTGTTTTAATATGAATGTTTTTTATGGTTAATCCTTTTTATATGAGAATTGAACTGGACATAGTAAGTGACGGATGGAGCTTGTTGTAGCCCCTCGATGCATCGGTATGTCCAATAAGACAAACTAGTGTCTTGGCACAAGGACTTGAAAAAATTTATTTGTAGTCTTTCCATAAGGCCTCGACTATGTGGTTATTAAGTCTTGAATTATTCATTCCATCATTATGAAAGTGGATACTAATATTGCATGTGATTATTCGACTAGTAGAATATCCATTTGATTAATTAAATGGAATTATTTGATTTTATCTTTTCCATATCATGCTGAAGTGTATGTTTAAAATGAATTTTTTAGTCTTATACATTTCAATAAATGTTTATAGTTATTTGTGAACAATTCCACTATATTGTTATCCTTATTAAGCATTTGAGCTCACCAATTTTTATGTTATATTTTTACTAGGATGTGAAGAAGTATATTATGACTAACTTGCAGGGATAGTATAAGGGATGAATATGGTCAATGGAGACAATTTTGTTGTTGTTTTTAATTTTATAATGTAATGTAAAATATATGAATGTATCTAGAAAATCCAAGGATACTAAACTTATCAGTATATTAGGATTTTGATCCCTTGTGATAATGCCAATGTTATGTAATAATGCACTAACTCTGGGTAACTAGGGTTGTGTCGTTACTATTGGTATCATAGGAAGACTAGTACAAACCTTTTAAGCTAGATTTAGAAAAACACAGATTAGGGACACTACCCTAATATAGTCATTGAGGATTAGTATAGAATAAATTCCTAGAATTTTGGAACTGTAGAGATTTTGTGAGTTTCTAATAAATACATCCTTGTCTATATACAAGCAGGTAGAGGTGGCTCTGGAACAGATGTACCTAGGGGTCAAACCAGAAAACACCGCTTTAAGATAGACTCATACGGGAAGTGGTGCACAACAACGGGCCTTGCTGCACTATTGGATATGACACTCCTAGGGGATATGATTAAGATAATTCTAATTTTCATTACAAACCATTATGAAGGGTTTATGAGTATATACTTTCTCGATGAAAATATTTTTATGATAATGGATTATGCCCATAAACTATTCAATTTTTGTTAAGTTTTTTACATGTTTGGAATTATGTATTGTGATTCATATACTACTATAGTGTATTCAATTATATATAAATGGTTCCTATTTGAAGGGATGAAAAACTGTATCAATGCACATAATCCATTCTGGGATTTCCCTCATACTCAAGATAATTATAGTGGAGATGGTGATGCAACTGTTTCTAATATGATTATCACCATTCTAGGATAACTCACTCAGGTTATGTATAATAATCTTACCCATATGAAGCACCCTGATCCACAATGCGGGTGATAAATGTTAGACCACTTAATGAGGAAACAAACACCAACATTAAATGGGAGTACAAATCCATTTGTATCTGAGTAATGGATAAATTCCTTAGAGAAAATATTTCATGCTTTGGGGAGTATCGAACGGGAAGAAGTTATCATGACAGTTTTTTGCCTCATGAGAGATGTAGATCAGTGGTGGTCATTAATCCAAAACAAAAAGAATTATGAAAAGGTATCAAGTATGTAATGGAGGGAGTTTAAATAGATTTTCTTAGAAAAATAATTTTTTTGTGACCATCGAGAAGCTATGGAAAGGAAATTTCCATGTCTGAGAAAAAATGAGGATAGAAATGCCAAAAGAATGAAGCTAATTTTACAAGGTTAGAAATGCATGCTGAAGATTATATACATATCCCAAGAAGTAAGATTGATCATTTCATTGATGGGTTAAAACCATTTCTCCATTGAGAATTAGACTTGCAATCATTCTCGTGGTACAAACATATTCTCTAATGCACTATCAAGATAAAAAACGAATTGGTTAATTATATTGACTTTAAAGCAATGAAAGAGAATAAGAGATCCACTGAACACTCTAGAAATAGAAATAAGTGGTTGGATGGAATATCTGAATATCCCTCCTATGAAAAATGTGGGAAGAAACACCCCAGTATTTTTCTTAAGGGAATGCGAGTCTGTTATATGTTTGGTGAAAAAGGCCACCATGCTCATTAATTCATGGGGTAGAAAGAGGATGTCAATGATGAATGCTACAATTGTAGAGAAAAGTGGAATTATTCAAATTAATGTCTTAATAACTAAGGAAACTTACCCAAGAAGAGGCCAATAGAGCAAGGCCAAGATTATGAAATCACTACTATTGAGGTTGATGCTCTAAAAAACATGGTGGAAGGTAATTTAATGGTTTCTAATGTTTTTACAATGCTTTATTTTATTCAGGATCATATTGTTTCATATCTTCCCAGTTTACTAAGAAAATTAGATATTTCTAATTTGATTTAACAAGGGAGTTCTCAGTCAAAACTCTTAAGGAACATATCATTGCAACAATGATTTGTGAAAAAGTTCCCATTCAGCTATATAAATGTTTTTTATTTACTGATCTCATCATCATACCCATGATTGAATTTGATATAATCCTTGTTATAGAATAGATTTCATACCATGATACAAAAATTTATTATTAGAAGAAAGAGGTTACAATTCCCGATGATGATAAGAAGTACCTTATCCTTAGATAAAAAACATCACCACCTAATTCTTTTCTAGATCCACCCCCAATAGCTCAACTAAATTCAGTTATTGGGGACGAAGAAAATGAAATAACTATTTGTGAGGAAAGAAATTTTCAAATATAGGATGTATGTATTGTATAGATATATATTGATGTATTTCCAGAGTATTTTCATGGACATCCTACAGAACGAGAAATTGAGTTTTCCAATGATTTAATTCCTAGTTCAAGGCCCATATCAATGAAACTGTATAGAATAGCCATTTTTGAATTTGTGTAACAAATAAAGCAATTAGAGGAATTGATTAATAATGGATTTATTTTTCCTAGAGTTTCTCCATGTGAAGCCCCTATTCTATATGTTAATAAGAAAGATGAATCTCTGAGTTTTTGCATTGACAACATGGAGATCAATGCTATAACAATAAATAACAAGTATCCTCAACCTCACATAGCTGATTTATTCGACTAACTTCATGAAGCTCAATATTTTTCAAATCATGACCTTTGATCTGGATATCATTAGTTGTGTGTGAAGAAGGAATGCATTTTAAAAATAGAATTTTAAACTAGGTACGATCATTACGAGTTTACAGTAATTCTTTTTGGATTGAAAAATGCACCCTCTGTTTTTATGGATATAATGAATAGTGTTTTCAAGGAATATCTTGATTAATTATTACAGATATTTATTGATGATATTTTTTTTACTCAAAAAAGATCTATTAGGGTCATTAAAATCACATGCACATAAACCTATGGACTCTGAGAAGAAATGAATTATATGGAAAATTTAGCAAATGTGAATTCTGGCTTCAAGAGATTTCTCTTCTTGGCCATATTGTCTCTATGGATGGAATATATGTGGATACATCAAATACCATGGAAATATAAGAAAGGCCAACACAGACAAGTATAACTAATATTCACATTTTTTTGGGTTTAGCAGGTTATTATCGATATTTCATCCAGAATTTTTCCTGGTTGGCTAACCCATTGACCAAGATCACACATAAAGGGGTTAAACATGTTTGGATTAAATAGTGTGGGGAATTTTTTAAAAACCATACGAGAAGTTTAGTCAATGCTTCTTTCTTGACTCTCCCATCAGGGAATGATTGGTTTTTTATTTATAGTGATGCTTCAAAGAAAGGACTTGGTTATATCCTTATGCAGAATGATAGTGTTATTGCCTATGCATCACCGCAGCTAAAAATTCATGAAACAAAACTATCCCACTCATGATTTTGATTTATAATCTATATTATATTATCAAAAAATATGGAGAAAATATCTCTATGTTAAAAATTGTGAAATTTATACTGATCTAAAGAGTTCGAAGAATATTTTCTCACAACAATAACTCAACATAATGTATATGCGATGGCTTGAACCACTTATTGATTATGATTGCACTATACACTACCACCAGGGGAAGTAAAATAAGGTGGAAGATGCTTTGAGTAGGAAGGATATGGTTTTTTTGAACAGGATGATAATTTAAAGGGATCCTAATTTCATTGATCTAGTAAAGATGGATATGGAAATATCCATGGAAGGTGAAACATCAATGCTTTTTCAAATGGTTACCAACCCATATTTACAAGAATGGATAATGATTTCTCAGTCTGATGGTGAGGACTTTCAAAAGAAGAATATTACTGTGAATGATTGGATATTGAGTGACTTAATATATGAAGATTTGATTTGGAAATTTTGGAAGAGACTTTATGTTCCTGATTTACCTAATCTAAAAATGGAATTGTTGGATTATGCTCATAGATCCAATTTCTTTATACACCCATGTAGGCACTAAGATGTATAGATATTTGAAGGAACATTTTTGGTGGGACAATATGATGAGGGATATTTCTGACTTTTTGTCAAGATGTATGGTTTGTCCACAAGTGAAAGATGGAAGGCATTAGCCTGGAGGAGTCATGCAACCTCTTCCCATACCTGAGTGGAAATGAGATAATATTATTATGGTCTTTGTCATGGGGGAACCAAAGAATCCTAGAAGGAATGATGTAATATGTGTTGTTGTTGATCTTCATACCATGATAGAAAATTTTCTTTCATTAAGAAATGATTTACCAATTGAACTTATGACAAGTCTATATATTAATGATGTTGTAAGACATCATGGAGTACCCATATCGATTATTTCTGATCATGATCCCCATTTTACATTATGATTCTACAAAATTCATTAGAAGGCCCTAGATACTAAACTTATTTTGGGCACTCCCTACCACCCTCAAACTGATAGACAATCAAAATGGACTATTCAATCCTTAGAAGGCATTTTGAGATCCTGATCACTTGAATTTCAAGGTATGTGGGTTCAATATTTACCTTTGGTAGAATTGTTCTATAAAAATTGCTTCCATTCAAGTATTCAAATGGCACTATATGAAGCAATATATGGAAAAAGAAGTTTGACACCATCTTGTTGGGATAATGTAGGTGGATGAAAACTCATTGGCCCAGAACATGTTGAGGAATCAATGGAAAAGGTGAAGGTTATCCAAACCCACATCAAAGCGTCCCAAAGTAGGCAAAAAATATTTTCTGATAACCAAAGGAATAATTTGGAATTTAAATTAGGATACCATGTTTTCGTGAAGGTATCTTCATGGAGGGTGTTATACATCTTAGTAAGAAGGGTAAATTGAGTACCAAGTACATCAAACCTTTAAAAATTCTAGAACGAATTGGAGTTGTAGCTTATCATTTAGAAATGCCTCTAAGTCTCTCCAAAGATCACGATGTATTCCACATATCACTGTTGAGAAAATACATGCCTGAACCAACACATGTACCACCTTATGAGTAAATTGAACTGTATCCTAATCTATCTTATTGGGAAGAGCCTGTCAAAACTCTTGAAACCAGAGAACAAGTTCTGAGAAACCAGACAACTCGTCTGGTAAAAGTTATATAGAGAAACCATAATATAGAAGAGGCAATGTGGGATCCCGAGAAACTTGTGATGAAGAACCAACCAAATATTTTTATGAAGTAATATTATATAAATTTTGAGGATGACATAATTTTAAGGAGAGGATAATGTAACACCCCATGTTTCCATAGTACATTTCCCTTTTATTAATACAATAGGTAGCATTGTATGCAACTTCGAGATTTTAACACACAACGACCAGTCAAACTAGTTGTTATGAATAGTAATACCCACATTTTGAAATTTTATAAATTTAATTTTTCCAAATGGTCTTCATTTTTGAATTCATAATATCAAAATTTTCTTAGGGAGAATTTTTGGTATTTTTCTGGAAACATTCAATTTTTTATGAATAGTGAAAAACATTGCGTTATTGGTTAAAAATGATTTTTTATATAAATAATTATATAATTTATTTAAAATTTTTTTAGTTAAAAGTAGATAGATAATACCTATATATGTTCAATGTAATTCATTTCTATCATTTTATAATAATATTAGATATATAAAAATTTATAGAACTTTTTACAGTCTTTTACCCACCTCCTAGGAGAATTTGTAAATTTGCATAAAACATAATTTTACCTCTTTTATGAGTTTAATTTTAGAAATTTCCCATACATGGTTGATATTATTAATTAAAATTTGGTTCAATAAGATGAATATAATTTTTGTTTAATAGTAACTTTTGACTTTTATTTTCCATGGTTAAATAAATATAGAATAATTGGGGGTAAAAATGATTTCATAATTACCCTAAACCATTTCTTAATTCTGTTAGATAAGTTTATTATGACTAAAAACAACCGTAGGAATAAAATATGTCCCCCTTTGGTCCACTTGGATTTGATTTGGATGTTTAATATTATTTTATTTTAAGACAAGATAAATGACTTAAATTTAATGTTTAATAACTAATCCATTTTTAATATAGGGATATACATAATATAAATTTGACTATAAATATTAATTATAAATATAAAAATATTTCCTAAATATTTTTATTTTATTTTTAATTTTTATACATACAATAATTTAATTTATTTATGACACAATGATGATGCAGTAATTACCTAATTAAACAATGATTAATATAATTGATATTATAAATATCCAAATAAATGTAATTTTAGACTTTTGGTGAATTCCAAAAAATTTCCATGTGAAAATGACATGTTAGGGTTAATTAAATAATTTTTTTTCTAGTAGTCTTTTTGTTATGATTTTCACAAAAATCAAATACTAAATATTGTCAAAATTGACATAATTGAGTTTGTAAAACAAATACTATATTATTAATGGATATAATATTCCTAAAAATCCATGTTTCTTCCAAAGGACATAGATAAGGTTATATATATATTAATAATTAACCACTTGGGGTTCTCTTGGATGTTTATAGTAATTTTATTAACAATATAATATAAAATTACAATGAGACATGGTAAATGACAAACTATTTATCTATAAGTTCAATCTGAATGAAAAGTTAAATATGGTAACCTAAGCCTATCTAAAACCTACTTGTTGAGAGATTTTTGGCCCATAACCACATTATCCATTAAATAAATAATTTTGGAGCCATTATAAACCAAAAATAATTTTATAAAAAATAATATTTCAATCTTTTCCTAATGTTACCCTCACCTATCTTATAAAAGGGAAATTCAGATTCTCTTAATTTGACACAACCAAAAACTTTTTTCACGGCCAAACCATCCCCAAATATCCTCCCAACATTTCTTTATTCATCCTAGAGTCATTTATTTGGTCATAAATCCAACCATTTAGGCCCTTTTTATAAAATCAAAAGGGAGAACTTACAAAAAGAGGTAAATATTTCATCACCTCTTTCGAGTTCTTTTCTTCTTACACATCCTCTTTATTTGTTGTTTCCATTATAAAATAATAACACCAGTATATTCTCTATACTGTGATTTTATTATAAATATGTTAAAACCATATTCATTATTCTATCCATCCTATAAATGAAAAAGTCATCATACGTGTGTACCTACGTCTTACCGTCTCCACGTCGTGGTGTCGTTTGTTATTAAAACACTTCATTATTTTGGATGGGAATAATAATGAATATAAATAATGTAAATAATAAATATAACATGTTAATTATTCTAATTATATGATATACCATCTAATTATATATGACTTAATGATCAATATAATTATATTTTCCCTCGTGCGTACGTATGAATTACCGTGTCCACGAACGTGATGAGATTTATTCCACATTATAATCATTCAAGAATAATTTTTAATTTATGATTAAGAAAAATTTTAAGAACATAATATAATTCATTATATGAATCAAATACATCCTATCCGTAACAAACATTTCTTACATAACCAAGCATATAAAGGAAAACGAATCAGTTTACACCCGAAATGATGACACTTTTGAAATATTATTAATAAAAGAAAATTTAGAGGATAATATATGATATCATATTTACGTATATAGTTATTGTATAACTTAATAACAATTATTGAACTATTATACATGATGTTAATATACCCTCGTCCATGGAAAAGTACATGTCAAGGGTTAATTTCACAATCTATTTATTATCTGAGGTTGTTTTTTCATAAATATCTACTGAGACCTCTTTATCATCCACATCCATGTTTTAGTAAAATTATAATTAATTTTTTTTAATATTTACTATACTATGGGTTAAAGTCATTTATACCCTTATTTGACCATATATGTTTTCAAAGGAATCTTTCTGTCATTTTCCAAACAAGGTACTTTACGACCTTTTCGACAAAATTAAGGTAAGAATGTCCATTTTTAACATATAAAATGGGTGTGGCTATTATCCACCAATATATCATCGTCGAAGCTTCCTATAAGATCTTATAAAAATCTTTTCAAAATAAATGTCATATTTTACAATTATATGACTTTTAAATGATTTCAAAATAGAAATAGATATTTCTAAAAAAATGATTAGATTTCATCTATGTCAACACCCTTTGATAGATTTTAAGATTGTTGGATGTTGGTTTATTATTATACAAAACATCCATATTGTATTGATGGTTTGTGATATGTATGACTGTGGATGTGTTATTTTTAGACCATTCTTGGTTTATAGATAATGAATTGACATTTCGTATGCTAGTTTTAATACAAATGTTAATGTAATTTTTTTAAATTTTCATATGAGGAATGTATTAGACTTAGTAAGTGACGAGTGGAACCCATTATAGCACCATGATGCATCGTTAGGTCTCATCAGACAAACTAGTTTCTTTGGACAAGGCCTTGAGAAAATCTTATTTTTAGTCTTGGCACAAGGCCTTGACTATGTGGTTAGGAAGTCTGGAATTGTGCATTCCATCATTAATGAAAGTGGCTATTGATATTGCATTGTATTATTCTACTAGTAGAATATCCATGTGAGTGAGTAAATGGAATTATTTGATTTTATCATTTCTATATTGTTCTGAATCTTAAGTTTAAAAGGATTTTATTTTAGTCTTATACATTTCCTTAAATGTTCATGTTTATTTATGAATGTTTCCACTATATTGTTATCCTTACTATGAATCTGAGCACACCCTTTTCTATGATTTATTTTTACCAAGATGCGAAGAAGTATATTATGACTGACCTGCAAGGATAGTTTAAGGGATTAATATAGTCATGAGAGACCATTTTGTTGTTGTTTTTCATTTTATAATGTAATGTAAAACTTATAAATGTATCCAGTACTTCCAAGGATACTAAACTGATCGGCCTTTTGGAATTTTGACTCCCTGTGATCATGCTAATGTTATGAAATAATGGACCGACTCTGGGTAACTAGGGTTAGGGAATTAGATAATTGGCATATCTGTCTTCTTATCCTTGGAAGCCCTCATCCCGCAAAATATCGACACCAGTCTATATGCCTATCCCCGACATCCCTAGATCCCAATCATAATTTATTGGTATAGCACAAATAAAATACAAACACCTCTATGATTAAAATTCATAGAATAAGATACTCATGACATGTATTCCATAGATCTTTCATACAAGGAAGTGATTTTGACAGAGCTCTCGCAGAGTATCTCTTGATCAAAAAATGTGTAATGAGCCTTGTTAAATGACATGGTATTTATATCCTTGACTACAATAGTCATATTCATGCTCCAAAAATCATATTACTTATGAAAATTCATTGGGACTTGGACACAAGTAACTTTAAATGTTGTATTAAATTAATATATATGACATCATTTTAATTGAAATATATAACATATTTCAAAGAAACATAATACCAAACAGATTATAAAACATTTTTTTGATATTAAATATTTCCTTTTATATTAATTAGCCTTTACTATAAATTATAATGTTAATACTAATGATTTACATAAATAAAAGAATAAGTGGTTTTGACTGAAACCATGACATTCAATTACAATTCATATCATGATTTGTAGTTGTGGTTGTACACCATTTATGACTGAAAACAGGACATGTAGTTGTGATTATAAATCAGTTGTGACTAAAAAAAGAATATAGTTAGGATTCAAAAAAAAATGTGGTTATGATTGAAAAAAATACATGTGGATACATTTAAAAACAATATATTATAATTCATATTATATGTGAATAACCATGGAATCTATTTAGAAAGAGTTTTTTATTTCCAAAACATAATCAATGGAAAAATCAAAATAATAATTTTTGACACAAAAATATCCCCATTTTCGAAATCAACAAACATAATGATAAAGTTAAAGCAAAAAATTTACTCTCTCACCCCTTGCTTTAGAACTCCCCTAAGTAAAATAGTGAATATGACTAATTACCCCTTTGGATAAAATTATCTATAAGTATCATACTCTCTTCTCTAAAATATTTGACTCCCCCTTTCCAAAATGATTATACCCCTTAATATTATATTCTTCCTTTGTTTACAACATTACCCCCAATATAAAATAATATATATCTTTGTCATTTTCAGAACGGTAAAAATCTAGATAAACCTATAAAGGGTTAGAGAAACAAAACATACGAATGAATATAGATGAAATAGAGAATGGTTTTGAGAAAAAAAACTATATGGGTTCAAAACGAAATCATTTATTCTCATTTACATTCTCCATGATAGTGTAAACAACTTACTTTAGGTTTTGGAGTTCATTAATGTCATCCATAAAATTTCAATAGATTCTTGTTGACCCCGTATCATTTCAACCTTTTTGGAAAACATATTGTCTTGATTATGAATTATTTCTCCTTAAAGAAGATTATTCTCTTCCTATGATTTTATCTTTTATTATTGATCATGAAAATCCTCTATTTAGATTCTAAAGGCCAATTATACGATTTCATCTCTTTTATTAAACAATTTTGTTTCATTTTCTAAATATGATATTTTAATCATTAGATTGTAAAACTCTTTAGAGTTAATTTATTTAAAACAACTTTTTTTTAAATGCCTTAACATTCAGATACATATCACTAACTATCCTTTTGTATGCCATATTAAAATCAATTATAAGATGAATTATTTATAATATATTTTCCTCATGATGTTTTAATTTTTCATAATATTATATGAACAATTTAAAAATTTATTACAACACTCGCTATGTTTGAGAGTACATTCTTCAAAAACTGTATAATCAGGTTCATGTTTCAGAAATCTATCCATCAAAAACCAGATCAAATCCATTATTTCTTCATGGATATTTGAAATAATTTTTTCATCAATTTTTAGAAGATAATGACAAATCCTTTCTCGTATATTCAATTATTTCTCAATGTATTTCACTCCTTTGATTGTAATTGTTCTTTTAGAATTATTATTTTCATTGAAATATGAAAGCTCAGCATAATGAGTTCATATAGCCACATTATAAATTTTTTATTATGATTTTGTATCGGATTTTACCTATTCATATTCATCAATTGTAATTTGAATTACTCTCTTGGGTATTGTATTATGAGAAACATCCTTTTGAACAAAAACGATATGGAAATAGAAATTTGAATGATGCCATTTCTGATTATTCCATGTGTGGTTTTTATTATGGAGTGGTATTCTATTACCAACATCATCTAGATTTTCATTTTCCTTATCCTTCACCTCTTCTTTTGATCTAATTTTTCTTCCTCATTAATTTCATCCTTCTTATTTTGTTCATCATTATGGTCATCAATATTTATCAAAACATTTTCATCTACTTCTTATTCTGAATCCAATTCACATTCAGCAATAAATGTTCATTTTCATTGATCATATAGTACTGATTGTATAGTTCAGTAGTTTCTCATAAAATAATACAAAAACAAGATTTATCTACTCCTTTATGAAACCAATTTATTTAAAAAACCTTATCCTTTATCTTCTTCATCCTCGTTTTCTTCTCTACATCATTGACAATTTCATGGGAATGAAATTTTTCGGTTAGGACCTCAGTAGGATCATGTCCAATTTGGTATTCACCCACTTAAATTCTCCCTTTTTCTTTATCAATTTATCTGCAACCACATCAGGTAATTCTTTTTTACTTATTTTATTTCTAGGGTGGTTCAGAATCAAAATTATTCCTTTTAAAAACAATCTATTTGTATTTGTTTGCAGCTTGCTGGCTCCCTCCATCTATTTTTTTTCTTTTCTGCTTCAGAATCATTTTCAGATTTTCCTAACTCAATATTGAATCTTAACTTTATCCTCCTGATCATATCTTCAATGATAAAAGGAATATTGAAACATTTGATCTTCGATATAATTTCCATACTGCACAGCCCCAAACATTCAAAACGAAATTTTCTCGTGATTTTGAGAAACATAATCTATTGAGTTTTTATTTCTCTGAACAAGAATTTTTTGATAGTCAAAAATATGAACCCCATGATTTTTAATTTCTTCATATTAACTAATTAGTAATGTTCATAAATATTTAAAACATATAGAGTTTGATTATCACTATTTCTCAGCACTAAAAATCATTGCATCCAGAGGGTTATTAATCAGTTTTCATCCAATATATGATTCAAATTTCTTTCATATTTGTGAATATCGGAAAGATATTCCTATAATTTTTTTAATCAAAAATCCCTTATAATTTTGGAATCCTTGGTATAGACACAAAGCGTATCCTTCACAATGATTTCCCATAAGATCAATAGATTCTCTTACCGATATGGCGTATTTATTCTTATACATTATAAATAAAACATTGATATTATCATCTTTTTCCATAGTATTATGTAATTCCATCACCTCCTCTGAGTGAACATGCTCTAGATATGATCTGGGTCTTTCAATTGAAAGAGACTTCCATCCAAGGAATTCAATAATTATTATTAATGAATAATCAAAACAATCATAAAAACATTTAGAGACTAACCCTTCACCTTGAAATATCATAGATGATAACTCATTCAATGAAATATGATTTGGAGATGAGTCAGTTTATTTCGACATGGAAATTAAAATGTTCTATGAATAAAAAATAAAGTACCTCCTTTGGTTATAAAAAAATGGTATAGACTTTTTAAAGGGAAGTATAGATTCAGTTCCATTATATGAAAAGTTGATATGGGACGTTGTAGGGGTTCCCATTTTTTAGGTGATGGAAATCAAATATTTGAGATTATAAAGCTCTGATTGGATCAAAAGAATAATACAACTGAAAATGATTGAGAACTCATGAGGTTTTCTTAAAAAATATTATATTCAAGATTAATCATTCTTTTTTTAAAGCAATGTGAAATAATTGAAATACCACCAAATTTGAAATGTATTATAATGTTTAAGGTTAATAAATTTTCCCTGTCATACTATCATGACAGTTGTACTGGTGTAATTATATAGTTCTTATAAATAAAAATTCAATGAAGTGAAAAAAATTCAAATAATATAGATTTTTATAAATATATTTTAAATTCAATTGATATTTCCATCACAATGAAAAAAAGAAATTTTAATACTGATAAAAATATAATACCCATTAAATTTTTATACCAATAAAATTTTAATACTAATATAATTATAGTATCGATAAAATTGTAATATAGATAATATTGAAATATTGAAAAATCTGTAAAACCAATAAAATTGTAATACTGATAAAATTGTAATACTGATAAAATTTCAATACCAATAAAATTGTAATAATAATAAAATTTCAATACTGATAAAAAATAATTAAATCGATTAAAAAACATGAAACTAAGTAAAAACATGAAATCAATTAAAAACCTGAAACCAATTAAAAACAATAAACTGATAAAATACATGAAACAGATTAAAAACATGAAACCGATTAAAAACATGAAACTGATTAAAAACATGAAACTCATATGTTATCCCCATTAAAAAAGGTGTATATTAATGTAAGAACATTGTTTAAATAGGAATTATATGTGAATAATAACTTTATAATGATCATTCCAAATTCCTGTGTAATGTATTCAATATATATCTGAAGGTAAAGGATTTGTGAGAATGTCAGCATGTAGTTCTTGTGTTTGTTTTAATTATACATTGATATCTCCATTTAATTTTGTGACCCCTAAGATTTTGACGCCTAAAATCTATGTGTTTTTTAAAAAGAGATATTTTCATGATTTTTACTAATGTAGATGAAAATGGTGTTATTATATAGTATTTGAGTTTTAGTAAACCTCATGCCATAATCTGTGAGTGTCTATTATTTCCAGAAAGTTTGAGCAGAACAACATACAGATGCTAAAAATTCATCCCAAGAGTGGATAGTGCTACCAAGTGTTGTTCTATGCATGACCATGAAACTAAACAATCTCAACAGAAATGAAAAGTTTTGGATATACTCTTTATATCAATTCTACAACAACTAATGTTATCATCCAATTTTTTTTCCAAAATAACTTCGAAATCAATAGAATAGAATTAAATCCATATATCCCATTAAATAGTAAAAAATTATTTTCTCTTATTTTAAATGAGATTATTTTGTATTTTTTTCATATCTTACATAGAAGCAAACCAAAAAAATTAATTTTGGATGACTGATGTTATGTATAGTTAACTTCCTATCATACCTATAACCTGTTTTCAATCTACAGGTTTTTCAATTTCATCAAGGTCAAGTGTATTAAAGAACTGATTGGATTAATAATAACCTTAGTGTTGTCATATCTATAATTTTTTAGTATATCATTAATATACTTATATTGAGATATATTAGATCAATATTATTTTTGATAAATTTTAAATCCTAAAATTAATGTTTACTCACCCATCCTAATCAACTCAAACATATATTTCATTATATTTTCCATGTAATTTGTTAATGATTTGTGAGTTTATCTGAATATAATTTCATCAACATATATTTGAATAATTAAGAAAAATATATTTTATTTATTTATCAAAATAGTTGGATATTCATTTCCCTTATCATTGTTGTTTTTCATAAAACGTCCTGTTAATCGATCATACATGGATCTGGGGGCCTGTTCAAGGCCTTATAAATATTTTCTATGTTTTAAAACATATTCATGATGTTTTTTATTTCAAAATCATGGTTTTTCAATGAATACATCATTCTGTACATATCTGTTATGGAAAGAACACATCACATCCATTTTAAAACATTTTAAATTAATTAATGATAAAAATAATAATATAATATGAATAGATTCATGTCTATATACTAGAGCATAGGTATCATAATAATCTATTACATCTTGTTGATTATATTCTTTAGCAAAAAGTCTTGAATTATTTCAAATGATTATTCCATTTTCATCATATTTGATTCTGAACACCTAAATTTCTTAAATAAAATTTATTTCATTAGGCATTTCAATGAATGTCATGAAATTATTCATTACAAATCCATTTACATCATCTTTTTTATATTTTATCCAATCATTATCACCTATGGAAACTTTAGCACTTTTATGTTCAAATTGAGAAAGAAATACTAAATTTTCTAATTCATTTCTCAAGGAACTTCTACTATATACTATTTAATTTACATCACCAATGTTACTATCACTTGGTTGATTCCTAAGAAAAAACACTTTTGGGTTCTGTAAGACATGTTCATCAATATAAGGTAGAATGTCTTCTAAGATTATAGTGTACACATTTTCATTCTTATATGCAGGAATAATAAATTCATCCTTGGAATTGTAAAATACACATCAAACATTCCTAAAACTCACAAGGTAACCTTTATCACATAATTTCATTATGATTTTAAGGATAGATTTAAGAAACTTCACGAATAAAACATTTGAAATAAAGGATTTTCCAAGAATGAAAATGTTAACTATAAAAATGTTTTTTTCCTGATAATTATCTCGGAAGGTATCTCTTTAACCAATTTTTTTAATGATTTTTTCGATGAAATTTTTTTTTCTGTTCATATGATTAGGAAATCCTCAATCCATATACTAAAAAATATTATTATTTTAACTCCAAGTGTTTTCTAGAAACCCAAAAAAGTTAGGTTTTCAGATCATAATATTTAATTTTTCTAGTAACATTAGCATGTAAATTCTTAAGAATCCAAATTTACATGGAAAAATTAGCCTTCTGAAATCATAATGAATGATTTATATTTAAAGAACGACTTTGGATCCAATGTCCACCACTTTGACAGTTATTTCCTAATGGGGCACTTTTGGGTAAAAATAGTTTGGACTAAAAATTAGTTTTGGGTGACAGTAACACACTCTAGAAGTTTTCCTTAGAGGAAGAAGTTGTGAATGCATATTAACAAATTATTTCTCCCCAGAAGTAATTTTTGGTAAATCTATTTTTATGAAAAATATTACATATTCTAGTCTCATGGATAAATTCTTATCCTCATAAGTATTAGTTTTTTAAATTAGTTTTGTTTCTAATTTTTTTTCTCAAAAACAATATTTTCATGATACTTATAATGTTTATCCTTCTCATAATTTCCGTCCTTATTATTTAAAAAAATAGTGTCAAAATAAAAATCTTTTTCTTCAAGATCATTAGGAAGATATGATATATATTTTTTTTCAAAATGTATATTCAATAATTTTTTATCATGTTTTTTATATTATTATTTTCATTTTCATGTAACATAGAAACAATGCAGTCTTCTTCAATAGAAGGTATTGAATTATTACCACTAGATTAATAGGATTCTTCATATAAGGATTCTAAACACTTTTTTATTGATAATTAGTATTTAAAAAGATATTGGTTAATGATTTGACATTGTGTAACATGGGCATGAAGCAATGATGTCTTTGAATCACAGAATAAGGACCAATATTCTATTGTACCAAATATTCTATATCAATTGTGTCATGAGATAAGTCTCATCCACTAGTTCTCAAAGTATCATTTTCATGGATCACATTCATTAACTTTTCTTTCCAAAAAATATTTTGAATTCGAATTGAATGTTTATCCCATATATATTTCTTGGTAAGCATAGGACCATCTGATCTGATATGTGAGGATCATTTTAATTCATAAAAAGTAACTTATGAATCATTCTTATCATTTATATCCTTTTTTATTTTTAGATATACTATAATGATCCATCCTCCCAATAATATAGTTCATCCATCATGTAAGATTAGAAAATTAATTTTCATATTTCATATCCTAACTTGAGCCTAATTTAAAAAATATTTTTTTTTCTTTGATGACATCACTATTTTATCAAGAGTTGCTGATTTCATTTTATTTTTATTTCAAGTAAAATAAAAACATATATTATTATTCTTTAATTTATTTGTATATATGTTTAATATGTTCTCATGTTCCATGAAAGTTATAAATAACTCAGTAATAGTAACAGTTATAAATTTTATTGACTGAAAAATTATAGTTATATTTGATTCCCATTCTTTAGTAATGATATCAATGATATTATATTTAATAATATTATCATCTAATCCATTTTATTCTATTTACTATAATATTTTTACAATAGTCATAAATCAATGTTGAATTTTAACTATCAGTTCTTTATACAGTAAAACAAAACTATGATAATATGCTCTAATAATAGATCTTCTTTTCTCAATAACCATAGGTATTTAAATATGAGTAATTTCCAGTTTCATACAAATACAATTTGGTTCTTCGCAAGAAGATATCTGTCTATATATGATCTTTATCATTGAAAAAAACAATGTATACTGTGCCGTATAATTCAATTTATATTTATATATCTCATATTTTTTGAATTACCTAACTTCATTGTATGGAACCTTGTAATCACAAGTAAACACCACAAAATTGTGTACTCTAGTGTTAATAAAAAATATCTTCATTCGATCTCTACAGTACTCATCAACATTACCATAAAAAAGAGGTAGTCTTCGTATATTATAATTATCAAAAGATACAATATTTATTCATTACATCTTACAAAAATAAAACATTTAAACTACCCAAGTTAGTGTAGAAAGTAATTATAAAAAATGTTTTTAGAATAAAATAGTCATCAATAAGTAATAATTGATTAAGAAGGTAAAATGAAATGGAAATCTACTCTAATACCAAATTAAAGTATCAGTAAATTAGATACTTTTCTGTAATACCAATTTTTTGATTGAAATATGTATGTAAATGAAATAATATGATATGGGTGTTAATTTTAGGTTTTAAATACATTCATTTTCAAACATGAAAGAAAAACTCGTTTAAGAGGATTTAAACTAATCCAATTCACAATACCTCTAAATGTGATAAAAATATGATTCAGTGTGGTACCTAGTACAGATGAAAAAGAAAATCTTAATTTTTTTTGTTATGATAATTGTAAAAATCAAATTCAATATGATTAGTATACAATATTTTTTATTTACGTAACAATCATATCCTATTTGAATACGATAATCATAGTTAGTGAGTAAATGATCATAATTACAATGGTTACAAAAATAAAAGTATTACAACAACAGATGATTCTACCATACAAAGTATTAAATAATAAGTACTAATCCAACATGAAATTTATTTATCATAATTGAATCAATTAAAATAATCTGAAATATTATTTTAACGAAAAACTAAGATATTTATATATCTATTATAATTACAATGGAAATGTTAAGAATTCAATTATTTTACCCCAAAGAAAATGGTATCCTTTAACCAAGGATAGTTTTCCATTGATGTATACATTCTAGTGAGTCTTTCTTACCCACACTAGGGAAATAATTTGATTTAAAGATCGAATTTAGTCTTTCAACCGATCCCCAATAGCCCTCTATTAAGAAGGTAATCAACACATTTTTCTTCTAAGCCTCGAAAGCCCTCAATTCACAAAATATCAACACTATTTTGTCTACCTATCCATGGTTGCTCTCAATATTAATAATAAATTGATTATTATCTCAAAATAAAATAAAAAATCTCCAATAATATAAGTTCGTGGAATAATCTAGTAGTTATATTAATTATTCATAGCATCGCACAAGTCGGTGATTTTGATATAGCTCTTGCAGAGTATCTCAAGATCGACCAAAGTGTTATGAGCTCAGTTGAATGACCAAGAATTAATATCCATCATCCCAAAGACCATATTCATGCTACAAAAATAATATTTTTCTTGAAAATTATGAGGTACATGGAAACCTAACACTTAAACATTCATATTAAAATATAATACACAACATTTTTTTTAAGTTAAATAAATAACGGATCACACACCATCATTTTACTTAATAGATTTAATGAAATTGGTTTGATATAAAATATTTCCTTTTATAAAAATTAATATTTACTAGAAATGATGATATTAAGACTCATGATTTTCATAGAGAAAAAAATAGGCGGTCACAATTGAAACAAAAACATGAAATTATGAATAATATTATGATTTATAATTATGATTATACACCAGATATGATTGAATGCATGAAATGAATTTATGATTGTAAACCTATTATGAATAAAAAAATATTATAGTTACTATCATAAACAAACTATACTATTATAATTGAAAACCATACATGCAGTTATGATTGAAAACAATACATTATAAATCATATTCATTGGGCATAACCATGGAATGTATCTCAAATAAGTTTTTTATTTCCGAAAAATTAGTGCTGAATTAAAAAAAGCATAATTTTTATTCAATATTTTCAAATAATTTCTCATGTTATCCTCATAGTTTAATTTGTTTTATAACTATTTTCTTCACCATAGTAATTAGTTTTTCAGCATAGGTATTTTACCTATAACAGATAATATAAAATCATCATTTTTATATAATTTGGGGAAAATGATTTTGAATGTTAAATATATTATAGAAAATAAAAATTCTATGTGTTGAGAAAATAACTATTAACATAATCACATAAAACATCCTTTTAACCTAAAATGAGTTAATTAATTTAATATACATTTTAATAATAATTATGAGAAAAACTAATTTTTGTTTTTACCTAATATTAGTCATTATTATTTCAAATATTGAATCCATTTTATAAAATTCAACTCACATAAGTTGTATGTTTTAATTTAAAATAGACCTTCAAAACCTTAAAAAATATAATTATGTAGAATTTCATTTATCAAGAATAAGTAGATCCTATATGAACAATATAACCAAAAATAATAATTAGATTGAATTAATTTCAATATTTATATATATATATTCAATATATTTCATCAAATTCATTCATTATCAATTCTTATTTTAATTAATTAAAATGTTTATACATTATTCATTTGAAAAAAATTATAATTTTCTTTTGAATAATATCTTTTTTATCTAAAAATTTTATCATCATTATTTAAATAAAAATGATATTTTATGAAGATTAAATTACATATATTAATGGAAATTATTATAAAAAATGGAGAAATTGTTAAATACTGCATTTTTTAATATTTATAAAATATTATTTCTAATGGTAATAATGAAAAATTAATTCTATGCATATTTTGAACAAGTAAGTTGAAAAACAATTCATCATATAAATTTATTATTTTTTCTATTGAAGTTTTAAAATATTCTTTATATTATAATTTTATTAAATTAGGATATTATTTTACTAAAATCGAGGCTTGGGGTTTTATTTATCACATGAATTTTTGGAGATTGATTTTCTATAAAATGAAATATATCTTAAAATCTCACGGTGTTACATTTAAAGTATATATTCACTCATAATGTTATGAATACGTGCCATATAAGATCGTTGGATTTGAGTAATGATTATAAATTTTCAATACATCACCATGTTGGGAAATAGAAAAAAGATTTCCTAATGCTCTAATTTAGAAGTACCATTCTAGTTTATCCATGATGTAGATTGAAAAAGATCCAATTTTTCATGATTTGAAAAGTATGGATATATAAATATTGAAGCAAAGGGATCAGTAATATCTTTCTCAAATGACTATTTAACTATCTATCAAAGTGATGATTCAATATTTGTACAATGACAGTGGGTAGATTACAAAGATATTGATAATGGTGCCTTAGTTCAACCTTTATTGGGATAAAATCATATGTTTTGGGAACTATTTATGTTTTACATTCAAACCTAACATGTAATTAGTGTATCAATCTTTGCATATGAAGCCTAGAGCTTGTGACTTATTAATTACATTGGCATGAGGTAGAAGTAATTTCATCTCGATGGAATGAATGTTTTAGTAGTCTGGGTAAACAAGATATACATGATTCCCACATTACTTTTGGAAAAAAAATTATATCATATTTTTTTACAATATTAGTAATACCACAAGAATATCCTCTCACATCAGTTATATCACACATCAAAGAATTATTGGGTAAAGATAAAAATATGGGTGAAATCAAATTCTATATAAGGTTTATGTTATAACAACACTATCTTAATGTACATCAAAATTTTATTATTTTTGTGGAATACTAAATATATTACAAAATTAGACACCAAAATATCATGTTAGTTTAGATCCATTGGAAACACTAATACCTAAAATGTGGTATAATAGTGAGATACATATTCATCCACATTTTTATCCAAGACAGGAACCCCTATTAGACATATCATATATAAAATATATATTTATAACCAAGGGAAGGATATAAAAAAATGGAGAGCTAATATGCTATATAAGGGTAAACAAGTGAGATATGTACTCATATACAAGAGAAAAGGGGAGTGATAATGTAATTATAAAATTACAGGATCATACCCTGCATATCATAAAAATGAATCACGGAATAAAGGTTAGTAGTTCAGAAGGAGTGAATCATAATTAAATCAAGATCATAATATATGATGGCATAAGAGAGGTGTCAGACATTAATTTGTGGTATATACAATAATATGTAATATCATTCCCCAAATGGAAGGACACGTGGCTATAACATATCATGGAACTTCTTGGGGACTTCACCTACTAGGTGTGACACACAACAACCACTAGTTTCTGTCCTTTCCTATTAAAGGATTAGGTTTCCAAATCCACTTATAGTGGATCATGTTTCCACACCTTCCCATAGTGGATTGGGTTTCCCAATATTTTATTTTCATAGTGTCTACACCTACTGGGCAGTTCATGTAACACCTCAAACCCTTACGTATATATTTAATACCTTAAATTGATACATTTGTATAGATACAATCTTCAAATCCAACGATACTAAAAAGTTTAATAGTTTTTGAAAAATACATTACATGATTGATACCCATAATACATGGATAAAAAAATCAATAAAAATAATAAAGTTAAATAAAATCAATTCATGAAATCCTATTCACATATTTAATCTCTATAACATGGGGAAATAAAGAATAATAAGGGAGATATGAAATGCTAACTAAAGATAAGTAAAGAGGATGCAATAATGATCCTTTGAGAAAAATAAACATGGAAAGGTAATTAACTAATAAAACATTCCATTAAATTAACTACATAAATCGAATTATTTTTCGAATTAAAAGAAACTGAAACACAGGTCATTTAATCAATGAACATAGAATGAAATGTATCCATATACATTTCAATGAAAAATCTCTTTGGAAGATAATTACAGAATCTAAATTAAGGATATGTTTAATTATGGGATGTATGTTTCCAAGGAACACGGTATCTTTATCATCAAGATATATTCTCATGAAAGTTTAAAATATTCTAATTTGGTCAACTGATTCGTCTCATGAGACTACTGATGCATCAAGATTCTATCTATAACTATGCATCACCAGTGTCGTGCATGTCCAAAGCATTCCTCGCATATTGAATAATTGATTTACCAATGTGGAATATTGAATATTTTTATAGACTATAAAATATGGATTTATCAATAATTACCATGTGTAGGATAAGTAAAAACAAGGGTTATTGAGGTTAATGAATGGAAATACCATTGAAATATCATTATAAACATTCTTGAAGAAAATATTCTTTATACATCGTGAAGTGTCCCATACCACTTTGAACTACTTGAATCATAATCCACAAGAAGGTATATAATTTAATTAAAATTATAATTTCATAAAAATAAAGATATTCTTGATATACAGTGTCAATTTTTGGTATATGCACCATATATAAAATCTAATTGTTTTGTTATAATGAATAAGTCTTAATTGAATGTAAATTGAGGTGAAATTCATTACATTGAGTGTGAATTGTCATGTGTATTTTTATATTCCATAATAATAAACATATTTTAATTATTTACATTCTTTAGATTAATTTTCATGTTTATTGTTACTTCAATTCCACTTATTATAATTTTTAAACAATACATAAACGATTATTTTTATATAAGCTGTTTTTGAACAAATTCGATTCTTGTGTGAAAAATAACATTGGTAGGATGAATATACTCAAAGTATTATTATATAAACATATCCAGAATAATAATCATGGCATAATTATGAGATTTATAAATCAAGTATACTTTAAACACCCATCACTAAAGGTTGTTATGAAAAATGAACCAACGTTACAATCATGGAGATGATATTTCGATCATATGAAAATGTAATGTTCCCAAATCTCTGTAATCATTATAGAAAAAGGAAACAAATAGAATACCATTCCATAGTGATAATTATACATAAATAACATGTTATTTTATAATATATACTTATATATAAAATTATTGAAATGTAATGTAATGACATCGTGTGGAGGAGGAGGTAGTCTACACATATGTGACCGATGTTATCAATTTTTAGTGTGTGAAATGGGCAATAAATAAAATGATATATTAAATTTTTATAAATTAAATTATTGTATGATTATCATAAAGATTTTATTTATTTTATAGATATTTAATTAAAACCATCATATATATAGTACATGTATAGGGTGAACGAATCACGTCGCTTTAAGGGGAAGTAGTCCACAATTACAAATACGATTTTCTCATATTTACACAAAATTAAAATTATAAATGTATGAGTTATAAAATAATTACATAATAATTGAAAAATATATATCATATATTACTAGATTTTCCATTACAATTTAAAACCATGAGAGGTGGTAATTTGAAAAATAACGAAACCATGTTGTGAGGCTGTAGTTCACCATATAAATAAATGTAAGTCCATTACCCTTTAGATGGACGTGTGTATAAGTGTAGTACAATCCATTAGAATGAAAAATATTTTTATATTTATGATACTTTTGTAAATATATTATAGTTGAATAAGAAGAGTTTATCTGGTGGATAATGAAAATAAAACTAAATATCTTGAGGAAAAATGTTACCTTTTATTCAGGTAACATAGATTTGTTTGCACCAAAGGGATTCATTAGCTAGATTTCATACCAAAGAAAGGATTATAGTTTTAGCATTGGTATTAATAATATCTTTTTGCACCGAGTATTCTCTAGCCAATGTGGGTTGATATTTGTGAGGAATTTGGACGGATGGGTGGCTTTTAATACTAAAGGAAAAAGACACACTCAATATTATTGAAAAAGATTTATTTGATCCCCTAGTATTACTTGTTACCCATGTGTCCAAATGGACCATTATAGAATGGTATAGGTGTATAGGAAAAATATTATTCCTCAAAATATATTTTTTACATGTTTATAGGTAATTATAATCCATAAGAATCTAGATTACTCCCTTATAAAGCTTAATTTTTACATAATAGATGTAATTAATTTTAATTACATTGACTAATATTTTTCCTCAAAATCTAAGTTCAAATTAGTAGTCAATATAAATTATTATTATTACAAATATTCAATACGTTTTTCGAAATTCCAATCCGATAAGTGGTTGAAAATAATTTAAATTTAATCCCTAGGATAGGGGCACCATGCATGTTTTTAAAGTTGAAATATTCAAAAGATTGTGATGTTTTTATATTAATTTATAAATTTAAATTGATTCAAAAAAATGAAACTGGATTAAATGATAAAAAAATTAATCTAATTAAACAATAGAACAATTTAAAAATATAATTTATAATTACAAATAAATTTGATGCAAACACAGTTTAGAATTAAAATTCAATATTTTTTCACTATTCACTAAAAATGAAACAACACATAAATATTTCAAAAAATCATAGTATCATAATTTCTATGTTTGTCTATTAATAATAAATTTTATATTGACTTATATTATTTATTAAAACATTAAAATTATGATTTAAAATATGTTATCCATTAAAAGGTGGTAAAACTGCTTGTATAAAAAATAGGTTTTTATGTGTAATATTGGGTTCATTCTCATTGTATTCCTATAAAATAATTTGGAATAATATTAATTATATATGATTTAAAATATAAATTTAATTAATATAATTCAAAAATAGTATTGCATTTTTTAATTATAAAGATGCATATTCTTTTGAACATAAATACTGTCTTTTATAAAATAATTCTCTTTATATTCATTTGATTTCAATATTAATTTGTAATTAATATGGAAATGATGAATTGATTTAATATTTTTTATAAACCATATATATGCATATATTAGTTAATAATACTCATAACCAATAATTTAACGACTCAGTTGTATGTTTTTATATTGTATAATAATATTTTAATAATATATTATTATTTATTAAAACTCATTTAAGCGTGCTACACAAGCCATTGATGGGAGTCAGAATATTATGTAATGAAAGATCACCTCGTTGTTCCATGAGAGATTTCTAAAAATTAGGCTACACGTAACATCATATTAATTTTTTTTATTAAAATGAAATCTATGAAAAAAATTAAATTTATTTTTAATGTAAAATAATTAAAGTTCTAGGTGTTACCTTCTCCCCCATTAATAAACATAATTGTCTCATTTTAAACTCAATATCAGTGATAAATGAATTTATATTTGAAAATAAAAAATCCAAACAACCCGTATAGTAAATAATTTTTATAACACATCTTTTTAATAAGATAAAAAGGAAAATGTGAAGGTCACCACAAAACTAATCATTCATATAGAATAAAATTATTAAAAATAAGGACATTGAAAAAACATGAACGTCATGTTATTATAGATATTCATAGAGAAAATATTCAACTATAATTTTTTGAACAGAAAACCATTTTCTAGAGGAAAAAATAAAATACATCGATATCATAAAAAATAATGATAACATGACATTGTTTTTGTTTGAAGAACATTTATACTATTTTTGAAGAATTAATTAACTCTTTATGAATATATGTAAATATAATTACGTGAAACATTTTTATAAGAACAATAATATCCTTTAGTCACACCTTAAACCATTTTTACCTACTATCTTAGCACATGTTGCATCATATAATGAAGTAACACATCAATCTGTCAAACCAAATTCATGGTTCAACTAAGACAATTTTTTATATAGATAACTTTACCAAAATATTATTTCCAACATAATTAATGGAAGATCACTGAATTTGAAAAATGAATTTACCATATAACATGATATGGATTTTTATCATCACATACCAAAAAATGTGAATATGGTAATGATTTCAATTACCATATAACGTAATTAAACTAATGAATATTTATTATTATATAAATAAAACACATTTTATTGGATATATTTTAAAAATACTAAATTGTTTTAAAATACATAACTGATATCATAAAATAATTTTTTTTATAAATCATTACATAGTTCCAAGGTTATCAACACTTGTCTGATTTATGTTTTCCAAACCAATCATTTCATTATTTGAACATCATTTTATAAACATTAAGAACATATTAAATTTTATCCTCAAATCAACCATGTGTTTCCCAGAATGTTTAAAATTATATTGAATCACCATTCTTGGTACCATTCAACATATGATCTCAAATACTTATGTAAATAGTACTATAGTTCAATCCTTAAAATTTTTTCAAATCATATGATGAGAAAATAATCAATAAAATAATTTTTCAGAATATTTTTTTTATTTGATATATAATCATATTAATAATTCCACTTCAGTTGTGTAAATAACATATTATTGACTTTGATGCCAAAAATTCATCTAATATACTTTCCCCTGAGGCATGAGGAATTTGTTTTCATAGTTCCCCATATCTATATAGTTATAACACTAAATAACGGCATTTTTATTTTTTCCTTTCCATTATTTAGCATGGTCGCCCTTAACTCCACACTTATAAAAATCATTCATTCCATTCATGATTTTACTAGGTTGACTCTTTCCACAGTTATCACATGTGGTAAAATCATTCCTTCTATTCTTATTTGACTCATTACATTTTAATGGTGTTCAGAAGAAATCTTCTTATCATGGATTCCTTTCAATATATAGGATTTTGAAAATTCCTTCTCCATTTTTATGGAACATAGATCTTGTTCTTAATATGATGTAAAATTATGGGAGACTGAAAACATAATTATATTTGAAACATTTCCATAAATGAAGTAGTTGATAATACACACATTGTTACGTATGTAATCCTTAGCATTCATAGATAACCCTGTAATGTTTGCTTCATAATATGAAACAATCCTTTCTTCTTTTTTACTTTAAGATAAGAAACCTTATATACGTATCAATTTTTTGATCAATATAGAAATATTTATTAAATAATGTGTACTTAAATGTCCTATATTCCATGAGTGATATTTATTCTTCCCCTCTAGTATTTTGGATCAAGAACTACCATTGATCATCATAACCATTGATTCAATACACTAAAAGTGAAACCTTATCATATTACCCACATCCCAATTCCATAAATATATTATCAAAAAACATAATGCATTGATCATACTACATTGAATTATTTTTTCCAGCAGATGATAGGGCCCCCAGTCACATAATACTATCCAACATCGGATATTCACTCTGTAGAATAAAATTCTTCATTTCAGAATTTTTTTTATAACCTAACCAAGATGCCCAAATATATCTATAGCGTTTTATGTTTGAATAAAATCTATATTGAATTCAATAGTAGGTAAATTAATATATTTTCCATGATTATTGGTACAAGTCTTCCTTTCATGGTCCATTTTTAATCAATGGTATATATAGATTATATTATAAAAATATGATCTTTATATAATTTTAAAATTGGGGTTACACTTAGAAAAAAAATTTACATCATATTTTATAGAATCATAAATTTGTGTCTCATTGGGTATCTATTTACTTTTAAATCATTCTCCAAGATTTGTAATGAAAATTTGAATTATTCTACATTAATACCCCAAGAGTTTTAAAAAATTATTATAGTGAGTTTAGTTATCCTATAACATGTTACGCTAACTCAAGCTAGATGCACCATTTCAGAGTTTTTACCACTATGTACCTCTGTTCCAAAACTGCATCCACTTGTAGTATCCAAATATAGATTTATTTCTAGGAAAAAGCACATAATATACACATGACAAAAATTCTTGGATGTTCATCTATATTTATCATAATTTTCTATCTTAGTGTGATGTTAATAAATCTAAATTTATTAAATATAGTTTCAATGGATGATGATAATACTACTTTGATACAAACTATGATGCCTCAACCCCAAAATCCTGATGCTTATATATTACTTTATTATATTGGAATAGATAAAAACATCAAATCACAAGGGCCCGAATATTTTACTTGTATTGAAAAACTAGATTATAAGAATAATACTCGTCAAATTTTGGGAAAATAAACTAATTAAAAGATACATAATAGCCATAAATAAACTGCATTCTTGAAATTTTATTTAATGATTTATTCTTCATAACCTTGGGAAAGGAAACACAACAATGGTGAGTTTAAATTCTCAGTAAGGGTAAAAAAGAAGAAGAACTAATGAACTGTTGATAAAAATCAACATGGGAAGGTAAATAACTAACAAAGACATTCCATTCAAATTAAAACATAAGTTAATATATATATTGAAAGGTAAGAATCTGAATCACATGAAATTTAATCAGTGAACTGAGAATGAAATGTATCGCCGATGGAAAATCTCATGGATAAATAATAATATAATTTAAATAAGTGAAACTGATAATTATTGGATGCAATGTTTTCTAGGAACATGGTATAATTACCATCAAAATGTATTCCCCTGACAGTTTAAACTATTCAGATTTTTCCAAGTGACTTGTTTCATGATATTACTAATGCATTATGCTGCAATCTATAATTGGACCCCACCCATGTCATACTGATCCAAATAATTCATAACATTTTGAATAATTGATTTAACAATGTTATATATAAAATATCCATATATAGGAGAATATATGTATTTTTTTATAATTTCCTAATATAGGATATGTAACAAAAAAGGGATGTTTTCATTTTTAAATGTAAATACCATTTAAAGATCATTAAAACCATTCTTGAGTAAAATAATATTTATACATTTGAAAGTGTCCCATACCACAATAATGTTATTGAATCATAGCACACATAAATGAATAAAATTAAATGAAGCATAAAATTTAATGACAATAAGGATATTAATTAAATAAATAGTCAAATGTAACTTCATACACCACATATAAAAGTCAATTTCAACATTATAATAAAAAAACTCAATGGAATGTAAATTGAGAAGAAATCACTTACCTTGAGTATGACTTGTCATGTGTATCTTTTTATTATTGAATAATGAACTTTTTAATTTATTTAGATTTTTAATAAACCTTTCATGTTTATTATTATTATTAATTCACGTATATCAATGTTTTATAGAACTACATAAACATTTAACTTGGCCTCGGGAGTTCTGAACAAATTTGGTTCATGTGTCAAGAACGACTTTGGTAGGTAAACTATGGTTAAAGGGGTCATCATAAAAACATATCCAGAGTAATAATTATTACATAATTATAATATTAATAAAATAATTATACTTATAAAAAAATCAAGAATTATTTTTATTTAAAATTAACTGATGTTACAATCATTGAGATGGTAGGTCGTATATACTTATTAGTATCGTTTCCATTTGTCAATGATAATTATGAAAAGAAGGCAAGTAACACTATATCATTCCATAATAATTAATATAACATACACGACATGTTATTTAATAATATATACTTATATATAATATTTATATTATTTAAATGAATCACATCATGTGGAGGAGGGGGTAGTCCACATGTACACGACTTATATTATAACTTTTTAGTTTGTGAAAAGGGTTATATTGAATATGATATGTTATATATTAAGATAAGTAATTATGATATGAATATTATATATATAAATATTATGTTTTTTAGTTATATTTAATATAAACATTCATTTATATGTTCTATGAATAGTGTGAACGAATTACATCACTTTGAGGGGGCTGTAGTCCACATTTCAAAAAATGATGTTATCGTATTTACATAAAATGGAAAGAATAAATGTATGAGTTAAAGCCACGTAAAGTCATAATAAATATCATAAATATCATATATTAATATAATTTCCATCATAATTCCCAACCATTAAAATTGATAATATAAAAACGAATGACAAGGTTTTGTGATGTTATTGATCAACATAACCATAAATGATGTGCTCATTACCCATTAGATGGAAGTCTGTGTAAGTGTAGGTGAAAACCCTCGAATAAAATCATAATGACATTATATGAAAAATGGATGTATTTACACCATATAAAATAATTTACGATTACAATTATAATGTTTTTTTGAAGAGAATGATAACAATTACTAAAGAAAGTGAGATCTCAATGTTGGCCGTTAAGAATGATATTGAGTATAAGAATATTTAAACATTCCAAAGTGTCTCATTCCACATTGGAAAATGTAAATCATAATATACATGAAAAAATAAAATTAAATCAATATTATAATATCATGGGAATAATGAGATTCATTACATTACATGTCAATGGATATTATATAGAAAATATAAAATAAACTAGGTGGATTAAAAAATATATGTCTATATGGAATGAAAATTGGGAAGAAATACATTACATTCTTTTCTTTTTTTAGTGAATGTACATTAGCCACTTGTATAAGGGTATTAAACATGTTAGATACTTATTCCATAACCATATAAATATTTATGATATCATATATTATATTATTATAATATCTTATTGCTCATTTATTACCAATATTTTATTGTTTTTATTATTTCATGTTGTAATTGTATAGTTTTACTAGTTCAATTGTAATTTTTACTTTTTGATACTATGAGGGGATTATCATATCTACAATTTCTACCATGATGTAATTATCATATATATTTTATTGTAAATTCATTACATTATTACATTTTCATATACATAAGCTTAAAATCCAATGGGACATAATAGTTTATCAGTTTTGGAAAACCATATTACAAAAATGATACATGTAATATAATTGGAAAATAAAATAAAAATAGTATACTTAAGAAAATGAAGTAAATTCAATCCTAGAATTATTATTCATTGATTTTTCTTAAATACCCTTTGAAAGAAAAAAGAATATGGTGAGGTTAAATTATTAGTAAGGGTATGTAACATGGAAGAAATAATGAAATGATGAGAATAATTAACATGTTAAGGGAAATAATTTAAACAAATTCCATTAAAATTACTAGGTAAGTAAAAATAAATATTTAATGGAAAGAAACTTGAACAAATTACACTTAATTAATGACCTGATAATGAAATGTATCAATTGATATATCGATGTAAATTCTATTAGAATAATAATAAATAAATATAAATGATTTAAATGCTTAATTATTGTAATCCATATTTCTTGGGAACATGGTATCGTTAAAAATAGAATATATTCTCATGAAAGGTAAATATATTAAAAAAATTTAAATTATTGCACTCATGACACTAATAATTCATTGAGGGGTTATCTATAATTGGGCACCACCCAAGTCATATTTGTCCAAAGCCTTCCTCATGTATTAAATAGTTTATATAATAATATTCATTATCAAATATCTACATGGAGTAGAAGATACAGATTAATCAACAATTACCGAAAGTATAATAAATAAAAACAATGGTTTGTTATTTTGATGAATTGAAATACCATTTCATGTTAATTAAACAATATGTTGGAATATAATGTTTATGATTTCCAAAGTGTCCCATTAAACCTTGAATCTTTAGAATCATTATCTAAATGAATGAATAAAATTTAAAAAAACCTATAATATCATTATAATATGGATATTCTAGATAAAACATGTCAATAGGATGTATATAAATAACAAATAATTGTTAATTGGTTCATAATAACAAATAAGTCTCCATGTAATGTAAATTGAGACAAAATCCATTAACTTGAGTCTGACTTATCAGGTGTGTATTTATATTATTAAATAATAAACTCATGTTCAATATTTAAACTATTCATAAAATTTTTCATGTTTATTATTATATTTACTCCTCCTATTACAATTTTTTATACAACAACTTAAAAAATTATTTTGACATCCTCTGTTTTTTAGAAAATTTGGTTCATGTGTCTTGGATGAATTTGGTAGGCTAACTATGGTGAAATGATAATTTTTACAAACACTTCCAAAAATAAGAATCATGAAATATTTACCATATTTATAAAAAAATATACTTTTAAAATCAATCAAGAATGATTGAAATGAAAAATTATCCATCATTAAAATTGTAGAAACATTGGATCGTACAAATGTGTGAGTAATGTTCCCATTTTGTGTGATCATTATAGAAATAAGGTAAGTTACACTATATAGTTCATTAATGGTAATGAAATCATAAATAAAATTTTATTTAATAATATAATTGTACATATTAAATACTCATGATGTTAAAAGAAACAAATCATATCTAAGAGGCATTAGTCCACACATCCATGACTGAAATTATAACTTTTTAGTGGATGAAAAAAGGTAATAAATTAAATTACATATTATATTTATAAAAATGTAATTTTCTCATGTATATAATAGTTTTTTTATTTATTTAATTTATATTTAATTAAGACCGTCCATTATATGATCCATGTATACTGTGAATGATCACATTTCTTTGAGGGGGTGGTAGTCCACACCTCCACTAACGATGATATCATATTTACACAAAGTTGGAAGTAAATAGGCATGGGTTATAAAATAATTTAATAATAATAAATAATTTAATAATATCATAAATATAATCTTTTGACATCATTTTCATCATACTTCTATACAATGAGAGGTGGTAAAGGAAAAACTAACAACATCATTTTGGTAGGTAGTACTTCATAATACACATAAATGGTATGTTCATTAACCATTAGATAGAGGTGTGTTTATGTGTAGGTAAGACCATATAATAACAAAATATTAGTATATTTAGGATATCTGTTTTTATTATAATTATGGAAAAGATGATTTTTCTAGCGGATAATGAAATTAAAAATAAAGAGCTTGAATAAAACTTTACCTTTTATTCTAGTAACTCTATATTCTTTTCACTCATGGGATTTCTTGGATAGATAAATGGAATTTTAGAGGCTTATAGGTTTGGAGGATGGATGTTCAGGGGGATATATAGATAGATATTTTCTAATAAAATGTTGTGTGGAAGGTGTGAGAAAGTGGGGGGGATGAGTTCATTTTTTTAGTGGAGGCAATTGACACACATGATATTGTTAAATAAGTATGTGTTCCAAAAGTATTAATTGTTTCCAATTCCTACATATGGACCATAATGAAATATTAAAGGTTTATTGGTATCAATATTTCCATAAAACATTTTTTCCACAGATTTATATATCATTTACCCATTAAAAATAAGTTTTTGTCCCCTTTTAAGGTTAATTTAAAATCAATAGATGTAATTAAATTTAATTACTTTATCTAATTAATTTTTAAATAATAATATATTACCATATTAGATATTATAAATAATCTTGATTCTAAAAATTTATTTCATTTTCTAAAATTAAATAGCAGGTTTTTGAAAAATTAATTGAAATTTAATCACGTAGATGGCATAATAATGCAGGTCTTTAATGTAAAATGTTCAAAACATTGAGATTTTTTTATATTCAATTTCTGAGTGAAATTAATTCCAATGAACTAAATGGGATTATCTGATATATAATTATTATAATTTATCATTAAAACTAAAAAATAATAAAATTTATCCCTATAACTAAATTATAATTAAGTATTTTTGATGTAAAATTGATTATTTTTCAATATACGTTAAAAATTAATAAATCATAGAAAAATACTAAAACATCAGGCTAAACTATTTATTATACATATATTCAAAAGGTAATTTTTATGTTCAAATGTAAAATTTATTAATGTTCTAAATTTTATATTAAAATTACATTCTCTATTAAAAGGCATTAAAACTGCTTTTATAAAAATAAAAGGATATTAAGTGCCATAATAGTTATGTTGAAATATTATATTGATTATAATAATTGGAATAATGTAATAAATATCCTATTGAACATATAAATTTAATTAATATCATTCTGTAATATTAATTAATTTAAGTTACTAATATAAATCTAATTTTTTATATTAGAATAGTATTTTATAAAATCATTTTATTTGTATTCATTATGTCTCTATATTCATTTTTAAAAAATAAGTAACCAATAAATTAATATAATATTTTTGTAAACAATATATTTTAATAATATTTTCTTATAATTCATAACAAAAAATTAAAATTTTAGGTTTTATCATATTATTTTAAATAATTATATTTTTTGTAATAGATTAATGTTTGGTAAAACATACTCTTGCATGTTACACATGTCATAAAGGAGAGTTATTCATCCATGTTAGACATGATAACATCAGTTTTAAATGTAGAGAAACATATTGTTTCTGTTGAATGTAACATAAACATAACTTCTGGTTTCATTGTAATGAAATCATGGAAAAAATTAAAATTATTCTATATGGAAAATAAATTAAATTCATTTGTTTTTACAAGAATCACCACCATAAATTCCTTTTAAGTGATCGGGTATCTGCATTTTTTCATATTGTATAAATCTCGTCAACTTGAATAACATCATTTTATCATGAGATATAAATTTTTACCTAGTGCATTTAATGGATATGTATGTTCTACCAATCCCATAATAAAGTCATTCATACATATTTCAGAAGATAATAAGTCATTTAACATATCTTGTCCCTGAAAATGATATGGGTTTCTCAACATAATGTCATAACCCATTAAAAAAAGAGAGTCTCAAAAGTAGTAGTTCAAAATAGAATATAATAATTGGAGAATTAATGTGTTTCATAAACATATAACTGGTGAAAGAGAAATAGGATTCATAAATATCTTTCCAACCAAACATAAACCATTCAGAGAAAAAATATGAATGGATATTTGGGTTCATTTATCAAAAATTAATGATTATCACCAATGGGTGTCATCGTAGATGGAAAATAATTTGGAATGATCCTTCTATAAATGTTTCTTGATGAAAATATATGTTCTTCGTTAAAAGAATTATTTTAAGACATAAATCATTTTTGAAAACAACTTTCATTGAAAATTATTTTAAATTAGAAAACAAGGCATTAAAACAATTTTAAAACAATTACCCTTGAATACATATAAAATATTCTTGAAATAAATTTTAAAACATTTTTCTTTCAAAACAAATTGAAAGTAAATAATTAAGGATCGAAATCATTTTAAAATAAATTCATTTAAAAACTAATAATATATTATTGATATTTTTTATTTTTTTTAAATATCTTTTGAATGCATATAAAAGATTTTTAAAAATCATTGAAATCCTTGTTTTTGAATAAAATATTTTAAATATTATAATGGATGTTTTTGATCGAATTTAAAACACTTTTTAAATAGAATCCATTCCAAAAAAAAAATTTCATTAAAAATAACATTAAAAATTATAATTTACAGAATATTAGGAAATAATTTTGTTTAAAAAATTAAATTTTTATTCATGTAAAATACACATCAAGGGAATGATGGACATTATAATGGGAAAATATTTACATACCGAACATTCCATTTTGCACCATAAAAAGTTTAGAAACATTCCTTGACCAGAAAATGAAAAGTAGATTATTTTTAAAAAAATCATTTTTAGAAAAATTAAAAACATATGTAAAAATGAATTTTAATGATAATAAGAGAAATTTATAATATGTTTAGATTTTTTTTCGATAACATGGTTTTGATGGAAGGAAATTTTTTGACTGAATAGAGAGTTAAAGTTAGACATTTTTTGAAAACACATTCTAGATCATCTTATATACCAAAGAGTGGAAACATGGTACCGCTACTTTATTATATTTTGAATTACAAAGTGGGTAGGAAAAATAATTAGAATTCACCAGATATGAATCATATGATTTCATCAATGGGAGAATTAATATTAGTAATTGTTGGGAAAAATCCCTCAAGGAATCATTGAATCATTTTTGGGTTTGTTGGGTTTATTGATAAAGTAGGCCTCAATGTTTTGTTTTTGGACAAGGTGGGATTATAAGTTATGTTTGTTGAGAAAATGATAACTGAGGGTTATTTTTCAGGTTCAAGAGATTTTGTTGACAATCCATTATTGACATAAGAGCCTTGAAAAAATAATAGACGATCTGGACGTAGTACAAAAAGAGAAGATACATGGTGGCACCGTTTTGTAGTGTTTTCCATTATTTTTAGCCTAAAAATTGGAAAATGGAGGGTTGTGTATTTGGAAAAGTATGGTGCGTGAAATATTTGATTGGATTGTGAAATAGAGGAATGTTGTTTTTTGGGAAAGATTTGATTCAATATATGAAGCTCAAAAATTAGAAAATGCATGAGGTACCGAAATATTGGAGCGGTGCGCGAAATAAGGTGTTGCATGAAATATGTTTTTTTCTTTCTCGAAGAGGATTATGGGCTCAAGGATTGTTTTTATCATTGAGATCATGTTTTTCTATAAATGTGAGGTAACCTCTCCCCATTATTTATAGCTGGAGACTTATAGAGATCCTATGCACAGATGAGTTAAAAAAATACACAGAGAGAATTGCATGAAAAAATTAGTGTTGCACGTAAAAATGATGTTTCACTTAAAAGTTATGGTTGTGTAGAAAATGGAGATTACGTGAAATAGTTGAGGTTGTTTGAAAATTGGATTTGGGATTGTGTGCAAAGAGGATATTTTGCGCGTGAATCAATGTAATTATGTTCAAGGAACAGTAAGGGCCGCTTGTAAAATTTGAGGTTTCCAAATTCAATTCTGTGGTAAAGCAGTATTCAACTATAGATGAAAGTTGAACCTCAACATAGAATATATATATTGTTGAGGATGCACGTATTTAGTCAAATTAAGAGACCAATAAATCTCTAAGTTATGAGTGAGTATTTTGAATAAGCAGTGAGCACACATTAGTTGAGAGAGTAGTGAGCTTTCAAATTGTGACTTGTTGTAAACTAGATGGGATGGTGAGTCTTCTCTGAACTTTTTAAATAACAGTGCACATTTTTTTGGATTTAGAACATTGGCACATCGCTAGTGTATGAACATTGGGAATAACCCAATGATGGTGAACTAAGTAAAATTGTTGTGTCCTGTTCTTTCTTTAGGATTTTTTCATACTCTATATTGGGAAGGATAGAGAAGAGAGTTTTGTATAAAAGTGAAATAATGTCAATTGGGATAGCTATGTTAATCTACCATCGCTCGATTCTCCCCCTCTTAGGGTATCAATCCTAGTGTACATAACAATTGGTATTATAGGGAATGTTTATGATCAGTGTTTCTCTCTCAATTAAGGTTTCCAATCATAAAGGGATTAAAATATTTGATGGTAATAAGTGTCAGTTATGGATGAGTCGATACTACACTACTTATGATATTTGGGAAAGGATGTTTATACCTCAAAAATTAATGCTATAACATCCGATATTAAAATGGGTGCACTATCAGAAGCTCATTAAAGCTATTTGGATGCTTATTCCAAGGGAATCAATGCTTCAAGTGGTTCCCTATCCAATTCTATATATACGAAGTTGATGTCATAAAAAACATCACATGCTATGTGGGAAAATCTGTTGAACATATATGAAAGATATTCAAGGGTCATTGTGGAAAAGATGCAAGTACTATGGAAAAAATGATGAAGATCTAAGAATGAACCCAAATGAGTCCGTTGATGCATTTTTAATAGGGTAAATGTTGTAGTAGAGGATATGCAAGTTCTTGGTGAAGTCCATGGTGATATAAAGATAGTCAATCCCATCTTGAGGAAACATGCACCTCACTTTAGTCTAAATGTTATAGTATTGTATGTTAATGACCTGAACGAAATGATATTTGATACATTATATGGTACTTTAATTGCATATGAAATAAGAAACGTGGATAATGATTGTAGAGACCCGAAGCTTATCGTACATGGACATTACATTACTTTTGTAGAATACTTAGTACATAACAAAAAAAACACACACACAAGGATCATAATAGTTTAGTGTCTTTGGAAACTCGGAATAAAATCTTCTAATCATGGTGAAAGATCTTCAACATCTCCCATAAAGATCTTCCTTTTTTTTACCTAAAACCTTTCTTTATATCCTGGGGAAAAGAAAAAATAAAAGGGTGAGCTCAAATGCTCAGTAAGGGTAAACAAAAGAAATATCAATCACATCATATACATAAGCACATAACTTTTGGAAATCTTAACCTGCAAAAGAGATCATAATTTCATAACATGGGGTAAATCATGACAGTGAAATGTAATCACAATAATCCTAACTTAAAACATGAAACTTTGTGGCATTCACACATAATCATAGAGAATCATTTCTTGTTAGTCAAGACTCATTTCCAAGACTATCTTAGTGGACAAAGTCCCTTTTGGAATCGAGTAACCCTCGTTTCAGTCCTGTTTCACTGAACCGGTATAACCTACCATTCCAGACCTATCTATCTCATGAGATATAAAATCTTTACCCAATGCATTGGAGGGAGATATAGGTCCCACCCATCTCATAATGATACCATTCTTATGTGTGCCACAAAATCATAAATCATACATCATTGCATAACCCATGTAATAAAAATGGGATTCTTAAACATCATGACATCATAAAACAATTCATATAAGATAAAGGAATTCATAAAAATAATTCCATCACAACATAATCAAATCAATGTAACAATAGGGATAAAAACAGAACCCTATGTTATCTTATATGGAAAATAATTTTGATAAAACACTTGAAATGAATTCTTGAGGAAAATATCCTTTCTTCTTCAAAATCAATTTCTTTTCACAAAACGTCATGAAATTTTAAAAGAAAGAGATTTTATTGAAAATAGTCATGAATTATTTTGGAGGAAGATTCATGAAAATAAGGCTTTATAAAACCGTAAAAATCCGTTCGTGTCGTTTATGTTTAAAAAAAACATTCTTCTCGTACTTTTGTCGGAAAAGTCAAAAAAGTACCTCGTATGAAAAACGAAAAAAGATTCCTTTCATATCTTTTACTAAAAACTCAAATAAGGGTAAAATAGGACTTAAAAAATTGTAGGTGAATGGAAATAATATTACATATTGAGGAAACATGGATGTGGATGATAAAATACACCCCAGTAAATACTAAAGTATAAACAATCTCGGATAAAAATGAGATTGTGATATTTCCCTTACCTTAGGTCCGATTTGCTTTGTACGTGTCCGAAGCTCCTGTATAATGGTTTAAATAATGTTATTGACTTATTCCATAATCATACATATTGATATGATATCATATATGGTCATATTCTTAGCTTCTTGTTAGTAATATTTCATTGTTACTTGTTACTTGGGTCTTTATTGCCTTTTGTTCTTATGCGTGTTTTGCCGAATAAATTCTTATTCTTCTTTTGAGGTTATATATACCTTATATCCAGAATGGTATTAGTGTAACATATATCATATTTATTCATTAAATTCATTTATATAATTACTATGTAATGATGATCATGTAGAACGAGTCGCATCACATCGTGGAGACGGTATTCCGTACGTACGCACGAGTGATGATATCATTCCTATGATCGTGGAATTGTATTGGAGTATATATATATTATTTCAGTCTCAATATTACTTTATAATAATCATAAATAGTTACTCATTACACTATTATACCCATCCTTGTAAGGTGGTGGTGGAAAATAGATTACACCACGGCGTGGAGACGGTATTCCGTACGTACGCACGCGCGGTGATTTCATTTTTCCATAGGATGGATAGAAGGTGAATTAGGGTTGTTTCATATTTATAATAACATATCAGTATATAAGTAATACTGATGTTATTACTTTATCATGAAACAAATAAAGAAGAATAAGTTGAAGAAGAAAGAAATTGAAAAGATCGGTAACAGATATTACCTCTTCTTTGGAACGCCTCTTTGAATCCTCCACTTAGGGAACTAAGATTGTTCTTTGAAGAAGACCATGACCTCTAGGATTATTCTAGGGAAGTGTAGAGGAGAAAATGGCAGGGTTTGGTCGAGCTTGAGTGCTCAAATTGGTGCGAGGAGGAGGGGGAGGAGGTGTCCTTTTATAAGGGAGGAGAGGGGCACCTTAGGAATATCTCAAAATATTATTTTATATTAAAGTCAAAATCGGTTTATAATGGTTCCAAAGGGTCTTATTTCAAAGCTAAAGTGGGGATGGGTCGAAATCCTATCATCCAATAGGATTTAGACAAGTTTAGGGTATTATGTTAACCTTATCAATTAGATTTAACTCTAAGTTAAATAATTTAACTTTTACCGTGTCTTTTTGTTTTCTTACACTATATGGTTAATACACTTACTATAACATGCCAAAAGAACCCCAAATTGTTTATTATTAATATATATATCCTTATCTAAGTCATTTGGCCGAACCTTATATTTTTATGAATAAAATAACAATTAATTATATAATATTTGATTTAAAAACTATTTTGTGTCAATTTTGACACTATTTGATATATGATTTTTGTGAAAGTCATAACCGAATTATATGTTCGACAAAAATGATTAAAGCAACACTAATATATCATATTAACCTATAAAATTAGTGGAATTCATAAAAAGTCTAAAATTACATTTATTTTGGTACTTATAATATTAATTATGTCAATATTTCATTAATAAGATAATTACTGCATCATCTTTGTGTCAAAAATAAATTAAATTATTTGATGTCTAAAAATTACAAATAAAATACCATTATGTAGGAAATCGTTTTAGCTTTATAATGAATATTTACAATCTAATTTATCTTATGTATAAACCTATATTAAAAATGTTTTAGTAAATAAACTTTGATTTTAACTCTTTTAACTCTTCTTTGAATTAAATAATAATAAATATCCTAATCTAATCCAAGTGGGCCTAAATGATAATATTTTACACTTAAGGTTGTTTTCGGTCGAGATAAACTTGTCCAATAGGATTAGGACATGTGTTAAGGTAATATTAATATAATTTTTACCCTTAATTACCCTATTTACTTTTAACCGTGGTAAATAAAAGTAAAAAGTTACTATTCACCAAAAATTATTTTCATCTCATTGAACCAAATTTTACTTACTGACATCAACCGTGTCTCTCGGATTTTTTAAATTCCTTTCACAGAAGCGGTAAAATTAAGTTTTATGAAAAATTCAGTTTTTTAACTACCACTTAGTAGTTTCACTATTCATCAAAAATTGAAGGTTTTCAGAAAAATGCCAAAATTTCATCATAAGCTATATTTCATATTCCGAATTCAAAAATGAAGCCTATTTTAACAAATTCATAACATAGAAGTTTCATTAATTAATTTTATAATTAAATCCCGCTGTTAAAACAAATAGCGTGTTTTTAAGAAACAATATCTATCAAAATATTGACACTTGTTTATGTCTGGTTTAATTGTGAAATTACATCCAATGACCAAAATTGTATTAAATTGTAAAAATATATTCTAAATATACTTTAAAACTACTCAAATTAATATTTTATCACTATTAATTATTTCGATTAAAAAAGTTTTTCTTTAATTATAATTTAGTAATTTTCACTATTCATCAGAATATGAAAGTTATCCGAAATGTACCAAAATTTCACCTTAGGCTAAATTCGATACTCCGAATCCAAAAATGAAGTCCATTTTGAGAGCTAAAATTTCTAAAATTTTAAAAAGTGGTTATTACTATTCATAACGGCTAGTTTTAATAATATTTTAATAGTATATCGTTGTTTCGTGAAACTCAGTATTGCGTACTACACACGCTATCGAGGAAGGTTGCGATTGCGTGTAATGCAAGGCAAGTCAAGGATGCGTGTTGTGCAAGCTCCTTTTGGTGTAGCGTTCAACACAAGACATTAGTGAAATTAAAAAGAATATTTTTCATAGAATTTCGGGGTGTTACATTCTACCCCCCTTAAAATGAATTTCGCCCTCGAAATTCGTCGGGGTTATAAATGGTTTACTATTTGCAAGTTTCTTTAATAGAAACCCACATCGTAAAAAGGAATACCAAAACCAATCTTTAAAAACAAAGGTATGAAAGGTAACGGTTACCCAAATAAACTAATCACTGGGTTTCCACATAGGTGAAAATATGGATATGGAAGAAAAATCTAACCATCGTGTTCTGATGGAGAGTGGTAGAGAACATGGATATGGAAAAGCCAGTAATCACAAATCCATAGATTGGTGATGATATAAGGTACCATATGATTCATCAGGTATAAGATCACTAGGACAACATTTTTGGTTTTTAAGATCATTTCCCTAAAGTTGAAAATTTGAATTATAATAAATACTTACTTTATTTTGGTACAATCTCACTGTTGTTCATGCCTTGAACAATTTCCACTTCATCTCTTAAATAAATGAAGTTGAATTTCTTATTCCTGAAGTGTTAGCAGATCATGTGATAGAATGACGGGTCATTCCATCTGTCTCAAACAAAAGGTTAGAAAAAATTATATACATAAGTCGATCTATAGTGAGATTAATCATATATGGTTCCTAAAATGGACTTATACTTCATATATCATACTGCTTAATATAATAAAACTAGTTTCTACTAAACAGGGACTTCCTGTAGGCCAGTGGTAGGTGATAAAGGCCAGTTGCATTTTGGTTGTGGGTTCGATTCCCACAGCCTTGTCCGAAGCGATGGGCTGTCGCCCATCCTGCAGGTTGTCCTTTTTCTAAAACTATACTACTATAATATCCCATCAATAATATCAAAAAAAAAATTCTATCCTTAAACAATACTAACTTATGTCCAACATAATCCATTCCAATCTTTAGGCTTATCCATAATACTACAGTCCACTCTCACAATATAGTGAAAACGACTACCAGAGATTAAATACAATCGTTGATCCCCATATATCATAAGATATGTCTTGTTGGTCACATTCCAAACATTCAAAGGCCTTAATCATGTATTCTCTTAAATACCCATTGAACCTTAGTGAAAACATGAATGCAGTTAAAAGTTAACACTTTCCACATACCAAAATCCTCAAAATTCTATATACTCAAACCATGATATCACTTAGTCCTTATGTCAATCATGAGCTCATGAATAATGTTAAACATTTCTTTTTCTCGTTTTCCCTTCATTATGCGCATATCATCTTATTTCCAAAAATATCTCAATTACTTTGAATACCATATTAGACCAATACATAAATATTCCAATACTCCATGATACAATATTATTTTGGAATCCCATTACATAAACACTTAATCATTCCACCACATCGTTGTCATATTCAACATCACCAATAGTGATCACATGTAACTTCCCTTTGTCCTTTGCCTTTAGTGGTTGCTCATGTTGATCATCACTAACCCTTGGATTAGGGAATTTATTAGCATAATGCCCCATTTCCTTGCACTTGAAGCATTGAAGTGTTGGTGGTGCGTTCTCTGCAGTGTTTGCTTTATTCACATCATTAGAAACCCTTTTTCCATTACTTCGACACTCAGCTGCTCGATGACCTTCTTTTCCACACTTAAAACATTTTCTAGTCCCTTTAAGACAATCTCCACCATGCTTCTTTCCACACTTTGTGCATAAGGAAACATTCATCTTCTTTTCACCATTATTCTGAGATTTCTCCTTGAACTCCATCTTTCGTTTCTTTTCAAAACCATGAGATGGATATGTAACACCAACTTCCATTTCTACCTTGATAGCACAACACACAATTTCTTCATAGCTACTGAAGTCTCTTATAGCTAATTCCCTTTCGAAGACTTGGTTTTAAGCCACTGAAAAATCGATCAACTTTACTTTCAGGTTGGATGATAATGCCAGATGCATACCTTGCAAGTCTTGTAAAATTCGCTTCGTATATACCAACAGATTCGTCATCTTTTTTCTTTAGTTCAAGAAACTCCTTCTCCATCTTTGTTCGAAGAATACGAGGGAGGTACTTATTGAAAAATAAGTTCTTGAACTCGTCCCATTCCATGGACTCAATTTCATCTCTTTGCCTTGTATTCTTGATAAGATTCCACCATTGATCAGCTTCACCTTCCAAACGATATACTGCTAAGATGACTTTATCATGTTCAGAACATTGAAGAACTGAAAATATCTTTTCAGTGGTACTGATCCATTGTTCAACAACAAGTGGATCAGAATACCCACTGAAAGAAGGTGGAGGTTGCCTCATGAAGGACTCAATAGAATATTGTTCCCTTCTCAGCTCATTTGGAAGTCCAGAATGATTTATAGCTTGTGTAAGTATAGCAATAAGATTTTTTACTCCATCTCCCATAACATTTGTTTGTTCAGGAGGACAATCATTGCATTGTCCATTGCATTGATCAACATGGTTCTTTTGGGTTCCAGCCATCGTCTAAAACCCAAAAAGAATAGTGTGAGAGGCAAAAATTATGCTAGGGAAAACAACATAATAAAGGGGAAGTACCTTCAATATCTAACATCTTAGGTTTAATTCTATGATCGTTAGCGTAGTTCTAGTACTATAACCTATATGTATACTTAACCTTAGGGACATCCCTAGACATATAGTAGAAAGATCTCTAGGGATCTCACTAACGTTTTCGCATCCTAGTTTACAAAGGTTGACTAAACCTTTCCTCTGATACCAACTGTAGCGGTCTGGAATTACTTCCAGTGGACTATAATTGATACCTATCAGGGCACTCCATGGGCGGCTACACCCCCTGGGTGGGACACAGCACCATCCCCAGTGGTAGCCATTTCTTCATGAAGCCCTTGGGCGGAGAGCCATGCTTCGTCCAACGCTCACATGTGAGAGTTCCCAAGGATCAGATACATTTCTACCTCCTTTGCCTCTGATACCAACTGTAGAGACCCAAAGCTTATCGTACATGGACATTACATTACTTTTGAGGAATACTTAGTACATAACAAAAAAAACACACACAAGGATCGTAATAGTTTAGTGTCTTTGGAAACTCGGAATAAAATCTTCTAATCGTGGTGAAAGATCTTCAACATCTCCCATAAAGATCTTCCTTTTTTTTACCTAAAACCTTTCTTTATATCCTTGGGAAAAGAAAACATAAAAGGGTGAGCTCAAATGCTCAGTAAGGGTAAACAAAAGAAATATCAATCACATCATATACATAAGCACATAACTTTTGGAAATCTTAACCTGCAAAAGAGATCATAATTTCATAAAATGGGGTAAATCATGGTAGTGAAATGTAATCACAATAATCATAACTTAAAACATGAAACTTTGTGGCATTCACACATAATCATAGAGAATCATTTCTTGTTAGTCAAGACTCATTTCCAAGACTATCTTAGTGGACAAAGTGCCTTTCTGAATCGAGTAACCCTCGTTTCAGTCCTGTTTCACTGAACCGGTATAACCTACTGTTCCAGCCATGTCTATCTCATGAGACATAAAATCTTTACCCAATGCATTGGAGGGAGATATAGGTCCCACCCATCTCATAATGATACCATTATTATGTGTGCCACAAAATCACAAATCATACATCATTGCATAACCCATGTAATAAAAATGGGATTCTTAAACATCATGACATCATAAAACAATTCATATAAGATAAAGGAATTCATAAAAATAATTCCATCACAACATAATAAAATCAATGTAACAATAGGGATAAAAACAGAACCCTATGTTATCTTAGATGGAAAATAATTTTGATAAAACACTTGAAATGAATTCTTGAGGAAAATATCCGTTCTTCTTCAAAATAAATTTCTTTTCACAAAACGTCATGCAATTTTAAAAGAAAGAGATTTTATTGAAAATAGTCATGAAATCTTTTGGAGGAAGCTTCATGAAAATAAGGCTTTATAAAACCGTAAAAATCAGTTCGTGCCGTTTATGTTTAAAAAAAACATTCTTCTCGTACTTTTGTCGGAAAAGTCAAAAAAGTACCTCGTATGAAAAACGAAAAAAGATTCTTTTGATATCTTTTACTAAAAAATAACCTAAGGGTAAAATAGGACTTAAACAATTGTAGGTGAATGGAAATAATATTACATATTGTGGAAACATGGATGTGGATGATCAAATACACCCCAGTAAATACTAAAGTATAAACAATCTCGGATAAAAATGAGATTATGATATTTCCCTTACCTTAGGTCCAATTTGCTTTGTACGTGTCCGAATCTCCTGTATAATGGTTTAAATAATGTTATTTACTTATTCCAGAATCATACATATTGATATGATATCATATATGGTCATATTCTTAGCTTCTTGTTAGTAATATTTCATTGTTACTTGTTACTCGGGTCTTTATTGCCTTTTGTTCTTATGCGTGTTTTGCCGAATAAATTCTTATTCTTCTTTTAAGGTTATAGATAACTTATATACAGAATGGTATTAGTGTAACATATATCATATTTATTCATTCAATTCATTTATATAATTACTATTTAATGATGATCATGTAGAACGAGTCGCATCACATCGTGGAGACGGTATTCCGTACGTACGCACGAGTGATGATATCGTTCCTATGATCGTGGAATTGTATTGGAGTATATATATATTATTTCAGTATCAATATTACTTTATAATAATCATAAATAGTTACTCATTACACCATTATACCCATCCTTGTAAGGTGGTGGTGGAAAATAGATTACACCACGGCGTGGAGACGGTATTCCGTATGTACACACGCGCAGTGATTTTATTTTTCCGTAGGATGGATAGAAGGTGAATTAGGGTTGTTTCATATTTATAATAACATATCAGTATGTAAGTAATACTGATGTTATTACTTTATCATGAAACAACTAAAGAAGAAGATGTTGAAGAAGAAGGAAATTGAAAAGATCGGTAACGGATATTACCTTTTCTTTGGAACGCCTCTTTGAATACTCCACTTAGGGAACTAAGATTGGTCTTTGAAGAAGACCGGGACCTCTAGGATTATTGTAGGGAAGTGGAGAGGAGAAAATGGCAGGGTTTGGCCGATCTTGAGTGCTCAAATTGGTGTGAGGAGGAGGGGGAGGAGGTGTCCTTTTATAAGGGAGGAGAGGGGCACCTTAGGAATATCTCAAAATATTATTTTATATTGTAGTCAAAATCGGTTTATAATGGTTCCAAAGGGTCTTATTTCGAAGCTAAAGTGGGGATGGGTCTAAATCCTATCATCCAATAGGATTTATACAAGTTTAGGGTATTATTTTAACCTTATCAATTAGATTTAACTCTAAGTTAAATAATTTAGCTTTTACCGTGTCTTTTTGTTTTCTTACACTATATGGTTAATACACTTACTATAACATGCCAAACGAACCCCAAATTGTTTATTATTAATATATATATCCTTATCTAAGTCATTTGGCAGAACCATATATTTTTATGAATAAAATAACAATTAATTATATAATATTTTATTTAAAAACTATTTGTGTCAATTTTGACACTATTTGATATATGATTTTTGTGAAAGTTATAACAGAATTATATGTTCGAAAAAAAATTATTAAATCAACACTAATATATCATAGTAACCTATAAAATTAGTGGAATTCATAAAAAGTCTAAAATTACATTTATTTTGGTACTTATAATATTAATTATGTCAATATTTCATTAATAAGATAATTACTGCATCATCTTTGTGTCATAAATAAATTAAATTATTTGATTTTTAAAAATTACAAATAAAATACCATTATGTAGGAAATATTTTTAGATTTATAATGAATATTTACAATCGAATTTATCTTATGTATAAACCTATATTAAAAATGTTTTAGTAAATAAACTTTGATTTTAACTCTTTTAACTCTTCTTTGAATTAAATAATAATAAATGTCCTCATCTAATCCAAGTGGGCCTAAATGATAATATTTTATACTTAAGGTTGTTTTTGGTCGAGATAAACTTGTCCAATAGGATTAAGACATGTGTTAAGGTAATATTAATATAATTTTTACCCTTAATTACCCTATTTACTTTTAACCGTGGTAAATAAAAGTAAAAAGTTACTATTCACCAAAAATTATTTTCATATCATTGAACCAAATTTTACTTACTGACATCAACCGTGTCTCTAAAATTTTTGAAATTCCTTTCACAGAAGCGGTAAAATTATGTTTTATGAAAAATTCAGTTTTTTAACTACCACTTAGTAGTTTCACTATTCATCAAAAATTGAAGGTTTTCAGAAAAATGCCAAAATTTCATCATAAGCTATATTTCATATTCTGAATTCAAAAATGAAGTCTATTTTACCAAATTCCTAACATAGAAGTTGCATTAATTAATTTTATAATTAAATCCCGTTGTTAAAACAAATAGCGTGTTTTTAAGAAACAATATCTATCAAAATATTGACACTTGTTTATGTCTGGTTAAAATGTGAAATTACATCCAATGACCAACATTGTATTAAATTGTAAAAATATATTCTAAATATACTTTAAAACTACTCAAATTAATAATTTATCACTATTAATTATTTCGATTAAAAAAGTTGTTTTTTAATTATAATTTAGTAATTTTCACTATTCATCAGAATATGAAAGTTATCCGAAATATACCAAAATTTCACCTTAGGCTAAATTCGATACTTCGAATCCAAAAATGAAGTCCATTTTGAGAGCTAAAATTTCTAAAATTTTAAAAAGTGGTTATTACTATTCATAACAGGTATTTTTAATAATATTTTAATAGCATATCGTTGTTTCGTGAAACTCAGTATTGCGTACTACACACGCTATCGAGGAAGGTTGCGATTGCGTGTAATGCAAGGCAAGTCAAGGATGCGTATTGTGCAAGCTCCTTTTGGTGTAGCGTACAACACAAGACATTAGTGAAATTTAAAAGAATATTTTTCATAGAATTTCGGGGTGTTACAATGATGTTATAGAAAAGGAGAAATCCAGAGAGGTGGCATTCAAGGCCATGAAGAATCTCACTATTAAATATTATTATGAAGAAGAAGAGATAGATAAACTATGCCATTCCATTCCTCAATTATTCAAATAGGAAAAGGAAAGTTTAAATGGAAATAACCACTTTCCTACATTATTTTTCAAAAGGCTTGTCATCATGCGTCCTGGTTCCCCAAAAAGATCCATGTAGATGATGATGTTGATGAATTTGAAATTCCCAAGAATAAGTCTTCAGCCAAGATGAATGGAAATAAACAATTCAAGAGAAATTTCTTCTAGAAGAAGATTTTTCTTTCACAATAATGTGACGGTTTATATGAGTCCAATGATGAATAGGTTGAAGAGATAAGTAACTACAAAGATCATGGAGAGAAATATATGGTGGATGTTTTCGGTAGATCTCAGAAGAAGGAAGAATACAAAACTGATTAGGATGAATAAAAAGTTGAAGGAAGGGTTGACATGAATGTTGAATTCAAAATATCTCATAAAGAGATAAACATTTGGAGAGAGAAAATGAATAAAGCCAACAAGGTGGTACAAGATTCCAAACTCTACATTAAATAGAAGGAAGAAGAGAAGTAAGAGCTGGTAAAATAAATTTAAAAATATAAGTCTTCTATGACAGAGTGCTCAGAAAATATTGATGTAAAAAAGATCAAGGTTGAATAATAGAAGAGAGAGATCAATGGATTGAATAACACAATGAATGATCAAGTTAATCATATCAAATAACATGAAGAAGATGTCATTGGTTTTGTGAGGAAAATTGAATGATCAAGAAAAACTATTGACCCCCTATGTGACATCAGGTAAGAAGATCATTCAAAAGACACAAAAATTTGAAGTGGAGGATAGAGGTCCATAATAATGAATACAATATTCAAATCTAAGTGATAAGGCTTTCATGGGGACTGAACAAAAATGGAATGTAATCTTGGTTGAAGTTAGACTGCAAGCACTTGATCAGAGATTGAAATCTGATATGGGTATAAAAGTAAAAATATTAAGAGATCCCAACTGAAAACATGTGTTATTGAAGTGACATGCTGGAATGTACCACACATTAGGTGATTTTGCTCTGGAAGGATGGGGCACTCACAAAATGTGTGTTCCATAGATAATATATATAGAAGGGAACAAGAGAAAAAGTGGAGGTCGAATGGAGATCAGTAAAATAGATTTTCTTTTGAGGGACATTTTTTTGTGTTGAGGATTTGGTCACAAGGATAGATATTTTACATCAACCATTAAAAAGATTGCAGTAATGAAGAATCTTGGTAGTCTCAAGCCACAAATCAAGGATTCAATAGGTGATCTGAAAATTCAAAATTGATTTATAGCCTTACAAGATAAATTTGATCCATCATACTCTGGGAATGATCTAGATTCTCAATATATGCTGAGTCTGAAGACAAAAAATGTGGATCAATAAGAAAAGCGATGAGAAGACAGTGGTTTCTAAACCTTCCTTTAAAGCATCAGAACGTTATAGTGTATGGATCCGTGATAGCAGTTATACATCTTAATGACTGGTAATAACGATCTTGTTACAAGAATAAAATATGAAAAAGAAGTAGTTTTCATTTTTTTGGAAGTGATGATGTCCTGAAGATTGTTGGCTCAGGAAATTCCATGTTTGGGGGTAAATAAATAAGACGTGCTAATGTCTTAGATGTGTAATGCCTCAGTCAAAATTTTCTCAATGTAATTCAACTATGTGACTCAGGGCATTCAATAAGGTTTACTAAGAAGACGTGTATTTTCAAAGGATGAGATGGTGCAGTTATTCTTCAAGGGAAAAAGACAATTGAAAATATTTACCTTCTAAGTAGTGATAGAGATGTTTTCCTTTTTATCTACAGAGGAGGAAAATATGTTATGGCATAAATTACTTGTTCATCTATTCCAACCTTCCCTAGAAGAACTGGTAAAGTGTTATATAGCAAGAGTTATCCTCAGGCTATCACATGATCATACACATACATGCGATTCATTTCAATAGGTGGAGATCATCAGATATACATATAAAGTGAAGGAAAAAAGTCTACCAAAGTGCTGAAATTGGTGCTTGTTGATGTTTGGGGACCTATATCACCATGAACCATTGACATAAAGTGATATTATGTTATGTACATTGAAGATTATAGCAAAATAGAATGGGTATTTTTCATTTCCGATATGTCTAAAGTGTTCAGTTTCCTAAAACACTATCTGAGGGAATATGAAAGGATTCATGGGAAGATAATTATGAAGTTTCATATAGAAAATGGTACAAAATTACCAAATTGTAACGCGTAAGACTATCTCGAGAAACTTGGGATAAGTCATCAAGTTACATCAGTAAGAAAACCCCAATTGAACGGAGTGGTTCACTGGAGAAATCAAATAATCAACAACATGTACATAATGATGGTTATAGAAAAAGACCTATAATATAAATTTTTGAAGGAAGCTGTATTGACATCACTCTTCATTTCTAATAGGGTTCTGTTATTTACAAAATAAGGAAAGGCTTCGTCTGAGATGTGGTATAGAAAGAAGCCAAAAATGAAATAATTTCGAATATTTGGGTGTAAGTGATTCATTCTCAACAATGAAAAACATGGGAAATTTGAGTCACATGTATATGAGGGGATATTCATTGGCTGATCAGGATAAAGAAAAGAATACAAAGGTTTTAATAAGAGGATTGGAAAAGTAGTTGAGATTAATGATGTCACTATTGAGGAAAATGAAGAGAATAGTCAATATCACAGTGAACAGTTTCTTAACGAAAGTGATAAATAGGACAGTAACATAAGGTGTGCATAAGTAATAGATACTGAATCAGAAGAGGATAATAATTATGAACAACAAGAAGTCAAGCCGACATCTCCAAATAAGAAACTGATTTGAGCTGAAATTAGTAGGAATAATATCATCGGTGACCATATATCACCAATTCAGACTAGAATAATGAATTCATTATGGAATATATCTATCATATCTCAAGTTGAACCAATGTTTTATTCTGATGTTGTTGAAAATGAAAAATGGGTTTAGATAATGAATGAAGAGGTAGACTATATTGAAAAGAATCAGACTTGGGAGGTTGTTTTGAGGTCAATATATTAGAATGTCATCAGTACTAAATGAGTTTTTCCCACAAGATGAATAAATTTGGCATAATTATTGATAAAAAATTATGACTAATGTGAAAAGGATAATCTCAGATAGAAGCTATATATGTTGATGAGACATTTTCACCTATTTCAGGGTTGGGGACAATCAGATTATTCTTAGCCATTATAGTGAAAAAAAAGTTTTAAGTGTTCTAGATGGACGTCAAATATAAATTCTTGAATGTTTTTCTTGATTAAAAAGTTTATATTGAGCATCCATATGGTTTTATCAATCATAATGATGAGAAAAAAAATTCGGCTAAATAAGGCACTTTATGGGTTCAAGCATGCACCAATAACTTGTTACTCAATACCTAATCATTATTTCAAGAAGCTTGGTTTTCAGCGTGGGGGAGTTGATTAAAATTTATATTTCAATAATTATTGTAATCAAATGATGATGGTTCAGGTATATTTCTATGACATAGTATTTGGTGGATTAGACTAAACACATTGTAGAAAGATTTCAGAGTTTATGAAAAATGAGATTGAAATGTCTCTGTTTGGTTAGATGATGTTTTCCATTTGTTTACAGGTGACACAAGGTAAGAACGGCACATTAATCTCTCAATCCAAATATTCTATTGATGTTTTGAAGATATTTGGAAGGTAAAATTATAAAGAGATTAAGACTCTCATTTCTACGTAGATAAAAATTTTAGAGGATAATGACAGCATTGAGGTTAATATCCTAGAGTTCAAGAAAATCCTTATAATTCTATTGTACCTTACAACAACACAACCTAACATTTTAATTTCCACATGCCAGAAGTGATATATAAGAGTAATCCCTAGGAAATCCACATGACTATGGTGAAAACAATACATCAGTATATCAATGAAAAAGGGGATTTTTGCTTATTGTTTTATGGACAAAACAGAACAAGAGTTATTGGGATATACAGATGCAGATTGGGTTGGTACTATAGATGACTGAAAATGAAAATATGGAGGTTCATTTTATCATGGTTTGATGTGTATTTTCTGGCTATCAAATATAAAATATATAATTTCATTAAGCACTGTATAAGCAGAGTATATTGCAGCCACGCAAGAATGCATTGAATTGTTATAGATGAAGAAACAATTTGATGACATGGGTGTGTCTATGAAGTCTCCAATCAAAATTTAGTGTGATAACTCAAGTGATATAAATCATAATAAAAATATAATCCAACATTCAAGAACTAAGAACATTGAGATCAAATATCATTTTATAATGGAGAATGTGGAGCAAGGGCTGGTGAAGTTGGAGTATGTGCCTACATAGCAATAGGTTGGTGATATTCTGATAATGGCCTTACCCAAAATAGAATCTGAGAAGCATCGAACGGCTCTGGGAGTCCAGTCGACTCCGTACACTTGAATAAGTATGGAAGTGGGATCCTCCCTCTCCCCTAGGTATGATGTGTTTTTATTAATGTACTGATATGTTTTTACCCTGGTATAGAACACAACAGAGTGGCCTTTGGGTTTGATGACAGGGGGAGGAGACAGTGATTGTTCAAGGAGGAGACAATGTGGCTAATTGAGAAATCATGAATGATATGGGGGAAAGTGATAGGTGGAGTAGCAAGATAGGGGGAGTTGAAAGATAAAGAGGAGCGGAATCTGTATGTTGAGAGGGGGTGTTTTAAATCTGGCGATCCTAGAAGTGATCAATCAAATAATAGACACAACGACAGCTGAGGGTCGTTATAAATGAAGAAGTGTGGTGTTGGAATGGTGTTATAATTTTTTGGGAAATCATAAAAATTTTTCAGTTTAGATTCAACAATTGTTGTCAGAAATCAAATGATTCATTGATGGACATTTCATTTATTATTGGTTCTCTTTCCGAGTATTTCTCATGTTTGATTAGAGTATTTGTTGAGTGAATACATGATCACTATCCGAATCGCAATAGGTGAATTGGGGATGAAGCATTAACGAGGTATTGTTTTATGAATTTTTTGTAAACAAAACAAAATGGGAATATTTTTGGGAAAAAATACCGTAAGGAATCATTGAATCATTTTTTGGTAAGTTGTGTTTGTTGACAAATAAGGCCTCGATGTTTTTTTAATAGGGTGGGTTTCTATGTTTAGTTTTTTGACAAAACAATCATCAATTGTGATTTAGAAGGTTCAAGAGATGTTGTTGAAAATCAATGATTGATAGAAGAACCTTTAAAAAGGAATGGATGGTATGGAGGTGGTACAAAAAAGGAATATACAAGTTGGAGACATTTTCCGATGTTTGCAAAAAAAAATTGCGTGAAAATTGGGAAATTGAGAGATGTGTTTATGAAAAATGAGGGTCTGTTAAATATTGGAGTGGTTCATGAAATACAAGAATAATGTTTTTTGTGCAAGAGGTGTTTTGATTTTTGAAGCTCATAAATTGGACAAGGCATGAGTGCACAAAATATTGGATCAGTGCGAGAAATACAGTGTTGCGTAGAAGATGTGTTTTCCATGCTCATTGAAAATTACGCACTCAATGAGGGATTTTTTGAATAGGGGTCATGGTTTCTTTTAAATTTGAGGTGACCCCGTAATTCTAAGTATCTCATGACTTATAGATATCCCGAGCTATAGAGCGCGTAAAAAATACACAAAGGAATTCTCACAGAAAATTTTGTATTACACGTAAAAATAATATTGCCCGTAAAAGTAATGGTTGCATGTAAAATGGAGGTTGCACCAAATAGTTGAGTATATGCAATAGGTGGATTTGGGATTTCATGAAAAATAGGATATTTTTCAAGCAAGTCAATGTTTTTGTGCGTAAGGCACAATAAGGGCCGCTTGTAAGATTTTGAGTTTTCCCATTTCAATTCTACGGTAAATTATTATTGAACTGTGGATGAATATAGAACTTCAATAGTTTATCTACATACAGTCGGGGATTCATGTATTCATTCAAATGAAGATACCAACATTATTATAAACTATGAGTGAATCTTATGAAGAAGTATTGATCACACATTAGTTGAGCGAGTAGTGATCTTTCATACTGTTAGTATTTATAAACTAGGAGGGACAGTGATTCTTCTCCGAACAATTAAAATAGAATTGTGTTTTTAGTAGATTTGAAATATTGGCACATCTCTGGTGTATTCTCCTTGGATGTATCCCATTGAGGGCGAACCAAGTAAAATTTCTATGTCATGTTCTTTCATTAAGATTTGTTCATACTCTGAAAAAGGATGTAGCGAGAAGATATTTTTTTTTCTAACAACGAAACAAGATCATAATGGAAAAATGTTTGATTCTATCATAACCCGATCCACCCCCACCCCCACTCATGGTATCTGACCTAGTAGACCAAACAATAATCTTGATAGATAGTGATATTTGAGCTATAAAATGTTACCATTTTGGTAACATTTAGTCATAATAAAATTAAAATGATAATATTAAATTATGATTAAAATATCATGAAAATAATATAATTCATGACATAACATTTAAAAAGTAATATATACACCTCATGGAAAAATATTGGTTCACAATATGGAATGTGTCTCAAAGAATGAAAACTGTGAAAAAAATTACATAAAAGATTTGGTATCTTTGGAAACATATTCCCAATGAATGAAATATATTAAAATGTGAATTTAAATAACAAAAAATTTAATTATTAGAATTATATGATAAATAAAAGGGCTTTATACACACCATGTAAATGAAATTAGTTTAGAATAATGCATGTATCTCATGGAAATAAAAAGTTGGATGAAATTTTGTTAAATAATGTGTCCACTCTCTTCGTACTTATACAAAACTCTTGTATAATTAAAATTATAATATTATTAATCTTTTAATGACCCATATTCTTGAATATAATACCATATATGGTTTTATTATGACTTTATACTTCCTACTAATTAATATTTCCATGCTAAGGTTTTGGTTCGGGTAATGTTTGCATTGTATATTACATTTGTCTTAATTTGTTTTATTTTTGGTCTTCATACATATATAATGAATTAAAAAGTGTAAAAAATGATATAAATATCCTTTATATCCATATTATATGTATTTATAATATCTATATAAAAAACTAATGAGATTTGGAATACACCATTCATGGAGATGGTATGTTGTACGTATGCATGATGGATGTTTATGTTTTTCATTGTAATATTGAATGAAATAATGTAAATTACATATATGTATATATATAATTATAATTAATACAAAAAATTGTTTCATATATATATATATATATCCACTAAACCCATCTTTAATATATTTAATGTATTGTGTGAATGAATCACATCGCATTAAGGAGGTGGTAGTCCACACTTCCCCAAATGAAATTATCGTATTTACTCAAAATTTATTGGATAAAGATATGTGTTATATAATACTTAAAAATGAATAAATAAATCATATATATGTACATATAATATTCTTATAACGTTTCCATATGAATTTCCAACCATGATAGGTGGTAATGGAAAAAACTAACAACATCATTTTGTGAGGTTGTAGTTCAACGTACACAAGAACGGTATGTTTGTAACATATTTGAATGATGTGTGTATAAGTGTATGTATAACCCATTTAATAACAATTCACATATATATATATATATATGATATTTAATGCACTATTTATGCATTTAATATTAACTATTTAGTTAGTACTGAAAGAATATAAAGTAAATTAGTATGAGGAATGATGTTAACTCTTCTTTTGGAAACTCTAATTGGATTTCAACAATCTACTTCATTGTATGGATTTCGTCCCAATGGGAGATATCAAATAGGAAGGGAAGTATATTTTGAAGTTAATTTTGATGATATTGGAATAAAATAATTTTTTTTAGATGTGTGAATAAGGGATATAGTTGGTTCCATATTATAAGAGATTGAGGGGACACACTTTTCTTTTTTTGAAAAAAAGTTAGCTGTACCCACATTTCATCCTAAAAAAAGAAATAAAAAACAAAAAATTTAAATATTGGAAGGTTTATAGCCAAAATTAGTCTATAAAAGAGGGTTTTATATGATTTTAGGACATTTGGGAACTTATTACTAAGGTATTTTTCCATATCATTATTAATTTTACTATAGTCAATCTAATAAATTTTTAATCACCTCCAATAATATTTTTGGAAAAAACCAGGATAATATTAATATAATAAAAATATAATAAAAATTAAATCCTTTAATTTACATATTAAAAAAATCAATTCATTCAAGTGAAAAATTTAATTTTAATACAAATATCATAGACCTGGCAATAAATCCGGTTTTAAAATTTTCAATTTTCAAACTTATATTATGATTTTATATCTAAATTAAACCTAACAAATGACCCGAGTGACCTAAATTGGTTTAATATAGTAATAATTTATCTATTAAGACATTAAAAACATATTAATATATAATTTTACTCTATAAATAAACTAAAAGAAAATGTAGTTTTGAATTAGAATTCAGTATTTTTCACTATTCACCCAAAAATGATATTTCACAGAAAAGTCCCAAATATTCACGCAAATCTTATTATTAATTTCTGAAATAAATTTTTATATTTATTATATATAAATAAATTTCAAAAAGTTCCTAATTTTTTCATTGTTCAAAAAAGGACATAAAAGTGATTTTTTTAGAAAATAGTATTTCCCAACATCTGATGACTTTACCGAAAATTATATGATATAGAATTATAATTTTTTTATTTATATAAAGTGATTATAAGTAATATTTAAAAGTTTGTTATAAATTATTCATATAATTATTTTTAATTTCTATTTAATCACTATCTCATTTAATTAATTATAATAAAAAAATATTGTTTCATTGAAAATTAATGTTGTCTTTAACACAAGAAAAGTCATTTATGCATATAATGTAATTGAAGTCAGTGTTGTGTGTAGAAAATATTTATTTTTTGGTATCATATATTTTAAATAACATAGTGCAGCATATAGAGAAACACTAACTTGATTATTTCAAATAACACAAGCTATATTCTGTGCTTAATGATATGTAAAATATAAAAAATACTTTAATAATTAAAAAAAATATTCGATAAAAAAACATGTTGTTAAATAAGAATAGAATAATCTACCATGATTCAATAATTAATAATCAACAAAAGAAATTATATAAACATATAAAAAATTTATTTAATTAATACCATGGATATAATAATTATAAAATGTGTAATCAATATGGAATGGTAAATAACTGAAAACACATTACATTTAAACAATAAGCTGAGAATGAAATGCATCCATATATAATATCATTGTTAAAATTTAATTAAAAAATTAATTATTAAGGAGGTAAACGTTTAATTATTGTACAACATGATCTCATGCTTCATCATATATCATATGTTAAAACCATTCATAAGATAGAAAAAAAATAAATCTAAAAAAAATTAATGATAACTTAATGATATGTCTCATTAGAAATAAAGATGAATTTTGGATCTATATAATAATGGGACCAACCTATGATGTTAGAACCAAAACATTCATCATACATCCAATGATAATTTTAATTCATGGTTCAATATGCCATACTAATAAATTTATTTTTTAATGAATGATTACATTTTATCATTATTTCCCTAGTTAATCATATGAATTTAAAAATATAATAGAATATATAGAACTAATTTATAGTTTAAGAAATAATTATATCCATGGTAATTGATATGGATATTTACGGTACATTTAATGTCAAATGATATCATGAATGTGAATATTTCTTGGGAAATATAATGAATAAAAAATGAACCAAGAAAGTTAATGTAAATTCGTTTCTTGGAAAAATGATCATAAACCATTCATATAGTGAATACTTATTGCATCAATAAGACATTCCTTGATTTTTGTAATAATAAATTGTTTTATTCTTTGATGAATAAAAATAACAAGAAAATATCATTAAATACTTTTGAGGAAAATATACTTTTCAGTATTTAAATTAATTTTGAAAACAAAATTTTTATATTTAGAAATAATATTTTATTTAAAATGACATGTGAAACATATAAGGGATGTTTTTAATGATTTTACAAGTCATGAATATTAAATGACATGTACATGGCGTTAATGTTAAATAAATATTTCATTTAGGATTCCAATAAAATACAAATTTTCATTGTTTTGAATATAAACATTTAATTTCATTAAAAACATTTTATAATAATTAGAAATTACTAAATATTTATTTAAAAAATTAATATTGAAAAGGGTAAAAAATTGAACAAAATTCCTGGAATAGTGGCTTTTATTGAAGAGGTTTTCTGACCGACGAAAGAACTAATATCATATTTTATTTAAATTTTTTTTTATAAATTTAATGAACAGAGAGTGGGAAAATGGTTTTATTAATTGAAAAAATCATGAATTACCCAAAAATAAGAAAATGAAATTGTTTTATTAGACAATTATCAATCTATTCCCTTTAATGGAAAATAATTCATAAATAAACTCAATTAAAATGTGATTGCAAAAATTACCCTCATAAACCTCATTAATTTTTAGTAAAAAATAATCAAAGAAATTATTATACGTATCAAAAATCAATACAGATAAAAAAGGTTAAAATAAATTATAATATGATCATAAGTAATTACTATCATATTATTATAATGTCAAATATGAAGAAGAAGTAATACAAACAAATAATAAAAAATTGAGTTGTGAAATTATTTACAATATGGTAAATTTTAGTCAAATATTTTTTGATGAATTAATTAAAAATGAATCATAAAATATAATGAATTATTAATGAATAATTATTTTACACATCAATGATGTATTATCTACACAATATAAATTAAATATGCGCACAATAATAAAATATTCATTAATGAAGGAAAATTGAAATGCAATCTCTTGCATAATGCTTACTTTTGGATGAACATGATTTTAGCTTCTATAGTGGTTTTAAACATATAATTAACTTATTTTAGAACTATATTAAAATTTATAACATTATATATGATCTTTTTATAAAATTTTATCTTGCTATCATTAATAATATTTCATTAATATTATTGTTTCATGTTTTAATAGCCATATTTTTCCATCCATGTTTTTCATGAATGTTTTGATTCATTTGTGTAATATATAGTTATAGCAAATCAAGAATAACAATAATGATTTAATTATCATAATTATATATCATTTATAATATAAAATTTCTTATTGAATGTATATTTTTAGAAATGAATCATTTCATGATTATGGAGACGGTAGGCCATACTTGAACATGAGTATGATTCCATTTAGAAATTATCATTATGGAAAGGTGTCAAGTCATATTTTACCATTATAGAGTGATAATTATATAATAAACAAAATATTAATTAATTTTGTATATTTATATTTATCATCAATATGTTTTTGTGATAAAAAGAGAGTCACATCTCTTAATGAAGGTGAGAGTCTATACGCACTCGAATGATGTTATCAATTTTATTTAAGTGAAAATGTAAGGAAAATGATTTATTATCCTATAAAAATGATTAATATTTAATTAATTTCATAATATTTTAAGGTATATCACACACACACACACACATATATACATATAATCTTTATTGTAATAACATTCAATGTAAATCATGAATGAATGGAAAATCACGCCGCTTCACGAGGTGAAAGTCCACTGTACTGGCGAGCGACGTTATCACATCCCATATGGAATGAAAATTAATATTATATATCTGATATAATAAATTTATATGTCTAATAATTTTATATATATCATATATATACCTTAAATTCATTAATCTAACCAACCATGAGTGGCGGTAATAGAAAAAAAATGACATCAGTTTGAGAGGCGATTGTCCGCTGTACACACGAATGATGATTTTATAACCCAATTTATGAATGTGGGGATGGTTTTATGTAACATAAGATTAATAAAATATATCATAATATTATAGATACTGAGTTTTTTATAACAACATTCCAAATTAGTAATAGATGTAGTATGGGGAAGAAATAAAATCAAAATGCTCTTTGAAAAACATTACATTCTCTTTAGGTATCCTCTTTGTGTTACTTCAATTGCCTTACTATGGCAGATTTATGAATGAAATAAGGATTATATTATGATATGAGGAATTCTTGGAACCTATTATTTAGGTATTTAATAAAAAAAATGGTATTAAGGTGTGAATAAGGGTGGAGTTAGTTGGCCTTTTATAATTGGTGTGAGTGGCACACTTATTATTTTGGAAAATGAATTAGTGTGATCACATTTTTAACATTATAAAAGGTCCAAAATATATTTTATTCATTAATTAAATTATATTTTATAGATATATCTAAATTTATATTATAAATATGTGTAAAGACTCAAAAATTTCGAGGAAGGTTTCTTAAATACTTTAGAATTTTATGAGTCTGTGGCTTTTGACAGCAATTGATTCTATGGACCGGTGTGCCCCAAATCAATTTCTGAAGTTTAGCTCGGGAACGTTCAGTGATCAAATGAGTGGGTTTTTCTAAATTTTGAACCGATGCTCAGAATTAAAATCTTAGGGCACCGATGAACTCGCAGCGCCGGTAATTGCTTAAGGGGACACTTACCGTAGTTTCTTTCGTAATGGATGAGAAGATAATTTTGGGGGTTTATTTAAGAAGTAAATAAAAATATTTGGGATAATTTTTATTTTATAAGGTGGTTATTCCTTCCCATGGGTAGTTATGTTTGGGGCCCACAGCCACTTAACAACCCAAGTGTGGATGTTAGAGAGGTGGGGGCCCACACGAGCCCCACCATTTAATTTCCTCTGATCTCATTAACATCCCCTCATTAATTTGTCCGACCTCCATTAAATTTGAATATCTCTACCACAATCCATTAAATTATGTCATCCCATAATTTAATAAATAACCTTCCCCTTTCCCCTTTATTTTTATTTTACTTCCAATGCATTTAATAATGGGGAACCTTCTCTCTCCCTTCTTTAATTAATTTTCATCATGTTTTATTTTATGTGTCGAGTTAATTTGGGAGGGTTTCTTTTCTTGAAGAATACAATAATAGGAGAAACCTATTATTTTATTATGGAGGAGAGATTCGTTGTGTGAGGAAGAACTGGATAACTCCTGAGGTTTTGGAAGAACGTCGGCCTCCGACGAAGAATGAAGAAGAACGCCGGTTCCTCGAAGAACAACGACGCGCCACCAAACCTCTTCTCCGCGATAAGAGAGGAGATGCCGCTTCCTCCTTGACGCACTACGATGACGACTACGAACCATATTACCCACAACGCCTTCTAACGCGATGCCGTCTACCACGACGCCGTCTATCGCGACGCCGATGTTCATCATCATTGTTTAGGTAGGGTAATTTGTATAAATTTATTTATGTGATTTTATACCCTCAGCATGTCGTGAAAATTGTTTGGTGATCTTTAGAACCACTAACACGGTGGGCACGAACTAATGGACAAGTCCAAACACACTACTATTTTGTTCTTGATGTGCGTAATAATTAGTGACGATGAAGCGGGACTGAAATGGAGATTGAAGGCCTTCGCAGTGATGTACAGGTCCCGAGACGACCGCAGGCGCACACTGGAGAAAAAATCGGACCACCGGAATGACTCTGGTGGCCTGCGGAAGTTCTTGAAGGCGCTGACCGCCTGGAGGCAGCGGCGCGCCGCTGGCAGAAGCCCGATGCGGCTAAAGCCGCAGCACCGAGGGCCGTATCTTGCGGCCGCGCAGGATCCATGGGAGACACGGTGCCAGGCGCCACGTCAGCGGATCAAAGGGGGGGGGGGAGTGCGTTCCCCCCCCCCCCCCCGCTCAGCTCACTGGCTGAGCCAGCGTACCCCCACGGCTGGGCCGGGTCACGCAGGCCAGCCCCTGCCTAGCCGGGTCGGGCCACGCCCTACCAGGCCGGACCCAGACACAGGGTGGTTCGGCCAGGTCGGACCGGGCCTAGACCCCCACTTCAGAAAATTTTCTATATTTTACCCATAACATGATCCAGAGACCATTGATCGATGCACCATTATTTTCATAGGAATCCATGGACCGAGGTGGTCATTTAGGTATATTACAGTCGAGGTTTCGGCAAAGTTTGGGTACAGCCGGGTTGGTTCGAACCCGAAACCAACCAGTCCCTTAGAGCGGAAATGCTTATAACATAAGAACCAGACATCCATTTCACGTACCATCAACTGTATTGAATTCTTCTTGATGAGATTTTCCTTTTGGCTTACTCTGATTGAGGTTTGGATGCAGCTGGAGTATGGTTGGGTTGGTTTTATCCTAAAAACCAACCAGGCCCCTGGGACAGAAAAACCAATAACTCTAAGACCGGGCGTCCGATTGACGTATCGTCTGACACGTTGGGTTTCATTTGATGAGACAGAACTTTGGGATACATAAACCCTATAATTCGTTCCAATTGATGTATTGAATCTTTTTCTCGAGTAGCGGACCCTCCCGGAATCGAGCATGTTGTGTGCGGGAACCCTAGAGCTGGCTGCGACTGCATCTAATACTGTACTAGAATCCTCTGTGGGTTCAACAACGACGACTACCATACTGGGATCCTCCATGGGTTCAATGATGATGACTACTGTTCTTGTATCCTGTGTGGGTCCGACAGTACGGACCTCTGTACTTGTATCCTATGTGGGTCCGACAGAGTAGCTGGTCTTGTATCATGTGTGGGTCTGACAGCTTTGCTGGACATGAATCTTGTGTGGGTTCGACAGCTTAGATGAATTAGTGACTATATCCGATCATCTATATCACCTTGTTAAGTGTATACCTTTGTGACATGAGTCTTGTTTCTCAATCATTATCATTGATGTGATTGACTTGCTTTCCTTTGTGGATGGGGTTGTGCTTTCCTGTGTGGACTGGGTTGTGTTTTCCTGTGTGGACTGAGTTGTGCTTGGGATCAAGAGTTGGAGACGTACTGTAACTGATGACTTAGGTATATGTATGGGGATATATCTATGTAGTGTTTTTGATACTTCGTGATTGTATCTTTCCTTTTTTTTATCCTTCGTGGATTCTGAGAGACCTTTGGGGGTCTCTGGGTCCCTACTGAGTATCGTATACTCACCGCTGCAAGGGCTATTCCCGCACTACGTTGTGTTGGATACAGACGACAGACATAACTGATCAAGGTGGACGCTTGTGGAGCTGGACGGTACTCGGAGGTGGACCACTAGGTGGGACGTACACGGAGCGGACGACCGGACCCGAGGAGTTGAAGAGGCTATCTGTACCCACCCTTCAGGTAGGATTTCCGAAGGACAACTCGGTGTTGCTGTTTTTAATTACTACTATTGTACATTCCATTCAGTTGTAATATACATTCAGTTGGGTTTGTATACTTGTACATTTACATTTTAGCACTTAACTTGTACCTAGTTTTACTTAGTGCTTACTTCACTTGGGCACTCTATTTTTTATTATACTTCATAAAAGAAAATGCCTTACCTTCTTTTGGGATTTACACCTTTGGTTATAGTCACCAGAACCTGACTTATGGAAGGCGGGCATGGGGTAGTCACGACACGTGCCTTGAGGATAGGTCTTGACAAATTGTTATAAGAGGAGTAAGTTCTACCGCAGAACGCAGTAATATGATCTTTATATTTTGTGAATAAGTAGTGTTAAGAGTATTGAGTGTGGTTTTTAGTCCAGGGAGTCCAGTGTTGGTAAGACGACCGATGTATCCATACACAAGGACCCTGACCACTAATTTCTGACTCAGTGCATGAAAACACTGATTGCGTGTGTGTTTTCCTTTCAAAAGTTTTCATTGTGATTACTTTGTGTCAGCTCACCATGTATACTGTATGACCGTGGAGAACCTCTTTCCTTTTAGGATGGCCCCACGAAGGAATCCATCTAGGGTTCCTAGTTACGTGCGGGATGGCATCCCACTACGCGACGAGGGCTCGCTGGAGGGCCCCATTTCAGCAAAGGCACCAGTGGTACCACTACCCGCTGAGCCACCGATGCTACCAGCCCCAGTGGAGGAGAGTGCATGTCGCCTGAGCGTGTTGCACGAGTTTTAGAGATAGCGACCACCCAGGATCCATGGAGATACGGATCCTCAGGTAGCCGAGGATTGGCTGGAGGCTTTTGTCAGGGTCTTAAGACTGGTAGGGACACCCGCAGATCTTATAGTGATCCTTGTCGCGAGTCTCTTGCACGCAGCAGCAGGTAGATTGTGGAGACTGATTCCTCAGGTGCACGATGAGTAATCTCAACTATGGACGGACTTCGAGAGCCTCTTCCACATGGAGTTCGTTCCAGCCACCCTCCGTGCAGTGCGCATCCAGGAGTTACTATAGCTGTGGTAGAGCAGCATATCAGTAGCCCAGTACTCAGCGAGATTTACCAACCTCTCTCCCTACATAACTGACATGTTATGGGACCCATTCTTCCGGGCCCGGACCTTTGAGAAGGGGCTGAGTCATGAGATCAGAGTTTCGGCGATTCCCCTCAACATCCCGACGTAGGCGGGGGTGTTGGAGCGATACTTGTTAGTGGGGAGCATTCTCTCCGAGCAGCCATCAGCAGCTAGACCCACCGCAAGACGACACGAAGCAGAGTCTTCTACAACTAGCAGTCGACAGACGACGTAGGGGTCCAAGTGGACCAGGCCGACAGGTTAGCGACATCTAGATACAGGTTCGGCTCTGCAGGGCACCCAGCACAGAGCAAGACTCACGAGGAGCAGACAGTGCTATGCATTCGGCGGGTAGAGCCACATGGCTCGTGACTGCTCGACCCGCCATTCAGATGAGCAGCAGACAGTGGATGGACCTCCCAGGCATAGGAAGAGGTTCGACTGTGGTGGTCCGCAGGGAGAAGGCGGACGAAGCAGAGGAGCTGGCTAAGCAGCGGGTGGTGGATGACGCTTCGAGGCACTACCACCACCACCCCTAGGAGGTCCACCCCGACCATAGGGAGCTGGCGGGCCGAGGTAGGCTCAGCTCCAGGCAGTGGAGGCTTACGAACACGGTGCACCTGAGATGATTCGAGGTACAATCTATGTCTACTTCACCCTTGCTTCAGTTCTTATAGACACAGGTGAAAGTCGTTTTTTTATTGTTGCTGCCCCTGTTCAGAGCTCAGAGATTCTGACAGAGCCATTAGCTCCATCCTTACGCATAGATACACCTACAAGAGCTGACTCGACGATTACGCACTGGTTCCGATAGTGTGATCTTACTTTAGGAGGTGAGATCTTTGACTGAGAAATTCTTGTAGCGGCGTCTAGCCCTTACGATGTCATCTTGGGTATGGCCTCGTTATCTACAGTCCATGCTCAAATCGACTGTATTAGGCACAAGGTGCGGTGTGTCCGCATGGATGGGACTTGGTTCACCTTCCCCGGAAAGATGGGAACCTTAGAAGAATAGGATGGACTTACTTAGAGGAGAGGGAAGCCGATCACACATTAGTTGGCTAGTCTCATCCTCAGAGCAGTTGACATGCGGAGTCTGAGATTTCCTGTTGTGGTGGATCAGTATGCAGACTTTTTTTCTGATGATGTTCCAGGACTACATCCTTATAGAGAGGTATATTTATATATAAACATGTACCCCGGGACATCATCGATATCTACTCCAGAATATTGGAGGGCTCTCTCCATGCTTCGTGAGATGCGGGTATAGCTGGAGTGCTTACACGGGAAAGGTTTCATCCAACCCAGTGTTTCACTATGGGGTTCTCCAATTCTGTTCGCCAAGAAGGAAGATTGGATCTTGCGACTATGTGTCGACTACCGTCGCCAGAACCAGGTGACCGTGAGTAACAAGTATCCACTTCCGAGGTTTGACGACCTCTTCGATCAGATCAACGGAGCACGATGGTACTCAAAGATAGACCTCAGGTCGGTCTATCATCAGCTCCGAGTTTGGGATGAGGATGGGCAGAAGACGGCCTTTAGGTGTCGGTATGGCCACAATGAGTTCTTTCTCATGACCTTTAGTGTGACCAACACTCCAAAATTGTTCATGAGTCTCATAAACAGGATCTTCCAGCCCTACCTTGATCGGTTTGTCGTAGTCTTCATTAACGACATACTGATTTACTCAACCACCGAGGAGGAGAATTTCTACCACTTATGGGTTGTAATGGATAAAATCTGAGAGCACCATACTTATGGTAAGATCTCGATGTTCCAGTTCTGGCTTCTAGAGCTTCAGTTCTTGGGGCATGTCATCTCTGAGGTGGGAGTTGCAGTGGATCCCGCGACGGTCGAGGCGGTACTTTCTTGGGAGCCACCTAGGAGCGTGACAGTGGTGTGGAGTTTCCTAGGTCTGTCTGGGTACCATCGGAGATTTGTTCCAGACTTCTATAGAGTTACATAACCTCTTACATCTTTGACGAAGAAGGGGAAACCATTCGGGTGGTCAGACAGATGTCAGCAGAGCTTCCAAGAGCTGAGGCATAGTTCGACCAGTGCTCCCATATTAAGGCTACTAGAGGAGGGAGTAGGGTACGTAGTTTAATGCGATGCATCAGGGACTGGACTCGGGTGTGTCCTAATGAAAGAGTGAGCAGTGATCTCATACGGTTCACGGCTATTGAAGAATCACGAGTAGAACTATGCTACCCATGACCTAGAGTTAGAAGCAGTGGTCTTCACCCTGAATATGTGGCAGCACTATCTGATGGGTGATCGCTTTATAGTCTACTCTGAACACAGGAGTCTCAGGTACATTTTCTAACAGAAGGACCTGAACCGGAGACAGTGGCAATGGCTCGAGTTCCTCCAGGATTATGACTTTAAAATTGTCTGTACTCCTGGGAAGGGGAACATTGTGGCTGATGCTCTCAGCAAGAGATTGGGCATTCAACTACTTGGGGAGGCATTAGAGAAATTAGCCGCTTTGTATATATCCATCGTGGATAGAGATGGGGAAACCTATCTTCAGTCCCTCACAATAACTCATCCACTACTTCAGCAGGTCAGAGAGGCACATCATGGGGATGTTGACATTGTGGCGCGATGTGCTTAGATATCCTTAGGGCTGGCACCTGATGGATTTTTTGAAGGTGAGGAGCACATCATCATCTTTCGGGAACATACCATGGTACCAGTTGCACTGCAGGACAAGGTGCTGAGGGAGTTCCCCACTTTCCCTCTAGCGGTACATCCAAGAGTAGCAAAGATATATCAGGACATCATATGACAACAATGGTGGTCGAGTATGAAGAAGGTTATGGCAGAGTTTGTTTCTTGGTTTCTCAATTGTTAGCAAGTGAAGGCAGAGAACCAGGTACCTGCAGGCTTGGTACATCCCTTAATGATTCAAGAGTGGATGTTGGATGGGATATCCATGGATTTCATGAAGGGACTCCCATGTACATCAAGAGGACACGACGCCATATGGTTGATCGTAGACCGAATCACCATGTCGGACCACTTCCTACCGATCAGAGAGAAGGGCTTAGTAGAGATCTTGTGACACCACTACGTTCAGGAGATCGTACGGCTTCATGGTGTGCCATCATCTATCATCTCTGATAGAGATGCACGCTTTACTTCCCGGCATTGGAAGAGGTTTCATGAGGCCTTTGGAACACACCTTCGCCTGAGCACTGCCTTTCACCCTCAGACGGATGGCCAGAAGGAGAGGACCATTCAGACACTCAAGGACATGCTCCGTGCATTTCTCCTTGACTTTGGTCAGAGTTGGGAGGATCACCTACCCTTGGTGGAGTTTTTGTACAACAACAGCTAACACTCCACCATCGGGATGGAACCATTCGAGAAACTGTATGGCCGACCTTGCAAATCACTTCTGTGCTAGACTGACCCTGGGGAGTGACCACTCGTAGGACCAGAGAGGGTTCAGGATATGATGGAGAAGGTGCAGATCATCCATGAGAGGATGAGGACTGCATAGAGCAGAAAGATGTCCTATGCTGATAGGAGGCGGAGACCACTGGAGTTCGAGGATGACGGCCACATTTTCTTATGGGTCTCACCTCAGCGTGGGTTGCAGATATTTGTTCGGGGCGACAGGTTATCTATGAGCTTCATCGGACCATTTTAGGTCCTCAGCAGAGTAGACGAGGTGGCTTACCGCCTGGACCTTACACCTCATTTGCATCGAGTGCATGACGCCTTCCACGTATCTCATTTGAGGAGATACATGCACGACCCGACACATATCATCGACCACGTGGAGCTAGACATTGATGATGGTGTGACTTTTGCAGAGGTCCTTTTAGAGATCGAGGATCAATAGGAGGAGGTCCTACGTGGGTGGCCGATTCCTCTTGTGCGCATTCCTTGGAAGCACGGGAACCACCAGGAGAGCACATGAGAGTGTGAGGCTCAAATGCGTTCTCATTACCCTCATTTGTTTCCCTAGATTATGTTTGTGCTTTACGGGGACATAAAGCCCAGAGGTGGGACTGATGTAATGAACCGTAAATTTCAAGTAATTTTTTCTAATACATTGGAATTTTTCGAGTCTGTGTCTTCTGACGGCATTTGATTCTGAGGCCCGGTGTGCCCAGAATCAATTTCCAAATTTTAGCTCGGTTACGTTCAGTGAACGAACGAGCGAGTTTTTCTAACTTTTTAACTAGTTCTCGGAATTAAAATCGGAGGGCACCGATGAACTCAAAGCACCGGTAATTGCTTAAGGGGTCAATTACCATTGTTGCATTCAAAATTGTGGTGAAGATAATATTGGGGGTTTATTTAAGAAGTAAATAAAAATTCTCAGAACAAATTTTATTCCCTCCCATGGGTAGTTAAGGGTGTGTCCCACAACCACTTAACTACCCAATTGTGGATGTTAGAGAGGTGGGGGCCCACACGATCCCTACTATGTAATTTCCTCTAATCTCATTAAAATCCCCTCATTAATTTGTAAAACCTCTATTAAATGCGAATCTCTCCACCTCAATCCATTAAATTATGTAAACCCATAATTTGATGAGGAACCATCCTGTTTCCCTTTTTTATTTAACTGCCAGTTCGTTTAATAATGGGGAACCTTCTCTCTCCCTTCTTTAATTAATTATCATCGCATTTTATTTAATGTGGTGAGTTAATTTGGGAGAGATTATTTTCGTGAAGAATAAAATAATAGGAGGAACCCATTATTTTATAAAGGAGGAGAGCTTCGTTGTCCGAGGAAGAACGGGAGAACTCTTGAGGTTTTTGAAGAACGCCGACCTCCGACGAAGAACAACGAAGAATGCCGATTCCTTGAAGAACAACGATGCGCCACCAATGCACTTCTCCGTGACATGAGAGGAGACGCCGCTTCCTCCTCGGTGCACTCCGACGATGCCGACAAACCCTATTCCCCATGACACTGTCTACCGCGACGACGTCTACCGTGATGCTTTCTATCACGATGCCGACGTTAGTCTTCATTGCTGCGGTAGGTGATTTTTTTTTAAATTTCATTATGTGATTTTATACCCTCGGTTTGTCGTTCAAATTGATTGGTGATGTTTAGAACCACTAATGCAGTCGGTGCGGACTAACGAACAAGTCCGAACCCACCGCTATTTTGTTCTTGATGTGCGGAATAATTGACGATGACGAAGAAGGACCAAAATGGAAATTGAAGGCCTTCACTGTGATGTATGAGTCCCGAGAAGATGGCAGCCACAGATGGGAGAAAAAATCCGACCACCAGAATGACTCCAGGACGCCGCTAGCAGAAGCCTACTGCAGCTGAAGCCGTAGAGGTTTGGGCCGGATCTCGCCACGGCGGGGGATCCAGTGGTGACGCGTTGCCAGGCGCCACGTCCATGGAACAAAGGGGGTGGGGGGCTGCTTCCCCCCCCCCCCCTGTTCGGTTTGCTGGCCGATGCAGCGTGCCCCCCCGGCCGGGCTAGGGCGGGTCACACGGACCGAGCCGCGCCGTTTGGGATGGGTTGCGCCCAGCCGGGCCGACCAAGGGGGGTTGGGCCGGGTCGGACCGGGCCCAGACCCCCACTTCGGACAGTTTTCGGTCTTTTACCCATAACATGATACACGAACCTCCGATTGATGCACCGTCAGTTGTACAATAATCCTTGGACTGAGATAGTCGTTTCAATATATTACACTCGAGGTTTTGACAATGTTGGGGTATGGAAGGGTTGGTTCGAACCCAAAACCAACTGGGCCCTTGGAGTGGAAATGATTATAACTTAAGGGCCGGACGTCCATTTGACGTACCGTCAACTGCATTGAATTCCTCTTGATGAGAAGGTTTTTTTGGATTACTCCCCTTGAGGTTTGGATGCAGTTGGAGTACGGTCGAGTTGGTTTAATCCTAAAAACCAACTGGGCCCCTGGGACGAAAAATCCAATAACTCTCAGACCGAGCGGCTGATTGACGTACCGTCGGTCGCGTTGGGTTTCCTTTGACGAGACAGAACTTTGGGATACATCAAATCTGGACATCATGACAGCTGATGTATCAAATAATTTCCTCGAGGAGTGGACCCTCCCAGAATTGAGCATGTTGTGTGCGGGAACCCTAGAGTTGGCTACGACTGCATCGACTACTGTACTGGAATCCTCCGTGGGTTCGACAGTGACAACTACCGTACTGGGATCCTCCATGGGTTCGACAGCGATGACTACTATTCTTGTATCCTATGTGTGTCTGGCAGTATTGACCTCTGTACTTGTATCATGTGTCGGTCCGGTAGAGTAGCTAGTCGTGTATCCTGTGGGGGTCCGACAGCTTAGCTGGACTTGTATACTGTGTGGGTCTGACAGCTTAGATGAATCAAGGGCTACATCTGATCATCTCTATCACTTTTCAAAGTGTATAAATATGTGATATGAGTCTTTTTTCTCAATCATTATCATTGATGTGATTGACTTGCTTTCCTGTGTGGATTGGGTTGTGCATTCTATTGTGGACTGGGTTGTCTTTTCCTGTGTGGACTGGGTTGTGCTTGGGCTCGAGAGTTGGAGACGAACTGTAACTGATGACTTAGGTATATGTATGGTCATATACCTATGTAGTGTTGTTGATACTTCATGATTTTATATTTCTTTTTTGGTCTATCCTTCATTTATTTTGAGAGACCTTTGTGGGTCTCGGGGTCCCTACTGAGTATCGTATACTCACCCCTGCATGGGCTATGCCCGCACTACGTTGTGTTGGATGCAGAAGACTGACAACACTGATCGAGTTGGAGGATTGTGGAGCTAGACGGCACCCAGAGGTGGACCACTTGGTGGGACGTACACAAAGCGGACGACTGGACCCGAGGAGCTGAGGAGGCTTTCTTTACCCACCCTTCAGGTGGGATTTCCGGAGGACGACTCAGTGTTGCTATTTTTACTTACTGCTGTTGTAATTTCTTTTCAGTTGTACTATAATTTCAGTTGGGGTTTCATATTATCCCGTTAACTTTTCAACACTTACCTTGTACCCAGTTTTACTTAGTGCTTACTTTAATTGTGTACTATGTAGTGTTTGTTACTTCATAAAAGTCAATGCCTTCCCTTCTATTGGGATGTACGCCTTTGGTGCTAGTTATCAGTCCCTTGCCTATGGAAGATGGGCTTGGGGTAGTCACGGCATGGGCCCCGAGGACGCGTCATGACAATATGATTTCCTATCATTTTAACCATTATATTTCTAGTTTACCCAATAAATTCATTGTTACTTTGACCACATTAATTAATATTTACTATTGTCAATACCAATTTTCGTAAAATATTATATTTAAATTATTATAAAATATAATGGAAGATTATTAAATATATGGAATCAATTTTACAAAATTATATTTAGAGTAGAGGAAAACATTAATTTAAAATTAATCCCCCTAGTGTGATGAGAAGTTTGTTTTGGAAGCGAAAATGTTCAAATGTATACAATATTTTTATATAAAAATTCAATATAAAATTTATTTCAGTAAAACAAATTGGATATATATATATATATTATTAAACAAATTTATCCTCTAAATTAATGAAATATATTTGTTTAATTTGTTAATAATTTGAATGAAAAATCAGTTTTCAATTAAAATTATGTATTTATCACTATTTATCAAAAAAACTATTTTTAGAAAAATAGAAACAATTACACTTAAGAAAATTTTGAAATTATGATTTCATAAGTAAATTATATTTTTATATAAAAAATTCTAAATTTTGGAAAAAATAAATTTAATTTTTTTAAAGACCTATATAAATGTCATTTAATAAAAGACATTTTTTAAAAATAAGTTTATTTTAGATGATTATAATTTTATATATATTCAATAGATAACCATTATTGCCGATATTTAGTTAGTAATATTCATAGAAAATAATTAAATGAATACCTACACTATATTATGGTTCATTTGGAATCAAGGTTGCATGTTCGAAAATCTATCAATGTGATTAAATTTAAGGAAATATATTTCATGGGTTGATAGGGTTTGGTGTTGTGTACTTAAAATTATATCAAATAAAATGATTTTATTTATGAATTTTGTGGTGTTAAATTCACCCTACCTTAGAAATATTTAATCCTCTCAATGTAAACTTGATATCTATAGTCGTTTGTATAACTATTGGAAATTCCATTGTTGAAAACCCACATCATAAAAGGTTTAATAAAATATTATTTTAATAAGAGATAATGGTAAGTACAAGGGACATATTAAAGATCATAGGCTTATGTATAGAAAAAATTTGGTGGCATGTGATGCTATGTAAATGGTAGAAAAATAAACAAAATTTTTGGGAGTGATTGAGGTAATTGATCACAATAATGTTAATGTTCAATGGAAATTTAAGGGCCTAAAAAACATAAATATATGTAGATTTCAAAAACATATGATTCATCATATATGAATATAATAGGAAATAATTATTTTCTAATATCCCTTTCATTATGTCTAGGGATTGTTTTTATATCAATAAATAAAAGGAAGTATAAAAACACGGTATGTTTCAACATTATAATACCAATTACATATTATGGGCATCAATAAATTTCCAAATCATTACTTACTATAAGAAATGAATATCTATTAATGAATATTTTGTTCTTGTAGTAATAAAATTCTATTTTAATGGATTGTAGGATCAAAAATAATTTCTCACTCCTTTCTATATATTTCTTACTAATTTCCAAAACCAATATAGTTAGAACAAGTTATCTAGTATCACATGTTAAACACTAAACCTTAAATGTAATAAAATTATTTCATAATTAATATTTATTCATCAAAACAATGAATGAAAACATTGACATCAAAACCAGAACATCATACAGGCCAATGGTATTCAAAAAATCCTTATCAACCTTCGGTTATGTGTTCAGTCCCAACAACAATTCCAGATGAATAATTTTTCCCCCATCAAGATTTTTTTATTTTTCTAAAAAACATTAATATAATTCCTATAATGTTCACAAATAAAATATTATATAAATCTTTGAAAAAATTAATAATTAAATACTCTTTTACAAATTCCTTTTATAGATTTTTTTTTAAATTTCTAATAATACTATTTTAAATTCATCCCTAAAGGGTATTAATAACTTTAAATTTATATCTATAAAATGTGAAGGCATTATTTTACAAGTACAGTATACAATAGAACATATACAACCTATAAAATTCTATTATTATATCCTAAATCATGGTAGAACATAGTCACATAAAAAAAGGAGTGTTTAAGAAATTGAACATATGATTAATATCAAACTCATAAACCCATGATTTTATTCATAACAAATATGTTAATGAATAAATATATTTTTCTAAAATATTAAAAAATCCATTGATGATATTTGTTTCTTATAACAGAAAATACATGGGATAAAAAACCAATAAAATTTAATTCTTGAATCCCTATACATAAATACTTAATCAGTTTTAATTATATATAGTAAAGTATTTATTCTAGAATTGATCATTTTTAATAGGGAATATACTTGGATAATTACCATGTTCTCTAATTTTAGTAAAACAAACTAAATGTGGATATGTAGGATAAAATATCTTTCATTTCATTGTACTCTTCATTTTTTCATAACTATACATTACTTTCTCCCTTCATTTCCAAATATAAAACATGTTCTTATTCTTTTGAGAAACCTTCTTTTAAATCAATGAATACTAAGGCTTAACCAAGTTAATTCACATTAATTAGGTAAACAATTAATTTATAGTTGTTGGTAAAGAAGTTTGGATATATCCTAAGAATATCCCTAGATATTTTCAATCCATGGGCGTAGTATGGTCCCTTTTCAAGTGCCACGTGATTATTATGTCATGTCAATTGTGACATTTTCAGAGTTATTGCACCATGGTACCTTAATGCCAGAACCATGACCTATTGATATATCTAATGAGGGTTGTTTTTCTAAGAAAAATCACATACTCTATTTGTTACAAAAATTTTAATGTATTCTTCTATACAAATCCTCAATGTCAATATTAGGGCTATGATCCCTAATTTATGTTTTCCTAGATCTACTTCTTAAGGTTCATAAAAAAAATATTCTACTATAAACTTTAGAGACCCCAACACCAGTATCCTTGGGAAGGTGTCTGATATATTATATTGGAATAATATTCCAGGAATCACAACCTGAAGTACTGATTTGTTTATTAGTATTGTAAATAGAGATAAATATATTACTACCATATATATTTTAACACAAAAATTATAACATAATTGTTTTATGAATAACATAATTTTATGTAGAATATCATTTCACATTAATCAACGTAGTCTTCATGGAATACTAGTGAAAGGAAAAAAATAAGGAAAATATCAAATTCTCATGAAGTGTTATGTATAGTAGAAGATATAATGAACCAATAATGAATACATGATATGGAAATTTAAATAACAAAAAACACACTTAATAATCATTATGCGAAAGTTAAAAAATAAAAATGAATTTCATTTAATCAATATACTGATAATAAAATTCATCCAATGATAATATAATTATTAAAATCTCTTGGATAATAATAACTAATTTTGTAATGATAGTAATTCCTAATTAATGGATTTTATGATCTCAGGAAATATAATACATATACATCATAAACATTACAAAATATGTATATGTTATTTCATAGAAACCTATTTAATTTTATATTACTAATTTACCTCATGTGATCTACTGATGCATTGAGGGGATACATTATACTAGGTAACACCTATCACTGTCAGTCCAAACCATTTCCTTGATAATGAATAATAGATTTAAATAATGAATCAATAATCCTTACCATTAAATAACCACATTGATGAAATAATATAGAATTCAAATATTTCCCAAGTTAAACAGGTATCATTGAATGTAAATTACTTTATATATAAATTAGACACAATTAAAGCACTCCAAACGACCCAGATAAATAATATATATATTTATGTAAACTTTAATGTCTAATTATCACTTGAAATCGAATAATTTTAAGTAATTTTAATAAATAAAAAAATATACCCATGAAGCTAATATCAATACATTCCTTGGTAAATTTATTAAAGACTATCCATAGAATGAATGTTGATGGAATCAATAAAACATATAAATTTTATTAAGAAGAAATGTTTATTATTATTGATGAATATGGATATAATGAATATATATGAAAACAATATGTGGGAAATATTCTATTCATTTTGAAAAAAAGAATTTCCAAACTAAATGTTCAACAAAATTAAAATCTTTTTCAATAATAATAAACTCTGATACTTATACTAGATGGTTAAAAATATTTTAGTGGTCATGATGGTGGAAAAATAAATTCATTCCATATTCATTAAAATAAATATTTATTTTACATATTCAGTAAAATCCATGTAGGTGTAGTTTTAAAAAAAAACATGAATGTTCGTGTGAAATCATTTATAAAAAAATAAAAAATAAAAAATAAATTCTTTACTAGATCATATTTAAATAGTTAATATCATTTTCAAAAACACTTATAGAAAAAATTTGTTTGTATGGAAATGGATTTTCATCTAAAGATAAAAATAAATTCATATTTCCTAAAAAAATATTTTCCCAACCATTTTAATTACCCATGAGTAGAAAATGGTGCTATTACATGAAAAGATCCAAAATAACTAAATTATAATAAAATTAAATGGGTTTATTATATATTTGTAAAAAAAAATTCTTGATTTGAAATTAATTTATAAATAATATCAATTATAATTAAATTGTGAAATAAATCCTTAGATTTATTTTAACATTGAAGTATGAATTAATCAATAAAATAACTCAATGTATCAACTGTATATCACTATAAAAATAGTATGAAGTAAAATATAATATGATCCTAATAAATATTGTTAATAATTATATAACATATAATATGATAAAGAAACTATTTAATCCAATGAAGAGAATTAGAGTTAAAAAACTCTTTACCACCGGCTAACATATTAGTTAAATTTCTTTGGATGATGTAATTCAAATTGAAACCTAAAATACCATGAATTATTAATTAATAATAATAAAACATTTAAATGAGTATTTATGTACACAATTTAAAGGAAATGATGTCCACAATAAGAAAACATCGCTCAATGAAGGAAAATTGATTTGATGTCCTATAAAATATGCCTCATTTATTATGAGTGTGATTTAACCAAAATTATATTGGTTTTAAAAAATTTCATGACATATTACATAACCTTATTAATATTTATAATATCATATATGATCCTATAATAACATATTACCCTCTTTCATTAATAATCCTTCATTATTAACATTATTTCAGGTATTAATTTCCTTGTTTTTTAATTCATGTTTTTTCATGAATGATTTGTATATTTTGTGTATTATGTTGTTCCGTCATAAAAATAATAATAATCTGGAATTTTTTTCACACTTTTATATAAATTATACATTAAATATATATCATGAAATATGGTTTTTTAAATGTCGTCTGTCATTGTCATGGAGATGGTAGGTCATACAAACGTAGAAGTAACATTTCCTTTCATCAATGATCATTGTTAAAAGGTGGTAAGTAATATTTTATATTTTATGAATTATAATTATATTATAAATAAAATATTAATTATTTAAATATATATATATATATATATATGTATATGTATCATCCATGTGGTGTGGTGAGGAAAATAGAGTCACATGGCTTCATAAAGGCTATTGTCCACACATACATGAACGATGATTTCATGTTTAACAGAGTGAAAATGTAGAGACCCGAAGCTTGAAATAAATAGAAATTAAATTACTTTTTCTAAATACTTAATACATAACAAAAACAAACACTCAAGGATCGTAATGGTTTATTGTCTTTGGATACTCGGAACAAAATCGTCTAATCTTTGTGAAAGAACTTCAACATCCCCCATAAAGATCTTCCCCTTTGGTTTTCTTACCTAAAACATTTCTTTATATCCTTGGGATAAGAAAACATATAAAGGGTGAGATCAAATACTCAGTAAGGGTAATCATAGAGAACATAAAACAATCCACAAACATTTTAATGCAAAAACATGACCCTAAAATCTAAACATCAAAATCGTGAGCAAAGACATAAATCTTGGAAGTACGTATGGAATATATCATAATGGATAATCAGTCATGATAAAATAGCATGAGAATAAAGCATGTAATGGTGGAAACCATTAAGCAGATTTTATGATTTCCATAGTAGACAAGGTATGGCTGCCAAGACCATCTTAGTGGACAAAGTCCATTTCTAAATCGAGTTCACTCCTCGTTCCAGTCCTGTATTACTGAACCTGTTTAAATTTTCCTTCTAGCCATGTCTATCTCATGGGATATAAATCTTTACCCAATCCATTGGTGGGAGAAATAGGTACCACCCATCTCATAATGATACCATTATTTTGTGTGCCACGAGAACATAAATCACACATCATAACATAACCCATGTAATAAAAAATGGGATTCTTAAGCATCATAACATAATCCATAATAGATAAAAGGACATCATAAAATTAATTCGTCATAACATAATCAAATAAATTTAAAAATTGGGATAGAAATATAACCCAATATTATATTATATGGAAAATAATTTTGATAAAACACTTGAACTCCATTCTTGAGAAAAATATCGTTTCTACATCAAAAACATTTTTTCTTTCTTAAAATGTCATACAAATTAAAAAAAATAAGTTAATTAAAAATAAAATTGAAAACTTTTAAAGGATGATTCATTGAAATAATTTTCTAAAAATCCTTTAATACCATATAAGTTAAAGAAAAACATTCTTCTCGTACTTTGTCTGGAAAAGTCAAAAATGTACCTCGTACTAAACACGACAAAAGATTCCTTTCATATATTTTACTAAAAAATTACCAATGGGTAAAATTGGATTTAAAAAATTGTATGAGGATAGAAATAATATTATATATTTAGGAAACATGGATGTGGATGAAAAATATTTCCTAGTAAATTCTTAAGTATAAACAATCTCGGATAAAAATGAGATTGTGAGATTTTCCCTTACCTTATGTCCGATATGCTTCGTATGTATCCGAACCTCCTGGAAAATGATTTAAATAATGTCATTGAATTTTTACTAAATCATATTACTTGTTATGATCTCATATATGGTTTACTTATGACTTTGTATTACCCATTCTTTTGTAAATTCTATGTAAAAGTAGCGATTTGGGTAAAATCGTTTCATTTATTGTACGTGTTTTAACTTGTAGATCGTGATATTATTACTTATATCCTGATTTAATTAATTCCATAATGTAAAACCTGATTTATATATAATATATATTCATCATATACATATATATATGATAGATCGATAAGTGGAATGAAATACACCGTTCATGGAGACGGTAGGTCGTACGTACACATGATTTTTGTTTCCGTTTCCTTTTTGAATTGAATGGAATTAAGTAGATGACATACATACATATATATATATATATATATATAAATCCAGTATCATTATTATTTCATATATTTCATGATTATTATATATATATATTGTATAATCATTCAGGAATGGTTAACATGGAGAATAAATCTCATCACGTCGTGGAGACGGTAGTTCGTACGTACGCACGAGCGATGGTATCATTCCCATTATCATGGAATTGTATTGAAGTGTATGTATAATATTTCAGAATCAATATAAATTTACAATAATCATATATATATATTTATTTACACCATTATACTCATCCATGTAAGGTGGTAGTGGAAAACAGATTACACCTCGGCGTGGAGACGGTATTCCGTACATACGCACGCGCGGTGATTTCATTTTCTGTAGGATGGATAGAATGTGAAATAGGGTTGTTTCATATTTATAATGATATATCAGTATATATTTAATACTTATGTTAATTCTTTATAATTAAACAACTAAAGAAGAGTAATTAGAAGAAGAAAAAACATCAAAGAGTCGGTAGAAGAGATTACCTCTTCCTCGACGCACCTCCTTTATACTTCTTCTTAGGGCACTAGAGTTGGTCTTTTGAGAAGACCATAACCTCTATAATTTAACTATAGAGGTTTAGAAGAGTAATTGGAAGGGTTTTTTCGAGATTCAAGGCTCAAAAGGGTGGGAAGTGAAGAGGGAAGGGGTGCCCTTTTTATGAGGAAGGAGCGGGGCATCTTAGGTAAACTTAAAATATTATTTTATAATAAAGTCATATTCAGTTTTTAATACCTCAAAATTTATTTATTTGGAAGCTAAGGTGGGGATGGGTCCTAATACTCTCAACCAAGAGTTTTTAGAAAATTTTGGGTTACTATTTTATCCTTATCATTTAGATTTAACTCTATGTTAAATAATTTAACTTTTACCTTGTCATTTTATTTTCTTAAACTATATGGTTAATAAACATACTATAACAAAACAAAAGGACCCCAAGTGGTTAATTATTAATATATATACCCTTATCTAAGTCATTTGGTAGATCCTTATATTTTTAGGAATAAAATAAAAACTAATAAAATAATATTTGTTTTAAAAACTATTTTTTGTAAATTTTGACACTATTTGGTACTTGATTTATGTCAAAATCATAACATAATGATTAGTTCGAAAAGAGTTACTTAAATAAATAATAACATGTCATATTAATCTAGAAAATTTGTGTAATTCATAAAAAGTCTAAAATTACATTTATTTGGGTTTTTATAACATCAATTATGTTAATATTTCCTTAATAAGGTAATTATTGCATCAACATTGTATCATAAATAAATTGAATTATATATTGTCTAAAAATTATAAATAAAATAAAATTATGTAGAAATCTTTTTAGATTTATAATGAATATTTATAGTCTAATTTATCTTATGTATAACAATATATTAAAAATGTTTTTGTTATTAAACAATGATTTTGACTATTTTAATTCTTCTTTAAATAAAATAATAATAAACGTCCTAATTTAATCCAAGTGGACCTAAAGGGTATTATTTTATTAATAATGTTGTTTTTGATTGAATTAAACTTATCCAACAGAATTATGACATGTGTTAGGGTAATAATAATAATATTTTTACCCTTAGTTACGCTATTTACTTTTAACCGTGGGAAATAAAAGTAAAAAGTAACTATTCACCAAAAATTATTTTTATCTTTTTGAACCACATTTTACTCTTTGATATTATCCGTGTTTTTCAGAATTTTCTAAATTCCACTCATAGAAGCGGTAAAATTAGGATTTATGTAAATTTTCAAACTCTCCTAGGATGTTGGTAAAAGACGGTGAAAAGTTCAATAAAATTTTTATATATCAAAAATTATAATAAAATGACTCGAATGAATTAAATTGAACATATATAGGTATTATATATCAATTTTTACTGAAAATAAATTTAAATAAAATAAGTAATTATTTAAATAAAAAGCTGGTTTTTAATTAGTAACCCAGTGTTTTCACTATTCATAAAAAATTGAAAGTTTTCAGAAAAATACTAAAAATTTACCATAGGATAATTTTGATATTATAAATCCAAAAATGAAGTCCATTTTTAATGATAAACATTATAAAATTTAAAAAAGTTGGAATTACTATTCATAATGGCTAGTTTATATAACATTTCGTTGTTTAATGAAACTCGGTATTGCGTACAACACACGCTATTGTGGAAGGAGCGATTGCATGTAATGCAAGCCAAGTCAAGGATGCGTGTAGTGAAATATATTTTTGGTGTATCATACAAAAAAAGACATCAATGAAATTTAAAAGAATAATTCTCATAAAATCTCGGGTTGTTACATTCTACCCCCCTTAAAATGATTTTTTCCCTCGAAATTCATCGAGGTTATAAATGGTTTACTACTTGAAAGTTTCTTTCATAGAAACCCACATCATAAAAAGGAATACTAAAACATCATTTTAAAAAGGAATGTTAGAATCATAACTGTCACCCAATGTAACTCAGCCCTGGGTTTCCACATATGACAGCATAGGTGAATATATGGATATGGAAGAGAAATCTAACCATCACGTTCTGATGGAGAGTGGTAGAGAATATGGCTATGAAAAATCTAACAATCACAAAGCCATAAACATGTGATGATCTAAGGTACCATCTAATTCATCAGATATGAGAGTACTAGGACAACGTTTTTAGTTTTCAAGATAACTTACCTAATGCTGAAGAATAGTTAAAATAAAATAAATACTTACATGATTTTGGTACAATCTCACTTTTGTTCAGGCCTTGAAAAATTTCTACTTCATATCTTAATAAAATTAAGATGAATTTGTCTTCCGTGAAGTGATTGCGGATCATGCGATAGAATGATAAGTCATTCCATCTGTCTCAAACAAAAGGTTATCAAAAGTTATCAAATATACATAAGTCCATCTATGGTGAGATTAATCATATATGGTTCCTAAAATGGACTTGTACTTCATATATCATACAACTTAATAAATTAAAACTAATTTATACTAACGAGGTACATCTTGTAAACCAGTGGTAGGCGATAAAGGCCAGTCTCACTTCGGTTGTGGGTTCGATTCCCATAGCCTTGTCTGACGCGACGGGTTGTCGCCCGTCCTACAGGTTTTCAATTTTATAAAACCACACTATTATAACATTACAGAAATAATATTGAAAAAAGTTCTATCCTTAAGCAATATTGTCTGATGTCCAACATAATCCATTCCAATCTTTAGACTTATCCAAAATACTTCGATCCAATCTCATAGTATAAAGAAAACAATTACTAGAAATTTCATCTACTGATCATGTGAATACCATCATTTATCCCCCATATATCATACAATATATCTTTTTGGTCACATTACAAACATGTGAATACCTTAATCATGTATTCTCTTGAAACATAAATTTCTATAAAACCTTAGTGAAAACTTGAATGCTATCAAAAGTTAACTCATTCCACATACCAAAATCCCAAAAATTCTATATACTCAATCCATGATATCACATTGTCCTTACATCAGTCATGAGTTCAATAATACTATCAAACATCTCATTATCTCCTTATCCTTTCATTATACACATATCATCTACCTTACAAAAATATTTGAATAAACATTCATGGTTAACAGTACCATATATATTCAAATAATTTAGGAAAAAAATAGTGCAACAGTCCATAGAGGTGTCTTTATTCCATAGTACCATTAAATTACCTATACAACATAACTCTTGATAAACATACAATCATTCCACTTCATTCTTAAAAAATTGACAAAGCTTAAACACTTCTTTCATCACATATATCATTTGTAGTCTCCACATCATCATACACATAAATACAACCCATATGACCATGTTGATTCTATTCATGAGTTTTTCCCTTAGGGAATGGATTGAATAATGCCCATACATTCCACATTTAAAACATCTAATCATTATTTATGTCTTAGAAATACCATTATCCTTCTCCATGGTGTTAAATAAACCTTTTCCTTTTCACTTACTGGATTTATGTCCTTTTTTTCTGCACCCAAAGAATCTTCTAGTTCCTTTGAATCATTCTCCTTGATGCCTCTTCCCACATGAATTACTTGAGAGAAATTTTACTTTCTTTAGTCTATTATCATCATGAAACTCCATATTTATCTTATTAGATAAGTCTAGAAACTTACCAAAGTTGAGATTATTGATAATATTATGAGATTTCTGATTAGACAAAATAACGATGTTTGGACTTCCAAATCCCGTATCATTGGGTTACTCATGAAGAATATCATTACATTGTCCATAATATCCTCAATTATCGTGAATCTTCCTATTTCCACCAATTTTCTAAAACCCAAAAATAATAGTGTAAGGGGAAAAATCATGCTAGGGAGAACAACATAATAAAGCGGGAGTACTGTCAATATCTAACATCTTGGGTTAAATTATAAGATCGTTACCATAATTCTAGGACTATAACCAATACATATACTTATCCTGAGGGTCATCCCTAGACATACCTTAGAAATATCTCTAGGGATTTCACTAATGTTTTCGAATCGTAGTTTCCAAAGGTTAACTAAACCATTCCTCTGATACCAACTGTAGAGAATAAAATCTTGACATACATGGTCATTACATTACTTGTGCGGAATACTGAATACATAACAAAAACCAACACTCAAGGATCGTAATGGTTTAGTGTCTTTGGATACTCAGAAAAAAATCTTCTAATCGTTGTGAAATATCTTCAACATCTCCCATAATGATCATCCCCTTTGGTTTTCTTACCTAAAACGTTTTTTATATCTTGGGTAAATGAAAACATATAATGGGTGAGATCAAATGCTCAGTAAGGGTAAACATAGAGAACATAAAACAATCCATAAACATTTTAATGCAAAAACATGAATATAAAATCTAAACATCAAAATCATGAGCAAAGAAATAAATCATGGAAGTATGTAAGGAATATATCATAATGGATCATAAATCATAATAAATTAGCATGGGAATAAATCATGTAACTTTAGAAACCATTAATAAAATGTTATGACTTCCATAGTAGCCAATGCATTGCTTCCAAGACCGTCTTGGTGGACAAAGTCCCTTTCTGAATCGAGTTCACTCCTCGTTCCAGTCTTGTAGTACTGAACCAATTTAACTTGCCATTCCAGCCATGTCTATCTCAATAGATATAAATCATTACCCAATTCATTTGAGGGAGATATAGGTCCCACCCATCTCATAATTATACCATTCTTATGTGGGCCACAAGAACATAAATCATACATCATAACATAACCTATGTCATAAAAATGGGATTCTTAAACATCATAACATAATCCATATAAGTTTAAAGGACATCATAAAATTAATTCATCATAAAAAAATCTAATAAACGTAAAAACATGGATAGAAATATACACCTATATTATCTTATATGGAAAATAATTTTGATAAAACACTTGAACTCCATTCTTGAGGAAAATATCCTTTCTACTTCAAAATTTTTTTTCCTTTCTTAACATGTCATACAATTTTAATGTAAAAGAAGTTAATTAAAAATAACCATGAAAACTTGTAAAGGTTCCTTCATGGAAATAATGTTCTAAAAATTAATTCATACCGTATAAGTTAAAGAAAAACATTCTTCTCGTACTTTGCTTGGAAAAGTCAAAAAAGTACCTCATACTAAAAACGACAAAAGATTCCTTCCATATATTTAACTAAAAACATACCAATGGATAAATATAGATTTAAAAATTTGAATTAGGATAGAAATAATATTAAATTTTGAGGAATGATGTATGTGGATGATAAATATTCCACAGTGAATTCTGATGTATAAACAATCTCGGATAAAACTCAGATTATCAGATTTTCCCTAACCTTATGTATGATATGCTTCGTATGTATCCGAACCTCCAGTATAATGATTTAAATAATTAAATTAACTTATTAATGAATCATATTAATTTTTAAGATATCATATATGTTTTACTTATGAAATTATATTACCCATTCTTTTGTAAATTCGATGTAAAAGCAGCGATTTGGGTAAAATCGTTTCATTTATTGTACGTGTTTCGACTTGTAGTTCATGATATTATTACTTATATATTGATTTACATAATTTCATAATGTCAAAAATGTTTTATATATAATATATATTCATCATATACATATATATATGATATATCGATAAATGGAATGAAACACATCGTTCATGGAGACACTAGGTCGTACGTATGCATGAACGCTGTTTTTGTTTCCTTATTGAATTGAATGGAATTAAGTAGATGACATAAAAATATATATACATAATCCCAGTATCATTAATATTTCATATATTTCATGATTATTTATTATATATACATTATAATCATTAATGAATGGTTAACATGGTGAATGAATCTCATCACGTCGTGGAGATGGTAGTCCGTACATATGCACGAGCGATGATATCATTCCCATGATCGTGGAATTGTATTGAAGTGTATGTATAATATTTCAGAATAAATATAAATTTACAATAATCGTATATATTTATTTATTTACACCATTATACCCATACATGTAAAGTGGTGGTGGAAAACAGATTACACCATGGCGTGGAGACAGTATTTCGTACATACACACGCGCGGTGATTTTGTTTTCCATAGGATGGATAGAAGGTAAAATAGGGTTGTTTCAAATTTATAATAACATATAATTATATAAGTAATACTTATTATATTACTTTATAATTAAACAACTAAAGAAGAATATGTTGAAGAAGAAAGAAACTTGAAAGAGTCGGTAGAAGAGATTACCTCTTCCTCGACTCACATCATTTATACTTCTTCTTAGGGCACTGGAGCTAGAATTTTGAGAAGACCAGAACCTCTATGATGTAACTAGAGAGGTTTATAATAGTAATTGGCATTTTTTTTCCGAGCTTCAATGCTCAAAAGGGTGTGAAGTGAAGAGGGAAGGGGTGCCCTTTTTATAAGGGAGGAGTGGGGCACCTTAGGAAAACATAAAATATTATTTTATAATAAAGACCTATTCGGTTTTTAATAGCTACAAATTGATTTATGTCTAAGATAAGGTGGGGTTGGGTCTAAATCCACTCAACCAATAGGTTTTAGACAGGTTTATGTTACTATTGTATCCTTATCAATTAGATTTAACACTATGTTAAATAATTTAACTTTTATCGTGTCTTTTTGTTTTCTTACAATATATGGTTAATAAACTTACTATAAAAAGCCAAACGAACCCCAAGTGGTTGATTATTAATATATATACCCTTATATAAGTCATTTGGTAGATCCTTTGATTTTTAGGAATAAAATATAAATTAATAATATAATATTTTTTTAAAAACTATTTTATGTAAATTCTGACACTATTTGGTACATGATTTTTTTGAAAATAATAACAGCATGATTAGTTTTAAAAGAGATAATTTAATCAATACTAACATGTCATATTAACCACTAAAATTATCGAAATTCATAAAAAGTCTAAAATTTCATTTATTTGTGTATTTATAAATCAATTTTGTTAATATTTCATTAATAAGGTAATTACTACATCATCATTGTGTCATAAATAAATTAAATTATTTAATGGCTAAAAATTATAAAAAAACTACAATTTTGTTGGAATTATTTTTATATCTTTAATGAATATTTATAGTCGAATTTACCTTATGTATAACCCTATATTAAAAATGTTTTAGTTATTAAACTTTGATTTTAACTATTTTAATTTTTCTTTAAATAAAATAATAATAAATGTCCTAATCTAATCCAAGATGACCTAAAGGGTAATATTTTATTCCTAAGGTTGTTTTTGTCGAATTACACTTATCCAATAGAATTAGGACATGTGTTAGGGTAATAATAATATCATTTTTACCCGTAATTACACTATTTACTTTTAACCGTGGTAAATAAAAGAAAAAAGTTACTATTCACCAAAAATTATTGTTATCTTATTGAACCACATTTTAATCTTTGATATTAACCGTGTCTCTCGGATATTTGAAATTCCACTCACAGAAGCGGTAAAATTATGTTTTATGTAAATTTTCAAACTCTCCTAGCAGGTATCTAAAAGACGGTGAAAAGTTCAATAAAATTTTTATATATCGAAAATTATTATAAAATGACTACAATGAATTACATTGAACTTATATAGGTATTATGTATCAATTTTTACCTAAAATAAATTTAAATAAAATAAATAATTATTTAAATAAAAATTCGGTTTTTAAATAGTAATCCAGAGTTTTCACTTTTCATCAAAAATTGAATGTTTTCAGAAAAATACCAAAAATTCACCATAGGGTAATTTCGATATTCCGAATCCAAAAATGAATCCCATTTTGAATGATAAGCATTATAAAATTTCAAAAATTTAGTATTAATATTCATTACGGCTAGTTTATATAAAATTTCTTTATTTAGTGAAACTCGGTATTACGTACAACACACGCTATAGTGGAAGGTCGCGATTGTGTGTAATGCAAGCCAAGTTAGGGATGAAGGTAGTGAATTCTCCTTTTGGTGTAGCGTATAACACAATACATAAATGAAATTAAAAAGAATAATTCTCATAAAATCTTGGGTTGTTACAGAATAGGTAAAAAATAAATTGACTCACAAGCTTTAAATAATTATAAATATTTCAAAAGAATCATTATTATTTACTGTATATAACATATATTTATTAAATTTATAATTGATATATATAATGTAAATTGTTAGGGAAGGATGAATCACTTCGCTGCGTAAGGAGGTAGTCAAACATACACATGAGACCCATTATTGTATACCCTACTTAATGGAAAGTTAAAAGGCATAAATTATATAACAACATTATATGTGTTATATATCTAACATTATAACAAACCATTATACATGGTAATTAAAATATGAATGATACTAGTTTGTCTGGTGAAAGTTCACTGTACATATGAATGATGATTTCATAACCCATTTAATAGAAGTGGGGATAGTTTTAGGTCTTAAGAATAACCTAAAACATATAAATATATTTTATAAATTTATTTTATTATTTAAAAATGGTTTAAAAATAATTTATGAAGTCTGGGGTAGAAATAAAATAAAAATGATAGTTGAAAAATATTACCTCTTCTTCGTGTATCCTCCGTAAGATTACAATAATGCTCTTCTAGGATGCTTTATAGAAACAATAATGACTATATGATGAGAATATATATGTTTGGATATTATTTGAGAGTTTATTACACAAAAAAATAGGTTTTGATGTTGCTAAAAATAGATGGTAGTGTCTGTCCTTTTGTAACTGAGGTAAGAGGTACACTTGTAATGTTTTGAAAACAAAATGGTGTACCTATGTTTTTCACATACAACAATAGTCCAAAATGAATTATTATATATTATAATAAATTATATTGTCATAATATGTATATATAATATATATTTTAAAAAGTATTTAGGTCATTTTAATCCTTTTTTTGTGTTATCTCAGGTAAAACAATTTTTACCATAACCCCAATAATTAATTATGAATTATTATCAATATTAATTTTGGTCAAAAAAACTATTTTTAACTTCTTAGAAATTAGATATTTTGTTTATTATAATTATGGAATTTATTTTTACAAATTATATTAAAATATATGGAGCAATTTAATTTAAAATTAAACCCACAGACGTGATAAAAATGTATGTTTTCAAAGAGAAATTGTTCAAAAGTTTCAATCATTTTCTATATAAAAACTCAAAATAAAAATATTCGAATGAAATTTATTAGACTAATAGATATATAATTGAAAAAAACGTAATTTAAAACCAAATAAAAATATTATTTATGTATATAATTTTTTAAGAAGAAATGAAAATTTTTAATTAATATTCCATATTTTTCCCAATTCATCAAAAAGTGATGTATTTTTAAAAAATATTCCAATAAGTAACATAAGGTAATTTTGATAATACGGATTAAAAATAAAGTGAATTTAATAAAAAAAATCTCAAATTGTTAAAAATATACCCTAAATTATGATCTCAAAGGGTGAATAAAAAGAATTTTTGAATAATAAAGTTATTTAGTAAACTTTTTTTCTTTTCGATGATTATTATTATATTTATAATCATTATTTGTCAATAATTTTTATATCATAGTTACTAGTATTAAATAACTCCAATATAATGACTATGAATACAATATTTCATTTTATTTAGGCACAACTTTCATTCAATAATAGTTATCAGTGATATTAAATATAATGACATTATTTTATTGGTTGTTTTGGATCAGTGTTGTGTATTGAATATAGTTTAGAATATAATGATCTCATTTTAGAACATAGAGGCGTTAAAAAAATGAGATCTTAGATGAAGTTTATAGTTTAGTTTTATATATTCATCATTGATGTACAATGATATATAGAACATTACAATGTATTTATGGGGGGGATAAAAAAAGAGAGAGAGAAGAATATATATCTTAGTTATTGTTTTTACAAAAATATCTGTTTAGTTGGAAAATGTATAATGGGATTTTACAACCATTACCCATACTAGAATAGAAATACAAAAAATAATCTATTTTTTCATCTCACTAACCAAAACATCTAAAGTTAAAAATTCCATTTGGGATATTATCAATAACCTTATAAATTTAGGACACTTCATTTATATTGGAGAATATTACACTTATTGTCTCATTATTAAAATTTATATTAAAGAAATTATAAGTTGCAGAGAATACCATGTTATATTTTATCTGATTTGGATCTGAAGTTTACCATGACATTCTGGTAAATACTTTTGTGTGCCATGGATATAGATTAATGTTTCTGAATAACATATCATCCTATGATAGATGGTTATTTTTATAGATACATTAATTCCCGAGAGGACATGTTGAGATATTTTATTATGGACTATGTAGGGGTTCAAGATTAACACCTTCTTTTGATTGAGTTCTCTTACAATAGTGGCTTTATCTTGAGTTTAGATGTATCATTATGAATCCATGTACAGTATGGGGTGTATATTTCCATTATGATTGGATGATGTTATAAAAATAAATCTTCAAGGGACTAAGTTACAAGATGAAATGGAATACAAATTCAGAACCATTTAGTAACACATCATGGTAGCTCATAGATGACATAAATGAAATGATGAAAATCACCAGTGAAATATAAAATTAAACATGAGTAGAATTTATTTCTTTTAATCTCCTTAGTGAATTATATTATGATATTTTCAATGAAATGGGATCTTATCCATTTTTATATTGGCCTATAATGATTATTTATCGAGTATGAATTGTATATTATCTCTTTGATATTCTATAAAACATACATCATGATTACTATGTGTTAAGTGTAACTCTCCGGGGGAAGTACATACCAAATCAAATACATGTGCTAGACATAGAGTTCATACCACTAGATCATGATCATTACTATAATCAACAATTTCTATAGATCATGGATCAGATAGTCAAATATCATTGGATCACGAATACTAAATTTTTATGCTTTCACTATAGGAATCAATAATTATAAAAATCTACATAGCGACATGAGGATATGATGAAACAGATATATCCCCATTTTTTCAATATAGTTATGGAATTTTTATGCTAAAAAAATTTAAGGGGTACATAATGCAATACCCCCATATTTTTTGATATATATCTCTAAAATAAATTTGATTTCATTAATTACCTTCATTACACACAACAAATATTTAAAACACACCATGATATATGATTAAAATATTATAACCTAATATAATTGTTATTACCTAGCTATTAGATTAGTCAAAATTAACATCAACAACTAAATTAAGAAAAATGAATGATTTATAATTAGTTTTATTTAAAACTAAATTTGGAAGAAAAATAAAAAACATTTTCCATTCGAAGATATATTTTTCATGAAAACATTATTTTGGAAATGTGTTTCTATATTAATAAATTAAACAAACAACTATCGATGAGTTGTTTAAATTAAATATGTTGTTGATATTTAATAATAATTGTAATATTAATCTTTTTTTTCATGGTCAGTTTAAAAGAATACATATCATAATTTATGTTAGAAAATTGATAAAAAAGAACGTTTCATCTTATATTATTCACTTATTATAAAATTAATTTATTCCACTTAAAGATATTTAATAAATAAATGTTTATTAAAATTTTTGAATCATGTGCTAAAAATTTGCTAAATAGCTGCCATTTTATCATACTATGAATAGTAACCATAGTAAAAAAATAAATCTAGTAAGGATAAAACTTGATAAATCTGGTGAAAACATTGAGATAAGTATTTAAAATTTCAGTAACAATTTTTTCCTATTAGATGAGTCATGTTTATACATTTATATTGAATTCTTAAATAAATAATAACATGGTGCCATATTTAATTAATTGTAACAACAATATTTCTTTATGAAAAGGATAAAAAAATATGCCACTCTCTTGACATTTTTAACTATAACATTATTATGAAAAAATATATATTATATGTGTAGATAAAAATATTTATTTGAAATATATATAATTTCAATTTTTTATATTAATTTATATATAATTTATATTAATTTAATAATTACCATAAAATATTAAACAATGCTAACATAATAATTATCAAATTATTATAAATATTGAAAACATTTAATGTATTATTATTATGAATAATTATTGGGTTTCATGGATTTTATAGATTAATTTATAATATTGGGTAAATTTCAGAGTTTATATTCCAATTCCATTGAAGTATATTTTTTTAGAATATTAAATTAGAGGTATATTTTCAAAATTTATGTTAATGATTTTCGAAGAAAATAATATGTTATTAAATTATATAAAAAAATTTATAGAGGATATGGTGGATTTTATATGTTCAAAAACCTGACCCCTTATCCATATATGTGCCAGTGTTGACTTTAAAAGTATAATTATAACCCTTTATTTTTCAAAAACCATTTATTATGGGTATGATTAAAATTATTTATCCTTTGGGTTAGTAAAAATAACAATTATTTAAATATCAAAATACCTTAATATGTTTTATTGGATATTGATATTAGGATATTATGTTATTTTTTAAGGAATCCACGATAGTTTAGATGAATTTTTAAAAATAATTAACTTTTCATATTTTAAAACTTTTAGAAATTCTATGAGTTCCCCAACCCACACATACAAAATAAAACCCCTAAAATCTCTCCATTACACCACATTAATCCTTATAGCTCGACCAACACCTAGAAGATTCACCTACCAAATTCCCTACACTATGACACTAGGATATTGATTAATACATATACTCCATTATTGATCATTCTTATTGATATAAATTGATTCCATGTATTATGAGTTAATTTTTATTGGATGGTATAAATATTTCATTCTGAGAACATGCATCTGAATATGTTATCATACCATTATTATCATTTTATTCTCTAATGAATGTCATCTCCCATTTTTGTAGTCACTAAGCCTCTAATATCAAAATTTATTATCTTACTTTATACCAAGTTATAATGGACAGTTCTAAGAAAGATTTAACTTCAGAAATTATTACAAGGGAATATATTTGTGGTAGATACATAATATTTTTCAAGAAATAAGAAGATTATGTATCATTTCCCTGAATACAATAAAAATATGTGATCCCTAGGAATATATTATTGTGAAATGTATTGAAAATTATTCTAAAATTATTTAATATATATATGATGTTGATAAGTAATTTAAATTATTATTTACCTTAATTACAATCCATACATTGAAAAAATCAATTAGTACTCATGCTTATATATGGAATAATGTCTAAAAAGTGGATTTAATTAATTTTACATCACCACATTATATGGATGATATAAAATTGTATATAATTTTTTAAAAAGTGAACTGTGAAATTATTAATAATATCGAGATTAGTTATCCATGATAATAGTGGAAGGACCGTAATTTTTGAACTGAGAAATACATGATTACTGATATATTTATCAACTAAAAGTTCTAATTTTAATGAAGAAATTTTTATAAATGGGGGTTAAATGTTATAAGTGGAATATATATGATAATATAATTGACTAAATGGTTTTAATATAAATTTATATTAACTATAAAGTTTTTATAATATAGGGTTGAGAACATATGAATCAATTCAAACATATGGTAAGTGCTCTTTTCTTCAATATTTTATTTCGTTGAGAAATGTTTGATGTGATGATCGTATTTATTTTGATGTGATATATATAATACTATAGTGACATTTAATATCAGAAATACATCATAAATCATGATATTTAATGTTATTATTATAATTATTTCATCTAATGTGTTTTGATTTGGATGATTTCTTTGTGTAATATATTATCATCCAAAAATGTATTTTACGGGAGAAATGTGATATTATACACCTATATTATTTTTTGAGGTGTATCTACAACCAATTTGATATGTTATATAATGAATATAATTATTTTCATGGTATTTAATTTTTTCTACGATAATGTTTAGTTCAATCTAATTATGATGGGAAAGTTACCAAATTAGTAATGGTTTGACGTTAGAATCCAATTTTTACTGGGTTTTTTAGTTCCTATATTTATAATGATGATGTTATATGATCAAATTATCTTAAACCTCATAAATTTTATTCTCCTAACATTATTTACAGATATTTCATGTTTTCCTTAAAATTTCTATTTTTATGTACTTTTGAGATTATAGTATATTTCAATGTAATACCGAATATGTTTTTTCTATTTATTTGGGATTCATTTTATCTCATGTCCAAATTATAGTTTAAATTTTTTCAAAAATATTTGTTATTCTAATGAAATTATTAATTTCATTTACCCATGCTTGAAATTCTATAATTTGTTTGGAAAATAATATTCATTTCATTTTCCAAAATTGGTATTTTATTTACAAAACGTGTGAAGAAATTAATTTTTTCAACACACACTGCAAAAATTTATTTTCATGTAGTCACCAATACTATTTGGATTGAATATTAAATTTTAATATTTCATGATTATTTCAAAATAAAATATTATCTTTGATATTATATAAGTTATTAATCATAAATAAAAGGATATATCCCATAAGAAATATTCTAGATATCTTTTAAATGATTTTTTCTCATTCCTGATAATATCAATTAATGATACTTAAGCTTCACCGGGGATGTTTGAAAATGATATCATATTTATTATTTCTTTATATGTATTATGATTGTTATGATGAACTATAGAAGAAACTATTTTCCTTTTCCATGGGTTATATTAGGATGAATTGATAAATGTTTTAAGGATCATGTAGTATATATATAAATGTATTATTATTATTTGAAGTGCAGGAACATTATAAAAATATAATGAATAGGGTAAATATTAATATTTTATTAAAGTAAAGGCTTCATTGTAGGTTATAAAATTCCTAAAATTTGGTAAACATGTTGTTTAACCAAGACTAACAAGGTTACATAAGATTTTATCCCAAAACCAAATTTTGTATATGGGTGGTTATCCCTCTACAAACATGTGATGAATGTTTTGGTTAATATCATTGACATAATTTCTATAATATTATAAATATTACACAAATTATAACAAAATTTTATGATAGGACAATCTTCCAAATTTTTACACTCATTGATCAAATTCTTTATTTCCCATATTATTAGAGTCATATGAACTATGAAGATGAATTCCATTTCACAGGATTATGATATATGAATAGTATGGTTAGATTTAAAAATTTATGGTTATGTATTCATATCCTTATGATCATTTTATACGTACATATTACCATTGACTGACATATTCCTTTATTACACTCACTGAACATCAGATCTCACCCTTTATTATGTTTTCTTTTCCTTTGGGTATGAATAATATTATTATGTCTGTAATGCATAAGGTGAGTTCTTAATTGAATGAAATTATTTTGAGATGATGTTAAAATTATATGTAATTATTATTTAGGAATCCAAATTTATATAGAATCAAAACTTTTACTATTCTATAATTGATCATTATAAAATATATTTAATATCCATTTTATAAAATGTAATATTAATATATGTAATTTTTTGGTTACCTCATCATCCACAGACTGAATCATAGACAGAGTGGATGATCTTTATTTTTGGGGACATGATTTTGTACAACATCCAAGATTTTAATAGATCTTACGATGTTCATATAGACATGGAAGTGTATTTATTCAATAATTGTTATAAATATTTGATTCATATGGTTATTTTTGAGGATCTTTAAGGTTGGTCATGTTGTTCACCACTATGTTGGAATAAGGGTTGTATAAAAGATGTTGTAAGGGAATGTATCATTTATAAACCTTCTATTAGGGCCAGTTGATTTAAAAATGTTTAGTTACCACTAATAGGAGGAGACAATTATGTGTTGAGAAGAAGACAATTTTTTTATTTTTCAATTAGTGATCATGTTTTCATGTAGGTTTCAACATAGATATGGTATCAATGTCTCTAGAAAAAATTGGAGTTGGATAATTAGTCTTTAGGACTAATCAGGATGATTGTGAATATCAAAAAAAATTATTTCCAATTGGTCCTCCCCTATAGTATCTATGATTGAATAATGTGTTTCATATGATTATACGTTGGAGGTATGAGATTGGAATTTTGAATGTGATTAAAAATGAGGATGTTGGGTTGGAACTAGAAGAATCATTTATGGAGTTTCCAATAATTATTATTGATTATATAATGAATTAATTAATGGTGGATAAAACATTACATTTATTTAATTATATGTTTTCATGGGAAAACCAAGCCAGAGAATTTGGAGAGAGAGTCTTATATTTGGGTGAAATTTCCTAAGTAATTTGACGAGGATCACTAGAGACACAGATTGAGGATGAAACGTCATTAGTGGTTTAAATTTTTAAAATTATTGATAATAAAAGTATATTATTTTTAAATGAGGAGAGAATTGTGTGATCTTTTCTCAAAATATAGAGTATATGAGGCTAAAACAATAGCATTGAAGTCGATGGAGGTCCACTGACCAGAAAGTCTAACACCATCATCTAACTAATGTCAAATTTTGGAGGTTTGTAATTCAATGGAACACATCATCCAACTAGTTATAAAGAACAAATCAATTATAGAATTTTCTTAATGTTTTTTAATTTTGAAGGTACCACTATCTTGACATGGTATATTCTAGATGATATAAATTATTTGTAAGCTACTGGATATCTAGTTGGTCTCTGTCGACAAGCTTGTGAGGTTCACTATCTCATTGGTGGATTCTAGATGATCTAGTTATCAAGGGATATTTTTAAACATCGACATAAATTTTTTTTATTCTCATCGTTTATCTATAAGATATAACTCATTCCTCGAAAACAATCCATAGAGAAATATTATCATAAAATAGGCCCCTCCTTCCCCTATATTATGTTATTCATTCTTTAATTGGTTTATTGACTTCAAAATGAAATTTTACATCTTTTCAAGCTTAAATAATCTCTTTATTTGGAGATGAATCTTGGATATATGCTATATTTTCTAGACCTATGGATTTATATTGATCTAATGGATATTTGTTGGGTCGGTGATTATTAGACCTAGATCATGATAATTTCCATGACTCCTTTGATCGTTCATGATATACCATTTGTAGAAGAATCTACATATACGACCATGTTACAGTGTGATTCGTGAATATGGATTATAGAATCCCAGTTATGATAAATTTGAATTATTTATAGTAATTTTTGGTGCATGGACGTAGTTTAATGATAGGTCAGGGTATTTTAAATCTTCCCACATGAGGTTGGAAGTCCCTAATATTTAGGTAATTTGTATGAATTTTTATGTATGATATATAAATTTTGGTGTGTGTGTTTCTATGATATGATTAGTCAATGTAATATTAATGTGGTTTCATGGTTTCACATGAGTCCCTTAATCAAAATTTCATACATGATACTTTCTATGTTATACTTTATATGTGGATGTGATCATAGAATTTGGTAAATTTTCATCATATTTAAATATTAGCAAGATGCAATAAGATGGATAGATATCTACGGAGATGACGAGAAAGGTTGAAATATGCAATCTCCCATGTTTCTAAGAGTCATGATAGTCAGAATTAGAATAAGAATGTTTATATATGGGGAAATGACCAGATTACAATAGAAGGGATGCATGGTTCAGAACATTTAGTACATTGTACCAACAGTGAACACCCTTTAGAATGATTATAGTTCCAAGTACTTAGTCTGTTAGTTGTATGTAAAATTTTTCATAAGTGAATAACCCTGAGGTGAGAAAATTTATTATTCCTTAAAGGTGTAGTGTGTAAATTTTCCTTGTTAGTGAGAATATAATTATTCCTTAAAGGTGGAACATGGGTATTAGATAGTTTATTGAACAATCCATTTTGGTGTGGTAAAAATGTGGTTAGATTCATGGTTCATGGCTCATAGGATATCACATGATGACTCAACATTGGTTTTTTATTTACATATTTATATGGTATTTATGGAATAATTTTTTTATATAGGTTTATTAATGATGAATACAAATTGGCTGTGTGATATTGGGTTTACACACACACTCTATGTAGAAATATGAATGTTTGTGTATAATCCCTGATTAGATATCTAGATAATAGAATGAACCCTATATTTTAGAGCTAAAAAGATACATTTGGGATATTAGAGGAAATATTGGGAGAGGCTCTAGAATATTGTCACAATGTTTGTAGTTATTTTCCAAAAATTTCCATATCTTTTTTGACATACCATAATAGGAGTTATTTGGTTATGTTGTGAGAGTTTTATGCCATTTTATTACAACATAATAATATTAATTTTTTTGTGGTTATAGGATGAGTATTTAAAGTTATTTGAGATTATAATATGTGTATTTTGTTACTAAAGGTATAGTCTCCACACAAGAAAATTCATACCATCATCGCTAGTTGATAACCACCTACACACAAGGAGGAAAGAATGAGGTAATGTATCTCTCCGACCCCAATCGGTTCATACATTTCAAAGAGTACACCATCCCACTTGTTTTGATAAATAATATAAATTATATAGGTATGATTTCGATAATGGTGGTATAAGTTTTATGATTTCAATAGAATTTTTGGGTGATGGGGAATATTTTTAAATTTTACAAAATTACAAAAAAATACAAAATTTAATACAATTTTATTTGAAAAATAGATAAGTAAATATTTGGCCTGTCACATTATAAATTAAAAAATAATATGAAATTAAAAAAAATTACTCAAAAGAAGAATTTCAGATCCCATACCAAATGAAATTTGATCTAAAAATTAAAAAAAGGGTTCATCTCTTGGTTAATTTATTTTCATTGAAATGTGAAGAATTAAAATGATGAATACAATTGATTAATCAAAATCACTAATAATTGTTCTATATTTAAAAATAATATAATGTCATATTTAAACATTATGATTAGTGGTTGTTATAGTTATTATTTAAATGTCTATGCATGAGGGGAAGCATATTTAAATATGGGGGTTTTTAATTATTTTAAAAAATAGTAATTTTCATAACATTTTATTGTATTAATGATGGAATTATATTTATTTTTTGTATTTTTTTGATTATTATAAGATAAATTTATAAAATAGGAGACTTAATATGATTTTGGATAAATTTGAAGGTTATTTTATAAAAAATGACCATTTTGAATCAAGTGAAGTTATTTTTATTGAATCATGGAATAAATGAAAACAAATATAGTGGAAAGATCACTACAACTATTAAAGTGATAATGTTATTTGGTTTTTGATTATAATAATAATTACATCCTAATAAATTAGCATTTTATGTTATTTTAATGTTATAGATAAAACACACAATACCATGGGTGGGATAGAACTTTTTGTGTATTATAACCAACATCATGACCATTTTTAATGTAATTTATTTTTAAAAGCCTATTTCTATAAATCCAATCAATTGTGTGGATATTTTTATATATAACATACAAAATTATAGTTCACGAAACAAGAAATGTAGTCTTGGTTTAATGAATAATAAATATTAATTAGGTATTAAAAATCCCATAAGCACCTTACAAATCACAACAATATCATTTTATTAGAATAAAAAATATATAAATAAAGATCCTGGTTTTTAGTTTTGAAAAAACTTCTCCAACAGAAGTTATTTGATGATGGTTTTGTTGTATTTAAAGAGTATAATTTATGAAAAATTTATCCTTATTACACATTTTAAAGTAATGTTATTCGTTACCCCCATGAAATTTAGTTTGATTTATTTTTTTTCATATATATTCCCTAAGTAATGAGTAATGATTTTACAATTATATGGTTTTTAAAAGATGGGTGATTGATTCAATGAAATTACGATATATGTTTATAGAAGATTATTTTGGTTTTCATGTAAATTTTTTAATCTTTTTAAATTCATTGATGATGATTTTTAATGTGATTAATAAAAAAAATTAATCTATAAATGAAAAATTCCATGTTTCATTATTGGAAATTGAAAAATATTTGAATTATTTTTTTAGAAATATGGATCTTGATTACATAATTATATTATTACATTATCCCAAGGTCAAAAAATTAATTGATACATTGATTGGAGAATTAATTTTGAGAAAATTTTAATTTAAATTTAATTTATATAAAAATAACATAATCATTAGATTTATGAAAATCTATTAATTCATTATCTTAAAAATTACACTATTATCAATTACATTATATGGATGTTTTTTATATTTTAGTTGTATATTTTTATTATTTTTATTATTAATTTAAAATGTAAAATCATTCAAATATACCATTCTAACTATGGAATCATTCTTATATTTGAGAGAAATATTTTCTATGTTTGTTTAACCTCAAAAATCAAATTTATTATGATTTTCAAGATGTTTTTAAATATATATATATATATATACTTAAACATCTTTGGAAACTATCATGTATATGTTTGGATCAAATCATAATTAGATAATCCAATAATATCCTATTTTATAATCTTGAAAATTAATGAATGATTAAAAACGCATTCCAAGATAAAATTTCATTTATCATTTAACCAGTATAAATATATCACATAGAAATCATCTTTTATCTCCTCATTATTGAAAATGAATCAGAAATATGATTTTTCATATAAGATAAAATGAGTAAATATTTATAGTCACCTGCCTTAATTATCATGATCGATCACCAAACACCACAGATTTTTCTTCTGTCACCATAATTTAATTTTATTTAAGAAACATAGATTATTTCTACTGGAAACATAATAGAAATATAGAAAAATATAATACTGGTTATAGAAAAGGGTCTAAAACATCCCTAGTTAAATAGAAATCTTTCATGACTATCATGGACTCTCAATGAGTGACACCCAATTAATTGATTCAAGATTTCACTCTAACCAAAATCCCATATTAATACACCATAACAATGATCACATACCATTTAACATTACTCTAGGATCATTACTAAAATTTCAATTTATGAACTTCTGGAATAATATATTATAATATAATATATATTGAGATGTTTAAATAAAAATAAATAAAATAAATATCAATTTTTAAAATTCCTGTAAAATATAAAACTTATAAAACCCTCAAATGGTTACCAAAATCACAATTAGGGGTAAATTCATTTTTTAAAACATATTATACACTCATAATTTTGTTTCATGGCCTTTTACATAGTAAAAATCCACCATTTTACCCTTTAGATAATATTTTTTCCAAAATACCATGAATAATGTTTTAAACCCCATGAATAGTAATTTCTCTAGAATAAATATACAAAGGCAGATATGGATATACAAGAATTAAAGAAAATAATAAACATTACATGTCTCTATAATAGGTGTTTCAAAAGTAAATAAATTTTATTTCTGAAATGAAGAACGTGATTGTATCCAAAAATAAATAATTTTGATAAAATAAAAAATATTTAACATTGATTGAAATGTATATATATACATTCTTCATTAATACTAGTAATAAGAACATAAAATAAATAAATATAAATATCTTGATTAAATGATAATAATTATAAAGGTTTGAATCCCTGTACAATAATTAATAACATATCAATGATAATAAATTCTAAAATAGTCATAAGATATGAAATAATTTAATTTAGAATGAAACTAATCTTTTTATTGAGAAGATTTATCAAAATTAAATATTATATTTAGAATTTATAAAGGTTATGTGACACCATGAAAAAAAAAACATATGCAATTCAAAATTTTAAACATTTATTGGTATTCATTGTATTATTCAAAATCAATAATGGCTAGTGGAAATTATTGATGATAATTACACTTTTTAGGGTCAGGATTTTCTATTGATATAGCCCTATTCCCTAGAACATGGAATTATAAAAAATTATTCATGTGTGCTCTGTATATTATAAAATTCTAAACAACATCTAGACTAATAATTCAATCACATAGCCTTTCTTAGGGTGTACATAACAAATTCCTATATAATAATTAAATAATTAGAATATTTTCCTTTTTAAGAAGAAATTAATAAAAATAGTTAATATATATAATCCCAATAATGAAGAAAAAATACATTACAAATAATATTATGTTATATCCTATAAAAATATATATAATAGAACACCTAAATGGTTAACTATTATATTAATGGAATATTCTAAAAAAATTCCACCAACCCTTGGGATGAAGGCCACTAATATTTATTACATTTTATAAAACCATTTTAAATTAGTTTTAGAGGTATAACATATATGTAATATTAGATCGAATTTCATGGTCCGAAGACATAATTGAACCAAGGTAATTATAATTTTTTTTCTTTCTAAAATCTAGAAATGAGTCCCCCAAAACCCCATAGAGTTTCTGAACATAACACACCAATGGAGATGTAGTTGGTCTTGTCTTCTTCCAAATAATTTGGATCTTGAGGAATAATCCCAATGGCTTGATACATTTTAAATATGTATCTTCTCAGGTGACTTCATTAGTTACTGCCACATCTCCATCTCGACCCCCTAGTCGAGGATTCCTCAAACAATCTAATGTCTAAATAAATAGACAAATAATGTAATTAACCATATCAAAAAGTAATTATTATTTTAAAAAATATACCTCAATATATAAACACATTTTCATGTGTACATAAGTGAAAATATAATGAATTACTATAACATACATTGTAGGACCCCCATATATGAAACTAATTACTTCCCATGAATTTGTAATATATATATATAATCATGACATATTAAATAAAAAACCATGTCAATCCCATGAGAAAATATAAATATATATTAACATAAAATATTCGTTATACATATTGTAATGACCCGGAAATTTCAGGGAAATTTATTTTCTTATTTTCTTTAAAATTTTACAAGAATGTAGTTTCTCACTACACCTGATTCCGAGGCCCGGTGTGCCTGGAATCATTTTCGGAAGTTTATCTCGGGTACGATCAGTGAAAAAACGAGCGGGTTTTCCTAACTTTTGAATCGATACTCAGAATCGAAATCTGAGGGCACCAATGGAATAGTAGCGCTGGTAATTGCTTAGAAACACATTTTCCGGAGTTGAATTTTCTCGGGTGTGGTTATTAAATTTTTGGGTTAAGTAACGGAATAAAATAAATGTGGTGAAACCAATTTTATTTTATTTAATGAAATGTTAACCTAAGATAAGTGGTTGAGTGGCACCCACATCCTAACAAATCCAATAGGTAGGATATTAGTGGGGTGTGGCCCACACGATCCCCACCGTTTCAACTTCCTCAAACCCTCCTTAATTTCAGTAACGCACCCGCACCCCCCCCCAATTAATGAAAGTCAACTCGTGCGTTTATTTATATATTAAACGCCTATATTAATTGGGCGGTTTAAACATTGCAATTAAATTCAATTAATTGGTTGATTCAATTTTTTTAATTTCAAAGAAGTTGTCTTGTCTGTTAATAAAATAAGACAAGTCTTATTTTATTATTGTTGGGCTTGTTGTGTTGGGTTTTTGGGAGAAAAAGGGGAGTGTTGAAGTTCTTCGTTCTTCGTCGAAGAATGCGAAGAATGCACCGCCACTGACGATGAACATCGACCTCCAACGACGGACGATGGTGAGAGATGCCTTCCTCGAAGATCAACGACCCGACGCGCATCTCCTCGTTCTTTATTTCCGCATAAAAGAAAGGGAGACACCGTTCCTCTGCGATGCGACGATCCATCTCTTTCTGCAACGAACAATTCCGCAACGTCCCTTTCCGCGACAAACCTCGTTCGACGACTACGCTCAAGGTAGGGGTTTAATTTGAGAATATTAATAATATCATGATTGTTTTCCTTCTAAAACAAGAATACGGATCAACTCATTATTAAGATGATCTGAAAAAGTTTTTGTTTGCGGGTTTGGAATTTCATTTTGATTGGAAAAAAACTACAGGGGTTTAATTTGAGAATATTAATAATCTCACGATTGTTTTCCTTCTAAAAAAAGAATGTGGATCAACTCATTATTAAGTTAATCCACAAAAGTTTTTGTTTGTGGGTTGGGAATTTCCTATTGAATGTAGAAAAACGATAGGGAGATTATTTATTTGTTCCTGATTACTTCAATCACTATTTATCGTTCTTATTTGAGCCTCCTGATATCACAATAATGGGAGGAGGTCGGACCGCACGAACACGAACGACCCTCCCCCCCCTTGGTTGTTGATTTTGTTGCGGCATGTGTAAGGCGGCGCGGTGCCATTGCACCGCGCGGAAACTATGATTTTGGGCGAAGAAGTGCGGCACCGTCACGCCGCGCCGGGGAACCTGGAAGAGACCGCGGCCGGAGCGGTGTTGCGTCGGAGTGGCGCAGCGCCATCGCGCCGCCCCGGACGGACCAAGGCCGCGTCAGAGTAGGGAGCGCCGGCCGGCATTCGGCCGCCGGCGTCGGAGCAGGGGGACTAGCACGCGCCGGTCCCGTGGTGCAGCAGCCGGCCTGCCGGAGTGGGCCGGCAGGTCATAGGGGAAGCCGGGGGTCACAACCCCTGGCTGGCCGGACAGCAGCGGCCCCCACGTGGGGCCGCGTTTAATGAGACAGGGGGGCAGCGCCCACCCCCCCCCCTTTTGACCACCCAACTCGGTGTAACCGAGCTCGCCAGCGGACCGTCAGCGTGCTGGGCTGGGCTGCCCAGGCCGGGCCGGGCCGCGCCCAAGCCGGCTGGACCCGGACCCGGGTCGGTTCGACCCGGTTCGGGCCAACCCAGGGGCTCTCGGGCCGGGTCGGTCCGAGCCCAAAAGCCCCACTTCCGGACCTCTTATGGTCTTTTGCCCATATCATGGACTACGGACCTCCGATCGACACACCGTCAGCTACGATGTGATCATTGGATCGAGGCGGTCATTTAAATATATTACACTCAAGGTTTCAGAGAACATTGAGTACGTCCGGGTTGGTTCGGATACGAAACCAACCGAGCCCTCGGAGCGGAAAACACTTATATCTTAAGCTCTGGTCGTCCGATTGACATGCCGTAAACTTTTTTGGATTCCTCTTGATGAATTGGAACTTTTGGAATACATCTCCTGAGTTTTGGTTGCAGTTGGATAGTGGCCGGGATAGATTGTAACCGAAATCCAACCGGGCCCCTAGAACGGAAAAGATGATAACTTTCAGACCAGACGTTCGTTTGACGAACCGTCAGTGGCGTTGGTGATCACGTTGAAAAAAACGGTCCCTATGAGCATAACCTATGAGAGTTTGGGGTACAGTTGAGATACGGCCGGGTTGGTGCGCACACGAAACCAACCGGTCCCCTGGGACGAAAAGGCTAATAAATCATAGACCAGGCGTCCGATTGACGCGCCCTCTGTTGCGTTGAGACCCCTATGACGAGGCGGTCCTTTGAGATACATCTTTGTGGGACATTGTGATACTTGGAGTATCGACCTGTAGCTCGTGGAGCGGACCTACCCAGAGACTAGCATACGGAGTACGGAGACCATGTAGCCGGCTGAGACATTACGACTGCTTGACCGACTCAACTTGGAGTGAGTCGACTAGCCCAGTGGATGGAGCACTACTTTGTTTGGGTACAAACCCATGGCGGGCGGAGCACTACAGTATTTGGGTGCAGACCCGCGGTACTCGTCCGGAAAGTACCTCTGCAGGCTATTAGGGGGTGTGAACTACTGTGTCTGGGTGGCATACCCCGACAGGAAGCACTACTGTGTTTGGGTGGCTGACCCACAGTACTCAACAGGAGGAGTACCTCAGCAGTATTAGGTTAGTGAGCAGTACCTCGGAGTCGTGACATTATCACTATACACTCTAGAGACGGGGCTCTTCAGTAGTTACGGTTTCGATAATGAAAATCTTGGTTTGAGGTGAGTCTATGACCTTTGTGTTACCTCATGATTGAGATGGGTCACTTGATAACTTTGGTATATGTATGGGCATATATCTAAGTAGTGGTTATCCGTTGATTTCATAACCTTTTTGTTTCCTTGTGATTGAGACGAGTTACATGATAACTTAGGTATAAGTATGGTCTTATACCTAAGTAAGGGTTATATGTTGTGATTCTACTTTGTGGTTATCCTTGTTGGATTTAGAAGGACCTTGAGGGTCTCGGGGTCCCTACTGAGTATCGTTATATTCACCCCTGCACGGGCTATGCCCACCCCTCGTTGTGTTGGTTGCAGACGACGGGCAGTGCTGATGGAGGCTGAGTGTCTGAGGACTGGACGGTACCCAGAGGTGGACAACATGATGAGTCAGTATCTGGAGGAGGAATTTACAACGAGACGACACTCGGAGCAGGTTGACAAGAAAGAGCGTTGTGGAGGCTATATGTACCTACCCTTCAGGTAGGATCCATGGTGGATGATCCAGGAGTTGCACTATCTGTACCTACCCTTCAGGTAGGATCCGAGGAGGATGACCCAAGAGCTGCTTCCGTTATTCCTGCTGTTGTATTTTTCTATTGTACTTTTGTTCATTTATAGCTGTACTTTCTGTTGGGTTTGTATTCTGGCACATTTACTTTTCAGCACATCTTTTATACTTAGTGTTTTACTTCTGCTTGTACACTATGGTGTTTTGTTTACTTTTATAAAGAAAATACCTTCCCAATTATTGGGATTTACGCCTTTGGTGCTATTTGCCAGCCCCTGGCCTATGGAAGGCGGGCTTGGGGTAGTCATAGAATGGGCCCCGAAGACGGGTCGTGACAAATTGGTATCAGAGGAGTCAGTTCTACCGCAGAACTTATAACTCTGATATTTTCTTTTTGTGAAGCAATAGTGTTAAGGGTACCGAGTGTGGTTTTCCGTTATGGGAGTCCAGTGTTGTTGTGGGCAGTCGAAGAATCCATACACCAGGACCTTGACAACTGATCTCTGACTTTGTGCATGAAAACACTGATTGTGTGTGTGTTTCCTAATGTTTTAAAAAAGAGTCAGCTCAAACTAGGTCAGCTCATCATGTATAAATGTTTGACCGTGTAACATTGTTTCTTTCATGATGCCTTTCCACAGACGACTAGCTAGAGCCTAGAGGGATGTGCGTACTGACAGCCTGCCGAGCGATGAGGCTTCGATACATGACCCTCTTGTAGTTGAGGTACCAGCGGTACTACCATACGTTGGGCCACCGATGCCACCAGCCCCAGTAGTAGGCGATGCACGCCGCTTGATCACGCTGCACGAGTTCCAGCGCCAAAGGCCACCCAGGTTACAGGGAGAGACGGACCTGCAGGCGGCTGAGGATTGGCTGGAGGTTGTAGTGAGAGTCTTCAGACTAGTGGGGATGCCATCAGACATCATGGTGATCTTTGATACCAGCCTCCTTCAGGCAGCAGCTGAGAGATAGTGGAGCCACTTGTTCCAGTTTTGCGACAGTATGACAATCACATATGGATACTTCGAGTCCTTTTCCAGGGTGGAGTTCGTGTGTAGCTCTGAACCTCGAGCGTGTACATGAGCTGCTGCCTTTGATGCAGGATTTTTGATTAGTAGCTGATTCGTCTGTAGGAAGTAGATAGATGATGCAGAGGTCCCAGAGGACCAGAGCTAGTTGTATGAGGAGCAGGAAGTGTTATGAATGCGGAAGGAAGGGTCACCTGGCACGTGACTGTCCGACCCCCCCATGCACAGTTGATCTGCAGGCTTTGGAGGAGCCACCGAGGCAGAAGCAGCGGTAGGTGCTTGAGCAACAACCGAGCATTGGACATGGCAGTAGAGCTCTGGGAGCAGGTGGACAGGAGCGGAACTAGTGGATACGTCCCTTGTAATTATAGTTCCATGTTGCTATTTCATTCGTGTCTTTGTACTATGAGCTGCAATAATAAAAAGACACTTATCTTTGTGATGTTTTCTTTCCTGTCCTTTTGGTTGGTTGATACTGAGTGGTCTCAGTTAAAACTATTGAGTTGACCCTCACATTCGAGATTTCGACTAGAGGAGACCTAGTGACCACACACTGATGCCGACAGTGTGACTTGACCCTTGGAGGCGAGAGTGACTTTTGGATCTCATGGTAGTAACATCGAGGCCTTACGATGTCATCCATGGCATGATTACATCATTCATGTTAGGATTGACTGTATTAGGAACTGGGCGTGGTTCATCCAGGGGATGAGACTGAGTTTCTCTTTTCGGCAAAGGAGAAATATTAGCAGCTCTTACAGATCGTAGGCAAAGAATGTGTAGATCATCCAGGAGCGGATGAAGACTGCACAGTGCAGTAAGAAATAAGAAACTAGCACTAGTCTTAGAGACTCGGGCCTGTTAAATTTTTCAAGAAGAGGGAGCTTAAGGAGAGATGAGTCTGCGAAGTAGCAGACATGGAGGCAGAGTTAGGAGGGCAGCATGAGGTGGTGTACATTTTAACATGATACAACCACCTGCCTTAGTTGTCCCCGCCAGGCTCAGGGAGCTGGAGGGCGGAGGAAGAGTGGGGATGCATGCAGTCAAGGAGTGTTACCCAATGGCTCTAAAAATGATTCAAGGGACATTCAGTGTCCAATACTAGCTGCCGTAGTAACAAATGTTGATTTGAATCATTCCTTCCTTACAAGAATCTTGTCCCAGACCTATAGTTTCCGATAAGCCGTGGACTTAACCCTCATGTCTGGAGATACCTTGGGAGGAGACTCAATAATCACACATACGCCAATAGTGTGGTCAGACCCTCAAGGGGAGAGTGTCGGTTGGAATCTCTTTGTGGCAGCATCGAGGCCTTACGACGTTAGTTTGGGTATAGACTGGGCAATCACAGTTCATACACAAATTGACGGTATTAGGAAATAATGTTGTGGTTTAACTATGACGTCGGGATGAGTTTTACTTGGTCGGAGAAAAGGAAACCCCAGGCAGCACAGGATAAACTCATGCACAGGAGGGTGCGAATGATCACTCTTGAGTCGTTCAACCTTACCCTCGTGGCAATAGTCATTTTGATTTTCAGTTCTAACAGGAATTGGAATCCTCTAGAGTTCGAGGATGACGATCACGTCCTTATACGGGTCTCACCTCGACGAGGTTTACAGAGATGTGTTCGAGGCGACAAGTTATCTCCGAGGTCCAACGGACCATTCTAGGACCTCAGCAGGGTAGGAGAGGTGGTTTTCCCCTTGACCCATCCACCTTAGTTGCACCAGGTGCACGCCGACTTCCACGTATCTCAACTGAGGAGATACGTGCTCGACCCTTCGCATATCATCGACCATGAGGAGCTAGAAGTTGGCGATGAGGTGACTTTCACGGAGGTTCCAGTGGGGATCAAGGATAGACAAGAGCGGATCCTACAAGGATGGTCGATTCCTCAGGTGCACTTTCACTGGAAGTATGGGAACCTCCAAGTGAGAACCTGGGAGAGGAAGGCTCAGATGCATGCTCAGTACCGTTTTTGTAACCTTAGTTAGTGTTAAATCTTTAGGAGGACGTAAATCCCTGATGTGGGAGTAATGTAAAGACCCGTAAATTTCAAGGATTTTTTTTTAATTTCTTTGTAATTTTACAAGAACACAATTTCTGACGGCACCTAATTCTGAGGCCCAGTGTTCCCAGAATCATTTTCCGAATTTTAGCTTGGGTATGTTCAGTGAACGAACGATCGAGTTTTCCTAACATTTGAACCAATGCTCGGAATCGAAATCCGAGGGCACCGATGGAATCGAAGCGCCGGTAATTGCATAGAAACACCTTTTCCGGAATTTCATTTTCTCGGGTGTGATTATTAAATTTTTGGGTTGTGTAAAGGAATAAAATAAAAGTGGTGCAACCAATTTTATTTTATTTAAAGAAGTGTTATCCTAAGCTAAGTGGTTGAGTGGGACCCACATCCTAACTAATCCACTAGGTAGGATATTAGTGGGGTGGGGCCCACACGAGCCCCACCCTTTCAACTTCCTCAACCCCTCCTTAATTTCAGTAACGCACCCGTACCCCCCCAATTAATGAATGTCAACTCGTGCATTTATTTAAATATTAAAAGCCTCTATTAATTGGGTGGTTTAAACGTTGAAATTAAATTCAATTAATTGGTTGATTCAATTTTTTGAATTTCAAAGACTTTAGCTTGTGTGTTAATAAAATAAGACAAGTGTTATTTTATTAAATTTGGGCTTGTAGTGTTGAGTTTTTGGGAGAAAAAGGGGTGTATTGATGTTTTTAGTTCTTTGTCAAAGAATGCGAAGAACGGACCACTGAAGATGAAGAACGCCGACCTCTAACGACATACAATGGTGAGAGACGCCTTCCTCGGAGATCGACGACCCGATGCGCATCTCCTCATTCCTTCTTTTCATGTCAAAGGAAGGGAGACATTGTTCCTCCGCAACGCGATGATCTGTCTCTTTCCGCGACTTCCCTTTCCGCGACAAACCACTTTCGACGACAACACTCGAGGTAGGGGTTTAATTTGAGAATATTAATAATCTCATGATTTTTTTCCTTCTAAAACAAGAATGCGGATAAACTCATTATTAGGTTGATCCACAAAAGTTTTTGTTTGCGGGATTGGAATTTCCTTTTGATTGCGGAAAAATCGTAGGGGTTTAATTTGCGAATATTAATAATCTCATGATTGTTTTTCTTCTAATACAAGAATGTGGATCAAATAATCATTAAGTTTATCCACAAAAGTTATTGTTCGCTGGTTTAGAATTTCCTTTTGATTGCGGAAAAACTGTAGGGAGATTATTTATTTTGTTCCTGATTACTTCCATTGGTGTTTATCGTTCTTATCTGAGCCGCCTGATATCACAATAACGGGAGGAGGTCAGACCGCACGAACACGGATGACCCTCCTCCCCCCATTGGTTGATGATTTTGTTGCGACACATGTAAGGCGGCGCGGTGCCATTGCACTGCACGGAAGCTATGAATTTGGCGAAGAAGCGCGACACCGTCACGCCGCGTCGTTGAAGTCAAACAAGTCGCAGCGTCTTCGCACCACACCGGGGAACCGGTAAGTGACCGCGGCCGGCTTCCGGCCACCGAGGTCAGAGTAGGGGGACCAGCCCGCGCCGGTCCCGTGGTGCAGCAGCCGGCCGGCCGGAGCGGGCCGGCCGGTCAGTGGAGAAACCAGGGGACGTAACCCCTGGCTAGCCGTACAGTGCCCCCGCCCCCCTTTTGACCGCCCAGCTCGGTGTAACCGAGCAGGCCAGCGGACCGCCAGCGCGCCGAGCCTGGCTCCCCAGGCCGGGTCGGGCCGCCCAGGCCGGGCCGCGCCCAGGCCGGTCCAGGCCACACCAGCCGGGCAGGGATGGGCCGCGCCCAAGCGGGCCGGACCCAGACCCAGGTCGGGTCGCCCCGGTTCAGGCCGACCTAGGGGGTCTCGGGCCGGGTCGGTCCGGGCCCAAAACCCCCACTCCCGGACCTCTTACGGTCTTTTGTCCATATCTTGGGCTAAAGACCTCCAATCGACGCACCATCAGCTTTTATGAGATACTTGTATCAATACGGTCATTTCGGTCTATTACACTCATGGATTAGGAGAACTTTGAGTACGACCAGGTTTGTTCGGATACGAAACCAATCGGGTCCTCAGAGCGGAAACGCTTATATCTTGAGTTCCGGACGTCCGATTGATGTGTCGTTGACTTTGTTGGATTCCTCCTAATAACACAGAAATTTTGGCATAATTCTCTTGAGTTTTTGTTTCAGTTGGATTGTGTCCAGGATGTATTGTACCCAAAATCCAAACAGGCCCCTGGAACGGAAAAGATGATAACTTTCAGACTGGACGTCCGTTTGACGAACCGTCAGTGGAATTGGTGATCAAATTGACAAACGATCCCTATGAGCATACCCTATGAGAGTTCGAGGTATATCTGAGATAAGGCCGGGTTGGTTCACACACGAAACCAATTGGGACCCTTGGACGAAAAGGCTAATAAATCATAGATCGGGCATCCGATTGACGCACCGTCTATTGCATTGAGGCCCCTATGACGAGGCGTTCCTTTGAGATACTTCTTCGTGGGACTTTGTGATACTTAGAGTATCGACCTGTATCTCGTGGAGTGTCCCCTCCTGGAGATGAGCGTACGGAGTACAGAGACCGTGTAGCCGGCTGAGACCTGAAGACTGCTTGACCGACTCATCTTGGAGTGAGTCGACTAGCCCAGTGGGCAGAGCACTACTTTGTTTCGGTGCAGAACCATGGCGGATGGAGCACTACAGTGTTTGGGTGTAGACCCACAGTACTCGTCCAGAGAGTACCTCTGCAGGCTATTAGGGGGTGTGCATTACTGTGTTTGGGTGGCATACCCTGGCGAGAAGCACTACTGTGTTTGGGTGGCTGACCCGCGGTACTCGACAGGAGGAGTACCACAACAATATTAGGTTAGTAAGAAGTACCTCGGAGTCGTGACATGATCACTGTACACTCCAGAGACGGGTCTCTTCAGCAGTTATAGTTTCGATAATGAAAATTCTGGTTTGAGCTGAGTCTATGACCTTTGTGTTACCTCATGATTGAGAAGGGTCACTTGATAACTTAGGTATACGTATGGGCATATATCTAAGTAGTGGTTATCCATTGATTTCATGACCTTTTTGTTTCCTCATGATTTAGTTGGGTTACGTGATAACTTAGGTATAAGTATGGGCTTATACCTAAGTAAGGGTTATCTGTTGTGATTCTAATTTGTGGTTATCCTTGTTAGATTTAGAGAGACCTTGAGGGTGTCGGGGTCCCTGCTGAGTATCTTTATACTCACCCCTGCACGGGCTATGCCCACACCTCGTTTTTTTGGTTTTAGACAACGGGCAGTGCTGAAGGAGGTCGAGTGTTCGAAGACTGGATGGTAACCGGAGGTGGACCACACGACGAGTCAGTATCCAGAGGCGGACTTCACGACAAGACGACACTCGGAGGAGGTTGGTGAGAAAGAGCATTGTGGAGGCTATCTATACCTACCCTTCAGGTAGGATCCATGGTGGACGATCCAGGAGTTGTGCTATCTGTACCTACCCTTCTGGTAGGATCCGAGGAGGACTACCTAGGAGCTGCTTCCGTTCTTCCTGCTGTTGTCTTTTTCTGTTGTACTTTCATTCAGTTGTAGTTGTACTTTCTATTGGGTTTGTATTCTGTCCCATTTACTTTTCAGCACTTCATTTATACTTAGTTTTTTACTTCCTCTTGTACTTTGTGGTGTTTTGTTTACTTTGTATAAAGGCAATGCCTTCCTAGTTATCGCGATTTACGCATTTGGTGCTAGTCGTCTGCCCCTGGCCTATGGAAGGTGGGCTTGGGGTAGTCACGACACGAGCCCTGAGGATGGGTCATGACACATAAGTCAATTAATTAATGAAATATTAACTTTTAATGATAGAATAAAATCGAAAACAATTAACCGATATCACGTGAAAACCCCCAATAACGCTATTTTTTTAATTACATAAAAAATAATCTAATTTTTTTTCCCATGAGTCCACAATTGACTCATCCAAAACCATTATCATTAAAAAATCACTATAAAAAATGGTGTCCATTCAATGGTAAAGAAAGGTACACCTTTTGATTGATATAAAATAACAACATAAACTAGATTTCCACCCATTCATGTTAACTATATGGATTCATACAACAAAATATATTAATATTTTTACTAAGGGGAGGGTTGTAGTCCCAATAATTAAATAAAAAATATATTTTCTAAAGGATATACACATTTCTCCTCATTGTGTGATCAAAAATATTTAACCAATCCATCTAATATCAAACCCACACTAAATTTCACACTAAAACACTATTTTATATGATTTCTTGAAAGAAAATCCAACTATATCTCTACAAATTTAAATAAATAATTATTTAAAATACCATTTATTATACTAAAACCAATTTTTAAATCAATTATGAATGATAAAAACTACTTCATAACAATAATTCATTTTAAACAACATGATTATAATGAATAAACAATTATATATCATTTTAAAATTTATAAAAAATCTATTTCAAAATATAACAAAAAACAAATAAAACATAGGATTAGAAAATTAAACATACATCTATAATGACAAGCTTTAAATAAATTTTCAATTATTACATATGATGTAAATAATGTCACAAAAACATATAAATTATATAATATTTAAATTTATATATTAATTAAACAATAAAAGAGGTTAAAATTGGACTTAATGTAATAAAAAACATTTATAATACCATTATACACATAATAACCTGTTAACTATGTTTGTTTTTAATGTAATTCCATCTTTAAAAATCCTCTATAATAACCAAATCCAACCTCAAATGATACATTATGATTTGATGAATCTACAAGTCTATCATTTCTGAAGATTACTAACCAAAAAACTATTGAAGGGAATATGAAGGAATAAAAATGAGTGCAGAGGTATATAATAGATATAATAAATTTACCTAACAATATTTCATTCATGATCATTTAGTTGTGGAAAATCCATCGGGGATGAATAAGGTAGGATGTAAGGCTACTATCTAACTCACATAAATCAAATTATCATGTAGGGAAAATGTTATTCCTTTAACCATTTTACATTTAATAAAAAGAAAATATGAATGTAAATATATTTATGAAAATAATTATTATGTCACATAAATAAATATTTACGTAGTATGTTGTGTTAAATAATATCATAAGCCACGTTCTTCTAAATATAGTGATGTATGAATTATGAACTCCTTTTACATTGTATATGTAAACTATAAATTGAAACCATAAATCCCAAAATATTTAATATTAAAATTTTTATTTCATAATTATGAGATAAACCATATATATTTATATATTTAAAACCATGGTGATAATGGTTATGTTTCCATTACAAAGCCTCTAAAAATATCAAGGTACCCCTTATAATGATAATGTGGTTATTGAAATTGAAATATATTCATTGTAAAATCCATTATACTGAATAATGTTTCTGTAAGGTATATATTTAATAATTAATGTTGTCCTATTTTTCAATATCTTTAATGAAACAAATATCAAATTTGGTTTAAAAAACAGTGAAAATATAAATTTATAAATTTTGAATTATTTGGAGTGCGTTGAAATTTAAGATGAATATTAAAATATAATATTTGAATACATTATACTATATAATTTCATTTTTATTCAAAAGTGTTTTTATAATTAATAATATCCCTTTCAAATATTAAAAAATATTTTATGTTTCAAAAAAAAAGTTTCTAAATAATATTATCATCATCCCACATATAAATTTATTCTTAAAGTATAAAACATAATTTAAATCATAAAAAAACTATTCAATGATTATACTAAAGTATATATTATGAAAAATAATGGAATTCAGTTTCAGAATAACATAATGATAGTGTTTTTTTAAATCAATGACCAATGGTTTTTAATTAAATTAATAGATAATATAATCGTTAATTCATTTTCAAATGTGAATATTTTATAAACAATAATCCAATGGATATATAAAAAAATCCTTAAATATTTTTTCATTTTTGATAATAAATTCCTCAATAATTTTTCATTTCTATTCACATTAAATACATCAATCATATTAATACTCTCTTTAACTAACTCAATATTCTTTTTATGAAGGTATTGTTATTTCAAGTAGTTCTAAATCATTTTTCTGTATGTCATAAATATAAAAAATGTGTAATAAATATATATATATCAGAATATAGTATTTTTTTATAAGATGAATATTTATATTCTACTTCATTATTTAATTATACTTTAGTATAAATTATATAGATTGTCAATTGATAAATTATTTATGATATATTTTAGTATTCCCTTATACAATTTATTTCTGGAGTTCATTAATTTTTTTAATGATTATTCCTTAATTATTGTAAAACCATTTCACATTATTATTATACAAATACTTATGAATGTTATATAATTATGATATCATGTGAATTATATTTGAGTTTATGGGGTAAGTTTCTTATATATTTTAAAATTTTTAATTAAATTAAATAAGATTTAATTGATTATCAAATAAAGGATTAATGAGATTTATAATTTTACGGATAGGTGTCTATTTGGAAAATTATTTGATAGTACGAGGACTATAAAATGTAAAAATGGGTAGATAAATACTTTGGTGGGTAGGATACATGTTTATTCTTAAATTTTTTGTTTTTTAATATGATTCATGTGGTAAAAAATGGAACTTCATTAGGGAACTGAATGCCTAATGGAGGTCAATTACAAATCAAGTTATTTAATTGTCTAAAATATCATTAACATTTATAGGTGATTCTCATATCTCTTTTTATTTCACTCTTTGGTTTGGTGTGTTATGGGGATTCCAAGGATTGAGATTATTTTTTGGGAAAATTTAACAGTTTTTGGGGTGGTATGTTTGTTGGAATTGGTGGATTCAAAGAAAAAACGATAAAAATGATTAAAAATATTTAATTTTTTTGTCTAGGTTTACATTATGTATTTTCATAAATATTTCTGCCCAATCTATGTGTTGGTTAGTTTCGTGTTGTGAAATGGTTACAAGACAAGAATAAATTTCTTGGATAATGATGTGAACTAGTGAGTGTCACGACCCGCCCTCGGGGTCCGTGCTGTGACTACCCCAAGCCCGCCTTCTATAGGCCAGGGGCTGGCGACTAGCACCAAGGCGTAAATCCCGGTAAAAAGGGAAGGCATTGCCTTTGATAAGTAAACACACTAAGCAAGCAGTGTACGACTGAAAGTGCGGAAAGGTAAATGGGCCAAAATACAATCCCAAACTGAAAGTAAAGTACAACTCGAAAAGGGAAAAACAACAACTGTAAAGTAAAAGCCGCTACTCCGAGCTGTCCACCGGAAATCCCACCTGAAGGGTGGGTACAGATAGCTCCTCTGCTCCACGGGTCCCGCCGTCCGCTCCGTGCACGTCCCGCCCAGTGGTCCACCTCTGGGTACCGTCCCGCTCTACAAGCCTCAGCTAAGTCAACACTGTTCGTCGTCTGCAACCAACACAATGTAGTGCGGGCGAAGCCCGTGCAGGGGTGAGTATAAGCTACTCAGTAGGGACCCCGAGACCCCTGAAGGTCTCTCAAATCCACAAAGGATAAACCACGAAGAAAAGTACAAACACGAAGTAACAACCGACACTGCTTAGGTATATGCCCATACATATACCTAAGTCATCAATTAAAATACGCTCCAACCTCCGAGCCCAAGTACAACTCAGTCCACGCAGGAAAGTATACGTATTCCACATAGGAAAGCAAAACATAATCCACACAGGATTGCACAACACAATCCACACAGGAAAACAACAGGATTCAGCTCACACAGGTATACTTCTTCAACGACGATAAAGATGATCACTGATCCATCTAAGTCGTCGGACCCACGAAGGATCGATAGGTAACTAACCCCCGCAGAAGACCCACACAGGATCGGGCTCACACAGAACCTGTAGGCGCTGGCTCACACAGAACCGCTGAGCGCAAGGACCCACACAGGATCGGTCCCACACAGGACCTGTAGCACTGATCCACGTAGGATCGCTGAGTGCTGTAGTCGTCGTCGTCGAATCCACACAGGATCTCTGTACTGTCGTCGTCGAATCCACAAAGGATCTCTGTACTGTCGTCGTCGCAGTCACAGTAGCAGTCGTAGCAGTAGAACAGTCGCAGCCAGCACTAGGGTTCCCGCACATAGCAAGTTCGTTCGGAGGGTCCGCTCCACGAGCCGAGAGGCTGATACATCAACTGTCACGAAGACCAGAGTTGATGTATCCAAAAGTTCCGTTTCGTTAACAGGAACTCAACGCAACAGACGGCGCGTCGATCGGACGCCCGGTCTGAGAGTTATTGGCATTTTTGTCTCCGGGGCCCGGTTGGTTTTTAAGGCAAAACCAACCCGACCATACTCCACATGCGTCCAAACCTCGGGCGGAGTATACCAAAAGACCCGTCTCACTAAGAGGAACACAACACAGCTGACGGCACGTCAATCGGACGTCCGTAGCTCAAGATATGAGCGTTTCCGCTCCGAAGGCCCGGTTGGTTTCGTGAACGAACCAACCCGGCCGAACTCAAAGTAAACCGAAACCTTGAGTGCGATATACCGAAACGACCGTCTCGATCCAAGGATCGCGTTGCCGCTGACGGTTCGTCGATCGGAGTTCCGGGGCTCAAGTTATGGGCCAAAAACCAAATCTGGTTCGAAACGGGGGGGGGGGGGGGGTCCGGGTCCGGGCCGACCCGGCCCGACCCCCCCCTGGGCGGCGCGGCGGCGGCGGCGGCGGGCCGCGGCGGCGGGCGCCTGGCGCCGCACGAGGGTGGCACGCGGGGGGCTTAGCCCCCGCTTCTTCAAGGACGGCGCGGCTATATGCCGCGCCCAAAAAATAAAAAACGCCCCCCCAAACGTGGGGGGCTTGCTGGAAACGAACCGGGGGGCCGGCTGCCCCCCCCTCCTTCAAAAAAAAACCGCCCCCCTCTTAAAGAGGGGGGTTTTTATTAGGTGGCCGGGGGATTAATTTCCCCCGGTTTTAAAGCCTTCCGGCCGGCCAGCTGGCCGGCCGATTTTCTCAAACGGGACCGGAAATTCCGGTCCCTCCTTCAGCTTCCGATGCCGGCGGCCCGGCCGCCGGTCTTCTCTTCCGCCGCGGCCCGGAACCGGCCACGGAGTTCGTCATCCGGCGCGGTGCGACGGCACCGCGCCCCTTCGCCGTGCTTTGATTCTTTTCAACGCGGCGCGTCGGCGTCGCGTTCTTGAAGTTTCTACCCCGGCGTGGCGCGACGGCGCCGCGTAAAAAAAATAAACGTACGGTAATCCGCGTGGTGCGACGGCACCACGCCACTTTGCTTCCACCGCAAGAATTAAACAAGAACGATGGAGGGGGGTTCGGCCGTGTTCGTGCGGTCCGGCCCCCCTCGCGTTAACTATAACAATTAAATAAATTATTTCAAAGCCTCACGTAGACATGCGATCCACGAGCAAGAAATGGAATAATTAAAGAATTAAACAACAACCCCTACCTCGGGTTTAAGATTCGAAGATTCGTCTACGTTCCGCGGAAGACGGCGTCGCGGAGGTCGGGCGTCGCGGTCGTCGTTCGTCAACCGATGACGAAGAGTTACGCCCGAAGAGATACGTCGTTGGCGAATCTTCTTATGTCGACGAAAGGAGTCCGAGGAGGAAGCAGTGTTTCCTCTCGTTGACATGGAAGACGAAGAAGAGAGGAGAGCGTTCTTCGTCGGAGCTTGAGCGTTCTTCGTCGGAGCTTGAGCGTTCTTCGTCAAGTTCGAAGGTTCTTCGTCAAGTTGAAGAAGAAGAAGAAAAGCTTTCAAAGCTCTCAAGAAATCCTCCCAAGGTGTTAAAAGAATCCCCTAGAATAATATAAGCTTTAACTTATATTATTACATAACATAACCACAAGAATTTCAAAGGTTTGAAATTCAAAAAGGGTTTAACTCCCTTAATTAATTAAGTAACATAAGCCATTAAAAGAGGTGTTAAAGGAGTTGGGAGGATTTGAAAGGTTTAGGGGTTCGTGTGGGCCCCACCACACTTAATCCTCCCAAGGGAGGTTAAGTGGGTGTGGGTCCCACTCCCAACCTCCTTTGATAGGTTTTAACAAGTTAAAAATAAAATTGTTCTACACAATTTTATTTAACTCAAACTAAAAACCCCTAAAACTAACTTTCAACCCGCAACAAACGCAACTCCCGAAAAGGTATCTTTAAGCGAATATCGGCGCTGCGAGTTCATCGGTGCCCTCGGATTTCAATTCCGAGCACCGGATCAAAAGTTAGGAATTTCCGCTCGTTCGTTCACTGAACGTACCCGAGCCAAACTTCCGAAAATAATTCCGGGCACTCCGGGCCTCGGAATCAGGTGCCGTCTGAAACCGCGCTCTTGTAAAATTCTAAAGAAAATTAAGAAAAAATCTCCCTTGAATTTTACGGGTCTTTACATTACTCCCACCTCAGGGCTTTACGTCCCCGTAAAGATACATCAAAAACTAGGGAAACAAATGAGGGTATTGAGCACGCATCTGAGCCTCCCGCTCCCATGTGCTCTCCTGGAGATTCCCATGCTGCCATCTGATGTGCACAAGAGGAATCGATCGCCCACGCAGGACCCGCTCCTGTCGATCCTCTATCTCCACCGGGACCTCCGTAAAGGTCGCCCCATCGTCAACGTCAAGCTCCCCATGATCAATGATGTGCGTCGGGTCGTGCACGTATCTCCTCAGCTGGGATACGTGGAAGACATCGTGCACCCGGTGCAACTGAGGTGGTAGAGCCAGGCGATAAGCCACCTCGCCAATCCTGCTGAGAATCTGGAAAGGTCCGATGAAGCGCGGAGATAACTTGCCGCCTCGGCCAAATCTCCGAATACCACGTCGAGGTGAGACCCGCAAGAAGACGTGGTCGCCATCCTCGAACTCCAGTGGCCTCCGCCTCCTGTCAGCGTATGACTTCTGCCGGCTCTGAGCTGTCCTCATCCGCTCCTGGATGACCTGGACCTTCTCTGTCGTGGCCTGGACCATCTCCGGTCCCACCAGTGCTGACTCTCCGGGGTCTGTCCAGCACAAAGGAGATCTACAAGGTTGGCCGTACAATGCCTCGTACGGTGCCATCCCGATGGTGGAGTGGTAGCTGTTGTTGTACGCGAACTCCACCAAGGGTAGGTGGTCCTCCCAGCTACGACCAAAGTCGAGGACACATGCGCGGAGCATGTCCTCAAGAGTCTGAATGGTCCTCTCCGTCTGACCATCCGTCTGAGGGTGAAAAGCTGTGCTAAGACGTAGCTGCGTACCGAACGCCTCCTGTAACCCCTTCCAAAGCCGGGAAGTAAAGCGGGCATCTCGATCGGAAACGACAGATGATGGCACGCCGTGGAGCCGCACAATTTCCTGAACGTAGAGACGTCCCAAGCTCTCCACTGAGCCCTGCTCTCTGATGGGTAAGAAGTGTGCCGACTTGGTGAGTCGGTCAACAATCACCCAGATGGAGTCGTGACCTCTGGAAGTGCATGGAAGTCCAGTCACGAAGTCCATAGATATGCCGTCCCACTTCCACTCCGGAACCTCCAAGGGTTGTACCAAGCCTGCTGGTACCTGATGCTCTGCCTTCACCTGCTGACAGGTGAGGCATCGAGAAACAAACTCTGCTACAGCCTTCTTCATGCCCGGCCACCAGTGCTGTCGTCTGAGGTCCTGGTACATCTTCGCCACTCCAGGATGTACCGCCAAAGGAGATGTGTGAAACTCTCTCAGCACTTCCTCTCGCAAAGCTACTGGTACCATGGTACGTCCTCTGAAAAGGATGTCGTGCTCTGCTCCAAGGGAGAAACCATCAGGTGCCTGTCCCGAGGATATCTGTGCATGTCGTGTATCACAGTCAGCGTCCCCATGCTGTGCCTCCCTGACTCGCTGCAGTAGTGGAGGAGTGACTGTGAGAGACTGAAGAAAGGCTGCTCCATCTCTATCCACGAAGGATATCTGCAAAGAGGCTAGCTGCTCCGTTGCCTCCTCAAGTAGCTGAATGCCCGTCCTCCTGCTGAGGGCATCGGCTACTACGTTCCCCTTCCCAGGAGTATAGACTATCTCAAAGTCATAGTCCTGGAGGAACTCGAGCCATAGTCGCTGTCTCAGGTTCAGGTCCTTCTGCGAGAAGATATACCTGAGACTCTGATGATCGGAAAAGACTGTAAAGCGCTCGCCCATCAGATAGTGTCGCCATGTCTTCAGAGCGAAGACCACTGCTGCTAACTCCAGGTCATGGGTAGCGTAGTTCTGCTCATGCGGCCTCAACTGTCGTGATCCATAGGCGATCACTGCCCGCTCCTGCATCAGAACACATCCGAGTCCGGTCCCTGATGCATCGCAGTAGACTACGTATCCTACTCCCTCCTCAGGCAACCTCAAGATAGGTGCGCTAGTCAATCTCTGTCTCAGCTCCTGGAAGCTCTGCTGACATCTGTCAGTCCATACGATGGGTTTCCCTTTCTTCGTCAAAGCTGTGAGTGATGCCGCAACTCTGGAGAAGTTCGGCACAAATCTCCGATAGTATCCAGCTAGTCCCAAGAAACTCCGAACCTCAGTCACGCTCCTGGGTGGCTCCCATGCTAACACAGCCTCAATCTTCGCGGGATCCACTGAAACTCCCGCCTCAAAGATAACGTGTCCCAAAAAGTGGACCTCACGTATCCAGAACTGGCACTTCGAGAGCTTACCATAAAGCTGGTGCTCTCGGAGTGTGTCAAGAACAACTCGCAAGTGATAGGCGTGCTCCTCCTCTGTCGTAGAGTAAATCAGAATGTTGTCGATGAAGACCACGACAAACCGATCGAGGTATGGCTGAAAGATCCTGTTCATGAGAGCCATGAACACTGCTGGAGCATTGGTTACACCGAAAGGCATAACCAAGAACTCATAGTGGCCATACCGACATCTGAAGGCCGTCTTCTACACATCCTCGTCTCTGACTCTGAGCTGATGATAGCCTGACCTGAGGTCTATCTTCAAGAACCACCGTGCTCCCTTGAGCTGATCAAAGAGGTCATCAATCCTCGGTAGCGGATACTTGTTCCTCACTGTCACCTGGTTCAGGCGACGATAGTCAACACAAAGTCGCAAGCTCCCGTCCGCCTTCTTGGCGAACAATATCGGGGAAGCCCAGGGTGAAACACTGGGTCGGAAGAACCCCTTGCCCTGCAAGTCCTCCAACTGTACCCGTAGCTCTCGAAGCTCGGCGGGGGCCATCCGATATGCTGGAGTGGATATCGGGGCTGTCCCGGGGTACAAGTCAATATAAAAGTCTACCTCCCTGCGAGGAGGTAGCCCTGGAACGTCGTCGGGAAAAACGTCCGCAAACTGATCCACCACTGCAGGAAAACCAGGACTCTGCACGTCAACTGCTCCAAGGATAAGGCTAGCCAACTGATGAGTGATGGGCTGTCCTCTCCTCCGCGGAAGTCCATCCTGTGCTGCTAAGACTCCCTTCTCGCCGGTGAAGGTGAACCTGTTCCCGTCGGTGCGTACACATCGCACCTTGCGCCTAAAACAGTCAATCTGTGCATGGACCGTAGACAGCCAATCCATGCCCAAGATGACGTCGTAAGGCCTCGACGCTGCTACAAGAAGATCCCAGCTGAAGCTCTCGCCTCCTAGAGTAAGCTCACACTGCCGGCACCAGTGCGTAATCGTCGAGTCTGCTCCCGTAGGAGTCTCTAGCCGTAAGGATCGAGCCAACGGCTCTGTCGGAATCTCCAAGCTCCGAACAAGGGCAGCGGCTATGAAAGAATGACTCGCTCCTGTGTCTATGAGAACTGCAGCAAGGGTGGAATAGACACAGATAGTACCTCGAATCATCTCGGGTGCGCCGTGGTCGTAGGCCTCTGTTGCCTGGAGCTGTGCCTGTCGCTGCCCGCCAGCTCCCTGTGGTCGGGGTGGAACTCCTGGTGGGGGTGGTGGTAGAGCCTCAAAACGTCGGCCACCACCAGCTGCTCGTCCAGCTCCTCTGCCTCGTCCGCCTCCTCCCTGCGGACCGCCACGGTCGACCCTCTGCCTCTGCCTCGGTGGTCCCTCAACCGTCTGCTGCTCCTCGGCACGGCGGGTCGGGCAGTCACGAGCCATGTGGCCCTGCCCGCCGCACGAGTAGCACTGTCTGCCTCTCGGAAGACTGGCTCCGCGCTGTATGCCCTGCACTGCTGAGCCAGTGCCCTGAGGTCGTCTGCCCGAAGGTCTGGTCTGTCTAGACCCCTGAGTCATCCGTCGACTGCCTACTGCGGATGACTCTGCCACGTGCCGCCCTGCGGTGGGTCTCTGTGCTGGTGTAGACTCAGCAAGGAAGCTCTCGATCAGAAGGGCCCGCTCCAGTACTCCTGTCTGAGTCGGTATGCTGAGGGAGATCAGCGATGCCCTGATCTCGTGTCTCAAACCCTGCTCGAAGGTCCGGGCCCGGAAGAATGGGTCCCGTACCATGTCGGTCGAGTAGCGCGAGAGATCGGTAAATCTCGCCGAGTACTGAGCGACCGTCATGCTGCCCTGCCGCAGCTGTAGAAGCTCCTGGATACGCACCGCACGAAGGGTGGCTGGGACGAACTCCGAGCGGAAGAGGCTCTCAAAGTCCGTCCAAAGTAGAGATGTCTCATCGTGCACCTGGAGCATCAAGCTCCACCATCGTCCTGCTGCTGCGTGTAGTAGGCTCGCAGCGAGGATCACCATGAGGTCTGCTGGTGTCCTCACTAGCCTAAACACTCGAACCACTACCTCCAGCCAGTCCTCTGCTGGCTGGGGATCCGTCTCCCCGCGAAACCTGGGCGGTCGCTGTCGCTGAAACTCATGCAGTGCGCTGAGGCGACGTGCATCGTCAGCGGCTGCTGCTGGAAGCATCGGGGGATCGGCGGATAAAGCTACCGCCGGTGCCACTACTGGAAAAGGGCCCTGCACTGAGGCCTCGTCGCTCGGTGGGCTGTCGTCTCGCTCGACTCTCGGAACCCTAGCTGGCTGCCGTCGTGGGGCCATCCTGAAAAGGAAACAGGTGCGCCACGGTCAGAACAGTATACCTGGTGAGCTGATATAAGTAATCACAAAGAAAACTTTGAAACACACACGCAATCAATGTTTTCGTGCATTAAGTCGGAAATCAGAAGTCAGGGTCCTGGTGTACGGATACGTCGGCCGCCGCACCAACACTGGACTCCCTGGACTGATATCCACACTCAATACGCTAAACATTATTGCTTCACATAGAAATGATCAGAGTTCGCGGTAGAACCGAACTCCTCTGATACCAATTTGTCACGACCCGCCCTCGGGGTCCGTGCCGTGACTACCCCAAGCCCGCCTTCCATAGGCCAGGGGCTGGCGACTAGCACCAAGGCGTAAATCCCGGTAAAAAGGGAAGGCATTGCCTTTGATAAGTAAACACACTAAGCAAGCAGAGTACGACTGAAAGTGCGGAAAGGTAAATGGGCCAGAATACAAACCCAAACTGAAAGTAAAGTACAACTCGAAAAGGGAAAAACAGCAACTGTAAAGTAAAAGCCGCTACTCCGAGCTGTCCACCGGAAATCCCACCTGAAGGGTGGGTACAGATAGCTCCTCTGCTCCATGGGTCCCGCCGTCCGCTCCGTGCACGTCCCGCCCAGTGGTCCACCTCCGGGTACCGTCCCGCTCTACAAGCCTCAGCTAAGTCAACGCTGTCCGTCGTCTGCAACCAACACAACGTAGTGCGGGCGAAACCCGTGCAGGGGTGAGTATAAGCTACTCAATAGGGACCCCGAGACCCCTGAAGGTCTCTCAAATCCACAAAGGATAAACCACGAAGAAAAGTACAAACACGAAGTAACAACCGACACTGCTTAGGTATATGCCCATACATATACCTAACTCATCAATTAAAAATATGCTCCAACCTCCGAGCCCAAGTACAACTCAGTCCACGCAGGAAAGTATACGTATTCCACATAGGAAAGCAAAACATAATCCACACAGGATTGCACAACACAATCCACACAGGAAAACAACAGGATTCAGCTCACACAGGTATACTTCTTCAACGACGATAAAGATGATCACTGATCCATCTAAGTCGTCGGACCCACGAAGGATCGATAGGTAACTAACCCCCGCAGAAGTCCCACACAGGATCGGGCTCACACAGAACCTGTAGGCGCTGGCTCACACAGAACCGCTGAGCGCAAGGACCCACACAGGATCGGGCCCACACAGGACCTGTAGCACTGATCCACGTAGGATCGCTGAGTGCTGTAGTCGTCGTCGTCGAATCCACACAGGATCTCTGTACTGTCGTCGTCGAATCCACACAGGATCTCTGTACTGTCGTCGTCGCAGTCACAGTAGCAGTCGTAGCAGTAGAACAGTCGCAGCAAGCACTAGGGTTCCCGCACATAGCAAGCTCGTTCGGAGGGTCCGCTCCACGAGCCGAGAGGCTGATACATCAACTGTCACGAAGACCAGAGTTGATGTATCCAAAAGTTCCGTTTCGTTAACAGGAACTCAACGCAACAGACGGCGCGTCGATCGGACGCCCGGTCTGAGAGTTATTGGCATTTTCGTCTCCGGGGCCCGGTTGGTTTTTAAGGCAAAACCAACCCGACCGTACTCCACCTGCGTCCAAACCTCGGGCGGAGTATACCAAAAGATCCGTCTCACTAAGAGGAACACAACACAGCTGACGGCACGTCAATCGGACGTCCGTAGCTCAAGATATGAGCGTTTCCGCTCCGAAGGCCCGGTTGGTTTCGTGAACGAACCAACCCGGCCGAACTCAAAGTAAACCGAAACCTTGAGTGCGATATACCGAAACGACCATCTCGATCCAAGGATAGCGTTGCCGCTGACGGTTCGTCGATCGGAGTTCCGGGGCTCATGTTATGGGCCAAAAACCAAATCTTGTTCGAAACGGGGGGGTCCGGGTCCGGGCCGACCCGGCCCGACCCCCCCTGGGCGGCGCGGTGGCGGCGCGGCGGCGGCGGCGGGCCGCGGCGGCGGGCGCCTGGCGCCGCACGAGGGTGGCACGCGGGGGGCTCAGCCCCCGCTTCTTCAAGGACGGCGCGGCTATATGCCGCGCCCAAAAAATAAAAAACGCCCCCCCACACGTGGGGGGCTTGCTGGAAACGAACCGGGGGGCCAGCTGCCCCCCCCTCCTTCAAAAAAAAAACCACCCCCCTCTTAAAGAGGGGGGGTTTTTATTAGGTGGCCGGGGGATTAATTTCCCCCAGTTTTAAAGCCTTCCGGCCGGCCAGCTGGCCGGCCGATTTTCTCAAACGGGACCGGAAATTCCGGTCCCTCCTTCGGCTTCCGACGCCGGCGGCCCGGCCGCCGGTCTTCTCTTTCGCCGCGGCCCGGAACCGGCCGCGGTCTCCTCATCCCGCCGCGGCCCGGAACCGGCCGCGGCGTTCGTCATCCGGCGCGGTGCGACGGCACCGCGCCCCTTCGCCGTGCTTTGATTCTTTTCAACGCGGCGCGTCGGCGTCGCGTTCTTGAAGTTTCTACCCCGGCGTGGCGCGACGGCGCCGCGTAAAAAAAATAAACGTACGGTAATCCGCGTGGTGCGACGGCACCACGCCACGTTGCTTCCACCGCAAGAATTAAACAAGAACGATGGAGGGGGGTTCGGCCGTGTTCGTGCGGTCCGGCCCCCCTCGCGTTAACTATAACACTTAAATAAATTATTTCAAAGCCTCACGTAGACATGCGATCCACGAGCAAGAAATGGAATAATTAAAGAATTAAACAACAACCCCTACCTCGGGTTTAAGATTCGAAGATTCGTCTACGTTCCGCGGAAGACGGCGTCGCGGAGGTCGGGCGTCGCGGTCGTCGTTCGTCAACCGATGACGAAGAGTTACGCCCGAAGAGATACGTCATTGGAGAATCTTCTTATGTCGACGAAAGGAGTCCGAGGAGGAAGCGGTGTTTCCTCTCGTTGACACGGAAGACGAAGAAGAGAGGGGAGCGTTCTTCATCGGAGCTTGAGCGTTCTTCGTCGGAGCTTGAGCGTTCTTCGTCAAGTTCGAAGGTTCTTCGTCATGTTGAAGAAGAAGAAGAAAAGCTTTCAAAGCTCTCAAGAAATCCTCCCAAGGTGTTAAAAGAATCCCCTAGAATAATATAAGCTTTAACTTATATTATTACATAACTTAACCACAAGAATTTCAAAGGTTTGAAATTCAAAAAGGGTTTAACTCCCTTAATTAATTAAGTAACATAAGCCATTAAAAGAGGCGTTAAAGGAGTTGGGAGGATTTGAAAGGTTTAGGGGTTCGTGTGGGCCCCACCACACTTAATCCTCCCAAGGGAGGTTAAGTGGGTGTGGGTCCCACTCCCAACCTCCTTTGATAGGTTTTAACAAGTTAAAAATAAAATTGTTCTACACAATTTTATTTAACTCAAACTAAAAACCCCTAAAACTAACTTTCAACCCGCAACAAACGCAACTCCCGAAAAGGTCTCTTTAAGCGAATATCGGCGCTGCGAGTTCATCGGTGCCCTCGGATTTCAATTCCGAGCACCAGATCAAAAGTTAGGAATTTCTGCTCGTTCGTTCACTTAACGTACCCGAGCCAAACTTCGGAAAATAATTCCGGGCACTCCGGGCCTCGGAATCAGGTGCCGTCTGAAACCGCGCTCTTGTAAAATTCTAAAGAAAATTAAGAAAAAATTTCCCTTGAATTTTACGGGTCTTTACAGTGAGTGTGTGAAATTTTTCCACATCATGATAGTTTCTAACATCATTTAAAGGTCAAAAATAGTTATTTGTAATATGAGGTGACATATTTTTCTATATATGTTAGAAAACCAAGAATTCAAATTAGGAAACAATTTAATGTCATAAATGTTTTGGTATTTTTTTTAAACACACTACATGTATAATATTTTTTTCATTCCACAGTAACCTTCTTGCTTGAAACATAGGAGCTATACGATGTGATCTTGGGGATTTTGTTCCATTTATATCATTTCGTTTGGGGATTGATCTTCAATGTAGGTTTTATTTATCTCTCCGTGTAAGTGATATTTCTTCTTCTATGTTCCTATTAGTCACAGTATCACTATTGAGATACATTTTCATATTCATTGGACTTGTTGTGTTGATTATTTTGATCCATTCTAGATATATTGTGTGATATTACATCAAAGGATTACCTTTTTGTTGGTTGTGGTTTGGCATGTTAATTTCTTAAGGTATGTGTTGTGTTATTTTCTCAACCATATTCTACAATTAATTAATTTATTTTAATATGTAATGATTTATTCAGGGGACTAAAATATTGTATTTATGTTCCTTTTTTTCAATGGATGTAATTTTTGATGTGTGTGACTTGTGTTTTATGTAGGTGGTTCATTATTTATCCTATGTTGGATAAAAATTACTTTTCTAGTTTGGATAAATATCTTTTTATAATATTGAATGATTGATTGCTTGATTTTTGAGTGTGTAAATAAGTTTATTATAAAAGGTTTCTATATATTTTTTTAGTAAAATATAATTTTATTGTTAATGTATTGTGAGAATGATTTATAATTTTTTTTTCTATAATTGGTTTTCATAAAATGGTTTTGAAAACATAACATGGAACACTTGCATACATTGTTAGATAGTGTACCAATTGGGCTTATCCATTGATATGACTGAGGGGTTCACTCATGGGGTGTTCCTATGCTCAATAGGCTTATTATTATAGGAAATTGATAGAACTATTCATAGGTTCACTTGTTATGGTGTTTATATGCTTTCTAGATTTCATGCAGATATCTACACACATGTTTCCTTTGAGTATCTATGTTTGGTTATGATTGTTATAGCTAGGATGACCTATTTTGAACCATGACCTAATGTTTCACGTTATTTGGTTTGGGCTTCTTTGGATTTGACATGATTTATATAACATTCTATTCTTTGATAGCATTGATATATATGATTTTCTTTCATTTTTTTTCTTAGACTATCTTAAACATTCGAATTAGTGGAAATATTTTACCAAAATGTTGATATAAAAACTATTCACCCATTATAATGATTTATTTTTTATAAAGCATATAATGTTTGTATTGTTGTACATAGGATTATTATGTCTCGCCTAGGTGGGATCCTATTGATCCTATTTAGTTCACAACATGTGCACCACTTTTTTAGTGTGTAGACATCGTTATGCCTTTTGTTGCATGAAATGGAAAGCTACTGCTTTGAATAAGTGAGGTTTCTATTTGTAGTGTCTGGGTAGATGGTGCTGATATTGCTGGATTTTTCCAATGCTATCACATAGAGTACCTATTTAATTTTTAGTTTTCCTTTGTTGTTGGAATTTCTCCCTAGATATTTTTATATACATTAGTAGTATCTCTATAGTTTTTTCTATTATTTCTATGAAATATTTGTTTCATATTTTGTTTTCTTCTATTTCTTCCTTCTCCATACATATTCTATGTGTTTTCTGCTTCAATTTTGGAGAAATATTAAGCTCCATTTATTTATTATTCCCAGGTGATACTCACCAAAATATGGGGACCATGAACACCATTTGGGTATATGACGGTTTAGGTCAGGTACTGGTTTTGGAGTGTATCAATGTCTGGTAAGTTATAATTTGATGTCAGAGGGAGGCTGTGATCAGTAATGAAATTTTGGTTGATTTGAAATAACAATTTCTACACATGAAAGGCTGGTTTGGGTGAGTGCCTCCCTATATCATTCCATGATGATACACAAATCATCTGGGATGTTGGGATGTTTTTCTCATGTTTTGAGTTATTGATATTAGTATTCATTTTAATTTTGGTTTTTTGATGGAATGAAAATTATATTTTTCAATTATTGTTACTTAATTTTCAGTGTGAAGTGGTAAGTCATTATTACAACATACACTTTTTCCTTAGAATGGTGTAGTGGATTCTCCACATCAGATTCATACTCTATATGAAAATATTATATAGGATATTGTTCAGGTAGTTCGTGATAGATACAAAAATGTACCACAAGTCGAGAATGTAGTTATTGAGGTACATACATGATTTATAGGAGAAATGGACTTATCATGAGTGTCCCTACTCTAAATTATTCCATCATTTATGGTGTTGAATAAACCAAAAAAGGATGTGGAATAAATGGAAACAATTTACAAGTTCTTTGGATTCTTGGATACACACAAGAAAATCATGGTGTTGTGCGTGATGTTCAGATGCGGGGGTACCAATTAAAAATGGTGGGATTTCAAGACATTGGTGGATAAAAACATTTACTTATACGAGAAGGGTTTCAAGTCTATATTTATTTTTTACTAGATTCAATGATGATGTAGAGTTATCTAGAGTTCATCTCCTTACAATATGGATAGAATTTGGTTTTGGTGTACACCAATTGGTTCTTGGAGATTGGTCATGTTTATTGAGGTAGTAAAAAAATTACAAGATGAAACCTTTGAATTACCTATACAGTTTGTGGACACATATATTTTAGAAGGCATTTATATAGAAAATATCATCCTAGATGGAGAAATTTTATAGGGAAATGATGGATGAAATGGATATGTCATGTAAGCTTGGTTATTCATCCCCATATTTTCCACCCATTGATAGATTCTATGGTGCGTAGTGAAGGAAGATAAAGTGAAATTATCATTGAAGGTTTGGTGGGAATGGATATATCAAGAAAACCTCCTTTTTACCTTTACATAAATATGTTTGTGTTCCCATGACTTTCTTTGAGTGAGGTAAGGTTGGGCACATCATATATCTTGATCAGCACATATGGAGAAGATTTATAGTTGAGGATGCTATTTTAATCAAAAAAATATCTATGAGGCAACAGATACACCACATTATCATGGAGGATCACCAGATCCAATGGCTCCTATAGTGTAGTTAGATGATTCAATGACTATAAGGCTCCATCAATAGGCCTCAGGAGTGAAGCAGCTTCACATAGTGGGTGTGTTTCTTGTAGAGGTGGATATAATTCTAGAAACATTGAGAGATACCATCCCTATTTAATCTTCATCTGGAACTACATTATTTGATATTGTTTCCTCCCACTCATTTATATTTTTCAATATCTTGGATATGATTAATTAAATAATAGAACTGATGTCTCCAGTTATGATTTTAGTGGTAACTCCTAAATAAAGGAAAAAGAAAATGTTTAGTTTTACTACAAATTAGTTATCAATATCCAATATAAGCTTAGTCTAGGATTTCCCTATTCTCAATATCACTCTATTTGACATCATCCCATGGATAGTCATGTTATCATTCATCACGTTCAAATTGATTATTATCATAATTATGTTTATTTCATTACAATAAATATTATATCTCATATGTTTCAATGAGAGTTAGATACATTGTATGGTCATATTGAACATTCCCGACCAAATATCTCGAGTTTTTGTCTACTATTATAGTTGAATCAGATGATATTTATTATTTGTGAAATCTTCCCTTGGTTGTCATGGATTTTCTAGATGGTTTCTCAAATGATTTCACTAGCCTTCCTCTAGAGAGAGAGTGTTAAAGTTATGATTGATCAGTTTTTAGGTACAAAGATGATTTCCATAATCTTTTATTGTATTGAACTAGTGAAGCTAAAATAGATCAATAATTATTTGTATGATCTAAGAGAAAAACATATTATTCCCTCTATTTTTCCTCCATGGTCATCCACTGTGTTTTTTTGTAACATGTGTATGTTATAATATGATTATATGTGGGAAATCAGATATTGATCCTCATAATATTTAATAATATGTTTCCATTTCTTTACGTGGATAATGTTTTTAACCAGTGGCAGGGGGAATGTGGTTTCTGAGTTTCCAACATTGGTCGAGTTATAATCAACTCATATTTTGGTGTTCTTATTTAACAATGATGGATTTCATGAGTAGTTATGGCCACTATTAATATATTATGTTTCTATTTGGTATAAAAAATGTTCCAAAATGTTATAAATTAATTGATGAACCATATATTCCATGAGTAACTCGACACTTTTTTGGGAGAGTTTATGGATGAAATTTTGGTTATACGAGATCCGACAATAAGGATGAAATCCATTTTTGTTTAGTTATACACATCATGAGGAAGTAATTTTTGAATGGAAATCATTAAAAATGATGTTTCTAGATCCATCAAGTGATTTTGTTTGAGAAAATGTTTTTCGATATTGGACTACTAGTTGATCTTAAGAATTTGAAAGCTGTGATGTTATGGGAATTTCCATGAGACAACATTTATATTTAGTGCATCATTGGTCGGGAATGATACTGCCTACGGTTCATAAAATATTTCATGAATCTAGTGAAACATTTAACTTCTCTAACTAGTAATGGGGTTAAATTCATATTCTATAAAAAATGTTAGACTTCTTTCGATGAATTTAAATAACTCCTGACATCGGCTCATATTCTGATTATATTTTTTGTCCTATAAGGGGCATGTTAGTTTCGTTGATAATTTTGGTTCTATTTCTAGTTTATTTCTTATTTGGGATGACAATTTGGAGGATTTTGTATCTCAATATAACTGACCATATGATATGAATTACCCCCCTTACAGTTTTAATACTGATGTGGTTATGCATGCACTTATATATTGGTGGAATTATCGTTTTCAATTGAGATTCAAAATATTATCTAAATATAAAATTAGGAGCTATATCCTTTCTCAGAATGGATTTAATTTAAAAAATATGTGGTGGTAGGAATACGTTCAGATGAATGAGGTCATAATTGCTAAATCCATGGGAAAGGGAAATTTCATTAAATATGCTATGAGAAGAAATTTATAATCCCATGTTTTTTTAGAATTTATTGAGGATTGGAATATTATTGGGATATTTTCTCATTTTCAATAGATGTTTAGGATGATGTTTTAGTTATAAGTCAAACCATTTTTGAGATATCATTATCTCTCAATGATTCCTTTCTACAGAATTAGTATCATGCTAATTAATTTTGAGGAATTCGAGAAACCCTTTATATTGGGTGGGCCATTTCTATTTGGTCATTCACTTAATATGGAATTATATAGTTTTAGGATTTATTTTCTATTATATAATAAGCGACAAGATTGTTTTTTGGGAATCATAGTTCTTTATGGCCCATTCATATAGACAGTAAGATGATATATTTTTATACAAGATAGTTATCTTGGTTGCAGGGTATGGATCATACCATAATAAATTTTGTGTCTCATTGTTACGCCTAATAAGAAATGAAGTAAGTGAATATAAAACTTTATAGTTATATGAATCCTACCATGATTCGGATGTGGAAAAAGGATGATGTGTCTAAGTACTTTTTTGTTGTATTACCAAAGGCTCTAGAAGGGATAAATGAAATCAGTTCTATGATTGATCAGTTGAAAATGTTAGAACACTTCAATCTAACCATAGACACCCTTAATGTTGATGAAATGGGAATGATATATGTGCAGGATGTTTTTCTGTTACATGGGATTCTTATACAATTCTAAATACATTGAAAAAAGGTTGACATCATTATTTTGTAAGAGTCTCTAGGTGGTGATGAGGACTCAGTATATGATCAGTACAACATTCCATCAATCCCCATATTTCCTTATAGAGAATACACATTTATTCATATATGTTATCCTCGATTACTAAATATTAGAATTTTGTTGTTCATTGGATAACCATATAACACTAGTTGATATTTTTTATAAAAATGTTTATTAATCATTGGTCAAATTTGGTCCCTTAAATGATTTTTATGGTATCCTTTGAAGGTCAACTCTATATTGTGTAGAGGTGGGAGAAGCCTCTCTTGTAAAACATGGTATTGTTCAAGTTATTTTCAAAAGGATTTATCATATACATTGGATTATAGTTGTTTCTTATAGTTTTAAGACATTATATGTGGAATTTTAGTGTATTTCTTATCTATTTTCTTGTAGTGATGGGGTTTTTCTAAAATTTTATCCTTGATTAGGTCACCATTGATTGGGAAAAAATACAAATATAGTTATAATATTTATTGGACCATTTTAGATCACATAGTTAATTTGGAATGTATATTTTTATCTACATTTATATTTTAGTTACTTCGTATTCATGATGATTTACACATATATTTTTTTTATGATAAATCAGCAAGATCCCTTTCATGTTCAGTGTTTAGAAGAGATGGAGTATAAGCCAAAAATTTATTTTTTTTATACTAGCCAGTAGATATCAATGAATCTCATGTAGTGTTAGTTCATGATATGATGATTCCATTGATTAGTGTATTATGGTTAAATAGAACATATTTTCACAATACTTGTATGCATGATTCACATTATGAGGGAGCACTGGAATTTCCTATTTCTATATTCAAATATTCCACAAGTCTTCCCAATGATATAAATCTCTTGGTGGGGAGTTTATAAAATTATATTACATGATTTTAGGCATTTTTCATCTCTATTTTTATTTCTCTCATTGTTTTGGATCATTTTGGGGCTTCTTAAGATGGATTTCCGTTACTGGGGAAAATGGAAACAAATGTGAGGATGTATATTTTTTGGAATTAAGGGAGTGTGGGTATAAATGTGAAAATTTATATACCATATTCTATTTAGTGTCCATGTTGACACATGGGGATGAAACAACAGGTGTCTTTACAATCTCCCTACTTGATGGTTTCAAATCTATAAATGGTTACATGACATTAGTATATTTCTATTATGATGTAATGATCTTTTTTAGAGTGTGAAATGTTTATATGTGATTAGTATTTTAATTTTATTTAATGTTTGAAAAATATTAATTCTTAATCCAAGGTGATGTGTTTTATAGTGTATCTTAAAAATGAAGGAATTCACATCCTCAAAGGGCTCCAAATTGTAAATATATTTTATTTTTGGTTATAACTACTATGTACATGAGATTTTATTTTCATTAAACTATAACATTCTATCTCAAAACATAATATATCTCCCAAGTTATTTAGTGGAACATCATTCCTTCTGGATCATTTCAATTTGAGATTAGTCTTTTTTATGGATGAACTAAATCTCTCAAGGTAAGTGATCTTTTTTTGCTTCTTTATTTTCATTAGATAGTACAACTTTGTTGTGTATGTTCACAAAACCATTGGTATTGATGTGTTTAATGTAATGATCATTTATATATATTTGGTTTGATCCACCTTAATAAGATTCCATTTGTGTTATTTGTGGTGTTTTATGAATGTTACATGAGGTGAATGTTGTGTTATATTATCTACAAACTATTTTACTTATTGACTTTATTCTATTATATATGGATTGTTTCTAAGTCCACCATTACTTACTTTTTATTCTTATAGTTAAATGGATCTCATTTGGGTGTGTACAACATGAGTTGGTGATGTTGGTTTTATCTCTAGACGAAGTTGGATGAATTTATTTATCTAGTTTTTTATAATTTTTATGGAATATATTGTATCATGATTGATTGATTGAGTTATGGATTTGAAAATTGGTTTTTGATAAATGTGGGTCACCCACTACTATTGTAAACAAAAATAGTATTTTCAAATCATTCTAGAATAGATTTATTAAAAAGTTTTAAACAAATGGTTTTGATGAAATTATTCAGAAAATGTAGCACAAGGTAATAATTATTTACATAGTTGGAATATGTATAAAAAGGCCTCTTAAATTTATATTACTAGGGGGATCACTTATGGGGTATTCCGGTTCTCCAAAGGATCACTGTTTAATAGATTGACTAAACCTATTTGGATATTCACTTGATGTGTTGTTCCTCATATCTCTAGATTTTATTTATATTCAATGGGAATAGATATGTGTGCTTGGATATATTCGGTAATGAGTGTTCTAGCTATATTGACCTATAGGGATCCATATCATGATGTTACCAGTGATTCTACTTTTGATTTAGTTGGATTTTAAATGATATGTGATACATCATTTTCATATAATTTTTTGATATATGTGATATTAATTGAAATTAATTTACCTATAAACTTTGAAACATTAAAATAATATACAATGTTTTATTATGATGTTGAAATTAAAAATATTTTAATGTTTATCATTATTTTATTGATGGTTTATCATGTTCTGATTATTGTAATAAGACCTATTATGGAAACCATAGGGGGGATACTACTATGCTTGTTTAGATCACACATTGTTCACACATTTATTAGTTTAAAGACCTTGTAAGGACTTTTTGATGAATGGAAATTCATGTTTCCATAGTGAAGAAGTGAGGCTTATTTTAGTTATTTCTTGGTCAATGGTTGTGATATTATTGGAGTTTTCCAATGTTTTGACATGGTGTAGCTTTATAATTTTTATTTTTCAATTTCAATTGGAAAATTTCCTTGAAGAGTGTTTATCTAATTTTGAGTTGAATCACTTATGATGTTTCATTTTTTATGGACTCATTACATTCTATTGTCTTTTTTGTATTTATCATGGTTTCATATATCTATCGCAATTTTTTGCAACAGTTTGGGTGAAATCATTCCTCCTAGTTTTAGTTTTTTCCCAAGTTCTAGTTTCCATCTTTTGGGTATCAAGAACCCCATTTAGGTATGTAATGGTTTTGGTTGGGTAATATTTTCATATTGTATCATGACCTGGTTCATTAAAACGTGACCTTAATTTTAATGTGGTGATTTTATGAAATTATTATGATTGTTTTTTTGGTTTAAATATAATATTATAATTTTTAGATAATCATCTCTTGTATATATATCATTGTTTTTTTATTTGATTCCTATGTAGGATTTTTTCTCATGGAATTAGGTTCCATTTATTTTGAGGCCATGTATAATGTAATATTAATAATTTTATGTTTGATCAATTTCTATAGTATACTATGTCACCAAATTTCATAAATTTTCTTCCATATTAATGAACTTACAAATTTTCACTAAATATATTAGATTTATTTATTGTTTTCATGCATTGATCATCAAATTGAGACTATATATGTGATATGAAATACATGGTTAAAATTAATTAATGTAATTTATATAATTTGAATTATAACATAAATATTTTACATAGAAAAACTAAATTAAAATAATTAAGATTATAATTTGAAAGAAGTTAGTAATATAGACTGTTATAGCTCATATGATTAATAATATTTAATTAAAATAAAATATTAATGTTTCTGATTTTAATGTTATAAATGGTATTCCATCATAATGTAAATTAATTTTTATTGATGTTATTAAATGATATATAATTGACTTATATGATTTTATATGATAAATAAGTGTTTAAAGAAGTTATTATATAACAAAAATAAAAAACTGCGGAACATAAAATGATCCTAGGATAAATGATTAATATTTATAATACGTAAATATTCTCTCTACATTTATGTTGTTTTATTAAATAATTATTTAATTGTTAAATGGGTGTTTAAATTAATTTTTGATTATTATTATACTATGTTTAATTTAATGGTTTTTATCCATTGGTTATGATTTTCCATGGTTCTATTAGCATTTCCAAGGACTATATTACGTCATTGAACTATGGGAATGTTAATTATTCATGCTAAAATTTGGAATTAGGGAGGTTTCAATGGAAATGTTATACCTTATATGAGTGATGTTTTTTTGAACTAGGATACCCTATGATTGAATACATTATATATGATATGGACATAAGATGTTCATGAGAAATGGTTAATGAAAGTAAAATCAAACATTATGGTATCTAGTTTTGATCACAATGGTGGAATATGATTTATAAACCTATTTTCTTGAATATATTGTATATATGTACTTACAATTCATAATTACATAAGGGATCATATTAAATCTTAAGAATGGTTTTAGGCTATTGCTGTCATCCTAGTAAGTTGATTCATACACTCTGAATGTATAAATTACATGAACTTATGAACATAATTAATCATTATTAAGTAAAGTGTAAGGATACTATATTTATTAGAGTTGGGTGGTAGACACATGGAGATGGATCCACATAAGTTTTCACATATTACAAATGGTATTTTTTTAATTCTTTATTTGGGTTTATTTGTTTATATTATATTTTTCTATTTTTATTTATTATATGGTTCTTGTCATGTTTTAATATATAATGTTTTGATACATTATTGACATATAATTACTTGATTATATCATTAATGTTTTTAACATTAATTCTATGTTTATATCGTATAATTTTGAAACATTTTATCATATGTGAAGATCTATTGGATGGTAAATCAGGGATTAATATATTTAGTAAAAACCTCAGTGATAGATACTAATGTCTATTGACTACAAATTGAATATGTTTCTTTATGATATTTCACATTGGATGAACGATAATACTAGTTTTGGATGTTAAAATATTGTATTATTGATTTCTTATTGTTTTTTATCGAGGAGTAATGTTATAAATAAGATATAGAGGTTTTAACCAAAAATAATTTCGTCTTTATGTGCCTAGCCATCACATTCATTGTGGAAATATAATAAAAATTGTAAATAGACATATTGGAGTTTTAATTTTTTATCAATTATAATTTTATGCTTCACATGGTGTTATTCTCATGGGTTATGGTCTTATTATTGACTGATATGATAAGTGGGGGTATTCATAAGTACCTATTTATGTATATATATGTGGAATGTTATTTATTTTTATATGAATATGTTCTTGCTATAAATTAAAAAGTAAATGAAATGTAATAATTTCCAATTTACTTTGGGTTTTTATGAATATGTTATTAGTGATAAATCATTCGATTTAAACCAATGAGATACATACAATGAAATATCATTTTAAGAGGAGAAGGTTAATTATGAGTGGCAAAATAAAGATTATTATTTTGGTAAATATGATGATGCTCTACCTATGATAGATAAAAAATATCATTTAAATTAAAAAATTATTTTGAGAATTATTTGAGTGCGTTATATATTGTACATTTATATTTTTTAAGTATAAGACAAGAAAATTGACGACATTACTTGTGATTTTAAGGTCTAAAATTCTCTTAATTTTAGAGAAGATATTTGAACATAGGATGAAAAGTAATTAATTAAGAGGATCAATTAGAATTAAAAATTTATCAATATTTTATTTAATAATATGTTCAATGTTATGTTATATACGATTAAAGGGATTATAAAATTTTTATAAGATGTTTTATTGTAAAAAAATTGAATAAAAATATTTTATTGGGATGGATTCTATATTTTATTATACTTGTAGTTTTATACTAATTATTTAAGGATGTAAAATTGATAAGAATTTATATTGTTAAATTATGTACATATACTCATCAAATAGTTTTTTATCAATTAATTAACTGGGTGTTTAATCCATTCAAGGAGTATATGTGGCTATAAGTGTGGGGTAATTTTATATTTGATTGAAACAATCACATCATTACTTAGTGTGGAGATTTTATTTATCTAATCATAATGAGGTGTATCGAAAGGTGTCTTTGTAGGATTATATCCAATAGAGTTATTCATAAAACCGTTATAGATATAAAAAAAATGACTTTATAGTATTACATCATTAGTTAGAATAAATAGATTATTTGGTGAGTTTCTATAAGGTTGAGAGAAGTAAGAATTGAAATAAAAAGCAATTCTTTCTCCCCTATATTGAGTATGTACACCATTGGTTTGATTCCAATGTCTTTTTATAGGCCATTCAAATGTAATGATTCCAAATTATCCAAAAAAGTCCATAGTTAAATATGAATAAAACATTCAATGTGATATTGTTTTAGAGGAGCCCATAGAATTTCCTATGAGCTTATCAATAGAGTATTATCTATGTTTTTTTCTATGATATTTTTTCATATTTTTTATTGACGTTAGTAAGGATATTTTATTTTGGGATGTGTTGATCAGGGTGGACTAATAGAAAGGGTATAACATCATGGAGTGTGACATTGGATATAACTCAATGTTTATATAGTTCTAGGGGATTTTGATGAGGGATTTTCTACATTATAAGGTATGAAACTAATTAATTTTATACTTTACTACTTTTTTACTATAGACTGTAATTATTTTATTTATACTTACATGTAGTGTGATCTAGATACGAATGGGTAATAACTATAATGGTTTATAAATTTAAATAATTTAATAAGGAAAAAGATAGAGTGGAATTATTTTTTCAAATTTATTCCATTGTAATTAATTTGTTGGGATATTATTGTAATTTAAATATCATATAATTGTTGAATATTTAAGTGATTTAAGATATGTATTAGAGAGCTCTTTTTCAATCCTAAATAGATATATTATAAAGAGAATTAAATTTTCTATCCAAAAAATGCATTATTTACTTTCATTGATGAAAAATATTTTCCTGAAATTGTATTTGGATTGATTTGATGTTGTTGAAGAATATCGCTTTTTAGAGGGAAAGAGTTTTGATTTGTTCTATTAGAGGGTGAATTATTATTAGTCCACATCTTATTTTTTATCTTGTTATAAATTAGTAATGTGAATATTTATTAGATTAATCTATAGAAAGTGATATTAGATTTTAATATTAAATTGAAATATAAAATTTATCTAATATCTATTTCATCACATCATATAGATCCATCTATGATATAATTATTTTGAATTCATAATTTTTTTAAAATTTAATAATTTTTTTTCAGAATTCGTTCTTTGGAGTGGGGTTCTCCTAGAACAATTTCATTTAATTTAAATGTAATTGGTAGGTTTTGAATTGATTGTAAAAATTAAATTTGATATTAATTAATAACAAGTTCAAATCCCTCAATTTGTTTTAATCTATAGAGAAATTATTGTTAGTACCCTATGATTTTTCAATGAAAATGATATTGTTATCCTAGGTTGAAAGATGAAAATATTATGAAAAATGAAATTCAAGAGATTATATGTTAATTAAAAATTTTATGTAATTATATTTATATTATTCGAATGTAAAATTCTATGTGTTAATTTTTATTGATAATAATTTTACATATTCTCATTCATATGATGAAAAAAAGTGAGTGTTTATAAATAATCCTAAATATATTAATTAATTATATTATTTATATCCAAATTTCTAAATTCCATTTCTATTTTAGGAAGGAAATTTTCCAGATCATGTTGTGTCAAAATTTGTAATTCTGATGGATCCTAAGAAGGTAATGAGAAAAATGAATTATGAATTATTAATGAGTGAACTACTGATAAAATTTTTATTTATAAACAGAATAAATTATATACGATTTAATAAATTCTTATGATGATTTAATGTGGTGATGATGGAACTGAATAAGATGGGGGATAAGATTAAACAGGGTGACCAATAAATGGATAATTTTATATGTATTGGAGAAGAGGATTACATCAAATATGATTATTATATGACATATATTTGTTATGATTTGTGTTATATATTATGATATTTCTAGTGTAGTTTATGGAATCATACGAAAAAATGATAGGTTATAATCTTTTTTTAGTTTATTATAGCACATGAGATGATATAATAAACTCCCAAAATTGTGTTAGAAACTATAATGAATGATATTAAGTATTATAGACAATATCTATATTCTGAGCTATTGGATTCTTCTATCTGTAATAAACAAAAAGAAATTTTATCTTAACCAGACAATAACATAAGGCATATAATATTTGTTACGTATATCATATATATTTATTGGACATGGTATATAAAGTGGGAAAAGAGAACAGTTCTATTTATGAACATTTTATGAAATATTATTTGGAAATTATATATATATCCTAGGAATATTTTTATCTTATGTTTATATTTCTGAAAAATATTTAAGATATTATTGTGGATAACATATTATTTATTTTAGGTATGTTTAGAATTATTTTATTTTGTATCAAATCGATGATTGAGACTCTAAATACTATATCATTGTATTGTTTACTTATAAAAATAATCTATAGTGAGGAAAAATATCATAATATTCTATATGAACAAACAATATATTATATGTATCTACAATATTATGGTTTTAATGCATATATGATAAGAGTTAATGCTTAATTCTCCAATCTGATGACTATATGATTATATAAGTTTATATATGATATATTATTATCTTTAATAATTTTTTTTCAGTGATGAATAGATATATTGAATGATTTGTGTCATGATGCCTTATGTATTAGTTTGTAAAATTTAAGAATAAGAGGGAAATAGTTACTTTGATAAAAATTATTCTTCTATTATGAATATGAGTAAAATTCATAATATATTTAATTATGGAACGTCTGTAATCATACAATGTTGGAGATATAACACAAGTTACAATGGATATATTCACAAACATATCAAATTATTAATTAATTAGGGGTTTATAGAAATTTTTTTTATTTTTAGAATTTTGTGTATGAGATATTGTTGTCCGTCACGGTGAACCTAGTAGTATTATACCTGAATAAATTATGAGATTTTATTATTATTTATATAAATGATTATTGTGGGATTTTGGTATGTTGTTATTTTTACTTTTCACCATAGAACCATATTTTGTTTAGTTCCATAGGGTGTGGAAGTAGAATATATTAAGATATAATGTATACTCATCCCCTACATATGTTTATTGTCTATTAGTGTGGTCTCATATAGATTTTAGTAATGTTATTGAAATACTTACCTATAACAATACAAGTTAAATTTTTGATGAATGTGAATGATGGACACCAATAAATTCTATAAAATAATTTATGAAGGAATTATGCCACCCCATATTTGACAATATTTGTTAATTAAAATATTGTTTTAAGATATATATGATATTTTTATATATTTTAAATAAATCTATGAATTTATATAGGTTGGGAGGACGTAGAAGGTTTCATAGCGTAGTAATTGGGCATGTATAGGGATTCCCATATATCCTCTAATTTTGAGTCGACACAGATATAGTTTTATGATAGAGATTATAGAAATATTAAATGTAATGAAAACTAAGTGCGTGAGTAATAAAATTTCACATTTTTTAATAAGAATTAAGATGCATTTTAATTATATACAATAGAGATTATCATATCAATTAAGGTCATGTGTTATGAACAAATGGTTTTCCTTTAAATATTATGTATGTGGGACTATAATTATATTTATTAATCTTGAGTAATGAAGAAAAATAATTCCCCCATTTCATTATAAAAATTGGACCAATGTGTCATGTAATTTCAGGACATATGACTAGTAAAACTTGTTAAATTAATTTTATTTATAATATTCATGCATAAGATTTAAACATAAGACACCCTTTGTAATTTGTACAAGAAGTTGATATCTTTGAATTTGTTGACCATACACAAGAATGATATCCTATTTTTTAGTTCCTATAATGAATGAATGATGAATATGGTATTACTGACTAAATCGATTCGAATTTTGGGATAATGGGAAGAGTTGTGGTGGAAAATCTAGTGTGTAAATTTGAAATGTATAAGTCCAAAATAACAACCATGATGTAATAAAAGTATAAAAGATGTGATGGTAGATGCTTATGTTATGGGATCCACATTAACATAGGGAATTCATGATTGATAAAACTATACATATTTTTGAACTATTTAGATACATTATGGGGTGATTCTATATAGAATTATTTGTTACCTTTGCCAAAAAGATATATAGTCATTTGTCCTAGATAAATGTGGAAATATTATCCAATAAAAGAAAGTGTTTTTTATAGGTATATAGATTTTATAATATGTTTTTTGGGAATATGATAAGTTTTAATTCTCTAACAATGTTTTTAAAATCTACTTGGGGGAGAAAAAGGTTCTTCACTAAAGTTGGTGATCTAGGTGATTGCGAAACCCATGGTTGACTATAGAGGATATGAAATGTTATATTATGATGAAGGGGTTGCGTAAATTTTTTTCCCTTTCCAAGAATGTATCATTTTTTATTCGGATAATTTGACATTGTTTTTATAAATTTTGGAAAAATGTGTTATTCTATTAGAGTTCATGTTATAAAACCCATAAAAGCCTCATATACCTTTGTTTTTATTGTATTACACATAAGTTATAATTTTTAAATTACATTATGGAGTTCTTATATTGTTATATTGATAATTAGAATCATTATTTATCATTACACTTGTATTATTCAATTTTTCTTTTTTTAGATGAATAATGGTATTACATATAGGGAAAACCTCCACATAAAAAATACTTTTTGAAAAAAAAACCCAAGTAATCCAACATTATAAAAAGTTAATTGATGGAACTGTAACATTGAATAAAGTATAAGTATACATAATTTTACATGTTCACATGATCAGTACCATATTATAGAGTGTTTTCTCAGATAAGAGTGATTCAATGAACTAGAATATAGACACTAATTTTGATTCATCAATACATTCATCCAAGATATGGGTCTTATATTAACCTCAAAAAAATTATTTTAATCTCTTATATGAAAATTATTCAGTTTAAATTGATCCTTCATTAGTTATAATCATTAACAATTAGAATTAGATCCATTAAATATGAAATATGGTCAATTTCTTTGTAAAATATAGTCCTAATAACAAATATAAGATTGAATAAGTGCATATATTATACCCAAAGAAAATAATTTACTCTTAGTAGATAAATACATATGATTTTATTAGAGATGATAATTTCTCTATATATGTAAAAAACCTACACACTTTTTAAGATCTAGTAAAATTAGTGAATTGTCACATATTTTATTATAAAAACGTGTAATACCCCTAGTAATGAATCAAACTAACTATGAAAAATCTTATAAACATTATATATATTTTATCCTAAGATAAACATGCTTGTAAGCTCTATCTTATATATTTTATAGTGAAATGCTTATCTTGTGAGGTATCGATGAACATTATTCGGTAAAATAGATTTGTTTAAAAAATGTTTTAATTTGATAATATTAATCCATTTTAAAAAATATGATATATTTTGTGCATCCTTAAACATCCATTATATTTTATTTCAGTAAATAGGATATAGAATTTTATTATATTGTATATTGAAATGGGAAAATATTCAAAACCCACTCATATTGAATATTTTAGTGTGTATTCAAGTAGGGATTAATTTTATTGGGCTTGAAATGGTTAATGATTATAGGATTTAAATATAGGACCTTTCAAAGGCATATAGAGAGAATCTGAAAAACATTCCTATACCAGATTATAGTCTTTTTAAGTATATACAATATTATATGATACACTAATTTCATAACTATTTTATAACATTCCCACATAAATTTCATCATATAAATCAATACTTGAGAGAAAAAAATTATATATATATATAAATTAAAATTAATAAATTTTATCTTATTGAGACCAGTAATGTCTAGTGGTCCATGACTAGAACTTAATAGAATGATAATAATTTTTCAAAACCTAAAACTCAATATACTCACTAATATATCCTTTATCAATTATGATTATATTTAGGGATAAAATATAATGTGGGACCTATAATCATGTAGAAATAAAATTTTGAATTGATGAAGTCTTGTATTAAGAGGAATTTTTTTTGAATTTGAAAATTTGGGCAATGTAGTAAAAATATATAAAACCATATAGTTATTAAACACACACATACACTGTCCATTTACTATTCCTTGTCCTATTAAGGTAATGCAAGCTCAATATTAATAAATTTCAATTACTACTTGAGGAGGTCAGTATTAACATTTAAAATGTATAGACAATCAAAGGAGACACCATTATAGAGGACATGTATGATGTATTCGTCACATAGAATATAAATTGAGGGGATTACTCACTATAACTGTCACTCATTCATGGATTGATGATAGAAGACTGAAGAACCATACCAAAGGATCCCTACCAAAGGGATGATAAAAAAATTATACATGGATAGAAATATTACATAAGTAACTCTAATCAGGGATATATTCTCAATGTTTTATGGGTTATCCAACAATGATCATAGGGGGAGTCACAAATACGTACTTGAATAATTTATAAATTTAATGAATATGATAATTGATATTTGCAGGTCATCCATATAGAAGAAACTCAAAAACAATTTTCCAATTTCCACACCATATGGTTGATTTGATCTATTATTTATGTCCATGATTTACTCATTTGATATAGTAAAATCACCATTATTATATACACATAATAGTTAGAAGATATTTTAAACACTTTAGATTTGTTATTATTATATTATATCCATAAATATTTATTGCACATATTTGATAGATTCTGAGGTCAAGCATATTTGATATAATGTGATGTTGTGTCCTAGTTGAAGCAGAAGAATTTAACCAACACAAATGATATACTTAGTGATAATATAAATAATAATGTGGGGAAAGAGTTCATGCAGTTTAGGGCCATTATTCTCAGAACACATTGAGTGTTCAATTTTTATGGACATTTATATTTGAAAAACAATTTACCATTTTTGTATAAGGATATAGAGCTTACACCATATTGGGATTTCATACCATGTAATATAATAAATATCATGATGTGAAATAGTAATATTTTATATATAATAGAAACCATGATGTAGTAAAAATTAAAAATAACAAAAAGGGGGAACATGTTTTTGAATTGGCTCTAAATTTTTCCTAGATCTATAGAATTACGATGGCTATATTTATTTTGTAATGGGAGAAATTTTGGTCCAATAAAATTTGTGTTGTTTTCCATAGTTCTATATATTTTTCATAATGTAAGAAATTATTCAAATTAATGAGTGAATAAGTGACATTCTCTTTGATAACCATGATGAATTTTTGACATAACCAGTCCCTATGTATTTTAATTTTAATGTTTGAGGTCACAAAACAAAATTAAGTGTGTTTGTGTGGAGGGGTTCATATCTTTCTAATGGAAGGATGATCTAATGTGAATATAGAAGTAAATATCAATTTAAGAAACTATTGTTTTAATCAATTTGGGAAACCAAATTCTAGATTATGTTTATAGAGTTTGGGCCAAAGTCATATATATCTATTACTCATGAAACATTGAGAACAAAATTGGTTGTGGAAGTCCTTATAGTGAACAAATAATTATAACAAGAACATATTATTTTATGAATGGAAATATTAATTAATTTTCTATTTGTCAGTTACATACTAGATTAGTTTTTCAATGAACCTACCAAATAATGTTTTCATAATAATAATAATTATCAATTCATTTGAGTATTGAAATATAAAATCGCGTCTTCATATATTTGATTCATATATTATATAACGATAATAAATTGTCTAGTAATATCGTCAATAATGTTAAAATGATACGTCTTTTACTGTAATGTTATAATAATATATTTAGGATAAACACTGAACATTTTTAAATAATGAGATCAAATATAATGTTTTAGGGAATATGGATTTAGATTGTATTTTATATAGGATATATAAATTAACTTTTATGGGTGTATGAGATCCATATATATTGAGCATGTGCTATAACCATCCTAATGGGAACCCCATTAAATTACACAAATTCATTAATAATATAAATGAATGATTTTTTTCATAAATTTAATATTATAGATATATAGTAAGGAATATGTGTGGGAAGTAATTAAATATAGTTGTAAGGATTTAAATTGATTCTAATAAAATAGAGGTAACATAATGTTCTGATAAGGATAATGAAATACATGAGGGTATGTAGTTGTTATTGAAATAGTGGGTCTAGAAATGATACATATCTTATAGAAATTTTAATCAAGATACACATAATTCTAGAAAGGGGGTGAAAACATTATTGTATTGAATTTATTGAACTGACCTATCAGAAATGTGTCTGTTTAAGAACCAAGGTGGATGGCATGATGGGGGAACAAGATGTTGTGGTATTAGTTGACGAGGAACGTGATTAGAGATCAAGGTGTTACTACATAACATCCCAATTCATGGTTAATATAAAAAATCAAGCATGTATTAAAGTAAAAATATGATTATATTGATTAAATGAAAAATATGATGAATTTTGAATTTGTTGCTAGGATGTTCATAGATAATATAAATATTTCTATAAATATTTTAGTAAACACAATTAAATAATGTTTAGTTATGGAAATATATTACGAAATGGGAAAACAGACATTAATTCAAAGAAAAAACACATTTCAATGTGGGATTTGAAGGGGTTACATAGTATAGGCATATATGGAATAGCTAAAAATGAATTTTTATGACCCAAACACCCGAGTGAAATAGAGGACTGAATATAATGAATTTTAGGGATAAGCCCCTAATTAGAGATGCATGCTTTTTTTATTCTAGGGGTATTAAAAATGTATTAATATATAGTCATAAAACATATTGTTTTTGGAAGGTATTAATATTCTTATACTTAATGGGAACTAATGAACACAAAATTCTAAAAGAATTTAAAAAGAATATTAATTGACATTTTAATGTTTTTATGTGATCTAGTAAAGAAAAATTACTTTGGATTGTGCTAAGACATAGGATATGAGATCCATATACATAAAAATTGGTGATTTTATTGGGGAATGTAAATAAATTTTATTTTATAGCCACATTCCAGATAAGATATTTAGGTGTCTCTACATATCCTCTGATAATGGGAACCAATCTATACATAGTTTCTAAAAATTGGAGTATTATTACATATTAGTTTAAATATATTATTTAAAAATCTATATATAATTATAATAATAAAATATTACTATAAATAGGGATATTACATTGATAAATATCTTATAAAAGGAAGGCTATATATTTTTAAAACATGTATATTTTATAAAATTAATTATCTTAAGGTCATGTATTATAGACAATATTTCATACAGTTTAAGGAAATTCTATGAATACTATACAACTTATTTTCAATAACATATTGTAAGGACCAATAATCATATTGATTAAGGTTATGTAGTAATAAACATATGTTATATAGTTTTGGGTCACGTTTCTGGGACATGATAGACATTACAGGAATTAGTCATGTGATGTACATTTTTTGAAACATTGAATTGGTGGGAGATGTGATATTCTATCTATTTTGGGTGATCAATGATAATGATATATTTATGTAATCCTTATGTATAATTTATGTTACATCCCATTTTGGATCATGTTTTGGTGGTTTCTTCCTAGGCATCATTGATGTTATTAACTCCAACATCAACATTCTACTAATAAATGAGTATTAATGATTTTTCTTTTGGGACAACCATTTTATGTGATCATTGTAAACATCAATGATATTTAATTCCGAATATATTTTATAAAAAAAATCCTTGAACTCATCCGATAGATTTTTTTTATATTTATATCTTAAAAATGGATGATCTAAGGGTATAAAAGTTAATAAAACAGGTAATACAATAGTTATACCACACACTTTTTAATATGGGTTTTATTATATAGAATATATGTGGTGGTAGTGTTGTCCCATAAGGTTTTCAAGAGTTTATCAGGTCACAACATATTATCACTATATATGATATTGTTTAGAATATTTGATAATGTGTTTTTGTAATTCAATATCAATCTATATACAAGCATATGATAATGAGATTAGTGATAATACATAATATTTCATTTAGAATACATTTTCATTGTCCTTGACATGAAGAATATTTTACTATTATATATAATGATGGTGTTTGGAAAAACATCTATTGATTATATTGGATCTCATGAAATTAACGAGATATTTTATACAAATATACATGAAAGGTATAACATCAACCCATTTTAAAAAGAAGTTGGTGGTAGTGATAATGAATTTTAACTTCCTCATAGGTTTTAGTGGGTATGGATCAAATCAATCAATCCACCATACAAAAATTTACTATTATTGTTTTATATCATGTGGTAAATCAAGGTTCCTTGTGAATGAGTCTATTTTACTAATTACATTCATGAAACATTCTAATAATTTCTACGTTACTATGACTCATAGAGGGTATAAGTACCAAAAAATTCTAATTTGATGATAGATCTTGTTTCCAACATAATATGATCTACATGAAATAGTGTGGAGTTATTGTATAATTATTAGAGGAACTTTTCCTTTAATATCCGGAATAAGGAACTCAATGAAGATTGAATTACATATTTTATTCTAGTAATTTAGGATGTTATAAAGGATATAATTTACATCCCATGGCTATAACTATTCCGTGTTTTCCAGGTCTCATAGTGGAACACTATTATATTTATAATAAATAATCAATGAAAATTATAACATTAATTGGTTTTTATAAGATATGAGGAACAAGATTGAGTGAATGATAAATCAATTGTATCTATTTATTGGATTTTATTATTGATAAGGTTAAGGAACACCACCAAATTTGTGAAATAGATTATCAAATAATGATGTTCTAGGGTAGTGATAAGCTCAATTGTGTTGGAAAATGATTCTTATTTAGGATTATATTCTCCTAGAATATAGTATTACTCTAGTTTTAAGGGAAAATATTAAATAAATTCTCATTAATGGTCATGATAATAAATTTACTCAATATTATTAATGAAAAATTCCTTGTTTATAGGTTTTATAAATGTTTATATTTTTCCATTTATATTTAGTCCATTGAGTGGTATTTTCAAATCCCATTATTACTAGATGGCGTGGAATTTTATACCAACTCGTTATTATAATATCCTTCAAAATGGAGAATAAATTACAAAATGAATGATTTTTATTGAGGAAAAATTATAACACAGATAATCACATGGTTGATCATTGGATCCTCCATCATATTCCTATTCATACATTGGGTGGCACTAATAAATTATTTTTCACATTTATGGGATGCAGTATAAATAGAGAAAACATCATAATCCCATAATTATATATGTAATGGTTATTATTATGGGAAGGAAATTTCAATAATAAAATCTATCAATGTTATTTCCTAAGTCACATACTATGAGATAAAACAAATATCAAACAATTGGATAATGAAATTACATCCTTCTAATAATTTATTATTATCGAGTGCCAAATAATATACATAAAAGGATTGATGATGGAGAATAAATATAACCACATGATTTATCATATAATGATATAGATTTTTTACCGCAGTGATTAATGAAGGAAATTTTTTCAAGACGGTGGTACATATTCTTTCAGCATCCAACATTTTTCATTCGTGGTAAAAAAAATATATTAAAATAATAATTTTTCTAGGAATTAATATAACATATATATAACTATATAGTATCCACATAGTGAATGAGAAACATGAATTATATCACAGGTATTAAAATAATTGGATGTGATAGAATATACATGACGCTATAAAATACTTCTTGTAAATATCCATCCAAATAGTCTGTTTCACCCATCCTCATCAATTTCACGAAGTGTGTGGATTTTTCAACAATGTTTTCAATATAACACCTGATATAGAAATGTATTTATTGGAGTCCCCTCAACTCTCAAAAAATATTTTGGGGTTGATTTTGTGTAATTTTTTAGTTTATGATGGATTTATCATAATATCATGATGATGTAATATGATGCCAATAATTTTATATGAAATCAGCAGAAATGGAAATTTTAATGGATTGATCATTTGATTGTGTTAAAAGTGACTACAAAAAACTACCTGTACATCATTAAATTTCTCTATAAACTGATGTGCCTTGATATTGAGATCAATAATGTAACATTAAATTTCAATGGAAATATAAGGTTATTGTATATTATACATATTTATTTTATAATTGGATCCTATATTAATTAAAAAAATCTATTACCTTATACTAATACACTACATATAGTTCTCTAAAAGAATTGGCATCCTCATGTTTGGTATCTATTAAAATATGGATATATCTTGATTTTCCATACCTAAATGAGATGGTTTAAAAATAGTTATTTCATCAATTAGCATTTCAAATAATAGGTTAATAAATTCACACTTCATGTATTGAAAGATGACATACCAATAGTTGATGTAGACATTTATTTGTCAATTATATTATTAATAGGGTTTATTTAATAATTATTTTCCATTTCATAAACATATTAGATTAAATTCGATCTAATCATCTTTTATAGCATAACTAGTATTTTGGTACCATGAGATGGATTCAACTTCCTAAATCATGGTATTTAGTTGAAATACCTTGGTAATGAATAACTACATGAGGAATGAAATGGACTAATATTCCACGATATTAATCATAACTATACTAATTTGAGTGCTCCAAAAGTCTTGATTTATAAAAGAAATCAGTTTATGATATCATGAATAGTATTAGATGAACATTCATCAAATAAAATTGGTGTATTTATATATTATTCCCCATTATCAATTTTAGTTTTTGAGGATGCATCAACCTCTTTAGAATTTGATTCTTATATTTTATCTTCATAATATATATTGGATTTTGTATTCAATAAGTATATTCTTATTTCGTATTCTTAATAGATAAGATGAAAATTGGAAATGAAGTCCCAATACCTTATTTTCATAATTGATGACATATCCACATTATACTAAGGATTCATTTTTGATGTGATGGAATGTTATACAATACTATACCATGATACATAAACATGAACCTATGATCAACCTGTATGAAAAGAAAAAGAATAATTGTTATCATTGATAGTAGAGTTCAACAGACAAAACATCTTGTATGAATGAATAAATAATGCGAGTATTTGGTCTAATTCCATTTTCAGGAAAAACATATAAATTAAATATTTAGGATTTGATGTTTCAATTAAATGGTTAGGGTGTATGCAACTATCCTTTATTTCATTTCAATAGTTAGTATGGGGTTTCAAAAATTATCATGATATATTTCTAATGTTTTTCCTTCTAGTTTTGATTGATTTCCTTCACTTTTATAGAACATTGTAGTGATGCACTGTGCTTAAAAGGATAAATAAGGATGGTTATCACTATAAGGAGTTATTTTTTTTACAATAATTGAATATACTATAATATTATGGAATTAAAAAAATTCATTCATATCAAGTCATAGCCTTCCTAATAATGTTTTGAAATTAGAGCCTCGTTGAATAAAAATTATATAAATTTATTATTATGGATACCAAAATTATCTTTTAAATTTTAGATATCCTATTTCTTTTCCTTCACTCATGTGATAAACATCATTTTTAAAATTAAATGGACCCAATTTGGCTTCCTTGTAACATAAGGATCAGAGGTTTTGGGAAACAATATTTTTGATATATGAACCGTTGTATACTAAGTCTTAAAGAACGTTGACATCATTTGTCATTAAAAGCACATATATTGGTATAATTAGTATTATTTATAGTGGTTTACAAATATTTATCTATAAAGGGTATAAAAATATGGAATTATGTGTTTCCATTCCTAGTGTTTTAGGTTTCAGAGTTGGCCATATTTATTGCATTATGATTCACTTTTTAATTCAATACTCATACCATGGGTGTTAACATATTTTATATTATAAAATCAAATTAAAAAAATAATTTGAAAAAATCATTAAATTGAAATAAAAAATTTTAAATACTGATTGAATAGAAAACATCAATTTTTTAATGATTTCATGAATGTCGGTGGTGATTTGGGGGGCCCAAAAAGAAGTTAAAGAAAAAAATCCAAAATTCCATGAAGTCCTAGAACATATTAGCACAGATTTTTTACTTGGAATAAAATATTTTGGAAAAATTGGGATGAAATTTGTTTTATTTACCACTTTCACTATTATATAAAATTATTATTAAGAAATTATATATCAATTTTTTCATTTATTATCCTAAAAGAATTATTTTTTCAAGAAACCGAAACAACACTATGTCAAGAATACATCTAGACATTTTAATAGTATTTATAATTATAGAACGCCAATGGAAAACATCATTTTATAAATATATATTCAATTAGTAATTAGATAACTATATAGTATTATATATTTTATGATAATGAAATTTACATGGCCTAAAAATGGTAGGATATATATTAGGGAATCTATGTGAAAAAATTATAACTTTACTAGACAATAAAAACATACCATTAGTGTCACATTGAAATTTTCATCCAAGGGGAATGGTTCTACATTTTTGGTGAAACATAGGATTTTTTTCACCACTTTTGAGATTCTAGATCTCTCTATCATCCTAGTGACAGTGGAGATAAATAGAGATATCTAATTGGGCATCATCCTCCTCTAAATAGTGAGAACATTGTGGGAGATCATTGTGGGGGATATACACTTTTTTCAATAGAGTTCCACAAAATATAATATATACAATTTTTTAATACTTTTTGGGTGGTAATTATTTAATGTTATCTTTAATTGATGTATTTTAATATTATATTTTCATATTTTAAATAAATTTACATGTTCTATTTATCAATGGATGCTGTGATTACATATTCTTTTTTTTACAATTATAGATAAAATTAGTCCATTTCTATCCTATACTCATTCAATTATTATATGAATTCAGTGGCCCAAAATTAAATCATAAAAATTTGAACTATTATAAATGATGGCAACATAAATTCTATGTATATTGGAATTTATGGAATGTTTTGGAGGGTGAATGAGATTTTGATAAACCTCAACCAAAACATTTATCCAAACCAAATTAAACTTCTAATATATATGAACTAGAAATTTGGTATAGAAATCATGTTGTGTTCACCTTCTAATACATCTATTGAACCTAAAATAATTATATAATATATATAAATTTTATAATTTATATTCTTATGTATAAGGATCATCAAATAAACTGTATTTTGGTTTAGTTTTATTAAAACTAAACTATTATAACTTTAATCCACCAACAACTCTTGAGATATGAGCTAGGGATTTCCATACAGTATAAATAAATACTAAAAAACTAATTAATTTAATATATCATAAAAAGAAACAACTTTTTGGAATAATTTACAGGGGAAATAAAATTTTATAGTTTGTATTTTTTATATGATCTATTGAAATTATAAATAAATTTATTTATTTCCAATTATTTAGTCAATACTTTATTATATGTTTATTTTCTATAGTCTATTAATATGCTAGTTATTTAATGAATTTTGATTCATTAGGTAAAATAACCCCTTTCAACCACAAAATAGAGGGGATATTATGCCATCAACATTGATACACACAGATTGATCCTGTGAAAGAGGATACACACCACATTGAGAATATTTTCAATCATTATCACTCTATAAATAAATTCAAAATTTAATTAAGATTCTATAATAATAATATAGCTAAAAATTAACAGCACTAAAATTTATAGATATCATTATTCAAAATTTATATATTAACACAATAGTTAATGTAGAAATCTTAAAACTAAAATAATGTCTACCTCAATTATTTCAAAAATATGGTCGACTTTCTGAAGAATACCAACAAAAACCCATAATATAATTCCATATTTTGTCTTAAATATTAAAAACTAACAGTGTGGCCGAGGAACATGTAATTCATAGTGAATTTCCAATATATTTAGAATATATTCCAAAAGGATTTATTTATTTATGTGAACACACAAATTAGAGGTTCGATAAACATGAAATTCTTTTTTATTGAAAAATATATCCCAACCATCTGAACAACTAGAATAAGAACATGAAAACCTGGATATTTTTTTTATAATATACCACTTTAATGATTATTAATATTCATGGATTTGAATTTATATATTTACCATATATATATATATATGTTAATATATTTCCCAATATATATTATATGTTTAATGACACACAACTTATACTTTGCAAATTGTTATATTCAATTCATGAAATAAAATATATTTTATTTTAATATAAAATATTATTCCTTAACAAAATATGTTTATATATATATAATTAATTTATTGATGCAAATTAGATTAATGAATATTCTTCTAGAATATATGGATTAATATATATAATTATTATTATGATAATAGTTGAAATAATTTTATTATGGTATAAATTATAAATATGATTATTTATGGAATTCTTTTTTAATTTTTAGGGATTTGTTTTTATATATACTATATTGTTATATTTAAAAGAAAAATTTATAATATTTTAAAATTTGAACTGATAAAATTGTCCTAAATTATGTGTTTCTCATATTCAAATTACATCTGGTTGAGTTTTTATATATTTTTTATGTTAATTTTTTTATATTTTTAAAATACATTTCTTATTAATAAAATATATTTTATAACATTATAATGATTCAAAGATGATATTAATATTTATGAAACTCATATAAAATTTATTACCTGATTTTATATTCAATATATCATATAAATATTATTTAATTAATATAAAATATTTGTTAAGATATGATAAATATGAAAACATTTAATGGTGCAAAAAGAGTGCTTCTGCATCATTAAAAAAGAAGAAATGATGTATATTAAATTGTACATATTAATGTATAAGTTAATTGTATATTTCAAAATACATATATTATAAAAAATAATTTATTTAAATTTTTAATTATTTATTATATGGTTACAAAACAACATAATTGTCAAAAATCTTTTGGAGTTCTTTTGAAATGTATGAGAAATGATCTTTTTTATCATAAAAATTTTATTAGGATAAAAATAAGAATAAATAATTCTATATATTTTTTATATGTTTTTATTATTTAATTATAAAATATATTTAGATTAGAAATGTACTTTTAATACTATGTAATCAGATAATCATCCAAAACACTTAGATAAAGTCAATGCATGCTTATGCAAGAATTATAAAATTCAATGTATATGTTTTTGAAACTATTTAAAAAAATAATATTACGATTAATTATGTTATTTGTGATTTTAGGTATAAAATATTGTTTAATAAATTTTTTATATTTTTTATCCATATTTCAATAGTTATATATTCATATTTACAATGTCAAATAAAAAAATAATCTTAATAATTTCTTTAAAATACATTTAATGTTTAAAATGATTTATATAATGATAAAAAATAAATAATACTTATATTGAGACAAATGGGGATGGTTAATAGAGTATTGTATGAGATATAATACATTTATCAGCCACGAAACATTTTAAAATTACACTCATGACTCTTAAAGATAGACTATTATTAAAAAATCATCGAATTTCACCTATAAAAGAGAATCATTATAAAAATTCCATAATACATATGTTGTTTTTAAACACACATTTATCTAAAATAATTCTATAAACATTTCATTTCAGGGTAATTAGTTAATATCTTTAAAAAATCCTTTCCGTAAAACAATTAGACTCAATCTAGAAGAGATAATTCAATGATAAAGGTAATTATTTCCAAGCCTCTTTCTTTCTTCATATTTAGGTTTGATTAAAATTAAATCATTTTAATAAATATATTATTTAATTTTAATTATTCCCTTTATATTTTAATATAACTTCTTTTATAATTTATTTATAATAAATATTCTAATTCCTCTCATAGAAGAATTTTTTCTAGTCCATTATGACATCAAAATTCATGATTTTACAAAACATGTATATTCATTTCATCTCACATTTTTATTTATTTCAATAGAATATGTAATATATAATAGTAACTCTAAAATATTAGTTTAATTATAATCTAATGTGTTTATAATGGAAAATATTGTTTTGTTTTACTTATTTATAACCCTTTTTAAATATATCACTATCCATTTTAGTTTTACAGTATGTAAAAAATCTATAGTGTTTCCATTAACATAAGTATTTCTTGGATATTCATAATTTTTTTAATAAATTAAAAATTAATATTTTATAATTAATTGATTATTATTCATTAATGGGAAAATATTTCCCCATAAATTATTAAATTAAAAATAAATAATCATATTAATTTTTAACAACCAAAAAATGAACATCAAGGATGATTCTTTGAAAGAATCTACGTCATGGTAAATTAAATATATTTTTTTCTAGATTTATATGTTTAAAACACCATCATACATATTGTTATTATGAAACCATTGTAAAAGTATATTTGAACATCATAAATATACCATAACATTGACCACAACATTTTTGGGGATTATAAACCAAATGTGTTCAATACGACTAATAAGAATAACATCAATTTGAAACAAGAATGAAAAATGATAATAAATGAACTAATTTGATTTAGAAAATGGATAAGAACATATAAAATTATATTAGCCAAGTTAATAATTAAAAAAATTCTCTTATTTAGTAGGTTAAAGGACATATGTGACATGTGGGGACTTGAGGAAAATGTGTTTATTTTAAACAATTACATAATATATTTTTATGTTTTTCACTCAACTCATTCTCCTATATGTTTATTGTCGGTCGAATTAGAAACTAAATAGGTGGGTGAATTGTGGTCCTACCTAAAATTTCTATTAAATGTTTTTGCTAAAGTACCCCCAATTTGAAAACAGCCTAATTAATTAAGGCTGTAGTGATATAAATGTTTAGTTGGTCAATAATTTTCTCAAAGGGTGACTAGTCCTTAGTTGAGACTTTGTACAACACATATTCAACTTTTGAAACATGTTTACAGAATTTAACAGATACAAACACATACCAAAACTAACTATCATAGTTAATGTAATTGTTTTCCTATTTATAATATTATAAGCATCAAAAAATAGACAAAACAGAGTATTACTAAATATAGCACACAACAGAGTTAAAAAAGAGGTTCCGTCTCAATTCGAGACTTAATACACTCTACATAGTGATAACCTGCCCACAAGAAGTTTATATTAACAATAAACATGATACACAGCCTGTAGCGGGCATTAAAAAAGTTTTCACAAATTTTCCAGGGCTCAAACCCTCTTCCACAATTTTTCATGGAATAAACACACAATCCAGACCACACATTGTGTCCTCTACAGTTTCACATGGGAATCAAAGTGCAAATAAACTTTGATGTGAGGATTTTTAGTATTTTATAGTTAATGCATAGGGGACAATGTGTGTAATAGAAAATGACACACTCCTCAGAAATGTAATAGAAATAACATAATAGATCTAAAGTTATAATGATGAAGTTTAGAAGGATTTATGTGATTAGAGTTCAAATCTTTACTTCTTATAGTGAATAATTTGTAGTTCAATAATTTTTCTAGAAGATTTCTACAAAAAATAGTGTCTCGCAACACTAGGTTTTATTATTCAGGTACTGAGTATTATGCTTCTTTGGATGACATGTATTTTATGAAGCATATAAAAGAGTCTTGAATTTGTTCTCCAAAAATGATCTTCATGAGGATCTTCGGTTCATAGTGTTAGTGATGGAGTTCTTCTTTTTTTCTTCAAATATAGCATGTAGTACTATCTCTCTAGCTTCTTCTTTCAATTATCTTCTCTTTAATTGGTCTTATATTTTATATTTAGGTCCAACAATAGTATTAAGAAAACCATGTGTGGTCTACCTTGTACCTCATACTATCTACAAATATGGTCACCTGATATGTCTACAATCGACATTATTTAATGTCAGAAGCATTAAATATACCAAACACGGTTTTTAGAATGAACTTAATAAATTGACAATGTATGTAGTAGAAGAGTGGGTATCAGTAGGTTGGAAATGGTATCCTTTATCAATGGTATCCTTCATCAGTAGCTTTCATCGGTAGCATTCATCGGTAGCCTCCATAAGTAGCTTGCATCGATAGCTTCATCAGTAGACTTAATTGGAAACCACTATCAGTAACCTTCATCAGTAGGGTTCATTGGTAGGGTATATCGATAGGCTTCATCAGTAGCCTTCATTAGTAGGTTTCATTAGTAGACTTCCTCGGTAGGATTCATCAGTAGCTTCAATAGTATGCTTCATTGGTAGCCTTCATTGGTTGGCTTCATCATTAGACTTCATTGATAGGCTTCATTGTTACCCTCTAGTAGTAGCTTTCCAGCAATAACCACAACTGGTAACCTTCCAATGATAACCTCTATCGGTAACCATCCATCGGTAACCTTTTACTTAGAGGAATATTTCACTATAAACATAGTCGATGGAATACTGAGATTAAAGATACATAGTTATCACTTCATATAAACTATAAATATTAATGAAATATGATTACCAAAACAAAGAATCAGGATTTGGGATTTTCAAAACAAGTGAGTCCAAAAATCTCACCATTTTTGATAATCATAAATTATATCTGTGAAAATTTAGATTTAAGTATTATTGAGTTAGGGTTAAGCACATTTAATAATTTCTTCAGAGATGTGAGTGTACATATATTATGTATCAGTAAAATTGAACCATTTTCATTGTGGAAAATATACCAGAGCATATACGAAAGGAATCTATTCTAATGAAAACATCTCCCCTTTATCATTAAAAAAATGAATATAGGACAAAAAGAGAATAAGACTGTTTTTTGTATTAATGAAGCAAGAATTAAATATACAAAAATATTACAAAAATCCCTATCAACTTAGACATACCACATTCAATCCACATATGAAATCTCCAATGTAGAATTGTCCTTGGTAGATGAGGATGAAGGTCCAGAAGATGGTGGGATAGGCCGAGGTATGTCAGTAAACCGTATAGGATGATTTTTTATAGAAAAATTAGTAGACCGATTATGAGTAGATCTTTGATGGACCATAGGGTTCAAGATTTTGATGGACTATTTAGGAGTCATCACGAATTCATCACCAGGAGGGCCTATGGTAGCTGAGGAAGAAGGTAATGAAGAGAAACAATAATGGGAGTGCAATCCACATGGAGGAAAGGAAAAAAGGAGATTCATGAAATCCGTAATGATGCCTCCTTATCTAACCATTGTTGAGATAAATTCATTATTAATCTCCATTATTTTTTTCCAAGGAATGAATTAATTACTTAGGCCTCCTAAATTGATCCTTAAAAGAATGATTAAAATGTGGGATCCTCTTGTTTTCCAACAGTAGCCTAATGTGACCGTCCATCTGATGCTTAGTGTACACCATGTTGTAAAAAAATAAACATTCTCTTGATGGCCTTCTGATCATGAGAAAAATCCCTTATGTAATCTCCCAAAAGCTTATGAATGTATCTGGTATTGGAAATGACTTGAGTCATGGAATGAAGGGTTGATGTACTTGCATCAGAGAACTTCTCCAATTCTCCCCTAACTGTCGATCTGAAAGCTCCTAGATCAACAGGAGGAGAGGTTGATGAGGAAGAAGATACACACAGAGGTTCCATTGTGAATGGCATTGTATTCTTAAAGGAATTGGTCATACCACTGAACAATATTTTCCCATAATCATCTTTTCCACTCACATGTGCCTCAATAGACTTTTTAATATCCTAAAACACAGTGACCATCAGCTGAAAAACACTCTTAACATACCTTAGGTCTTTGTCCACTTTAACTCTTGAATCTATATAAGAGTCTAAACTCTCAATTGATTATTTCACAGATTCCATAGAATTGGCCAAGGTTCTAACTTGATTTTGGAATTCCAAATATTTATGGAGAAAAATTTGAGTGAGAGGTAGAGATTACTTTTTATAAATAAGATACTACAACTTCTCTATTGAGATCCACTGATCTCTCTATCTCAACAAATTGTTCATCAAAATGTCTCTTCCAATCTGATTATAATTATTCTAAATCATAATTCTTCACATAATCTTGGTGTAAAAGCACTATTGGTTGCACAATAGTGGTCTCTGAAACATAAGTAATTTAAGGGCTTCTATTATAATTTTTAACTTAAGAGTCTCAATTGTCTAATCCCAAGACCACAAATCCAGGATCTTGTGACTAATCCTCTATTCCATGAGAATAAATATCAAAACCTATGGAAATAGGTTCCTCCCCTTCACTTGGATAATTCTCATGATCAATTAAATTTACCACTTCTATTTCTCCTTGATCAAATACAGAAACATGAGAGTCCATAGCTACTTATTCTACTAAATCATCAACCACTTCCATGACAATTTCGTCCCCAACAAATTCAACACACTCTTCATATTCACTGTATACTACTTTTATATATCTTATCATGGGTCTGAGACTCAAGAATTCCTCTTCACAGTCATCAACAGCTATATCAAATTACTCAAGATTAGGGTTAGCTTCATCCTCCTACATTGAGGTGTCCCCTACATTAATGTATTTTATGACACTCCCTTCTTCTTTAACTTCACTAGTTTCATCATCATCATTGTCCATTCGGACAACCTATATTCATGGCACATTCACTGGTGGTATAGTCTCTCCAATGGTTATAACATTAGCTTGAGGACTTGAGGGATGGTCAAGAACACTCCTGTCATCTATAGAAGAATCATCTCTTACTTTCATAACTGTAGCCTCCTCTTCTTCATTTGAGTAAACTGGATCCCCTTTATCAGGCATTAAATCGGGATCTCATTTATTCTTTGGCCTAATAGGGTTAACATCCAGATTGAATTTCTTATAAAACATCGTCACATCATTCACCCATTTTTTTCCAAGGGTTCCATCTTATCTTCATAAACATGAAAATCATTTTTGTAAGGCAGAAGTTCTCTCTTATAACTATTGTTCCTTAATTATTTCCTACAAATCCATTCACTCTCAACATCATGGTAATCAACCTATTAATAAACAAAGGATTTTATTTTGAACTAGGTTTTGTCATATCCTCTAACTAAATCATCAGCAACCTACAATGATTTATATCTTATAAATTCTTCAACATATACATTAGAAATATGTCTTGATTCCTCAAGGTAGAAAATTCCCCTCTCATGGGACTCAAACTATGCTGAATAAACATAAAGAGAAACCTGTTTTCTCTTTCAATTTAAGCATAAATCACCTTTATAGGGATTCTGTTACATGTCAGCTTAGCCAAGGCCTCTTTATAGCTGAAATACTCACTGGTGGGAGGTACCACTATAGAGTAATAATAAAAAATGTCTTCATGTGGAACACTTAAGCATTCATCGCATTCACCAGAATAGAATCTCACACTTAATCCATTTACATTTGATGAAATTCAATTATCATACTTATACAGTTATAAATTTCGAAACACATAAAATTCCTTGACTATATTTGTGTAGTATAGTCCATTATTATTTGTGAAACATTCTACCCAATCCTGAGCTTTGAGTGCCTTCAGCAACAGAGACCTTCTCCACAACATCCATTCTGAAAAAAATTCATTTTCTAACATGGTGTAACTCTTCGAAAAATGTGGATTGATCATCTTTGTCACTATTTTTCATCCACTATTAGACCCATTTTGAGGTTTCTTAGGGTGTGGCGCATCTGTTTCATCACCAACCACTGGTCTCTTAAATCATTCTGTTGAAATATGGACCGGTTCAAGGGTTTTAGTAGAATGTTAGGATCCAAAGAATTGGTGAAAGAGGTTTGAGAGATGATTGAGTTTGATCAAAATGTGGTTTGTAATTTTTTTTTATCATTTAGGGATCGAAAAACAAATCGATTCAATAAAATAAATAATACTAAAAACGTTTTGGATTCAAACAGAAAAATGTAATGTCCCATACCTAAGGTCGACTATTGGTAAGGTGCCAATGGTGAGGTCCAATGGTGAGGTCTAACAGTGTGGTGTAACTGTGAGGTCTTATCGGTGTGGTCTAATAGTGATATCTTATCGGTGAGGTTTAACAGTGAGTTCTATTAGTGTGGTCTTATCGGTGAGGTCTAACGGTGAGGTCTTATCAGTGAGGTCTAACAGTGTGGTCTTATCGATGTCGTCTAACAGTGAGGTCTTATCAGTAAGGTGTAATATTAATAGTTTATCATACCTAACTCATTTTTGATGTAATTTAACCTCTCAGAATTCATAGGCTTTGTGAATATATTAGACAATTGGTATTCAGTGCCAATGAATTCAAGAGTGATATCACCTCTTTGATAATGATCCCACAAGAAGTGATGTGTCAAATAAATGTGCTTTGACATGGTATGAAATAATTGATTTTTAGAGATGTTAATAGCACTTTTATTGTCATAATTTATAGTGACTTGTTTGAATTGATATCCATAGTCTAGTAAAGAGTGTTTCATTAAAAGAATTTGAGCACAACAACGACCAACAACTATATATTCATCTTCTACAGCGAATAATGAAATAGAATTATGTTTCTTACTACACCTTGATACTAGTGACTTGCCCAAAATGTGACATGTTCCTGAAGTATTTTTTCTATCTAACTTACAACCAGCAAAGTCATCATCTGAATAAATTATTAAATCAAATGATTATCCTCTTTGATAAAATAGTTCTAAGTTTTAAATATACTTGATATTTCTAAAAATTCTTATAACAAAAGTGAGATGAGATTATTTGGGACTGGATTGAATATGAGGACTATGCATACAATGAACATTATGTCAAGTCAGCTAGCAATAAGATAGATAAGACTCCCAATCATACCACTGCAATTATTTTGATCCACTGGATTACCAGTTGCATAAGAATCCAACATACATGTGGTACTCATAGGTGTATCACTAACTTTATTACTATCTAAAACAATATATTTATAAAGATATCTAGTATATTTACTTTGATTTAAGACAACACCATGTGTTTTTTTGAAAAAATTGAAATCTAAGGAACAATTTATCTTCCCCCATTAAACTCATTTAAAATTCATCTTGCATCATCATTGAAAAAATAGAACATAGATAATTTTTAGAGGATTAAAAAATAATGCCATCTACATAAATAAATAATATTAAATAATCTTTGGAAATTATTTTAATAAAAATAATAGGATTAGATATTCCTTTACTAAAACCTTTTGAAATAATAAAAGAACTATGTTTATCATACAGTCCTCTAGTAGTATGTTATAGACCATATAAAGCATTAGAATGTTTAAAGACATGATTTGATAAATGGGGATTTGTAAAACTACGGGGTTTCACAAAAAATACATCCTCAACTATGTAACCATTTAGAAATGAACTTTTGACATTTATTTGATATAGAATTTAATTCAGATGAGCTACATAAGCAAGTAGTATCCTAATGTCTTCTAGTTTAGATACAAGTGAAAAGGATGACATATAGTATATTCCCTTTTCATGACTATATCCTTGTGCAACTAGTCTATCCTTGTTTCAAACTATGATTCTATATTCATCAAATTTATTTCATAACACCCATTTAGTGCCTATGGTTAAAGTGTCTTTAGGTTTTTCTACTAATTACAAAACAATTTTAGTTTTAAACTTATTTAATTCTTCTTGCATAGCTATCACCCAAAATTATTCACTTATAGTATCATTAATATTTTTTTGTTCATGCTGGGAAAGAAAACCTTGATGTTTAACCTGGTTTCTCAGAGAAGATCTATTTTGTGTTCCTTTATTTAGAGAACATATTAAAAAATCTAAAATATTATCCTTGAGGGTTCGAATTCCTCTAAAAAGCGATGGAATAGTCTCTTCATGGTTTTCTATAGGTTCAGATTCAATATGGTTGGATTTTGGAAAATTTACAGAACTGGTTATTTTCACTACGTGTTCACTGCCTTTGTCACCAAGGTTTAGAATTGACATAACATCCTCAAGATGTTCAAGAGAGGTTTTGGGTTCATGTTGATCAATGTAATCAAATTTGACATGAACTGATTCGTCCAAACCTTTGGTTATCATATTTAATACTCTATAATCATTTGTATATATTTAGTAACTTAGGAAAACTCTATCATCAATCTTGGAAGAAAATTGTCAATATTATCGTTTCTGTTAAGGATACATACATTCAATACAAAAAATTTAAATCAATTAACCTTAGTCTTTCTATTATTCCAAATATCATAATGAGAATTCTTAAGAACATGTCTAATTAATATTCTATTGATGATGTAACATGATGTATTAACAGATTCAGTCCAAAAATAGATAGGAAGGTTATACACATATAGCAATGTCTAGGCAATCTCTTGATGTGTCCTATTTCTTCTTTCTACAACATCATTATGTTGAGGTGTTCTAGGGATAGAGAAATTGTGGTTATATCCATTTTTTGAGAAAAATGATTCAAAATATTGATTTTCAAACTCACGACCATGATCACTTCTTAGGGTCTTAATTCTATGTCCATTATGATTTTCCATAGAAATGCATAATTTAATGAATTAAGAACATGATTAAATTTTTTGAGCTAGATAGTATACCCAAGTATATCTAGAAAAATCATATAAAAGAACATAAACATAGTGCTTCCCATTTAAGCATGAAACCCTATTGGGTCCAAAACAAATCCATGTGAACCAACTCATGCAGTTGAGAAGTGTAACCTTCTATATTTGGTTTGAAGGAAACATTGTGTTGTTTTCCCTTTTGACAAGGATTAAAAATAGTGTTATATGAGAATTCCAATTTAAGTAGGCCTCTAATTAAACCTTGCCAAGTCAGTTTCCTATGTGAGTGAAGATTTTAGTGTCCTAATTATCTATGAAACAACTATGATTCCTTATGAAAATCATTTAATCAAGAATCGTTTTTCTGTAGCTAATGAGTTTAAATCAGCAGTATATAAATTTTTTTCTAAGATCTTTGAATATTAAATCCTTATTAGAATTAAAATCATAGCACGAATCATGTTAAAACATTAATTTAAAACCATCATCACAAAATAGAGAGATACTAAGTATATTGTTTTTTAACCCATCAACAAAATATACTTTTGAAATTAATATATTATTAAGGTTACTATATTGGCATAGGCTAGCGATCTTCCATTTAACATTGTCACCAAATGTAACATGTACTTCATCATCTTTAATTAGGCTCATGAAGCAAGAATATTCCCCTATCATATGTCTCGAATATCAATTGTCCAAGTACCATATGGTCTTACAAGAGCTCATTAAACCATTTTCATACAAAACAGATTAAGTATATGGTAACATTGGTACCAGGATTTTATTTGGTCCACAGAGGTTAGCAAGTAAAACATCTGGAACCCATATTTTTCTCTCAGGTTTCCTATAATAAATAGATATGTTTTGATACTTGAAAAATTTGTTAGGAACTTTATAGAATTTTTTTCTAAAGATGGTCCAGAACATGCACTAGCAGTGAACTGTCCAAATTTCAGAAAAAAAATTATTTTTAATAATTCTTCTCTACCCTAGTTGATATCCTAGACCAGTTGTGTATTTTAGAGCAATTTGTTTCCCTAGAATTTGTTTCATGGTATATCTACCTGCATTAACCTTCTCATTATATCTTTTTAATTTATAATTTGATAATTCATGTTCAATATTTTATTTTAACAGCTGAGCACATTTTTCATTTCAATATCCAAATTGGACATATAATTTTCATTTAAAGCTTGTTATATTTTCAACAATTTATATTTATCATTGATTTACTTAAACACATCCTCACAAATTCAACATAATTAAAATAGTTCTACCTTAGATATATTTTCATAATTAATTAATACACTTTCATTCCAATAATTGTTAAAATTATTTATATGAGAATTAGGTATTTCCTCCGATGTTTCTGTTATGAAATATATGTCTGCAAGTTTGTGTGTTTCAATATCATATGTGTCAGATCCATTGAATCTATCTTCTAAAGCACCCCAAGTATAATTCATTTTCTTTCTATATCCCTTTCCCTTGACTTCATATTTCTTTTTAAATTTCATCTTGGGGAAATTATCCTTCACATGGCCTTTTCCTTTACACTCAAAACAGACAGTCACATTTGTATTTTCATTCTTTTTTCTGTCTTTTTTCCACTATCCTTTAATGTCATACATTCCATTATAGTTTGAATTTCTAAATAACTTCATCTTATGGTTGAACATTTTGAATCTCCTAGCAAGATGATCTTCTCATCATCACTGTCAGACTCTAAATTATCACTGGTGAAACTGTCTACAAGAGCTTGATATTTTTCATTATGTTTTCACTTTGAAGAGGCAGTCTTGAATGCAACAGATTTCTTTTTTTAGTTCTTCATCTACTTATTGACTCACCTTACACTTTTCATTGTACATAATAAGTTTAAAAATTATTTCCTTCATGGGTATCTTGATTATGTCACATGATTCTCAGATAAATACATAAGTTTCTCTCCATTTGTTAGGTAGGAATTGAAGCAACCACATAATTTGATCATTTTTTCCACAGAATTCCCAACCAGACTCATGGTATTTACTATTTCATTAACCCTTAGTTACATTTTTAATATAGGTTCATGAGGCTTCATTTTAAAATTATCATATTTAATAGTATAAGAATTTAATCTCATTTATATAACATTGGTCATTACCTAATGAAAAACAGCCAGTGTATCCAAGATTTCATAAGAATTTTTATAGGTAGATATTCTATTGAATTATTCCTCACCTAGAGAATAGTACAATGCATTCATTACTTTACACTTATTGTTAGATGTAGCATTAGTCAACAGACAACATGTGTCCCTAGTTGTAGCATGCAATGCATGTTGTTCGTCAATTGTGTACCAAATTTCAGGTCCAATTCTTTCTAGATACATTTTCATTTTTAATTTATAGTGAGAATAGTTATTACCATTAAAAAAAGTTGGCACATTGTTAGCCGCACCCTCAGCTCAGTTGTCTATAATTAATTATAATTTATTGAACTAAAAATTTATATATGGAAGAAATTTTATGATCTTTAATGTATATCTAAAATCATACCTGAAAGGAATTGGAAATGTTGAAAAAAAGTTCATATAGTAGCAATAAAAATGCTATCCTCTAATACATAATGTTGGTTAGATTAGAAACTCAAATGGGGTGAATTGAGTTCCTACTTAAAATTACTATTAAAACCTTATTCTAGAGATCCCCCAATATAGAAATAGACCGGCTAATTAAGGTAGTAGAGATATAGATGTTTAGTTGGTCAACAAGTTTCTCAAATGGTGATTAGTCCCCTGTTGAATCAGTGTACAATACTTATTCAACTTTTGAAACAATATTACAGAAATAGACAAATACACATACTAACCAGAACTAACTATTAGTGTTAATGTAAAACGATTTTTCTCTTTTTGAAATTATAAGCAGCATAAAATATATTAAACAAAGTATTACTAAATATAATATACAATAGAGTTAAACAAGAGGTTCAGTCTCAATTCGAGACTTAATCTTATTCACTTGGTTATCACCTGCCACCAAGTAGTTTATTTTATCAATAAACTATATACACATCCTATATCGGGCTTTACAATTTTTTTTCACGAAATGTCCAGGGCTCACATTATTTACCACAGTTCCTAGTCGAAAAATCAAACATTCCATACCTCCAACTGTATCTTCCATAATTGCACGTGGGAAACAATGTACAAATAATTTTTGATGTGATGATTTTCACTATCCACCAGTTCTATCACTGGAGATAGTGTGTGTAATAGAAAACCACACCTTCCTAAGAAATGTACTATAAATAATACAATAGAGATAAATTTTTAAATATTGATTTTAGAAGTTTCTAGGTGTTTAGATTTCAGCTCTTGACTCTATGAAGTGGAGAATTTTTAGTTTGCATATTTTTCTAGATGTTGTCTCTAAAAAACAGAGTGTCGCAACTCCAGGGTCTAGCATTCAGGTACTGGGTGTTCTTCTTCCTTGGTAAATATATATTTTATGAAACATAAAAAACAGTCTTGAATTTGTTTTCTCAAAAAGAACTTCTTGAGTCTCTTCCGTTCATAGTGTGAGCGATGGCGTTATTATTTTGTTCTTCAGATCTAGTATGTGGTAACTCTATCTCTAGTATCCTCTGTATATTATCTTCTCTTTACTTTGTATTTTGTTTTCTATTTGTGGTCTGACAATATGAATAATAAAAACCCATGCAGTATTCCTTGTACTTCAAACTATCTCCAAATACAGTCTCATGATATGATTAAAATCAACATTAATTTATCTCAAAAGCATTAAATTTACCAAATATAACTGTAAGAATGAACTTATTAAATTGAAAATGTATGGAGTAGAATAGTGGGTATCGGTAGGCTGGTAATGATAGCCTTCTCAATGGTATCCATCATTGGTAGCTTTCATCAATACCCTTTATCAATATCTTTCATCAGTATCCTCCATTATTATCTTTCATTGGTAGCTTCGGTATTAGATATCATCAGTAACTTCTATCGGTAACCATCATCAGCAGGCTTCATCCGTAGGGTTCATCAGTTTCCTTCATCGGTCAGCTTAATCGGTATAATTCATCGGTATACTTCATCAATAGTCTTCATTAGTAGGTTTAATCAGTAGACATCATTGGTAGGCTTCATCGACAGCCTCTATCTATAGCTTTCCAGTGGAAACCTTTATCGGTAACCTTCCAGTGGTAACCTCTATCAGTAACCTCTTAGTGGTGACATATTACTTAGAGAAATTATTCACTGTAAACATAATTGATATAATAGTGGTACAAAAGAAACATTGTTATCAATTGATAGAAACTATAAATATTAATGAAATATGATTATCATTACAAGGAATCAAAATTTTGGGATTATAAAAATATGTGAGTCCAAAATTTATATTCATCATTTTCTATTTTAAGTGTCACTATATAGTTTTTATAATATTTTAAGGATAATTTATATTGAACATAACTTTATATAAAAAATAATAGATGGCCCATATTTTCACATTTTCATCATGGCTAATTTTTTACTATTTCCAAAAGGCTGAATGTAATAAATTATTAAATGATTTAAACCTGATAAAATTTTCCTTCTATATTTAAAAAATTTATTTATTTTGATTAAAATATATTTTTTATTGGATTTCTAGTTAAATTTATATTCTCGTTATTTTATAAAAAAAATTTATTGAAATAAATGTTATTAAATTTGTAAATGGATTTTCTATTTATTTTTATGGGTTAAATGACACATGATTGTTCTTATATATTCAAATGTATGAATTTAATTAGTTTAATGAATAAATTTACTAGTATATAATTTTTATAAACAATGGTTCTTTGGAATTATAATTGAATATGTGAGAGCCCATGATATACCACTCTAATGAATTGGGTAATGATTTATTCCCTAGAAAAAATATTTTGGAATTAAATATATATATGTAATTTTATTAAGGGTATTAAAAATAAATAGTGATATTTAATTCCATTAAAATTTAGATTTTAAAGGGTGATGTATATAATGTACCATAACTCCACAATAATTTTCTATTCATATTTTCTTTTTAAAGGGTTTTATTGAGAAAATAGTGTTTACATAAATGGTTGTGGATTTTTTAAATGAACGAAACAAATAAATAAAATTATAAACATACCCATTGATATTCATGAATTTAAAATACTATAAAATTATTTTATTTCTTTTATACCACATATTATGATTTATTCTCTCATACAACAATTTAAAATGAATTTTATATTGCTATTGTATGAGTAGGAAGTATTATGATGGAATTTTGTTTGGATATGATTTTTGAATATTGAATATTGTAGTTGACAATGTTAAGAGTTTTTAGTTTAAAAAATTACATTGGTTGGAAGAAGTATAGTTTTATATATAAGATTATCTTAATTTTGTAAAATATTAAAATTGAGATGATGGTGGAAATATATGTAAGAAATAATGTTCTATACATCATATAATTATGGGATTTTTATTTTCAAGTATTTAATGATTTTATTATAGTTGGATATAAATGAATTCGAAGTTTGGGATGATATATACTAAAGATAATTTATGATTTATGTATTTTTATCAAGGGTTTATAATTTTTAGTGGGATCATAAACATAAAGACATGGATACTACATCAAGGTATTATTCCTTTGGATTTTATAGTGATTAATGATATTTTTTCATACATATATTGTGTTTTTAGAAATATAGATGATTGAGGTATATATATCCATTTGATTTAATATTTCAATTAATATGAATGTTATTTAGGATAAATTTTATTATAGATTTTGTTTAATAATTTAAATGGTATGGATAATCATTAGGGTTGGTATATGATTTTATATTTAGGTAATTATGGATATTAGGAAAAGGGTTTGTTTATTTAGGAGTAATAATTTGAGTATTACATATAATCATTGGATTGAATGGTAACTTGTTAAAATGGATTTTAAATTATTTTTAACGAATTTCATGACATTTTATGGAATATTTTTTTATATTTCCTTGTTTTTTATTTTATATCCATATAGTCTTTATTATTTGAGGTGAATTTTATTGTTTATTTTTATGGAATACAAGATCATGGAGATCCTTAATTTTTGGGTGTTGATATCATTGAAGAAAATTTATAATTAATATTGTGAAATGATTAGTTTTGCGTTAAAGGGTAAGTTAAATTGTATTGGTAGAATTTATTATTATGTTTGTCTTGAATATGATGATTTTCATTCCATGTCTCATTTAGTTATATGTTTTTTGCACCATTTCTAAAATAAAAGATAATTACATAAATATTTCACTATTTTAATTTCATTTTTTGATTAATTTACTTCCTCCTCTTCTATCTTATGGAATCATAGCTAACACACAATGTTATTCTAAAGGGTTTTTTATTGATTGAATTTTCATTCGTAGGTTTATATACTAGAATCATTGAATATATTATTATATTTTATTGTATTAAATTCTAAAATTTAAATACAATATATATAATCATTTATTTGTGGGATTTTCATTTCCTTATAATAGTTATTTATTCAACATATTCATTATTTTTAAATTACTAAGTGTATAACTGTTTCGTTAATTAATCACAAATCCCTTAGTCATGATTCATATAATTCTCCCATTTGGTTTTACATGTTTCACATAGTAAATCATTTAATTCTCCTAATATATTTTTTATAGGATTAAAGAAATATATATATACATTTCATGTTTTATTTTTAAGTAGATTTCGATTCATACATTACTAAAGTCATAAGGTTTTTTATTTACTCAATATATTTTCCATGAGACATAATATTTAATATCTGATCATTATATTATATGATTACACATTCAGGTACTCTCTTTCTCAACTGGTATTTCTACTTTTTCTATGAGGAAATTAACATCTCAGTTAATACACTTCTTTATTGATGAATTTATTGTCTTAGGAATTTTTTTTATTATGAATTTTTCATCAAATACTTTTTGATTGTATTCTCCAATAAATCCATATTATTTATCACCATAAGTGTTGTATTATTATTTTAGAAGATAAATCACACGCCATAACCATAACATTCATTGTTATTTTATATTGGATGTTGACATTTTTTTAGAATAGTACATTTGAAATTTTGGTAAAAAATTAATGATTTATTCAGAATAATTATTAGCCCAAAAAATTGGGAATACCATGAAGTGACCATGTATATAAGGATATAAATTATATAATATATCTTAACATGGTTATACCAAGGTTTTCAATCCTTACAGATAACTTGTGTTGTTTTTCTATGTGTCGAATGAAGTGGTTAATTGTTGGTGCATGGTTTAACGAACCATGCTGCTAAACAATGTGATATAATACTATTTAAAAATAATTTAACCAAAACCTCATAACCCTTTTCATACCCAAAACTGAGTATCTTCCCTGTCATATCTCACTTGATTCACTACAAAGGGAAACAATAAGTGCTCTCCAGCCAATCATTATCCTTTGATCTATAACGGGTTATCTGGTGATTTCAAACTGAATCTATATAGGTTAGGGTTCCTTATACTCTTATATATTTTTCATTTCTTTCCTTATTTTACTTTATTCTTTAGAATACTAATCCAAGCCCTATATAATACCTAGGTATGTTTGGGGTTGTATATCCTTGATGTTTTTATCTGTATGAAGCGTGATTCATCTCATGGATCATACCCATGACGAATTTGAATTTATGGACCATTCTCCAAAAAATCAAGGTGGATTTCCCCAAAAATTATTATTTAATTTTTGAAACAATATGTTAATACAATATAAATTCATTCATTAATTTCCCATTTGTAATATTATGAGTTTTTAATTAATTTATAATAATAAAACTAGATTTTAACTTGGTTTTCATAGAAAGAGAATAGTCTTTTCTACTTTATATTATGGTTTAAAATTCTTTTTCCCTAATCAAGCAAATAAATTGTTTATGAAATTTCTAGAATGGATTTTTAGTGGGATTATATAGTTATGAAATGTAACATTGTTTTAAAATTTTAGTTCTAAAAGGGTTTGTTTATAAATTAATGCAATTCATAGTTTTTAAAGTGGAAAATAATACATATTTATCACTGTAGGAAAATTGTGGGATGCTGAATGATTGACACTATAAGATCATATTTTAGAATTTTTAAATTATGATTAATAAAAAAAATATTACTATGAATATTTATTGATAAATTTATATACATTTTCTTAAAAAATTGTGTGACTATTTCTAGTGAGATAAATATATACATTTTTTAAGATTATATGCACGTAAGGGTAAAATATGATTGGGTAATATAATTCTTATTAAATAAACATTATTTTCAAATTATATTTTTAAAGAGGTTCTATTTTTTTTATTTTTATTAAAAAGGCTATTTTCATTCTATGAACACCAGCTACCACCTAGAAAATAATTATTTAACCATTGATTATCATTTAATGTAAATTCATGGATTTATCATTTAATATAACACTTAATGGATTTTTTATTTTGTTTTAATCATAATTTAATTATTTATAAATTTTTTATATTCATTGTTTTTATAAAATTTTACCTTGATGATTGAAATTAATGTTGTGTTGATTCGTTTATGGCTTAAACGTCATGTAAAATAACATGTTATTAGGAAGGGTCACCTTAATAGTGTGGTGTTTACCCACCATTATCACTAAAATATATATTTTTATATGGTACCCTTCTAACTTGAGATGTGGTTGAAATATGAAATACCACATTAGGGTTACATATAATTACAATGTTCCCATAAAATTAGTGTCATTATAGTGTTTTTAATTTGTTTTGCATTTTAAAATATTATTTATATTTTTTTTGTATCTAAGTTATTTTTAGTATTTACATCCTATTATATTTTTATTTTTTGTTACTATGTTTTATTTATTCATGATCATTTACCACTTAAATAAATTTTCTATTTTTAAAAGTGAAATAAAATAAATATTTCAATTTTGGTTCAATATATATTTCAAATCTGGATTTTAGTAATGATTGATGTGACCTAAATGAATTGATTTCAAGGTGATTGATTTCATTGAAATAAAATAGAAAGTATATTATAATAAATGATCATTAAAATGAGAATTAGGATTTCAAAAGTTTTTTTACAAATTATTTGTTATAATTGACTTCAAACTCTATTTAAAATAGATATTTTATTAATGATTATTTGTGTAGAATGTTTGGTGGTGAGCTGTAATTAATTTTTGATGATTATGGATTTCTTACATATATTATCATTATGGCCTTGATTAGATTTTGACCACTGTTTGAGTGTTTATATTTTTGGTACAAGATACTGACTTATAGGGTCAGAGGGAGTTTAGTTGGTTTTTATTTCATTTTCCATATCCTTTTCATATTGGTGACATCATACACTCCACATTTCACAATCATTAAATGGGTTGTTTTTTTGTCTATTTATTTGTGGTTATGGAATAATAGTGGTTATTTCATGAGAGGCAGATATGGATGAGGGTTAGTTTTTGTTTTTTATTTTCATGCATCTTATAACTTTTTTTGTTTAGTTATTTTTGGATGTATTATGTATGAATTTATCATGCCATAATTTATGAAAAATATTATATTCTTTTATAATTTCTTTTATGGAATGAATCATTCGTAACAAGTGATGTTAGATACCATTTCACTTTTTACTGAATTAGAGATAGAAAAAACTCCTCAAAACTTATTATGGGATGGGTTAGGTGTCTAACAGATGGAAATATAATTTTTTTTCATGAAAAAATATTATCAGATCTCAGATAATAATTTATGATGTATTGGTTAATTAGAGATATAATATTCATTGTTCAAGTGCTAGGGATATAAAGTGTTTAACTAGATCATACCCACCATGACCATTATGTTATAAAGGATGTTGGGAAATGAGTCATAAATATTGAAATTTCCAAATTGATTACTAAAATAATTTTTTTATATGGTTCATATTTTAATTTTGTTGTTATTTTTAGGAAATAGAACAATTTATTTAAATTTTCTTGATGAAGAGTTCTAAATTAAAGACACTGATATCTTAGGAGACCTAAAAAACCATATGGATCCAGTTATCATGGTGTGGGGAATCACTTTGAGGTAGTTTTATGATTGGTCTACGATCCTTCAATCCTTGTATCTCAACCATGATCAATGACTAGCCCCATGTAATTTTTTCTTACATTCATTTATTTTTGGAATTATTTTTAGAAATATATTGACATGATAATATGTTATTCTAAATATTTCTTAATTAGGAATTAAGTTTTTAATGGTAAAAGTGGGTTTTGAAATAGAAATTAAGGATTTTTAAAAATATTGATAGGGTTTTATTGATTTGAGAATCAAAAATTGACTCATATAAACAAACTCATAATATATTAATGTGATTTATAAAGGATATTTTAGTGTTTATGAATAGAATTGTAGAGTTATTATTACGTTTTAATAGGAACTAAAGTTTTTTAAATTGGAAATTAAGGATAAAAAATATTTTTAGTATGTTCTAAAGATTTATAAAATCTAATTTGAGGTTTTAAGTTGGGTTGAAAGAGAAATTTAAATTTTATGTCAGTTTTTGATTCATTTGGGTTTTGATTGTGTCTTCTCCAAGGAATGATGTTTTTGATAGTTATTTTTTAAGGGTGGATTCAGAATTCGTTTTGGATTAATACTAATTGATTTTTTTTTCTTATTGGTTTATTTGCTGTATACCCCAATAATAGTCACAACGAATTGTAGAAATTCAACTCGAGGAGTCATCCCTTGGAAATAGTTCATAGTACTTCAAATGTGGTCCTTTTAGTTATTTCCTACACCCAGACACATTTTTATATTATAGGGCTAGATCCATATATGTGTTTTCATTAATTTAGAGTGGTCTTTAATATTTAGATTATATGGAGTGACCTAGGGAGTCAGAGTGTCGTATCATTTCCTAAGGATGGTTTTTGGGTGTTTTTGAGACTATATTCTATATAAGGAGACCTTGTTGAGATCATATACCAATAGTGTTTTTTTATTTGTAGTCAAATAATTTTATTATTTGGAAATTTAGGTCATTATGTGGATGTTATTATTGTTTTTTGTTACCATAGGTATGAGTACCTATGAGGGGTTTGAGTTTCATGAGACTATTGATAGTGTGTTAACTTCTATTCCCACAATCATTTGATATGATTTGGCATTCATATTTCATTTACATAGGTGGTTGATATTTAGAGAGACTTAGTGTCGAAAATGGAAAATGTTATTTTTTATTAGAAATCAAATATAGTTTGTTAATATGTGAGGTTATCCTATTATCTTTCTTTATTTTTCCCTTTTTCTTTTGTTTGGATTGTAATATTAATCGATGGTATAATTATTTATCATAAATATAGTAATATAATATTTTATTAATCCTATGTGATTTTTTATGAAAACATTGGTAATTGTTTTCTAGAATTGTTTTGGTTTGGGTGTGTTTTGTAAATTGGGTTTGATTTTGGGATCCAGGCTTCGTTGATCCCCTAATATAGTTAGTATTTTAAATTTTTATATGGATTATGGTGGCTATTCATTATTACATATTATATCGATTGGTTGTGTATGAGTGGTTCTTGGGAAATGAATCTATGTGAGCTTGGGAAGAATTTATGACGTTTGGGGCTCATATTTTTGGTTATTTCAATTTCAAATTATATTAACATTTTGGGATTTCTCATGAAATTTGATTAAATTAAAAGGACTACATGTATTATGATGGGGGAATGGTCACACCCTAACCACTATATTTGGATTATTTTAATTACATATTATCATTTTTCATTAGATAGTTTCTAGAACCAAAATTTCAAAAATTTCAAAAAAATATGATGATCAATTCTACCACACTGTTATCCCCTAATTTTTTGAAAAATGTTTAGTAACATTGTGGGCCTCTATATTTTTTTATAGATATACTTTTTTTACTAGTCCATGGTTTTTTCAAACATGTAGTGAACCAATATAGAATATCTAAGTGATTAGTGAAGTGGTGTATGGTTGGTGAATAGTCTGGACAACCAAACAACAAAACCATATGATGGGTCCATTTTTTATAAAAAAACATTTTTACCGAAATTACACAATATAATTTTAGAGAAAAAATAAGTTCTCCCTAACCCATTACCTATCTCACTCGAGGAAAAATTGAGATGATCCCTAGGAACTCTACTTTTTCATCTTCTCTATCAACCATTAGTTATTCTTATTGACATTTAAAACTGAAGTAGTATATTATTGGGTTCCTTCTCCATGCCATTTTTATTCCACTTATTTATTTTAATTACTTATTCTTCTAATCACTATGTTTTTCCAAAACTAAACACTAGTTGTGTTAGTGGTTCTAAATGCATTTAGATTCTATTAATATGTTAAGTAATACATATATTATATCTTGCTAATCTCATTTTTGATGCTTTAGACCAATCTACTTTGATTCTAGTTTGGATTTCCCCATGTCATATACTTAATTTTATTAAAATTTCATTTAATGAACCCTAAATTCATGTTTTATTTTCTAGTGATAATATTATGAGTTTATATTAAATTTATATGAATAAAATTTGAATCCATGTTGGTTATCAAATAAAAAACATATTTTTAATTTTAAAAGTTGATTTAAATATAATTTTCCTTGCCCGGTAAAAATTTAAATTATGATGTTACATTAATTAATGTTAATATGAAGTATAAAAATAATAATTGTATCCTTCATTTCAAATTTGATTTATAATGTGTTTATATTTAACCGAAAGATATTAATTTTTTTCAAATATGGATATCAAACTATTATGTGTTGTAATATATTAAAGAATATTGGTCACCTATAACACATGAAATGAATATTATATTTCATTCATAATATCAATAAACATATACATAATAATATATAGAGATACATTTATGTATATATTAACATAAATATGTCTAAATATGTACATTGATATAATAATTTCCTATGTATTTAAGTGAATATGTGTGTATGGATAAATGATGAACTATGAACCTAAATGTTATAGACTAAACTCTGGTTTCATGTGATAATGTTTAAATGTGTTATCTAAATGATATTTTAAATGAAAAATGTTGTTTTATTACTATAAGGCTTAAATGGAACCTTTACCATAATTATTTGAACCATTGATTTTTATTCAATGGAAAATTTAGTGGATTTACATAAAATATCATTCTTCAAGGATTTATATGGGTGTTTCAATTTAGATAATAGTCATTTATTAATTTAATATGTTATAGATTATCAATAATTTTTTCTTTGAGGTTGTAATTCTTTATTATGCAGTTCTATTCATGCCTAACACATAATGGGAACCCTCAGGTTCTTGGGTAGGAATATTGATGTTTGATGAGGTTCCCCAACAAGTTACATAGCTAATGATGTAGTTATGTAGAACACACACTTTCCAAAAATATTGTAGAAATGAAAAATACAACTCTTGTGTGATAGAGAATCACAAGGTTCTCATAGGCATAGAGATATTTGGGTGTTTCCCATATCCTGCATATTTGGAAATAATATTTACATGAATTTTTCTACATCAGATTATATTCGTACTACAATCCTTCTTTCATTATATTTTAGGTTTCTATGTTCTATTTACCCTTGTTATTTGACCATATTAATAAAATAATTAAACTTTTTTACTGAAAATAATATTGTAAAAGTGGTTTAAACTATATTTAATATGATATTTTAATAAATAAGGATACTACTATATAAGTTTACATCAATGTGATTATTTAAATATAAGTAAATAAAATGCATAGTTTATAAAAATATTTAGAAAATGATTTTGGATATTATTAGTTTTTTTCAACAAAAAATAGTCTTAATATTTAATTTCAGAATAATATTATAAAATATATTTCATTACAGGTGAAGCATGTAAAATGGATTGTGGTGACCTACTAGGTATTTTATAATCATAATATTATATTATAAATTTAATTTTTTATTTTTGGATCGAAATATTATAACCTATATAAATCTCTTTTTTTGATACTAGAAGGTTTCTCATAGAGTTACAAGAATATTTTTTGTTCTTAGTTTAATTTATAGTTTCTTAATATCATCATCCAAATAATCCACTATCATTTTTTGTTTCATTACATTGGTTGTATTTCTACATGAGATGTAAACTATGTTAAATAATATAGTGCGTTTTTTGTGAAGGATTTGAGGTTGATGGAGTGTTTTTATTTATACTATTATTTTATTTTATTCTTATTTTTGGTAACTATATGGTCACCAAATTAATGGAATCTTAATGAGAGAAATTTATGAAGAATTTAAATGATTTTTTAATTTATTTTTATGGGAAAATATCTCCCCTTGAGTTATTTATAATTTGATGATGGTTAATTACAGCCCAAAGAGATCGAGAATGCAACTTAGGCCCTATCTTGGGATGACCCAGGTATCCAATAAATAAACAAATCATGTTGGTTCATGAAAATACATATGTTTTTTTTAAGAATGATTATAATTTTACATTTCCATTATAAAAAATAAAATATTGAATATATTTTATGAATTATGATTATTTAAATCTGTTTAAGGAGACTAAATGTAATTTCTTATAATTTCTATATATTTATGTTATCTACCACTTAATATTTATTCACATTATGTTTACTACTTTTCAAGTATCCATTATTTATTATCATTTTGAAGTTATTATTTTTAAAATTATCTTACACCCCTTGAAATAAATGTTTAATATAATTTAAGGTAATATTTTACTTTATAATCTTATTTTTATCCTAAAACCTAACATAATAGAAACTATAGATTCTAGTAATAGTTTAAATTGTTGAAATAATATTTACATTATATTTTTTATTTTAAAAAAATGTCAAACATATATTTTTAGAATATTATCATTAATAGAATTCCATTATATGTAACAATACATCAAAGATTAGTTAATATTTTAAGAAATCATATTCCCAAGGAGTAGAAAGTAGTTTTCATTTTTACTTGTTTTTAAATGATAATAAAATTACAAATACACTCTTTATATATTGGGGAGGAGGATATATTACAATCCAATTATTTTAAATAATACAATTCTTATATGGTTTATCATTATTCATGATTTTTTATTTATATATTTAATTTAAACACAATATCCCATAAATATATATAAAAATGAATATCATATATGAAAAGAAATTATATAATAAGTTAGTCAAAAACTATGTATTAATTTGTTTTGTTTTATTCATGATATAAAATATGTTTTTTTTGAATTGTTAAATGTATTTCATTGACATTATTTCTATTTTGATTTTTCTAGAATATTATTTAATTATTGAAACTATTATAAATGTACAATCATTTTAATTTTATTGAATAATATTATAATTTTTAATACATTAATATTATAAATAATTTTATTAGGGTATGAATCTAGAAATTGAGTTATCATTTGAAAAGGGAAATTATTCTATTCTCTATTGATTATTTTTCATTTTTACATTATTGTTTCCTTTAAATGTTAAATTTTTTAATTTTAAAAAATGAACATGATAAAATGCGCATCATTTTTGTTTTCCTAATCTTGAAATTATCTTAGGGATTATTTTTTATAATTATTATTATGTTCTGTGAATAATTAAATAATATAGTTTTTATGACTTTTGTTTATTTTTTGAAATCATAAATATATATATGAAATAAATATTTATGAAACTTATTTAAAACTTTTTACATAATGATATACTGAAAATATAATATATATTTTATCCAAAAAATAAAAATAAATTTTTATGTCATGATAAATATGAAAAAAATTACTATCACTAACGTCGTGATTCTTTAGCATTTGAATGCATAAAGTTTTATCTTAATGATAGAATATATGAAGGTATAATCACTTTATTTAATAAGATATTAGAATTTAGAATGATTAATTATTTTGATTTATAATAATGAGTTTAAAATTAGATATGAAGATAAATATCTTAATAGATACCCAACTCTTGGGAAATTTAATAAAATTCAAAATTCTGTTCATATAAATGTAATCATATTTTAAATATGAATGAATAAGGTTGTTATATATGTATTCAAATGATATTTTTAATGAAAACTATTTTTGAATTTTCAAAATTATTTTTAATGTAATGTAATAGGATAATTAATCAAAGCACATATGTAGCATCGATGTCGTGCTTGTGAAAATATGAGAAAAGTCCAAGTAAATGGATTAAAAAATATTTAAAAACAAAATATTATTATTAACATGTGTTTTCCATTGGTTTTAATGATAAACATGGTAAGAATGAAATTATTTAAATATTTAAATATTAATTCTATGTCTATGTAGATATTTTTATAGTCAAATCACATGATTAAACATAAAAATGACATCAAATGGTATTTAATGTTATAACTGATATATAAATAACTCAAAAAATCATAAAGAATTATATTAAGACAATTTGTGTGACTAAAATATTTAAAATCCTATATTTTACAATTTTGATAAAAAAAATTCAAAATTACATTATTGATCATTGAAGATTGATTGTTTTTTAAGACACCTATTAATATTGAATATAAAATGTGAGACATTCAAACCTATACAAGAGACATATCAAGTAATTTCTCCCCACATATGTTTCCCAAACCATTCACTAAAAATCCATATCAACATTTAAAGGTTACTAACCTTAATAAAGTACATTTAGTGAGATAATTATTATCAATCCAATGTAGGTGATTTACATAAAAATGTAATATTTTCTTAGTATAATTATACATTCATATTTATGAGTCACTATATTAAAAAATATATTATAAAATTGATTTTATTTTATCCCTAATTTTATTCTGATGATATATTCATATATTTTAAAAAATAATGATGATGGATCATATATTAACTCTCAATGAACTCTTTTTCATAAGCCGTTAGTACATCAAAATAATTTTTTTTAAAAACCAAATATTTTCGTTTTAACTCTCATACTAATCCTTTCTATATAATATGTGAGATACAAATGTAACCATAAAATATAACATTAGTTATAATTTTATTTTTTAAAAAATAAATTATTGGGATTTCATTATTTTAATATATTTAGAAAAATAGATCATACCATGGTATTTATTCTCTAACTACGTAAGTGATTGTTTTTATTAAAACATCATATTTATAATATATTTTTAAAAATAAATTTCTTGGTTGAATATAGAACATACATTAAATAAATAACATTGATATTATTATTTAATGACAAAATATCCATTATTAAAATTAAATTAATATAAAATATTCATAGATATTTTTAAAAATTATAATAATAATTTTCAAGAGGATTTCATGAATAAAAAATATTTTATGACAATTATAAATGTTTGTTATTTGAAATATTGTCAAAAACACCATTAAAAATTTGAATCATATTAAAAGATTGTAAAATTTTATTTTAGAGTTACAAATTCACCTCATTGAGGTTAGAGATTATGAATCTAATGAATTCAAAACAACAAACATAAATTATACCAATTTGGTACATGAATTAATCATTATAATAAATGAAATATGTTAAATGATAATAATTATATAAAGATGAATATGTTTCATGCTTAATTATATAATTAATATAATTGTATTATTCTAGTGGTTAGAGTATATAATAGGTGAGATGGGTCTTGAGTTAATAGGTTTTTTTAAAACATTACATTAAATATTATTATTTTTTCCACTAAAATATTTCTCCCCGAAGTTCATATTATTAATTTTTTGTTCTAAAAGAAATTTTATTTTCATTTTTTTATTTATTAATTTCCTTTTATATTGTTATATAATATAATTATTATATAAGGAAATAAATCACTTTTTATATTCTCTACTGGAGTCCTTTTATATTCATTTCAAAAGTGTGGATAATTATATTAATAAATTCTTTCATTGTGATTTAATTTTATTGCCATATTTTTTTGATTCAATAAAAAATATTCCACTATATTTTTTTTGGGTATTCCAAAATTAATTTCTTTTATCATTTAATAATAAGTATATTTCCTTTGAAATAATAGTTTTTATTAATTTGATTTAAATTCGTAGTTATTTTAATGAGTTATTGAATATATTGATGTGATTATGGGTTCAAATATATGTATTTATTGATATTTATGTCAATAAATGAAATCACATTATATTTTTGTTAAAATTATTATTCTTATACCACATTTCTTAAGATGGGTGATCCTGAGATATAGTCCTCAAATGCATTGGGTAATTACTTTTTCATTAATGAAATGATTATGTTAAGAATTAGACATAAGTTATTACATTATGAATTATTACAATATATATTTATTAGTTATTTCATTTGAGGGATTATCTGAAAGCGATATTGAGATAATATCCCAATATTTATTTATAATAATTTATTCTTTTTATGAGGGGTAATTGGTTTCTTTTAGGAAATGTTGTTTTCATGGGTGACTATAAGTTTTCAAATTCTCAATGTTTACTATTAAAAATACTTTTATAATGGTCACCATGTTTTTGTAAATGAAAAATGGTGTTTTAATTTAATTTACCAACATACAAAAATTTATTTTCTCATCCCTTATTTCAATTTTTTACAAAGAATATACATATATGAATATTAAATATTATTATTTAAATGTTTTAGTTATGAGGTTGCATCCTTGAGTGAAGTAGGTGCAGTGATTTAAGAGTTTGAATTATTGGAAGAAATTTCAATTAAGTGGAAAAATTATGTATTGATTTTATTTAATATTTTTTACCTATTTAATAATAATTTAAAACTAAACTGGTACTTGAAATGTTAGTGTTTATTATTTTCAATCAATCATATAATATCGGGAAAGATAGGGTTTTTTCGTTATAAATAAAATAACTATATGGAATAAGAAAATATATTAGGGAATAAATTCATGAATATATGGATTTTTTTTGAAATAATAAATCTTGTTTCCCACACCATAGAATAGTTGATCCACATTTTGTACTACATTTTTATAAATGTTCATGTAACACTTTGATCAAGGCCTCTTTAAAAATCTTATCATAGGGATGATACATGAACTTAGAAGTGTGTCATAAATTAAAAAAGATTACTACTAGTGTATAGGGATTACAATAGAAATGTTCAAACTATTCTATCTAACATTAGGCATGATTTTCATACCCTAATCTACCTAAAATTATTCTTTACCCATTAGTATAACGATCAGCCCAAAAACTAGTAAATATAAAATTTGGATACAAATGCGCCCTTGTGTATAGAATTAAAGTTGTAAATATATATATAATATATAAAAAAGAAAAAAATTTATTTTCATATAACTATGGAATAATAGAAATCATATATAATTATTATCACTCTATATAGTAAATATAATAAATATAGGAAAATGGAAAACAAGTTCTTCAACCAACACATAATAAATCTCTATATATAATACATTATCTACAAAACTCACTAGACCAATACGATTTTCTCAAATAATAAATATGCATATAACTAAGAACAAACTATAAATGTATACACACATTCATCGATACACATACCATGTACATGGGTAGGGGAATCCACAATACCTCAACAATACTCAGGGTTTTTTCTAATCAAGTCGATGTTCCTTTATTACATATATAAAAGGTGTATTGAGGATCATGCAATGAACCCACACAAAAAATAAAAAGAAAGTACATCAAAAAATGTTTTTCATATCATTGGGATCTTACCAGGACAACTACAGCTCGGACTATACCTACTTCGACTAGTGTATGAGTGTCTCTGAGGATTTCATAGGACTGTTCCAAATAATTTTGGGACGTGGAAAATCACTAGGATATTATTCTGATAAATATAATAGCATCATCATCAACAGAAATTTACCAAGAGATAACCCTATTTATCTAATTGTATTAGTCATAATTATCAATTGAAAGGAGTGTGTACTATGAAATCCAAATAATTGTTTATATGAATCCATAGAGCATATCCAAGACAATACTATTTGGAGGAATATATGAATCCAAGGACCTTGTAAATAAAAATCCATTATAATATTAGGAATGAATTATTGATCTAGGAAGCTATTCCATGTCATACCATGTCTTTATCTACATATCATGTAATACAAATGAAGGCCATATTAAAGGAGTTATTCTATAGAATTGGTAATGTGTCATACCTTAATCCCCATATAAATAAAAGTCTATCTTTTCCTTTACATATTTGTAATAAAATCACACATTTCTAAGGTTATCCTCTCAAGTGAAAAAAAAATCATTATCGAAACAAAAGAAATCATGATAAAATGAATGGTTTCATTCTAGGTATACATTTAGTCTCATAAAAATAGATACACCAAAACACCTTATATAGTGTCAATATAATTCAAGTGAAACCTTCAAGGGCCTCCTAGATCATCCAACTATATAAAAACCACGTGTGGGTTCCTCAATAAATACCCCCAACACCGATAATCAGCACATCATTCCAGTAATATCATTTATCTTCATTTTTATAGGTCATCAAACATGTCTATACCATATAAGGGGGTTTTCACATCCACCTAAATTAACCTTCAAAATTAATACCAAAATCCACCCTCACCGTCCAAAGGATATAACATGAATAATCATGAAACAAAAAAACACAAAATGAATTGGAACATGGGATGCATTCAAGAGAACTAATTCTTTATAGAAACAAGGCATCACCCTCAAATGAATAAATATTCCAAAACATGTTGATTTATAACATTAAATATTATTTTAGAAAGATAAATAAACTATCTAATTTTTTTAATAATTCATATTTTATTTACTCACACTAGGCCCTTGGCTAAATACCATCAAACATTCTTTTAGAAAACTCCATTTCCATTTGGAAATACCATTTTAGATTTCATTCCTTAAACCAAAAAATTGACATGAAATTCCATTTCAGTAAATTATTCATTTTATGGATCACATTTTCAAATTAGAATCCTTTAACCATTAAAATCCAATAAAAACCACCATGAAGATAATTAAAAGGTCCAATAATACTCATTTTAATAATTAGCATCCATTGATCCATTTAAAAATCCACAGAGTCCATGTTGATCATTAGGTCAAAATGGGCACATCCCAAACCATAAAAATATCTCAGAAATTTGATAATATAGAAAGAGATATAATATTAATAGTTTAAGAAAATAAAATCACTAAATAAACATTTGACATAGAAATTCCAAGGACACCTATTAGAAATGAGTCATCATATGTTTAAACATAGCCCACCATCTCTTTTTTATGTTCATCCATGTACAACCAAACTCAACCATACCATGATAAGACATAATTCAAGACATAATAATTTAATAATTTAATTTTAAATAACTTTGGCTAATTTTATTAAAAAAAATTTAATTATAAAAAGAAAATTTAATTATTCAATTAAGAAATCAATGACATAATTGATTAATAACTCAACTGGTTAACCAATCACCTTAAAACATCATCCAAAATCACAGAGAAGGTCCCAAACATGCTCTAATAGTCATCCTAATATAAACCCTCAATAAATGGATATCATTCAATATCAAATTTAATTTAATTTAAGTGAAAATATTAGATAATATCATACGATGTTACACCACAACTGATTTGACATGATAAAACATGAAATTAACTACCCAAGATAAACTTTAGGAATGATGAGTATAACCCTAATCATTTTTATTGGATTCAATAAAGATCAAATATAACCTATCCTAAAGCCCCATACGACAAAACCAAAAAAAATACGATTGAGAAAAAATAGGAAAATGGAGAATGAGAAGATATCACCTTAAATTTACACCAAAATTACACCACAATTCACACTAGATCAATTAGAAAATTATAATTTTGTGGAGGGGGACTTGGCCATGAATGGACTCCTTAATGTGAGATCAATCCAAAAAATTAAGGGGATCAAGCTATAAAGAATCCATCATACCCCCAAAATAATGGAATATTTACATGTATTGGCATTGAATTAGGGACCCTATCCATGGAATAGGTTTTCCTTTGTGAGAATTTTGATATGAACACAATGATTCCACTATGGGATGGTGTTGCCCACCATTTTTAGTCAATGGGATCATTCCTCTATGCTAGTAAAAATAGATAAAAGAGATACAAACCATCATGGTGTGGCCTATCTTTTTAGAATAGAATACCAAACTATCACACTATGGGGAGATATATGGAATTGGGATCCCTGTTTTCTACGAGAAAATATACATACTCCCACTTTTATGCCATGTCCTCCCTCTATGGAACTAATCCACTCTCATAGTAGTTTCACCCTCCACTACAAGAAGTTCTACATCATGGTTCTCCATATGTAGAATGAATTTTAACAAAAATAGATATTATTTAACCTATACAATAATTACCATCCACTTAAGCACTAGAATTAGCATCTAGGACTTGATCTAGATCCAATGACATATATTCATGATATATAAAATATCATATTATCAATCTAAACTATAGTTCTCATAATAGACACTTCATAAAAAAATTAATTTTAAATTTACCTTGAAATTTTTAAACCCATATAAACATTTGGAATTAAAACCTTCCCTCCAAAACAGTTCAAATTCCTATGAAACCACAGTATTCCTTTCCCTAAAACCCAACCCACCCTAATAATAAATCACCCTTAACCATGTAGGTTACACATCAAAATTGTAAACATGTCATCACTATGATACTCCAAAAAATAATTATTGAACACTAGATATTCTACAAAAATCACATTTTAATCCATACCCCTTATTAAATAAAACTCAATTAACACTCATGATGTGTTAACCACCACAACATATATTTTAAAAAGATCATTAGCCCACCCGGTTAATGTGAAATATTCCTCATAGGCTCAATCTCATTATCTAAAGAATCACCACCACAACCAAGATAATCATGATGCTCTAACCTTGAAATGTATGATTAGAATGTCTTGACACCATCATATTAGGCGGAACACAAATTTCTATTCAATCTTGTAGTTGGGTCTATGCTAACCCATCCATATATTTCTTGATAACCAAGACCCCTGAACATGTCTCTAATCAGAACCTCCTTCAGATATCATTACAACCATCATTATTTTTTCACCATTAAAAACAATTACATTGATATCACACATAAATTTCCCTATTGGGAGTATCCAATCAATATAATCCATTAATCATCACAATCACCCACCAACCAGTATCACCAGGTACATACCCCTTTAATTATGTGGTTCTTACACCACCAACCGATATGATTCTCCCCCACCATATGAGAATCCTTATCTTATCTTCACATATCCAATACACATGGTCTCTATCACCGATTTTATATCCATCTCGGATAATAGTGATTGAGAATGATCACACTGCTCATACATGAGTAACAACATGAAATGAGTACCTCAAAGTGTCAAAATTGTTAAAAACCAAAACCATAACTCCAATAAAAATTAAACAATCAAGGATATTGTAGTCATTTTTCTTTTGTTTCTCCCCACTATGAGACTCTTCTACCAAAGAATGAATCTGTATAATAGTTCTTCCTAACCTAGGAATCTTATACTGAAAAAAATCTATAATATTGTTGTCCATGAAGCCAATATGATACACATGAAGGGATCTAATTCTTTAACCCACACACTGACATCCATCTACACGAGACGATAACATCATCCTTATCATTTGATAACCACACATGAATCTCAAAAAAACTATTTAATACCTACAAAATACAAAATAAGACACCTCATGTAAATCATAATCAATCACAGAAAAAATAAAACCTAGTCAAATTTTGGATGAGTTACATTTTCTATGTCACCATCCCAAGACAAACAAAACAACAAACATCTGTTTCTGGTTAAAAAAACACTCCACATATGCCCAATATAATATTCATGAACCTAGGTCATTCATAGATAGAATAAAATTTCAAAGAAGAATAATTTCTGTTGATCAAATTTATTATTTTAAATATAATTATAATTATTTTACACACTCCAAAACTCCGCTCATTTTTCATGTTCCCCATTATAATCCAAGTGTTCTCATAAAATGAAATGTCTCTAAAATCACTCAGTTATCCAATCTATTCCCCAAAAATTGCTTCAAATTTGTATAGAAACATTTTAATTAAATATAAAATAACATTTCGAAATTATGTATACAAACAAATTTCAATTATTTTTTCTAAAATAAAAAATCACCAAACCATATCAAAATCACCAATCCTGTGAACTATTTAAATGATGTCAAAATAAAAAACCTTATTTTACACACCTAATGAAACTGTAATATTATTCCATTCATTAATGGGTTTTTATAAATAACAAAACATCCAAAAAATCATTCTATTATAGAGGAGAAATAAAATAAATAAACATAAATCAACAAACATCTAGAATCTATATTAATATAATCACCAGTTAAAATATATTCAAGTTAAAATTGATTTTATTATATGTTCCTTCATCTAATAATGTTTTTAAGGTGACATGATATCAACCCACACCACCCATAGGCACATGTATTGTATCATAAGTTCACAACTATAATGAAAAATGAAAAACATAGTTTCTCTTAGTATACCCCTATTAGTCAAGATCTGAATATTTAATACAAAATTGTGATTCATTGTCCAAACCAACATGTCACTCATTCTAGAGTCCCTATCCCAAAGACAAGACATCACCTGATATTATGGGATTCAAAAAATGTTATGACATCCATGAATTCACTCCATATACATCTCATCTCCTAAAAAGATATATGTATTTCATTATAAAATTTTCTCATCATAAAAAAGACAATAATACCACATTGTAATTCCTTCGATGGGATTTACCTTAAAATGATCATGTAGGGATTCAACATGACCTTAAACACACCTCAATGTATACAAGAGGTTTCCAACTAATAGAGATCAGTTAAAGGACACATTGGGATACTGTCCCAATAACATAAGTCCCAATAGTTATGAATAAACATAATGAAAATTCTATACGATCTATACATGTGAAGGACTTATTCAAAATCCGTAGACATAAAATTGGTAGATAAACAAGCCCCAATAGTCCAAAATAACATCTAGTAAATTAGTCTATAAGATTATGTAAAAAAAATACATACGAAGTAGTTGATAACAATGTCATATAATGTATCATATATAATGATTGTCTCTCTAGCCAGTACAGATTCTATATAAAACCAAAAAATATCCATTCCATTATAACAAATAACAATAAATAACTCTACTAAACCATGATGCTTGAAACTCTCTAGACCAATACTCTATATCAATCACTAAAAAACCTATTTCATGAGATAATAAACAAAATAAGAACTTAAATCAAAACCCATTATATGTATTCTGGTATGGTAAAGTCTAATGACCAAGTCAGACTCACCAATTCCTCAATAATATTGACTGATACTGCAACCGAATTGTTATACATGAAATAAATATGTTAGAAGAAATTAAATTCTTATAAAAGACACCAAACAAGAAAAACAAAATTTATACACATCAAACTCATGTATTTGGTCGTCATGTTCTTATAGGGACACCTAGATATTAAAAAATACCTACTTTAGTCAGTGCTAGTGCATTTTAGAGAACATTAATAGAGAATTTCAACTAATATATATAAATATTAGAAGCATCGTAAAATAATTTAATTCCCAATCTAACAACATTTTCAATAGTTTCATCAAAAGATCATGTCGTAGGAATCCAATGGTATTAAGACGAATGGATTATTTATAGAATCATACTACAAAAAATCCAAAAAATATACAAAAAAACTAACGATAATTTATAAGGTATTCCAAACTGATATCCCATCCAATTAGAAGGTGAATATATAAATAATTGTAAAATTAGATTTTTCAAAGCATACCGATCTAAAGAGATAAAATAATTTATAACATATATTTATTTATGTCTCAAGAAGAAATAAATAAAGATGGATCTAACGAGATAGGCCAGGTTAACCTATGAATCTGTATAAATCATAGTGGGAAATGTATCCCCTATTAATCATACTATAAAGAAAATAATGTGTTAATTTATTCATCTAACCATGATTGTCACACAAAGTCTATATAAATCCCATATTCACATGAATTATCATCTATATGATAGTAAAATCATTTTCACTACAACAACATAATTCAAACGTACACAATATAATCTTCAATTAACATATGAAAAAAGAAACTCTATCTGATGTCAACTTTCTAAAAAGGGAGCCTTTAAGGTTCCTTATATCATCCCATAAAATTAACACCTTGATTGTCTTCAAAAATCACATATCCAAAATCTAGAATAAATATCGTACATTAATTCAAATCATTCCTCAATATATATTAAGGTACTTCAACCCCATCTCAAAACTCAATGGGGGTTATCATATACACCTATATCAAAATTCCACATTGATACCAAACACTACCCTCAATATCAAACATTAAAAAACATTCATCAAAATATTAAATGAATGTAACATTCCAATTAAAATAATGGGAATTATTTAGAAATAACAGGCATCATAATCCCTCTAAATTCAAAAGTATATTTATCACTATCTTAATCCCACATGTAATATCTATCCAGTTTAATATCTATATCCACATTATATATTCACCATGGAAGTAGATAATACAGTTTCCATTATACGTCATTAATCTGGAGTCACCATGATTGTCCAACTACCATCCTTCCGCATTTCCATGACCCTTACATTGGGAGAATCATTTCACATTTCGAAAAAATGATTCTTCCCAACATAAGAGTATCATTATAATTAACTCACAGGGAATACATCATATTACAAGGACCTCCACAAGTCCATCATCATACCCAATTATGAAAAATATCTATCTAATCATAACTAATTATCAAGACCAACCTAATGCACATCACAAACCCAAACCAGTCCGAATGCAGTTTATATCATCTAACGGTGTGATATTGATATAAATAAATTATTCTACTATCGTTTTCATGGGTTACAAAATCTATCCATAATAGGTCTCATATATTCATTTATGCTAATACACCATGTAAAGATATTTTATACAGATGAAAACCTTAGGTCAACTATACAATGTTACCCCACTACTTTACCAATGTTGTATTCCTCCATAGATACATCACTCTACAAGAAACATAATTTCTGACACATTTTCTTATCATAATTCAAAATTCATTAGACTATAAAAAGAAGGGTGACACTAAATTTAATTTACCAGTGATATACTATTACATCATCATCAAAGTTCATCTATTGAACATGAATATTTTTCAACCGTCATATCATAATTAACCCCACCAATTCAACTAAACCCACATCTAACCACTTACATAACTACTCACACTCCATGTATTTCCACAAAATATATTTCAACACCACTCATTACTCCATGAAATGTTTTTATATATGTGTTTCATAACATTGGGCCTCAACACACTCACATATTAAAGAGACCACTCAATAAAGAGTCAGATTCACTAATCCTAATTAATCTAATCACTCCACATTTAGATGTGGAATATCATTAATAACATGATTCACTAAACACCACCCATAAAAAGAGAATATGTTGAATCTACTAAAATTTATTCCTTTTTCTAACCCTCCTAGGTCTTAAAAAATAGGGTCTAAACTCACATCAAACAGGTATCTCATTCAGAACATACAAGCTTAATAACAGATGGTCCATCCCTTGTTGAAACAATCATCATTGAACACTAAATCCAAACCATGTAACATTAATACCAGGAGTCAATGTTTTTTGTACTCTAGGATATAGTTTAATTTGAATACCATACCTTAGTCCTTTAAATTTTCAGTCATATGAATAAGAAATTTTCATTTATAATAAATAACCTAAGGAATTATCATTAACATTTCCACCATAGGGAATAACAATATATAGGATATCTTTATGAAACACTAGACACCAGACCACACATAACGAGATTCAAATTTTTAATTACAACATGTCATACACGAGTCCAACACACGGATTCATAAGGATTACGACTCAGGAAAAAAAATCTAGAATTGTAACGCCCCGACCCTAGTTACCCAGAGTAAGTGCATTATTACATAACATTGTCAAGATCAAAAATGATCAAGTCCCGAAAGACTGATTAGTTTAGTAGCCTTAGAATCACTAGATACATTCATGATGATTAAATTACATAATAAAGTGAAAAAATACAATAATATAGTCTCCATAGTCCACACTCATGTACCATTTAGACTATCCCTAGAGGTTAGTCATAATATATTTCTTCACATCCTGGGAAAAATAAAACATAGAAACAGGTGAGCTCAGATGCTCAGTAAGGATAACAATATAGTGGAAGCTTTCATAAATAATCATAAACATTTGAGGCAATGTATAACTAAAACAAAAGCCTTTAAAACTTGAACTTCAGAATAATATGGAAAAGATAAAATGAAATAATGCCATTTACTTATTCACATGGATATTCTACTAGTAGAATAATCACATGAAATATCAATAACCACTTTCATAATTATGGAATGCATAATTCCGAACTTTAATTTCTGTGTTAAGTCCTTGTGCGAATTTCTAAGGGATAAATTTAACCGGAACCCAACCCGGAGAGCCTCTGTAACCAGACTCCAACCCGGAGTGCCTCTAATAACCAGACACCAACCCGGAGTGCCTCTAATAACCGGACACCAACCCTGAGTACCTCTAATATTCGGACACCAACCTGGAGGGTCTGCTTTAACCAGACCCCAACCCAGAGGGCTTACTTTTACCGGTCCCCAACCCAGAACATACTAGTCCGACACATTCATCTTAAGAAGATGATGAAATATAACGTAAACATTCGTATTAAAACTAGGATATGAAATGCCAAAACATTAATCATAAACCATTAATGACCTAAAAATAACTCTTCCATAGTCAAACATATCACAAAACCTTACATACAATATGGATGAATTGTATCATAATAAATCAACTTCAAATAAGTGTAAATGTTATCAAAGGATGTTAACATAGATGAAATCAAAACTATTTGAGAGAAATATCTATTTTTTGAAATAATTTAAAAGTAACATAATTTTAAAATAAATCATTTACTTTTAAAATATCCTTATCATCTTGTAAGGGAAGATTTGAAGATTTCATAACAGTGGAAAATAGTCTCACTCGCCTTATAAGTTAAAAAAGACATCCTTACCTTAACTCTTTCGAAAAGGATAAAAAGGACCTTGTTTGTAAAATGATGGAATGATTCCTTTATAATATTCTTATAAAAAGTCAGAAAGGGTAAAAATGACATTAAAACATTGTCTATAATATAGTAAGAATGATTTTAAATACTATTTTTTTACGAAACATGGATGTGGATGATAAATAGATCCCAGTAGATAATTACGTATCAACATCCTCGAATAATGAAAAGATTGTGAAATAAACCCTTAAACATTTTGTAACTTAAGAAACATACACCCCATGAAAGAGGTATCATACAATGAATACGTAAATACACATAAATTAAATTTTATTACATAAACAATACAATTATGTGCAGTACATACATCATACAAATGTTAATAGTGTCAATATGACATGAATCTCACTAGAATAAGGAGTGAGATAAAAACCTCATACCTTGTACTTTTCCTTAGTCGATGGCATGTTAACCTCTTGTATAATAGTTAAAACAATTTTATTAAATTATAAATGAACCATATACATAATTATGATATCATATATGATATTCTAAAAATGTTTTGTTAATAATATTTTAATATTATCGTCGTTTCGGGTGTTAACTTACTCAGTTTATTTTATATGTTTTGTTTCATAAGTCATGTTGGTTATAGATAGGTTGTATCTTATTCAAATACATAATGATATAAAGTTCTTAAACATTACTTTTAATCATCAAATTAGAATTAGTCTTGAATGGATACGATGGGGAATAAATCTTATCGTGTTCGTGTTGACGGTAGTCCGTCCGTACGCACGAGCGACAATATCATTCTTTTGATATTACAATAATATATAATTGGAAGGTATATCATATATAAAGAATCGTTATCATGTTATATTTATTATTTAAGTGAATTAAAAATCATTATTATACCCATCCAAATAATAATGTTTTGAATAATAATTACACCACGATGTGGAAACGGTAAGCCGTACGTACGCACGTATGGTGACATGTCATTCAAAGGATGGATAGAATACTGAATATGGTTATACCATATTTATAATAACATCATAGAATATAGAATATACTGGATTTATTATTTTAGAATGGGAATAACAGAGAAAGAAGAATTTGAAGAAGAAAGGAACATGAATGAAGGTGGTGAAAACATTACCTCTTCTTTGGGTTCTTCCTTTTGATTTGAACAAAAGGGATATGTAGGATCGATTTATGATCAAAGTAAGGCCTCTAGGTTGAAGTTGGGGACGTTTATAGAGTATTTGGGAAGGGGTTTTCCGATCCAAAAGGCTTTGAATGTGTGAATTATGGAGAAGTGGAGTGCCCTTTTATAAGAGGGGTGAGGGGCACCTTTGGAAAAGGTAGAAATATTATTTTATAATAAATTCATATTCGGTTTCTAATGGATAAAAATTATATTATTAAAATTATATGGTGGGGAGGGGTCAAAATAATTGCAACTAATAGAATTTAGACAGTTTTGGGTCATTATATTAACCTTATCATTTAGTTTTAACTCTTAGTTAATTAGTTTGACATTTACCATGTCACTTTGTATTTTTATATTATATAGTTAATAAATATAATATATACATACAAGAGACCCCCAAGTGGTCCATCAATGATACACCTATCATGATATAAGTATTTTGGCCAAACCTTATATTTTTAGGAATAGAATATCAATTAATAATATAATATTTGTTTTAAAAACTTATATACGTCAATTTTGACACTATTCAATAATTGTTTTTTAAGTCTTAAAAACTTTATCAATTCTAAAAACAATCATTTAAGCAATTATATCATGTCATATTAACCAATAAAATTCATTTATGTCATCAAAACTTTTAAATTATATTTATTTTAACATTTATAATACCAATTATTTGATTCTTTCATTAATATGGAAAATATTGCATCATTAATTTTTCATAAATAAATTTATATATTAAATGTCCATAAATTATAAATAAAATACCATTATGTAGGAAATCTTATTATATTTCTAATGAATATTTATAGTCTAAAAATCAACATATATAACCATATGTAATTTTTTTTTTCTAAAAGTTATTTGCTTATGTCATTTTTGTATTTATTTTAACTTAATTAATATAAAGTGTCTTTATCACATACAAGTGGATCAATGGGGTCCCAAAATCGACCCAAAGATGCCCATGGTCGGACATGTATCAACCAATAAGGTTAGGACACGTTTTAGGGTAATTTATTATTATTATAATATTATTTTTTACCCTTATTTACCGGATTTACCCTTTAACCATGCAAAATAAAATATTTACCGAAATAATTATTCCAAATGTCTAAAAATAAAAGTTTCCTATTTATACATTTTGGAAATTCAGATTTGAAATATGGAATCCATATTTCCAAATTCAAAACACAGAAGTGGCAGAAAATAATTTAAAATTAATTTCAGTTGTTAAAACAAAAAGCTTGTTTTTAATATATAATAACTATCAAAATATTGACACTTTTTTATGTTTGGTTTCATTGTGAAATTATGTAAAATGACCAAAATTGTATTAAATGGTAAAAATATATTCTAAATGTACTTTAAAACCACTCAAATTCATAATTTATTACTATTCATTATTTCGATTTAAAAAAATGATTTTAATTAAAATTTAGTAATTTTGACTATTCATCAAAATATAAAAGTTATCCGAAAAGTACCAAAATTTCACCCTAGTCTAATTTTGATATTAAAAATCAAAAAATGAAGTCCATTTGGAGAGATAAAATTTATAAAATTTCAAAAAGCGGGTATTACAATTCATAACGGCTACATTGATTGGTCGTACTGTGTTAGAATCTAGAAGTTGCATACAACACATGATACTGTATTATTCAAAGAGAATCATACCGTGGATGCTTGGGGTGTTACATTATTTCTTCCTTCAATAAATTTCATCCTTGAAATTTGAAAAAAAAAATAAAAAATGAATGGTTGAAAATTGAAAATACTTTTGGGAAGACCCACATCAGAAATTAGGTTAATAAAGTTTAGTCTTAATAAGAGGAAATGGGAAATGAAAGGGTCACCACCAAATTATGATCTCGATTAGGAGAACATTGGTGAATATTATAGACATATAATTGGAGGAAAAATGTAAATATTTTTAGGTAGTGATTGAGGTCATCAATCATAAAAAAGTGTAAAATTTAGGGCGTTAAATTCATCAATCTATGATGATTTAAAATACCATCCGTTCAACAAAACATATGGTATTAAGATAACATATTTTTTTTGTTTTAAGATCTATTAAACAATGTATAAGATTTAATTTCTTCTTTGAATAAGAGAAGAAGAAAAATATATACTTGACAAGTAGAGTCCCATCCTTTAACTAAGTACTTCCACAAACTCATCTTTCACTCTAAAATATAATAGAACATAAAAATAATATTCTATTTATCCTATTCTTATTGGGTTAAAAAAAAGAATTTATAATTAATCTAGCTGAACCATTAAAAAACTACATCATTCAATCCCGGACATCACATGGGTCAGTGGTAGATGATACACCCTTGTCGCCCTTCAGTTGGGGGTTCAAGTCTCGCGACCTTGCCGGACGCGGCAGGTTGCCGCCCAACCTCTGGGTTGTCCTTTTTATGGGATTCCAAAAATAATCTCAAAGTAGACTTATCCAAAATACTTGTTTCCAAACTCACAGTCCAAAATTTATAAACTATGTAAACACAATGAAGATCCTTTTTTCCATGTAATAACATGTGAACACCTTCATCATGTATTCATTTATAACACTGGAACATCCTGAAATACCATAAAACCTTATTTATTACATTCATGATCCCTTATTACTTATAAAATACTGGATATACTCCTTCTATCCAAAAATGTTGTAAACTCCAACAATGATGGAATATACAAATCATTAATCAGTTTCAAGGTAGTCAAGAATATCCAATATAATTTATCCAAATCAATCATGTATTATTCCAAAACCACTACCTCAGTATCGGAACCATTTTATGGTTTATATTTCTTTCAACCATATATTTTCCAAAAATTTAACCTGCTATTGAGTCACATTTCTTTGTTCCACACAATCTCAAGTACTTAATAAAATAGTACTGCAGTACAATCCTTATATACTCCATAATTATTATAACCAATATATTGTGGATACAACAATAACATGACTTAATTCTCTAATTAAAACTTAAGAACCCTAATCATTCATCCTTATTTGTGGTAGTATCATAACTTGATTATTATCCAATAGCATCATTTAGGGAATTCTCTGATGATTTTGACATTGGTTCGCGTAGTGTCCCAACTCCTTGTAGTTGAAGTAGTGTACATTTGAAACCTTTTTCTTACCCTTTCAGTCATGTACATGGTGTCCTTTTTCTCCACACATATAACAAACTCCCATTCCTTTCAGGAAATTTCCAGGGTGTGTCTTCCAACAGTTATCACATAGAGGAAAATTCTTTTTTCCCTCTTCCCTTTATCTATATTTCTCTATTCCATCATTTTCTTCTCTTGTTTCCCTTCAAAGCCACAGGACTCGGAGAAATCGTTAAATATCTTATTAACACATGATACTATTTATTAATATGTTGAGAATAAATGGGAGAATATTTCCCTTCTAAATATTGGATTAATACCTTGAAAGATATTATCTTTCTTACTATTTGGATCATACGTGTTTCTGGAGTTCGCATTCCATTTATTGGACACCATTTCTATACAATAACATAAACTTGTTCAGATTATGAATTGAAATGTATAATTCCAATATTCTAAAATTCCTAACGTAAATTCAACAGTTTATAGATATAATCCATAATTCTAAAAAAAATTTCTTTTAGTATATATATACTAATAATCCCTCCATAATGGTTTGTAATGAAAATGAGAATTATCCTAAGCATATCCCTCGGGAGTGTCGTAAGCAAGAGTACAACAAGGACCGTTGTCGTGCACCTGCTCCCATTCGAGTCTAGTTGAAAGTGGTGTTTTCGAGATTTACCCCTAGGTACATATGTGCCAGAGCCGCCTCTACCTGATCGTTTCCAGAAAATGATGTATTGGTTGGAAAACTCAAAAAATCATTATAATGCCAAATTTCTAGGAATTTCTTCTATACTAGTCCTTAGATTCCATCTTAGGTCTATGTTATCTAATCAGAGTTTATCTAAATATATCTTCCAAGGTTTGTACTAAACTCCTCTGATACCAACTGTAATGCCCAGACCCCAGTTACCCAGAGTCAGTGCATTATTACATAACATTGTCATGATCACAAAAGATGAAGTCTTGAAAGACCGATTATTTTAGTAGCCTTGGAATCACTTGAAACATTCATGAGGTTTACATGCCATAATTAAGTGAAAAAATACAAAAATATAGTCTCCATAGTCCACACTCATTTCCCCTTCAGACTATCCCTTCAGGTCAATCATAATATATTTCTTCACATCTTGGGTAAAATAATACATCGAAAGGGGTGAGATCAGATGCCCAGTAAGGATAAAAATATACCAAAATCTTTCATAAATAAGCATAAACATTTGAGAGAATGTATAAATAAAACAAAATCCCTTAAAACATGAACTTCAAAATAGTATGGAAATGATAAAATGAAATAATGGCAGTTACTTATTCACATGTATATTCTACTACTCGAATAATCACATGAAATATCAATAACCACTTTCATAATGATGGAATGGATAATTTCGAGCATTAATTTATGTGTCAAGGCCTCGTGCCAATACCTATTGGATAACTATAACCGGAACCCAACCCGGAGAGCCTCTGTAACTAGACTCCAACCCAGAGTGCCTCTAATAACCGGACACAAACCCGGAGTGCCTCTAATAACCGGACACAAACCCGGAGTGTCTCTAATATCTGGACACCAACCCGAAGGGTCTTCTTTAACCAGATCCCAACCCGGAGGGCTTACTTTTACCGGTCCCCAACCCGAAACATACTAGTCCAACCCATTCATCTTAAGAAGATGATGAAATATAACATAAACATTCGTATTAAAACTAGCATAAAAAATGCCAAAACATTAATCATAAACCATGAATGACATAAAAATAACCCATCCATAGTAATAAATATCAAAAAACCTTAAATAAAATATGGATTATTTGTATCATAATAAATCAACTTCAAATAAGTGTAAATTTTATCAAAGGATTTTGACATAGATGAAATCAAAACTATTTGAGAGAAATATCTCTTTTTTGAAATCATTTAAAAAAACATATTTATGAAATAAAACATTTACCTTGAAAATATATTTATTATCTTTTAAGGGAAGAATTGAAGATTTTAAAATGGCGGTAAATAGCCACACCCTCCGTATAAGTTAAAAAGGTCATTCTTACCTTAACTCTATCGAAAAGTTTAAAAAGGACCTTGTTTGGAAAACAACAGAAAGAATCATTTATAATATTCTTATAAAAAATAAAAATGGGTAAAAATGAAATTAATCCATAGTCTATAATATAGTAAGATTTATTTTAAATACTATTTTTTATAAGAAACATGGATGTGGATGATTAAGAGATCCCAGTATATAATTACGTATATACAATCTCGGATAATGAAGAGATTGTGAAATAAACCCTTACCAATTTGGTCCCTTATGAATCATACACCCCATGAAAGAGGTATCATACAATGATTATGTAAATACACATAAATTAAATTTTATTACATAAAGAATACAATTATGGGCAGTACATACACCACCCAAATGGTAATAGTCGCAATATTGCATGAATATCACGGGAATAAGTAGTGAGATGAAAACCCCTTACCTTGTACATTTCCATAGTTGATGGTATGTTAAACTCTTGTATAATAGTTAAAACATTTTTATTAAATTATACAAGAACTATGTAAATAATTATGATAACATATATGTTCTTCTAATAATGATTTGTTAATAATATTTTAGTATTATCATCGTTTCGGGTGTTAACTTACTTGTTTTCTTTTATATTTTTTCTTACATAAGTCGTGTTTGTTATAGATAGTTTGTATCTTATTCATATCCAAAATGATATAAAGTCCTTATACATTAGTTCCAATCATAAAATGATAATTAGTCTTGAATGGATACGATGATGAATGAATCTTATCACGTTCAAGGAGACGGTAGTCCGTACGTACACACGAGCGACAATATCATTCTTTGGATGTTAAAATAATATATAATTGGATGGTATATCATATATAAAGAATAATTATCATGTTATATATATTATTTAAATGAATTAAACATCATTATTATACTCATCTAAATAATAACTTTTTTAATAACAATTACACCATGATGTGGTGACGGTAAGCCGTACATACGCACGTATGGTGACATGTCATTCAAAGGATGGATAGAATAATGAATATGGTTCTCCATATTTATAATAATATCATAGTATATATAATATACTAGAGTTATCATTTTATAATGTTAATAACAACATAGGAGAAGTTGAAAAGAAAGGAACATGAAATAAGGTGGTGAAAACATTACCTCTTCATCGGGTTCATCATTTTGATTTGAAAAAAAGGATCCTTAGGTTGTCTTTCTGGTAAAACTAAGGCCTTTAGGTTGAAGTGAGGGAATTTGAGAGAGTATTTCGGAAGTTTTTGGCCGATAAAAAATGCTTTTAATGTGTGAATTAGTGAGAAGGGTGGAGGGGGTGCCCTTTTATAAGAGGGGTGAGGGACACCTTTGGAAAAACAAGAAATATTATTTTATAATAAATTCATATTCGGTTTCTAATGGCTCAAAAGTGGATTATTAAAAGTATAATGTGGTTATGGGTCAATATAAGTTCAACCAATATAATTTATATAGGTTTGGGTCATTATATTAACCTCATCTTTTAGTTTTAAGACTTAGTTAATTAGTTTGACATTTACCATGTCACTTTGTATTTTTATATTATATAGTTAATAAATATACTATATACATCTAAGAGACCCCAAAGTGGTCCAGTAATGATAAAACTATCATGATATAAGTCTTTTGGACTAAACTTTTATTTTTAGGAATTGAATTTCAATTATTAATATAATATTTGTTTTAAAAACTCATTTATGACAATTTTGACACTATTCAATAATTGATTTATGTTAAAGTCTTAACGAATTTATTAATTCAAAAATAATTCATTTAAGAAATCCTATAATGTCATATTAACCAATAAAACTCATTTATGTCATCAAAACATTCAAATTTTATTTATTATAACATTTATAATACCAATTATATGATTCTTTCATTAATAAGGAAAATAATGCATCATTATTGTGTCATAAATAAATTTAATAATTAAAGGTCCAAAAATTATAAATAAAATAAAATTATGTAGGAAATATTTTAGTATTTCTAATGAATATTTATAGTCGTAAATATAACATATATAACCATATGTAAAAATTGATTTTCTAAAAGTTATATGCTTATGTCATTTTTGTATTTATTTTAACTTAATTAATATAAAGTGTCCTTATCACCTACAAGTGGATCCATGGGGTCTCAAAATCGACCCAAAGATTCCCATGGTAGGATATGTATCAACCAATAAGTTTAGGACACGTTTTAGGGTATTTTATTATTATTATTATATTATTTTTTACCCTTATTTACCAGATTTACCCTTTGAATATGGTAAATAAAATATTTACCGAAATAATTATTCAAAATGTCAAATAATAAAAGATACCTATTTAAACAATTTGTACATCCTGATTCCAAATATGGAATCAATTTTTCCAAATTCAAAACCCAGAAATAGAATAAATTAATTTAAAATTAATTCTCGTTGTTAAAACAAAAAGCATATTTTTAAGAGATAATAACTATCAAAAGATTGACACTTTTTTATGTCTGGTTTAATAGTGAAATTATGTCCAATGACCAACATTGCATTAAATGGTAAAAATATATTCTAAATATACTTCAAAACAACTCAAATTCATAATTTATTACTATTAATTATTTTGATTAAAAAAGCAGTTTTTAATTAAATTTTAGTAATTTTCACTATTCATCAAAATATAAAAGTTATCCGAAAAGTATCAAAATTTCACCCTAGGCTAATTTAGATATTGTAAATCCAAAAATGAAGTCCTTTTTGAGAGATAAAATTTATAAAATTTCAAAAAGTTAGTAATACTATTCATAATGGCTACTTTGATCGGTCGTAGTGTGTTAAAATCTCGTAGTTGCGTACAACAGATGCTACTGTATTATTCAAAGAGAATCGAACTATGGAATCTTGGGGTGTTACAAGAATCATATCCTAAAAAATTCCATAATTAATTGACCCTTATATTGTAGACAAGAAATTTACAAGAAATATTTGTTTAATTAAATTCAATGAGAATAGGTACTGTATGGATGACTATGCAAAGCATATTGTTTTAACCATAATCAAATAGTATTATCCATTGTTTACTCACACAAGGAACCTTACAAAATAAATTTACAACAAATAATTTCCTTACAATGTACATTCCTCTAACTGTGTTTATGGTACTACATCATCATCATAGTTTTTGTTTTCACACAGATGAACCACACCACATCCTCAGATGAAAAAAAAAATTATGCAAAAAATAAGAGTTCGACCAAAATAATATAATTAATAACTCGTTTGTGAAAACACAGTACATGTTATTAACACTAATGTTGTGGGTCATCCTTCATCGACACAATCACACAGAAAAAAAAATATTTCATGTGAATCCTAAAAAATAAATAATATGAACTCTATTCCAATTTATGAAATAAATAATGGAAAAATACATATGAAATAAAAAAACATTAAAAATCAATGAGTGTAATGTGAGGTGAATCATATAAACATAACAGTGAAAACGAATATCATTAATACCATTACATAGTATCCTAGACGTCCCATGAGAATGTTTTTTAAAATACACAAGATGATGTTTCATTATAATAATATAAAAGTTCCTATGTCACCAGTCAAGAGAGTCCAAAATACAAGAAAATATGAAATATCCAATACCATATTAGAACATCGCGACTTGAATCAAGGGGTCCATGTTTGAATTTCAAAGGACCTAAAACCTATCTACCCATATTCTAGAGGATACCTACAAATAGAAAGGATCTATGTAATGTTCTTTGGATTCTATACCATAAATAATATTTTAAAATAAAATATTAATAACCAATAATTTAATTATAAATCATAATATTGAAATAATATTAAAAAACATATCATATATACTGAATTATTTTCGTAAAAATAGATTCAACATTTAAAACAAAATATTGGACACAAATCACCCATCAGGATGGACCCAAGAACAAGATTTAAAGAGAAAAAATGTAATGGAAGGAAATATAAGTACCAACCTCACATCAATCGATTAACCAGATTATTAGTGAGATATAACACATTATGATCAACTAGTGACTCAAAGTATCACATAGTCATTACAGGTTAGGTATTCTCAGGTACCCATGTTTTATGTCTTCCTGAAAATATTGTGAGTAAAAAACTATAGGGAACCACCAATATAGACTATATCCATTATAGTATTCCTATTAATCATTTAATCAGAATATATTTCATCTTTCAATATATTGATATCATTTTTCCATATCTTTTTCTTAGGATTATGAGTTACTTATAAAGGGGGTACGAGAATATTTCTCTCTCCCTTCATTTTCATTTTTAATTTGATGTAATTCCCTATCGTCATCTAATTTTTTTATGATTAATCTTTTGAATATTTTTTTGTTCAAATTTTTGAAAAAAAAATTATTTATTTTTTCTTTTATTCCTTATTTTAACATCATTATTCATACACTCATTAATTTAAAAAAAAAAAATTGAAATGAAAGAGATAATTATTAGTTATTTTATTAAATTTTTATCATCAACATAAATATTTTTGATCCATTAATTTTGTAATAAAAGATCATTTATTATATTTTTTAATTCCCATGAAGGATATACATCCACAATATCATCCAATTTTTTATGATTGTTATTTACTCATGTTGAAAATTTTATGTTATAGTTTTATTTATTTATATTCACCATAATTTGAATTTTAAGATATCTTTTTAATTATATGTTCATATAGAATAATATTCAAGGGAAATAATATTATAATATTGATTGACCATAAGATTTTATCCTTTGAAAGCATTGAGTAACACATAAAATCTCATGAGATTACTATTTTGGAGAAATAGAATGTTAAAAAAATATATTATTTTATGATGGTACTGGATGTTATATATGTTATATGCCTATGATATCTTATCATATTATATATTCAACATTAATATATCACAACTCATTAGTATGTAATTATTATGTGTGTATGTTTCATGATCATTCAATTTTGATTTTTTCACTCTAATGTTTTGTATAATATTATTATCTCTAATAAAATCATTCATTTATCTATTATTTTTATTCCCCATGTTTTTCTCTTACCGATCTATTAACTCACTGGTTACATTGACTATGTATTTTCCAAATATTTCTTATGTGGTGAAATATCTTAATAGGAACCATCTGTAAATACATTTATGAAAGAAATGTATATGGTGTCCTAAAATAATATATATATATATATAATGTAAATATGTGAACCCATTATATTTTGGGAGTGATTTTTAATTGATACATGTAATGTTTTATTAGGAATAATTTTGTATGATCTATATATTTTTCTTATCAATTTTCATAGATGGTATCTGATCTAGTTTTAGTCAATTTTGTAGAGTATACAAAGAATACAATTTTATAATACATAAGAAAATATAGGATATAATTAAGATGACATTGGATAATACATAGAAGGATTCATATTTCAAATTCATATGATTTTATCACTCAAATTGTATATGATATTAATTTTTTATTATTTAAACTAATAACATGATTTTTAAATGATTAAAAATAACCCATGAAAATAATAGGGATAAAGATACCTTTATAATCCCTTAAATAACTTTGAGCATATCATTTGATTCTAATTAAATAAATTCTTTTATACCCAATATGTCTTATAATACTATTTATTTACCTCATTATATATTTGATAATTAATCATTAATGGGAACACCTAGTTGTTTGGTGATTTCATTTCCAATATATCGGTCTTCAATAATTAATTATTTTGGAAGATAATTCATTATCACGTGGTAATTATTCAATTAAAAAAATTATGTAATATCGGTCACATATTGTAACTATTTACATATACCTTATAAGAAAAATTGATATAGAAATAGCTCATTTAATATCTCGTGTCATTACATAACTATATATTACTGAGTAAATGATTATGAACCCTTTATTGAATCTACAACACTAATATCAGTCGTAATACCTAAAATTAATGGGCATTTGAGAAAAATTAATGGGTAAAAATAAATATTAAGGATATTATAATTTTGAAAGAATATTTTTATCTATATCCCAAAAAGATTCATTTTCTACAACTACATAATGAGGTTGAGTTTTAAATCGAACTCATACACAATGATATACCTATTTAAATTTTTTGTTGATTATTTGATCACAATACATCATATTTTATTTAGAAGATCTCAAAATAAGATATTTTATGTATTTTTATTAGTATTAATATGTTATTTTCTGGTTTTATTAAATTTTATCTATGTAGGATACTTTTATCCATTATCGTTTATTGGAGAAAAAATATATACTAAGAGAACATATATATCATATCCTGAGGGGTATCAAAATTTTATAATTGTATCCATCAATTATACATATATTTTTTAATCAATATTATTTTATATTTAAATATTTACCTAATACATTTTCCCCAAGAATTAATATTTTTTCTCTCATATGACCTATTAAAAACATAATTTTCAAATAACACCAATAAGGGGTGATTTTAGGTAACAATTTTTTTTCTATGAAATGAATCTTATAACCATGATAAAAAATTTAAACATGTTATTTATCATAGATCATCTAAATCATCCAAATATAAAAATTAATTATGGTGATAATTGGATTTTTATTCATTCACAACTATTGTCTATTTCCTTTAATCATACAAAAATGATGTGTGGGTTTAATAACAAAATTTGTAATGGATTATTTCAATTTATATGATTTTAGATAATATAAAAATTCATTTAGTCGATCACTCCATCCTTTTATCGATATTATCACTATGTTGAGATAGGGTTTTAATGAATATTGAATTTCATTCCACTCAAAATAAAAAAGGAAAAATATCCAACATATTATGTTAGAATTTTTTTTCATATATATGTTTATTTAAATTAAAAAATATAAATAATTATGAATGTACTCATCCGTCAAATAAACTCTTTCAATATCATGTTGTCTAAGTATTCCTACTATGTTACATGTTCAAAAAATTCCTTTATCTACATCATTAATCTCAATAAAATCTTTTCTATAATTTCCTCTCTATTTATGTTACATGTATCGACTTCATTGGCCACTAATAAAATTAATGGTCAAGTAAATTACCCGAAAAAATGTTGTATCATAATATATTATTGAATTTATACATAATGGTAAATATCATTATAAACCAGGTAATACATGATGCGCCAATGTAAACTATCATAATGTATCCTAATCAATAGTTTTACCCTAAAAACCAAGACAAATGATATCTATATCAACATAGAAATACTAACATTTCCATATTAGAACAATTATATCCAAAATATGATATGATATGGTTTTCACTAACCCATGGAATGTCTATGTCCTTTTCATTTTTTTAATCTTTTAATATCTCCCTATATAAAAACACCATACACCAATAAAAATTGCACAACCACACATCTCAATGTTTGTAATGATTTCCTAAAAATTGACAATATGGTTAGTTTAAAATTTTTAAATGAATATTAAAATGATTAAATCAATAACACTTTAACCAATATGAAATTATTTTACAATACATAATATTTTATCTATCATAATTACGAAACATAATGTTCGCTATGGAATGGTTCAATTTTCTTATGCCCCCTAAAGATTCTTCTAAAAAAATTAATCATTAAGAATATTTTCCTTTACTTATTTTTTCCAAACAACAATATAGATAAAAAATTATAACATTATTTTTTATTATGGTTTCATTGTTACATCATATCTTCATCTCTATTCCAATATACAAACCACATCAACTAAAATGCCACAAATTGACTATAGAATATTTATCACTTTTCTATTGAATAATATTATAAAATTTGTTTTATATTTAATTAATTAAAATTTTCTAAATTTAACTTAGTAAAAATTTGTACTCTTTTAGGATTCAATCGATATCAAACTTCATCATTGAACATTAATTACCAACAAAATCTAATCTCAGACCGTGCTTAAACAGTAATATCCTATGAATAGATTATTTTCCACCATTATCCAATTTAATAATTGTTGTTAGAAGATGTTTGGTCACAATAAGGTTTTTTCATTAATAATAGATAAATATAAAATTTAATTTAAGGATTTATTCGGGGTACATTATTTTGAGATCTAACCTTTAGAGGCTTCCTTATTCATTTTTATTTTCAATATTCCTAAACTATGGGGGTACTAATATACATTTGGAATAAATATAATATCATACCTAAGATCTTTAAATACACCAATTTCTTTATACTAACTTTTTTGAAATGAATAACAATGTTGTTATAGAGTGATCATTGTCAACCACATGAGTTAATGTTACTAGAACTACTATTTTTTCTTTATACTCTTCACTTTTAATTCATTTTCCATTCTATCCAATGATCTGGTATATTGGTTTTGATGTTTCAATGAATTTATATAACTAAATATCATAAAAACCCAACTATGGTATTAGATCTATTTTTGGTGATGAAATAAACATTCATTAAAATTTTAAAATATTATATTAATAAATAACTATCCAATCACATGGAATGACATAATGATAACATTATACACAAAATAAAGTTTATTAATCAAAATAATTTATCATTATAATATAAAAAATGATAGGTGATATAAAAAAATGTCATATTCATATTTTATGTTATAAAAAATATATCATTATAACTAGGTGGTAATATAGTGAATCACTACAAATATTAAAATAAAAATTTTTAGTTTTGGGATATTACTGTATATGATTTATATATATCAATATCCATTAAACCAAATATGGAAGGTAATATAGGCACATATATATTGATATGTGTTAATGGGATAGAAAAAGTTATGATAAATTGGGAAAAACTAGTTGGTTACACTCCTCTCAATGAAGTAACATAAGATTTCTTATATTGTAGGATGTGATATAAAAATATCACAATATAGGGTATGGTTAGTGAAAAAAATTATTTAGAATTATATTAATAAATAATAATTTATTTTTAAACTATCAAATATGATAAAAACTATTAATATTAATATTAATACAATAAAATTTATTTTTAAAATATAATATGGTAATTTTGATTGCATATTTTAAATAATTAAGATGATTAAAATATTCACCTCAAATATGAAAATGATGAATGATATAATAAATATTCAATATTAATAATTTATTTAGTCTATTATCTCTTTATTAAACCATTATTATAATATATTATTTCATTGACATCTAAATAAATCAATTCTAAATCCCTACCTTGATCCTTCAAAATAATATTCCCCTAATTAAACAGTTTCTTACATTATATAATATAAGATTTTATTTATATTCTAAAATTAATTAATGATTATTTTTAATAAGTATAAAATAGAAATTTTTTATAACTATTTTTCTTATATATTTTGATTCAAAATAGTATTGGAATTTTGAACTCCTCTAAATAATGATCTATTGAAAGTTGTGTGTTGGGTCAGAAATTCAGTGGACTGGGAACTCCAGTTTGGTCAAGAAAGGTGTGGATGGATAATTGTCACTTCATATACACATATGGGTATGATTTCTATTTGACATTGTATTATCATTTAATTTAAAGGTTTTTATATAAATTATAAATAGAATGTGTTGGAAAGTATATATAATGCTATTATTAAAAAAAATTATTTTCGATGAATTGAAAAAACTAATTTGTTTTCAAGAGTTATAAATTTTCCAGGTTAAAATATGTTATTTTTATTGATGAAATATGATAAATAAATAATATTTATTAAATAATCAATATATATATATATATATTTAAGGTTATACCTATGTAAATTAGTGGTATGATTAAAAAATTCATAGAATAATGATGTGTTAAATTCATTGAAAAGTAAACACATATGAGGAACACTATAAGAAAATAATTATTTTATATCATTTTCATGTACTTAAGGATTCTCTTTTATATTGAAGAAAAAGGAAGTTTGAACATAAGGTCTAATTTATTGTTTCTATTTTGAGAATTGGGATATAAATAGTGGGGGTAAACCTGCCCATTAGGTTTCTATAAGGATGTTATTAAGACTATAACACCAAAAATAGTGAAACCCAAAGCTTATGTTTACATTATTACATTGGTATATGATATCAAGGACATCAAAAAGAAATATTGACCATATTATAGTCATAAATTCTATTGCATATATGATTCCTATTTTATATTGAAAATATAAAAATACAATACATAAAACATTCTTGAATACATGGAATCATCCACAATACCATTATTTATAACCACAGAAAAGGGAAAAATAATGGGTGAGCCAAGATTCCCAATATGTGTTATGTATAGAAAAATATTTTCATTCTAAATGATGTAATCTAAATTTTCCATAGTGAATAATCACTACAATTTCCACTCAATAAATAATTTTACATCAATGAATATAAATGGATAATATCAACATATCATTCACATGGATAATGTTAATTGAATTTTCAATAATGGATTTTTTTAATAAGGTGTTTCCATGGTCAAAGACAAAATTAGAAATTTTTTTACAAAGAAAAATTGGTTTCATGATCTTAGGACCGAATATTTTTAAGATACTTATCATAAATAGGATGTAAATCTACAAGAAGGTCATATTTCAAGGTTATGTCATGGGAAACTTCTTTATTAGATACACCGTCTGCGACCATTTTTGATTCAAGGATGTTATGAGTGATAATCTTGCTAATCACTTAAATAAAAAATAGGTAGTTCATACAGTGGGATATATACGGCCATGCAAGATGCACCAAACCATTCCAAATAGCATAGACAACAGTGGTTGAATCAATTTCAATAAATTTATTGTTCCAATCCTATTTCATAGAAAATAATATCATGTATCACACTCATCATTTCAGATTCCAAAGACAAGGGGATTCCCCAACTACAAAAGAAGCATCTGAGACACTTCCCAAGGTGTTATCTGAAAATAGCACCATAACCTTAGGGTCCCAAATTTCATTTTGAAGTGCCATAACAATTCAATTTAATCCAAAATGGGAGTATAGATTTCCAAAACACATCCAAAGTGCATCTAGGTTGATGGTAGATTCTGTCAATCTGAATTCATCGTAGGATCTGAATGTGTTAAACAGCGTTGTCAAAATTAGCCTACTAAATTGAGGAAAATTCCAAAATGGAAATGAGAATCCCAATTCGACCAAAATTTATATTGCATGAGAAATTTTTATGAAGAATATAATATCTATCATAAAAATCACATGGAGAAGCTCAACAACAATAGTTAAGAAAATATTCATGATATTTTGAGATGTTTATATAGACTCACAACAATTTAGCTGAAAGATAATTGAATCAAAAAGTATCCTTCCACAAGAAATAATTTAAAAATTATAGTTCCAAAGAGATGAATCCATAGAAAAAAGGAGAATATGGTTAGTATTTCTCTATATGGGATAAATTTTTGACATGTTTAGAAAAGATGAATCACAAAGTATTGAATAAAAACATTAGCGGGGACTCCATTTTGAGTAGTAAGCCCAACGAGAGTAAGCCTCACGGGCTTAATCTATGGTCTGTCAAAACCAATTGACCAAAAAAAATTATTATCTGGATTTTGGAAGTTCTGTTTCTAAAAAATTTTGGAGTCCAGAATAAAATTATGTGCAGGTTGTCAAATTAGTAAATCTTCAGAATTGGAATATGGATAATTTTTTATAACATGAATAATGTTATCAGGAATACTGATGTATTGAGAATTTAAAACATCCTATATAGTGCAGTTGGTGTGTTCCAATAAATTATTTTGAGACAACATGGATAATAAATTAATGCCAGTCCAGTTTTACAAACAAATATTCATGGAAGAGTCACTACTAACCATCTGTCTTATGTTAACCATGATATTGGTAATGGATTTCCTAATCGAGGACCAAATGAATGTTCTAATATAATTCATATTTACTTTTATAAAATTGTCAAGGAATATTTTAAAAAAATCAATGGAATTAGTATTATTGTGATGCAAGTTACATGTGATTTTGGTATGTAAAGCTTCACTAAAGAGATTATGGATTCTAATGTAATGACCTCCCTGATATAAAGTCTTACAAGAAGCAATCCATGGAATGGTCACAACATATCATTCAAGAGTGATTCTGATCTAAAAGGGTTTTTATGTAAACATTTATTTTTATAAGGAGACCAAAAGTCCATTTTTAAAGCATCAATGAGTATACTGTTTTAGATTTAACTATAGGTTTGAAAATACATATTACTCTACCCATAGAGAGGGATTTTCCCTTCCAAGAGGAATATTGATATTGGATTTACTCTTTAGTGGTAAAAATGTAAATAGATTTTTGCCTTCATCATAAGATGGGTACACAAAGATATTTAAAAGGGAAAGATCCTTCTTTGATACATAAATCACTGATAATATTAAATTTTATGTTAAATGGAAATTTTTTTACAATGATTAAAAAATATTTATTCCGTGTAATTTTTTCACCAGATATTTCTTCATATTGTGAGTGGTCTCATATGATATTTTGAATATTATAATTATCTACTTGAAATAAAAGGATTATTTTATCATCATATAATAGATGTATGTGAAAATTTATGTTCTTAGAACCCTATATAGGTTTAATCTTATTCTGGTCGACAAGGCGAGTGAGCAATACGGTTAAATAATCTTTTGCAATTAAAAAAGGGTAGAGAGGGGGTCACATTGTCTAAATACCTTTGTTTATTTAAAGTAACCCTTAGGGGAACCATTGACAATGATAGATATAGTTTCCAATTTGAATATTCCTTTTGTCCCATTGAAGTAGTTTATTATTCAAAAATTATTCTACAAATGCGTTTCATCAATAACGTTCATTTCTAATGCAATACTCATATTTTTAATAATGAATAAAATAATACTAAAAATCATTTAAATGTAAAATATTAGCATTGTTTAATCAATAATATTGAAAATTCATATTCCCCAGTAAATTAAAGATGTAATTTAATAATTTTACTTTTTCTGGTACCATATATTGAAATGGAATATGGTTGAAACATCATTAATGAAATAGAAATGATTTGGAATTCATCTATGAAAACAAAAATATGTTCATGAACTAGATGAAAAAAATACAATGATTAAATGAGAATGATTTATAAAATGATCCTTAGAAATTGAATGATATCAAAATTAAGTTTTAACCATTAGTAGTATAGGATTTCATAAAATCATATATTTACCAGAAATGTAGTTCTTGTAGTTAAAAAATAATATAGAAACTAAAATAGAAGGAACACATTAAAAATAAATTATTTATGACATCATTTAAGAATGTATTTATAAATCACTTTTCAAAATTTTTTCCACTCCACTATGAAAATAATTATCCTTTCTTTGGATATCATTTTTTGTAAAAACTAATGAGAAATATATTTTCATCGGATGTAACTTTTCGAAATTATTAAAACTATTCAATGAAAACATTAGTCATGCTTGGGAGAATATATGTTCGTATTGTTTTTGTTAAAAAAGGATTCCTTGATGCCTTTTATAAAAAGTACCATATTATGAAAATCATGATATGATAGAATTTTATTATTTAAATAATTTATAAAATGGGTAAATGCGAATAAAAAATATTATATGAATAGTAAAAATATTTTTGAAATTTTTTAAAGAAAATATGGAAATGGAAAAAATGGTGTTAGAAGGAAAACATAAAAAAAATAATTAACAGGAATACTATTAAATGTAACTTAATTTTTGATTCATGATAAAAAAACAATAAATGAAAAATAATCAAGTAAACCCCAACATAATTTGATTAGAAGACTAAAGATGTTTTTTAATATATTAGGATTATGTAATTTTTCCAAAGGAAATGTGATGATAAACAATACTAGAATAAAATGAGATTTTAATAGAAACCCCTTATATTGGGTCTCTACATATATTCACATGTTTTATCCTACCATATTATATTTACCCATACTATAATGCCCCAGCCTTAAACATTACATAATATTGAGTTATTTCAAGAATACACGTTGATGATCTTTTCAGGTTTAGTGTTTTAGAGAATTAGATCATAAATCATGCATTACATTCCACATTTAAACAAAGTGGTTACATAAAAGATATTACTCATTTTTCCCATCAATGGAAACATATTTAAAATGAAACATGGATTCTTTCTTGACACTTCCTTGAAACTATCATCACATCATGTACCTTTCCCTTGACCTGTGAAAAACATTTCAACAACTTGGGATGAGCATAAAAAGCTCAGTAAGAGATATAAAAGTATGAAATGAAAACATTAGTCCATGTATGGAATCATACTTTACTCATAAAACATAAGCAATTTAACATAACTCATCAAATCATGAATAAATCATAGAAATCATAAGACATAATGGTAACTTGAGGCATTCATAACATTCTTATGTACGGAGTAACACTCATGGTTACATTTTGAATACCTATCAAAGTATATTCCCTAAATCGCTTCATAGAAAAATTAATGCTTAACCCCTTCGCGTTAGCCAATGCATTGGAGAGCTATATCGGGCTAACCTGCCCTTAGTTTATCACAGAACCACACGTGTTCATAAACAATGCCGAAGAACCATAACATAATCGTATCACATAAAACATGCATAAAAGAAACATAACATTTCCACATTTCAATCACAAGATATCAATAACACATTGATATAATAAAAACATTATCAAAACCATTTTCAATACCAAAATAAAAGGAAACTAAAACATGGTATTTATTTTTCATTAAAAAAAGTTATGGCTTGTAGAGGATGCTGAAACTCAAATAATGGTCACGGTGGCGGAGAAGACGTTGTCGCCGCATACGTATGACAAAAAATTTCCCTTTCTTCATTTAGTAAAACACATCGTACAAAAAATATTCTTTATGAATAAACATAAAATATAAAGGGGTTTATACACCGTATAAAAGAATGTTGTGTATCAAACAAAATATTCCTCAATGAAGGGAGATTGAGACGAAGTCCCATACCTCGGGTCTGACATGACTTGATGGTTCTTTAATCTCCTGAATAATAAACTTGAGTTAATTTCTACTGTCTTAAGAACATTTTTCAAGTTCATTACTCCTTTTATATCACTTATTAGCATGTTATCAACACTATGTAATTATTTAAGTTAATAACGGTCGTTCTGTCGATCATTGGTACTTGAGTAAAAAATAAACTCCTTATAATTACAATTTGTTCATGTGGTAAAATAACTATTATATACAGAATTATATTAATGATGTAGATATCATATATATCATATATATCCATTATATACATGAATTTATAATATTACATAACATTTAGAGAGAGGAAATGAAATGGACTGTTCATGGAGACGATAAGCCATACGTACGCATGAACGCTACTTTCATTTATATTTCGTATTTAATGGAATGAATTCATAATGATATAAAGGTATGTTATAATTCCATTATAATATCATATATAATATCCTTGAATCCATCCTTTATACGTTCCACTTATGGCATTAACAAATCAAATCACTTTGAGGGGGCGGTAGTCTGCACTTCCTAAAATGAAGATATTGCGTTTACCCATAATGAAAACCATAAAGGTATGAAAAAAATGAAAAATACAGAAGCTTAAGGAAAACATAAACATATTATATATCATATATAAATATAGTGTCATCTTAATGGGCACCTTTTAAGGTGTTAGAATAATATTGAACAATCATCGTTTCGTGAGGCAGAAATTTCCCATCCACGAAAACAGTATGCTATTTAACCATTAGATGATGGTGTGTGTATGTGTAGCTCTAATAATTCTCATAAATACATACTAGTATATTGGAGATACCAGTTTAGTAACAAAATAAAGGAATAAAAATAGTTTAGGGGGTTGGAGAAGCAAAATAAAATAGAAGAACATTATAGAAGTCTTTACCTTTAAATCAGGTAACTCCTCTTGGTTTGTACCCAAAGGGATTCTTGAAGAGATTTCAGCCTAAGTTAAGTCTTATATCATGAAGATAGGGATTTGGAGAGATTAAATGAGCATAGTTTGGCCGAGGCAATAGCTTGAGAGGTGTGTGTAAAGAGGTAGAGGTGGGGGCGTTTTATAAGAGGAGAGGAGGGGCACTCTTGGAAATCCAAGAAATGTTACATTATATTAAAATGTGTTTTGGATTTTAAAAGTCACACATTGATATATTTAGAGTCTATTGTAATAAAGGTTCGAAATATACTCATCCAATAGGTCTTTGACAATTGTATGTCTTAGATTTTACATTATCTTTTCATTTTATTTAAATCGTTCATTAATGTGGTAGTCGATGCATCATCATGATGTCATAAATAATTTAATTTATTTAATGTCTAAAAATTATAAAAAAAATACTATGATGTAGGAAATATTCTTATCTTTACAATTATTATTTATAGTCCAATAGATTATATATCTATACAAAATTAAAAATGTTTTACTCGTGTGATACATTCTTTAGTGATATTCTTCTTTAAAAAAAGATAAAGTGTCACTTTCACCGAAAAGTTATTCCATGGGGTCCCAAAGTTTGTCACAAGGCATCCCATGGTCGGCCATGACACAACTAGTATCATTAGGACACATTTTGGGGTCATTTGTTATTATTATGATATTATTTTATTATCCTTAACTACCCGATTACTAATTAATCAAGATAATTAAAGAAAATTACCATCGTTACTATTCATAATGTACAAAAAAAGAGTCTTATTTACATAATTTGGAACTTTTGATTCCAAATATGGTATCCATTTTATCAAATTACAAACATATAATTTTCAATAATTAATTTAAAAATAAATCTCGTTGTCAAAACAAATAGCGGGGTTTTTTTTGAAACAATATCTATGAAACATTTGGCAGTTGTTTATGCCCAATTCCAAAGTGAAATTCAATATAATGACCACCAGTGGATTAAATGGTAAAAATTTATTCTAATTAAACCTTAAGACCAATAAATAAGATAATCTAACCATATAATTAAATTAGATGAAGAAGCAGTTTTGATGTGAAATTCAGTATTTTTCACTGTTCATTAAAAAATGAACATTGTCAGAAAAATACAAAAAATTAATCCAAAGTAAATTTCAATATCCCAATCATAAATAATAAGTTTATTTTGACAAATATATCTTATAAAAGTTTCAAAATATAAAAAAAAATGGTTTTCCATCAAAAGGAAGTAAAACAATCTTTTTAAAAATAATAGTGTATTCCATGCTTAAGATTGGATTTATTCTCATATTAAGTCGTTAAAACACCATCTCATTCATAAATATACATAGATAAGAAAATATATTATTCATTACTTACTTGGGATGTTACACATACTTTTCATATATAAATATTATATATATTAGTTGATTATTCGTTTCACAAAATTTATATCCATTAAATAATAAAATATGTTTATTATATTTGGAATAATGGATAAAAAATCATAGGTTCATAACATATCTAAAAAATATCACAATAATTTCATCGTACCTATAGAAATTCTTTGAAATATCATACATTATACATTTCGTCTTAAGATAATAAATTTCAATATAATAATGGATGAGATCTAATTCTTAGTATGGCCAAATAAGTTTGAAATAAATGATGAATTATAAATAACATGAGAATTATGGTACGAAAAAATGTGTGTAACATTTAAAATACATACCCTGAAAAAATGTAGATCATAATATTTGTTCATAGAATAAATAACGGTTGTTTTTAAGATATGAATCATAAATTTATCAAAGAATCCAAGCCATGAGAGCATAAAAATTGAATTATACATATTTTTGTGGAATACACAGAAACATAGAAAATAATTTCGTAAGTAGTCATGGATCACATGCATGAATGTCATAGTGGATTTGGTTCACTCCACATCCAATCATATTAGTCACAACTTTCTCAAAAGACTATCACAATGGCCAGAATCACATACTGAACATGGTGACTACCTATCCCAGTCCTATTAACCTCATGACATATCCATATTTACCCAATGCATTTGATGTATAAATAATTCCATGAACAACCATAAAATAGTTAAAATCAAATATATGGGTGGAAAAAGTTTATAAAACATTCATTATATCATATTCCATAAAAAGTTAATGGGTTTCATAATCCTATATTCATGGAATAACCTATGAAAACGAAAAGGTTGGTAACATCCCAATCTATATGCCACTAAAATAGTGCTCTGATCCAGTTATCCATGAGGCCTCATGTGTTCCTCCCAATTCAATAGAGGCTGCCCTCTAGATGTGGGGGACTGTGGTTTGATTATTGGAAAAATATTCCCGAATATTACTGTATAAATATAAAAGAAATCGCTAATTATAATACACATTAGAAAATAATCAAAGTGTTGATTCAATAAATAGAATCAAATAGAACAAATTATAATAATTAATTAAATAAAATAAAATCTCAACAACTATTACATACATACAAAATTATCACCCACTTGTATGACCATTCATAGACTGGAATACTGAAGAATCTAAGGTAAAATTAAAAGGCTCTACTACTAACATTGAGCTAGACCACATACATACTCTCTACACACTGATGAGTTTCACTAGCCTAAATAAAATAGCCTACATGAGTAGTTACACATTATCATGAAACTTTGGGCCTCATAACAATACACCATACAACTATTCTAAAACAGAAAATTATACAAAATGTCGACACATTCACCTAGGTGCATGTGCATGGGTGATAAATAACATCATTAGGACACCCAATTTATGATCTAATAAATATAATTCCATAATTTCATGAAAAACCAATATAATCTACCTAGCTGCAACACAACTAAAAAGATAAGTGATGCTAATAAACATGAAACCACAATCGAACCCAGCGTTGTAATCCAGGTAAACTAGGAATGTTGCACCATTGATTTCCACATCTATATTCCTATACATGTATAGTCCCAAATATATATATATATATATATGTGAATATTCCTATGTAAGTTAAAAGTAATATCATAAAAACAACCAGTCGTTGATTCTTGGGATGTAATCTTGATCTCCTGGATATCCAATGTATGGGTATATAGTTGGATGTTGTACCACTCAATATATATATAATTATGTTGATATCTGGTTCTATAATCACAATCTAAAAGTAATTTCATCAAAAAATATACGAAAATATCTATAAACAAGATATATCACTGTAGGGGGATACTTATCCTAAAATTGGGTTCACTGTACTTGCCTCCAATCACTGTAATATAGGATTTCGTTGAAGTTCATCGTAACATCCCATAAATGGTCAGTATGTTAGATGCCATGTAGCTCCTTCCATGTAAATCTAGTCTATGACTGGTATCTAGGTCAAAGTCCATTGGCATCCACTACATTAATAACTTTGAAATTAATTATGGGTATGAACCTTAGGTGATCTGTAAGGAGAACTCCATGGTGAGGCCCCATTACCACTCCTAGTGTCTCTATTAAAGGATAGTGGAATCATACTAACCGTTTGGAAGAGAGTAATCATTCTAGATATCAAAACATGTGAGATTCCATTCCCAAAACATCGATAATGTAACTAAATTGGAGGATAATTATCATCCCTATCCCTTCAGAGAGATTAATGATCCAAAAGTAAATCATATTGAGGAGAGAATAATAATCTCCATCCCATATCTACTAGAGGAGAGAACAATCATCATTGTAACATATCGTTATACGATTTTGGAATCATCCTCATCACATTGTATAGTGGAATCATCTAAGAGTATCTTTTCTAGGGATGCCATGTCCATATATCATGGTCGTTGGCTCTTTTATCAAATACATGGAAACACCTCTGGAAATCCATGTGATAAAAAATTTATAAATAAGGACTAAACTTCCAAATCCCCAGTAGTACCTATGGGTATAAATATAATAAAACAATTACATTGATCAGATTGAAAATCACATGAATGGACATTCAAGAAACCCGAAGATATATAATGATGCCTCGCATGAGGTCCAACAACCATCAACGAGGAACCACATACAGTAAACATCATTGCATCCATTGTAAACATGTCAACATATAATCAAAGAGTGAGGTTGTTAGAATTCTTAAACACAACACTAGTATTAGCAGTTTAAAGGTGACACCCACTACCATCTCTACCCAATCATGAGAAACTTTCTCAGGGTCAGTAAATCCTTAGGGAACCCATCAGGTCCCTTATGCCAATCATAGGAGATGCATCCTTCATGGGATCCCCAAGGACTATATATAAGAAAATTCATTTATCATGGGATCCTTTGATAAATATGTAAGTGGAGTAATCCTATAACAGATCCTCTAATAGTAATAAAATTGATGCATCCAAAAAGTGATCCTCATAATGGTATATAGAAAGGGGAATTATACACCAGATGCTGAAAACATTGTTCCCAGGAAAATGGAATCCTAAATAGGACCCTTATAATTACATACATCTATATCATTCCTACAAGGGAAACCTGGGTCATCTAGTAAAAAACGGATTCCCTCAGAGAATCTTTGGTATCCCATAAGAATATACAAGAATCCTACCGAGGGTCCTCTTGGTTAAATATTAGGAAGAATAATCTTATATGGGATCCTCAAATACAATCGGCCTCATGGACTATTATGACCAAAACGAATTTCTCTCAAGGGATACATCCACATAGGAAAATAGTGAAGCATCATTTCTGATAGATAGATCATGGATCATCTTACAACAATGTTCTCACTCTCATGAGTCAAATGGATTCGATTATCGAGGAAAACCAACTCAATTTGGGTAAAATTATTAAAACACTGATTAGGAGTCCTTAAATTAGCCAATGGGTTTCACGAATATAGTCTATGTATAAGGAAACTCAGAATGGAGGGAATATATTTATATATCCAATTAGGGCTCCTAAAAAATATAAATAACATTAGAAATGGTACCAAAGTGGATTACATAAAGTGTTACCTTGGTACACGACATGTACCCTTAACGACCCAAATGGGCATGTAATTATTCCAATAATAATCATGAAAAACTCATAGTACATAGTGTGTATGATGGGTAAATTTTGTTTAACATACAAGGGTAACATTCCATGTCCCTCACCTATCATATCTATGTTTTTGGCCTAGTCTGGTGCAGCCACACAACGTGTGACCAACATGATGTGTGGTCGCATATTTCATATAGAATGTGACCATTACAAGGCCAATATGGATGTATAATTAGATACATAAATGAGTACAAGTATACTAGGTGTATACCCCATAAAATACATATATTTCTAAATGATCACTTCCCCTAATTGGAATAACACATGAAATGTGTTCACTGAACCACATAATATGTAGATGAGTTCTCTCGAATGGAAAACCATTTAATCTCCTCAAAATCTACATTTTCACCACAAAAGTTGTAGATTGACCCAATAGGGATCTGAAGCAAGAATAATTAGTATATATAAAATAAAAATGATTAAACAATATTGATTATTGTAATTTCATAAAAACAAAGCTTGTTTGGGTGAACTCAGCCAAGGATTCTCCCATTTATGTGATCCACAGTTTCCCATGAAGATGGACCGCATCCCAATATCTCATGTGGTACCCTTATCCCTCGAACAATTTCTCTATATATCCCTCTCTTTTTTCATTGTAAATCACATGATGAAGGAGATTCACATGGGGATTATGATAGAAGCCAAAGAAGAAATAAATAAAAAAACAAATAAAAGGAAGAAAAATAAAAATAAATGAAAAGAAGGGGGAATCACTAAATCTATGTTTGAACCCCTATTAGGCCAAAATCCCCATTCTAGACAAAAAATTAGTGATCAAATCAAAATATAACTCTTTGTTCAAAATATAGGATTGAAAAAACTTACATGAATAAATTTATATTTAACTTAATAAATATTAATTATTATTTATCCTGCTAAAATATGAACTACTTGTATTTCAACAAAAGTCATACCCTATGGAAAAAAACATATTTCTGTACCAACATAGTGATCAATAGAATAATATCATATCATATTATAGGGGAATATATGATTTAAATAATTAAAATCATATGGAAGTAAATAAATTACTATTTATACTAAAAAAACAAAATGAATCAAACATGAATCCTTACTATCTCTCCATAATAAATCTTAACGTCCCTAAAAACCCACTGTGGTATGAGTAGTAGTCATGATCTAAAAAAAATTATCTACCCAATAGAATATATGAATTTTCCAAATAAAAGACTCATAGCTTAAACAAACATCATTATTAAGGATGATGTCTAACTATGACCAATCTGGTACTCCCCACCATAGAAATAAAATTATTGTTATCTAAAACTAAACACTGATCCCAACAACCCATGAAAGAAAACTGAATTTCAACTGAATATAAGGGTTACCACACTAAATCGGCCAACGATGAACTCCACACCATAAAAACTACCATATAACCCACCTCAAGTGCATCGTCAATATTTTTCCACTATTTCCAATAATAAAATTTAAAAGATAAGAAGATCGATGTAGGGCAGAAACTCTGTCATCATACTCAATATGATGTAAATATAAAGCATGAAAATATATGACAGGAGAACTATATGACTCTATAAAAAGGATTTTAACATATCTTTCTGAGAAACCCTGACAAAAAAAATTCCATAATTCCCTTTATCCCTCATCTAACATCACTCTAACTTACAAATACTATAAATGTCCATTCGTGGGTCAAAAATCACATGGCACCCAATTTATTAAGATGTCACCCCTACTATAGAGGGGAATCCACCATCTAACGAAAAATCCAAGGAAACCATTTCAACATAAATTCATGAAACCTACTGTATTTGGCTTACACCTCGTGAATAAATAATATTCATTTGAATGATACCACAAAAAATAGGCATATACCTTATCACCCAACATGTGCTACATTGAGTCATCCATTATAAGGATAATATGACCATGCTATATGACTTTACAGTCTCCTCAATGGAGAATCTTATGTTAATCATCTATTTTAAATATATCATCTAACATGTGACACAATTTATTCTATGATAGTTAATTACCTAATGTCATTCCATTAATGAGTGTCAACCTATATCCTAACAGCAATATCAATAGAAGAAACATTGGTTGACCGGGCGAGGAACCCAAAAAATCCTTCCAATAGAATCTCATCTTCATTAAAAATCACCCTATGTAATTTTCAAAATATGAAGGCGCCAATTTTCCTATAATGAAAACTCTATAAACTATCATTCCTCAGTCTCAAAATGAGCATAAACCCAATATAAATGAAAAAAATGAATTTGAAACTTTGGAAAACCTCACTAATGAGGACAACATAATAAAAAATAATGTGGACATTCAGGTGTCTGAATCAAAACTAATGGCTTGTAGGTCTCCCACTTAATAGTAACGATCATGTATCACAAGTGGGTAACAATCTCTAACCACATAGGACAAATGATCAATCATATTGAAAGAAGGTAAAGATCAGCTCTATCTGCGAGGGTCCAAACTGAAAACGTGGCATATAAGGGTCTAATCGACAATAAGCATCCTTATATAGAACTCCACTTTTGATTTTGTGATACCTACTATGGTCACTACACCTCCCATGCTTGAGGACCGAGTCATTATACACAACACCAAATTCATCTATGTGGACCCACATAACATTCCATCATAATTATGTGTATATATATATGTATGTATAATAAAATATGCATCATTATTCTTTAAAATCAATCTCTAGCATGCCTATATTATTTGAATCCTACAAGGAAAATATATTGTTGGAGACAAGTATTTCATTTTCCATCCCAGAGTCAGAATCTATCATTGACCTCTTTAAAATAGTGATGAAAAATAAATCCATGGAAAATCAAAAAATCCACAAAACATGTGTGTCACACAATGTGGAAATCATAAACCACTATAAAATTATAGATTAAAAAACCAATCACACACCTTGAGAACTGAGACTTCCAATAGGAACAACTGTTCTCAACATACTAGTCCATTATAAATTAGATGTTCTGAAAAATTTCTAGGACTCATGACTACCATATCCAAAACCGTAAATCCCAGGAAAGGATAACCATTGATAAAACATTGTAACATCCCAACACTAATTCAACTAAAATGGTGCTAAGAGACGGTTCACCATGAGGCATCCAAAATGCCTTCTCATATGCAGGAGGCTTCCAACTAGTAGTGAGGGAATATGATGTGATAGTTGGAAGAATGATAACTCATATTAGATTTGGAAAAAAAATTAAATATCTATGTATCAAAAACAATAATAAATAATATTTTAAGTTGTAAATAAATTTCAATAGTACATGATGTTTTAATAAATGAAAATAAATAATGTCCTAATCTATTTTTCAGTAAATACACCAATGTTCACCCACTAGGTCGAGTATACATATAAATTAATAAAATAGAAGCACAAGTAAATGTATATAGAACTAATAATGACAATGAGAAATACCACATACCTGGTCTTCATACACTACCAAACTGCACCATATCGAACAGGAGAACCCACAAGAGAAACATTTCTTGATAATACTAGTCTTGGATCCACCCCAATCCACCATGAAACAACGATCAACTAATAATGTAGACATAAGGTATTCACATAAATATAGGTTCCCATAAAAATGATTTTAAATAATCTCATTATTGAACCCCAATGATTAACCTATAAATATACTACTATACATGCAAGAAAAAAATATACTCAACTTAGTGAGAAATAAGTGAAAAGATAATTAATGCCAATAAATGTTAAAATACAATTGATCCTTCTAACTGTAATCCTGATAAAATGGTAATGCGAAATAGTGGATATCCACATATATAAGAATATACATATATAGTCCCATAACTATACATATATAGATAAATAGGAATATTCAAGATAATGGTGAATGAAAAACTCCTCTAAATTAACATTTTTTTAATACACGCTTTTGTAGAAGAAGGAGAGAAAATATCAAGTAAAAACAGGACAATCAATCCCTATGACATCCTTAAAGACCAACTTCAACATATTGGAAGAATCCTGCCTATATTAATTCCATGAATGTTGAGATATATTTTTATCATGGGCATCTCTGATTTTATCTTCATATTGATTGGTCAATTTTCCCAATATCCGCACGAACTCTGCCACCATAATCGTTTTTCCATTGAGGCCTCTGGTCATGATTTGGTGTTTCTTGTTGATCCAGTCTTTCTGTTCCCTATTATTGTCCACTTGAATTGGTTCAACATTCTACATTTCTGCATCCTCTTTAAAGGCATTAAAATATAAGACCTTCTCAAGAATCTCTACCACAGAGTGCATAAGAATGTCTCATGGCTTCTCCATGGCCTCTGCAATAGCATCCCAGACCGTGTCTACTGTGATAACAACCAGTTCTACCTTATCACCTTCCTTACCCTCTTATGGAACATCGGGAGGGGCACCATAAACCACCAAGACATCCTGCTATCGAGGCTGATCTTCCTTTGCATTATCATTATTATCCGGTCTTTGCTTCTCAGACCTGGGACCTCCTACCAATCTAGATCCACACACCAGGTCAACCTCTTTCTCCTGTGATATATTAAAATTCTCTTTATTTAGTACTTTGTTACTGCCCTTTTAAGTTGATCTAGTATCCATAGTATTTGGTATATATGATTATTCCTTGCAGAATTTGGAATTCCTCCTCTTACGCATAATGCAGCTTCCTATATCTTTATTTTCTTTCTATCCCTTATTCCTCCTTGGGTTGTGGAGCCATATTCGGGATCCTCCTTGTGAGCTTACCACCGAGGACAGACCATTGCTTTCTACCTCCCTAGATGCCATCCCATAGGGGAGGACCTCCCCATTGGATACAAAATCTATAGAGTCTGGCCCCAGGCTATCAAAATGATTACTCATGTTAACCAATGGCAGGTTCAGGTTCTGATTACTTCTTCCTCCACTGGTGAATGAAATAACATAAAACCATTTAGCAGTCGATCTTTGGGTTTGCAATCCATATTTTCAGGACATATTTTACAAATGAATTGGTATGTATGCTGAACAACTTATTCTACGTATCCTTAAATTAATATATTGTTCTATAATCAGAATCCATGTGTATATTCATTGTCCAACACTGCAAATACTTCTACGTTATCTTTTTCACTATAGGGGATAGTCGTTAACAAATAGGTTTACCCACACACACCTCCAATCATTCTAACTTTTGATTTCAGAGAACTACATTTAGAAATCCTATAAATGGGCCCTAATATAGAAGCAATTCTATCCCTTCGATGTCATTATAGTCTCATATACGAGACCTAGTTCACAGTATATAGGAATTTATGACATTTGAAACTCATAAAATCCCTATGTTTATGATGCTTAGAATATTTATAAGGAGAACTCACTTGTGAGATGCTATGGCCATCCCTCGAGTCTTTAACAAGGGAGATAAAAATCACCCCTATCATTCTGAAGAATTTAATCATTCATGGTATCCAATTATGCGAGACTCCATGCCCAACACTTTTGTCATGTAACTGACAAAAGAAACTTCATTCATCCATATCCTGAAAGATAGTAGAATCATCCACAAGTATAATCATATCTTGGAGATTATAATCATCCTAATTTCATATCAACTGCATGGGAGATGAATACTCATCTTCACTCATGAGTGTAAAGTCTTTCAAGAGTATATTTACAATGGATTACATACCCATATATTGTTGTCATACGATCGATAGATGGATACTAGGAAACACCTCTATACATCCCATTAATATAATAATAAAAAATACATTTCTAATATCCAAATATCATATATTTCCATTAGTTGAACCATTAATAAAACAATAAAATTTCATAAATGTTGAATCACATGTAATAACATCCAAGAATCCCAATGAGATATAAATATTACTCATGTCCACACCAATAGCCACCTACCATTAAGAAACTCTTATAAACATCTTTGCACGAGTAGAAAACATGTGAAAGTATAAAAAATTCAAAGGCTGTAAAATAACATAAAATCTACACTACTAAAACTAACCTATCAGATTATAATTTTTGAATAAGTTTTAGAGAGAGATGAGATACCATCTCTATGAAAACATGATGTACTATCTCAGGGTCGTTAAAACATCAGGGCACCACTTGGTCCCACATGAAAATCAAAAGAGGGGTATCCTTATAGGGATCCCCAATGATTACATATAAGTGAAGAAATACTACATGGGATCCTTAGATAAAAATGAATGATTAAGAATCCTAAAAGGTACCCTCTAATGATAATAAATTAGAGGCATCCAACAAGTGTTGCAAAGAATGGTATATATAAAGGGGAATCCTACACAGGACCTCAAAACAGGGTATATGGGGAAAATAAATCCTACAAGGCCCCCTCAAAAAATCATAAAGGTATAGGGTTAATAAAAGGGATTCCCTAGGTCATATTGTAATTAATGAATCATTAAAGGGATTCTTTATAACTAATAAAAAGATAGAGTAATCCAACTTCGAATCCTCTAGGTAGAAATTTATATAGAGGAATCCTATCAGGGATTCTAAAAAACATGTCTCATGGCCTCCTAGGTTAGAACAACACATCATGAAAATGATTCAACCTCAATAGAACTATTCCATTCACTATCCAATGGATATTTATAATGGATTATTTAATATCAAACATCTCACTCTCTGGAGTCAACTAGATATGATTACTGAAGAAAAAACTTATCTATTTATGTAAAATCACCAAAAACACCAATTTGAATTCATCAAATCACCGTAAGAGTTTAATCATCATGATCCAAATGAAAAACTATTGTGAATGGACTACTGATAGGTTCAATTTTGACTCCTATGTGAATGAAATAGAAATCCCCATGTAGGGTAGGAAGTGAGGAGTGTGTGGTGCGTTACCCTAGTACAAGATGTGGAACCTCACAGATTCATTTGAGAATGAAAATCATCATATATTTTGTGCATAAAATCACATATACACGGTGTGTTAAATGGGTAAAATGTGTTTAAAATACATGTGGTACCTAACTGTATCCCTCAAATGTCCTTGAAAAATGTATTTCTAATGGAATACTTCAATATGGTGTGCTACCCTAAAGGGGATTATACATGTATTCCACGAGGCTTCTTCCCCTTATATAGTAAAACTATCCTTTTACTAAAATACATGGATGAGTACATGTATAGATAATTTATAAACCATACAATGAATGTACATTGAATTTCTCGTCCTCTCTAAATAGGAAGATCTCGTGATGTGTGTTCCCTGAACCACACGATGTGTAGAGGGGTTTTCCCTAACAGAAAACCTATGAATCAAACCATAAGAATTCAACCCCCCACCCAAATTAATAAGAAAGATCCCCAAGGGGTACTATGTATGCTTAGTAATGCTTTAAACCATTAAAATGATTATCCTATGGTATTTGTGGAAAATATTGAAAAACTTATAACTCTAGGTAGAATCTGCTAAAGGTTCTCCCAGTTTTCTGAACCACAGTTTCCACATTATGATTTGGCGCATCCCAAACTCCATAGTGATATCCTTATACCTATACATGTCATTATATATATATATATAGTTACCTTTTCTACTCTCATAAATGTAATGAAGTGGAGATATAGAGAGTGTTCAAGAGAAGACAGTGGGAAAAGGAATAGAAAAAGAAAGAAAGATAGTGAAGACAATGAAAAAGAATTGAAAATAAAGGTGGTAGGGTCAGTTTTCCCAGTGCTCGACATGTTTTTTTTTCTTCTCATAGGCCAAACTCCCTTCACAAGACCCAATGATAAAGGAATAATCCCCCACCGACACTCTTTAGAAAATATTTGACAGAACTATGATGTGTTAATAAATTAGTTTTTAATTTATTAAATAATAAATATATGTTATTGAACTAAAATTTGAAATGTCTGGTATTCCACAAAAATCATATAATGTAGTAAATGTTGTATTAAGGGACCAATTAAGTGGTTAAAAATCATCCTACATTATCATCTAGTGGAAGAAATAAATATTACCCCTTATAAGGATCTAAAAAAATTCAAATCTCTACTCACAATCTAGTCAGAAAAAATAAGTTTCCTTACATTGGGTTCCTCAAAAATATATAAATTCATCCTAAATAACATATGGTAAATGAACATTTTTAATAAAAATCATGTCATCAAAAGCATCAAAAATCCATAGAAATAATAACGATGGTGTCATTAAGACATATTATAAGTAAAGATTTTATACCATCAATGGATTCCATCTTAGATGAACGATTCATTTAAAAGATCATTATCACGAACCAAGATGTCTTGTCTTCCAAGCTGACAAACATCCCAATCCATAACAGGCCCCGAAGAGGGTTCTCAATCCCCACGGGCTAGAATCTTATGTGTGGAATCAAATTATTCACTAAGGGAATGATTTTTTCACAATAATCTAGGATAATATATATATAATTTTAGAATGAAGAAGTACCAATAATGAATGAATGAAAATAAGAGAACAATTTAATTTAAATATAACTAGGAAGAAGGATGGAATTAGAAAACAAAACTATGATCAAATAATGAAAACTCAATCTCAATGTGAATTATTTATCACCTCTAACCACAAGAAAACCTTCTCCCACAACGAACACTCATACTAGATACCTGAAAATTGAATAACATCTCGGGTCTACCAACACCAAATGTCCCAAGTAGGGTGTGAGGTTAAAAATATGAGTAGAAAACCACCACAAAATCCATACTTTTCCTTTCCCAAAATATATCTATAGACACTCAATTTAAAATACTTATATATAAAAATAGTTTTTTCTCATTTTAATAAATCAAATAAATATTTCCCTATGTTAATATTTTAAAATAATACACAGAACTATTTTTTGAAATCATGTTTTACTTTCCAAAACTAAATTTCATTAATAAAATTCAACAACACAATCCAAATCGAATAACCAAGTAGGGATTTGCAGAAAATAAAGGAAACTAAAGAATATAGATAAAAAATAGAAAGGATAACATCTAATATGGAGAAAAAAATATGCAAAATAGATAGATAGATTATTATATAATTTTCCTGGAAATCCCTATAGCGATCCCTAGATATAATTGGGTCAAACCTACCTTCCGACATATGGTGCTACGCTATAGTAAATAACCACATGGCCATTATGACATCAAATCAAGTGGAACATCCCTCATATCCATATAAAGTCATTAGGGTACCAACCAATAAACCCGTGGTTAGAAAGAAACCATCACGCATCCCTCTCAAGATGCATAAGAAACACATTTTTATATTACCATATATATGTAAGAGGCCCTCACACACATGACTCACCTTACATTTCACCACTACACTAGCCTACCCCAACCAATGATACCTCCCACAAGATAACCCACATATGGAAATCCTCCGAATGGAATCCCATCATATAATAAAAAATTCATAAGTACAAAGCAGTCTATTACATCATACAATCATTCAAATCGTTTCTCAAAACATGTCACGATGCCAACTCGGGATTTTTTTCTAAACCCTAAATCACCTAAAAAATCACAAGGTTCCCAATGAGAATTATATATTTCTCATCCAAAAAAATATAGCAATAAAATTTCCCAACTAGGCTGAAATATTCCAGAATATCAAACTTTTAAATGACCGTTTATGATAACCCTCCCCAAAACATGCACCAATATTCAAAATGGCCAGGCCATGAAGGATAAATTTGAAATCACATTTAGAGGTCACTACAGGGAACCAACACAATATTTCGTACCCAAAAATAAATTTTTCAGAGAAAGAATGTCACTCTTATTTGCTGCCATTTTTGGTAAGCCCATCCATGTGAGAACTTGATGCACCCATGGATGTTCCAACATCTAATGAAATACATATAGTTTCTATGAATCATATCAAAACCATTTTATGGAAACAAATTTTTTCATTAAAACAATTGAACAACCAATACTAAAACATCACACATGAATGTCACCAATTTCCACAAGCAATCTCAATCTCGCACTCGGATAATACAATCAAAATATTTCCTTGAACAAACACCAAGAAAAGAGAAAAATATAACTTTGAAAGAAAAATTAACATTTTAGCATAGATTATATATGGATAACTACATATTTAGTTTAATGAAAATAATTTTTAAAAGACTCTAATAATATTTCTTCAACACAAAATCATCATACATAATAAAAAATAAATACCATAAGAATAATAAGGAAGTTTATATATAATGTAAAAGTACCCATGTATAGAATGGAATTAATCAGAAAGTAAATGTAATTAAATACCAACCTTATTGGAGTGAAGATGAGATGAAACATCAAGGTAATGAAAAACCGATCCCAGTGAAAAATCTACACACCCTAGATCCAATGATATCGACCAAAACTAGCGAAACCTAACCCTATGGTTCGTATAACAGAGAAACCCACCACGAAAGGACCATTCACCTAGAGAGAAGAGATAAGGGAAGATAAAAGAATGGTAAAATGGAAAAAACACTAAAAACTCACATTGGATTTGAAGGATTAGAATCTATGGAGGAGGAACATAAAATAGAGAGGGATTGGGGTCACCAATCATGTGAAAAAATATAACCCAGGGAGAGTAAATCCCATAAGGGTCTAAAAAAAGGTCATGGTAGAAATTTAATTTTAATATTTTAAATATATAGGCATCTATCATGGTTCATCTGTATAGTTTGTTAAACCATGCTCCCAATGTGTTCCATCTACTAGAAAATAGGTGCACCTCGTATGGGCTGTCACAAAGTTCCAAAATGTGCACAAACCATTCAAAATTCCTCTCTCCAGTTCATGAATGAAATTGTACAGTTTGTACATAGTTTCAAAAACTACTTGCAACCTTTGAACTTACCCACTAGACCCCAACACATGTTGCACTATCACATGGTCTATGTCATAAGGTTGAACTGAAATGTCATCAAACCATGAATATGATTAAATCTCCACCAACGAATTACAATATTAAAAAAAATTAAACCAAGAATCTTCTCCAACATCAACCATAGGATTAAATATCATGAAAAAAATTAATATCCAATGATAGAGAGTGAAAATTCCCCAAAAAACACTTTCTACTACTATAAATTCACCAAGATGAATGCTAAAACAAAAATATATACTATTCCATATCACTATTGAATGAAACAATTGATCTAAGGGTGTCCATTCATATTAAACGTTACACACTACAGACCGTAGGTGAAACCCCATAACCTCACAAATAGGGGTTTCAACTACGGTTTGTAGTGTATAACGTTTAATATGAATGGACACCCTTAGATCAATTGTTTCATCTGTATAGTTTGTTAAACCATGCTCCCAATGTGTTCCATATACTAGAAAATAGGTGCACCGCATATGGGCTGTCACAAAGTTCCAAAATGTGCACAAACCATGCAAAATTCCTCTCTCCAGTTCATGAATGAAATTGTACTGTTTGTACATAGTTTCAAAAACTACTTGCAACCTTTGAACTTCCCCACTAGACCCCAACACATGTTGCACTATCACATGGTCTATGTCATAAGGTTGAACTGAAATGTCATCAAACCATGAATATGATTAAATCTCCACCAACGAATTACAATATTAAAAAAATTAAACCAAGCATCTTCTCCAACATCAACCATAGGATTAAATATCATGAAAAAAATGAATATCCAATGATAGAGAGTGACAATTCCCCAAAAAACACTTTCTACTACTATAAATTCACCAAGATGAATGCTAAAACAAAAATATATACTATTCCATATCACTATTGAATGAAACAATTGATCTAAGGGTGTCCATTCATATCAACTGCATGGGAGATGAAAACTCATCCTCACTCATGAGTGTAAAGTCTTTCAAGAGTATATTTACAAGGGATTACATACCCATATATTGTTGTCATACGATCGAAAGATGGATACTAGGAAACACCTCTATACATCCCATTAATATAATAATAAAAAATACATGTCTAATATCCAAATATCATATATTTCCATTAGTTGAACCATTAATAAAACAATAAAATTTCATAAATGTTGAATCACACGTAATAACATCCAAGAATCCCAATGAGATATAAATATTACTCATGTCCACGCCAATATCCACCTACCATTAAGTAACTCTTATAAACATCTTTGCACGAGTAGAAAACATGTGAAAGTATAAAAAATTCTGAGGCTGTAAAATAACATAAAATCTACACTACTAAAACTAACCTATCAGATTATAATTTTTGAATAAGTTTTAGGGAGATATGAGATACCATCTCTTTGAAAACATGATGTACTATCTCAGGGTCGTTAAAACATCAGGGCACCACTTGGTCCCACATGAAAATCAAAAGAGGGGTATCCTTATAGGGATCCCCAATGATTACATATAAGTGAAGAAATCCTACATGGGATCCTTAGATAAAAATGAATGAGTAAGAATCCTAAAAGGTACCCTCTAATGATAATAAATTAGAGGCATCCAACAAGTGTTGCATAGAATGGTATATAGAAAGGGGAATCCTACACAGGACCTCAAAACAGGGTATATGGGGAAAATAAATCCTACAAGGCCCCCTCAAAAAATCATAAAGGTATAGGGTTAATAAAAGGGATTCCCTAGGTCATATTGTAATTAATGAATCATTCAAGGGATTCTTTATAACTAATAAAAAGATAGAGTAATCCAACTTCGAATCCTCTAGGTAGAAATTTATATAGAGGAATCCTATCATGGATTCTAAAAAACTAGTCTCATGGACTCCTAGGTTAGAACAACACATCATGAAAACGATTCAACCTCAATAGAATTATTCCATTCACTATCCAATGGAGATTTATAATGGATTATTTAATATCAAACGTCTCACTCTCCGGAGTCAACTAGATATGATTACTGAAGAAAAAACTTATCTATTTATGTAAAATCACCAAAAACACCAATTTGAATTCATCAAATCACCGTAAGAGTTTAATCATCATGATCCAAATGAAAAACTATTGTGAATGGACTACTAATAGGTTCAATTTTGACTCCTATGTGAATGAAATAGAAAGCCCCATGTAGGGTAGGAAGTGAGGAGTGTGTGGTGCGTTACCCTAGTACAAGATGTGGAACCTCACAGATTCATATGAGAATGAAAATCATCATATATTTTGTGCATAAAATCACATATACACGGTGTGTTAAATGGGTTAAATGTGTTTAAAATACATGTGGTACCTAACTGTTTCCCTCAAATGTCCTTGAAAAATGTATTTCTAACGGAATACTTCAATATGGTGTGCTACCCTAAAGGGGATTATACATGTATTCCACGAGGCTTCTTCCCCTTATATATTAAAACTATCCTTTTACTAAAATACATGGATGAGTACATGTATAGAGAATTTATAAACCATACAATGAATGTACATTGAATTTCTCGTCCTCTCTAAATAGGAAGATCTCGTGATGTGTGTTCCCTGAACCACATGACGTGTAGAGGGGTTTTCCCTAACAGAAAACCTATGAATCAAACCATAAGAATTCAACCCCCCACCCAAATGAAGAAGAAAGATCCCCAAGGGGTACTATGTAAGCTTAGTAATGCTTTAAACCATTAAAATGATTATCCTATGGTATTTGTGGAAAATATTGAAAAACTTATAACTCTAGGTAGAATCTGCTAAAGGTTCTCCCAGTTTTCTGAACCACAGTTTCCACATTATGATTTGGCACATCCCAAACTCCATAGTGATATCCTTATACCTATACATGTCATTATATATATATAGTTACCTTTTATACTCTCAGAAATGTAATGAAGTGGAGATATAGAGAGTGTTCAAGAGAAGACAGTGGGAAAAGGAATAGAAAAAGAAAGAAAGATAATGAAGACAATGAAAAAGAATTGAAAATAAAGGTGGTAGGGTCAGTTTTCCCAGTGCTCAACATGTTTTTTTCTTCTCATAGGCCAAACTCCCTTCACAAGACCCAATGATAAAGGAATAATCCCCCACCGACACTGTTTATAAAATATTTGACAGAACTATGATGTGTTAATAAATTAGTTTTTAATTTATTAAATAGTAAATATATGTTATTGAACTAAAATTTGAAATGTCTGGTATTCCACAAAAATCATATAATGTAGTAAATGTTGTATTAAGGGACCAATTAAGTGGTTAAAAATCATCCTAGATTATCATCTAGTGGAAGAAAAAAATATTACCCCTTATAAGGATCTAAAAAAATTCAAATCTCTACTCACAATCTAGTCAGAAAAAATAAGTTTCCTTACATTGGGTTCCTCAAAAATATATAAATTCATCCTAAATAACATATGGTAAATGAACATTTTTAATAAAAATCATGTCATCAATAGCATCAAAAATCCATAGAAATAATAACGATGGTGTCATTAAGACATATTATAAGTAAAGATTTTATACCATCAATGGATTCCATCTTAGATGAATGATTCATTAAAAAGATCATTATCACGAACCAAGATGTCTTGTCTTCCAAGCTGACAAACATCCCAATCCATAACAGGGCCCGAAGAGGGTTCTCAATCCCCACGGGCTAGAATCTTATGTGTGGAATCAAATTATTCACTAAGGGAATGATTTTTTTCACAATAATCTAGGATAATATATATAAAATTTTAGAATGAAGAAGTACCAATAATGAATGAATGAAAATAAGAGAACAATTTAATTTAAATATAACTAGGAAGAAGGATGAAATTAGAAAACAAAACTATGATCAAATAATGAAAACTCAATCTCAATGTGAACTATTTCTCACCTCTAACCACAAGAAAACCTTCTCCCACAACGAACACTCATACTAGATACCTGAAAATTGAATAACATCTCGGGTCTACCAACACCAAATGTCCCAAGTAGGGTGTGTGGTTAAAAATATGAGTAGGCAACCACCACAAAATCCATACATTTCATTTCCCAAAATATATCTATAGACACTCAATTTAAAATATTTATATATAAAAATAGTTTTTTCTCATTTTAATAAATCAAATAAATATTTCCCTATGTTAATATTTTAAAATAATACACAGAACTATTCTTTTGAAATCATGTTTTACTTTCCAAAACTAAATTTCTTTAATAAAATTCAACAACACAATCCAAATCGAATAACCAAATAGGGATTTGCAGAAAATAAAGGAAACTAAAGAATATAGATAAAAAATAGAAAGGATAACATCTAATATGGAGAAAAAAATATGCAAAATAGATAGATAGATAATTATATAATTTTCCTGGAAATCCCTATAGCGTTCCCTAGATATAATTGGGTCGGACCTACCTGCCGACATATGGTGCTACGCTATAGTAAATAACCACATGGCCATTCTGACATCAAATCAAGTGGAACATCCCTTATATCCTTATAAAGTCATTAGGGTACCAACCAATAAACCCGTGGTTAGAAAGAAACCATCACGCATCCCTCTCAAGATGCATAAGAAACACAATTTAATATTACCATATATAAGTAAGAGGCCCTCACACACATGACTCACCTTACATTTCACCACTACACTAGCCAACCCCAACCAATGATACCTCCCACAAGATAACCCACATATGGAAATCCTCCGAATGGAATCCCATCATATAATAAAAAATTCATAAGTACCAAGCATTCTATTACATCATACAATCATTCAAATCGTTTCTCAAAACATGTAACGATGCCAACTCGGGATTTTTTTTCTAAACCCTAAATCACCTAAAAAAATCACAAGGTTCCCAATGAGAATTCTATATTTCTCATCCAAAAAAATATAGCAATAAAATTTCCCAACTAGGCTGAAATATTCCAGAATATCAAACTTTTAAATGACCGTTTATGATAACCCTCCCCAAAACATGCCCCAATATCCAAAATGGCCAGGCCATGAAGGATAAATTTGAAAACACATTTAGAGGTCACTACAGGGAACCAACACAATATTTCGTAACCAAAAATAAATTTTTCAGAGAAAGGATGTCACTCTTATTTGCTGCCATTTTTGGTAAGCCCATCCATGTGAGAACTTGATGCACCCATGGATGTTCCAACATCTAATGAAATACATATAGTTTCTATGAATCATATCAAAAAAATTTTATGGAAACAAATTTTTTCATTAAAACAATTGAACAACCAATACTAAAACATCACACATGAATGTCACCAATTTCCACAAGCAATATCAATCTCGCACTCGGATAATACAATCAAAATATTTCCTTGAACAAACACCAAGAAAAGAGAAAAATATCACTTTGAAAGAAAAATTAACATTTTAGCATAGATTTTATATGGATAACTACATATTTAGTTTAATGAAAATAATTTTTAAAAGACTATAATAATATTTCTTCAACACAAAATCATCATACATAATAAAAAATAAATATCATAAGAATAATAAGGAAGTTTATATATAATGTAAAAGTACCCATGTATAGAATGGAATTAATCAGAAAGTAAATGTAATTAAATACCAACCTTATTGGAGTGAAGATGAGATGAAAAATCAAGGTAATGAAAAACCAATCCCAGTGAAAAATCTACACACCCTAGATCCAATGATATCGACCAAAACTAGCGAAACCTAAACCTATGGTTCGTATAACAGAGAAACCCACCACGAAAGGACCATTCACCTAGAGGGAAGAGATAAGGGAAGATAAAAGAACGGTAAAATGAAAAAAACACTAAAAACTCACATTGGATTTGAAGGATTAGAATCTATGGAGGAGGAACATAAAATGGAGAGGGATTGGGGTCACCCATCATGTGAAAAAATATAACCCAGGGAGAGTAAATCTCATAAGGGTCTAAAAAAAGGTCATGGTAGAAATTTAATTTTAATATTTTAAATATATAGGCATCTATCATGGTTCATCTGTATTGTTTGTTAAACCATGCTCCCAATGTGTTCCATCTACTAGAAAATAGGTGCACCTCGTATGGGCTGTCACAAAGTTCCAAAATGTGCACAAACCATGCAAAATTCCTCTCTCCAGTTCATGAATGAAATTGTACAGTTTGTACATAGTTTCAAAAATTACTTACAACCTTTGAACTTCCCCACTAGACCCCAACACATGTTGCACTATCACATGGTCTATGTCATAAGGTTGAACTGAAATGTCATCAAACCATGAATATGATTAAATCTCCACCAACGAATTACAATATTAAAAAAATTAAACCAAGAATATTCTCCAACATCAACCATAGGATTAAATATCATGAAAAAAATTAATATCCAATGATAGAGAGTGACAATTCCCCAAAAAACACTTTCTACTACTATAAATTTACCAAGATGAATGCTAAAACAAGAATATATACTATTCCATATCACTATTGAATGAAACAATTGATCTAAGGGTGTCCATTCATATTAAACGTTACACACTACAGACCATAATTGTCACTCTCTATCATTGGATATTCATTTTCATTATAACTCCAAACATTATTCAAAATCCCATAACCTCACCTCACAAATAGGGCAAAAATTCCACTAGAATTGAAATTTTTTCATAGTAGCTAAAACTGAGAACAAGACAAACATATTTTAAGAATACTGAAATAAAAACTAATGATTCAAGGAGTGAAATGTAGATTAACCAAACTACTAAAATTCTGAAAAAAAATTTCCACCACACTTTTATAATAAAGGGACGAAGTTGAAAAAATAGAAAAAAAACAAGAAAACATAACCACAAGTCATTTTTTGAAGATAAGGGAAAGTTAAAATTTCTAAGAAAAAACAAAATAAAACATAAGCCAACTACACTCCAACATGGAATAAAAAAAATAGGCCATAGTTTCCCACAGAACCCAAACAATTCCTAAATTCGTACAAGCTTCACTATGGGGCCTATAGTTGTAACTCTGATGGTTGAAGAATTTTTTCGTCAATGTTAAGAGTTGAAAACATATTATAATAACATATTATTCTTGAAAAACTACCTACAAAACATCTATAAGTGACACAAACTACCAAAATTATTGATGACCTTCAAAGGATTGTGAAAATGTGGGATTGAGTTCCTGAACATGCCACACTAGTGGCACACTTGAAAATGATCTGATGAACTACAAACCAAATCCAAAGATATAGTATTTTCTGGAATTAGTTCCTCTTGAATAAACCTCTCCCCATGTAGGGTAATGTGATGAGTACCATCCACCACCGACTTCACCCCAACAACAAGATCATCTATGAAAGCTTTATCTACCAATTGCTCAAAACGAATATCCTTGGAGGAGGGGGCCATCTCTTTTATTTATTGAAAATGTCCAACAATGAAAAAATAAATCCTTCATTAGATCATGTGACCATTTATAGATAGAAAGAATAATTCTTCCTGATATGTTCATCATATTCATTCACCAACCAATGGCCTTTCCAATCATTTATGGGCTCTTCACTTTCTCATTATCACCACCTCAGGTATGAAACATCAAACAGAAGTGGACTTCAAAACATTTCCCAACATCCCAACATGAATCGATGGAAGTGTAAACATATTATATTCATCCCTTGATGGAACATAAAAAAACATCAATCAACACAAAATCTGACAGATTTTGGAGTTCCCAACAATCTGAAGGCACTACCAACATCCTAATGCAACTCCAGTACCTCTAATGGACCTCTATCGCCACGATATTCATGAAACACTTGGGAAAAACCTAAAACTGGTAATGACACATAATAAAATTTGAGGGACAATTATGAGTGGCATATTCTGATCAATAAAAGTACAAAAAATGAAAATCAACTTCAAACCAATGTGAAATAGAACAGAAAACCATGATACTACATCATAGGATCACAAGCAATTAATATGTGAGCACATTTGATAAACTCATTTTAAAAACCATGATTTCATTTCATATTCAAAAACACCTTCTTCCAATGACTCATTTTTTACAATAAAATGTGACTCTAAAATTTGAAACCAATTATCAAAACCACTTATAACAGAAAAACCATTTTAGAAAAACCAGTCCAACATTTAATATAAAAAACTCCCCCATGGAACCTATGAACAATCACATATGTCTCCATCTACATCCACTTACGTAATCCAAGAACAAGTTCCCAAATGAAACTCTCATAAAAACCCACAAATATGTGAACATTAATTAGAGGTATCGGTGGTCAAAAAATAAATTTCATTTCCAAATCATAGCCTTCAATAAATTTTAAATTCAATAAACTTTTTATTTTAAATCCCATTTTACCGATTTCAAATCTAATTTAATGAAACTATTTACATATAAAACACCATGATAATTATAAAATTCCCCTAAAACTAACTAAAACAAAAATAATAGACAACTCATTCCAATAAGGATAACCAAAATAAATAATATACAATGAACCACTGGCATGAGGAAGTACTATCCATGTATTACTCGGTGACATGGTTAGTAGTCCATGCCCTAAGTAAAAATTTACAACACTGAAGACCTTGTACCATGGTCTTAGACACTAAAAGGGTTAATAAAACATGTGAGATTATTAAATTCCACTGTCTCACCTTGATTTTCATTCCACATTCAAAACAAAGATAAAAGAATCAAATCCTAGACTACCGTAGCAACTCCATGATCTGAATTAGAAAATGTTCATGACACTCCTCTCATATTTAGATTTTCCAAATATTGAATCTACCAGATACGCAAAATAAAAAGGGCCTCCGTTGATACCATTTTTTCATGAACCATGCCATGATTCCATCCAACACAATATCTGACCCTATTAGAGAGAAGGAACGAAGGGCATTCCAGATCCCCATGGGAAAGAAAATAAGGTCGGGCATCAATGTAATAACAGTGGGAATGAGTTTTCCAATATTCCAAGATCAAATAAATAAAATGAATAAGAGGAAGAACCCAAAATTACTAAATAACAATAAATAAATAAACTATTTTAAATACTACTGGTAAAAAATTAAAAACTAAACCCAAAACTGATATTCAACAACGATAACTTGATATAGATGTTACCGCTTGGTGACAACCAACCACAACACAAACATGATAAAATTATAAGAACTAAAATTATAATCTTTAACCTTTTAAAACAAATCAGGTCTATAAAAATCAAAGGAACAATTATTTTGTGATCTGTAAAAGATCAGTAGTCAACCAATATAGAATCCATATATTTCATTTCCCCAAAAAAATCTATAAACACTCATTTGGAAATAAATATTTATAAAAATATGTTTCCCTAATTTAAAGAAATATAAAACTCCTTTCCAAAAGTTCTCATTTTAAATAAATAGACACAACTTTCCTTTTTATATACAATTTCCCTTTTGACCACGCTATTTCTTTAAAAATAATCCCATCTACCAGATCCAAATGAAATAGACAAATGAGGAAATGAAAAAAATAATGGAGAGCAACGTAAGATGATAAAAACTATAACTGATTATATCCAACATGAAATTGTATAACAAATAGAACAGATAGATTGATAACACTTGGCTTTTCCTACACATCCCAAGAGCGATCTCTAGATGTACTTGGGTCGGACTAATCTACGAATATATAGTGAAACTCTATAGCGTATATCTGACTGACCTCTATAACTACCAATCTAGTGTAACATCACACCGAGCCATATAATGTCAATGGGGCGTTCAAATCCATATAATCTGGGTTAGAATGAAACCTTCACTCGACCCTCGAAATGACACCCATGAAACCCGTGGTAATAGTACATTATGTATGTATGAGGCCCTTTCATGCATGGCTCACCTTGCCTACCTCCACCGCACATGTCTAATTGATACACTAACACCACTCACATGATAACCCCCATGGTAGAATCCTCCATAGGGGTTACCATAATATAAAAAACTTTTCTTAAGTTTCAATCAGGTCATCACATCATACAATAAATGAAATGATTCTTGAAAACACGTTATGAAGAAAACCATGCATTTATGCTCCCAAAACCCTAATTTACATCCAAAACATCACAAGGTTAAAAACATTACATCAATATTTCAAATATAAAAATATTTACCAAACCCATTTCTAAAAAAGGGATAAAATTAATACAATATGAATGTTCCATATGATCCATTATGCTAACCATCACCAAACATGTATTATTTTCAAAACAGGACAATCCATAAGTAAGCACAACACAATACAATCATCAATTTCAACATACATTAACTAACTCACACTTCGATAACACTTTCAATATATTTCCAAGAAAAAACACCACTCAATGAACATAATTTCACAATAAATAAACAAATTAAATTTAAAAAATACATAATGTTCATAACCACATATAATGTTTAATGAAACACCATTTTAATCTACTCATACTAGTTTTTTTCCAAAAAAATCACCATTTAAACCAAAACATCATAGTACCAGAATTACAAATACATTCATATATTATTTGATAATACCAAATAATAAAATTGAATTCATCATAAATGAAAATGACGGTAACACCTACATAAACTAATTAAGTATATTTTGAAATGTCATGGGAAGGAGGAACAAAACCAAACTGACAATATACACACCCTAGATCCATAGAAATCAACCAAAACTAGCCAACCCTAACTCTAGGGTACATCCAAAAGATAAACCCAACAATAAAGGACCAAAAAACCTGATAAAGTATAGAGGCTAAGAGTAAATATGGGAAAATGTTGAAAACCCAAAAAACTCAAATTGGATTCAAAAGGGGAACAATAAATGGAAGAGAAAGATCAATGGGATAGGGTATGTGGGCTCCCTTTGTGATCCCAAAATGTCCCAAGGTGAGGAAATAACAAATTAATATAAAAACATGGGAGGGAAGAAAATGAATTTTGTAACACCCCAATATTTTATAGTATGTTACTTTTTCAACGTAATTCATTAACTTGCACATCACACAATAGTGAGTTCAAGCGAACCACGAATTACCAAACAGGTCGATCAAAAGCGGTTATGAAGAGTATTAATTGAATTTTGAATTTGATATAATCCTTCTAATTTTAGAATCCATATTATGAGTTTCTTAGATATAATATTAGAACAAATTTTTCTTTTCAGATAAAATAAGTATTTTTCAAAAAAAGAGCAATTTTACAGCCTTTTAATGGTGAACATTTTTTAAATCCAATATTTGAATATCTTATATATTAAAATTAAAAAAAGATAAACATTTTCTTTAGAAACAGGATAGAAAAATTTCTTTTTGATAATTTTTTGTTTTTTTCTGATTACTTTCATATTTGGGTGAATAGTGAAAAATACTAAATTATAACTAAAAAAAACTTTTTTAATAAAAATAAACTATAGTGATCAATTATACATTTCAATGTTTTCTTAGTATAATTAAATTATATTTTTACCACTTAATCCAATTTTGGTCATTTTAAGTAATTTCACTTTGAAATTGGACATAAATTAGTGTCAATATTTTTATTGTTATTATTTCTTAAAAATACTATTTTTGGTGTTAACAACAGGAATTAAATTTAAATTAATTAATTCTGCTTATATATTTTGAAATTTTTAAAATATAATTTATTTTTTAATTCAGAATATCAAAATTAGCTTAGGGTGACGTTTTGTTATTTTTTTGAAAACTTTTAATTATTGATGAATAGTGAAAACACTACGTTATTGATTAAAACTGAATGTTTATTTAAACAATTAATTATTTTATTTAAATTTATTTAAAGTAAAAATAGATACATAATACCTATATATGTTCAATTTAATTCGTTGGAGTCAATCTATAATAAGATTAGATATATAAAATTTTATTGAAATTTTTACCGTCTTTTACCCACCTTCTTGGAGCATTTGATAATTTGCATAGAACATAATTTTACAACTTATATGGGATAAATTTAAAAAATCTATGAGACATGGTAAACCGAAGTAACAAAAATTTGGTTCAATAAGATGCAAATAATTTTTGGTGAATTTTAACTTTTGACTTTCATTTACCACAATTAAAAAATCTATGGTTTTACTTATTTGGTACAAATTTCTACAAAAATGGAAAAGGGATGAAATTTTTCATTATATATTACCAAGGTTTTGATATTTCATCGATATTAATATTTCGAAATAATTTAATAATATATTATTTTCATAAAATATCATTAATTCCATTTTTTTCGATTTTTTCAATTTTATAGAAAAGCAACAACAAAAATTGGGGAATTTGAATATAATATATTTATAAATAATTAAATATTATATAAATCAATAATGTTATTGTAAAATAATAAATAACTCCAATTATATTACATTTAATATTTTAATAATAATTTAGATTAATTTTTCTACTATTTTATGACTTATTATATAATTGTTAGGTAATAATTTAATGTAATTATAAAATTCATAAACCTAATAAATAAATTACTAATATAAAAATAATTTAATTATTCTCAAAAGTGATATTATGATTCAATCAATATTTTATTTTTCCACTTTTTGAATACAAATGAGATTTTTAAAAGAAATAGAGTGACATTTTGAATTTATATTTATTTTAAATATTATATAAGAAATTTTAGTGGACATGTTTCCTTGGAAAAATTAAAGTTTGAAACTAAGCAGATAACTATCTAACTAACATGATTTGATTAAATATTATATATTTATTCCATATATTTCTCTAAGACCAGTTCATTATTTAATTTATAAGGCATTAGGTTTTGCTAGTGTTTTAGAAAATAAGTACACAGTTCTAAGATGAGAGGCTAATGTAATATTAGAAATTTCAGATTTCACATATTGTAAAATATGTTCTTGATGTGAATTCCTCATGATCAAGAGTACTATAGATAGAAGGATATCTCATGAAACCAATACACATCATGTATCATGCATGCCAAATAAATACCAAATGTGAATGCATTACATGATTTGAATGTTTTGAATTATGAATCCATCATTGACTAAACACGTGATATCCTTGAGATACAGTATTTCTAGATATTTTTTGGATATGTGTACCATACATGAATTAGCTATTAATCTCATGAATTTCTCAAGGAGAAATTTATTTAATTCAATCATAAGGTGTGAAAACATTGCATGTCATTAGATGCTTGGGATTATTTATATCTAGCAGTCAGTGAGATAAAAAATGGGTCAAAGTTAGACAATTTGTTTCTTCTATTATTTATTCCATGAACATCTCAATGAATAATTTTTACAATTCATTTTTCCTTTATTTTTTATTTTTATTCTCAGGTCATTCCAATACATGTTAATTTGATGATTAGGTTAACACTATCATTCAATTTAAACTTCTGTTTTCACCACAATTGTTTCATTCCATTACATGATTATTCATTGAAGTGAGGGTTTGATTATTTTCTAATATAAATAATGATGTATTTAATTAAATTTTTTTTTTGATAAACATTTAAAACATGTTCATTATTTTTCTATCACCTAAAACTTATGTTATCATTTTTTTAACCATCAAGGGTTAAGGGTCAAGAATAGGTGGTGGTTTTAACGTAATTAAACCTTAAATAATAACATGGAAAACCTCGTATCTAGTATTTAGGTTACGAATAATTCTTAATCACATTTTATAACAGAACCATGATATGAGAAATTATAATAGAAGGACCCATTCCTTGTTGGATTTTAGAATTATAGAACCAATAACCCATGAAACATTCTTCCAATGAAGTTATGTTTTTACAACTAGGTTATTGAATACATCTTATCCAAATTGTAGATTAGAAATTAGGGGGATCTAATTAAATTTACCAAAAAAACTTGGTGACCTATACACATTATCTCATCCCAATCTATAAGATTATCCAAATCTAGATTTAGGAATAACTATTTTATAATCCACAAAATTTAGCTTGATCCCTCTCTTTCAACTGAATTAAAACCAAACTATGTAATCCATTGATAACCAAAATTGTGAGAACCATAATGATGAATCTATATATCATATGATAATTTCTAGGTCACCATATTTTCCTAATTATAATATGCGTATTGACCCCATGCTTCATATAAGTCATGCCCTTATAGCTATTGATTTTTTTACATTGTAAATTTATAATCTGATCAGCATCCATTTATAATAAACAACAGAACATGGGATGTAATTTTTTCATCTTTTGTAGCCAAATAGGTGTTTATTTGAATAAAATTACTTTTGGTGTGAACCTAGGATTACCAGTCACCATCTTTTCCTTTTCAAATTTCATTTTACAATTTAACCACACAAACTAGCAGCTGAATCATCTTTGTTGGCCACTATATGTGCGAAGGACCTCTAAATCATTCAAGGATCATTCATGATCAGATTGTTTTCTTCCACACCACATATTTAGTGATATATTATTGAATATCATTACTCAATAATTGATATGTTCAATTACTCTACACCACATACGCATAAAAATATACTATATGAAACACCTGAATATCAGGGAGAGTAACTAGTGTTGTAGGAGAGAGTATTTATGGATTATTGATTTCTATCCATTAGTGGTGTTGTACCCATTATAATTCATCATCATATCCAGAAAAAAATATAAATTAATCATATACCCATTCACAATATCAAATTAAGGGAAAATCCAGTGGACTTTAGAACAAAAATCGACATGGGAATATTTCATGTTTCCTACCCCATCAGGACACATTCTAAAATAAATGTGTGATTTTTTATTTGATCATTCATAGTGTTTTCCAATTATAATTGGGTGATAGGAATATATATTGGTTTAGAAAACAAGATCTTAATTCAATTAAGAATTTGTATGATTTAAAATTTTTTATAAATATTTCCCTCCTATAAAAACATGGATGCTCAGAAAACATATCATGTGCTTGAACCAAGTACACAAATTGTCAGCATGGGATGTTCGGGATCACATTAAGGTTCTTTCTTGAATGTTACAACATAACATTCATGATGTTTTTTATTTAGATTGGAAAATTATATCAGGTATTGGTATCAAATGAGCGTCCCATAGTAGAGACCTCCAGTAATGGAGGACTCATGATCAAAATGACTAATGTTTGAAGAGAAAATTTAGATTCAATATGTAGTAATTTCTATAATTGGTAGCAACACTAAGTAACACATTAGCTTAGAATTAACTAGGTCTAAGAGAATACCAACCTTCTATCCTATGTTCATTCCCTCCCCATGATGCAAGAAACTATTCAACTACCTTCTCCACAACTTCCACCTCATTATCCAATTATAGAAATAGAGGCCTATGAAATGTGTGTAGGACCACAACCATGCTATAAAACCCCAATATTTTATGATATGTCTCCATTTAAATAAATTTAATTTATTCAATTTCTTACATTTTACGTCGCACTGTGCTTGTACAAACCATGATATACTATTAAATATAATTATTTTCACACTAATCATTACGTTGATGGGAATGAATATTATGAACCATATTATTATATTTATATATTATATGTTTAATAAAAAATATTTATTCATCAAAATAATTTTATAAGAATAAGATAAAAATAAATCAAATTTTACACATTCAAAACTGATGTTTTCTAATGTCGCATTAGTTGTCTTTTAATAGAGACCATATTTTAAATACAATTTGGAACCTTTTATAGAAATTATTTGAAAAAAATGAAATTATTATATTAATAAGTAATATAAAAATTATTTTTTTAATTGATGGCATATTTTTGAGAATTTTTTATTTTTTGATGAAAAGTGAAAAACAAGATATTTTAGATCTGAACTGTATTTTCATATGTTTTTTTGATGTAGGTAAATTATTTTCTTATATGATTTTAATGTATAAATAGACCAATTTTAAATAATTTATACCAATTTATGTAATTGGAAACTATTTAAAATTAAATTTGTATATGAAAACTTGGAAAATATTTTGATGTTTTTACTTTAACCTGTTTTATCATCCCATCTGTTAGATTAGCATGAAACATAATTTTTCCACATTTATGAATTTAATTATTGAAAATTTAAATACCCTGATGTAATCAGTATAAAAATTTTATTTTAATTAGTTCCAATTCTTTTTAAATAAAAATATAAGTGAACATAATTAACATTAATTACAATTTTTAAGGTTAAATCAGATAATTAATGGTAAAAATAATATTATATTAACGATAAAACTACTATAATACTTCTCTTAATTTTATCGTATGAATTTTTTTAATAAAAAGTCATCATTTGATAGATTTTATAACCTCTTGTATCCACCTTTATGACTTTAAGGATTTTATAATATTTTATTCCAACGAATATCCAATATGTCACACAATTTCTTTAAATAAGTGATACATTTTCATATATGATTAATTAGAATATATATTCTACAATAAATAGTAATTTAAAATATAAAAAATATATTCTTCATCATGATAATTGATTTTAAAATTTTATATGGATGAAATAATTAAATTAATGTCTTCCATAATGGTGATGTATTAATTGGTTAATAAATTTTAAAACAAATAAATGATATAGAAAAATTTAAACATAATTTTATAAAATTAATGGAATAAAAAATTGTATATATTACATTGAAATATTTTTTTTGTTAAATGAGTTGGTTGAAAGATATCATTTTGATAATAGGTTTTCAAAAATTCATTTAATGAATAGTATCCAAATTTTCACTGATGGTATTTTAGAATAAACAATATTTCATTAAGTTATATTATATTAATAAAAATATAAAATTATAAAAAAATATTATTATAAAGTTAAATATATCATAAATGGTCAAACTATGGATCTTTTTGAATTCTATAGTAACTATATTAACCCTTAAAAAATAAAAACACATGTTGTCATGGTAATGGTTTAGGAGATTATGTAAGGGATAAATCCATAAGATAAGGGTATGAATTTGGCCTAAACCTATCTAAAATTTATTAGATAAAAATGATTAGTTTGTTATCACTTTATGATCTAATTGGTGTTGTTTAATTTAATATTATCTAGGATAATAACTTATATATTGTTTATGTAAAAGATAAATGTCATTGACTTTTATTGGTCATATTTATTATTTTAATACTGGGAAAATCATGAGATTTATTAAAATAAATAAATATTTTTCTCCTAATGAATGTATTTTCAGTATATAAATTTATTTTTAAATACTTATAAATTATATAATTATATTAAATAATGTTTCAATGCTGAAACAATGTTTATTTAATTAATAAAAACTAAATTCATTGATTTTAAAAGTATCAATTTTGACATATTTGGGATAATTTAATGTGTATAATGAATTTAATTGAATTATAAGATAATTTATATATGTTTTATAACATTATATTCAAATTTACACTTTGTCTTGATGTATTTATAGTCCATTTAAATGAATCCTATCAAATTTTAAAATAATGATATTTTATTGAATTAATACTGTATCAAATTAGTTAAAAATAAAAAATAAGTTAAATAATAACAAGTGGTATAAGATATGATCTAAATTGATTTAATGTATTATATTATTGTTAATTATTATTACTTTCCCACTAGAAAGGACTTATTATATTTTATTATCTTTAGGATTTATGAATGTACACATCACATCAATTATAAAATAGTGCCTCCTCCCTCACCTCCTAACACCACATTAAGCCTAATATCTAGAAACCCCCCCAAAAAAGAATCTCTCAGTATACCAAGATTCAATATATAATCCTATTTTTCATTATAAATACATCAAATTCATCCCATTGGTGTAAACTAGGGGGAGTTACCCAAAGATGAAATAATATATTTGCTCTAGCTCTTTAGATTTTTTTATTATGAAACCTCTAAAATATCCTTATTACATACATATATAATTGTAAAATTATCCTAAAAACAATAATATGTTGTTATTCAAATGTTTGGACATACAATTTTACACAATTCTATCTAATGGGTATGGAACATACTATTTATGTGTACGAAGGACTATTTCCTCACAAAAAGATTATTGCTAAATTTTTATTATCACCTTTCATGGATAGGAATTGAGATGCACAATCTATTTATATATGTTATATATATAATTTATTATGTATAAATTAATATTTAATTATTTTATAACACATACCCTTTTTATTTTTTGTATTTTACAAATATGATAACATCATTTTTCAAAGCGTGGACTACCGCCTACTCAAAGTGATGTGATTTGTTCATCCTATAAATAGAATGTATTAATAATAGTTTTAATAATAATATATGGAATATATGAAGAAATGGGATACTATAATTATAATATAAATATATTATTTAATACAACAATGTAATGATAGAAAATTGCACCCATACATAAGGCATACCGCCTCCATATACTATGAATTTCATTTCATTCCTTCTTATATAATGGATTATTATAAATATAGATATAATTAATATATATGATAATTAAATGATGTCTTACATTCCAGTGTTAATGAAATCATGACATATGTAACCAGAACAACAAATAAACAATGAATACTTAACAAAAAAATAGGTAATTAATACACTAAAATAGTAAAACTAATGGAAGGTTGATAAAAAATGGAAAAATGGGGAAATTATAAAAGAAGTTAATATATGGTAATATATGAATTAATATGGGTTTTTGAGAGATTTTAATAAAAATATACTTATTAAACATGATTTTTTGACATGTTTGAATAAAATTGGACCTATGTTAAGGGTTAATTTCATTATCTACTTATTATTCTATAATGTTATACTATGTTTTTGTGGGGGAATATTTATCATCCATTTCCATTTTTCATTGAAATGTTTCCAAAAATTTTCTTTCTATTATATCATTACTGTTTAATATTTTTTACCCAGGTTTAAATTTTTATAAAATGATTTGAATAGAATCATTTTTTTCTTTTATAAAAGGAGGTACTTGGTGACTCTTTCGATGGAAGGAACCTTTTTTTATACTAAATATATTTAATATATTTTTCTTCTGTTTTGAAACCTTAATTTTTTATGTATCCCTTAAAAGTGTACACGGTACATTTTAAATAATATTTTTTATAACTATGTGGTGTTTAAATTTTATGATTTATATTTAAAAATTTTTATTTCTATCATATTTTTTTTATGATTTTGTTATAGTATGCTAATATATGTCAACATAAATTGTTGAATTTTATGTATAATTGATGTTGATATATTTTTATACCATCTAACACTTTTTAATAAATGGTTTATGATCTCATTGACCATGTATGCACGGTTTAGAGAGCATTCACCATAATAATCAAAATGGGTTGTTATTCTATATACTATTTTGGAACATTATTTAGATTTCATATATATTTTTTATTACTCCCCATTCATGTAAGGAATTAATTTCAATTAATATGTGAAGGTTGAGTCCCAATATATCTCCTCATTGCATCGATAGGTCTATTTATTCAAAATAGATATATACTTAGCTGAGGCCTTGACAATTATTTTTCATATATGGATTTGGGTGAGGCACTACCCATTTATTTTTGTATGTCATTTTTGAGGATTTGATGCTACGTTTTACATGTCCCTAATTACACATTCCATCAATTTCAGATTATTTATTGATATTACAGGTTATTATTCAACTAGTATAATATATGTGGTAATATTTTCTTGATCAAATTATTATTTATATGGTATATGTTTTATCTATTTACCTTCCCATATTGTTTATCCTATATTTACTCATTGATTTCGCTATATGATTACCCTTATCGAGCATTTGAGCTCAACCCTTTCTTCTATTTTATCTTTTCCCTAGATGTAATGACGTGCATGTTGACATATATTTAGGTTTATTGTAAGGGTATTAAAGGAATGCTTGAATTATATTCTTTGTTTATTACATGTTTTTAAAATGTAATGTGGTTTTTAAGAATTTGTATAGATTACTGACAATAATAAACTATTCAAGCGATCTTGATTTGATTCTTTGTAATCATACCAATGTTATAAAGTAATGTACTAGATTTATGATTCTCGGTTTAGGGAATTATAGTTGGTGTTAGAGGAAATTTAGTATACACATTAGAACATAATTTTAGGAAATCATGAATTAGAAAACACAACCATTTGAGTTAATTTTGGGATATAGCTACATATAAGATATCATCCTATTTAAATTTTAATGATAATGGATAACATTTTCTAAACCTATGGAATCAAATATTGAGAAAAAGCTGACATGATTTAGATATCCTAAAAATGATTCTTTAAGATTATATCACTATGATAATTGTTCCTCATGTTATGCATTATGTATTATTCAATAGCTAGAATCAACATGGTTATACAATTAGGGGTTATTCTTCATATGGTGAAGAAAGTACCAATGGAAAATAAAATAATGAGTGTATTAAATAATAATATGATGAATAATAGTTAGTGTTTTATGAATGAGATAGAATGATTAATTTTATTATTTATTTTGAATGATTAATTATTTAATAAATGATTCTGTTATTTTAAGAATCATGAGATATATAAATAATGTACTGAAGTATATGATATTTAAATATTTGGAAGCGGGAAAATTTTCATTATGTTTTCTTATGAAGAAAACATATTTGGTATGTGACAATAAGAGTTGAATTATGTTATTTGAGGAATCTGATATGAATATTGATTTTGGAATTTTATAGACCTTTTGGGATTGTAAAAATAGAAATATGTATTTTGGTCAAGTCTTATGGTAAGAATAGATTATGATAAGTTTTTAATATTATTGTTTGAGGATTATTTATGAAAAATAGGATAACCACTACAAAACATTTTGGTTTTGATAATATTTAACATTTGAAAGAATGAATTAATGTTATTTAGATAATGTTTCTTTGGCCATTAAATTCATCATTAATATCCATATTTTCGTTTAAAAAATGAATATAAAATATATAGAATCATAACCATATAATTATATTATTATTATTTTAACATTGAAAATAATCGAGTTATTTTATTTTATTGAGTGTTCATAAAGATATTAAAATAATCCCTCTAAACTATGAATGAAATGTTTAATGAAAATTGATATTCATTTAATTTTTTTATTCATATGTCAATGATCACATTAACCCATCAATGATTTATAGTTTTTTTATAGTATGCATTCAATTTAAAATTTTCTCTGTCACATTCCATAAGAATAAAATCATTTGATTTCAGTTCCATATCTCAATGATCACGTCCCAAAAATTATATCCATTTTTACAACATAATTTTGTTGTGACCTTCACATCACTCATTTCCTATTATTAATAGGATGTTTTATTAAACATATTTCTGATGTTTTTTCCCATAAAAAAATATTCAAGTATCAATCTTTGATATCCAATGGTAAATTTCAAATTTTGAGGATAAAATATGCTTATGGAGGGAAGAATGTAACTCCCTAATATTTTGTGATATTTATCCATTTAAATAATTTTGAATTCTTCAATGGATAAAATTTCACTCAATACTGGGATTAATAAATCATGATATAATATTAAATATAATTATTTTAACACTAGTCGTTAAGTTGGAAGAAAAAAATAGTGTAATCCAATTGGGAAATTTATATATTATATTTTTAATAAAATCTTTTTACATTCATCTAAATGATTCAATAAGAATAATATATGAATAAATAAATATTTACACATTAAAATGATAAATTATTACAAAGGTAGTTTTACCTCCATTTAATAAGGAACCTAAATTAAATCCAATTTTTGAAACATTATATACATTATTTGAAAAAAAACTTCATTGAAATATGAATATAATAATTTACCTTGGATGGAATTTTTCTTTTTTTATGAGAAGCTAAATTTTTTATGATTTCTGAAACATAATGTGTTTTAGTTGAAAACATATTTTTTATCTATATCATTTATATAGTTAAATAATATTTTGATTTACTTTTAATGTATAATAAGACTAATTTTATATCATTTAAAACAATCTATGTCATTGGAAACTGTTTCACATTAAATTTAGATATAAAAAGCATAGAAAACATTTGGATGTTTTCACTTTTACCTGCTTTGTCATCAAATCTCTGAGATTACTATTAAACAAAATTTTCAACTTTTGTGAATTTATTTAAAAAAAATATTAAATGGTTTTAGTAGGTATGAATTTTTTTTTATAAAATCACCTTAGTTTTTGACCTAAAATATTAGTAAATGTAATTAAACATAATTACAATGCTTAAGGGTAAATTTGATAATTAAGGTGAAAAATAATATTATAAACATTATAAAATTAACAAACACTTGTATTAATTTTATTGGAGTACAGATTTTTGACAAAAATGATACTTGGGAAGATTTTATGGCCACATGAAACCACAAGGATGTCTTTATGGATTTTATAGTGTTTAATTCAATGGTAAGTCCAATATGTTCCACTTGTTTATATTTTTTACTATATTTTTATATATGGTTATTAAGTATATATAAATTACAATAAATTTTAATCTTAAATATAAAATTTTAAAATTAATCATTATTATTTATTTTTTAATTTTTATGGGGGTAATAATTATATTACACGCTTGCACAATAATGATGAAACAATTGTTTAATTAATGGAAAAATCAAATAATTGAAATTAAAATTATTAAAATATATGTTGTATTATATAATTAATCTCATACATGAATTTTATAGCTTCATTTGAAATATTATTGATGATTCAAGGATATCATGTTGTAATTATATTTTTAAAAAATTATGTGACTAATATTATCAAAATTAACACTAATGATATATTATAATAAATGATATTATATTAAATGTTATTAAATTCATAAAACTATAACATTTGTCCAAGTGATTATGATAGAGAATAATATTCCATAAATTCACCATTTATGGATGTTATGGGATTTTAGAGTTAATATATTAACTCTTAAAGAATAAAGAGGCATGATGTTACGGTAAGAGTTAAAGAGATAAAATAAGTGTAAAATTCAAAATATTAAGGTAAAAATGTGACCTAAACATGTATAAAAATTATTATATGAGGTCTATTCACCCCTTATCACCTTAATATATAATTATAGTTGATTAATGTAAACTTTTCAATAATAATAACTTATATATTATTTAAATGAAATATAGTTTTAAAATGCCTCTCTCTTTATATTTAATATATTTTATATGTTCACATAGGGACAAAATCATGATATGAACAAAATAAAATATTCATTTTGATAATAATGAAATTATTTTCATTATATAATTTTATTTATATTTTTTAAACATATATTTACCTTAAATTGTTTTCAATGTTATAATATTGTTTAATTAATTAATAGGGAGATAAATTAATTGATTTTAAATATATTAATTATGATAAATTTGTGAATATTAAATGTTTATAATGAATTTTATAAAACTATATTATATCATATTTATTTTTTAAAACATTATATTCGAATTATATCTTTTTATTGATGTATATAATGTCAATCTAATTGAATAGTATGAAATTTTACAATGATTAAATTTTATTAATTTAAAATATTATTAAATTACTTTAAAAATTAAATGATAAATTATTAAAAATGGGATAATACATGATCTAATTTTTCTTAAAATATTTATTTATATTCACTTTGGATGTCCTTTAATCTATAAAATCCTAATTATATTTTTTTTATTTTGAGGATTTTCGAAAGTGCCACTCACCTCGACATTAAAAGGGAACATCCTCCCACACTTCCTCACAAAACATTGTTCTTTTTTATCATGACAAAAAACTACCAAAATAACATACCAACATACCTATATTCATTTTGGATGTATCCCTTTGGTAATATATCCATCAAAGGAATCCCTATGGTGAAAACCAAAATATGTTTCCTAAAGATGTGGTAGTATACTTTTTTAAGGTATTTAGTTTTATTTCAATTCTCCTCCTCATAAACACTTATAATTCCTTTAAGTATATGAAAAACAACATTATGAATATAATATTTTGACATTATTAATTGTTTTCATCCTACACATACACACAATTCCATATAATTGGAACCAAACATATTATTTATGAGTACGGTAAACTATCATCTCACGAAATGAAGATTGTTAGTTTTTTACATTAACATATTTCATAGTACAAAATTGTGATGTTGAATATATATATGTATATATATATATTATAAATTTTTTTTTTCATTATACTTCATTAATTCATTTATAGCATATACCCTTACGATTTAAATTGTGTACAACAATAAAGACCACATTTATAGAAGTGTGGACTACCGCCTCCTCAAAGAAGAGTGATTTGGTCACACTATACATGGAATGAATAATGGATGATTTATATAATAGTATGTGACTTATAAGACCTAATTTTTATATTTTAACTATAATATACATATCTAATTTTAAGATAACAAATAAATTAATGCATCATTCATGCGTACGTATGACCTACTTTTCCAAGAATGGTGCATTTAATATCATATCTCCAAATACAATAGATTATTATAAATACATATATAATGAATATATATGATAATTAATTCATGGTTTATAACATCTAGTTTATTAAATCATGATCTATTCAATAGTAAGAACAAATAAAAATTCAAAATATACACGAAGAACTAGGTAATTAACAACCAAAATAGTAAAAATAATGGAACATTGATAACGAACAGGTAGTGATAAATTATAAAATTCCAATACATAGTATTATAGAAATAAATATGGTTATATGAAATATTTATAAGAACCTTATTGTTATTATATATGGGTTTTATAGAAATATGGATTAAATCACATATGAGGTAACAATTAAATTAATAAACTCATTATTATATGGGATTGTTTAACCGTAAGTATTTGATGATGAATATTTACCATCCATGCACATGTTATCTAAATATTTTTCCAAAAAGGGGTTTTAGATTATCATTTTATTGTTAAATTTTTTCCAAATTTTTTAATTTTTATAATATGGTTTGAAGGGAATATTTTTGATATTTTTAAAATGAGGTATATTTTGACATATTCTACAAAAGAAATGTTTATTAAATTAAGTGGTGTGAAAATATTTTTCTAACATCAAGAAGCCTTAAAATTTTGAATGGTAAGTCAATATTTTACAAGTTTATTTTCAAATAATATTTATTTCATTTATAATTATGATTCATTTAAAATAAATGATTTCAAAGTAAAAAAGGTGTACTTCTCTCAAGATTCCCCTAACATATTATTACTGTACTTTCATCTTTGTCTGCAAAAATTAATAAATTTTATGTTTTATAGTTGGAAATATATTATCGTATCATCTTATATATTTTATTAAATGTTTTATGATTAGTTTGAGTATGGATGTTCCATTTTGATACCATTCAAAATATTACACAAAATGGATTGTGATTATGTTCACTAATTGAGAAATATTATTTTCATTTAATATATATATATTTTTACACCCTATTCATGTGAGGAATTTATTGGAAATAGTAGGTGATGGGCTGGTCTTGCTATATTCTCTCGATCTATCTGTAGTACTGATGAGATAAACTACATATGGACTTGGCTGAGAACTTACCTATTTATTTTCCCTTATGGATTTGGATGAGGCCTTAACAATTTTATTTGTGATGTCCTTTCCGATTTCATGATGATGTGTTTCACATGTCATGAATTATACAATAAATCGTTATGATATTAGTTATTTATATACTATGTGATTATTTAACAAGTAGAATATCCATGGTTATGTTTTCACAATCATGTGGTTTTTAAAATTATATTTTTAGTTATTTATTATTCCGTAATATTTATTCCATATTAAATCATTTTTTCCATTATATGATTACCCTTACCTACCATTTGAGCTCAAACAATTTTTTATGTTTTATTTTTCCAGGGATTCTAGTTTTTCTATTATCATCGATATATAAGGGTACAATATAGGGATTAATAGAATGCTGTCATGACCCATCCCTCAGGGCCCGTGTCGTGACTACACAAAGCCCGACTTGCATAGGTTAGGGGCTAGAGACTATCACCAAAAGCCATATTCCCTAATACCGGGAAGGTGTTGCCTTTATAACATGTAAATGCATGTCGTCCAGCACACAACAAGATACGAACACAATCAAACTGTAGAGTAAAATGAGTGCACACAGTAAGAAAAAGTGGCTAGAATATATTCCCAACTCAAAAGTATAAGGGAAACTGGAAAGTACAAGTAAACTGAACAAATCCTATGAAGACCCGCCAAGGATCCTACTTGAAGGGTAGGTACAGCTCTCGAACGATCGTCTTTACGGTACGCCTTGTCTAATGTCCACCTCTGAGCTATCTCTAGTCCTATTACACTCGTCTTTAGTCAACGTTGTTTGTCATCTGCAGCAAACATAATAATAATCGAGAAAATCCATTGTAGGGGTGAGTATAATGATACTCAGTAGGAAACCTGAGACCCTCAGAGGTCTCTAAAAAATCCAAAAAGGAAAAATCACAGATCATGTAATAAACTGACAACCCAACTTCGGTATATGCCCATACCTAAGTTATCAAGTAAACCCATCTCAATAATGAGGAAAAACAAGGTCCAACTAAAAATCCAGAATCTCAACTATTTCATAAAGGAAGGAATACCACGAAGGTAAGTACCACACATGTACACCACGCTAAATAATACAACAAAGGTATTACCGTGAAGGAAAGTACCATACAGGTACAGACTCAGCTCACATTAGGTATATCTTAGATACATTAGTAGAGATTATTATATGTTAGTAATTAATCATCTCACACCGTTAAGAGGAATACCCATGAAGGATCTTAAATCACAGACCCACACAGGATCCTATTACATCATCAGATGCAAAAAAGGATCCTAGTACAACATCAGACCCACACAGTATCTTAGTATATCATCAGACCACATAGAATCTTAGTACTTCTTCAGACCCACATAAGATCCTAGTGCATCGTCATACCCACTCATGATCCTAGTAATGCATAAACCCTCACAGGATCTGGATACATCATCAGACATACATAGGATCCTAGTACTGCATCAGACCCACACCGGATCCTAGTACATTCTCAAACCCACACTAGATCTTAGAACATCTTCAAGACTAGCTATAGTGTTTCTGTACTAAGTGTGCTCATCTATTGGAGGGTTCACTCCTCAAGACATTGGTCGATACTCCAACATCCCCAAAGTCCGACGAAGATGTATCCCGAATGACCTCTATGTAATAGGGGTCTCAACTCAATAGACGGTGCATCAATCAGATGCCTGGTTTGTATGTTATTAGCCTTTTTTCCCTGAGGGCTCTATTGGATTCGTGCTCGATCCACCCCGACCATACACAAACTTTATCCAAGTCTCACATGGGTTATACCAAAAGTACCATCTCTCTCCAAGGTTTCCGGCACCATAGACGGTTTGTCAAATGGACACATGGTGCCAATGATATGGACAAAGAAACATATAGGGTCGAAATTGGTCCAGGTCCTCCCCAACCCGGCCCGACATGACCAGGTTGGGGTCGACCCAGCCAGCACTGGGTGGCCCGAACCGCGCTGGGCTGTCTGGCCAGGCCCCATGTGGGGGGGATCGCACGCCCCCCGCCCCAATCACTGAACATCTGATGGCCATTCAGGTGCCAGCTGCATGTGGGGCCTTCCCGGGTCCTGCCTGGTCCAGCTCGTCTAGTCAAAATGGCCACCCCTTGGCCTCCTAGCGGTGCATCGTGCACCACCCCTCCATGGCCAGCTGAATGTCGATCTCCATAAGCCTTCCGTCATGGCTCGACTGGCCGCGACCCCTTGCTCTGATGGTGGCACATCGTGTGCCTCCCCTCTGCGGCTGGCTCAGCCGACCACACTACTCCATCCACTGTGACCTTTTTCTCCAACAGAGGTGTGCGGTCGCGTCGCCGATGCTTCCATGGTCATCCATAGAACTGGATACCCTCTATCCACCATGTGTTCTCATCCTCTACATTCAGAATGGAAGAACTCTGCACAGGTTCTGTGTGGCTTTCCCATGAGGCAGCCACTACATTTCTCCACCGTGAAGAAAACAACAACCATGAAGAACAACAGAGGAATCGGGTTGTGTTCGTTTGGCCTGCACCCTCCGTATTTAATTGGTAGTAAGTGGATCAAGATTATTAATTCAACACAACCACGAAGAACAACAATACCCCTTCCTCAAAGGTTTTTTGTCGTTGGAAAGGAGGGGAGGACAGAAGTCGGATCATCGTTGTTGAAGATGTCCCACATTGTAGGGGAACGTTCTTCATTGGATAATATGGGGAGTTCATCATTGAAAAAGATGGTGCATTATTCATTGAAGAAGATCTTAATTGGGAGGTTTTCTTCGTTGGAGAGAATGTTCCCTTAAAAGGTATCCCCTTATCCTTTTCCAAACAAAAATCACCTCCAATGAATGAGGTGCCAATATAATTTAAATTATATTGATTAATTATGTTGTCATAATTAAAATGTTGACACATTTCAATATTTTCTAGTTGGCTCCAAAAATTAAATGGGGAGTTGGCCAAATTAATTAATGGGAGGTAGTCCAAGAGTTATCTCCCATTAATGGGGGTTCAGGTGGTCCCCACCCCTAGAATTTATTTTGGGTGGGTTTTATATTTCGGGTGGTCCCCACCTCCATAACCCATGTAGAGAGGTTTCAAAAAGAAAATAAAAATGTAAAACCTTTTATTTTTCTTATTCCATGAAAAATCATGAAAAATAACTTTCACCCTCGACCAACTACAGTCGGGGTGAAAGTCTCCTTAAGTGAATATCGGTGCTTCGAGTTCAACGGTGTCCTCAGATTTCAATTCTGATCAATGGTTCAAAATTTACAAATACAGGCTCTCACGTTTAATGATTGTACCAAAAAATGACCAGAAATCCTTTCTGGGCACACCGGGCCCCGAAATCATGCGCCGTCAATTTTTGCGGATCCGTAAAAATTCCCATATAATTAAAAAAACAATCATTGAATTTTTGGGTCTTTACATTATCCCCAACTCAGGGCTTTACATCCTAGTAATCCACAACTCAATCTATTGGAACTAGTGGGGGGGGGGGTGGGTACTGAGCACATATCTAAGCCTCCCGCTCCCATGTGCTCTCATGGAGGTTCCTCTGCTACCAACGAACATGCACCAGAGGTATCGACTTCCCAAGAAGGACCTGATGTTTTTGGTCCTCAATCTCTACTGGAACCTTCACAAATTTCACCCCATCATCGATGTCCAAATCTTCATGGTCGGTGACGTGGGTAGGATCATGAAGGAATCTCTTCAACTGGGATACATGGAAGATGTTGTGCACCCAGGGAAACTTAGGTGGAAGTTCTAGGTGGTAAGCCACCTCACCTACTCTGCTGAGGACCTAAAAAAGTCTCATGAACTTCAGAGATTACTTTCCACCCTGGAAAAATCTCCACAAACCACATTGAGGTGTGATCCATAGAAAGGCATGGTCACTGTCCTCTAACTCCAGATGTCTTTGTCTTTTTTCAGCATAAGAATTCTTTTTTCTCTTTGCAATCTTCATCTACTCTTGGTTTATCTACACATTCGTTGTGGTAACCCAAACCATCTCTAGTCCCACATGTACTGCCTCCCATGGGTCAGTCCATCACAAAGGTGATCGGCACGGTTGCTCATAGAACGCCTCAAAAAGTGCCATCCCAATGGTGGAGTGATAGCTGTTGTTGTATTAAAACTCCACTTAAGGAATGTGATCCTCCTAGTTGCGACCGAAGTCAAGGACGCAGGCACATAGCATGTCCTCAAGGGTCAGAATGGTCTGCTCATCCCAACCACCGGTCTGAGGATTGAAGGTAGTGCTCAAATGAAGCTGCATCCTGAAATCCTCCTATAGCCCATTCCACAGCTCGGAATTGAAACGTGTATAACGATTAGAAACAATCATCAAGGGTAATCCATGTAACCGAACAATCTTCTGGACAAAGAGGTGTCCCAAGCTCTCTAATGAACCCTGCTCTCTGATTGGTAGGAAGTGGGCCAACCTAGTCATTCGGTCAATGATCACCCAGATAGTATCACAACCTCTGGATGTTCGTCGACGTCCGATCACGATATCAATGGATATCCCATCCCACATCCACTCTGGGACCTCAAAAGGCTGAACCAAGCCTTCTGGTACCTGATGATCTGCCTTCATTAGCTGACTAGTGAGGCACCGAGAGACAAAATCTACTACTACATTCTTCTTTACCAACCACCAGTGATATCATCAGAGATCATGGTACATCTTCATCACAAATGGATGTACCGCTAGTGTCGATGTGTGGAACTCCCTCAACACTTCCTCCCGATGAGACACTGGTTCCATGGTACGTCCTCTAAAGAGGATGACGTGCTCCCCTCATTTATAAAATCATTTAGGTTCATATCTTATCGATATCTGAGCACGTCGAGTTTTGTAGTTAGTGTCCCCATTCTGCACCTTCCTGACTCACTGATGAAGTGTGGGAGTGACCGTAAGAGACTGAAGAAAAACTGCTCCATCTTGATTTACAAAGGATATCTGCAAAGTGGAATGATTCTCTGTCACCTCACCTAGCAGGTGTATACCAGATCTGTTTCTGAGTGTAGCTGCTACAATATTCCCTTTCCTAGGAGTATAGACTATATCAAAGTCAAAGTCCTTGAGGAACTCAATCCAACATTGTTGTCTCCGGTTCAGGTCCATCTGAGAGAAGATATATATGAGACTCTTGTGATCTGAGTAGACTGTAAAACGCTCTTCCATCAAGTAATGTCACCACATCATCAAGGAAAAGACCACTACTGCTAACTCCAGGTCATGGGTAGCATAGTTCTGCTCATTCCCTCTCAGTTGTTGAGAACTATATGTGATAATTTCTCTCTCTTGCGTCAATACACATCTGAGCCTGGTCCCTGATGCATCTTAGTAGACTACAGACCTTACGCCCTCCAATAGTAGCCTCAAGATGGAGGAACAAGTTATCCCCTTCCACAACTCTTGAACACTCCACTGACATCTCTCTAGCCAAACGAAGGGCCACCCCTTCTTCATCGGTGCTGATAAATGTGCTAAAAATCTGGTGAAATTTGGAAAAACCTCTGGTAGTAACCAGCCATACCCAAGAACCTTTGTACCTCTGTCACAATCCTAGGTGGCTCCTAAGCATGTACAATTTTAATCATCCCTGGATCCATCACAAATCTAGCCTCCGAGATGACGTGTCCCAGAAATAGAACCTTTTGAATCCAGAACAGTCACTTCAGGAGCTTACCAAAATGCTGGTTTTCTCAGAGTGTGTCTAGAAATATTTGAAAATTATAGGAATTATCCTCCTCAGTATTCGAGTAGATTATAATGTTATCGATGAATACTACTACAAAGTGATCAAGGTATGGCTGAAAGATCATGTTCATGAGTCCCATGAACACTGCTGGAGCATTGGCCACACCGAACGGCATGACCAAAATATCATAATGGCCATACCTAAATCTGAAATCCATCTTTTGAACATCCTCATCTAACACTCTAAGATGGTGATAGCCTGATCTGAGGACTATCTTTGAGAACCACCGTGGTCCCATCAACTGATCAATGAGGTCGTCAATCCTAGAGAGTGGGTACTTGTTCTTCAAGACCATCAGATTCTGGTGCCGATAGTCAACGCAAAGCCTCAAGCTCGCATCAACCTTCTTAGTGAACAAAATCAGGGATGCCCAAGGAGAAAAAATGGGCCAGATGAACCATTTTCCCTGTAAGTCCTCCAGCTGTACCTGCATCTCACAAAGCTCCGCGGGAGCCATCTCATAAAATTTTGTGGATATTGGTATCTTTTCGGATTACAAGTCACTGAAAAAGTCCACATCTCTATGAAGAGGTAGAATCATAACATCATCATGGAAAACATCTGGGTATTAGTCCACCACTATAGGATTGCTCAAACTCTACACATCAACCGCTCCGAGGGTAAGGCTAGACAACTAATGAGTGATTGGCTGCACTTTTCTCCAAGTAAGTCCATTCTGTGCTGCAAAGGCTCCCTTCTCACCAGTGAAGGTAAACCGGGGTCCCATCAATGTGGACACACCAAACTGTGTACTTAATAAATTGAATTTGAGAATGGACTGTAGACAACAAGTCCCGAACCAAGATGATGTCATAAGGCCTCGATGCCGCTAATAGAAGATCCCAGCCGAAGTTCTTTCCTTCTAGAGTATGCTCACAATATCGACACCCATGTGTAATTATTGAATCCGATCCTGTAGGAGTCTCTAGAAGTAATGATCGAGCCAACGGCTCTCTTAGAATCTCTGAGATCCGAACAAGGGCAGTGGAAATAAAAGAATGATTGGAACCTTTTTCTATAAGTTCTTTAGTTAAGATGGTGTAGACACATATCGTACCTCATACCATCTCCAATGTACCATGGTAGTAGGCCTAAGCTACCTGGATCTATGCTCTCACATGTCCACCTCTACCCTATGGTCGGGGTGGGCCACCTGGTGACACTGGCGGTAGCATCTGGAATCATCGCCCACTGCCAACTGCACGACCAACTCCTCTACCACATCCTCCTACTCCCTAAGGACATCCTCAGTCAAATTTATATCTCTTCATGGGCGGTCCTTCAACCATCTATTGATTCTTCGTACGGCGGGTCAGACAGTCACGAGCCATGTCACCCTACCTGCCACATGTGAAACATTACCTATTCCTCGCATGACTGACTTTGTCTCATGTGCCCTACACAACCGATCCTAAGTCAAGCGGTCATCCACCTATAGGTATGGTCCTCTTGTACCTCTTTCATGTATATCTGCTACTAGCTATAGAATACTTCACTATGTGACGTCCGATGATGGGTCTCGCTGCTGGTGACTACTTAGCAAGAAAACTCTCCATTAAGAGGTCTCGCTCTAACACCCCTGCATGCGTTAGAATGCTGATAGAAATCATTGAAACCCTGATATCCATCCTGAGTCCCTACTCAAAGGTCTATTCCCTAAAGAACAAGTCACATACCATATCAGTGGAGTAGCATGATAGGCTGCTGAACCTCAATGTGTACTGATCCAAAATCATACTACCCTACTGCAGATGAAGAAGCTCATGTATGTGCACTGCGTGAAGAGTTGCTGGGATAAACTATGCCTGAAACAGGATTTCAAAGTCTCCCTGGAGTAGTGATGCCTTGTCTTGAACCTAGAGCATCAATCTCCACCAACTGCCTTCTATTTTTTGTAGAAGCCTGGTGGCATGTATCACCATAAGATCAGCTGATGTCCCTACTAGTCGAAAGACTCTCACCAACACCTCCAACCAATCCTCATCTGCATGTGGGTCCATCCATCCTCTGATACTATGTGGCCTTTGGCACTGGAACTCGTGCAATGCTCTGAAGTGGCATGCATCCATTGCTGCTAGGGCGGGTGGTATCAATGTATGAATGTGTAATGGTACCGCTATTGCCTCCGCTGGTGCCTCTACTAGAAGAGGGACCCGTCCTGAGGCATCGTTGCTTGATGGTCTATCAGTGTTAACTATACCCGAAACCCTAGATGGCTTTCTATGTGGAGGCATCCTGAAAAGAAACAGGTGTTCCATAGTCAAAAATTTATACCTGGTGAGTTGAATTAAATAGGTCACAAAGAAAACTATTGAAAACACACATGAAATTAGTTTTTTCATCCACTAAGTTGGAACTCAGATGTCAGGGTCCTGGTGTATGGATACGCGAGCCGGTACACCAATTCAATATTATTTAAACTGATAAACACACTTATAAAACTTAACACTATTAATGTTAAAAATTTCATAGTCCTATGTTCTACGGTAGAACCTCCCTTTTGATACCAATTTGTTATGACCCATCCCCAGGGTCTCGTGCCATGAATACCCCAAGCCCGCCTTCCATAGGCAAGGGGATGATGACTAGCACCGAAAGGCGTATTACCTAAAATTGGGAAGGCATTTCCTTTATAACCTGTAAACACATGCATCCAATCACACATCAAGATATGAAAAAAAAACTATATAGTAAAAGGAGTGTTTATAGTAAGAAAAAGGGGCCAGAATACAAGCCCAACTAGAAAGTAAAAGGGAAACTAAAAAGTACATGTAAACTGAACAACTCCTATGAACACCTTCCAAGGATCCTACCTGAAGGGTGGATACAATTCTCATATGGTCGTCTATGTGGTACACCTCGTCTAATGTCCACCTATGAACTACCTCCAGTCCCGGTATCCTCGTCCTCAGTCAGCGCTATTCGTCGTCTGCACCAATCATAACAAGATGTGGGCATAGGCCGCCCATGGTTGAGTATAAATATACTCAGTAGGGACCATGAGACCCTTAAAGATCTCACAAAAATCAACAATGGATAAACCACAAAGAATATAATCAACTGAAAACCTTACATAGGTATATGCCCATACATATACCTAAGGTATCACGTAAACCGATCTCAATAATGAAGAAACACAAGGTCGAACTCAAAAACCCAAAGCTCAATTGTTCCACAAAGTAAGGAATACCATGAAGGTAAGTACCACATAGGTACACCGCACTGAAGAATACCACCAAGGCATTACTACGAAGGAATGTGCCACACATGTACGGACTCAGCTCACACCAGGAATATCTAAGATACAGTAGTAGAGATGATTAGATGGGACTATCAAATCATCATACTCTATTAAGAGGCAGCCTCATGAAGGATCATAAATCATAGACCCACACAGAATCCTACTACATCATTTGTCCCACATTGGATCCTAGTATAGAATAAGACCCACACAGGATCATAGTACATCGTCAGACCCACACATGATCCTAGTACTGCATCAGACCCACACAGGATCCTAGTACATCGTCAGATCGACACAGGATCCTAGTACTCCATCAGACCCACATAGGATCGTAGTACATCTTCAGACCGACACAGGATCCTAGTACTCCAACAGACCCACACATGATTCTAGTACATCGTCAGACCCAAACAAGATCCTAGTAGATCATCATAGCCAGCTATAGTGTTTCCATACTAAGCTTTCTCATCTATGGGAGGGTCCTCTCCTCAATCCATTGTTCAATACTCCGAATACCATGAAGTCCCATGAACAGGTATCCCAAAATACCTCTATGTAATAGGTGTTTCAACGCTATAGACGGTTGGTCAATCAGATGCTCGGTCTGTAAGTTATTAGCCTTTTAGTCCCGAGGGCCTGGTTGGATTCATGCTCGATCCAACCCGACCATACCCCAACATTATCAAAAAATCATGTGAGTACTCCCAAAAGGATATTGTCACTCCAAGGTTTCTGGAACCATAGACGATTTTTCAAATGGACACCCAATGCCAATGTTTTGGCTAAAACAACGTATAGGTTCAAAATAGGTCTCGGTCCGGTCCAACCCGGCCAGACTCGACCTGGGCCGACCCGACTCCGTTCAGGTTGACCAGGCTCGTTGGGTGTCCTAACCCGCATTGGGTGGCTTTTCCAGGTGTCCCGGCCTGCCAGCATGCGGGGGGGGGGGGGGGGGGGGGGGGATCGCGTGCCCCCTTCCCCAATCACCGAACGGTCGAAGGCCGTTCAGTCGCCAGCTGCACGTGGGACCCGCAGAAGTCCTGCTTCGTCTAGCTCGGCCGACCAAAATGCCCAACTCCTTGACCTCTTGGGGGGGGGGATCATGCACCGCCCCTCCGTGGCAAGCCAAACACTGGGAGCCTTTCACCATCTATTACGGCTAGGCGGGCCACAACCCCTTTCTCCAACGACGACGCGTCGTGTGCCGCACCTCCAGAGCTGGCTCAGTCGGCCACCCTCCTTCATATTTCACGGCCATGTGGGCCATGACCTTTTCCTATGATGGGGGTGCGTCGTCACACCACCCATGCTTGTCCAGGTGACCGTATAACAGGCCGCCCTCTAATCTCTGTGCGTTCTCTTCCTCTACGGAAAGCACAGACGCGCGCCGCCTTGTTTCTGTGCGGCTAGCCCAAGAGGCAGCCTCCACTTTTCTCTGCCACAAAGAACAATAAAACCAAGAAGAATAGCGGAGGAATCAGGCCATGTTCGTTCTGCTAGCATCCTCTACATTAAATCGGTAGCATGCAGATCAAGAAGATTTATTTAACGCAACCAAGAAGAACAATAAAACCCCTACCTCGAAGGTTTATTGTCATTGGTGAGGAGGGGAGGACAGATTTAAGTTCAACATTGTTGAAGACATCCCACGTAGAAGGTGGTGCATTTTTCATTGGAGATGATGGTGAGTTCTTGGTTGAAGAATATGGTGCATTATTTGTTGAATAAGATCTTCATTGGTGGGTTTTTTTCATTGGAGAGAATGTTCATCTACAAGTTCTCCCATTCTCTTTTTCCAACAAAAAGTCCCCTATAAAGAATTAGGTGCCAATATAATTTAAATTAAGAATATTAATTTTGTTGGCACAAATAAAATGCTAACACATTTCATTAATTTTTAGTTGGATCCAAAAATTAAATGGTGAGTTGGATTATTTTATTTAGGGGAGGAAGTCCAAGAGTTATCTCCCATTAACGGGGGTTTGGGTGGTCCCCAACACTAGAATTTAATTTGGTGGGGTTTTGTAGTATGGGTGTTCCCCAAATCCATAACTCATTAGAGATTTTTCAAAAATAAAATTAAAAATGTTAAACATTTTATTTTTCTTATTCCATGAAAAATCACGAAAACTAACTTTCACCCATGACCAACTGTAGTCGGGGTGAAAGTATCCTTAAAAGAATATTGGCACTGCGAGTTCAATGGTGTCCTCATATTTCAATTACAAGCACCAGTTCAAATTTTTCAAAAACCCACTCACATGTTTACTGAATATACACAAAACAAATGTTCAAAGATTTATTTTGGGCACACCCGGCCTTGGAATCACGTGCCATCAATTTTCACGGACTCGTAAAAATTCCATTATAATTAAAAACAATTACATGGAATTTCTAGGTATATAAAAATGCTATATGAAAATTATATGTACATTGTATGTTTTAAAATGTAATTTGGTTTTCAAGTATGTACATAGTTTACCAATAAGAAAAAATATCTGGTCCTTTGGGATTTTATTCCTTGTAATCATGGAAATGTAATAAATTAAGACCCTAGCTCTAGGATTCTAGGGTTGGGGCATTAAAAATATCATAACGATATATCATGAATGGAAGATCTCCAAAATAAGGATTTCTATATAGTAAATTATGATAAAAACCCAAATTCAATAACCCTAACATTACCAACAACTGTATTATCATGAAATATCTACCTAGTTGATAAAGAAAAAATATTGTGTTTACTACCAAAAAAGGGGCGGTGAACCAACACCACAAAATCCTACACTACCAAGGTACCCATCTATAATTAAATCTCATTGACTACAACAAATAATTATTAAATAGCCATTGCCCTATTGAGCTTATAATTTTCCACCCCAACAACATCTTCAAAAAAACTCCACTGCAGATGCAACAATAATCATTATTTCAGGAATAAAATATTTAAAACATTTTCACCCAATTTTTCACAAGAAAAATCATGGGAATACCTCCCATGAAATTAATATGTGTAATCAAAGTGTCCCCCTCTGAAAGGGTGACAACCAAGTGGGACTAATCTCAAAGAATCTATAAAACTAAAACCATTTACATTTCCTAGTTATACTAAGACAATTATTAGAGAGGAGGCTAAACAAATACTTAATAGGAGTGAAAAAATATGTACTTTTTATAATACATGAATATATGAAGTGAATAATCTAGAGGAACCTAAAATACAGAAAAAATCAATCATAAGTCACACAAAACTTGTGAAGATAAATATCTTGAGGTATAACAAACTGGAGAAGCTCTAAGATATGAGAAACCTAAAAATGTAATATATTTTTTTCTCTCCACCAACATACAAGCCCCCTATTTCAATTATTGAATGAATGAGACAAGGTAAGATAGATAGTAAATACAAATATTTTATACATGTTTATATATTTATACAAAAACATCCTTGTTGTACAAGACATCTCTAAGATGATTTCTTTTAAAAATATTTTGAAGTAGTCCCTCTCCAAAAAATGAAAATTGATGACTTGGGAATCATCTACTTTAATGAATAATTATTTTTAAGTCATTCAACTGGTGTTCCAAACAAAGATTTCAGACCCTAAAATAATAACTATTCTATTCAATGTCAAAGTATATGAACTTAGAAATTTATTGTGAGACCTCATTGATTGTATCAATCTCATTCATACAAGTGTATTAAAAAAGTTAAGGATTAATGATTTTAAACCAAAAATTATTTCACCTGAACTGGATTACCAATCATTTAAGTACCCTAAAAGACTTCTCGATGATTATTTTTTCAGAGTTTCTAAATTTTTATTCATTCTGATTTACTTATCATGGATATAGAGGCAGAAAGAGAGGTCGTTATCATTATAAGGATACCTTATTTGGACACTGGAAAGACATTGATTGATGTGAATTTGTTAATGATTATTTTTATAGATGGTGATGAACAAGTAGTGTTCAATTTAGTAAACACTCATAGATAGTGTGGAAATTTATATGACTATCAAAAATTCTTTATTTCCAACAAATATTGTCATTAAATAACTATTGAGAATGGTAGAGAGAACACGTATCCTTATAAATAGGTGTGTATTGATTAGAAAGAAATTAATTATAGTCAACATCTAATGAGGGATATTGTTCCATGATTCATAACCTTAGTCACAAATCCACTACTGTTAGAATTGAATCCTCTACCAAACACATTAATGTACTATTTCATGGAAAACTGTTGTGCATTTCACGTTATCATCATTTCAGAGTTGAATCAATTGTAATATGATAAAACATTTTATGTCATGAAAATGTATAAAAACTCAAATCCATGGTGTGTGGATGATAGTAAGGGTATCTGTACTAGGATTTTCACCCACAAAATTTAATTATAGGAAGGTGATAAAGAAAAACATAAACTCTATAAGTGAAATGATAGTCTAACAATTTCCATCTCTATCAACCAGTGGGTGAGTATGCTTCCTATCATCAGAATGAAAGGAGGATTGACTGTTATTAAAAAAGTGATTTAGATTTAATATTAATTGAATGCACTGCTGGAATACGAGTATGTGTTGACTATTTAAATATTAATGTTATGACTCTAAAAGACCATTTTCCACTCACATTGATGGACCACATACATGATAACCAATTTTATTATAAATTTTATTTTTTATGGTTAGATATTATGGCTAAAATAAAATTTTAATTGATATAGTATATTTTATAATAAACACATTCACATGTAATTTTTGAATACTTTCCTATCAAATGATTTCATTTGTAATGTAAAACACTTTGTAGAAATTTTTGTGGTGTATGGAAAACATTTTATATGATTGGAAAGAGAATTTTTATATTGTTTCATGAATGATATATCCATATTTGGATAATCATTTAAATTATACCTATGAAATATAGATAGAGGTATGTAATTATATTCAGATAATAACCTAGTGTTTAATTGGGAAAAATGAAATTTTATAGTCCTAGGATGAATAGTAAACTGACAAAAAAAGTACAATGAATGTAATTGAATTTGATTCGACAAAAATCATGTTCATTAAAGCTTTACCTGAACTAGAAGTAATGAAGGGAATATGGTGTTTTTTGGGCCACAAAAGAGTTAATCACCAAATATTCCATGATATTTTAATAATTTCCCATCCATTAGAATAACTATTATATAATAAAACCATATTTTATTTCATTAAAGAGATCCATTCGGCATTCAACACTCTAAAAAAAACATTGGTGGATGGTCCAATCATAGTTTCACCCAATTAAGATAAGGACATTGAAATGATGTGTGATGTTTGTGATTTCAATAGGGGAACTACTTTATGAATGTGGGATGAAAAAATCATCCACAGCTTCTGTTATAATATCCATACCCTAAAGGAATATATGTTCAACTATAAGGCCACTGAGAAGGATTTGTTGGATGTAGTATTTGGAATAGAAAATTTTTTATCATGCCTCACGCTTTCCAATGTTGTGGTGCATATAGATCATATATCTCTAAAATAAATTTTAACAAAAAATGATACCAAAAGATATAAAACAAGGTGGATCATATTTTTAAAATAATTTCACATAGGAAAAATAAATATTAAGTGGACAGAAAACCCCACTGAAAAAAATTTAGCTTGACTTGAACTAAAAATTAATGAGGATGACTAAAATTTGAGTATTGAAAATTATTTCCTCAAAGAACCACTTCTAAATATAATTAGTAAATTTTTTTGTAGTTTTCTATTTTTGAAAACTATATTTCCATGGTATCCCTTAACCCAAACATCTCATATTAGTAGTGTAATAAATTCTTGTTCTATTCTTATGTTATTAATGGTATGAGAAACTATTATTTAGTTGTTACGTAGATTGATTGATGTGATGTAAAATCACAAAAGATAAAACTCAAAGAATGCATGAAATGAATCACACATTGCATGTTAGAGGAAATTATCATACAGAAAACACCATGGATAAGATGTTAAAGAGATAGATATTTTGTCTCACACTCCATTGGGATTGGAGGAGATTTATAATGATATGTTATTGATGCTAGTGGATGGAAACAATGTTAAAATTAAATATAATAAATAAAACTCTATACTTGATTTCAGTAAGGAACAATGTATAGGAAATTAATTTCATGGTCCCATACCCAATTTATTATGAAATTTATTAAGTCATAGTTTTCATGTACTTATTTTGAAAGTGGGTATAGGTTAATTCCAACACCAATGAAACACCTGAGGTGGTTATGGATTTTTAAGGTAAAAAATTTCATTTGAATTTTTTTCCCATTTACTCATTATTGATCAAAGAATTCAATTTATGAATAACTTATAAAAAATATTTCCTTAAAAATATGGTATTAGACACAACACTAGAAATTCCTATCACCCATAGACTAATTGGAATGATGGATTGTCTAGTCAAGAGATCAAGCTAATTCTGGAAAATATATTATGTACAATTAGTAAAGAATGAAGTCAAAAATTCGAAGATATACTTTGATAATATCACATATCATATAAAATAACAACCAAAAATACTATATAATATCTATTTATGGAATGAAGTAACAAATACAGGTGGAATTTGAGAATCACCCATATTAGAAAATAAAAATACTAATCCATGATGCTAAAAATGATGGGAAATTAATGTTATTGTAAATGAATGATATGGAATATAATATATGTGGAAAAAACTATAATACATTATTTTATAAGTAAAAAAATAGTGAAATTATATAACCAATTAAATTTAGGATGGGTTTTTAAACATAGGGACACATATCTACTCTTTAAATCCATTCCAAAATTGTTTTATTGGAAATTGGAATACTGATGGTCATTCTATTTTGATGTTTTCAATCTTTTCCTCTATGGGATGATTGGAATAAAAAGAGGAAAAGGACCAAAAATTAAGTTTAATGAGCCAATATAAAAAATATATCAAGATCCATTTCTAGATTGGTGTATTTATTCATTAAATTTCAGTTGACTCGGTGGTTTTCAATCTATAAAAATAAACAAATTGGTGATTGGGTGTAAATCTATGTTAGGTTACATAGGTGATAGAATCTATTTAATTATTAAAAAGGCTCTATGAGGTTCTTGTAAAACATTTGTGAAAATTGGATAACACATGTCAGGAAAATATTATATGATGTGAATCTATTAGGGTCAGAAAAAATCCTTTCATGTGTTTTTATATTAGGAAAATCATATGATTTTGTTAAATGATAAGAATAGAGCTTATAGTATACCACACAACTTCCCTCCTTCCGTCGACCTCTCCCCCCTCACCACTTCTGTGTGTGTTGTGATCTATCATCCTCTTCTATTCCATTAATCATTTATTAGTAAAACATATATCATGTTCTCATCACTTCCCTACTCGTTCATTTTCTCTATAATGGACTACCTAAAAACCATTAGTGCCTTTTCCTCCATGTGTGTTACAATGAAAAATAATCATCCCCCACCCGAGAATTTGGAGCATGCTCCACCACCACCACTATTGCATCCCATTTCATCATTACCGACATCTAGTTGAACTACTCTCACAACCTCAAGCTAACCCTAAAATTAATTGATCAAATAATAAATCATTACATAACACATGAACCTGCACCCCTACCTCCAATCTTTAGTGCTATAGAAGCATGTTTTCTTGGTCAATGTTCAGTCCAAGCCCATGAAGACCAAAAATAATCTCAATCTTGAAACCAAAGAGAATATTCTAATACATTAGAATAACTTATAGATCATTGTATGTATTATAATTTTGAACCTAAATGAGGTATGTGAGGTGACACAATCGGAGTTATTCATGTTAATTCTATCCATGACGCATATTAATTTTGTGTACATCACCTTTACTCTCAATTTATTGTCCTAGGATGCCACATTGGGAGACTTCAGTGTTAGAATATGAATTTATACAACATATTATGTAGAATTCACAGCACATGATTCATTTCAGTTTGATCAAAACATGTTATACACACTATAGAGATTGGATTTAATAATACAAGACCCATTTACCTTCTATGATCATTGTATAGGTAAGAGTACCTAGCTATAAGGTTACACCTCAAATAGAGTACATTGACCACTCAACAATTATTTGATGGATAAAGGATATTCTAAAGTGGGAATCAGTCATATTAAGGTGATCATTTTAGCCTCTTCCATGGGATGCACTAACGTTAACAATTGATTTTTAGTTATCACGCCATTACAAGTCCAAATCATGGAGGAATCATACTACATTATTTGGGGAAACATCAGTACACATCTTGAACACCATCAATGTTCCTTCAACACCACAAAACCCCTTTCATCTATTGTGATTATGGAGTACATGAATCTCTTACTACTATAAAAGGTGGAGTTTTTCTAGATTATTTGGGGGTTATATAATTATCCCCCATGAGTTTGTTGTGGTGGCTAATTAGGAGCCATATACTCAGGATCTTACTCACGGGGCCATAGCTCTAGAATCTACCAGGTTTATTCTTATTTAAGTCTTCTATTATAGCTCCCCTATCTTCCACCTATTGACCACCCCTAACCAATATTCACCTAACCCACCATTCATTTTTTTGGAATCTACTATGTTTTATAGTGAATTTTTGAGAAACAAAGGTGGATTTACCAAAGTTTTAGTATCTCCTTCACTAATCCCTTTGTTAACCACAGCTACCCCACATCAATCCCTAATATCTACCCACCAATAATTTACTTCCATTAACCTACTTAGAAAACCATTAACACCCCATCATCCAACCATTTTAAAATTATTTCAAATCATACACACCTTGATACCTATCAATAGTTTTTGATGAAGTAGGATCAACGAGTCCAGGGACTCACCCCACCTTCTAAATTTGTTATGCAACTCTTAGATCCCACTACATAATATTAGGACCTAGTATGGATCGAAACCTCCTATTAACTTATAATGACCGATATCAAGACAAAGAGAGTGTAAATGTCCATGGTGGTCAATTGACCCACCTCTACCTCCATATAAAACTTAAGCATGGTATGGTTGAATTAGAAACCCACTGCAAGGGAGGGGGAATTTAATGAAAATATTTTCGATTATTCCATAATTATTTTGTCTTTTCCATGTATAATCCACCACCAATGTACTATGTTTTTTGGTGTCTTATTTTGTACAAATTTTATTTTAGGTTAACCATTTTATCATTAATTTAATCTAGTGGATTAGATATTTTTTCCTAATAGGGATTTGTTCCATTGAAAATATTATTTATGAATTAAGTTATCAATTTCTTGACCTACAACATATTCCATAGTTTTTAATGAGTCTATTAGACTACCTAATGTCCCCCTCCTGAATTATTTACTCATGTAGGTGACATACATAGACTACTCTATGAGATTCATCCCTATATAATTTAGGAGTTCCCTCCACAGCCTACATGGATGCTCCACCTACAATATGAGATCTTATATAGACCCATTACTGAGGTGGTAAACCCCAAAAAGTCTCCCATGCGATCAAGGATACAAAATAAGTTCTAATATGTTGTAGAGAAAACAAGATCTAATGGACCCCATCACCTGATATTTTTGCATTTATCCTTATGATTATGTTTATATTAGCCCTTTGTGGTTGGAAACCCATATATTTTTGTTTCTAATTATAATTTCAGATTCTACATTTATTATTATGATTTTTTGGTTTATGTTTTTATCATTTTTAATATTCTCTTCTCACTTTGATAAGAATTTCTCTTCATTTTTACTAATGTGTAAACCTTATTCCATACTTCTTGCATTTTGGTCCTATATTTTTTATGATTTATTATCTAATATAGGTATATTTCATTCTATAATTTTTTTTGGAATTCCACATGTTCTTTAGATATCCATAATTTCCCCACATGGCACAAACTTCAATATAGGGATATCTCGATTCAATAATATAAATTTCATAAATTACCTCCTTAGTTTGTATATTTCTTATAGCTTTATCTCCTCTTTAACATTCCACAATAATGAAAAAAATGTTTCATTTTCAATATGGGGAATAAATTGCTAAGAAATACTGTGTTTAATCTTGGATTATTTCCTATTTTCATGATTATAAGAATAATTTTTCATTTCAATCATACTCTAAACTGAAATTAATTAGAACTAATTAATAAAACATAAATAACTTTTTTAAAATGTTAAAATATATTTTAGGTATTTCTTATAATTTTAGAATGATTATAGAGTTAACAAATTTAGAAATATTTCGTATTTCATAAAATTTATTTTTATTGAACTATTGTGGGTTCTTATTACCTAAGTGATTTCCCATGTTTTTTGTTTAATTTATCAAGAAGAATCTGGATCTACATTGTTATATTTGTTTCTAAGTATATTTCATGTGAGATAATAGGGGCATGATAACCTATAATATATTGGATTGGAATTTTTTAGGCTATATATGAATAAATAAATTCAGTAAATGATTGATTCTTTCTTTTTTTTCATCCATTTATCATAATACCACTAATATATTTATCCTTCCTAAAACCATAAAAAATTTGAATGGACTTATAGGGATTGAACTATTTTGTAAAAATATTTTACCCCTTCCTACCGTACACGTGATATAATTTCATGATTTTCATTTCAAAAAGTGAGGGGGATTATAATTACCATTAGATATTGTATTCATACCATCAATGAGATTTTTGGTGAAATTTCCACCTTATCTATTGTAGGTGGTCTATAGTTATCCTGATATATCATTCCAGATTTCCAAATTTTAAAAAATGTATAAATAAAAATTGTAAAAAAATATTGGATTCATATTATGAAGGTCAACATTCACTATTAATAGACTGATGAATATTATGATTGATCATGCATGGGTATGTAATGGATTAGAGATCATTCCTGGAAATGAATTTCAAATATTGTTGGAAAATAATAGACATGATAATTTCATTGATCTTTTATGATAGATCCATAGACCATCCATTCCATTTATGGGACTTTGGTGATGCCACTTTGTAGATGATGTTTTAATTACTTGACTCTGAATGATCATGTATAATACATGAGATTATTCCATGTATTTAGAGTTTTATTTTAATAATATACCCATCTAAACTCATCCACGGAGTCATTTGAATCATAATGATGAAGCCGTAATAATTAATTTTTTGTTTTAATTTTTGAAGTGGGGATGTTAAAATCAAATAAATAATATGTTTAGGTATATGTATTCAAGGCATGAATATAACTCATGATTATATTAACCTTAATTAAATAGAGAAAATTCACATGATTTATAATTATAATACGGTATTGAGTGTGAGGAATAGTTTAAATATTGTAAAAAATAGTATAATGGAACTTCATAAAAACATAACCATGATGCATGAATGATTTTTTCTATAGAGGTGATTGTAGAGTGCTTGATTATTTTCTAACACATAGTTTTATTTTTTTGGTTTAATGAATGTTTCCTATTTAAGAAATGATTCCTTAAAAATCCTTATTTTGATTACATTTTCCTGAGGAAATGTAATTGTTCACGTGTGGTTGAATTTAATAAGATAAACATATATATTTTTTGGATATATATTTTTAAGAAACACTCATTCTTCAATTGAAAATCCATTAGGGGGTTATTGTTTTTCATGGAAATAAGAATGCAGTTTTCAAAATAAGATCATCTATAATTTTAGAAATTTTAGATTTTAAAATTCATGAATCATGTTCACAATCTAATATACTAAACCATTAGACTCATTTATCCCAGTTTCCAACCCATGGCACCAATATAAGATTTGAATACTCTAGAAATAGTAATAATATACGTGGAAATATTACATGATGTGATTGTTTTTTATTATGATCCCACTAAAGAATCATTACCTAAAAACAGTGAGATAAAAGACGTCTTGGGATTTTTATGGATAAGAGTATTCACGATGAATTTACATTACATGGGACTAATTTTTTTGTTTAAGAATATTTTTAAAAAAATATAATTATGTGATTCCTTTTCATGTAGTGATATACTCATTCATTTTATGCATCTAGTTCTCCATGAGATAAAAAATTAAAGATGATCACACATTCATATTACTTGATTATTTCATCCTTGTAGCTATATAGTCATAAGTATCTTCCATTCCATTCATGATTTTACCTTTCCTTTTGTTGATATATATCATTGGATGTCATTTGGATTTATTTTTCATGCTCCAATTTTGTTTCAATTAAAATTTTTGTTTCAACCATATTTAATATGTTTTATTTCATATTCCACAATTTCGGTAAGACTTTTATTTTTTTAATACACTAAATAATTTATTTCATTAATAAAAATTTCTTAATAAATATATAATTCATGTTTTTGATTTCTCTTTAATCTAATACTATTTTTATAGTGAATAAAGAATCCTATATGATTAGGGGAATACACTATGGGTGTTTTGAACCTTTTTAATCCTTAAATAACATTGCAGGTAACCCTATTTTTAGTAATTAGGTGATGAATTATTATTAACAACATTCTATTTAACAACCATGATCCAAGGAATTACAATAGTTAGACCCTAACGTAGTTGTATATGGGTAGGCATAGACCAATAGCATGAGATAGTTTATTCTCTCACATATGAGATTGTCACACCAAGATTTTTGAATAACATTAGCCAATAGAGTAATTTATATATTAGGAAGATGAAATTAATTTGACCAATTCCAATTGGTAACCTCTGCATTGCTTTGCATCCTAGAGCATAGGACTGTCCCATGCTATATTTTTTGATTTTTTTTAAATCGATAGAATCAAACTTGATCCCTATTCTCCTCATAAATTAAAACATTACAATGCAAGACATAGTTATCCAAACCTACAAGAGTCTCATGAGGAAACAATATGTCATGTTCTAATAATAAGGTCACTAGTTTTACTAGCTTATCCCTTTAGGATCGACCTTGTGCTTCCACTATGCTACGCCCTTGTAGCTTGTGTAATTTGTGGCATTATGCTTTTCTAGACCGATCAAATTCCATTCCTAATCATCAACGCAACAAATTCCTAGAACCCATTAATAATATAAATATTAGTATAAAAACATCTTACCAAAATACTTAGTTTCAACCTATGTTAACCCAATTTACAATTGAGAGTGGTAATAAATTATAGCATGGTTACTATTTATATTCCATAAAAATTAAAGGGTCATTTTTATTAAAAATTGGTCCTCTTAATTCTAAATATTGATTCCATTTTTTAACATTAAATTTCTATAACTTGAATAAATAAAATTTAAAATAATCACGTAAAACCTGATGAAAACCATTTTTAGGAAGTTACATTTTATGAAAATGAGTGGGTTTTTTAAAATCTAATGGCTTCAAAAAATAATTTGATGATAGTTGAAAAATGTTATTGAATATATAATATATAAATTTTATTAGAATTATTCAAAAATAAAAATTTATTTCACATATTACGATAAAACACTTTGTGTTCATAAGAATAGTTTTTAGAAAATAATCTATTTTAATTTCAAATAATGTGTTTTTAAATTATAATTAGTTTATAACCAGGGAATAAGTTTTAAAGATATGTAAAATAATTTTTTTTAAAAATTTAGTTAGTAATAATCATAAACCCTAATACTATGTGTAGGAAAGTACTATCCCATTAAATAATAATTGTTTAATATTTTATCATTCTTCGTTCAAAATCAAAGTTGTGTGCATTGAAATATATCAATGAAATTAAATTTATCTGAAATAAAGTACATCATGTAACATTAAATTGTGACATAAAACTATAAAATTCATTTTGGCCTCATAATTCCATGTTACTAATAAAAATAAACATGGATACATTTTATTAATTACACCCTCATATACCCAGGTAGCTTATTTTAATTTGACATTCTACCAGAGAACCTTAAATTTTATGTAGTATTGTTCCCAAGAACATTACTCTGTGATCCAAGATTTCATCTAGTTTATATTAATAGTAATTATCATGATATATTGCTATGACTTTAATGTTTAGTATATTGGTAGATCAAATGTGTACATCCTTAGGAGAGATACATTGAACATATTGTGAATTTAGCAGAGTATTTATTGATGTGACAGGTAATAAGATACCATACATAATCAATAGATAATATCATATGGGCTAGCTTACCTTGGTTAAACTTCTATTTTTACATAAATCTCATGACCTTCTTCCATGGATAACTTCACTAGAATACATTTTCACCAACATTGAATTCCATATTTCACAAATGATATTTATCATGAAATTTTTATCTACACTGAGAATACATGATATATTACAAAATTTATTTGACTTTATCTTCCATTTATATGGATATCACTTGTGTAAATAGATTTCATTATAAAACATTATTCAATACATTTGATTTATACACTTCCTTGAAAGTAAGGATTCACAAGAATCCATATGAATGCTCTACTGAAAGGTATTTTTATATAAAAATTTTAAAAGTAGAAGGTACTGATATCAAAAACCTTTTAAATACCAATAAAATGATCTCAATACATCCTATATGTTTTGAATAGTTCTATCTTCTAAACCATATGTCTATGGATAATATTTCATACTGAAACAAAACTCTATATCTAGATCATATTGAATATTTCCATAGAATATTGATGTCCATCTTAGATCCATATCAGATATAATAGAATAAAGAACTTCTTGTATCTATAAATATTCTTTAATATATATTATAGAAATATGATCAAGAGAAAAATCTTCTATGAAAGAAATTATGTATTCTAACAGTGTAAAGCGATAAAGTAAAACCCAAAAAGAATTATATACATTATATATTCTATAGTGTCATATGATGAAATTCACTGGAGATCTTTTTTCTCATTATAATTCTCGAAATTGTATTGTTTTTAATATTACCTTATGGATATTTATCTCAACCTTATCTTACTGAATTACCATGCACGATGTTACATACATTGCAACTTTTCCCTTCATGATATCACACCAAAATCAATATTTCAAATTAATATTCATATTTTTACTCCCATTATGAATATATAATGAGGAACTATGGGCATAAAAAAATATGTTCTTAAAACATTTCATTTATTTAACACATTAAATGTTCCTAAAAATTTTAATTTTATTACTATCAAAATTTAATTAAGGAAGATTTATGATCTTCTTTTGGAGACCCACACTTTCCATCTGTTCCACATTAATCATATCAAGTGAAGATTATTGAACACTAATTTTGTAAAGATAATAAATCTCTATATATTTCATATTTCTATAAACATAAATTAAAAAATAATAAATATTGTGTATTTTAGTGATCATCATAATAGATTAGTATAATATCCCAAGACCCACACTTCTAAATCTGATGTTAAATTCCTAACATTACATTTCAGGATCTAATGCCAAAAATTATAACCCAACATTATCCATAAAAACCATATAATCTCAATAGAAAAACATGTATCACTTACATTATTGGGGACCACTATCATTTATAGTTTTATGAAATTATGAATAATCCTATAAAACAAATACCCACATCATCAAAACAACATTTTTCCCATTTAAAAATGTTTTTGTTATTTCAATTTTGGTAATCAACATAATCCTAGTTAAATCCTTTATAGATAAAAATCATTCAATATAACTTATTAAAACTTCTAAAAAATAATTCATAATAAGGGTTAGCTAATGTTCTTAATAAGAGAAATTATTAACATTAATAAATAATTTTCACCAATGAAAGTAAGAGATGTATATGAATATAATCACATAATAAAATTTCATGAGAGAATCATAAAATACTCAAACTAAGAACACCAAGATTTTAAAATATGGAAACATAGAACATGTATTTAACAAATTAAATAGTCATTAGATTCAATAATCATGATCCATGAGATGTCATTCTTGATAAAAGGAATAATCATAAACAAATAACTAGCTTCAAAAAAATGTGTTGGTATCTTGGATGACTTTTCTTCATCATTCATGTGAAACCCATCTAAAAAATCACAAGATCATTCATATATCCAAAGGATAAACTATCCAATATCATCATCATTCTTTCCTCTTATAAAAAGTTAAATTACCCATTGCACAGAAACACTATTGGGAAAATCCAATAATTTAAGATATAATGGTTTCACCCAATACTATATGGGTCACCCCTAAATCTATGTTATAATGGGCTCACCATGTGCTATATGTGCCACCCCATCATTTAAGCTATAACGAAATCACGCAGTGCTATATTCGACACCACATCATCTGTGATATAATGGGCTCACTTGGAACTATCTGGACCAACCAATCATATAATATTTACATTAACCACATAATGAATTATTTATGTATTTATTTCATTATAAACCTCAGATTAATAGTCATTATTCTTTTTATAACTTGATAAAACCATATACAAAATGGTTTTCATGTAAATCTCATAGAAATAATATTAAACCCTCAAAAAGAAATTATTTCCCTAAAAATACCTTTGAAACATAATTTACCATGGGAATGAAATATTTTATATGAAAATTTTTGTGAGACATGAATAACATGGATAAAATAAATGGGATCTATATAGAAATCAATATAACATCATCAACCCATGGAAAGAAAATCAGTTCCAAGAAAATATCCTTAAAAAATAATCCATCAAGATAAAGTAAGTGGATTATAAAAATTTAAAATATCCTAAATAATGGGTACATAAAATAAATAATGATTTTGATGAATAAAAATAGCATTAAAATATTATAATACTTTTCTTGAGAAAAATATCTTTATTATTTTGAAAATAATTTAATGAACAATAAAACATTATCGATATACTCTTATTTGAAAATAAACATAACTTATTATAATTAAATATTTCAAACAAATTTAGAAATTGTTGTGAAATATATAATTTTGTGTTTTAAAAAAAATTAGATATTAGTTTTTTTTCAAAATAAGGTTTTGGAACAAAAAATGTTTTTGACTGAAAATAGGATGATTTTTCACAAAAATATTCTTTTAGAATCATGAGTAAAAAAAGAGAGGAAAAAGAATGAATTTTTTTTATAATTTCATTCACCCAATATGATAATTTTCATGAGAATTATTTAGATGTAGATCATAATATTTAATCTTTTGAAACATAATCAAAAACAATCCCAACAAACGATGAGATTGTAACATCAAACTCTTTCCACTATGAAAACATTGAATAGTAAAAAAATATGTGAATTTTGAAGAAACCAAATATATATAGAAAATAAATAAATTCAACACAATGACTATCAATGTGGAGGTACATATACATCATTTAAGAAGATATGTTTATAACAAGACTTATGTCTCCAAGAAAAAAATTATAACAAAAATCCATTACTGATTCGGTATGTTTGAAACTATAAACCCCATAAAATGGAGTTCGCAAAATGGATAATTATATAACCATATATTAATTTAAGATATTCAAAAAATAAATTCATCTACAGTATATACACTCTATTACAAAAATAAGTGCTGAATGTGGCATTTATCTCCTAAAAAGAAAAGTGAGATGAGAAAAACTCATACATTGAGTCTGATTTGTCATATTTCTTCTCTATCATCATGAATAATAAACATATGTAAATTATTAACATTATTTATAAACATTTTACAGTATATTATTACTTTTATTACACTTATAAATAATTTATATACAATTATATATTCAATTATGTTTCTCTCGGTTGTTTAGACTTATGTCAAAACAGACATGATTGGTCGACTAAGGTAAATGAGGCCATTATATAATCATATAAAAAATTATAGTCATGGAATAAATTTCATATTTATTTTTCAATTATACTTTTAAAATCAATAAAGAACCATTGTTATGAAAAATGAACCAACATTATGATCATGGAGACGGTAGGTCGCACACACGCATTAGTAACATTCTCATTTTTCAATGATCTCTATGGAAAGAGGGTAATTAATTATTATATATTTTGTAAATTATAATTAAATAATTAATAACATGATATTTAATTATATTTAATTATATTTATATTTCTTGTGACATTAAATGAATTTCATCACTTCGAGGAATTTGTAGACCCCATGTCAAAGAACAACAATATCTCTATTCCACCGTGTAAAAATGAAATAAGGAAATGAAATATTATATTTTTTGATTAAAAATAATTTCATTTATATCATAATTATGTAATTTAAATCATATATATTAATTACTTGTACTTTTATTACTATCCATTTAAAAAGTTATTGGAAATTGTTTCATATCGCTTCGCAAGTTGGTAGTCCACCGTACACATGAGAAACATTATCATATCTTATATTGTATATGCTATAAAAAAGATGTATATTGTATAGTGAAACTATTGTCATTATTATGTTTTAAATATCATAAATATTATATATAAATATTATTTCCATAATTATTCCCATCCATGAGAAGTGGAAATAGAAAAATGAAATACATCATTTCTCGAGGTGGTAGTTTATCGTACACACGAATGATGATTTTATAACCCATTTGATATAAGTGTTTATGTAGGTCATACCCTTAACATAATAACATATTTTTATATTTAGAATATTTAGGTTGTTATATAATAATATTATAATATTAATTTAATGATATGGAGTGGGAAATAAAATAAAATACCATGTTGTTGAAAGTTATCTCATCTTCAAGGAAATAATTTTTGTTCGAACAAAATGACCCCCTTTGTTGGATTTTTGCCCCTATTAAGGATTATATGATGAGGGGAGGGAATTATGGATGATATTTTTCTAGTTTTTCGTCTAAAAAATTGGTTGGTAGCATTGAATAAGTGTTGATAGTGAATTACCTTTTATAATGGAGGTTGAGTTGAATTACTGTAAATACCAATATAAAAACAATATTGGGTGGATTACATTAACTACTGTTCATCCCAAATAGAAAATTAATAAAATGGAGTGATTAATTGTTTCATAAATACCTTCAACAAACAAATTAAATACATTTTTATCAATTTATTACTTGATTATTATGTTTACACAATTATCTATTTATTGTTTTTACATTGGTGAAATTTTTCTTTAAATCATCTAGGTAATTTCTCCTTTAATTTTAAAATTAAAAATAACATTATTAGATAATATAAAACCATTGGATCTATATAATTAGTTCAATTTATTAAATATAAATATGATGTGTGTGTAAAATTAATTTTAATACAAATTCATGTAATGTGTGAAACCATGTTTTCACAATATTTTCATTAAATAATTATATCATTTTTTTTAATAATTAGGGTAAAAATATGTTTTATATATTTCATAATATAAATTATTCAAATTTAAAATATGAAATACATTTTTACCAACTCCATTAATATATATTGTATAACATAATATAAAGTTAACCCTATAGGAGGGACGAGAAAGAGAGGTATTTATGGTGAACATGTTCAAAAAGGTCACAATGTTCATATATGAAAATTCAATAAGGAAAATTTTTAAAATGGCCTAAATTTGATTAATATTATCTTCATTGAACTATTTTAATGTTAAAAACAATAAAAATATAATTTAACTTTGTAAATAAGTTTTGAATGTATGTTTTAAACTAAAATTCAATATATTTCAATATTCCTCAAAAATTGTAAATTATTAGAAAATACTAATATTCACAATAATATAATTTTTTTCCAGTTTCATATATTATAAAAGGTTCGAAATTTATCTTTAAAATATGATTTACAAATATATGTGATTGAATGTTTTTTTAGAATAAAAATGTAGTTTTTAAATGTAAAATTTGATTTATTTTTATCCATCATATAGAAAAAACATAGGCTGAATATTAAAAATTAGAGTGAATATATTAAATATAATTTCTATTAATATAATAAAAAATGGTAATTTCTTATTTTATTGGTATAAAACACACATTTTTTCATTAACATAGTTTTCATCAAAAAATTTCCCTTTATTTTCAAAGGTGTTTTATTTTCATTCATAATTAATTAGACTACATATAATTCATTATATTGAACTATGTAAAACATGTTTTAATAATTACTAAAGTAAAATCCATACCCAATATTATAATGTCTAGGTGGGAATGATCATGTAAAATAATGATATTAAATTTATATTTATGTTTATAAAAACTCAGTTATATGTGTAATACAAGCTACTGACGATAATAGTTATTGTTTATATTGTAAGTTGAAGACAGTGAAACATGTAAAATATGATAAAAATAGTGTATCATGTCACTTTTGTTATCAAATATATATTTTTTATTTTAAATTTTTTTTTGTGTTATATCCCCCACAACATTTAATGAATTATGTTATCACAATTTAAACTGTGTACCCATAATCAGTGGTTGGACAATTGAAAATAATTTTTTTCAATTTTATTTTTCATTAGTTTAGGAATTCAATTTCCATAAACACTAAAATATATACAAATATATACTTAATTGATGATTATAACATCATCCTATAATCAGTTTCCACCACAGAATTATATTTTTCTACAGAAGATGTTTCTTCATGAAGAAATTGTCATTCTTAAAGAACTAAAATATACTTTTAAATGTCAATATTATCAAAATAATCATAAAAATTTATTTCTAATATCATCAAGAGTTATACAAATGAAATATTATTTGAATATGGTAATGTAATTCCAAAAATTAGTAAACCTTCATTTAATACGATATTAATCAAAATATTATATTACACCAAATATACAAAGTAATTTATTCTATAGATTATTATTTTTTGGATTCATAAAATTTTCATACTATGTTTAAAACACAAAAAATATAGTGCATTTTATTATATATTATTATAATACAATACAAACCTTATTCCTAAAATAAAATCCTATATGTGTATGAAATAAACATAAACATTAACTATAAAAATTACATGGTGACTAGGACATCATGTTTTCCAATGGTAGGCTTGAAAACCTTATCTTCCATTGGTCATGGGTTCTATCCCCACATACATTCTTGATACGTATGGTTTTCACCCACTATATGGGTTTTCCCTAATTATTTTTTATTTTTGATAAATTATTCCTCCCTATAAACACTTTATATTTATTTTAGGGGCTACAGATACATCATCCTGAAAAAGTGCATTAAAAATTTCATAAAATCTCAAAAAAATACAACATATTACCCTATAATTAGCTTTCTAAGACATTTAAAAAAATAGTCATTATTATTATAGGCTTATTATGGTTTCCATTACTATTAATATAACCTCACATAAAAATATCCTAATTTAAAAAAATTTCTTAACCAAACATTAATACCAACAATAACACCCCCCAACATGCACTCCTAGAACCTGTGATGAAATCCATAACATTTCATTTCCCACAATGATACAGATAATTGTGGTTAAATATATTCCTTAAAATCATTAAAAATAAAAATTTAAACTTTTATCCCTTTAATAGTTAAGGATTTTAACGTTTGGTATTCTATAGAATTAGAAGAACTCTTATTCAAACAATATCCATGATGTGAAATGAATAGTTCTCTTATTAAACCTATATTTTTTTATTTCACATTGGGTCATCAGATTCATCATTGGGAAATCCATTATAGAATAAAATCACTCCAATTAATTCATTATAACCAGATAAAAATATATATAAGAAGGGTGAGCTCAATATATTAGTAAGGGAAAACATATGTATTAGAAAATTATTGTTATAAGTGAACAAAAGAAAAGAATAAGGGTTTGGTGAAATAATAAAACTTCATTAGCCAATTATAAAGGAACACATAACCATAAATACTGGATCATCAAATTTTGGTTCATGGGATTACAAATGAAATAGTCATAAGAATCAATAATCAAGAACCATGTGATAACATTCTTTATCAAATGAAACATCATAAACTGAAAAAAAAAATGTTTCAAAAATGTGTTGGTATCTTTGGAAATTTTACTTCATAACACATGAAAAACCCATGTCAGAAATATTTGGAGCCCACTTATATAATTTAGAGATACCCTGAGGTAGTTCCCAAATTCATGATTCTCTAGATAAGGAACAATACACCATATATTAGAGGGATATATAAGAAAATAAATAATTTGAGATATAATGGAATCACTTGGTGTTATTTGTGCCACCCCATCATATATGATGTAATTAGATCACCTGGTTCATTTAGGGTCTTCTCATCATCTATGATGTAATGGGCTCACTTGATATATTTTGGGACACCCCATCATCCATGTAGTAATGGACTCGCTTAATTGTTTTTTTTCACCAAATTATATAATATTTTCAGTAACCAAAACATGAATATTAAACTTATATCATTCATTATAAAAAACATAGAAAAAACAATTATTCCAATTATAAATTCTTCAACCCATGGGAAATAAATTGTTTTCATGCTAGTCTCATTGAAACATGAATAACCCATGGAAAATAAATTAGTTTCATTAAAATATATTTAAAATTTGATCAAACCAGGGTAATGAAATCAGTTCCATGAAAATATATTTGTAAATTATTAACATGTATGAAGTAAATGGATTTTATAACAACTTATTTAGAATTTGGCTGTCTCTTGGAAATGAAATGGTTTCCATAATAATTTCATTAAAATAAAAATAATATATCCATAGAAAGAAAGATGATGGTAAAATATGAAATATCCACAGTCTAGGATACCTAAAAACAATGGTTTTGGTATTTATTAATGTAAATATAAATAAAATTTTATTAAATACATTCTTGAGTACAATATAATTTTCATTATGAGAATATCATTTTAAAACAGAAAACAATTTCAAAATATTTTTTTAAAAAATAACAATAAATGATTAAAATCGAATCATTTAAAATTAATTGAAAATACTTTAGGAAAGTAACCTTTTTGATTTTAAATATACATTTCTAATATTTTTTTAAAATACTAATAGAAAAAATTCTTTTGGATGAAAAATGGTTTTCGGTTGAAAATATGATTTTTCATGATAATATTATATTATAATATTTAGTACATAAATTTTGAAAATGAAGTGAAAACATGTATTATCATTTCATAAAAAAAGTTCATGAAAATTAAAAAAAATTATTTATAGTTATATCATAAGATTTCTGTATTAGAGATATAATCTCAATCAGTCTTGATAAACAATGAAATTGTAACAGGAAACTCTTACCACTCTGGTAACATTGAACCACAATCACAGTGATGAAATTTAAATGAAATGTAAAATATAATGATATATAATAAATTGACTATATTAAATTTCAAATGGTATGTATATAAATATTATAATATAATAAATATGCATAACATGACCTATGTCTTGGAGAAGTAAAATCATGATACAAATATCATAACTCTATTGTATAATTGACACAGAAAACCCCATGGTAAATAGTTACTAAAATGGATATATAAAACAAAATGAATAAAATTAAGATAATCATACAGTATAATTCTGGGATGTATATATTTCAATAAAAAAATAGAAGTGGTGAATATGACAAGTATCTCATATAAATAAAAGTGTGATAAGAAGAACCCTTACCATGAGTGTGATTCATCACATTTGTTCTTTTTATTCCCAGATAAAAAAACATATGGTTACATTTTTACAATATTTAACACATTTTCCATGATTATTTTTATTTTTAATTATATTATAATTATTTTACGTAAAATTATTTAATGAATTATTTTTATATTGGTTTTTTTAATAATATTCATCTTATATTTCAAAAAAGACATTAATATGTCAGCTAAGATCAATAAGATCATTATATGAGCATATGGAAAATAATAATAATGAAATAATTTACATATTAATAGGTAAATTATACTCTTAATATTTGTTATGAAATATGGTTATGAAGAATGTACCGATATTATGATCATGGAGATGGTAGGCCATACGTACGCATGAGTAATTTCCTCAGTTTTCATATATATTTATCGAAAGAAGGTAGGTTAGATTTTATCCTTATACAATTATAATTATTTCTTAACAAAATGATATATAATTATATACTCCTATATATATCATTCATTGATGAAAACGGAACCTCATCATGTTGAGGAGGTGGTAATACACACATCCAAGAACAACATTATTGCTTCATTAGAGTGTGAAAAGTTGTTAAATGGAATTATTTATTATAATTTAAGAATCAAATTATGTCATTAATATCATAATTACGTCGTTTTTATCTGATATATTTATTATTTTTTCCCTTATTCTCTTCAATGTGACACCTTAGTGAAAGACACGTCACATCGCTTTGTGAGGTGGTAGTCCAACGTAAACATGAGCGACGTTAACGTATCAACTACAATATGGAATTTAACTATTTTTTATATGATATTATATCTATATATAAATTAATATGTTATAAATATCATATATAAAATGTATTTACATCATTATTACAATCCATGAGATGTGGTAATGGAAAAACGAATGACATATTTTTGTTAGATGGTAGTCATACGTACACACAATTGATGATTTCATGAACCATTTGATTTAAGTGTTGGTCGGAATATGTAATAAAAATAAAATAAAATTCACCAATTATATTTAAAATACCATGGTTATTATATAATCTATTTGTAAGAATAATATTAGGAGTTGTATGTGGGAAGAAAACAAATGTGCATAATAGTGAACGTTGCCTCTTCTTCGGGTATCTATTTCTGGTTTTTACCAAGAGAATTCCTTGGTTGTATTTCAGCCCAAATTAAGGCTTATTGGATAAGGATGTGAACTTTGATAATTTATTTTGGTATGTTTTTTATCCAAATGTGTTGGGAGGTGTGATGAATTTTGGATTGTGAATGACCTTTTATTGTGGATGAGAAGTGGAATTCTTGTAAATACAAAAAAAATAAAAACTATTGAAAAGAATTAATTACCACTTAAGCATAAAAAATAGGAAAAATATTATGGTTATGGTTTTGTTGTTCAATAAATACTTATAGCACATAAACTAGATAGAAATTTAACAAGTCATTATATAGTTGATGAGTTTACTGAATTTTATCTATTCAGTTTTTAATAAGATAACATGTGATGATTTATATTCCGATGTAAATTAACCATCAATGTTATATTTTAAAAAATATTTAGTAGATAATTTATACCCACAAATTATAAATATTAATTCAAATTAGAAAAATTAAAATATAACGTGTTTTAAAAATTAATTTTAATACAAACCCTTATGATGTGCTAATCTCAGTTTGAAAATTAACTAAGTTAATTAATTTAATCATTTTTCACAAATAATTATAGAAAAAAATTCATTTGAACAAGTTAGATAATTAAATTTTTCTGAAAATAAATATTGAATACATTTTTCCAAATTCTTTTCCCAAAAGTGGAATAATTAAATTTTAAATTAACACAGTTTATGGGATTTGAAAGAGGCTATTAAAATTGAATATTTTATAAAGTTCATAGGGTTTTTATTTATAAATTCAATATTAAAATTGTTCAAACGACCTATATTGAGTTAATATATGTATAATGGACCAATTTTTACTTTAAAAAAAAATTACAATATAATTTACCTTCATAAATAAGTTAGGTGATAGTTTAACATTAAAATTAAATATTTTGAGTATTAAACTAAAACAATTGTTCAACAAAATACCAAAAAAATTAACCTAAGATAATTTTAGTGTTTTTATATAAAAAATTAGATTATTGTTTCAAATAATGATTATAATTTTGTGAAGTATTATTTTTAAAATAAGTGTACTATAAAAAAGAGACAGAATGTTTTTAGAGAAAATAATATTTTAAACGAAACATTGATTATATTTATATTTTTTAGAAAAAAAATCGTTCAATGTTAGAACTTATATTTAATATATTAAATATATAATTCGAGAATATAATCCAAAAATAATAGTATTTTTATTTTACTTTTTTAACACACAGTTGGTGAATCAGAATAGTTTTTCTGGAATACATTTCTTTTTGTTTTCAATACTACTTATTTCATTTATAATTAATTGGTTAAAAATAAATTCATTATATATAAAGATGTGAAAAAACAATCTAATTTAGTTAATTTTTTCTGTACCATTGATTCCAATGTCTAGGTGATAAATATAATGTCAAATACTGGTATTAAATGTAAATTTTTGTTTGGTAAAACTCAGTCTAGTGTGTAACAAATGATATTGATGAAAATAATAATTATGGATATCATAAGATAAACATAGTGTTTTATGTAATGAAATATAAAATCATTGTTTCATTTTTTTTATGTTATACATTTTATTTTCATTCTTTTAGAATATTATGGTTTCATAATAAGTTAACAAGATCATTCAGACTCAGAGAATTTTCTATTGTGTTCTCTTTCCTATGGTGCTAAGGTATTGAGTAGTCATAGTCGTTAATCATCTCCAACCAAATTATTTAATGTGTAATCACATAATTTTTACATAATATATAATTTAATCCTTTAAGATCATTGTATATATATATATCATATTTTTAAATAATTTTAATTGCTCTAAATATTTAACATAAAAATTACAAATCATAACACCACATCATGATTTTAGAAAAAAATTCCAATACCATCAGTTTTTATTATTCATAAGATACAACTATTTTTTATGAGTACACATCTAATTATATTTTTTATTCATTATAAAAGATTAGATACCATTATCCAATACAGTTTAATGTAAGCACATGTTTACTGACTATCCTTATATTCAGTTCCCTAAAATGATCCTAAGATTCATCTATAAAAAAGGAACATGGCACACTTCTGGGTTTACTTGATGAGTTGATAAATAAGTCCTGAGAAATTACACACATTGTATCTACAATATCATTTTGACCTTGTAGGACTAAATATCTTAGTCAGAGTGATTTTTTTGGGCCAACGTTCACTAGAATTGGTCTTTGATAGATCCACTGATATAACCTATCTTGATATTATATAACCAAAAAATATTAATTTTTATATCCAAAATTCACACATTTTAAATTTTATATAAAACGTATCCTTCTATAGGGTATATAGTTAAATCCTCAAGTTATCTTTATTCCCTTCTATAATCAAAGAATATATAATAATATCATATAAAACACTACTAAAAATATATAACAAAATATTATTGAGGGATTTATGTATAGAAATCCAATATATTCCTAAAATAAAAGAAAATTCAACTTCATAAATAATAAAAATATTTTTAGGAAGAACATTATAAATATAGTCAATCATAGAATAATCCAAGACTTGTGATGAGGTGATCATACCATTAGGTTTTTCAATTTATAATTCAATATCTTATCATTGAGGTGGTACTATAATACCATTTGATAATTATAGATACATAAAATAACAGGTTGATCCTGGATCAATAATGATATAAGTAGTTTCCTTGTTGATGTTAAATGAATATTTACACTTTTAATCATTATAAACATTTAAAATATTGATCACATGATACTTCTCATTATCTCAAGGATTAAGATTGGTCGGAAATAAATCATCACTATTAACTATCAGGTTTGAGATTTTTTTAAAATAATTATTATACTAATTTCATTTGAAACACTATAGTCTGGGGGTGCATTATTTCATCCCATTAATATATTAGTGTTTGAATTATTCCAATAAATATGAAATTCTATTTCATTCCAAGCTTCATTTCCATATATAATGCATTTATATATCCCATTAATAAAATTTACACCATGGTTCCTTCCACAATTCATGCGTTAGGAAAAGATCATATTATTTTCCCAATGATTTGTAGAATTTCATTTGAATTAGAGTTTTATTTTAATATTATAATTATGAGTTGGATATGTGTCTATAGTGTGGGGGTGCATTATTTCGTCCCATTAAAATATTAGTGGCTAAATTATTCCAATAAATATGAAATTATTTTTCCTACCGAGCTTCATTTCCATATATAATTCATTTATATGGCCCATTAATACAATTTACCCCATGGTTCATTCCACAATTCATTCATTTAGAAAAGATCATATTATTTTCCCAATGATTTGTAGAATTTTATTTAAATTGGAATTCTATTTTAATATTATAAATATAAGCTGGATAGGTATCTCTAAGGAATAATTCCACTTTGATATGACATCAAATTATTTCATCATATTTACTAATGTCAATTATTTTTTATGCCATTCAAATACACGTTTTTACCAAATGAAGATTCAATTAAATAGAACATTATATTTGAGATATTTCTGTAATCATACCATGCACTAATTTTAAAATTTCCATCATACATATTAATAGAGTCATCATCCATAATCATTAGCACATGAAATTATTCATCCATTATCATATGAATAATTTTTTTGAATATAATAATTTGAAAATAAGGTGTTAAACTCATCCCACTACCTGGATTCTAATATTTACCACTGCCAAATTTTCTAGACAATATTCCACCATTGATCTAGTTTAACTTCAATATAAGAATTTTTTTTCTATTTCAATCGATTGAAAATAGAAAACCGAAATTTAGTTACACAATTGCATTTCATAGAATCTAATAGATAATAGAATCATATTTTGGGTGGTAGGGGTAACCTTATAATGGAACCAGGATAAAAATTTTCCCTCCATTGTATGTATTGAAGATAAATATGACTCAAAGAATGAAAATGTTTAAAAAACATATAAATAATATTTTTAATTCTATATAAAGTAAAATTTGGTTAATTCAAAGGAAAATAATTTCATTGTCCATCAGATTCAAGATTAACATTATTCCATTAGGTTCTAAACATTAATAAATCAAAACGAATAGTGTGAGAAATAATAATAATAGTGGGAATCCATATAATAATAAACAATGATTTATTCGATTACTAAATCGAGGAACCATTTATGATATATGGAACCTCATCTTTAACTTATGTATCAAAATGTATTCATCAATCCATTATAATGTTATCCTCTACACATAACAATACCAAGTGTTTTCAAAAGTGATTTTTCATCCAAGTTTTAAAAGATAATTATACAATTATCTGATACTAACACTAATGACCCATAATTTTGATACATATATATTAAATAAAATTAGATAAATATTCATTACATAATATAATAATTCATTATGGAATCATATAGGTCTATTTATATTGGAATCATCGATACATAAAAGACATATTTATATAAGGTTTACATAATGTACCACGATGTTCTTCATAACATATACCAATATGAATCATATTATATGTAATTTATTTATTTATAACCTGATGGAAGGAAACATCATAAAGGATGAGGCCTTCTTCTCAGTAAGGGTAAATAATTGAGATAGATGTGATCACCTAAACATAAAATGTTACTAAGGAAAGAAGAATATAATAATAATAATTGAAAATCATTTAATGAAATATCCCAAAACATAATATTGAATCATGATATAAATAAGTAAAACTACTAATACATGAATCAAAAAATAATCAAAGAACATGAAATATGATTAACTATCCATAAAAAAGGACATATGTTTATAAATTCATATCCTTAGTAGTCAAATGTGACAACTAAATTCTCGTAGTAGATTGGGATCTCTTCTAATTCCATCGTATTAAAATGTTTCACTCCTAATACTATTTTACTAGATAGAGTCTTATAATAAAAAGGGTCCAATCCCTACTATAGTCTTATTTATTTCATTAGATATCCATCTTTTCTAAATACATTTATGGTCCATATAAATTGTTTCCCACCAATAAAATAATGAAAATAAAATAGATGTGATCATAAGATCATAACAAATTCATCATACCATTACCCAAGAAAATAAAATGGGTTACGTTAATATTTCATGATTGCATAACCCATTGAAAAGAAATGAGTTTCATAAACATATTATAAATTATTCATCAAATAAACCAAGTAAATAGAATAGTTATAAATGAAATATTTTTAGTATTATAATAAATCATCAAGATACATAAAAGGGAGGTTTTCATTGTATCATATACCCAATACCTATTAAGTAACATCTTATGATGTCATCTTTGATAGTAAATTCTTTTAAATGTCTACCTGGAACTTTTCCTAGTGAAAATACAATTAAAACTGGGAAATAACATATTTAAAAAAAATTAACATAAATAATATAATTTTTTAATTTATATTAACCATTGAAATTGTTAATGGAATTTGAAATACTTTACAGGTTATTATGATATTAAATTCCAATCAAGGTATATGTATCAAAAAAATCATTCCATTCATACATCAGTAAAAAAGTTGAGAATCACATCATTTTGGAAATAAAAATAACATTAATATTAAATCATTTTTGTAAATATGAGGAGAATAGAATGAGCTTTGAAGGAGAAGTGGTAGTGCGTAGTTGGCGTAGAGTTTTCCCAAACCATGATCCCCTACCTAGAAAACCCTGAAAACACCAACATATGGGAATCACAAGGTTGGATCATCATTTTTAAATATATGAGTACTATTATGATTAATCATGTAGTGCCCCTACACTAATATCATTTTTTTGATGCAGGGTTTGGAAAACAATGCACAACTTTCTGGGCAACCGTCCACAACAATTTAATTAACCAGAAAATTTATTTTAAAAACACTCTGAACCCCATATTCTCCCAAAATGATCATAAACTATGATATAAACTATTTATATCAATTTTATATGATTTCATGAAAATTTATACCAATCTCAAACTCCATTATTAGTAAATCAAAAGGGTGGTTTTGTGCTCTATACCTCCTCAAACAAGTGATATTTTTCTTATTATATCCCACTCTCCCCCTCCACTTTCCTGTTAAAATAAGGTTGTTTTATCCATGATTGTAATGGTTTTAAATATATATTTATCTTTTTTATAGATATTGTCTTGATATTATATCTCGTATATCATTCAAGATATTGACCTTCATTGTGGGTATGACTTGTAATTTCAAATTGGGGATTTCAGTTGGGCAAACTGTTGTCAACGGATTGAGGTAGGTGGCCTATTATCAAACCCCAATGTGTTTATTTCAATTACATGTATGCAGTTGTATAATTTCAATTGGATTAATAGAAATTATGATTATTAATTTTAATTAATGAATTTGTTAAATCAATTAATTAAGGGATTTTTAAATTGTTGATATTGGGATTGTGGAGTTTGATTAGATAATTTTTGAATTAATTATTAATGATTATGGTGTTTATGAAATTTATTGTACTAGAATTAATAATTTTCTATTCAATTATGGGGATATTGGTAATTTTATGTTTTATTAATTAATTGTTGAATTAATTAATAGATATTGATGTGTTTATGAAATTTATTGAATTTGAAAAATTAATTATTGAATAAATATGGGGTTAGGAATTATGAGTTTGATTAATTAATTTTTCAATAACTAATAGATATATTTTTTATGAATGTAATAGAATTTGATTAATTAATTGATTAATTAATTATGGTGATATTAGTAATGTTGTGTTTTATTAATTAATAATTGAATTTACTAACTTATATTGTTCTGTTTATGAAATTGAATGAATTGGATTAATTAATTTTTAAATTAATTAATATAGTTGATGTGATTAATTAATTTTTGAATTAAGTAATGGGATTTATTTGTTTTATTAATATTTGGATTAACTAATGGAATGTGTGTGATTGAATAGTTTGTGAATTAATTATTCGGTTGTGGAGGTACAACTGATATTGTGATACAAGTGAATTTTTTATATTATGATTGTGTCATATTGATATGTGGGACATGGACTATTGTATCAAAACCACATAATTATAAATATTGACATTGATATTCATGTGATTTTTAACAATTGTGTGTGGTATAGGGTTTACTATATCAAAAGACCAAGGTGATAAATATAGATATTCATGGGTCAGACATGGTCATCTATAAAAAAAATACGTAGTGATAATTGAGGTATTGGATAGGGAATGAGGCTCTAAATACCCATGGGGTATTAGTCCTAACGTTATACTCCCATGAGATAGCGTTATAGTATTTTTATAACAGGCCATGATATGAACTAAGATGATGAATGGTAGAAATGGAATTCTGATATATGATATAATATTAATTTATATGATTAATGGTAACAATTAAATTTTAATTATTGGTATCCCTTTGTAATAGCTCATTATCTAACATGGGATGAAGAAAGTAATGATAATATGAGTGTTCTTACGAACATAGGGGTTTATTTTGTTAAACAATGAGTAAATGAATAAATGTAAATCATTTACTTCATTTATTTTACATTAATATTTATAAGACTATGTACACTTTTATGTATTGGATATTGTTTTAGATGATTTTGGTAGTGTCATAATGAGTTGTAATCACATCCTACTCGGGATACATGATAGGCACCTGAATATATTTCATGGTAGCAAGACATGTTAAGGGAAAATACTTGGTGTTAGATGGCCTATGTTAGGATAAAGAATAAATGAGGGGAAAATGGGGTATCAGGAAACAAATAGAAGTTTAAGGGTATTTATTTATTTTGGGATTTTTATATTGAAAAACGGAAGGTATTATCATGGATTATCTTCTAGTTTGTTTTGGTTGTTTTATTTTCTATTTTTTCCATCGTGTGATTTTGGTGTTGTTCTTGTTATTATTATATCATTTGTTTATTCTATATTATATTCCTCAATGTTATTTCATTTATAAATAGGGTATATCCTTACAATGATAGATAATAGACCCTCACTACATGTGAGGAGCCTCTATCATATATGGAGGAGTTCTTGATGTCAAGTGATCATCCAAATCGGGGAAGTGATGTGTGTAACCAGGATCAGGACAATATAATGTTTTATCTAAGAAGTTTTATTTTATTTTATTCTGTATTATTATTTGGGAAAGGTATATAGGAGGATAATAATATTTGAACCATATTTAAGAGATCATGCATTGGATTGGCTACCCCATGTATGGGGGAAAATCCATGTACCTGGGTGGGATTGTTATTATTAATATTTTCTATTACAGTTAGATGTTATTTCACCTTGAGTGATAGACCTATATTGTGATGTGATTTTTGTTTTTTAGATTTTATGATATTTTACATAGGAAAAAATATGTCATGGGAGTTTAGTATACATAAATTATTCGATGAACTCATGATTATTTTGTGATATGCATTATTTTACCAACCCATATGAAAATAGGTTTTAGGGTATGTTGTAGAAATTGAAATGTTTTTTCCTTGTGTGGTAAATTGATCTGAAAATGGTGTTGAATATGAAATTGAGAAATTTTAAATGATTTAATTTTTTAATAATGATTACTTATTGGGAAACATTAATTTAAGTACATTATTACCCTTCGTTACCTTTGACCTAGATATTGGATAGTTACGGGAAGTGGTGGAACGCCGGTTCCATTATGTGGTGGCATATGGGGAAGAGTATTGTTTCACCTTTTTGTATTTTCCTCTTATGTTATCTTTTTAATGTAGTGTTATGTGTCCATGTACATTTTACATACATACCTCCATTATGATTCTTATTGAGAGGATGATAGGATCATATTGTTGTTCATGGTCTACTAGTAGTGGATCCAGACACACCAATGGTGATGGGTGAAGAATTAGGAGAGTGGTTCCATGAGAACATTTAATTCTTCATTTATATTATCTATGGTAACCTAGAGTGATTTATAAATAGCATGTATGACCTTACTCGAGAGTTTCAGTTACATCACCCTCCATATTTTACCAGAGAGGGTGTACGTGAGGAATTTGAATTCTTTATTTTCCCTATCCGGATTATAGTATCCCACATAGAGAATCATAATTAGTAGAGGGACATTTTGGATGCCAATATATCCTGAGGATTTTTGAATTGTTGACATGATGTTTATGCTTGTACTAGACGTGATGATAGTATGTTATGGATGGAATGTTTCGAGAAGTTATTGTAATAGTTTTATCTAGAGACTCTATGGAAGGATGGAGTAGTTGAGTTCTTAAGGTTGACTCAGGGTACTCTGTTAACAATGCACTATGTAGGAATCTTTATTGATTTTTAATGTTTTTCTCCAGCATTTCAAGGCGAAGATATGTATACAGAAATACATTTTTTTGATAGAATTTATCGGGGGATTAATTCTCATATGAAATTAAGGAAGTTTGTAGAGGTTCTGTCTCCAGATCTCATGGTTGAGGGGAACCTAAAATAGTCTTATAGTGTAATATATATGGATTATATTAGACAATATAGATGTAATTATTACTAGATAAGGTTGTTTCAAAATGGAAACGATTGCCATGGGGATAATAGATGGTGTGGCAAGGGGAAGGATTAGTCACTCGGGATCTTACTTACTTTCTTTTCCATAAATGTGGTAGTCTGGAAGAATATCTTATACTTTATCCATATCCACCATTTGAGTGGTAATATTATTACATGAGAAGAAAATTATTTAATTTTTGTTGGAATCCATGACAGATGGCTCGTTATGGTGGAGCTAGATAGAACCTGAGTGGGGGATGTGATATTCTACACCATATCATATATGCAGCTAGATTTCTACTTGCCATGGTTTATGGGGAAGTGAAAAATTTTATTCTGGTAAAGATCACCCATAACCATAGAGTGGTGAAGATAAGGGATATCAGACTTTGATATTGGAATGAGGGGAAAGAGGGGTACATTTAGTTCACCCTACAGCTATTGATATCAAGTTTGGATATTCATAAGTGATATGTACTATTCTTTTATCTTCTACATTATCTAGTTCCTTATTTGATACCAGTGCCTCTAATTTCATAATATCATAAAAAATTTGTGGTTGTATTGATTCTATAATTGGATTTTTTGAGTTAGGTGATGATGATATATTGACCTTTGGGAGTACTATCTAAAGTCATTTGATTATGCAAGGGGTGTTATCTCGAGGATGGGGAATACTATTCTCATTAGGATATTTATATATAAGATATGATAGGAATTAACCGAATTATTGGTATGGACTAGTTAGTATAGTATCGTTCCAATATAGAAGTTTACACAAAGAGATTGAATTTTACCTCTCCTACCGATGATAATTATATTCACCATATATTGTAGGATATCTAGGTGGTCTATGGAGACCCAATTCATCAGCAACTAAGGGATCCTACCACCCATGAATCTAGTTTTTCTCTATATAGAGGGGTTGTAATAAATTCTGTTTTTTCATATATAGTGTATATGTTTTATTATTTTTTCCCAAAAAAATATAAGGGATTATACCTAACATATATTTTGAATTTACCATTGATCTATTGCCTATGGGTGAGCCTATTTCAATTCCACTATACAAAAAGAACTAGGAGATCATGAAGAATTCAAGACAAATATAGGGGAGATAGAGGATAAGGGATTTAACTTACTGCATATGTCACCTTGGGGTTGCCTAGTCTTATTTTCAATGAGGGTTGAAAAAAATTGTTCTTATATGTTAATTATCGAATATTGAAAATCTTGACAAGAATAAACATGTTTTCTTTTCAACATATTGATGATATTTTTGAATTGTTGAGAAAATCATTCATCTTCACAAAGATTGAATTAAGATCAATGTATCATCAATTGTGTTTTTGGAAATATGATATACCATGAACTACATTCAGAACTATGAATTGACTATATGAGTTCTTCGTAATTCCATTTGGGTTGACGACTTCACCGAAAGGGTTTATTTCATTTATGAATATAATATTCCACCCGTAATAGGATTAGTTTTTGGTATTGTTTGAAGTTGATATCATGAAGTACTCCAAGACTCACGGTGATCATGAAAAACATCTTGACATCATTATAAGTACGCAGATATAGAATAAAAAACGCACCAATCTATCTAGCTTTCAACGTTGGATTGATCAGGTACACTTCATGGGACACATAATATCATATGAAGGTGTTTTAGTGGACCCATAATAGATGAAAGAAGTCATTTCATGTAAAAAAACCAAGCACATTGCTGATATTCTATATCTGCGTACTTATAATGATGTCAAGATGTTTGGCATGATCACCGTGAGTCTTGGAGTACTTCATGATATCAACTTCAAACAATACCAAAAACTAATCCTATTACAGGTGGAATATTATATTCATAAATGAAATAAACCCTTTCGGTGAAGTCGTCAACCCAAATGGAATTACGAAGAACTCATATAGTCAATTCATAGTTATGAATGTAGTTCAATGAGACATGAATCTTTGTCAGTGGATGTAGGTTAAAAATATAAATTCAACTGATTTTATGATATAATATATACATAGAAATGTATATAGTGTTACTGAAGCTATAAGTATGAAACACAGGAACATGTAATACATGAGTCCAATGAAGTGTAAAAGATGATGTCTTTACTAGTTGAGAAGTATGTTTTGGTTAAGGAGATTAACGACCAGATGACACTTATATCAGTTTTAGTGGAGACGACTCTTTTATGATAAATATAGGATTGGTAGTACGTTTATCATGAATCTTTTCTTTAAGGTGATACCTATAACACTGGGAGACACCTTTTGAGTAGATAATATATGAGGATAAGATCACCTTTGACAATAATCATGTTGTTGTGCCTACAAGTATGTGGGAGATTCTAATGCATGAATTTCAAGGATGAATGTGGGTGGTACACCCATGTGTGAAAAAAATGTACCATGACCTAATATGACTATTTTGGTGGTTGGACATGAAATGGAGATAGCCTGGTTCGTGACACAATCCCACACCCATCTCAAGGTGATAGATGACAATCAACAACCTATAAGTTTACTATAGCAGTTTCTTATTGAAGGATTGAAGTGAGATGAAGTGACCATGGAATTTTAGGTGGTTTTCTCAAGGAATGGTCATATGGATGATTCTAATTTTGTGGTTGTAGAATGACTAATTAATGGATCACATTTTTCGATTATAAAAGAAGATTTATCAATGGAAAATTTGAGATGTTTAAATATATAGATAATAGTTTATCTCCATGTGTTTCCACGGATAATTATTTCAGACCATGATGCACACATTACTTCTATCTTCTAGAGGGGATTATAAAATCCCATGGTAGACATGGTTTATTGGGTATATATTTCCACCCATATACTGATAGATAATTGAAACATACAATATGGGTTCTTGAGGATATGCATCGAGCCTGTGTCCAATCATTTGGTTGATCTTGGGAGAAGAACCAACATTTTATTGAGCATGCCTATAATAATAGATATCAGGAAACTATTAAGATGAAACCATATGAGGCACTTTATAGTATGAAATTTTAGATCACATATATGTTGTATATAGGTAGGTGAATAAGAGTTTTTGGGCCCGAGTCTCATGAAAGAGACGATATAGCTTGTTTTGTAGATTTAGAATTCGATTATTATGATTCAGTGTAGAAAGAAGATGTATGATGATGACCATCGATGAACGATAGATTTTTTAAAGGGTGATCATATATTACTTCGAGTGTCTCCTGGATTGGTTAACCGTATGATACATAGTTATGGATTGTTATATCCTAGGCTCATTGGACCATTTGAGGTTATAGAGAGAATTAGGCTGATGGCATATCTATGGGCTCTTCCATGAAGATAATGTGATATTAATGACCTCCTTAATGTGTCATGACATCAACGATATCAACTCATCCCATCTCATGTGATTGTTTTGGATGATATAAATATTTACATTGATGTTTCCTTTGAGGAGAATCTGATATATGTGTAAGATCATAGTGTTTTGTTGGGAAAGACCATGCTAATAGTACATGAATTTTTTGGAAGCATGTGAATGTGAAAGATGAAACATAAAAGAGTAAATTGGATATTGGGACATAGTGTATTAATATTTTTGACATGGAAATATAGTTATTCTTGGGGGTATAGATCATGGATGAGCTTTAATAATATGGGGAGACTGTAAGATCGTGACCTTTTATGGAGATGTCCCATGCTTATTTACAGTTACCATTTTTCATTGTGTTACATATTTTCTGTTTTTCACTTATTCTGGCTGTGTTAGGGTGAAATTTATAGAAAATGGTAAGGTTGAGAGGTAGATCACTATTGGGGAAGAATATCCCAAACCATGCACCCCATCCTAGAAAACCATGTCGACCCAAACAAAGGGGATTCACACTGGTTGAACATGGGTTATAAAGTAGTACACAAAATTATGTGTAAAAGTGAACCAGCTACCCCCTAAAAGAGGTGAAAGTATTAGGTGTGGGGATTTAAAAACCGTGCACCCTTGCACCAAAATACTATTTGTGACTTTTAAATTAATAATAAAATTTGTTTTAAAAATACCTGAATCCCCCATAGTAAACCAAAATTGACCCCAACTCAAACATGACAGATTTATAATGTTTTTTGATGCTCCTAGATAAATTTAGAAGGCATGAAAACTACATTATTGTAAAATTTATGGGTGGATTAAAGATCTATACAACCAAGATTAGTTATTTATTCCAGATTAAATCCATCCGTCTACTGCTCCTCATTCATAAAAAAAGAGGGTTGTATTTCCTTTTGTTTGGAGATGGTAATTTTCTATATATATGTCTTATAGTACTAGATTATTAATATTTTTTTCTATCATTTAACTATGGATCAAATTATTCATTGAGGTTTTGATGTATCCATTTCAAACTAGGGATTTCTGTTGGGTGATCGATTTCCACTGAATTTCTATAGGTGATCTTTTATTCAAATAAAAAAGTTTTTATATCAATTACATGTATGGAATTATATAAATTCAAGTAGATTATGAGTAATTTAGATTATTAAATTGAATTAATTAATCTGAAAAATTAATTATAGGATTGTTGAGTTTGATTAATAAAATATTGAATTAATTTATATAGATTTCTGGAATAATAATTTTTTTTATTAATAATGGGGTAATTATTATTTTTTAGTTTGATTAATTAATGTTAAAATTAATTAATTCAGATTTTTTCATTTATTAAATTCATTGAATTCGAATAATTTATTTTTAAATTAATTATGGGGATATTTGGAATGTATAGTTTGATTAAATAATTGTTCAGTTGATTGATAAATATTGCAGTGTTTATAAAATTTATTGAAATGGAATAATTAATTACTGAATTAATTTTGCTGATATTGGAAATGTTTATTTTGATAAATTAATTATTGAATTGATTTATACATATTATCATTTTAATTAAAATGATTGAATTTGATTAATCAATTTTTGAATTAATTAATAGTGTTTTTGTAGAATTAATTAATTTAATTTATTTGACTAATTAATATTATGATTTATTAATTAACTGAATGTGATTAATTAATAAGTTAATTAATTAATGTGCTGTTTTGGTACAAGTGGTATTGTGATCCATGTGAAATTATTAAATTATGAATGTGTGATATTCATGTGTGGGGCATGTTATGATGCATTGGAATCCCATATTTATAAATATTAAAATTTAGATAAATGTTATTGTTAATATTTGTGTGTGGGACATGTTCATCTCTGTAAAAATCCCATATATATAAATATAGATATTCTTCTATGCGACATGGTATGCTATTTCAAATGACCAAATAGATAATTAATGTGTTGGATATGATATAAGGATCAAAATACACATGGGGTGTTAGAGACTAGATTCAACTCATACAAGTTGTTGTTAGACTATGGTCCCAATTTGATGTGATGTGAATTGAGATGATAAATAGTAACAACGATATTCTGATATATGATATAATATGAATTGACGTGATGAATTCTAATAATTGAATTATAATAAATGATTTTCATTAGGTATAGTTCATATTCCAACCAGGGATAATGTCGGTGTTTAGTGTATAGGTGTCCACGACATCATGTGGGGGTCTCAAGTTATACAAAGAGTAAATGAATAAATGTTATCTATTTACTTTCTTAATTTTCATTATTCATAATAAAAATTAGTACACTATTTTGACATGATATTATTTTAGATGATTTTTGTGGTGGAATACTATGTTATAATCACACACTACACAAGATTAGTAATTGGTACCCAAATAGATATCATGGTTGTATAGAATGATAAGGGAAAATACTGACATTTACATGGCTTTGCGGATATGGACCATAGATGAGGGAACCATAAATGGTATTAGGACCTGAATGGGAGGTTTTAGTTTATTTATTAATTTCAGGTTATTCTTAAAAAATGATGGTATGTATTGGAATTTTATATCTACTGGTTAGTTATGTTTATTTTATTTCCAGTTTTGGTTATCAGGTGATTCTGTTGTTTTCATGGTAATGGTTATATAATTAGGTTATTTTTTCATTCCATAATATTATTACCACTATAATGAGTGTATAGTCTCCCCATGATCTATATTAGAACCTCACTACAAGTCGTAAAAAAATTTTATATATGAAGGCGTTCTTGAGGTCATTTTTGTGGCCGGCTCGGGGCACCATTGTGTGGCACTCGTGTTTGAAAAATATAGTATATTTCCATTAGATCTCATCATAAATACCCTTGAAATGGTATTATACTAATATAATGTCCTATAAATAATCTATTAGGAAATATAGATGAATATTTTGTTGTATTGGGTTGATATTGAAGGCATAATGTGGTGTAAAGAAGAGAAAACAATGGTTTTCTTTTATAATTTACTAGAGGAAAATTTTGGAATATCTAAGAAGATTAATGTAAAACATTTAATTATTTATAAAAGATATTCCAAATGTTATGAAAATTATTATATTCTATTATTTGGTGTAAATAACACAATCTAGTAAAATTCATACATCATAATATGGTGTTTTAAACCATATCTTTTGGTCAAACCCCATAGTTATCCTAATTTATAGTTAACTGTAGTAACATAATATTCATTAATAGAGGGTTTTAATTTTAATTATAAGGTGAAATGTGAATCATAAATCTATAATGGAAGGAATTTAAAACAATGTATTGTACACTTCATCTTTTTTCAGGATTATTATGATTTATAATAATATATAAAAATAATTTTTTCAGAGAATATCATTAATGTAATTCATGAAACTATTCATTAAATTTTATACTAAACACTTCCAAACAATGATTTAATTAAAATAAGATACTTTAAATAAATAAATATATATTATATTCACATGTATAATTTATGTGATACTGTAAATCACTCATGTTATCTTAATTTCAATATTTTTAAAATCAATTTTTTTTATTTTTCTATTGATTTACAAAATATTGAATCGATGTTACCAAAGAATTTATGGTAGTTATATAATTAGTAAACATTATAAATAAATTATTATGACTTAAACAAAATTATAATTCCCAGAAAACTATTAATAACCATCATAATTTTTCTCTATGTAAAACACAGAAGTATTAAAAAGTAAGAGAGTGACAATTTGTATTTTTCACTGGTTTAAATATTATATAAGTCATTTACCTAGAAAATTGTCAGTTAATATATTGATATTTTATAATTAGGTGTTACAAGATTAATTAGAACATGCCAAAAATACTTTAGGCGAAAAATGGTTTCCTTTCCATTTATTCATAACCGTTATTTGACCAATTTATCATTGAACAAGGTGGGAATTATTTCCATGGTTACTATTCCTAATGTATAAAAATAAATTGAGATTATTTAAAAAATTTGAATATATTGATTATATATATGGATTCTAATTTTATATGTTAAATTTATATAAGTAACATAAACTAAATATTAAGTAATTATTCAAAATGTGAAAAAACTGATTTTTAGAAAAATACATTTCAAGTATTAATCTTGTTTTATTACTCTCCCATGCCTTTAAAATTATTAGATTAATTTTTTAACATTTATTGAATTTATAATCAATTAACGTTTTTTCAATAATTAAAAAATACTGATTAATTTAATTTATTAAGATAAAAATTAATTATATGCACAAAAAATTGTTTTTTATTAGAAAAACTAAGATTATCTTCAAATGATATGAATATTATTTTATAATTAATTGAAAACCAATGCTTTAATTTTATAAATATCCATACCATAAATCATTAAAAATTTAGTTATTCTTATTCACATGTTCTATTGAAATATCTATGTGATAACTATCAAAATAAATAATAAGATTTTAATAGTATTTAATTGTTTATTTATACTTGATTTTCATTATATCATAAAATATCAACGAAATTAAATTTAATTGAAATTAATTACGTCATAAAATATCGAGGTGTTACAAGTATATTGAATTTAATATTATTAAATAAATTTTTAGAACCATTTTTCTCTATATTCCATTTTATGGTCATATTATACTCAAATAAATTATAATAAAAAATAGTACTTTCTTAGGTTTACAAATTTATGGGTTTTCAGTCAATTTATCCAAAATTACTTAATATTATTTTCCACAGTTAAAACAGTCATGAAATTGTTGTATAATTCCGATAATTGTGATAAAATAATTTATATTATTATTTTCCATTAAATATATTTTTATAATAATATATGCATGGTGTTAATAGAATAAATAATCACATTTCTCCATGGATGTGGTAGTCCTCACAAATACATTAGTACATTATTCTGTTCCAATGGATGAATGGGTAAAAAGATAGATGATATATTGTAATTATAGAATCATTATTTTGTTATAAATATCATATATATTTCATTAATACCTTATTTCATATTGTCAAATAGAAAATATAATTGAAAAATAATTACACTACATTTAGAAAATATAGGGCACACCAACACACATATAATGATCTCATTTTAAATAGTATGTAAATTTTGGGAAAAATAGCTTTAAACTATTCCTAATGACATATAAGTATATTTTTGAGACTTTAGTCATTATGTTTCATTGTAGAAAGTAGATTAAGATGTTTTATAAGAATAAATAATCAATGGAATATTCGGGTAAGTTGATTACCTATTGTTTGAGAGTCCTCATTTATAATAAACATTAACAATTTGAAGGATGATATTATGGTAGGGAAATGAGATAAATACATAAGTTAAGATATATAAAATGGTTTTTTGTAGGTATTGGCCATTCTTAATGGTTCAATGTTAGTGAATGATAGTGTAGAAAAGGTTACCTTCTGTAAGTTATGGTAGAGACAATCATGAAATTACATAAATTGTTTTATTAATTTAAATTCATTTTCATTGAAAACTGACTTGAAATTTTCATGAATCCAATGATTTTTGGGGTAAGGTACATATAAATACAACCAATAATGTTTAATAATGTGTTTCGTGTTACCTTAAATTCTTATACTATTAATTTTAACTCTTTTATCCCATTTTACCCTTATCTGATGTGATAAATATTTAACATTTATAGTATACAATATTGATAAAAAAGGGATTAATATATAAAATAATATTTAATTGTACAATTAAATATATTGAATAATTTTTACATGAATAAAATCTTATATTTTTCCTAAAAAACTTTTGATATATGTTCATAATACACAACGGAAAACGTTTTTAGAAAAAATAGTTTTTTAAGAATAAAAAATATTTATTTTTTGAGAAATAAATTATGATTTTGATTTCATTGGTATTAATTAGAATATGTTATTTAAAATGATGTTTATATGTCTTTTAAATTAATATAATAAAAATATATCATTGTAAATACTTGACTATGAAAAATAACTAAAAATAGTTTTTTATCAAAAATATTACCCAGATTTAAAAATTTGTAAGTATATAAATCTAAGTTCAAAATTATATTTTTATATAAAATATATTCTTATTTTTATTCATATTTGGTCTATATAAATTCTTTATTATCATTAAATTTATTCTTATTCCTTTATTGTTTCATGAATGATATAATTTTTAAAAATTAGTAATTTCACTACTCACATAAAAGTCTATTATTTATGAAACAAAAATTAATTTTCATAAAACTTTTCACCATAAATTAATTAATGGAATTTATTTAATCTAATAAAATATATTATTTTTCTACATTTAGGATTTAATAACATTCTTGAATAGTAATAAGGAAATTTTTAACTATTTCTTCATAAGAAAAATATATTACTATAACAAAATATTATACATAAAATACATCAATCCATAAAAAATATTAACCTAAATATTTCTATATTTTATCAACATGAAATATTTTTGTTTGGTTTTCCTTCATAACTTCTTTCTTTTCCCAATGCTGCTTCTCTGAATTTATGATTTCTCTAAATTACATTCACAAATGAAATTGTTTGATTCCCCATATATTATTCTATAGTGTTATGAATATATGAATGATCATTATATTAAGATAAATAATCTTACAATATTATATTGAAAGACTTGAGCACATATGTTGATTATTGAATGTATTTCCTCTATAATGATATATGAAACACATTATGATATTTAGAGATGTACAATAACATTTTAAAATAGTATTCCGTGAATCTAATTCTTTATAGGTTTTCCAAGTGAATTATGTGTCTTGGACTTATTTTCACCTTATTTATAACCATTATAACACCATTATATGTAAATTACTTCATTAAAACATGATCCAATAATTGTAATTATACATTATTAATTTGGTAATCATAAATTTTTTTCCTTCTTTGATCATCCGTTATATGACTCTAAATATATTTCTAATATATCTCACTATCTCCTTAGTAAAATATATCCATAAAAAATATATTCCCCAACATAATTTTTAGTGAAGGTTTATGAAATATTTTCCCACACAATGCATCATAAATTTACATTTTACTGATCATATTAAAGTAATTATTAAACGAAAATTACACCATAGGGAAAAGTGGATCCCATACAACTAAAAAATAAACTAATAATAACCCAAAATAGTCTTTTAATTCTTGACTAGTCCATTCATATTTTCAATTTATTAATTAATGACAAAGAGATATTAAATATAGCTATGTTTTGAGTTCCATCTAAAGTGTTTTCTAGAATTATGATGTAAAACATAGGTCAATTTTTGATGCAATCGAAAGTGGTGAACCCATAAGACTCAAAACATCATTATAATAGAGTCATTAATTTTTATAGAGGTATATATTTCATTATAGAGAAGAAATTTATAAAAATATTATTGAGAAAAACAAAAAACATCAAGGAATCATCTTCTTTAAAGTATTTATCAATCCAATGGAAATTTCCATAGTAATAGCGTAATCTTTCTAAAATGTAATATGAATAGGTTTCATAAATCCTTTTAGTTGTTTTATATCATTTTTTTTCTTGTTGATGAACCATGTATAATAATATATAGTATATAATTTATCATCTAATACTATACCAAACCAATTTTATAAAATATAGATAAATTTTAGTAATACTATAGTGTATATTGAAATTTGATAAATTAGGATCATCTAATTAATCTCATTTAAGGAAAAGAACAATAGAACACATAACTTATTGTTACATTCCAATATAACATATTAATTTTTATAATATACATATATATCATCATTCATGACTTTTAATTTATTTTGATGATTCTTATTGTGATATTTGGAACTCTTTTTCCCAAATTAGGTTGATTTTGAAATCATTTTTAATAAATGTGATGTTTCCCATTCCATTGTGTTTCACATATATAAATATTTTATATCGATGAATATAAGACATATATAAATAGTCATTTTTTAAAAACACTATAATATTTCAAACTAGAATGCATCATACACTATATTTTCCTTCCCTAGGAAAGAGTATATTAAGCAATCATAATCCTTGAATACTACAAATCATCTCTTTTTCCACACATTAATCACTTTATAAGAGGAGATGTATTTCAATCCTTCATGATCTTTCTATATTACACGTTTTTCACCACAAAGGTAATTCCCATATATATTCAATGTAAATATTATGGATATAAACTCAATATATTGGAGTGGATAATACTTTTGATTAATATTTTACTTTATTAATAAATAAGAAACTAACATATCATTCTTCATTAGGATGCCACCATGTCACTTGTTTTTTGCATCATTATATCTTACAAATCCATCCCTTTCTGATAGTAAAGTCAATATTGGTTCACTAAGTAGTCTATTCATTAAATCTTCAACAATTTAATTACATTTTTATAACAATATGAACATTAATCTTCACATGTCAACATGGTAAACCTATAACATAATAAATATTTTTTAACAAATTATCTATAATACCCTACTAATCAAAGGTTAATTCATACCAAGATTATATTTTTTGGACTCAGAAACATTATCACTACCATTTTACTTGAAGGATCAAATGATATTCCATTATTAGAAACATTATTTAAATGAAATTTATATTATATAATTATTAATTCAAATTTATAAACATTAATATCTAACAAATTTTCTTGAATATTCTTAAGAAGGGTTTGGAATTGAAAATTAGTGTCATAATAGTTTATTTATTATATTACTATTTTACAATAAATACAAAAATGATATTATGTTGATCATCCCTGAATTATATATTCGTCAGATCTAGAAAAATAGATAGTGCATTGGAAAATACAATATGAATTACTGTAAATTTTTAATTTCCATATGTCAAATTAAATTTTTTTAGAATATCATCCTTATTTAATCAAAGTTTATTATTCCAAGAATAAAGATAGATCTTTAAAAAATATGACGATATATATTATTGATCTAACATGTTATCCTTATGGGGTATAATATACGTTTTATTCATAGTAATGGAATTTATTTCCATGTTATCACTGAAAAACCTCATAGTCCAAAATTTATTTTCCAAAAACAGAATAGAGGATCCACATTCTAAAATACTATATAAGATAAATCCATTATCACACACCTCCTACAATTAATTTTTTCTAGTCCAATAATTCCACTACACCCATCGTATATGGATTCATATATATAATTTTTTCATCTGGAATTAGGTTAATTAAAAGTGTAACTTCATTCTGAGGAGGATGTCTATATAGATCATTGAGAAACAAAATCAGTGTATTCTTTTAGAGTAGGTATATAATCTCATATATGGACATAATTCACATTCATAATATATGTTTACAGTTACATTTTATGATATTTGAGAAGAAGTGATACTTAAGGTGGATATAATAATGATTTAGATGGTGTAGTCTCCCATATGATGTTAAGGTATTCCACATCTCCATTGTGAATAAAAATTTATTTCTCGTAGAAATATATTTAACATTATAATTTTAATTTTTATACATACCACGTATTATATAAAATTAAACCATATATATTAAAATATTTTTTAAATAGGATATCTTTATTTTTTATAAGGGTAACTAACTAGAACATTTTTATTTCAAATATTGTTCAACTAAGAGACACAAATTACAAATCAATTATTATGGCTCTATAAAACTAAATAATTTCTTATAAAACATGGAATATATAATGTATGAGAATATACAAAAATAAAAAAATCATTAGATAATTTTTAATTTATGAACAATGTACCTCCATGTCACAACCCCCTCCCCACAAAGTGTACCCCTCCTGGGACGGCAATGTGAAAAGGGAGATAATGACCCCCGAGTCCCGCCTCTAGTAGGCCCCGGGTTGGCGACTAGCACCGATGGTATAATAACATACAAATGGGAGGCATTACCCTCTAAGAGAACACATGTAGAAGAGAGAGATATAATAGACTCCAATCAACTCCAACTCAGAACTGAAATATAAAAGGAAACCAAGTACATATATGAAATGTCATGAAAAAGTACTAAAACTGAAAGGGAAAACTAAAAGTACCCAAAAGAAAGTAAAACAGCAGTGACCACAAGCCCGAACAGCTCCTCCTCCAACCGCAAGCTAGTAGTAACCAGCTTGATCTCCAACCTGCTCCAAGTGACCTGAAAAAAAGTTTGTATGTACATAGGGTGAGTATAACAGTATACTCAGTAGGATCCTCCTCAAGACTCTCGTGCAAAAGTAAAGAAAGCATGCTAAAGCCCAGTGAACAACAAGTGAAACTAACTCGTCACCTAAACATGTATACTATGTTCCCAACCTCACCATGGCTACTCTCACCAAGTAATGCATACAAGAATATAGCATATAGTAAAGAATATCAAGGGTACCCCTCTACTACTTCCCCACTGGTTTTCCGCTTTGCCCCAACGACATACGTCTTGTGCATCTCTCTCCAAAGGCTTTCCCGCAGACACCTGGGCTGAGCTCCACAATCTGCACCTCGTGCACCACAAAGGCTTGCCCGCAGACACCTGGGCGAAGCACCACACCGTCCTCACAACCAAAGTAACCAGGTAGTTTCCGGGAGCCACCATAGCTCGTATAACGTGTATCATACGTCGAGTATTATTCTTCATGCCATCACAGCCCATACACCGAGTAAGGATCCTCAAGCTATCACAGCCTATACACGTTACACCTATAGTATTCCATAGGATAATATATCCAGAATATATGTGTGTGAAATAACCACAAGCCATTACAGCCCTCTACACACATATATGGGTAAAACTAACCACTGTGCCTACCAGCACAAGGATCTACCAAGAGAAGAGAGCAGGGCCAAAGGGGGTAGTCAGCCATTCAACCTCCCATCAGAATGTTGGGGAAAACACCCCCCCAGGGCTCAGAATCCCCGGGGTGTCAGTTGCCCTTACCGACAGGGTGGAGTAGCGTATAGAAACACAAAAAGTACAGAATATATAAGTAACTCACATCCACACTATCGGCATTACCTAGTCTTAGATACAACTACAGCTAACGTCTCTCAGACTCCAGGCTGCTACTTCTAAGACTAGGTATCCTATAAGCACACAAACAATGAAGAGCTTTATTAGATTAATCCATTCTCATTTATCAGTTCCACTGTACATTAATTAATTCTTTAAACATTAATTAAGAATGAAGAATTCCACATTAAACTGAAATGGCATCACTTTCAAAAACAACTGCTCCTTTTAAAGATTCACATCACCTTTAAATTCCAGCATCTCCATCCCCGTGGATTTTCACCATTTAATCAAACATTCCTTACAGAATTACTTTTCCACATTCCTAGGCATTCTAGAAAAACATCCTATGCTTTTAAACACAAAGGAGGCTCAACACGGTGAGTAGATATACTACCCGTCGAGTCTTTTCTGCCTATAGAAAGAGCATAGACCCATCCTCCATTGAGAGGCTAAACACGGAAATCACGTGGCATACCCCGCGTGTCTTCACCTCCTTCGGAAAGAGGGTAAGCAAGACCAGCTGCCTTGAGCAGTGGGGAAAAGTAAAGCAGATAAACAACCAAACCAAACCACCAACATCAAACCATCACATTCATCTCATACCGTCACCCTTGGTGTCCTCCCCGACACCCATATGCATAAACCAATGCATCTCGCCACACTAGGCGTCATCCTCTGCCACAAACACAAGTCTCCATGCCTCTACATATCACAACAGCCATCCAGGCTCACATCACAGCACAAGCAGCAGGAAAACAAACATCACAAAATGGGCTCTCGGCCCTTTAACAAACAAGAGGGTAACTCAGAACCCTTTTAAAAATTCCCACATAATCTGTTCTCTAATCCATATTTAATTAACAGATTTGTTATTCGTAGGTTCCAATCATGGATACCTAATCAGTAAGCTATCACAATTTAAATAACCATTCTTACTTCCCTAATTTGATTATCCTCAAATTAGAACTACAACAACGTCAACAACCAGATTAATTTACATGCCTCTTTATCCTTAGCCAATTAATTAACAATTAATTCCGGCTTAACATTCGTTATCAATTGCAATCATGAATGAACAACAAATCAAAGAAACATAGATATCACTATATCTAGGAAAACATGAGTCAAACCGTTATCACGGTATAAAGCAACAACATGTGATCAACCAATTCTTTTAATCCAGTTCAAGTATTTAATTAGGTCAATTTAATTGTGATCCAAAGGAATAAATCATGCTAATTCTACGATTGCACATACACAATTAGAGAAGCCATGAATCCCCTACCTCAAACAGTTCCTCACGTTCTTTATCCACACAACAGGTCACGATCCTCCCCTCGCGACAACTGCATCCACCGGAGGATGCTGCGGTACGAAAGTACCAACCAACCCCAAGAAAACCCATTAGAATCTTGGAGAATACATGGTATAATTATTGAAAGGAGGATAGGAGAAGATGAAACCCAAAAGAACGACGATACAACATACCTTATATCGAAGATTGATCGACACAGCTCAGTTGCATCCAAAACAGAACAGAACCAATCCTCGGGGTAAAGATTGATGGTGCAACTCCTAAAGAAAGGATTGAAAGGTTCTAGCGTCTCTTAGCTGAGAACAAAGAGAAAGAACAAGGGAGAATGATATCTCATCCCTTTTTAAGATTAAATGGGGCGACGGTTTAAGATCCGGTTAATTCTCCATTAAAAACGGATCGCATTAACCCACGCGGTTTGACCAAGTGAAACATTCCAAGCCTTATGAATAATTAATAAAGGATTTATGGCATTTGAATCAGCCTTAAGAGCCCTTAAAAAAATAAGCCTTTAAATGTATTTTACGTCAAAGGAAACGTCAAAAGGGACAAAACTATAGGAGTCTGGAAACTCTGTTCACCCACTGTTACTGTACATGAATCCGATCTGTGAAACCGATCTGTGAAACTGATCTGTCACACCGATCTGTGAAACCGATCTGTGAAACCGATCTGTGAAACTGATCTGTCACACCGATCTGTGAAACCGATCTGTCACACCGATCTGTGAAACCGATCTGTCACACCGATCTGTGAAACCGATCTGTCACACGGATCTGTGAAACCGATCTGTCACACCGATCTGTGAAACTAATCGGTGAGACCGATCTGTCAGACCGATCGGTGAGACCGATCTTTCAGACCGATCTGTGAAACCGATCTGTCAGACCGATCCGTGAAACTGATCTGTCACACCGATATGTGAAACTGATCGGTGAGACCGATCTGTCAGACCGATCGGTGAGACCGATCTGTCAGACCGATCTGTGAAACCGATCTGTCACACCGATTTGTGAAACTGATCGGTGAGACCGATCTGTCAGACAGATCTGTGAAACCGATCTGTCACACCGATCTGTCAGACCGATCGGTGAGACCGATCTGTTACTGTTCATAAAACTGGAAACACTGTTCACAGAACTGGAAAATTGGCAAAGTGTTGGGGATAAGTCCCCTTGACCTCCCGGAACACCTCCAACACCATCATTTCACAAAGTAATGGACCGGAGAGGTCCGGGCCATTACATTAGATACCTCTCAAAGCATTCTCGTCCTCGAGAATTAAAAACCAACCCAGAAGAGAAGAGGGGTCCGAACAACCACCCCATAAGATACCTCTCAGGGAAAACCACCATGAGTTGTTCGAAAGCTGGAACAAAACTATGACATCCGGGAACAAACAATCCATAGCCAAACAATTCATTCACAACATCATTACATGAAAGGTGTTAAACATTGAACAACTCTGGGTACTGAGCACGTATCTGTGACTCACGCTCCCAGGTACTCTCCTCCATGCCACCGTGTCGCCACAAGACACGAACTAAGGGGATAGAACACCCACACAACACCTTCTCCTTGTGGTCTTGGATCTCCACATGTCCCCCCTCGAAGGTTGCATCATCATCAATATCGATCTCTCCCCAATCGATAACATGAGATTCATCATGAAGATAACGACGGAGCTGCGATACATGGAAAACATCATGTATCCGACCCATATGAGGGGGAAGTGCTACTCGATATGCCACAGCTCCAACACGAGCTAACACCTCGAAAGTCCCAAAAAAATGGGGAGAAAGCTTACTTCCGTGACCAAACCTTCGCTGCCCACGACGGGGAGTCACCTTCAGAAACACATGATCCCCAACATTAAACTCTAACGGTCTCCTTCTTTGATCAGCATATGATTTCTGACGATCTTGTGCTGTCTTCATCCTCTCACGAATCACCTGAACCATCTCTGTTGTATTCTGCACTAGTTCTGGTCCGAGAATTGCTGACTCTCCGACCCCAGTCCAGCACAACGTAGAACGGCATGGCCGGCCATACAAGGTTTCAAACGGCGCCATGCCAATGGTAGAGTGAAAACTATTATTGTAAGCGAACTCTACCAAGGGTAAGTGCTTCACCCATGAACCTCCAAAATCAAGAACACAAGAGCGCAACATGTCTTCAAGAGTCTGGATGGTTCGCTCTGTCTGACCATCCGTTTGAGGATGAAAAGCAGTGCTAAGTCATAGTTGAGATCCAAAAGCATGTTGGAGACCTCTCCACACCCTAGAGGTAAAACGAGGATCTCGATCAGAAATGATCGTGTTAGGAACTCTGTGAAGCCTCACCACCTCCTCCAGATACTGCCTCGACAAAACCTCCACTGAGCTCGACTCCTTGATTGCTATAAAGTGGGCCGATTTAGTTAAACGGTCCTCTACCACCCATATAGCATCTATTGTAGGGCGGAGAAAGAAAGGAAGTGATGGCAAGAGGGGGGGGGGGTGAATTGCCTTTTAAAAAATGATTAACAATTTAAAAATCAAAGTTAAAAGTGCAGCGGAAATAAAGAGGCAAGACACAAGAATTGATAACGGAGTTCGGCCTAAAACCCGGCCTACGTCTCCGCTCCCAACTCAACCGTTGAGAGATTCTACCGCTTGCTTTTCAATGGTTTTAGCAAGAAACCCACTAGACTTTACAGGTAGTCTAGAACCTATTACAGCTTGCTTTTATATGGTTATGCAAGAACCCACTTGCTTTTAATTGGTTGAGCAAGAACCCACTAGCCTTCTTACAGGTGAAGGCTAGCTCACCTTTGATTCAAGCCTTTTGAAAGGTAAGGCTTGACTAACCTCTTCACACCTTGAAGTTGGTGTGAGAACCCAAAAGAGAGGGTGAGAGAAAGAGACGGGGTTTGTAGGCACAAACCCAAAATGATGCTCAAAATAAATAAAACAATAAAACCCGTAATGCGGAAGTCTTGGGTGCCAATGGATTGATGGAGTTGATGAAGGGCGCTCCCAAGCTTCTTTGATGGTGCTCCTTGGATATGGAAGTTGGTTGGAGCAAGTGGGGTTCCCTTGGAAGAATCCGCCGGAGGTTCTCCAAATGATAAAAAATGTGTCTCTTGGCTTCCATATGGCTTGGTTTGGTTTCCGGGGCTTCAAGGTCCTTTATTTATAGAGGGGGAACCCTCAAATGGCCGTTGGAGGCCTTTGGAGCCGTTGGAGAGGCTTTCGGAGCCGTTGGAGGCCAAGTGGACAGGCTGGTCAAAAGCCCAACGGCTAGTTTGACTGGCTCCACCGGCTGACCGGTACTGAGCCACCGGTTGGCCGGTGTGTGCAAAATGGAGAGGCCATCGGGCTTAAACTCCACCGGCTGGCCGGTGAGGAGTCCACCGGTTGGCCGGTGCTGAGACAGTAGCAACCACTGTGCTGGCTGGGTGCCACCGGCTGGCCGGTGCTGAGGCCACCGGTTGGCCGGTGAGGAGGCAGTAGCTACCCCTTCTGTCTGGGTGCTACCGGCTGGCCGGTGCTGAGGCAGTGGCTCAGCCTTCTATCCAGGGTCCATCGGCTGGCCGGTGGTGAGGCCACCGGTTGGCCGGTGGACTGAATTTCAGTCCTTGTTAGGCTTTTTTCCTTCTCGGCCTTCTTGGCCAAATTCCTTGGTAACCTGAAATGATTCCTATCATCCAAAAACACTTGAAAGAGGATTAGCTAAATAAGTGAGTGATTGTGATCATGTAAATCAAACCACGAGGGGTACGAGAGGTACAACAATCTCCCCTTATTTTGATGATCACAATCACCAAAACAATCAATGTAAAATATTGAAATGAAAGGCATGCTTTAAAAGATTTTTCCCCCAATCAACCAAGAATTTCTCCCCCTTTGTGATTATCAAAATAGCACGGGGAATAAAACTTGATTGAGGGATACATTGAAATTTTTGAAATTTGAATTGAAAGTTTTGAATCAAAAATTTGAAATGAAAAATTGAATAACAGTTTGAATTGAATGTTTTGAATGAAAAATTCGATACCAAGAGTTGAAAATTTTGAAATGAAAATTGAATAGAAAATTTGAATAACAGTTTGAATTGAAAGTTTTTGAATAAAAAATTGAATAACAGTTTGAATTAAAAAATTTGATACCAAGTGTTGAAATTGAAAGTTTGAATCGAAAATTTTGAAATTGAAATCAAAAGGGCTTAAACGATCCTAACTCCCCCTAAATAAAAACAACAAATCACCGGGGATTGGTGTTTGAAACCGAGACAAATTTTGGCCCGGAGAGACTCGCTAAAAGGGATTTTTCAATCCACACTTGTCTTATGGCGGGTATTCTTCTATAAAATTCTTCATTAAAGGAAATACTTTTGGGGCGGCCATACCGGGCATTTTTACAATTGCACTCATAAATTAAGTGCACGGGTTTTTTACAATAATTGCAAAATTTAAATTGAGAGCTCCCCCTTACAAAAATAGTTGGAGCATGGGAAGAGGAAGCTTGCTTAGAATAGCCAAGCCCTTGGGTGGTTCTAGATACGCGTTGGGAACCTAGCAATTTGGTCAGATTTTGTTCCCCTTGGGTGAACTTGGCTAGAGTTTCCCTTAGATCTTTGATAGTTGATTCCATGGAATCAACATCGGGAAGGTTTTGGATTTTGAGGGTCAACTCTTCCTTCTCTTTGAGAAGTTGTTCTTTTTCGGAAGAGAGTTTTTTGAAATTCTTTTTTAAAGAAACAAATTTGGAAGAAAGTTCGTGAAAACCTTCCTCCAATTGATCTCTAGCGTATTGGAGATCCTCGTAAGACAAATGATTGAAAGAATTTGAAGAACAAGAGGAAGAGGAGTCGGAAGATGTTACCTCATTACATGCCATTAGGCATTTATTACCATTGTCGCTTGAGGAGGAGGAGGAGTCGGATGTGGAGCTATCACTCCATGTGGCCTTGAATGATTTCTTCTTCTCCTTTTGCTTGGCCTTTTTCTTGTTGAGTGGGCAATCGGGCTTGTAATGGCCTTTCTCGCCACACCCATAGCATGTTACCTTGGGCTCGGATTTTTCGTTGGGTTGAGCCTTGCAGGATTTCTTCTTTTTGTGCTTCTTCATGAACTTGTGCATTTTGCGGACAAGATTCTCCATTTCGGAATCGCCGCTTGAAGAGGAAGAAGATGAGGAGGAGGAGGAGCTTTCTTCTTGTTGAACCTTGAAGGCGATGTTCTTTGGAGTTTTGATCGGTTTGCCTTCTTTTTCAGCTTGCCTCCTCATGGTGATCTCATAGGTCATGAGGGATCCGATGAGCTCTTCGACCTGCATGTTCTTTATGTCTTTTGCTTCTTGGATTGCTGTGACTTTCGGTGCCCATGTGCTTGGTAGGATCCATAGGATCTTCTTGACCATTTTTTCTGCAGAAATATTATCTCCAAGAGATTTTCTACCATTGAAAACGTCAGTAAATCGAGTAAACATATCAGAAATAGATTCATGTTGGTGCATAGAAAATGACTCAAAATCTTGACGAAACATGTCCAATCGAGTGTCCTTGACTTTGTTGGTCCCCTCATGGGTAACTTCCAAAAGTTTCCAGATTTCATGTGATGAGGTGCATGTGGAAACTCGATTGAACTCATTACGATCAAGTCCGCAATGTAGAGCATTCATGGCTTTTCCATCAAGCTCGAAATTTTTAATATCAGCTTGGGTCCATTTGGATTCATCGGGAGAGGAGAGAGTGTAACCTTGCATGAAAATTTTATAAATAGGGTATCCTATGCTTCTAAGAAAAGTGGTCATGCGGGTTTTCCAATAATTATAGTCGGTTCCATCAAAAAATGGAGCACGACCCAAAGAAAAGCCTTCGGGGGCGAAAGAGGTTGATGCCATCACAATGGATCTTAAATTTGAAACCGGTGACGGTATTACTCAAATTTTCCCTTTGATACCAATTGTAGGGCGGAGAAAGAAAGGAAGTGATGGCAAGAGGGGGGGGGGGGTGAATTTCCTTTTAAAAAATGATTAAAAATTTAAAAATCAAAGTTAAAAGTGCAGCGGAAATAAAGAGGCAAGACACAAGAATTGATAACGGAGTTCGGCCTAAAACCCGACCTACGTCTCCGCTCCCAACTCAACCGTTGAGAGATTCTACCGCTTGCTTTTCAATGGTTTTAGCAAGAAACCCACTAGACTTTACAGGTAGTCTAGAACCTATTACAGCTTGCTTTTATATGGTTATGCAAGAACCCACTTTCTTTTAATTGGTTGAGAAAGAACCCACTAGCCTTCTTACAGGTGAAGGCTAGCTCACCTTTGATTCAAGCCTTTTGAAAGGTAAGGCTTGACTAACCTCTTCACACCGTGAAGGTGGTGTGAGAACCCAAAAGAGAGGGTGAGAGAAAGAGATGGGGTTTGTAGGCACAAACCCAAAATGATGCTCAAAATAAATAAAACAATAAAACCCGTAATGCGGAAGTCTTGGGCGCCAATGGATTGACGGAGCTGATGAAGGGCGCTCCCAAGCTTCTTTGATGGTGCTCCTTGGATATGGAAGTTGGTTGGAGAAAGTGGGGTTCCCTTTGAAGAATCCGCCGGAGGTTCGCCAAATGATCAAAAATGTGTCCGTTGGCTTCCGTATGGCTTGGTTTGGTTTCCGGGGCTTCAAGGTCCTTTATTTATAGAGGGGGAACCCTCAAATGGCCGTTGGAGGCCTTTGGAGCCGTTGGAGAGGCTTTCGGAGCCCTTGGAGGCCAAGTGGACAGGCTGGTCAAAAGCCCAACGGCTAGTTTGACTGGCTCCACCGGCTGACCGGTACTGAGCCACCGGTTGGCCGGTGTGTGCAAAATGGAGAGGCCTTCGGGCTTAAACTCCACCGGCTGGCCAGTGAGGAGTCCACCGGTTGGCCGGTGCTGAGGCAGTAGCAACCACTGTGCTGGATGGGTGCCACTGGCTGGCCGGTGCTGAGGCCACCGGTTGGCCGGTGAGGAGGCAGTAGCTACCCCTTCTGTCTGGGTGCTACCGGCCGGCCGGTGCTGAGGCCACCGGCTGGCCGGTGCTGAGGCAGTGGCTCAACCTCCTGTCCAGGGTCCATCGGCTGGCCGGTGGTGAAGCCACCGGTTGGCCGGTGGACTGAATTTCCGTCTTTGTTAGGCTTTTTGCCTTCTTGGCCTTCTTGGCCCAATTCCTTGGTAACCTGAAATGATTCCTATCATCCAAAAAAACTTGAAAGAGGATTAGATAAATAAGTGAGTGATTGTGATCATGAAAATCAAACCACGAGGGGTACGAGAGGTACAACAGCATCATGTCCTCCCGGAGCTCGAGGTAAACCTGTAACAAAGTCCATTGAGATGTCCTCCCACCTCCACTGAGGAATCTCTAAGTGCTGGAGAAGACCACCAAAAACACGGTGTTCGGCCTTCACCTTCTGGCAGACTAAACATCGAGACACACACTCTGCAACCATACGCTTCAGCCCAGGCCACCAAAACTGACTCCTCAAGGATCGATACATCTTCGTCACACCAGGATGTACCGCCAAGGGTGAACTATGGAACTCTCTGAAAACCGTCTCGCGCATCGCCAAGGGAACAAAAAGCCTGCCATGATACAATACCCGGTGTTGTTCATCCTCCGACCAATCATCAGGGGCCTCTCCACAAACGACTCTGTCTCTCCAAACATCCACCTCTGGATCACCCAACTGAGACTCTTCCACCTTTTACATCAGGGATGACTGCACCGTCATCTGGAAAAGACAACCTCTTCCCCCAACTTCTCCCATATCAAGATGCAAAGCTGATAGCTCTTCCATCACTCTCCAAGAATCACCAGATTCACGCACAACATCATTACGTGACTTTCGGCTCAGTGCATCAGCAACAACATTTCCCTTCCCAAGTGTATACGATATTTCAAAGTCGTATTCCTGCAAGAACTCCATCCACCGACGCTGCCGCAAGTTCAAATCCCGCTGAGAGAAAACATTCCTCAAACTCTTATGATCGGTGAAAACCACAAAGCGCTCGCCAATGAGGTAATGTCTCCACAACTTCAGAGAAAACACCACGGATCCCAACTCAAGATCATGGGTGGCATAGTTGCATTCATGGGGACGCAACTGCCAAGACCCATAAGAAACAACAGACCTCTGCTGCATGAGAACACAGCCTAGCCCCAGATGTAAAGCATCACAGAAAACATCAAACTGGACTCCCTCCACTGGAAGACAAAGGACTGGAGCACTTACCAACTTCTCCTTTAGATACTCGAAAGCTGTCTGACACTGATCAGTCCATATGAACGCTTGATCCTTCCTAGTCAAAGTTGTCAGAGGAGTCGCAACTCGGGAGAAATTAGCCACAAACCTCCTATAATATCCTACGAGACCAAGGAAACATCGCACCTCTGACACGGTCTTGGGGGCTGGCCAAGACACCACTGCTTCTATCTTCGAAGGATCCACAGCTACTCCCTGTTGGGACACGACATATCCCATGAAACAAACTTCTCGAGCCCAGAACTCACACTTGGACAACTTCCCAAACAACTGATGTTGGCGAAGAACTCCCAAAACCTCTCGTAGATGCTCTGCATGCTCCTCTTCAGATGTGGAGTATACAAGGATGTCGTCGATGAAAACCACAACAAACTTGTCCAGGAATTCACGGAACACAGCATTCATCAACCCCATGAAAATAGCTGGAGCATTTGTCACGCCGAATGGCATTACAACAAACTCATAATGCCCATGACGACAACGGAAAGCAGTCTTCAGGATATCCTCATCCTTTACACGCATCTGATGATATCCTGACCGCAAGTCTATCTTTGAAAACCAACTTGAACCATTCAGTTGATCGAATAGGTCATCAATCCGTGGGAGAGGATAGCGGTTCTTTATTGTCACTTTGTTTAATCGACGATAATTGACGCACAACCGCAAACTGCCATCAGCCTTTTTCACAAACAAAACTGGTGCACCCCAAGGTGACACACTTGGCCGAACAAAACCACACTTCAACAGACCATCGAGCTGAATACGTAGTTCTCGTAACTCATAAGTGGCCATCCTATACGGAGACATAGAGATAGGAGACTCTCCTGGCTGTAGCTCGATCCCAAACTCGATCTCTCGTCGAGGGGGTAAGGATACAACCTCTTCTGGAAAGACATCAGGGTACTCCTCTACGACCCTAGGAAACAACAACTGTTGAACTTCTGAAGAACTCAGCATCATCCCAGCCATCATGGATGATAAGGATGAAACTCATTTATGACTCATCCGTGGATCTCTCTCACCAACAAACACCACTTTCTCTCCATCTTCATCAATGAAAACGACCTTCTTTCTGTAGCAATCCACAACAACCTGCACCGAATACAACCAATCCATTCTAAGAATGACATCATATGGTTGTATTCGCAAACATAGGAAATCTCCCCAAGAGCGGTGTTGCCCCAACACTAGATCACAGTCTCTACATACTTCAAACAAGTCAGCTCGACCTCCAACTGGCGTAGTCAACGCCAAGGGCACTGGAAGCCTCTCTACCTCAAGTCCCAAAGCGTGGACAAGGATAGGGGATATAAAGGAGTGTGTTGCTCCTGAATCAAACAAGGCATACACCAAGGTAGAAAACAAGCAAAGGGTACCTCGGACGACGTCTGGCTCGCCTGGAGCTGGCAACGCTAGAGCATGAAGCTGACCACGACCACCTCCACGGCCTCTCTGACCCTGATGACGACCACCACCACGGCCGCGATCTGCTCTCTGAGGATGGGGAGCGTCATGGGGCTGTCCTCTGCCTGCTCCATCTACCCTCTGGTGATCTAAAGCTGTTGCCACCTGCTGCTGCTGCCTCGGCTGGAACTGCCTCAACAGAGGAACCTGGAGTGGAGCGCCCGGTGCACGATGACTGCTCTGAAAAGTCGGGCACTCCCTCTGCTGATGACCACGTCCACCACAAGAAAAGCAAGCCCCTGATCCCTTGGAATAGGTCTGAGAGATGCTACCTCCGGAGAAACGAGATGGAAAGGGCTGGGACCTACCCCCAGGTGAACAGAAACTCTTCGGTCCTGAAAACCGGGAACCCCGGACCACAGCTCTACTTCATGAGGAATCATGACGATTCCCCTCTCGTGATGATCCGGTCCTAGCCAAAGTCCTCTCAACAACCTCTTCCCTCGCCAGCACCTCTAGATATGTCTTTTGCATAAATGGGGTGACCTGGCGCTGGATCTATGGACGCAAAGCCTCCTCGAAATGCCTCGCCCTGGCCTCATCATCTGGTAACAGGTCTGAAGCATATCGTAGAAGGTTCCTGAAACGGATTCCAAACTCCTGAACACTGGAGCTCCCCTGTCGAAGGGTGAGTATCTCCTGGCGACTGGACGCCTTCGCAGTCCATGAAAGAAACTCGACTCTAAACCTGTCTCGAAACTTCTCCCATGAGATCGCTGACTCCTCACGATCCCCGAGGAACAAGAACCACCACTGTCTCGCTGCTCCACGCAGCATCGTCACAACCAAGGACACCCAGTGTTCCTTCCGAGCATGAATTGAACTGAAGCCTATCTCGACCTCCTCCAAACAGTCTTTTGTGACTGCATCTGAAACGAAGCCCTCGTACTTCTGTAGACTCTGGTGCTAAAACTCTCGGAGTGTCTTCCTCCAAGTGTCATCATCGTCAACCTCTACCCGGCGGCGATCTGCTGGAACAGCCTGCTAGGCACCTTCTGCGCAAACCTGACGGGGACGCCGACCTGGAGCCATACCTGTAAAATAACAACCGTTAGAGCTCCTAAGCCTGGAATATGGAAGATTCAACATTAATTAATTAATTTGTTTTATTAATTTTAGGTTACCTATCCCACGGTCTACCCATTCAAACACAGACGCAAAGAATAATGATGCATGATCCTTTCCTAGGTCTCTACCCTGCAACCAGTATCACTTTGTTTAGTAGCCATCGTAAACTTAAAGGTTCGTGCAACAGATCATAGGGGGCCCTGAACGCCTATGTCTCTGCCGGTCTCCAGTGTTTACCCCACTTGCTAAACATGAATGACACCGTTTCCCTACCATCCCATGCATCCTATCCTGTGCCTAACTCTAAACTCCATCCTATCCCTCAACCAGACCTCTGATACCACTCTGTCACGACCCCCTCCCCACAAAGTGTACCCCTCCTGGGCCGGCAATGTGAAACGGGAGATAATGACCCCCGAGTCCTACCTCCAGTAGGCCCCGGGTTGGCGACTAGCACCGAGGGTATAATAACATACCAATGGGAGGCATTGCCCTCTAAGAGAACACATGCAGAAGAGAGAGATAGAATAGACTCAATCAACTCCAACTCAGAACTGAAATATAAAAGGAAACCAAGTACATATATGAAATGTCATTCAAAAGTACTAAAACTGAAAGGGAAAACTAAAAGCACCCAAAAGAAAGTAAAACGACAGCGACCATAAGCCCGAACAACTCCTCCTCCAACCGCAAGCTAGTAGTAACCAGCTTGATCTCCAACCTGCTCCAAGTGACCTGAAAAATAGTTTGTATGTACATAGGGTGAGTATAACAGTATACTCAGTAGGATCCTCCCCAAGACTCTCGTGGAAAAGTAAATAAAGCATGCTAAAGCCCAGTGAACAACAAGTGAAACTAACTCGTCACCTAAACAGGTATACTATGTTCCCAACCTCACCATGGCTACTCTCACCAAGTAACGCATACAAGAATATATCATATAGTAAAGAATATCAAGGGTACCCCGCTACTACTTCCCCACTGGTTTGCCGCTTTGCCCCAACGACATACGTCCTGTGCATCTCTCTCCAAAGGCTCTCCCACAGACACCTGGGCTAAGCTCCACAATCTGCACCTCGTGAACCACAAAGGCTTGCCCGCAGACACCTGGGCGAAGCACCACACTGCCCTCACAACCAAAGTAACCAGGTAGTTTCCGGGAGCCACCATATCTCGTATAATGTGTATCATACGTCGAGTATTATTCTTCAAGCCATCACATCCCATACGCCGAGTAAGGATCCTCAAGCCATCACAGCCTATACACGTTACACCTATAGTATTCCATAGGATACTATATCCAGAATATATGTGTGTGAAATAACCACAAGCCATTACATCCCTCTACACACATATATGGGTAAAACTAACCACTATGCCTACCAGCACAAGGATCTACCAAGAGAAGAGAGCGGGGCCAAAGGGGGTAGTCAGCCATTCAACCTCCCATCAGAATGTTGGGGAAAACACCCCCCAGGGCTCAGAATCCCCGGGGTGTTAGTTGCCCTTACCGACAGGGTGGAGTAGCGTATAGAAACACAAAAAGTACAGAATATATAAGTAACTCACATCCACACTATGGGCATTACCTAGTCTTAGATACAACTGTAGCTAACGTCTCTCAGACTCCAGGCTGCTACTTCTAAGACTAGGTATCCTATAAGCACACAAACAATGAAGAGGTTTATTAGATTACTCCATTCTCATTTATCAGTTCCAATGTACATTAACTAATTCTTTAATCATTAATTAAGAATGAAGAATTCCACATTAAACTGAAATGGAATCACTTTCAAAAACAACTGCTCCTTTTTAAGATTCACATCACCTTTAAATTCCAGCATCTCCATCCCCGTGGATTTTCACCATTTAATCAAACATTCCTTACAGAATTACTTTTCCACATTCCCAGGCATTCTAGAAAAACATCCTATGCTTCTAAAAACAAAGGAGGCTCAACACGGTGAGTAGATATACTACCCGTCGAGTCTTTGCCGCCTATAGAAAGAGCATAGACCCAACCTCCATCGAGAGGATAAACACAGAAAGCACGTGGCATACCCCGCGTGTCTTCGCCTCCTTCAGAAAGAGGGTAAGCAAGACCAGCTGCCTTGAGCAGTGGGGAAAAGTAAAGCAGATAAACAACCAAACCAAACCACCAATATCAAACCATCACATTCATCTCATACCGTCACCCTTGGTGTCCTCCCCGACACCCATATGCATAAACCGATGCATCTCGCCACACTAGGCGTCATCCGCTGCCATAACCACAAGTATCCATGCCTCCACATATCACAACAGCCATCCAGGCTCACATCACAGCACAAGCAGCAGGAAAACAAACATCACAAAATGGGCTCTCAGCCCTTTAACAAACAAGAGGGTAACTCAGAACCCTTTTAGAAATTCCCACATAATCTGTTCTCTAATCCATATTGAATTAATAGATTTGTTATTCGTAGGTTCCAATCATGGATACCTAATCAGTAAGCTATCACAATTTAAATAACCATGCTTACTTCCCTAATTTGATTATCCTCAAATTAGAACTACAACAACAGCAACAACCAGATTAATTTACATGCCTCTTTATCCTTAGCCAATTAATTAACAATTAATTCCGGCTTAACGTTCGTTATCAATTGCAATCATGAACGAACAACAAATCAAAGAAACATAGATATCACTATATCTAGGAAAACATGAGTCAAACCGTTATCACGGTATAAAGCAACAACATGCGATCAACCAATTCTTTTAATCCGGATCAAGTATTTAATTAGGTCAATTTCATTGTGATCCAAAGGAATAAATCATGCTAATTCTACGATTGCACATACACAATTAGAGAAGCCATGAATCCCCTACCTCAAACAGTTCCTCACGTTCTTTATCCACACAACAGGTCACGATCCTCCCCTCGCGACAACTGCATCCACCAGAGGATGCTGCGGTATGACAGTACCAACCAACCCCAAGAAAACCCATTATAATCTTGGAGAATACATGGTATAATTATTGAAAGGAGGATAGGAGAAGATGAACCCCAAAAGAACGACGATCCAACATACCTTATGTCGAAGATTGATCGACACAGCTCAGTTGCATCCAAAACAGAACAAAACCAATCCTTGGGGTAAAGATTGATGGTGCAACTCCTACGGAATGGATTGAAAGGTTCTAGCGTCTCTTAGCCGAGAACAAAGAGAAAGAAAAAGGAGAATGATATCTCGTCCCTTTTTAAGATTAAATGGGGCGACGGTTTAAGATCCGGTTAATTCTCCATTAAAAACGGATCGCATTAACCCACGCGGTTTGACCAAGTGAAACATTCCAAGCCTTAGGAATAATTAATAAAGGATTTATGGCATTTGAATCGGCCTTAAGAGCCCTTAAAAAAATAAGGCTTTAAATGTATTTTACGTCAAAGGAAACGTCAAAAGGGGCAAAACTATAGGAGTCTGGAAACACTGTTCACCCACTGTTACTGTACATGAAACCGATCTGTGAAACTGATATGTCACACCGATCTGTGAAACCGATCTGTGAAACCGATCTATGAAACTAATCTGTCACACCGATCTGTGAAACCGATCTGTGAAACCGATCTGTGAAACTGATCTGTCACACCGATCTGTGAAACCGATCTGTCACACCGATCTGTGAAACCGATCTGTCACACCGATCTGTGAAACCGATCTGTCACACCGATCTGTGAAACTGATCGGTGAGACCGATCTGTCAGACCGATCTGTGAAACCGATCTGTCAGACCGATCCGTGAAACTGATCTGTCACACCGATCTGTGAAACAGATCGGTGAGACCGATCTGTCAGACCGATCTGTGAAACCGATCTGTCAGACCGATCTGTGAAACCGATCTGTCACACCGATCTGTAAAACTGATCGGTGAGACCGATCTGTTAGACCGATCTGTGAAACCGATCTGTCACACCGATCTATGAAACCGATCGGTGAGACCGATCTGTCAGACCGATCGGTGAGACCGATCTGTCAGACCGATCGGTGAGACCGATCTGTTAGATCGATCTGTGAGACCGATCTGTTACTGTTCATAAAACTAGAAACACTATTCACAGAACTGGAAAATTGGCAAAGTGTTGGGGATAAGTCCCCTTGACCTCCCAGAACATCTCCAACACCAACATTTCCCAAAGTAATGGACCGGAGAGGTCCGGGCCATTACACTCCAACCACTCATTAGAGGCATCAATGTGAGCTATAGTAATTGAATAAGCATGGCCTTCTTAACACAGACACTTTTATGGGTGGTTCCCTTAAATTTTGTGAAATATTATGAATAAAACCTCATATAATTATTAATTAATAACACGATAACTTTGGTTTCATTCTTTAACATGAATTCATGATTTTTTCGAAACCATTACTCATATTTGAAACAAACTCTTGTTATAATTAAGTATTTTCCAATGTGTTTCTATCTATAATTTTGGAATGTTTGAAATCCCATTATCCCATTCTTATTAATACAATTGTTTATTTATTATTGGTTCTCAACTATCTATTTATTTTCATTACTTCCCCTGTAATATATATTTCATAGAAATTTCATTCTATATCATGATTTAATGTAATACTATTTCATTATATGATATAAATTATTGAAAATTTTATTGACACAGAAGACATTCTCTAAGCCAATAGTGACCCATATTTCTTTTATAGGGATATTACATCATTCTATATGAATATTAATTAATTTTTTTTAGAAAACTCTATGGATCATAATAGTTTAGTGACTTTAAACCCTTGGAACACAATCTTCGTAATTTATAAAATATATTCAATGCATCCCAAAAATATATTATCATTTAATAACTAAACATAAAAACTTTATTTATAAACCTGGGTGAGGAACCATAAGTAATATTGAGGTTAAAAGCATAGTAAGGGTAAACAATGCAGATAGTTAATTATAACATGAATATATGGGTATGAGAATATAAGAATAAAATTTGAAATCAGTTACCTCTATAAAAAAAGATTATAATCCCATGTCATAACATATGAATGGACATAAAGAATCCATAAATCATTATATAATAAAATACTAGGATCCATTAGAGAATAATATTGGCATAGTATATATAATTGTGACAAAAATATTAGCATATAAAACTATTTCCATTGTAGTGAAGAACCATTACAACGTCATATAATGATACTCTATGGGTGACTATAAATCCTGGGCATGATGTAGCACCATCCTCATTTGAAACCCTAACAGTGGAATGTGGTCACTCCCCAAACCATCATAGTAATTAGGGTTCACTATGAAGAGCATCATAGAATTCAGCTTCTTTTGCATAATTAGGTTCTCACTCTATTCTAGTCTTATAAATCTCATGAGATATAAATCATTACCCAATTTATTGGAGAGATATACAGGTCCCAATATTCTTCGGTGAAAACATAACCACCATAATTTTTTTATAACGTGACCCCCATAATTGGTTATAAATAATCCACATTCACATAATGAAAATTCTATATACGGTTTCCACAAGATTTTAAAACATTAATCATATCAAAACCAATGAAATGAAAATGGTTTCAAAAATATTTTATCAAATCATAATCTATGGAAAAAGAATGGTCTCATAATCATTTCATTATATCATCATAGCATAATCAATGAATGAAAGTGGGTATCATATGTTTTCTATCATTGCATAACAAATGGTAGGGAAATGAGTTTTATAAACATCTCTTCATTATAAAGGTAAACAATTCTGAGAAATTAAAATAATGGTTTTCTTGGTTCATATCCCCATTAAAGAATAAATGATATTAAATTATGTCATTATTGATGTGGAAAGATTTTGATAGATCACTTGGAACATTTATTTTGGAAAATTAAATTTATGTTAAAATGAAATTTTGAAAAAGCAAAACAGTTTTAAAATAAATTTCTCAAAAAAAGAATTGAAAACATAAAAATGAATCGTTAATAAATAATTTCAAACATTTCATGAGGAAAATAACCTTTCCACTTTATAATTATTTTTAATGAAACGTAATTTATAAAAACATTCTAATTAAAAAACATTGAAATTATATAAAGGAAGCTTCAATGATTTCATGGGTTAATATGTGCGTAAATTTTATTCATGATGTACACAAAGATTACATTCACATTTTAGGTAAATGACCACTATGAGTTTCTTTTATAAAAAATGAAGATAAGTTTGATTTTTTTTAAAAAAATTTGAACATGGGTAAAAAATTCTTTAATAAATCATTTCAGAAAATATTAAAAACTTTTCTTATTTTTTAAAAATAAAATATTTTGAAGACGGGACTTTGACCAGAAATATGATTTTTTATAAAAAAACATATAAATCACATGGTTTCATGAAAATAAGAAAATAATGGGAAAATATTTTTCCTCATATTACAATAATAGGATAATACAAGTTATAATTTCCATGATATATGTATTTCTTGATACGATCATCGAAAACATATCCAAAAAAAATCCAGATAAACAATGAGATTGTAACATTAAATCATTAAATCATTAGAAACATTAAAATATAATATCGATAAAGGAAAAAATTAAAATGAACTACATATATAAAAAGAATATATAAATTCATGATACTGAATGTCCAAGGAGGTCAATATAAACCTCATAAATTAAACGAGTTTTGAATTTTCATATGTAACCTAGAAATAAATGAGAAACTTCAAATCCCTTACCATAAGAATTGAATTCGTTCACAACATTAGAATACTCCATTATAATTAATGTATGGTTATAATAAATCTACTATAGAACCGTAATTGTATACATCATACCATATATTATTTACTTATACACTTTTGGTTCCCTTTTATTAATGATATCATCTTAAATCCATGTTTTCTGTAATAACCATTTGGTTATTCGTATATTTTGTGATTTATTATCTGTAAAAATTACATTGATCATCGTAAAATAATATCTAGAATTATAATAATTGGATTAAAATCATTTATTCTTTTGTATATATGTATTAATTGTAACCTATAACTGAGAGATATTGAAAATGGAATGCACCATTTACAGAGATAGTAGGTCATCTGAATGCATGATTTCTATTTCAATTTTAATTTTTTAAGGAATGAAATAAAACTAAATGATATATTATGATTGAAAAATATTTTTTAGGTCATATATATAACATATCTCCATTAAATACCACCTTATTACCATCTATGTAAGTCATGAAAAAATCACATTTCTTGACGAGACAGTTATCCTCCACACACACGAGAGATGTTTCCATATTCCCAAAAAATGGAAGCAATGAAAGTATGTGTGATATAAAAATTAAATAATAACTATTAAATAATATATATGATATAAAATCAATAAACCATTCATTATTTATAACTATTTAAGGTGGTAATGGAAAATGGAATTAAATCATTTCATGAGTTGGTAGTGTGTCAAACACATGGATGCAAATTTCGTAAACCATTTGATAGAAGTGGAGATGGTTTTAGATCATTACATTGAGATAATAACATCTAATTATATGTCTTATAAAATTATTATTATTTACCAATTGTATAATAATAATTTAAGGGGTTGAGGAAGAGATAATACAAAAAATGATCATTGATGAATGTTACCTCTTCTTTGGGTATCTTCCTTTGGTTTTCACAAATCCTTCCAAATATTGATTTATAGCCTAAATAAGTATTTTTTTATGAGAGGATAGAATTTGGGTAGTGATATGGGTAGGTACTTGATAAAAAAAATGAGTTTAATGTGTTAAGAAGTGTGGGGAAGGGTCTTCCTCTTATATGTTGGTTAGAGGAAACATATGGGTTTTTTTAAACAATTTGAATGATTCCATGTATTTATTATATCAAAAGGGACCAAAATAGACCATTATATGACATTAGAGTGGAATGGTTTTAATAATGACAATAAAATATATTTCTTACAAGGTTTTACTTCATTTTAACTCTGTTCTATTAATTAAACCCCCAATAAACACATTTTTACCGCACCCACAATAAAGAATTTTTAGTATCTTCACAATTGTTTTTGGTCTATGTAACAATAGCTTCCCTAGTAGACAAGACCCGGATAATAAATTTAATACATTAGAAATGATATAATATTTTAATCACAATGGACTGATCTCTTTAAAAGTATTTGAATCAAGATTAAATACTCGAAATACACATTTCAACCGAAAACACAATGAATTTTATTTCATCATGCCATTAATCTCATTAGTGTAACCATATATATAAAACAAAAAAACATTTTTCATACATGAGGAAAAAATAAAAAATAAAACATTCGTGATATCAAATTCTCAGTAAGGGAAAGAATACATTATATGATTTGAGAAAATATGGAATAAAAAATATAGCAAGGTAAATCACTGAAACACAATCCAATTCAATACTCAAATGAGCTTTGAAAATTAACCACATATATTATAACTAATAAAATATGCACATAGAATAATAATAATTGTGGAATGTGTAATTTTGGATGTACAAATTATCAAGAATTATCCCCAAGATAGATACTATCAAGATCTATCCTCCTCAAAATTTATAATTTCCTGGAAATAAACATGAATGTTTTATCTCCAAAAAATGTTGTCTCATGGGACCTACCAATGCACTGTGGGGTTATGTCAGGCTCCTCGCATTTTTTATTATTTAATGATTTGTGATTTTAAAATAATTTAATAGTATAATAATTCAATAAAATTTCATTATTATCAAATTGAATAATAATATTTAATTGGATTTAAAATTCCACACTAGATGGTGGGAATTAAAATATAATTATTTCATTCATTTATAATATATCACATATATTTATATGATTTATTAGACATCTTAAATCAGTAAAAATATATCAATATTAATACTTTTAAAATCAAATATTTTATTTTATGGTTAATTAAATAAATATTGTTCAAGAAATAATTTTTTTTAAATAGGATATATAATTTATAAAAATTTAAAATACATTTCTATAATGAAAATTATTTGATTAATATTAAAATAGATATTCTGGTTCATTCATATATTGATTTTGTTTCTATTTGGACAAATAAAAGATATTAAATACAAAGACTGTGAAATTTGGTAACTATCATTACATTTAATTATATGTAAGATTTTTTTATAGAAATATTTTTAATAAAAAATTAAAATTATATTTTATGTTTATTGGGGACAAATATTTTTAATAAAAATATTTTTAGACAATTTTAGGTCACATTAGTACCCTTATCATTTGGCTATTAAACATAGTTAATATCTTTAACTCTTGTTGTGAAAAGATTTCTTTTTTACTCTTTAGGTGATAATATAGTTACTATAAGGTTTCAAATGAACCATATATGAGTTATGGATGAGACATTAAACATTATCCCAATCATTTGGATGAATTTTATATTGTTATTAATTTCATATCTTTTTGTAAAATTTTGTTTTTTATAGTACTATTAACGTCAATTTTAACACAACTCATATCATCAATTTTTAAAAAATATCAATACACCAGATAACATTAAGGAAAAACTTTTTAATATATACAAAATATATCTATGTCATCTAAATTTTTTTGGATGACTTCAATTATATAAAATTATAATTTTTTAAAAATATTTAATACCATTTTTTTTGATATTTCCATTAATTAAACAATTACTACCTCATTATTGTGCATGATATTACAATAATTATTTTTTCCCTAAAAATTAAAACTAAATAATAATTATTAATATAGAAACTTTATCTTTAAAATTAATATTTCAAGTTGAATAGATAATCTAAATTACCATATAAAAATTTATTACTCATTAAAAACAACAGTGTGACTTATTGGACTTTCCTTTGAAACAAATACTATAAAAGGATTTATGTTATCTATATGGAACCAAGATGACATAAAATATTACCAAGGAAGATTTGGGGTGAAAATACATCATACAAGAATTTTATTATAAGTTTAAGGATGATTTTATAATGTTATGTTTACCCTTAATTACATCATTTACCTTGGACCATGGTAATTAATACATTGTAAAATTTACAATTCAAATGCCCAAAAAATAAAAGAAACCTAAAAATATTTACCAACTAATTTCAAATATAGAATATATTTTTCAAAATTAAAAATGTAGATGTTGTTGTTGTTAATTTAAAATTATTCCTCTTTATGAAATAATATCATCTATCAATAGGTGAAAACATTCAAAAGAATGAAATGTTTTTTTATCCAAATAAAAAGTGAAATTGATTCCAATGATCTAAATTCGATATAAAGAAAAAAAATTCTAATAATAATTTTAAACCATTCAAATAATAAATTTATCATAATAAATAATGATGATGAAAATGAAGCTTTCAATTAATATCAAATGATTTATGACTATTCATTAAAACATGAATCATATTAGAAAAATAACAAAAAAATCAACCAATGTAAATTTTTACATTCCATTATAAAATGAAAAGATTATTTTTTCAAATATAGAATATAATGGTATCCATATTTAGATTTAAAATATGTTCTCCATTAAAAGGTAGTAAAACCGCCTCTAGAAACAATTATATTTTTATTGTGTGAAATTGGATTCATTCTTACCATTGGCCCAAAAAATCATTTGAATGAATTTGAAAACATTATATCAGTTATTGAATATATTAATTTCTTAATTTGGTTAATAATAATAATTCCCTATATTTTAATTGCTATGTTTATATAATAATATTTAATAGTATATCATAGTTCATTAATTCTCGATGTTTCCTAAAATGTAAGATATTGAAGATATTAAATTTATGTAAAAATAGAAATATCATAAAATCATGGGGTACTAAATTCAACCCTCCCCCAATAAATTGTGTCATCATAATTTGAAATTTCACTTTAATAATCAATTTCTGATATGTAAAAATTCATTTATGGAAAACATACATAATAAATAGGATTAATAAAACATCTCATTAATAATAGAGGAAATGAAATTAAATGGTCACAAAAAAATATGTGATTTTTAATATGGAAATGTTAATGAAAGCATGGATATGGAAGATAAATATAACCATCATGTTCTGATACAGTGTGATAGAGAACATGGTCATCATAATGTTTCCATCAAAAAAACATAAATATGTGATGGGTTAAAGACGCCATTGATTTCTCTGTATGAAAAATAAATGGATAATGCTTTTGTTTGTGAATAATTTTCTTATAGTTGGGGGATTTTATTAATATACAGATAAGAAATTACATTATTTATTTTAATTTCATAAGAATATTATATTCCAATAATTTTGCTTTGATCTATTTTTTGTACATTTTATACACCTAGAAACGAATGATCAAGATTAATTTTTCACGTAGGAAGACTATTTATGAATATTATGAAACATGAGTCATTTATTAGACATTTAAATAATTAATAAATCCAACATGGTTAGAACATGGTTTACAATAAATAATACTTTAACCTAAAATAATATCAAATGTTCAACATAATCCTTTCCATTCGTAAGACTCATCCAAAATACTTCGGTCAAAATAACAATCCAAAAATATATAAGGAAGGTCACAAAATATTGAAAATCAACAGAGCATCAAATTTTCCCCAAACAACATAATGTTTCTAATATTTTTGAAAATAAATTATTTGAATACCTTGATCACATTAAAACCATATTTAAAACATTCAACCATATATATTCATAATGAAGAAGTACTCCACTAAAATACTTAAAAATATCATGTTCCTTATAACTAAAACACAAATAATAACCTATTTTCTAAATCCAAATATAAAATATCATAATTTAAAACACTTCATTACTATACTATTAAATACATTTCATTATATTATTTTTTAATTTCATACTTCCTTTCATTTTTATTTTGTATTATCTTCTTATAACTAGTATAACCATTACTTGTATAACCTTTATGATTATAACATTTGAAAAAAACCCAATCACAATTTGAGAAATATAATTTATTATGATATAATCATGAAGAATCATTAATAGGATGTCTTAATCATGAAATATTATTCTCAATATTTTATTACATAGGTTTAACCTTTGTTATCCATGTTATTAAAAAATTTATAAGATGTTATCCAATACTTATACATATCCTCAAATTCAATCTTATACATTTGTACCATAATATTATTTCCAACATTTCTACTAAACTGTTTTTGATACTAATAATAATTACCCAGACCCAAGTAGAGTAAATCGAGTGCCTTACATTGTTAAATTGGAATAGATAGAAGATTCAAATCCCCATGGACCATCCAACATAGTAGTTTTGGAAACCAGATTACATTCATGAAATTTACATCACAATTTAAAACACAAATTATTTTCTTCGAGCATGCCATTTATCCACTTAGTGTAACCCTTCATATCAAAATCAAAACCATTTATAGTATCTTGAAGGAACATGAAGCATAATAAATTGGTGAGATGAAATTATTAGTAATGGTATGTATACATTAGACGCTAAGAGTAATTATTTATTAAAAAATATTTGATATTAGATCACTGATACAAAAATCATTTAAATAATCCAATGACATATGAAACATAACCATGGATATACTAACTACTTGTATAATAAAATGAAGTAATAATAATAAAGGAATAATTTTTTTTGGATGTCTTCACTACCAATAACTATCCTCCAAATAGTTCCTATCAAGATCAATCCTCAAGATAGTTTAAATATATGGTTAGAAACCCTTATGATTTGTGTCCACATCTAACCTCCTAACAATTTTAAAGTTCTTGGAAATAAACATGAATATTTTTTCTCCAACTAATTTTGTCTTATGAGACCTACTAATGAATCTAGGAGATACACATGGACTTTACCATCACATACATTGTACAAACCCTTCCAAATTTGAATGTGGTGAATAATGATCAACATATAAATTTTTATTGAACCTAGAAAACAAAATATAAATAATTTTACCATAATCAATGAATGGAAACAAAATAACACATCCATATTCAAACTGAACAAAAATATTCAATAAAATATTATATATTTTATCATAAGATATCAATTGAAATGGATAATAAATTTCCACAATAAATTTTGACATAGATGATAATAAATTAAATGACTTCTTTAAAAAAAATTAGAAAATTAATCTTTAGTCATTCCAAAGTGTCCCATACCACTATAATAAATTAGAATTATAAATACCATGAAGGAATAAAAATAATGAAAATTATAATATCATTATAATAAAAATATCTGTGATATAACATTCTATTATATCATTATGCACACTACCTATCTAAAATTAGTGTTGAATAAGGGATATATCTCAAAAAAATAAAAGTGAGTCGTAAAAGCCCTTACTTTGTACTTTACTTTAGTTGAATGTTCATTACCCTTTTGTATAGTGTTTTTTATAATCTTATATATATATATACAAGAAACCATACTCATTTTTTTGTAAAAAAGTTTATTTACTTCTTATAATATCTCATTACCCATTTGTCAATTATCATCAATTATTTTAACTATTTTGGGTGTTAATTGCCTTGGTTTTTGAGTATGTTTTTAATTGTTACCTATTTTCCTATTAATTAGATAAAAATTTCATTATCTACATAATTTAATCCAAGAAATAATTATCATATATTCTCATTATATATATATATATATATTCCCTAAATTTTGGGGATAATAAATAAAATCTAAAATTCCTTGAGACGGTAGGCCATACATATGCATGCCCACCACATTAATTACATTTCTATATAAAAAAGAATGAAAATTCAATGATAAAATTTTAATTATGATTTCAGAATCATATATATTACATATATATATATATATATATATATATAAACATCCTTTATTGGTTCAATGTATAGTACAAATGAATCACATCTATTTGAGGAGGCAGTAGTCAACATCTCCAGAAATAATGTCATCATATTTACCCAAAATGGATGTATAATGATACATGTTCTATAAAAATTAATTTATTATTAATATAACATATATATCAATATATAGAAAATAGAAATAATGTGTACATCATAATGACCAACCCTGAGAGGTGGTCAAGTGTCACACCCTCACCATGAGTTTCTTTTATTTTTAATTTATTTTCAATGTTGAAACATTGATTTAAGTACATATTTGGGTACAAAAATAAAATTATTTAGGTTTTATGTTGTTGGTGGTTCTTGGATTGGTGCACAGGCACAAACAATTTGGTTGTAACCATGTGGTTGGCTCGGGTGGCCCTATGGTTCCCCACTATTTGAAATAATAAATAAGTATATGAATAAAATATTGAAATTATTTATAACATAATAATAATATTAATGAGTATATAATAATAATATTTTTATTATTAATAATTTTTAATAATATTACTATCATTTTAAATTTTTATTAATATTATTATGATTAAATTCTTATTATTAACATTATGGTTTGAATTGATGTGCATAAAATTATTATTATTATTATTAATTTTATTATTAAATATTTTTATTAATATTTCTATTACTAAACGGTTGTTGAAATAATTTTTAATACATTAATTTTTTAATTGTTATTGATATTTCAATAATTAAAAATGTAATAAATAATTCTTTTTATTGTAATGAGAAGAATAAAAAATAAAAAACAACAACAATAAATTATTGATATTTTGTAATTATTAAAAATAATAAGGATTTATTAATAATAAATTAAAGTGATGTATTATTATTATTAATATTATGGTACATATTGTTATTACATTTCTTATAATGGTAACTATTATTGTTATTATTAGTGTAATAATGTTATTATTATAAGAAATTAAATAAAAGAAAAATTGTGGTGAATCCCTAGGGGAATTTCATCCCCTTTCTTCATCTAGGTGTGAGGCTCACCTCTACAGTTACCTGCTAAACTGTAACCCCCCCCACACCCCCGCCATCATGGTCTGACCTCCCCTCACTAATCTGGAAAACACTCTTACCTCGTTCGATCACCCTCATCCTCATTGTACCTCCCACCAGTATCGCACCCTACTAGGTCGACATTCCTCCTCCAACATAGACCCCTACTAGTATCATCACACCCTCCCAGCAATGGCTTCCTAGTGGTCTAACCTCCCCTCATCGGTCTCTATCTCCAGTGGCAGGACATCCCATCTCTGGCACCCCAGGCCTCCATCTGGCCTTCTCCAGTAGCAGCGGTACACTAGCTCCTCTCCCACTTTAGTATGCTACAACCTTATCTGTCGTACATGACTTCCCATCTTGTCATGTCTTCTGTGAACCCTACTCTTACATGTGCGTATAGCACCTCCCCTCTCAGTTCTCTCCCTATATATTCAGTGGATTCCCATTCCGTTATATTCCTCCTTTGAGTTTGTGTTTTCCTCCATCTTCATCCTAAACATAACGTTTGGGGTATAGTTTGTAAATTTTTATCGATGTCTAAGATGTGTGGATGTCTCATCCATGTGCAATATTCTTCCTCTATAAGTATCATCGTAATCGCATCCCCTTTGAGGTTGGTGAATCTGGGTTTATCCTTTCTGGTGCAGTCCTTTAACACTTCTAACATTCAGATTATTTATTTTATATGATTCACTGCATTATATTACTCTTAATTGGTCTTATATTGTATTTTTAAATTTTTAGCAGTTGTTAAAAATAAATTATTCATATTATCATCTTCATTAATGTGAAATCATTTGATTAATGCATATTTTGTTTCAATTAATTTTAATATATGGTTCTCATTTTATTAATGTTTATCGCTGTTTTTTGTGGCATTCTTATGGAAATATAGTTTGAAAAAAAATATCCATGAAGGTAAATATAAATTTATATCAATCTCTATGTATACATAACACATTTGAAAAAATGTAATTATTCATTTAGAGTGGGATTAGGGGTTTTTATGAACTGTTTTTTAATTACGTTTTGATAAAAATTTCATGTATATGAAATTGTTTTGGTGTGTATGTTTTAGTAATTTCATAGCTCATATTTTGTTTTAAAATGCTTCAAAAATTGTTTTATGGTTTTAAACTGGGATTTTCATGGTTTCTAAATGATATGGAATGTGGGGTATTGGTTTAAATCATTTGGTTATTTTTTGAAAGTGATTTAATGATTCTTTTTGGATGTTTATTGTGCCACAAAATGTTGTAACATCCATAGCTACACTAGGTTCACATATGGATGTGTCATCAAGTGAAAGTTGTTCTTTAAATTTATCCTTCTTTGAAAAAAATATTTTCTTAAATGGTTCATATTTTTATAAATTAATTTGGGTCTTCTATGTGGTTTCTAAAAATGGATTTAAAGGTGTTCCTCATATTTGGCTCATTTGGGCTTGAAGCGTTTTTTAGCATAGGTTAAATAGGGAAAGGTAGTTTGGAAATTGTGTAGTGTTTGATGTGATTTTTTTAAACATAAGGGTCTATTTGTCTTGGTTAATATAAAATAAGTGTTTGCATGATGTTTTGGATAATAACATTAGACATGTCAACTTAAAGGACCATTTGGCTCTCCCAAAACTAGAGTAATGTTTGGGTCGACTCTTTGAAATGATTTTGTTTTGGAAACTATCTACCCATTTGGTAACTATTTTTTTAGTATGATTTTAAATGGTTATAAGTTCTAAAGACCCGGTTGGTAACTTATGACACTTCGAATGTTTGAGCACCCGGTTGACAACAAAAAGTGGTTTTGAAATGGTTTAAAAGTTTCTGTGATGTGACAACCTAGTTGGAACCTTTATTGATATGGAGTATACATTATAACATATATATATATATATAGTGGGAACCAAAATAAGAGGTATTTCCCTTTACAAGTTATCATAGAGTGTGTCCTTGTTTGGGGTGGGGAAGGGTAATGATGGTGGTTAAGATGAGTCATGTGTATGAGGGACTCCCACATACAAAACATTACTACAACCACCATGGTTATAGGGACTCTTTTACAGGGTCAGGTGATGGATTTTCATCCACCCTGATTAGATGTCTTAGTACCCCCTGTATGTGCTATTAGGGCTGGCAAGTTGTGCCACTAGTGAGACCATATTAGGGCAGCTGGTTGTTTATTAACTTTGGGTATCTACCATAGTTGGTAAGTGGTTCTGAACTAAGTAAATATAGGGGTCTTCTAGGGATATTTAGGATCACCCATGGTTATATAATTATTTAAATTGATTTTTTTACTTTACATCATACTCATTTTTTTCATATAGCACTATTTACCTATTTTATTTTAGCACAACATTGTTTTCTCTAGTCATCAGATTTGTTTATAAAATGGAAATTGGTTTTGGAAATAGTTCTTAGCGTGATTTGGATTTTAAAATAGGAAATGCATGTTTCTTATTTTAAAATGTGAAAAACATACTTTCATATTTGTATTTCAAACTTTTGTTAATAGAATACGTTGGGAAATGAAACACTTAAACTATGTGGTTCACTTTTGGCATCCCTACCGAGAAATTTAATGCTCACGCCTATATATCATTTCAGATATATGTTCAACTATTAGTTCAGGTTCCTTATCCTGCTGCTAAGTGTTGGTGGAAGTCCAGTTTAGTCGTTGGAGATGACCATGGGGTCTACTCTATGTTGTGATAGTGTGGTTTGGTTTTCATGTTTTATTAGATTGGTTTTATTAGTTGTACCTTGTAACTGAATCTGTTCATTTTAAAGTCATTTAAGATTTAGTTTTGATTCTTTTGCACGGTCTTCATGTTTATTATCTTTATATGATCTTGGTTTTGGGCCAATAACATTCAATTTGGTTGTATTCTTGATTCCCAACATTATTTTCCATCCCAGGGTATCGGGAACGACCCTCTGGACATGTTGGAGATCGACTCAGGTGACCGGTTCAGGGTCGACCCGGGCAGGTTCGTGACAGAATTTTATTATAGGAGGCCCTTGATATTTAGGGCGTCTGATAAATGGAGATGAATATTTTAAGGGCTCAATAGTTGGGTTATATGTTTGTGGCTGATTAACCCCACTCATAACGATACCTGGGTTTGTAGGGGTAGTCTAGGTTTTGATTATTTTACTAATATATTGGATCGAGGTGCGGTAATAAAGGTGACTCAGTGTCACGTTGTAACCCCCCCACCCCATGGAGTAGGAACCCATGCCGAGCCTAGATGGCCAGTTCAAGTTACTCTTAGTGTTATAATTACAAGGTTTGTGGATCAATACCACGTCTCTGAGTTAAGCATAACTACAAGTTCCCAACACCGATAGTTTGGTGGAAGTTAGTTTTTTTATTCTGATTGGTGTTAGTGCCTTATAATATTGGAAGTGGGTTTGATATGAATTTTTTCTTTCAAATGATCTTATATTGGTAATGTGGGGTTTTGTTTTTATAAATCATCCTTAGAAGAATTCAGTTTTGATCATTAAATGAATATAGTTCTTTTGTATGAAATGTTTTCACTATATTTATATTTTATTGTTTGTTTCTGGATATAGGTTCTTTTTTTTAAATTTCTATGGCATGATATTGGTTTTGGTGCCATTTTCTTATGTTGTTTAGTAAATGCCGCCCTTAAAGGTACCCAATGATTCTGATAATTCATGTCATGTTTTTGGTCCTTCTCAAATGATACTTGTCCATCATCATGATCGGGGTCCATTAGAGGCTGTAGAGTTTCATGAAGATGTTGAGAACATATTTAGGGTATTGGGAACTCCTGAAGCTGTCAAAATGCATGTGATTTTTTTCCAGTTCAAAGGTCTATCTCTAGACAAATGGGTTTTGCTTTCCCCATAGTCAATGAATGTTGGAATGTTGTGGGATGTCCTTAAATTCGTCTTCATTGAATGGTTCAAACCTAAAGAGATGAAGATGATGAAAACGGAAGAATGTATGCACACTTAACAGGTCTAATGGATAGTGAAGACATATATTGATCATTTTATGGAACTTTTTTCATTTTATTTAGAGATATAATCATAATATTAGGTGAAAACTTCTTTCATCATTGGGATTCTCCATCCATTGATCAATGAGTGGGTCCTCCATTCTAAGTACCATCATTTCGAGAAGCTGATGGATTAGGCATTCTTAGAAGTGTTTCCATATAGGACATATATTGTTGGAAATCCAGTATAAACAATTTCTTGTGAAGGTTCCCCATCTGTTGAGTAGGGCGTGCCAAAGGGACCTATTTTTGAAAAATCTCATTCATCGATTCCATATTACTATTCATTAGAACATCTTCGCATGTTCCACCAGTGTTTCTGGTTCAGGCACTCGAAGCTATCATGTCACATCTATCTGAAGATGATCCATTATTGTAGTTTTCTAGGTCATATGTAGAAGGTTTTTAGGAAGAATTACCTGAAGAAGACATTTAGATTGGGGGATTCTAGTATCTAACCGTGAGGCATAAGATGATTCGGCCATTTGATCCCTATCCTCAAGTCTCAGGGAGAAACTCACACACATTCAGTAGATTTTGTGGGTGTGAAGCATCGGTCTGGGAGGTCAGTTCTGTGTTGGTAATGGAACACCACAATCCATTCCATTCTTTTTTTATGTTGTTAATGTTTTACTCTAATTATGGGTTCATCGTTTCATTGTATGATTGTGATGGACTTGTTCCACTATAATATAACCAGATATACCAATTTAAAAGAGGCATTTTTAAATCATTTGTTTTCCATGAGTGTTTTGGTTATGCTCATTTTGAGATATTTATGTTATATCGAATTGGTGACTATTGTATGAGTTCATTGTTTGGTTTGAGATTATTTTTAGGGGCTACCCCTAACATTGGGGGTTTCTTTGGCAGGGGCAGAATTTTTTTGTTTCGACAATGATTTTGTACCACGTTTTCAATAGATGTTGGTTTGGATTATTTGGGAGTTCTTGTGTTATCTAATTTCTGAGGTGTTGTGTTTGAATTCTAATGTTTCTGTATTTTTGGAATTATTGTGGTGGGGAGAACTTCATTCTATTCAACCATTATTGTGGGTTGTGGTTTCATCCTGATTGGATGGGTGTGACTAGGGGAATAAATAGTCACCTAGTAATTTCTATTTTCTCTTGGTGATTTTTGTACATCGACTCAATTCCTAGTTATCCTTCTTCTTGGTGAATTTCATGGTGTAAAAACAGTTTGTGGTGGGGAGAATTTTCACTCCCAGACCATCAGTTTCTTTAATTTTTAATTAATTTCAAGGTAGAATCTTTAATTGAAGTTGGGATGCAGGTCCTAAATTAAAATTATTATTGTTCGATGTTTTTAGTGGGTTTCAGACATGTTCAGGGGCATAAAACGGTAGGCGATAAACCACACAGTCAGCCCGAGTACCCCTATAATGGCCTATTATTTAAACTAAAAATATTTTATAAGAATAAAATAAGGAAATTATATAAAACATAATAATACTATTATTATTTAGTATATAATTATAACATTATTATTATTAATAATGTTTAAAAATTATTACTACAATTTAAAATTTTATTAATATTATTATGAATTAATTTTCATTAATATCATTATGGATTGATGTAAAGGGCATAAAATTATTATTATAAATATTATAAATTTTATTAATAAGTATATTCATTAATATTTTAATTATTAAATGGTTTAAAAAGGAATATTTAATATTTTCATGTTTTAATCATTTTTGATATTGCCATAATAAAAATTGGAATGAATAATTAATGTGATTATAGTAAAAGGATAATTAATAATAAATAATAAGAATGTTTTATTCGTGTTTTTCAATAACTATAAATATAAATGATTTATTAATAAGAATGATGAATAATGTATTATTATTATTATGGTAATTATTATTATTTCATTTATTATAATTGCTATTATTATTGTTATTAGTGTAATAATGTAAATATTATAAGAAATTAAAAAAAAAAAGAAAAATAAATATTTTGAAACGTAGGGGGTGTCGTCCCCCCTCCCCCTTCCTGGCACAAGGCACACCTACCCCCTTACCCACTGTGTAGAGTGCCCCCCTCTTGGTCTGACTTCCCCTTATCTCTCTAACCAGCAGCCCAACCCTGTCCGGCTTCCTACCTCCTCGTAGCGCCTCCCGTCAGTAGTGCACCCTCTCCGGCCACAACACCTCCTCCAACTCGGACCCCTCTTAGAGGAGGTGTTCCCTCCCAACACCGGAATCCTGACTACCCAACCTCCACTAGATGACCCTCATATCTGGTGTCCAACAATAGCAATACCTCCCAACTCCAACATCCACAACCACTATATGCCAGGATCTAGCGGTGGTGGTCCCCCATACTCCCTCTCCCACTATGACTGACTAAGACCTTCCCTAGCATAGCCGACTCCCCATCCCATCTCGTATTTAGCGATCCCTACTCTGGCATGTGCGTGCATCGCCTCCCCTCTTAGGTTTCTCCCTGTACGCACAACAATTTTCCCTTCTGTTGAGTTCCTCCTTTGATATTGTGTTTTCCTCCATCTATGGACAAACCCTAATGGTCAGGGTATAATATGAATGTTTTTTTTCAATTTTTATGATGAGAAGATGGTCCTTCATGGTGTAATCTTCCACCCCCCAGAGTTTCATCACAATCATATCCCCTTGGATGTATGAGAATCTAGGTTTATCCTTTGTGATGAATTTATTTAAAACCTTAATCTTTCAAATTATTTATTTTATTTGATTCATAGCTGTATTTAACACCTCAATGGACTACTGTAGTATTTATAAATATTTAGGAGTTGTTGAAACTAGTTTTTTATGCATATACTAATCTGTTTTAATTCGTAAAACATTTTATTTATGCCAAAAAAAATTCAATAAATTTTTATATAAGTTTAAAATTTTGATAATAGTTATGGGTAAATTTTTAGGGTATTTTAATGGAAATATAGTTTGATAAAATAGGCATTGAGGGTAAATATTTAATTATTATTTTTATATGTGTACATAGCATATTTGATAAAATTCCACTGTTCTTGTATAGTAGGATTAGGGTATTTTATGAATTGTTAATTTTAATTATGTTTTGATGCTAATTACATGTCTATGAAATTTATTTGGTGTGTATTTTTTAGTAATGTAATGGAATATCCTTTATGGTAAAATGTTTTAAAATGAGTTTTATGGTTTTAAAATGGGTTGTTCAAGTTTTATAAATGATGTGGAAGGATGGGTATCAATTTAAATCTTTTATTGATTTTGTGAAATTGGATTAAAGTTTCTTTTTTGGATACACCGTATTCCACTTGATGCTGGAACATCCATGGGTCCACTAGGTGTACACATGGATGTGTCATCAAGATACAGTGGTTAATAACATTGGCCCTTCAATGAAAACATTTATTTTCTAAATGGTTCTTATTTTTCTAAATGAAGCGAGGTCTCTTGCGTGGGTTCTTAAAATGGATTTAAATACGTTCCTAAACTTTGGCATGTTTGGTCATGAAGCATATTTTTTTGTGGGTAAAATAGGGTAAAGGCCATTTGGAAATTTTAGAGTATTTAGTGTTTGTTTTTTGAACATAAAATTCATTTGGTTTGTTGAATAATAAAAAAACTGATTTCAAGATGTTTTATGTAACAGAATTGGACATGTCAACTAAAAGGATCATTTGGCACGTCCAACTCTAGTGTAATTTTTGTGTCGAATCTATTAAATTATTATTTTTGGTTACTATTTGATAATTTTAAACCATAATTCACTGTGAAATGTTTTAATTGGATATATTTTATAAATACCCAGTTGAAAACTTATGACACATTGGAAGTGTGAGTGCCCAGTTGACAACATAATATGGCTTAGAAATTGTTTAAAAGTTCATGTGATGTGACACACCATATAGAACTATGGAAGATATGGAATATATATGTTTTTATCGACATATATATATATATATAGTGGGGACCACAATAGAAGGGACATATATTTATGGGTTCTCATATAGGGTGTTTGTGTTTGGGGTAAGAAAGTGTAGAGACAGAAGATAATATGAGTCACACATGCGAGAGCCTCCTACCTACACAACATTACTACAACCACCAAGGGTTCCTATGTGTATTTTAGAGGGTCATGTTAAAGTTTGAGATCTACCTTGATTTGATGGCTTGGTACCACCTGGATTTATTCATAGGCCCGATGGTCTGTGACTCTATTGAAGACAGGTTAGGGTAGCTAGTTGGTTATTAACATAGGGGTTTCACCATACACTGACAGGTGGTTCCATACCGAGTACGTCTAGGGGTCATCTAGGGATGTTTAGGATCACCCATTGTTACATAATTATTTACATTGTTTTTTACTTTCAATCATACAAGTTTATTTCCTTCTGTCACTCTTTACATTTTTTATTTTATCACTACTTAGGTATATATGGTCTTGGTTTTATTTATAAAATGTAAAATGGTGTTCAAAATAGTATGCAGAGTGGGAGTGATTTTTAATTGATAAAATCACGTTTCTTATTTTAGAATTTGAATACCCTACTTTTATTGTATTTTTCAAACATGTGTTAATAGTCTGCTTCGGGAAAGAAAATTCTTGGACTCTGAGGTCAACTTTTGGTATCCCTACTGAGCAATTTAATGATCACTCCTATCATATCATTTCATATGCAGGTTCGATTATTGGTTTTGGTTCCTAGTCAAACTGCTCACTGTTGAATCAGGTCTCGTTTAGTGGTTGGAGGTGACTAAGAGGTCACCTTGAGGCTGTGATAGCATGGTTTGGTTTTCCTGTTTTTTAGAATTTGGTCTGTAAGTTGTACCTTGTAACTGAATACAGTCATTTTTTTATTCATTTAAGATTCATTTATCATTTTTCATCATGATCTCTCTATTTTATTTGGTTTATTTGATCCATGTTTTGTGCCAAAACGTTCCCTTTAGTTTTATGGTTAATTCCTAACACAAGTTTCCATCTCGAGGGGATCTAGAATGCCCCTTAGGAGATATTACAGAACAAATACGATGACCATTATAGGGTCAACCCAGGCTGGTTCATGAAATAAAGCAATAATAAATGAATTTTTTCCACGAGATAGTTGTTCACCACATATGGTCAGTATATTTGTGACCAATTTGATGGAATATGTGTCAGTGTAGATCTCACCCTTAACATTAAAAATACACAAAATATTGACAATATTTTTGTTGATATTAAATCATAAAATAATAATAATTGAATTAATGGGAAATTCAGAAAATCTAAATTGATCATTGAATAACGTTACATTTTATTTAGGTAACTCCTTTTCGTTTGTACCAAAAGTCTTCCTCAATTTTTGTTATGCTGAAAGTGATACTTCTAAAGGTAGGGGAGGGAGTTTGAGGGATTATTTATGAATTTTTTCAATCTATAAAGCTTAATGTTGTGTGAGAAAGTGATAAATGGGGTTCCCTTTTATAATTTAGGTGAGAGGAATTTTCCGATATCCCCAAAATATTAATATATAATAAATCTATTCTAAATCCAAAGACATAAAAATGAATAATAAATGAATGGAAAAAACATATTAGATCATATATTAATCCACATGCTATTATTTAAAAATTTCTTGATGTTGAAATATTTTAATAATATATTAATTTAATTATTTATCATAAATGACATATTTGATACTATCAATTTATTTTGACTTCAACTACATCATTCAAAATGTTGGACATAGAATATACATAATTAAAAAATATATAATATATAATATAGATCTATAAAAATCATTATAAACATTATATCACCCCAAAAATATGAAAATTAATACTTTTGAAAACAATTCTTTTATTTTTCAGTTAATTAAATAAATACTATTTTAGCAAGGAAGAATCATTTATGGAAGATATATAATTTATAAAAATACAAAATAGATTTATATAATGAATATAATTTGATTAATATGAAAATATAAATTTAGGTTTGTTAATATCATGATTTTTACCTACATGGATACATAAAAGATATTAAATACAAAGAGTTCGTCATTTTGTTATTATTTTTTATTTAAATAGTATATATGTTTTTTTCAGGTAAAATGTTCATTAAACAACTCTAATTCTACTTTATGTTTATATGGGTCGAATAAGCTTCATCTCATGATTTTTTGAACAAGGTTATGTCACATTATTACCCTTATCTTTTGGCATTAACCCTTAGTCTTACCCTTTATCTCTTACCATGACAACATGGATATTTTTACCTTTTAAGGGTAAATATAGATACTATAAGATGCCAAAAAAACAATAAATGAGTTATGTATGTGACATTAATATTTATCCCATAAAATTTACTGAATGTTATATTAAAATTAAATTTACATCATTTAATAAAATATTTATTATTTCATAAAATCAATAATGTATATTTTAAAACTACTGATTTCCTAAATATTTTAAAAAATTCTATACAAAAAACAGCATTAAGAAAACCATTAATACAAATTTACATGTCCATATAATATATAATGTTCACGGTTGGCATCAATTATATCAATTTATATTTATTTAAATATTTGGAATTACTTTTATTTGATATATCCATTAAATAAATAATTATTATATCATAATTGTGAAGATTTTTTTTATTTTTTTTGTTCCCAAAAAATTAAAAATATGTTTTCATGATTAATATAGAAATTTTATATTCCATGTGACTATTTATAGTCAAATAAGTCATCTATATCTATATATTGTAAAAATGTAACACTTATTAAAAACAAGTGTGTGACATTTTGGGCTTCCACAGAATAAACTACGGTAAAAGGCTTAAAGTCATCCAAGTGGCAATTAAAGTAACCCGATGTTGATTTTTATTTAAAATTTCTAATCAAAATAAATTATGATAATATGTAGTTTAATTTTATAATATTAATTTTATCTAGAATTACATGATTTACATTTAACAGTGGTTATTAAAATATCAGTAAATTTACTATTCATATGCCCAAAAATAATAGAAAAATATTTAAAAAAATTTCATCAAATGATTCAAAATATTTATTTTTTTATAATAAATAACATAATTGTCATTGTAATTTATTTAAAATTAACCCCTCTAAAGAAATTAGATGACTTGTTTTTAAGTTAAAACATCCAGAAAATTGAAAAGTTTCTATAACCAAATTCGAATTGATATTAATTAAATTGACTAAAAATGAAATATATGATACAAACATGATATAATTATATATTTTAACCATTCAAATACTTAATTTAATACTCTAAATAAATTTTATGAAATCACAGTTTTATTTCAAATGACGTATTTTATTATTATCCATCAAAACATGAAACTTATAAAATAATATAAAGAAAATAAAATTGATAAATTTCTATATAAAATATGATGTCTATTACTTCAAACAGATTATATAAAAGTGTCAAAAATTGGATTTAAAATAGGTTCCCCATTAAATGATGGTAAAACTACCCTTAGAAAAATATCAGTTTCAATGTGTAAAATTTGATTCATTCTTGTATTATGCATATAATATCATTTGGATGATAGAAAAACATTTAATTAATTGTATAACATATAAATTTAATAATGTGGTTAATACAGTTCATTCTCAAAAAATTAATGGCTAGTTTACAATAATAATATTTAATAGTATATTGTAGTTCGTATAAGCCCAGTGTTGCATGCAAATCAAGCTATTAGAAATATTAAATTTACTTAAAAAGTGTGTATCATCAAATATTATTGTGTTATTGTTAAAAAGGATTTAGGTGTTTTATCATATAATATATTATTTTGATTACAAATATGGTATCCATTTTTTCAAATTCAATTAACAAAACTGGAAAATTTTATTAAATAGTAATCTCCTATATGTGATGAAAAAGGTGGCTTTAAAAGAGACAATAATCAAAAGGGTACCATGATTTTTCCTTCAATTTAAATATGAAATGTAATAAATTGACTTAAATATGCTTAATTGATATATAATTGAACCAAATTTACCTTAAAATCATTTTATTATATATTTTAAATTTATAAATAATTTTAAAAAAATTGTTTTTTATTAAAATACATAATATTTTACAACTAATCAATAAATATTATTCTTTAAAAAAATATGATAAATAATCACTCTAATACAAATTTTATATGATGATTAAAAAAACAATGTTAATTTTATCAAATAAGTTTTCCAAATTCATTATTATCATATTTTTTCACAAAAATAAAAAATATCTTATTTGATGGAAGAATATTTTTAGATAAATATAATTACATTTATGGAAAAAGTTATTAATTTCTATGATTTTATAAATAATATTACATTTAGTAGGAGATTTATATGTATATTTTATAGTATATTTAATACTATTCAAACCTACCTATTGAATGTATAGGTTATAATTTTAATATTTAATATAATACTATTTCATTGTTCGCTATGGCTTGAAGGTGAATGTCTTTCATGAGATCACTGTTACATTTATCACAAGCTAAAATCAATGTTTAATATAATTAAATATATACTCTGTATTGCATGTATTTAAAGATAAAATCAGTTTTGTGTGTAACTAAAAATATCAAAATAAATAATTTTAATTGAGAAAAATATTTTTCCAAAAATCTATATGTGTAAAATTATACCCCCCTTATAATTTATTTCTCCCTATAAATTTATCTCAATCATAAAATGATTATAATTTTAAAATTCATTCATGGAAACCCAAATCATAAAAAGGGTGAATAAAAACATCATATTGGAAAAGAGTAATGGATGTGAAAATGTACTATAAAATAACACATACTAGAAGAACGTAGGTGGGAAGGGAATATTTGGACATGGAATAAAAGAATAAATAATTATAGAGAATGAGAAACATAATTGATCACATTAAAGTGGGTGATCATGCAAAAAATAATCAAAAAATCCCTATAACAATAAGGCGTGAAAATGGATATTGATATAATAAAAAAACCATGATAACATGAAAACATTTTATTTAGAGATACATTTATTAATAATGATGTGTTTTAATAGGAATTTATATTTTATTGGTTTCATTCCATTTCATAAGCACATTCTCACCCTTTTTTTATTCCACAATAAATTTTCACTTCATATATTACACACAAAAAAATTATTTTAAATATTTATCTCATCAAGTACCAATGGATCATAAGATCCATAAATAATGATAACTCATTCCTGTTGTCATTAGTTGTAACAATATAATTCTAATCATAGGTCATTGAATATGAAATAAATTTTCATATAGAGAAATAATAAAATCATATCTAAAACCTCATAAAATGCTAACCATAATCTATTTTGTAAATGGTTAACCTTGCGACCATTATGAAATATTAAAATCCAAAACATAAGAAATAAGGTTACTATATTTCTCAAAATTTGATTAAAATTGATCCCTATTTATCATAAATTCTCTCTTTATTATCACATACTAAAAATGAAAATACCTTCATTATGTATTCTCATAAATGATGTTAATAACCTGATTTAATATAACCCTTACAGAAAACATAAATTCATCCCCACTTCTTACATAGATTGATGGATATATCTTTTAAATATAAATTTTTATAAATATTATTTATGGTAGCATAAACCTCCTTGCAAACAAATCCTTAATCATTTCCACGATAATCAATACTACACAAGCTAACTCATGGGACCTAGCTTGTGTATGGTTGCCACATCCCATTCTTCTAGTTTAGCCTATTATCTTCCTAACCCGCCAGCTCCAACCCAACCAACTTAGCTGAGATTGCATGCCACATCTTCATGGAGTGGACCGACTTAGTCTATGAGACACACCCTACATCATGTCTCTTCCTTATCAAAAAAGTTTTCCTCCACAAGAACTTCCCCATGGGGGTTGTGGAGGGCTTATTCTTCAGTCCTACTGCACCACATTTTTCTAGCCATGTGACACAGCCTTCTACAATGTCTCATTCACATACTTCCATTGTGTCTCAGTCGTGGCTTTATGATTCATCTCGGTAGAGGCCGCTTCCAGACATCCTACTAGTGGCCCTAGTCGCTAACCACGACCAAGTCATCCTGAGCCCCTTTCCCAAACAATGCCATAGACCGTCGGTGGCCTCTACTCTTTGGACCTATTTATCTCCTTTGATGCTCCAATTTTCTATCAAAAAGATGTTATATAATCCTCAGGTTTCCACCTTTACCACCTAGGGATCAGATCCTTTCCGTCATGGATCCTAGTGAAATGTCATTCAACTATCAATATCTCCTATACCAATTTGTTCTAATCACCACCATTGTTATAACACCTAGACGTGTCATGTCCATATTAGGTTTTTCATATTATATCATTGTGTTATGCATAGGGTGTGAAATGATTGATCAATCATGAATTGTTGAGTCATAGAAAAAATGAGAATTCCTATGATAAACAAATAACAGAGGGAGAAAAACAAGATTCAACCAAAAGATACAGACCTCAATTTATGTTATTGACAATCGTGGTTCGTTTTATGACAATAGTTAACAAAAATCCACAACAAAGGATAATCAATATTAGGTAAAAAAATACCCCAAAAACCCAACAAGGTAAAACCCACCCTACAACACACAAAACTCGTGGATTAATCTGTTGGTTGATTAATACATATTCATCGTAGGGGTAAATAGTGGGGATAGAAACATATTAAAACCCACACCCTACCTAGAGTTTTGATCGATCGATGTCCGAGTGTGATAATCATTGGTGATCTATTGAGATTGATCACGATCCATTGTCTCATCGATCCTCAATCCTCATTTCATCGTTGTCTATCATTATCCAATGAGTGTAGATCACTATGAATCTTCTCCAGTGCTCACAAGTAAGGATCATTATTCTAGTCTCGTATCCCTTCCAATTATAAAAGAAGAAAGTCAAATTTCTGCGTCAAAGGAGTTTCAGTGTCACATGCATTTCAGCATTACTGTTATGGCATTGTAACATTGCCACACTATTTTATCCTTGAAATAAAAGGGGTATAACATTTTATTTTTAACCACACGATGAATCATTAAAAACAAATAAAACAATCTTATTTAAAATTTTCCTAATTTAACATTCAGTATCCTCCAGCATCGATTGATGTTAGGACCTAACTAAGTAAAATTCCACATTATTAACTCAACGATGGTCTATGATTCTCATCTGAGTCCCCATTCATGAGTTAATAATATTTTAAGATAAAATAATTTTTTTACTTATTTTATTGGTGGTTAGATCCTTTCCAGGTTTTCTCATTAGAGATATACACCGATTAATGTTATGTCGTGCCTAGGATAAACACGCCATACTAAAAAAAATGGTGCCCAGAGTTTTATGATTCTGGATCCCAATTAAGAGTTATTCCAGATTATATAAAAACCACAGACATGATCTATTAAAAACATAAAATTTTTTATGGATCATTTTGGGAACAATGGACCTAAAAATCACACACATTCTTCAATGCCTGGTCTCATACTTTTACCAATCATTTTCGTAAAATAATATTATGAAAATCCAATTCATTATGGTATCCCCATATTGGGGGTATATATCTCAAAAATTCAACCCATGGGACACCCAAAGAGATAAGGGTATAAGCACAAGCTAGAGTCCCCCACTCCCATGTGTTATTCCATAGATTCTTTTTCTACCACCAGGTTTGAACTAAAGGATTTGACTATAGATAGAGGGTCCTCTTCTATTGATCCTCGATCTCCATAACAATGATGAAATGATATCATCTTGATCAGAAACTATCGCCTATGGGATTCCATATAGTTGATATATCTCTTGCACATATAGGATTCCCAAGATCTCTACCAAACTCTACTATTGAAATGTTATGAAGTGGCATACTTGGTGAGCCGGTTAATGATCACCCAGATGGTATCGTGCCCCCAAACATACATAATAATCCTGTCATAATTTCTATTGATATCCTTTCTTACTCCCTTCATAGTCCCTCAAATATGAATGTGAACCACCTTCCAAGGATAGAGACTTGACACGATGAGTTGAAATACCAAGAAACTAATTTTAACAAGATATATACTTTTATATAAACATGTAATACCATTTTCAACATTTTCTATCATCCCATATGTCTACCTTAACACCCACATGTATATCTCGATGCATCTCCCCATTCTTAGCATCCACGGCTACTACTGTGATTCCACTGAATAATCGACGTGCACCCCACCTTTTGAATATCTATTAAGGGTATTCCCTGTGGAAAATTGAGCATGTAAACACTCATAGTTGGTATCATCGAGATGTGACTAACTAACTCATTATAATAGTGAAGGGGTAACAACCACCAATTGATATTATGCTGCATCATCTCTATCCACGAAAGATAACTGTAATTATACAAACAGCTTCATTGCCTCATTCAGCAATAATGAACTGGATCTCTTACTGGGAGCATCCACTACCATGTTCCTCTTCCCAGTATTATAGGAAAACTATAATTCATATCCTTGGAAGAGCTATAGGAAACATCTTTGTGTAATGTTTATAACCTACTTAGAGAATATATACTTGAGACCATGTTGTTCTGAGTAGACGATAAACTACCCACCCATTAGATAGTTTCAAGAAATCTTCAATTCAGAGACAACCATTTAAAACTCATGATAGTGAGTCATATGGTTCTTATGTGGTCTCAATAGATGCAAAAAAGTGGCAATCACTGCTTCCCTCTGCATCAAGATACAACCATTTCTAGTCTCTGATGCATCCCATACCACTATATACTCTACTCCCTCCTCCAGAAAACTCATGATCGGGGTGCTTGCCAAACTCTGTCTGAATTGCTGAAAATCATGTGATCACATTTTTATCCATGTGAATGGTTTCCCCTTTCAACTGATCAAAGTGGTCATTGACCCATTTGTAGTGGATACTCATTTATCACATTCACTGGGTTATAGTGTCGGTAATACAAACAGAACCTCAATCAAGGGTTCTTTCTAAGCCATTCCTCTGCAATCCCTCCACCTCCACCCTTAGCTCACAAAACTCTATGAATTCCATCCGATATATAGATTATAATATCGATTACCATACGTGGTATAGAACAATGCATAAGTTTATCTCCCTATGGTGAGGTAAACCTATAAACATCTCCTTCAAAGATGTACTTGTTGTCTACCACTACTTCGAGGAACTGGAAACTCATTACATCTACTACCCTGAGGGTAAGACAATCTCAATCCAGAGTGATCTGTTTCACCCTTCTATTCATTTGCCTATCCTCTAGAACATGGTCTTCCCTTTTCTACAACTATGGAAAACCCCATTCCATTACTATGGACATACCGTACCCTTTTTCCTAAAACTGTCAATCTAAGAATGTACTGTCAATAACCAATCCATACTAAGAATGATGTCGTAAGGCATCCATGCTGCAAAAAAGAGAATAGAACCAAAACTATTGACTCAGGGGTTAGATCACAATGTCGATACTTATGTGATTATCAAGTCTCCCTCCATAGGTATCTCTAGCTGCAAGGGATAAGAACATTGTTTAACCAGAATGTATAGGTATCGAACAAGATTCGTGACAAGAAAAGAATGACCATCACTTGTGTCTATCAATACAGCAGCTAAGAGTGGACATAGACCATACCTAATATCATTATTGGAACCCTAGTTTCATACGATTTGACCACGTGCATTTTCCCCTCCCTTGTCATCTAGCTCCTTGATCTATGTGTCGACCACTTGGGGGTGGTGGTGGTAACATGTCGAAATGTACACAACCTCCTTCTACTCTTCCATCACCTTTTCCACATATGATGACCTATAGATTTATCAATTCCTACCATTTTCTCTGCATCTGTGGCTGATCCACTATTTTTCTATCAACGGTATGAAAGGATGGCCCATATTTAGTGATATTTCTACTACTGTCTTATGAAAAGAATTACCACTCAAAAAGGTAATTGGACTCACCCTATGAGACTTGATCTATAAATCCCCTATCCTAGGATCTCTTATTGGAACTTCTTTCACATTCATGTCTCTTATACGGATGTTGGAATCCAAATCATAAGGTTTATTCTCCTCTTTTCCTACAGATAACATCTACTGGTTTTACCCGGCCAGTCAGAGGATATTCATTCAAAATGGTTCTTTCTAGAACTGTAGCATAAGTAGGAATGATCAGAGGAATAATTCTTGGTCAAATGTCTCTAAACACACATTTCTGAATGGGACAAGCCTTGAAGAACTAGGTGTACCATATTTAAGGAGTACCTAGAATAGTCAGTATTCCATGATGATTACTTAACTACTGAAATTCCATCTTGTCAAAGCTGTAAAAGCTCTTGGAAAAAAATATCCCTTAGAATTTATGATGAGAGCCTCTTCTCGGATAAATTTTCTCAAACTCTTTCCACAAAAGTTTCACCTCATCATAACATTAGGTAATCTAAACCATGATATCACCCTCTTGAGCCACATAGAAGGATCACCTCTAGTATCACCATCTTTTCAATGAGTCATGACTAGATGTAAAACTCAGTCAGCAGCTCAAGCTAGTTAGAAACCACCTAAAATGCAGGCTCTCTTTGGAACATTAGGGGTATCTCTCTCTAAATCTCATGAAGCATGCTCATTTTGCACATCTAAACTAATGGAATTACAAGTACCATGTCCTATATAATAATTACTGGTATATCTAGTACACAACCCAGAGGTGTTGTCTCTAGTAAAAATCCTTGTAATCATCTTGTCATCCCGTGAATCAACCTTGAGATCCTACGATGGAATCACATCTGGATACCTATGTAGAAGAATCCTGAAATAAAACAAGATGTAACATGATCAATAGAGTATATATGGTGAGATGACTCAAGAAGGACATGTAAAACAAATCCTATTTCTATACAATGAATGTACCACCATTTTTCTTTGCAGCTTGTGTTTTCATGTACCATGTTTAATAATAGAATTCAATGTATTTGTGTATGGATACATTGGTCTTCATACCAACACTGGATTCCAAGGCCTAAAATCTGAACTCAAAACACTATACACCATTTCCTCAAATAACACACATATAATCTTACTTCTTAAGGTATAAATAATCACCCTATGTTACCATTCTATCATGACATGTCCCCTGGGGCCCATGTCCTGGCCAACCCATGCACGCCTACCATAGGACTTAGGATGGAGACTAGCACTGATTAGGCATATCCCCAAAAGGGGAGGAACTTTTCTATGTACCAGTACACATCCACACAACTCCCAGACGTAGATCATGGAAGGTATAAACACTAAGTAAACATAAATAATGTATGACACCAAATTTTTTTATGTAAACGGGGCCCAAATAAACGATCAACTAAAATAGAAATGTACAAGTACATGTCTCTATAACTAATATATAGAAAAACCTACTTGATGGGTAGGTAAAGAAATAGGTGTATGATGTCGTAGTAGCACACACCGTATGTTGGGTCAATCTCACCACCACTGGTCCTCTTCCCACCAAGGAATATGTGAAAGCATCAATCATCTTCACAAGACATGACACATACTGGAAAATCCCATGTAGGTGTGCGTAAAATAATACTCAGTAGGGACCCCCCAACACAAAGGTGTCACATGAAGTATACCATAAAAATATAACTAATAAATACACCATGTAGACTACCAAAGAGGCACATGATGTGTATCCTCTAAGAGATAGAGTCAAGAGAGTAACAATAGGTTTCTCCTACTACGTATTGTTCTATTGTATGTACATAGTATTGTCCTATGAATCCATAGTACTCTCAAATAGTAACACATGAAGCATTGGTAACACAAAGAGTGTAGGAAACACATGAATTTTTTGTATCATAGAATGTCTAAGTAACAAAAATAGTTTAGGTAACACTCGGACTGTAGATAACACCCAGAGTGATGGTAACACATGGAGTGTAGGAATCACATGGAGATTCATGAAAGTCTAGAGGACACACACCCTGGTGGGACATGGGATTACTGACTCAATCATGGTAAGAAACAATGTATATATATTACACATAGTCTCGGTAATATACATATTCTAGGTAATCACATAGCTTCTAGGTTACAACCATCCATAGGACTCCATTTGTAGCATGCTCGTTCGGGAAGCACCTCCTCCTCGATCTAATAGGTAGCATGCCAACATCCGTGAAAACTTAATAATAGTATTTCAAATGGACGGCCTCATATCAAGAGTCACAAAAAAAAACATCACATTAAAAAGGAACACTATTTGATAATTATGTGTTTTTTAATAAACATGGTTGTGTTGGGTCTGGGTCCTACCTAACTCGACCCTCTGGGTCCGTCTATCTGGGTCCAACTCGTCAATTCTGACCTGATCGGTCGGGTCGAACTCATCGGGTCCAACCCACACTATCAGGCCCCACTAGACCCACTAGTCTTGGATTGCATGCTCTAGACCATCCCTTTGGTCCGAGCTAGCCAGCCCGGTCCGCATGGAGAGGACCAGCTAGTTCCACCAGACATTTCCAGCACCACGTCCCCCCCGGGCCAACCCAGCCAACCGCCGCATCAATGCGGTCGGCCAACGCATGACCTGCCCTATGGAATTTGACAACATTTTCCATCATTTTCCTATTTCACCATAGTTTTAAGACCTCTTGATGCGACCTTCCTCTATATCTTCGTCATGTCTATCATCAGCCACCTTGCCGGGTACGATGGATGCCTCCTGCGGCCACACCGCCGTGAGGCCCTTTCAGGGGTACCATGTCGATGAGCTGCGGTTCCACACACTGTTTTGTGATACCAATGACACCATCCATTGGTGGCCTCTGATCCACGGAACTCCATGACTCTCCCAGTGCTCGATTTTTTATCTAGATGATGATCTATAATCCTTGGGTCGCTAACTTCACTTTCGTGGGATCAGATCCATGCCATGCTCCATCCTGGTGCAAGGTTATTAGAGTGAGTATATCTCCCATACAACTTTTATCCAATCACCAATTTCATCATATCACCTCCATCGTTTCATTTCCATCCCCAGATTCTGATATCATATCATTTCTCCAAGCATTGGGTGTGTAATGATCGATTGATCATGAATTGTTGGGCGGAGGGGAAAATGAGAAAACCCACGACAAATGAAGAATGAATGGAAAAAATCACGATTAATCCAATGTGGATGGACCTCAATTAATTTTTGGGTTGATCATGGTTCGCTTATTTTATAACAGTTAACAAAAATCCCAAATGAAGGATAATCAACGTTAGATGAACAATCTCCAATTAAACCTGCAAGGTAAAACCGAAACCTTCAATACACATGAAACATGGATTAATATATTGGTTGATTAATCTACGTTTCCCTTAGGGGAAAATAACTGTAAAGGAAAATAGAAGAATACTCACACTGTACCTCGAGTTTGGATAGGTTGACGTCGGCGTTCAATCGTCGTTGGCGATCCATCACAAGTTATCACAATCCATAGTCTATTCAATCCTCAATCCTCATATCATCATCATATATCAGTTTCTAATGAGAGTAAATCACCACGTCTCTTACCCAATGATCATAGTGAAGTATAATTAATCTATTCCTACATACCTACCTATGTTTAAAGAATTAATACATGTTTCAGCATTAAACACATTTTAGTATTACATGGACTTTAGTGTTTCCGCTACATCATTGCAGCGTCACCATGTTTTTTCATTCATGAAAGTGAACATGATATCTCGTCATTGTGTCGTAGAATCCATATTCTAGAAAATCATATAAAGAAAAAAATAAACTTCTTAATGTGTTTTTATTCTTCTTTAAAATGTCAAAAAATTAACCTTCACAGTTGATCTGCGCCAATCGATGTTAGGCCCCTTCTATGTAAATTTTCCCATTACAAACTCAATGGTGGTCATATATTTCTAATTCAATTCACCGTTCATGAGTTATTACGATTTTAAAATAAATTATTTTATTTAATTATTCTCTTTTAGGTTAGGTATTTTTCAGGTTTCTCACTAAAGACTCGTGCCGACTAAAGTTAAGTTGAAACTAGGGTTAAACCACAATCTTGATTGCCACAGTGGCCTCAGATTTCTGATCTGGGGAGCTGTTTAATGGTTAGTCTGCTATTCAATGAAAATCCATCATGCATTCTATTAAAAAAATTTCATTTTTGAAAGATTTTTTTAGGTACACTGGTCCTCGAAATCGTATTCCATCTCAGTGCCTTGTCTCACACTTTACCCAATTAACATATAAAAATAAAATTGATAGCATTTGATTCATTATAAAATTTATATTAAATCACTTATCCCGGTCATCATAATCATTCAATGTAATCTAATATATACTTATCAAAATATAGAAATATATATATATATATGATGATTAATGTATTGAATTACAATACAAAAAAGATTCAATAATACCATTCAATTCACAATCCAAAAACTATGAATGGTCATATAATTTATTAACACTCATTCTTATCATATGTAATTTATTGCCTTCATATCATTAGTAATATTACCATTAATCTACAAACCATGCATATTCATTCATGATCATTCAATTTTGGACATCAATTTCGACAACTCCCACTGTTTAAAAATATTAATAATACATCCCTTAATGTCACATTAGAGAGACCATTATTCTCATTTATTTTTTAACTATTATTTTAAATTTTGCTTTTCAATTACATAGTTTGTGTCCTTTTTTTAACAGAAAAATAATCTCTTTCCTCTAAGACATCGCCACAATCTATTCATCTCTTATTATTGACATATATGAAATTGAATTAACATTCTTACATGGTCTCCACTACCATAACAATCCTAAAACTCTATCATTCTTTTCATTGGTTGTCCTAATAGTAAATAATGGTGAATATTTTTAATCATGGTTTTTGATAGATGATTATGCATAATCACAACATTATTCACTTTAGTAATTATCATATTTGAATCGTCATCATATAATTTTCTCTCACATTCAATGTTAAGAAATTTTTTTCTGGTTCCTTCTATTAACTAAATCCATAATTCATAGTGTGAGAAACACTAATAATTGTGTCAGACCACATAGTCATTAAAAATTGACCAATAGGATGTCCAATAACGATACATTAATTTTAATACATTACACCACAAGTGATTCCCAGGTCATTCATAGTCATCATATCTTTAAATAAATCATGATAGATCATAAAGAGTTTCTTAATTTCAAAATCATACCCACAATAGTATCAAACTGGGTGCCTAATAAGGCCCATTTCCATGAATAGGTGATGATTTAATCATTCTCAATGGTCCCTTTTAGGAGTCATTACCTCTGGGTACACTTATTCCAAATCCATACCCACATGTAGTTTCCAGACCGAGATAAAATTATCTAGAAAACAATCACCCTATCCTTTACCAAAATTATAGGACATTACCAAAAACTCATACTCTATATTAGATTTATCCTCAGATTGATACTTATAAATATCCTTAGAAATATTCCAAGGTATATCACTATTTTTTCAGATCATATATTCAATGGATGATTATTCATTTATTTTGATACCAACTATATCGAAATAAGATTTTGATACCTGGATATTACATGTTTTTTAGATGAAAATTCATTTCATTATTCAGAAAAACACACATGAGGATAGAAATATTTTAGTGTTTTTGGAAACATTGAACATAATATTATTAATATATAAAAGATCATTATTTTTTCAGATAAAATATTTCCCATTTATACCCTTAAATATTTTCTACATATCGTGTGGAAAAAAACCATGCAAAAGGATGAGCTAATATTCCCCTTAGGGATAAAAAAGGTGATATGTATGAATAATATGAATGTAAGTGTATAAGAACATAAAAATACAATTATAAAACTATACATTTAATATTTAGGATCATAGTCCTGAGTCATGAAATAATTACTGATTCATAAAACATCAATCATAAGATAATTTATTTTTCATGATCACTATAGTAATAACATTATCATAGTATAGAGAATGGTGTCATACACATAAGAATAGAAAATCATTTCTTTAGTAGTCAAGAATCATTGAGAAAACATAAAATAGAACTCTATATAATGATATACCACCATTGTGGGACACATAACCATCCCTAGTGGAATCACTTTACTTATAGTTTAATGGGTTCACGCCACAACCCTATGTAGTAGTCAATGATCACTCCCAAGACTATCATATTAGAGATATTCCCATGACAATATATATTCATTTCCCATTCCAGTCTTATCCATCTCATTATTTATAAATCATTGCCTCATGATTCAGAAGGATATATAGGTCCCCTTCATATTTTGTTATAATGTAGCCATCCTACATGTTTATAATGTAATCATCATTCATGGTTATAATATAACCATCACCACATAATGAAAATTATACATATGTGTTTCACAAGATAATAAAATATGCATCATATAATATCCCATAATATGAAATGGTTTTCATTGAAATATCTGCATATCACAACCTTTTTAAAAGAGAAATGATTCACAATTCTTTCATTATATCATGACCTATGAAAAGAATTGAGTTTCATAACCATTTTATCATGGTAAAACCCAAGGAAGAGAAATGGAATTTATAAATACCTAATCGTAATAAACATAAATGAATCCAAGAAATAATTATAATTGTAACCTTGATCTATATCTTTAATAATCAAAAAATTATATAAAATGATTCCATCACAAATAGAGAATGATTTTAACGGGTCACATAGAACATTTCTTAAGGAAAATAACATTTTTATTAAAATCACATATCAAAAGATAAATCATTTTCAAAATTCATTGAAAATATATTTGAATACATATAAATTATGTATTAAAAATGCATTTAAAAATTTCCATGATTAAAATAATCTTTTTGATGTGATTTCATTAAAATAATAAATTTTTTTTTAAATAACCAGGAGAACATATAATCTCTTCTTTTACAGAAATAAGATTCTTTACATGTGGAAATTTTGATTATATCATACACAATGTTTCCATTAACATTTTTTTAATTTCGAAATGGGAATTTTATTAAAAATTTAATCAAGATTACATTAAAAAATATACAATTCAAAAATAGATAAAAATATCTTACATTTAGTATTTCTATAAATTTTAAAAAATTGAAATTATTTTTAGAAAACATGATTTTGGAACAAGAATTTTCTTCAAATAGAAAGAGGATTTTTCATGGAAACATTTTTTTGAACTATTTAGTACATGAATAGGGGAAAACTAAGGAAAAACAATTAAATTATAATATCATAACCATAGGAGAATAAAAATAATTAGTTCATTGAGATATGGATTACATGATTTTATCATTACAAACATAGTCATGAACACTACTAATAATTATTGAGGTTGTAACATACTATATTTACAACTATTTAAACATTGAATAGAATAGCCCATAAAAAATAACATTAAATGAAAAATAAAATATAATATGAATAAAAAAATTCAGGATATTACTTTTAATAGGATCTATATATAACCTAAAAAACGAAACAAGTGTTTAGTTTTCATATATCTTCTATAATTAAAAAGGGATACCAGAGATCCCTTACTATAAGAATTGACTTCCATTATACTCATCTGAACCTATTATATAAAAATAATACTTTTCTTATAAATATATTACGTTCAAATAATTATATATATCAAACCATATATGATTTTTATATTTTTTTGGAAATTGTTTAACCAAAATTAGAAGTTAAATCCATGTGTCATGTGACAACATCAATGTTATTCATATATGTATTGATTTTTTATTTTGTAATTTATTTCATTGATCATTGTACCATAATATAATAAATTTAAACCATCATATAAATATCATATATATAAATTAGATATTTCTTTATTGTATTCTATGAAGGTCAAATATTGAAAATCATATACAATCTTTACGGAGAAGGTAGGCCAAACATATATTTTAACTTTGTTTCCATTTTCTCAATATACTGAGATAAATAAAAATAAAAAACATATTGTCATCCTAATATAATTTTTTATGAGATATAAATTTTTCACATGTGTCTATTAAACCCATCCTTATTACCTTCCATGAAATGCATGAACATATCACATCAGTTCACGAGGATGTAGTCCACCTTGCAAAAAAACGACATTATCATATTCCAAAAATGGAAATCATAATGTAATATGTGATATACAAATCATATAAGTATAATAATTTCATTAATTTAATATATAAAAATTAAATACATCATAATTTCCAACCATTATATGTGCTAATGAAAAATATAAGTGGCATCATTTCATAAGGTTGTATTCCTCCGTACAAAGTCACGATGATTTCATAACCCATTTGATGAAAGTGGAGAAGGTTGGGTGTATGATTGTTAACATAAAAACCTAATGGAATATATATTATACTTTTCTTATTATATTATCATTTTTAAATAAAAATTTATGGTGGTGGAAGAATAGATAATACAAAAATGATTATTTATAAACGTTAACTATTATTTAGGTATCTTCCATATATTTTCACCAAAATTATTTACAGGATCTATTTATGCCCAAAATAAGGATTCTATGATAATAGGGTGGTTTTTTGTCAGTGATTTTGGATGTTATTGGACAAATAAAATTAGTTTTAATGTTTCAATAGGTGAGGGAAATTGGTGTAGTTTTCTATGTTTGGGAGTGGACACATTTTATATTTTTTTGGGAATTGAGTGATCCCATGTTTTTAATATCTAAAAATGGAAAAACAAACTAACCAGTAATTAATTTTATTGGTTAAATTCGTTATATACATCTAGAAAATAGCTTTGGACATGTATATATGTAACACCCTTGGTTTAAAGTTAGTAAACATTATTTTATCATTTGTAATCACGTAAAAGTCAGGGAGATGTTTTGGAGGTTCTAGAATATGTTTATAATGTTTTTCGGGGCATTTATATGGGTCCAAAGTTGGTTCATAGGTTTGTAAAATCATTCATCTCCTATATGAAATAGTGTACAATGCAATATGTGCTATAGAGAAGGGGTACATGAATACACATAGATTTTCTAAACTGTGTAGAATCCTACGACAAATAATTCTATGTTAGACAGTGACATTTGGAATGATTTGTTCATGGTTTTCAAACTATATGAGCCAATGGTTAAATGTTCCACCTTGATGCAATGTCTGGTGCACAGTTTGATCATGGGGTTTCTAACCATGTGACTAATCATTCATGGTTTAAAAACAGGATCTATAAAAAGTGGATCTATGTCGGTTTAATCCTTTAGCCCATAGTTTTTCCACAAATAGTCCCTAAATTAGTATTTTCCCTCCCAATGGTTTGATAATCTCTCCCTATTTAATTTTAAGTGATAAAGAGGCATTTCATGGTGCGTTGAAGCTTGATTCATATTTTAAGTCATCGTTCTTTTCGGTTTTTTGTGGTTTTCAATAGATCTACATATCATTATCTCCCTATTTCTTATATCTATGTTCCTTGGGGATATATATAAGATACATGATTCCATATGTGATTTTATTTAAATATTTTAAGGATAGGGAAAGAGATCAATGTTTTTCTTTCGACGATTTAAGCAGGGTTCATTCGAATTTTAGTAATGTTCTTCATTTTCAACATAAAACCCAAAATATGTGGCTCTAATATAAAATACTATATCTAGAACATGAATAGTTAGTATTAAATTGATTAAATTTATTGAAACTGATAGTGAAGCTTGTTCAAAAAGTAATGGTATAAACCTGTTTTACTGATGGTTTGTAGATTCTTGTGGAATTGTGGAATAGTTGTGTAAAATTCATTGATACTTGATTTTAAAATATTTATTTTAAAATAGTTTATTTGGTTTATTTATAGAAAAATGATTTTATTTAAAATTTTATTTTATTCAGATCATTTTTATTGATATAAACATTGAATTGGAATAGTTTTGGCATGATTTTATTGGCATGTGTTATTTTATCACGTGGTGGCACGCGTTAATATTTTATTATGAGTATTGGTTGAAATATGGCCAAGTGATCGGTGCCAAATTTGTAATGGAACATGTGTTTTAATTTCCATGTGATGACTTGGTTTATTGATGACAATGCACCAATGAGTAGGGAACTATAATAACGAATCATGCATTTGTGTACAAATAGATGTGTGGTTGGAATTGGATATTTCAAATAGATTGTGAAGTGGTTGGGATAACATTATTAGTTTCTTTTAATTTAAACTAGTATTGTTTTTAAAAATAGTTTTTAATATAAATAGTTGTGGTTTTGAGATAAATTATTAAAAATATTTATAATTGTTTTTGTACAAATTTTCAAACATGTTCAGTCCTAGTGGAGTGAGTATGAATGTAATTTGGGACGAACCTACTATGTTTCATTACCCACCACTACATTGGAAATTTGTTTCATTGGAAGATGTTTTTTCTCGATATATAATACTAGGTAAATTATAACGTATCTTCAGTACTATTTTGTCATACTTGAGATTATTGGTGGATTTGGAGCATGAATAATATTGGGTATTTAGGGTTTTTTGATAGATTCATTGGGTTTGGTTGATATTTTCTTTTATTTTTGTACTTCAATATTTTAGTCCTCTATTTTGGTACTTGGTTTTAGTTTTATTTTAATATACTTGGTTTCATTTTTTTTTCTTTCAATGATAACAACCATCATGTAGTTTATTAGTTAGATATGGAATGTTTGGTTGGGTATATTCCATTCAAAGAGAAAATAATCCACCATCTATTTATGAAACACTTGTAATTTATTTCTATCCTTTGGAATTTTATGTATGTCCTTTAAGGCCATTTATTATCATAAAAATTTGTCAATATAATGATGAGGTTGGTATGTTACAATTACTATATGCATTGTCTGATCCAAAATCTATTGGAGACAAGTTGTATCATCCTGGTCCTTTTATATATTTTCGTGGAATAAGTGGTAGTAATAATTGATATGGTATTGGTATTCAATCATGAATTTGAAAATTCATTCTTTTGATTCTTGAGTTGGGATCACAGAATGGAGTAGGTATGTGAGAACAAGAAATTTAAATCATAAAAATACAAGAACACATTTTTATGAAAAACATTTATTTACGAGGGAGTTGTGTATATAATCTTTTCAGAGACACTTGTAGGTTGAAATATCATTTTCACAGGTTTATCCAATGATATGAGCATTACATTCATGGTAAAAATCACTTCCCTCAAAGAGTGAATATTTCATTTAGAACAATTATTCGATTTTATTTGATGATTTTATTTTTAAAAGTTTATGTTATTTTGAAATGAATGATTTTTTAATAGAGAATAATTATAGTATTTTGGAAATGGATGGATTTTGAAAATAATGTTATCTATTCAAAAATGTTTGGAAGTGTAAAATATTGATTTTTGAATGATATTTTGTCATAATATGATTTTTGTGACATCCCCCACCTTCTCACTCTATTGAGAAGGCACTGGAATCTTAATAAAACTTATAAAATATCATAAAGACAGCAATAATAGGTAATAAATGCTACTGGAATTCAATACAAGTGGGGGAAAATTTTCCCTTATAGAATAAAACAATAACACAAACTTTTCATAACAAAATGAATGATACTATACGATTCCTGGTAATAGTGAAAGAAAACTCAACAATTTATAAATCAAAAGAAACTAAAACCTTGTTCTATATTGGAATACTACAATATCAAATTACACAATGGATGATAAAACTTACAAACTCAAAATTAACATATAAAACTATAACTCACATGCTCTAACAAGATCCATGCTCCACTTCCACCAAACAACCCATGCATCACTAAGTAGTTCAATACTTCAATGATACTATACCTTTTCCAATGTCTTGGTAAACAACATCTGCAAATTCACCATGTACTAAATTAGGGGTAAGTAATGAAAAAAATATATTTTCCTAGATGTCTTCCATACTCACACCAATATATTGAAACATGTTAGAAATATTTATATAAATCAATTTATATAAATCAATTTCTAAAATAGTTTATATCAATGTATAAATGGGATCTATATAAAATATTTTTCCATAAAAATCTATTTTTGAAATAAAGCGACCAAAAAATGATTTAAACCATTTCACAAGTACCATTTGTCATAATATACTATGTTCCACCTATCCACACAACCAACCTTGCATGAAATATATACCTCCATATACATGTGAGTGGGGAGTAATCCTTTAACTAAGCTATCACCTGGTGAACCATTTTGATAGGGGAGAACCCAAACCCTTATCCATACCACTAATAATGTGTGAGACTCCTTTCTATTATCATCCTTAAATGCACATGAACACACAAAATCATTATTCCAATCATCAATGCCAAAAATAATCTTTTATATATTTCAGTAAAACTATAATTTTTTTTGAAATCCTTTCAAACAACTATTTAAAAAAAAACTAATCCAATTATTATCAATAATACTATCCCATTGTTGAAAACATATTTATTAATCCATTTAAGAGAATTACATAAAATCCATATTTTAAAATCACAATTTTAAAATCAATAACAAAATGAGTTTATTAAAAAAACCAATTTCCATGTTTCCATAAACTATAACTCATGAGGGTTTTCAAAAATCAGTTAACATAAATTTCACAATCAATGTCATACAAGATGAAATGTCTTAAATCAAGCCTTCATATTCTAATTAGATGAGTCAAGATTGAAGCCACCCACCACACGTGTTTTAAAAAAACTAATAAACATCACAAATAGGATCACAATACTGTGTTGAATCATTATGAACCCACCTTAGATATCATTCCCTATCATGAAAAATGACAATTCTATTTATATTTTAAATTCACAACCTTGCGTCTACCCATAGAGGGTGAAGATATAAAAACCACGTGGGATGGTGAATTTGATCTTATAAATCACTAAGAATGACCAAGAGAAATAACTTATTGTGAGGATTAGACATCTAATTAACAAGTTAAGATTTTGGACCACCTCAGAATTTATGGGAGAACCATCCTAGGCATTTTGGGGAGAAAAATAACTTGTTATGGTAGTTTTTGGGAAAAGGATGTAATAAAACACTTGGGAAACCAAGATATAATTTTTCAACCATGCATGGTAAAGTTACAAGGTTAGATAAACTGTGTTCTAACCTTGTCATAGCCACTACCTCAAGGGTTGAACCTTTAATGGTTGGCTGGAACAATTTATAAAATGTGTGACAGCCATACCAAATCCCACTCTCTTAGTAGAACCGTTTCTCCTCGGCTTCGCAATGGTTTTGACAAACCATGCATAGCCTGTGCTCCATCGATTTAGCCTATGTTTTATTGTTCAAAATTTCATATAGGTGATTCATGGTTTTAAAAACATGTTCACCAACCGTGCACCAATATAAATTCCCAAAAACATTCCATATGTTCATAAAACCCTCCCAATATTAACCTCAACATTTTATATACGTAAAATACATTAAATAACTGTTAATTTCCTCAAAATGTGGGAGGTAAATTCTCCCCGAATTTGGCCTTTCCATACTTGTAATGTAGAATATAAAAGATTACCTAAAATATTTCTATCCATTACACTTTCATATCCATCTCATGTTCCAGGTTCTCTTCCTAAATCTAACCATGATTCCATAAAACACACACTAGACTGATTCTTTTTCTATGAAGGAATTTATTTTTCATATTCAAACTCTACAATAGGATATGTAATAATGATGCATCTGGATATATGATAATGTGATCTCATTTGATCTCATTGTTGGTTTTGGGCTAAAACATTTTCAACTAAGATACGTAGAACACATTATATTTTACACTGATATTGTGGTGTCAATGCTGAATAATATTCCACCTCATCAACTAATTCCAGTTACTCAAAAGGGACTATTCATTGAGGAGGTAACATTCCCAACTTCCCAAAATTACGACGTCTATGTATTGGAGATATCATTATGAACACATCATCACTCACTAAAAATGAAAATGGATTTCTACAAAGATTCACATATGATTTATAAAGAAACTAGCCAATTTCCATCTATTTTACGACTAACTGAATTTTATCCATTGTTTAATGGACAAGGCTCGACCCAACTAGTGATGTTTCATCTTATTTTCCCCAAAATGTGGAGAATTATAAAGACACCCATACAATGCTTTACAAATATCCATTTTTATAGTGGCCTAATAAATTTAGTTATTTGAAAACTCCACTAATGGAGCATGCTATTCCCATTAGAAATAAAAATCCTTTACAAAAGACCATAACATGTCTTCCAACATTTATATCGTCCTTTTGAATTTCCCAAACATATGAGGATGATATGCCAACTCATGGTCAGCTAAGTCACAAGAACTTTCTGGAAGGATTTCTATAAATGAGATGTGAAACTCGAATCTTTATTTGATACAATTGAGAATAGTATGAAGTGTCTCTCTATATCATCATTGATATATAATTTTGACCAGACCTCCACTTTATTCAATTCATGAATTTGAATGAAATGAGCTGAATTTGCTAGCCAATCCAATATCACCATATGGAATCATTTTTGTGAACCATTCATGGGAGTCCTGTGACAAAATATATATATATAGCAACTCTAATTTTCAAACAGATATGATTAACAACTATAAAAAACCTACTTGTTGTTGATTCTCAACCATAAATTGATGAAAATTTTAAAATCATGAAAAAAACTCAAAATCCTTTTTTTAATTCAAATCCACATAAAGAATAATTTCAACACATTATAAATATTCTATATTACAATCTGAACATCCCATCTTGAATGGGGGTATGTATAAATTAGTAATTATTGATAAGCCATATGTACGTTGATCCGATTTCTGAACCATATAATTGAACTCTAATCTAGCATAAATCTCTCAATTGTCTCCCAACAAATGAGTTTTGGAGTCTTCGCAACACATACTAAATCATACATCTATTCCTACTTAATCATATTCACCAAATTAGGATCCACCAAAACTGGGAGGAATACTAGATAATTAAACCCATCTTCACATTCTCCATGCATTTTGGCTAGAAGAAAAATCAAAAACCACTCATTTAAAAGCCTCTTTTTCCAACTGAGCATATGAATTCATGCTTAATGAATCCACCACCAAAATACCATTACTCGATATAGATATTAATTCAATTTCAAACAATAGGAGATACTGCATCCATATTACTTGTCTTATACTCAAATACGTTTGGGATAAAATATGTTTCAGGTTCTTATAATCCATAAACATAGTAAATTCATCACCAATGAGATAACTATTCTAAGACTTTAATGAATGGACGACTGAAGCTAACTCCTTGTTGTATGATGGGTGATTTATCTCATTAACTCATTACTTTCTTAAATAATAAGAAACAAAATGGTATCCTTTCATGAGAAAAAACTTGAAAATAGACCTGAAAGTATCACAATACACCACATACCCTTATCCTTATTCTGTAAATATAATGATAAGCACTGATGGATGGAGAGACTTCAACTCATGAAATGATTTCTAGCATTCATCATTCCACTAGAATGGAAGATTATTCTATGTAAAATTTCTCATTGGTGATGATAGTTTTGAGATGCGATAAATAATCTATTAGAACTAACCGGAAATGCCAAGAAAACATTATATCTTGAAGACATTCTTTGGTGGTTTCCAACATATAATAGCTTTTATCTTCTCTAGATCCATTGAAACACATCTTTTAGAAATTAAATGGCCAATAAATTATACCACTTCTATCCAGAAATTACACATTGATAATTTGGAATAAAAATGATTCTTTCTAATGATTTCAAAAAATGTTTCCATATATTACTCATTCAAGACCTTTGTCAATTAATACACTAATATTTTATCCCAAAACATAATCCCAAAAGATTGAAGATATCATTTAAATATCTGATTCATTAATAAAATAATTTTTTTCTGTGGATTTTTAAGAACGAAAGACCTTACTACATATTCATAATGTCTATGTCAACATCAGAAATACTTCTTAGTTATATACTCCTTCTAAACTCAAAATTGGTGATATCCTGATCGAATATCAGTTTTAGAGAACCACTGAGCTCCCCTCAATTAATCACAAAAAATCATCAAAGAGTGGATGTGGATACCAATTCTTTATCATAACCTGATTATGAATATGATAATTTACACAAAAAATTAATGTTCCACATGCCTCCCTTATAATAAATATCAGTGCTTCCCTGGGAGATGCACCTTAACAAATAAAAACCTTTCTTTTAGGTCTTCATACATAAATTTCAAAACCCTTAATTATATTAGATCAATACAATAATATGGAAGATTGATAATAATGGTCCCCATAAAAAGATCAATTTTAAACACAACATCCCATACTAGAGTAAACTTTGTGAAATTTTCAAGAAACAAATTAGGATACCAGTCAAACACTAGAATAAAAGTGGTTTTCTTGATCTCTTACATTAATTCTGATGATAAAAATTCCAAATGGTATGAGATAGTTCTATATACTAAGGACAATAATCTCATTTCACCTGCCTTTAAATTATATTCTCCTCATAAGAGACGCTCAATGCCATTCTAAGTCGCGAAACTCACTATTATTCTATAATAGTTATTTTGAGCCATGAACATTGTCCTCAAATATATACCCATGATTTTGTCATATATATTCATATTTGGAATATATGGATCAAATTTCAGCTCAACTTTAACAAATTTTATTGATAATTCTCTATATAGAAAGGCTCTAAATTATCTATGACCAAAAGGAGTATGCCGTTTTATCGAGGAAGGAATCATCTAATGTCTTTAATATAGAACATAAAAAGTTCTAGAATAAATAAATAAATTTGATTCACTAGTATAAAAAATCTAAAATATGGGTATAATTTATAAGAATATTACCTCTCACCATAGATGGTCCATCATAATCATCCCGCATCACCTACTAAGCTTTATATAATTTATTTGTCACCACATTTTTCTCCTTGTTACCCTATTGAGATTTATTTCACTAAGGAGTCATGGTATTATTGGAATCACTATTTCTATTTCGGATATAATGATGAGATTTATTTTTATTCTATTTCCCCTTCAAATAATATGATGTTGGTGATACCTAAAAAGTTTCTCGAGAACCAGACCTTGGAGCATTGCTATAATAGCAAGGAATAAGTCCCATATTTTTTCAATTATGAAATGATCTTAGTGGTACTGTGAAATATCACTACACATTTTCAAATGAATAGTATTGGATACATCCATGGTGGTTATATGGTATTGGAGGAAGGTTCACTGATCATTTTGTTTGTTTCTAATTCATGATTCCATAGTTTAAATAGGTTCCATATTCAATATTCCCCATAATTATAGTTCCCAATAGTTCTAGTTGGTATCATCATGCATAAACCTCCCATATATCATGTTATTAACATTTTCGCCATAGTAACTCTATTTACCATTACAATATAATTTATTATATAGAAAACAACAATATTAAATTATATTTCTTTCCATACTCGTGATTAAAAATTTCATGCCTTTATGGGTACACTAGATGCAACCCGGGTGAAAAATAGACTATGATAATGAACTTGGCATCATATTCTGTCAACAAAATATTATCCTCCTCCAATTTGATGGAATATTTTGTTCACTGAATTCTAAATGTGTTAATATAGAATTATTCATTAATCAATATTGAAAAATCCCCCCAACGAAGTCCTTGGTCCACTTTATCAAGTATAGCTAGACCCCACCAATGGTGTATGAGAACATCCAACATATACATTGATTTCATGAATTTCATATCAATTAGTGTGAAGATGAAATCAATGATACAATTCATCCTTTTTATCCACACCTATACCGTGTCTAGTTTAGTATCACAATGATTCATATGCGGATTCTTCTTCTATAATTATATGGAAGGATCCACTTTCCATGGATCATCCCTTATATTCCGATTTTCCAAATCCAAAAAAAACATGGTTGGTACTCTGAACTAGTTGTTGGTTCTCATGGGATCATGTGCACCAACATTCTCCACAGCTTCTTCCAGTTGGCTTCTATAATGCCTACCACGTGCCATTTTCCATACAAAAAACAAACACCATAAATATCACTCTCTATCAACTGAAGTCTTATCATTTCATATTATATAACTTCATTATATCAGAAAATACGGTCCAAATTTAACCATTTTCAACAATCAAACTATTTTTAAAAATTTCCACTTAGTTTTGAAAATGGTTTTTTAAATACAACAATCATTCGCATATCTAATCTTATAAAATGAAAACAATTTAAGCATTTAAAAAAAACATTCACATTGCAATGAACCATATATCATTACAAAAAAAAAGAAATATGTTCTCTATCTGGGAAGTCATTCCTCTATAGAATTTCATTTTTTTCTAATTGGATAAAACCATGAGAATGAGATTTCCAAATCCTCTAACTGTCTCCAAAAAACATGTCGACCCAAATCCCTGGTAACTTGAATATCAGTATAAAAAAGTAATATATGTCTGTTTATGCTCTATAATTCTGGTCCCTACAATTCTAATCCTTTCAAAGATCATATATTAAATAATAAACAGTAATTAATTTCAACTGAAGGACCATGAAAATAGATAAAGACATGTTCCAAAAAAATGGACCTTGATGACACCAGTTCTGACCTACCACCCCTTATCATTTTCTTAAGAAGGAGGTGGAAGTTTAATTATACTTATGAGAAATCCCTAATGTTTTAATGGGTGGAAATAAATTCATAATAGATTTAATACTTTTGGGGGATGATTTTCTAATTTTGAAAAAAATACAACCCAACAACAATATAACTAAATCATCACTACTATATGATGCATGATAAAAATAAAATAAAACTAAAAATTGTATTTCTAAAAAATTAAAAACAAGTGCCACAATGGAAGACTACAACATTAAACTACATTGTGGAAGAAATAACTATCATACTCAAAATGACCAAATACAAATTCAACTATCGTTTTCTAATAAGATATATTGTTTTAGTCCATTAATCAACCCATGTATGATGTAGTAATAAATTCATGTGATAAATTTCTATTTCACATGCCTTAGTAGAACAAATTTGTAAAAGAAGTAAAGTGAAAAATTACGGATATGTAATGGCTGTTTGTATATATTCCATAGTGACATTCCCACAAACCCAACTAGGGTAGAACATGTTAGAAAAAATTATATAAAAATTTTATTTAAAACAATTTTTAGAATAGTTTATATCAAAATATTTTATGGTTCCATACTAAAAAATTTCCCATAAAACCCTATTTTCTAATAAATTAGTCAAACAATAATTTAAACCATTTCATGAGTTCCATTTTGAATAATCCATTTGAAGTGCACTGTGTTGCATTTGTTGTCAATGAGGTATGTTGTTGTCAAGGAATGAATGGATGGATGTCAAGGAGTTTCAATATGTGAATGACAAAGGATGTGATGGTGTTTGTGAGGAAAGGGGAATGACCATGGTACTAAGATGCATGTCACTTAGGAGATTCACTAAGTGACATAGGATGTTGTGGTTGAAACATTCTCTATGTATATCAGACGATTGTAGACCTGATCTTAATGTTTCAATACTTGTATCAAGATGATACTAAGTTACACCACTTGATGAATTGATGATGATGGAGCATCATCATTACATCTGACGATTGTTGAGCTGATCTTTAAGTTCCAAGAACTTGTATCATGAGGATACAATGTCGCACCAATGTTTGAAGACCATGCATTGTATTGACAATGCATGAGGAGATGAAGATGATCCATCCACAATCACTAAGTGGATGAAGTGGTGCTAATGAAGTCCATATACTATTAGTGCATGTGAATTAGAAGAAGAACCAATTTGATCTCTGATTAGATCAACAAAGCACATGGAAGAAATTATGTGATTAACGAGCTCGGTTGAAGATGAAGAACCTTCGGGAATTCCATTCTTAAATGTTGATTATATGTTGAAGAAGAATGATGAATTCTAATGAAGAAGAAGACAAGAAATATAGAGGAAGAATGGCTTGGAAGAAGAAGTGGAATTTGGCATTTACACTTGGTTACTTTGTTTGTATACAAAGTACTTAGTGTTTCCTCAAGCAAAAAGGAAGCCACCAAGGGCCAGCCTTAAGGGTTCAACCCCAAGGAACTTGTGGGACTCAAGGTCTCCACGCCCAAGGGGGATCCCATGGGGCTAGCCCGAGAGAGGCCGGGGCCGTGTGTAAGCCCCAAAGCCACGCGGTGATGAAGCCCGCATAGCGATAGCACGAGCAGCGTGCCCGAGGAAGCATAGTGGGCGCCAGTGGCGTGCCCGAGTGGCAGAGGTGGGCGCAGAGCGCGCCCGTAGAGAGAACACGGTGCGGGGTGACACCGTGGAGGGAGAAGTTCAATTGCGGTGAAGGGGGGGGGAGACTGGTTGATAAACCGCGGAAAATCCCCTCGGCGATTCGATGTGGGACGCGCAAATTTCACCGGGAGCCCATCCTGGCCGCATGATCGATCGCGCGCTGGATCGCAGCCAGTCATCTCATCCGCTGCGCGCCGCGATCTAATCCAGCCATCCGATGTCTTTCAATCACCCGATCCAACGGCCGGCGAGTCATCCACTACCTCGAGCTCATCTGAGGCCTCTCTGCGTGCCTCCTTCGAATAAGGCGCCTCCCAATGACGGATTTCGAGCTCCCGACCACTGTTGTTCGAGCTGAAGGATCCATTGAGCTCGTCTAAGCGTAACAAACGCATCCATGCTCAAAAAGGTGTTTTCATGGAACAAATGAGAAAATTGGATGAAGGCCGAAGGCAAACGAAGTGCTGAGGCCATGATGTTCGTGTTTTGCATGGATTGGCTTAAAATAAGGCCATGCATATGTTCGGCTTCGCATGCACGTGATGGAATCCGAAAAATAGGCAACCCGCATTGAACAGAGAAAAATATCAAGATTTGAAAAATCTTGATATCCCGAAACGTTTGGGAATTTAATTTGTATCCATGCGGATGTTATGAGGCACATCTCTGCCTATAAAAATGAAGCCGAGCCACGAGGATTGCTTGTTGATCCTTTGCTGAAACTTCAAAGTCCTGTGAGAGCTCTCAAAGTCTCACTAAGAACATCCTGCGTGCATCACTTGTGCGGCAGCAGCTCGGAGCTTTCCTAGCTCCGTTTGGTTCTTTTTGCGCATCCCTTGCGCGAAAGAGGTGAAGGGAAGTTCCCTGCGTGCACCCCTTGCGCGACAGGAAGGAGACGAGCCGCATACTTGCACGCTCGAGTCTCTTGCCACCCTCTCTGCCCGCACACTTGCGTGGCAGGAGGAAGGAGCCCGCGGTGTTGCACCTTGCACACTTGCGTGGCGGTTAAGAAGAGGAGGAGGCCCTTGCACCTCACACATTGCATGCTTGCTACACCAAGACCCTACGTGGCAGTGGGTTGCATACCTTGTGTGTGTATGCTAAAGTGGGGAAGAAGACCCGAGGCGTTGCCTCTTGTGTGTGCATAGTAAATAAGGAAGGCCACCACATCTCTTGTGTGTGTGCAACAAGTGAAGAGGTCGTATCCAATTAGGTGTGCAAGAAGAAGTGGAGGCTGAGACCACACCTTGTGTGTGTGCCAAGTGAGGAAGACCCTACGGGTTGGTTGTGCACACTTGAAGATTAAAAGAGAAAAACAAAGTGTGTGTACAAAGTGGAAGAGTACATCTTGGCCGTGTGTGTGCAAGAAGAGGAGGAGGCCAATTCATGTGTGTTCAAAGTGAAGAATTTGTGTGTGCTTAACAAGTGAAGGTCGAAGCCTAGGTGTGTGAAATGTATACACATTTAGAAGAAGAAGGAAGAGGACATCCACACTAAAGTATAACACACTTTTAAGTGTGTAAAAAAATTGAACAAAGGGTGTAAAGTTCAAGAGGAAGGTGTGTGTGCTGAAAGTGTTTACACCCTTTGAGGGTTTATTACACCAAGAGAAGAAAGAAGGGGAGTGCATGCATGCATGCATGCACGTGCACACGTGAACAAGCTCAAATCTGGGTGTGTGCATCTGAGTTGTCCAAGACCAGAAGATCTTGAAGAATTTGAGAGGACATGCAGTCTGTGCATGAAGAAGCAGAGATTCCATGCACTCAGTGCATGAAGTTGTGATGGGGTGAGACTGAAGCCAGACTGAAGTTAAAGACATCAGCTGCCTGAGTTTTCAGTAATTGAGAAGACCCTGATCAACAGAAGTGATCAGAAGTTTTGAGAAAGACCAATAGACCTTTTCAGAGGCTGTTGAAGATTCTTTAAGAGAGAGGCCAGGTCATCATAAGAAGAAGGTGAGAAAGCCTGAGCAAGACGAGAAGACCTGATCAACTCAAGTGATCAGAAGTGAAGAGTAAGGCTAGTAGTCTTTATCCCAGGCTGCTGAAGATACTTGAAGAGCTGAACAAGAAGAAGAGCTACTCATGTGACTCGAGGAGCCAGGAGAAGCCCCCTGTGAGACTCAGGGTGGAAGAAGTCTTTAGTGGGATTCTGGAGCAGGCCACTGGGACTCTAGTAACACTGTGGGACGCAGTATAAAGACCCTCCTGTGGGACTCAGGAGAGATACAGTGGGACTCTATATCGACCATTGTAATACTAACCGATTATAATGGAGAAACCATGTTGGGGCGTATAACCAACATGGCAAGGACGTAGGCCTTTGGTGCCGAACCTTGTAAATCCTTGTGTCCTGTGCCTTTACATTTATTGCATTACTCGAGGAAAGGCTGAGAGATACAAGAAGAGTGGATTGAGTCTTTAACCAGCCATAGAGGTTTAATTGATAAAGAATCAATTAGTAAAAAGTTTTAAAGGATCACTGATTCACCCCCTCCCCCTCTCAGCGATCACACTGATCCGGGAACTTGAATTGGTATCAGAGGCAGGTTGCCTCTAAAACATCCAAGGGAGTCTTTATGAAGTGCAGATTTGAGGAAATGAGTGACCAGCCTCAAATGGAGATATCTGCCAAGACTCAGAAAAATAGAAAGAAGAATAATGCCAAGAAGATGAAGAAAGCATGTCCTAGCTGTGATGAAGTTGGAATAATGAAAGATCTTCAAAATGCAATCGAATATCTTCAGAAGATAGTCCCCAAGGAAGTGGCAATGTGTATAGCTACAGGCATCCTTGATCTTCAAGAAGAAAAATCACAGTTAGAAGAAGAAGCCAATGCAATGGAAGATCAATTGGAAAAAAGGGTTGGCATAACCAACACTCTCCGAAAGCTAGTGAAGGATAAAGATGAAACCGTTTCTCTTTGAAATAAAAGATATGAAGACACTGCTGAAGAATTGCAAAGAAGCCTTTCTGAGAAATAAATCTTTATGATAATGATCAAAGAAGTTTTCCATGCACTGGAGAAGTTGCACAAAGTGTCAATGAATGTCAGAGATGCTCAAATCGAAGACAAAGTCAAAATGGTGGAGGATCTTGACAATTCATTGCTAGAATTGAAGAAGGTGCATGAAGACTAGTTAGAACAGCTGAAAGAAAATTGGGAAGGAAGGTTAAGAACTGTTGTGGATGAGAAGAACTCCCTCAACATGAAATGCTTAGAACTAGAGGTGATATTGAAAAATCTGCAATCACCCAAAGCTGAATCCTCCCAGTAAGCTGAAAGTAGAAATGTTGCTACACAAGTGTGCATTGAGAAGGATGATTCCAAAAGAAGGACATCCTCTAATAAAAGGGAAACATCTTCTAAAAGGAAGGTACCATCCATCCCATCTTGTACTAATGCTTCTAATTGTGTTTCCACAAAAAGTGCAGGATGGATGAATAATTCCAAACAAGTATGGATGAAGACAATGAAGAAAGAATGCTCTCCTGAAACAACACAACAAGTCAAGAAAAGTACCCAACAATTAGAAGGACTGAAGAGGTCAAGATTTGTGGGTCAGTGTTGGTGTTGTAATAAGTATGGGCACTGTGCAAAGGATTGTTGGCACAATCCACTGAATGTCAAAGCACAAAGCAAGCCCATGCCAAGGGGGAGCAAGCCAGAGGAAAAGAAGCAGCATCCACAGGTCCAGAGACATATATTTACTGCAAATATAGTAGGATTACTTGACAAAATCTGGGATGATTGCAAAAGTGGTCAAAAAGATACATGTCAATCTCCAACTGTATCCAGAGCTAAAAAGAAGAGAAGATCACTGAACCTGGCTAAAATGGAATCCTTGGGAAGCAAGAAGAAAGTTGAAGATGCTCCCAAGAAGGTTTTGAAAAAGGAAAATAAGTCCTTGGAGTCTAAATCCAAGAAGGGTGATGCATCCAGAAGGACCACCAAGAAAACATGCTTCTACTGTGGAAAGAATGGTCATTCCATGGATCTTTGTGAACAAGCCATGGAACAGAATAGAAGCAGACTGAACTCAAAAAGACAATCAATCCAGAAGAAGCAGAATGGATTGATTGAAAACAAGTTGCCTAGGAAAGGTAGCTTGAAAGCATCAAAAGAACCATGTGGAACTTCCAGAACTGAGGCCACACTCCCAAGTGACTTACTTGTCATATGGCCAAATTAGTTTCAACTTGGCAGAGAACTACGAAGAGCTGAAGATAAAGTTCTGGCAATTTCTAAGGCAAAAGGGAAGAAGGAAATTTCACATGAAGATCAAGTTCTGTGTGTGAGGTGCAATCAAGCTGGACATACTAGTGATAAATGCATGATATTCATTCCAGCTCAGAAGGGATTCTTCAAAATAATGAAGATTGCACTAGGAGACTCTAGTGATCAGAAGGAACCTAGAAATAGAGGAGTCACACACAAAGAAGTTAAAGAAGTGTTTAGATCCACACCAGCACAAACATCATTGAAGATCAAATGTGCAAGTGTGAAGAATGGTGAAAATGGGACATCTCGGTTGAGAGAATCTTCTCAACCTTGTTGTTCAAATTGATGAACCAAGGATGTTCCATCTTATTCCCTTATACTTCTGGTATTTACATGTGCTAACATTGCAGGGAATTGAAGATGACGATCATTCTCAACTGGAGAGTGGTTTGGGTAGAATGGAGAGAACCCCTTGAGTGGGATCCAATCTGTAGAAGATGGGATTCTAAGATTTAATACCATGTTGAGAAAAGTGAAGGTATTCCAATCATACTTTCATCCCTTGTTTCTTAATTGTATTCATCATGACAATTAAGGGGGAGTATTGATTGAAGACAAATGGTTGAAAGGGGGAGCTTTATCTTGGCACCTAAACATTCTAATGTGTTTGGTGAAGTATGTGAAGGATTTAGCAATTCATTGTTATATATGAAAATTTTCAAGCCCCTTGAAGCATGATCTCACATGTATAGTGAATGTTGGACAGCATTGAGTACCTTGGTTACATCACTCTTGTTTTCTACACTGGGTTAGCCCAAGTAGACTTAGAGTTGATCTACTAAAGGTTCCTTGCTCAAGAGAACATGTGACATCATCCCTCTGTTAGTGATTTTAAAGAAAATTCTTTTATAAGGGAGGAAGAGATTTTTGAAAGAGAACCACACCACACCTTTGCATTTGATTTCCAATAAGGGGGAGAAATATTGGCACACATATTGACCCATTCATATGTGCTCTAGTGTATTGCCAAAAAATACAAAGGGGGAGATTGAAGTGCACTGTGTTTCATTTGTTGTCAATGAGGTATGTTGTTGTCAAGGAATGAATGGATGGATGTCAAGGAGTTTCAATATGTGAATGACAAAGGATGTGATGGTGTTGGTGAGGAAAGGAGAATGACCATGGTACTAAGATGCATGTCACATAGGAGATTCACTAAGTGACATAGGATGTTGTGGTTGAAACATTCTCTATGTATATCAGATGATTGTAGAACTGATCTTAATGTTTCAATACTTGTATCAAGATGATACTAAGTTACACCACTTGATGAATTGATGATGATGGAGCATCATCATTACATCTGACGATTGTTGAGCTGATCTTTAAGTTCCAAGAACTTGTATCAAGAGGATACAATATCGCACCAATGTTTGAAGACCATGCATTGTATTGACAATGCATGAGGAGATGAATATGATCCATCCACAATCACTAAGTGGATGAAGTGGTGCTAATGAAGTCCAAATACTATTAGTGCATGTGAATTAGAAGAAGAACCAATTTGATCTCTGATTAGATCAACAAAGCACATGGAAGAAATTATGTGATTAAGGATCTCGGTTGAAGATGAAGAACCTTCGGGAATTCCATTCTTAAATGTTGATTATATGTTGAAGAAGAATGATGAATTATAATGAAGAAGAAGACAAGAAATATAGAGGAAGAATGGCTTGGAAGAAGAAGTGGCATTTGGCATTTACACTTGGTTACTTTGTTTGTATACAAAGTACATAGTGTTTCCTCAAGAAAAAAGGAAGCCACTAAGGGCCAGCCTTAAGGGTTCAACCCCAAGGTACTTGTGGGACTCGAGGTTGCCACGCCCAAGGGGGATCCCATGGGGCCAGCCCGAGAGAGGCCGGGGCCGTGTGTAAGCCCCAAAGCTACGTGGTGATGAAGCCCGCGTAGCGAGAGCACGAGGAGCGTGCCCGAGGAAGCATAGTGGGCGCCAGTGGCGCGCCCGAGTGGCAGAGGTGGGCGCAGAGCACACCCGCAGAGAGAACACGGTGCGGGGCGGCACCGTGGAGGGAGAAGTTCAATTGCGGTGAAGGGGGGGGGAGCGACTGGTTGATAAACCGCGGAAAATCCGCTCGGCGATTCGATGTGGGACGCGCAAATTTCACCGGGAGCACATCCTGGCCGCACGATCGATCGCGTGCTGGATCGCTGCCACTCATCTCATCCGCTGCGCGCTGCAATCTAATCCAGCCGTCCAATGTCTTTCAATCGCCCGATCCAACGGCTGGCGAGTCATCCACTACCTCGAGCTCGTCCGAGGCCTCCCCGCGTGCCTCTGTCGAACCAGGCGCCTCCCGAGGACGGATTTCGAGCTCCCGGCCACCGTTGTTTGAGCTGAAGGATCCATTGAGCTCGTCTGAGCATAACAAACACATCCTTGCTCAAAAAGGGGTTTGCATGGAACAAATGAGAAAATTTGATGAAGTCCGAAGGCAAACGAAGTGTCGAGGCCATGATGTTCGTGTTTTGCATGGATTGGATTAAAATAAGGCCATGCATATGTTCAGCTTCACATGCACGTGATGGAATCCGAAAAATAGGCAACCTGCATTGAACAGAGGAAAATATCAAGATTTGAAAAATCTTGATATCCCGAAACGTTCGGGAATTTAATTTGTATCCATGCGGATGTTATGAGGCACATCTCTGCCTATAAAAATGAAGCCGAGCCACGAGGATTGCTTGCTGATCCTTCGCTGAAACTTCAAAGTCCCGTGAGAGCTCTCAAAGTCTCACGAAGAACATCCTGCACGCATCACTTGCGCGGTAGCAGCCCGGAGCATTCCTAGCTCCGTTTGGTTCCTTTTGCGCATCCCTTGCACGAAATAGGTGAAGGGAAGTTCCCTGCGCGCACCCCTTGTGCGACAGGAAGGAGCCGAGCCGCATACATGCGCGCTCGAGTCTCTTGCCACCCTCTCTGCCTGCATACTTGCGTGGCAGGAGGAAGGAGCCCGCGGTGTTGCACCTTGCACACTTGTGCGGCGGTTGAGAAGAGGAGGAGGCCCTTGAACCTCACACCTTGCGTGCTTGCTACACCAAGACCCTACGCGGCAGTGGGTTGCATACCTTGTGTGTGTGTGCTAAAGTGGGGAAGAAGACCCGAGGGTTTGCCTCTTGTGTGTGCATAGTAAAGAAGGAAGGCCACCACATCTCTTGTGTGTTTGCAACAAGTGAAGAGGCCGTATCCAATTAGGTGTGAAAGAAGAAGTGGAGGCCGAGACCACACCTTGTGTGTGTGCCAAGTGAGGATGACCCTATGGGTTGGTTGTGCACACTTGAAGATTAAAAGAGAAAAACAAAGTGTGTGTACAAAGTGGAAGAGTACATCTTGGCCGTGTGTGTGCAAGAAGAGGAGGAGGCCAATTCAATTGTGTTCAAAGTGAAGAATTTGTGTGTGCTTAACAAGTTAAGGTTGAAGCCTAGGTGTGTGAAAAGTATACACATTTAGAAGAAGAAGGAAGAGGACATCCACACTAAAGTATAACACACTTTTAAGTGTGTAAACAAATTGAAAAAAGTGTGTGATGTTCAAGAAGAAGGTGTGTGTGCTGAAAGTGTTTACACCCTTTGAGGGTTTATTGCACCAAGAGAAGAAAGAAGGGGAGTGCATGCATGCATGCATGCACGTGCACACGTGAACAAGCTCAAATCTGGGTGTGTGCATCTGAGTTGTCCAAGACCAGAAGTTCTTAAAGAAATTGAGAGGACATGTAGTCTGTGCATGAAGAAGCAGAGATGCCATGCACTCAGTGCATGATGTTGTGATGGAGTGAGACTGAAGTCAGACTGAAGTTAAAGACATCAGCTGCCTGAGTTTTCAGTAATTGAGAAGACCCTGATCAACAGAAGTGATCAGAAGTTTTGAGCAAGACCAATAGACCTTTTCAGAGGCTGTTGAAGATTCTTGAAGAGAGAGGCCAGATCATCATAAGAAGAAGGTGATAAAGCCTGAGCAAGATGAGAAGACCTAATCAACTCAAGTGATCAGAAGTGAAGAGCAAGGCCAATAGTCTTTATCCCAGGCTACTGAAGATACATTAAGAGCTGAACAAGAAGAAGAGCTACTCGTCTGACTCGAGGAGCCAGGAGAAGCCCCCTGTGAGACTCAGGGTGGAAGAAGTCTTCAGTGGGATTCTGGAGTAGGCCAGTGGGACTCTGGTAACACTGTGGGACGCAGTATAAAGACCCTCCTGTGGGACTCAGGAGAGATACAGTGGGACTCTGTATCGACCATTGTAATACTAACTGATTATAATGGAGAAACCATGTTGGGGCGTATAACCAACATGGCAAGGACGTAGGCCTTTGGTGCCGAACCTTGTAAATCCTTGTGTCCTTTGCCTTTACATTTACTGCATTACTCGAGGAAAGCCTGAGAGATACAAGAAGAGTGGATCGAGGCTTTAACCAGCCATAGAGGTTTAATTGATAAAGAATCAATTAGTAAAAAGTTTTAAAGGATCACTGATTCACCCCCTCCCCATCTCAGTGATCACACTGATCCGGGCACATCACCATTAATTTACACCTATCAAATCAACCAACCTTGCATGCCACCTAGACATCCCTATACCCACATGTGGTTAATCATCCCTTCCCTAATCCACCACCTAGTGAACAATTTGGATAGGGGAGATCCCTATCCTTTATCCATCCCACTAATGATGGGGGAGACTCCTTACCCTTATCTATCTTGAATGAATATTAATACAAAAAAACATCACTCTAATAACCAATGTCAAAACAACTATTTCAATATTTTCCATAAAACCTTTCATTTATTGAATTCAGTTCAAGAAATTATTTCAACTCAAGCATTAAAATTATTTTCAGTAACAAAATACCTTTTTTGGAAACCTATTTATTAATACATTTACCAAAATTCAAGAAAATTCATATTTTATTCACACAAATTTATAATCAAGAACTAAATCACATTCTATAACAACACGCAATTTCCGTGCATCCATAAACTATTATTCAAGAAGTTTTTCAAAAAAACATTTCACAATTATTAAAAATATATTTCAAAAAAGATAAAAAAATTTAAAATCAAGCCTTCATATTCTAAATAGATGATTTGATAGTGAATCCACCCACTATGAGAATTTTGGTGATATTGATAAATAGATTGAAAAACATCACAAAACTGGGTTGAATCTCCATGAAACTACCTTAGATGTCTTCCCCTATTATCAAAAATGTTAAATCTAAAAATATATGGCATCCAAAACCATAGATATACCCCAAGTGATAAAACTCTACGAAACTGAGACAAAATGTGATGTAGATATATGAAAAACATGAAGAAAGACCAAGAATGGATTCTTACCATGAGGAATAGGCTTATACTCACCAATGTAAGCATTTCGATAACCTTCGAATCGATGGTATAACCATACATGACCATTGAGAGAGAAAACTCTCAAGTTACATCAATTTTGGTGAAAATAATGAAAAAACAAGATTCCTATCCTAGATCCAAATTTTTAGTATCTGGATTTTTAATTGTGCGTAGTTAAGTTACATGGTTAGGTAAACCATGTGGTAATCATTTATTATCCACCGCCTCAAGGTTTAAACCCTATGTGGTTGACTTGCACTGTCTCCAAACCATTCACCATCCTTTTCAAAGTCCACTATATTGAGTAGCATGGTTTCTCCTATGATTCTTCATGGATTAGAAAAAACGTGTGGAGCATGTGATCCTTCGTTTTTCCTATTTAATTGTGAACATTTTCTTGTAGGTGTTTCGTGTTTTCCCAAACATTGATCCAACAGTAAGCCTATATAAAAGTCCCAAAACACTATAAATTTCTTCCAAATCTCCCAAAACATCCTCAAAACATTATATACATAAAATACACAATAGAAGGGTTAATTTATTCATACTATGAGTACTACAATGTTTTATAACAATTAATTTTTTAATTTTTTGATTTCTAGAGAGTGAGGCTTGCGAGGTTGATGTGTTTTTAAAAAATGGCTATTGGTAGTCATCATAGAAATCAATTGGAAGAATCTGATGACCATGTGGTTGCACATGATTTGTAGTTAAACAAATATTTAGTTCAGAGTATTGTCCAAGAATTTTAGAGTGTGGATAATGGGAACTTGACAGACAATCCAAGGCCAGTTTACAATTTTTTCTAATTTCAGAAAAAGGATCCACCCATCATTTTTGGTGATATTGAACTATAAACGACATATGTGTAGATGAATAGGATGAATCGTATCATTGATTTCACCATAACACCAATGGAGATGAAAATCAAGATGGAAAATTATATAATGTAGGATATTCTATGCCTATTGTTGTATTTAGTTGTTGATGAAAAATTAGACCACAACCTTGAATGGGAGGATATTTATGAATTTTTTAACAAATGATTCTATCGTCAAAAGCATAGAATTAAAATAATTATGTATTTATTTATATTTATTTAGGAAAATAATTATATCATATAGTATAAATCTAAATTTATGAATTTAGACCACTTTTCACACATGGTTGTTGTTAGTGAATCCTTAAATGCATAAATTTTTTAATCGGGTATCCGAAATGAGATTCTCTCAAAGATTGTTGTGTTATGTATTACAGATTATCCATAGATTTTCAATCCTGAAATATTAGATTATTGGGACATATGAAGAGTTATTTGAGGAGGAAATATGTTCATACTCATAGAAAATGGTGGGAACACTAATGTTGGGAGCAAGAGGAGGAGGGACACATATTTGTAAGGTGGGTGCATGAATAATAATCATAAGCATTGATAGGTAAACCTTTTTCCACAACCTAATATCCAAATTATATGTTTGTAGTGTTTTTCGTTCGACCACATGGAGAGAGAGAGTATAGTTCCACCGAGAGAATTCTAAAAATTAGAAAAGATAGGGAATCATTAGGGCTATTTCTGATATGGTATTAGGTGATGTGTTTGGGAATTATATCTAGTGTCAAATGAATCGTATAATTCGATGGGAAGAGGGTAGTAGAATCAATTTATTTTTTAAGAAAGAGTATCCATGGTGATTCCAAAAATACCAGGACCTCTCAAGTAGTTCAATATAAATAGAAAAAAAGGAAAAAAGTGTAGTCAAAAATAAATTATACGGAGCAGAATAGGAAATTATTGGTGACCAATATGGACCATCAACAAAGTGGGGTTTGATTCTTTTTAATATTACACTTATGAAAGTATTTTTTTATATTGGTTCATCTAATTACTTTATTTTTTCCCATGTTGTTGATTTTATGAGCTTAAAACATGAGATGTTATATTCTGTGATAAATCATCAATCGCCTCATGTTCAAAGATAGTGTTGAGATTTTGTGTCTATGGCATGTTCTATAACTATTGACATGTATGAGTTGAAATGGGATTTCATTGTTATTTATATTAATATTTTATGAAATAATCCAGGGTATTGATGGGTTGAAAATCTACAATTCTCACATCGGTTGTTATACATGAAGATTATTTTCAGCAACTAAGGACTGCGTCCAGTATCTCTTTAAAGGATAATAGAGTGTAAAGGTTGATGCAAAAAGAATGTTGGAATGAGCAGTTGGAATGATCTAATACTATTTAATGGAATTTTATTTGACATCAATTAAAGATATTGGGAATAAAAATTTTCTAGTAGTGGTTAATCAAATTCTAGATATGTTTTGTGAAATATATCATGATTTATAACTACGTGGGAGGTTTATATTACAATTAATCTCCTTTTATAGAGTAGTAGGATTTAACTTCCTTCATACATGATAAAACCAATATATTTAAGGTAATTGAAGGTGGAGTTGGAAGAGGTGAAAAAATGTAGGGTTTGTTCGATCGAGCACGTCTCAATGGGCCACTCTAGTCTTGTTTGTCAAAAATGTGGTTGTAAATTTTCATTTTTGTGCGGATTATCATAATCTTAAACAAGTTACAATAAGTGATATGTGTCCCCTTCCACTTATTGATGATATATTCTATAAATTTATAGTATCTCAGTGATTTTATTAGATTTCTACGGGATTAGGATATAACAAATTATAGGTTCGAAAGGTGGATTTTATATATATAGTACTGAGGAGTAGATATGGACATTATGAGTGTGTGGTAATTACTTTTGGTCATATAAATTCACCTATGGTTTTAATGGAATTAGTAAATCATATATTTCAATTATATATGGATTATTTTGTAGTGGTGATTCTGTATGACATCTATTTGTTTTTATGATATGGGATGAACATCAACAAAAGTTGATGATTGTTGAGAATCATAAGGGATCATTATCTATATTCTAAATAATAAAAATGTGATTTTTTTTATAAAATATGTACATTTACAAGGCCAAGTTATTTTTGAAAGAATTGTTTCTGTAGATCTATAAATGTAAGGGGCTATTATGTCTTGGAACCCACTAAAACATCTTTTGAGATATCCAGTTTTCTTATATTGTCTAGTTATTATTGATTTTATGTTCTTAACTTTTCATGACTAGATTTACTTATGAAAACTCATACAGAGTAGAATGTTCCATTAAAATAGAATAAGGATTCCTATTAATAAATTTATAGAGTAAATATCACCTTACATTAGAACCAATCATCATTTCTCTGAAATTTGTAAAATGGTATGTGGTGTATTTCTATACATCAGGATTATGGTCATCATGATTTATCATAAAAGGAAATAATGTTGCTTCTTATGGATCAAGATATCTACGGGTCCCTTAGAAGAACTACCAAACACATTATTTGGTTTCGGATTCTATTTTCTATGATTTAAAAACATGGAATAACTACCTATTTGGTGATAAATTTACTGTGTTTATGGATCATAAAATCAAGAAACAAATATTCTCTCAAATAGATTTGAGTATATGATAATGAATATAGATAGAGTATCTTAAAATGTTTGTAATTGACTTGTTTTATACACCGAGAATAAAATTTTTTGAGGTAGATTCCTTATGTAGAAAGTCAAATGCTGAAATGGAAAAGGAATCTTCACATGAGAGAAAGTTAAAGTATGTCTTAGCTAACATGCATGTGGAATATGAACGATGTGATGTTACAAACTTCTATATTGTTTTGTATGTTATTGATTTGGTAAAATTAGTTATTAAGGAATAACAACCTAATGTTGAATGTGAGCCTATGAGGTCAAAACTCAGGTATGTGGATACCATTGAGGGATGGAATCTAGATGAGAATTTGGTGTTGTGGTTCAAAAATATACTGGTCGTACCAATGTCCTATTCAGAACAAATTTTTTATTCTTAAAAACATTAAATTTGTGATTTTAATCAAGGAATAAAGAATATTTATATAGAATTTAATGTACTATTTTTGTTCGTCAGTATTAAAATAAAGGTTATTGAATTGGTTTTGAGATGCATAACTTGCCAACATGTTAAGTCCAATAATTTTCAACCAGAAGAATGTTGTAGTCACTTCTTATTCATGAATAATATGGGATATGGTAGCCATGGATTTTTTAAATGGTCTTACCTGCATTTTTATGAAACATTATTCCATAATGGTGATAGTGGATTAGATCACAAAGTCCACTCATTTCATCCATATTCACAAATATCATACGATGGACGATAGAGGTGAGTGATCCTATCTCATTGAAGATATATCCACAGATTGGGCATTATCATTTTGGGTAGTAGGTAATGTTATCTTCTCAAAACATATGTCATTTTGGGATTAATGATTGGATTAGTGAGGTGGCCAATTTATTGGTATTTCCAACATGGTTAAATATTGTGCATAATGTGTTTCATGTGTTAAAATAATATAAGTATCTACCTGATCCTGGAAATGTGATTCGATGGGATCTCGTTGACATATAGTCATATGCTTCATTGACACAATACTGATGTAGATTTTGGAAAGGAAGAAAAATGTATTGAATATAAAAATCATCAGTCGTGTGTTAGTTTTTTCGAAAATGGTCATATTCAAGATAAGACTAGGGAATGGGATAAATAATTTTCCATGAAATTACTCGAACACTTTCAGTACAATAAATGTTATCTATTTTTCAAGTAATTAAAGTCCAATTTTGGTGATAATGTAGAACCCCTATTTTCATGTATATAAAACTATATTAATGATTTTAAATTATTTAAATGGATAGGGTGAATTTTTTGAGTGTTTGGAAGAATTTTTTATTGTTTTATGAAATTTTATTAGGGTGAAAATTTGGATTATGGTTTGGGAACATTTTGAAACTCTTATAGGAAAAAGGGAACAATGAGACAGATGCCAAGAAGAAGGTCCATAGGTAAGTGTATGGTTTGTAAAAACTATACAAAATCATAGAAGAAACTTTTCTATATTTAACAGATTGTTTGGAAATAGTTAGTCAATGGTTTTCTAACCCTCTGAGACAACAATGAAAATTTCCACATTAAGGAAGTGTCTCACACACAATTTTTCGAACCATGAAACTATAAATTCATTGTTTAGAATCTAGATCCAAAAAAATATATCTATGTTTGTTTAAGCATTTCAAATCCCTTTTATGCCACAAAATGGTATGAACATTGGATTTTCCCTCAAAATGGTTGGATAACCTATCCTCATAAAACTGGATGTGATGTGATGGTGTTTCGTTGTGCATTGATTTTATATTCTTATCCAAATTCATTTTTATTTGTGGTTTTCCATATATCTACGCATTCTCACTCTCTATCTCTCTTGATTTCCTAGATATACATCCATTGTAGATATATCTATGATATTATAGAAAAATATAAGTAGTTATTGATTTTTTGATGACAACATAAGAGATATAAGGTTGGTTTTGGACTTTTAACCTGGTTTGTTGGCATTTGAGTGTAGTTCTTCATGTTTTTTCATAAAACCAACAATATTAGGCATTAGTATGAACTCATATATTCAAAAAGTGATGGATTGATTAATTTTTGATTAAATTTATTGAAATTTATTGTTAAATTGGTGTGAAAAACAATGTAGAATCCTTCTTTAATGATTTTTTCTAGATTTTTGTGTAATTATGGGATTTTTATGATAGTGGGTTGATAAATGATTTTGAAATATTAATTTTAAAATATTTTTTGGTCTGATTTATGGAAATAACTATTTAGTAAAAAAGTTGTTTTATTTAAATGATGTTGGTATTAAAATGATGAATGGGTTTGGAATGATTGTAATGGCATGGGTTCTAGGCATACTGGGTAGTGTGTGTTCATATTTCATTATGAGGATTAGTTGAAATATGACATTTTTCTTGGTTCCCAAGGTTTAATTTAAAGTTGGATTTATTTTCCTTATGGTGAATTGGAATATTGATGAGAAATTTCTAATGTGTATTGAATTGTCATGAAAATGAAAGCATTTGTGGTCATGTGAATATCTGGTTAGAATGGGATGTATAGAATAGTTTGTGAAGGGGTTGGGAAACCAGGCTTGGATTATTTTCTTAAAAAATAGTATTTGACTGTAAAAGTAATTTTATTATAAGTAGTTTTGTTTATGATATAATTTTTTTAAAATTTTCAATATAAATTGTTATAAATAAATGGTCAAATTTTTTTTATCCTAGTGGTGTGATTAGGGATTTCATTTGAGGAAAATTGATTCATTTCTATTAATCAATATTAATTTGGATCATTAGTGATTTTGTAGATTTTTTTTATTTGGACATGTGAATATTTATAGTATCAGAAAACATCAGTATTAGTTTATGATACTATGGAGTCTTAGTGGAGTTAGAGCATTGAGAATGTTGGAGCCTTAATGTTTGTCTTTGAAGTCTTTTTTTTGTTGATTTTTTCTTCCATTATGTACAATGATATTATAGTCATATTCTACAGTACAAGATTTTAGGTAGATTTAAATATCAACCGTTTATTTGAGTTCTATTTCATTGATATCAAGCACAATTTATTGGATTATTTTGTAATATAATGTTTGGTAGGTGTTTTTATTTTCACAGATAAAATCTTCTACAATATATTAATGAAACCCTTGGTATTTATTGCTAGAAATTGATGACATAAGGGTGTTTTTTTGGAATGTAATGTTCAAATGCCTTCTTAATCCCATGAAAAAGGGTGGTGTGCTACAATATAGGTCCTTTGAACCTGTATATTTTTAGTTAAACACCCAATAAACCGATTTGACCATAACCATGGTAAGTAATGTTTTATGTTTACACTATTCATTATGGTCAAAAAATGAGACAAACATATTATATAATATATATTATAATAATTCATAAAATGGAATACCTATATCCAAAAAGTAATTTTTTTGATAATTTTGATATAAAATTATTCATTTTGATATGATTAGATGCTTATTTGGAAAGAGAAATTGATTAAAAGTATATAATGATTTTATATCTGATTTCAAAATAAAATTTCTTATTGAGATTAATTTTATTATTAGATATATATTTTATGTCAATATATATTTCAAAATATTAAATATAATATAATTTTATAATTATTTTAATCTAAAAGGCTATTTAAAAATAAAATTCAGTATATTTTAATATTCATAAATAATTATAATTGTAAAAAACCCAAAATATTCACAATATATAAAATTTAGTATGATGTGTCTAATAATGAAGTTAATTTTGGAAAATAAATTTTCCAAAGTCTTTAATATAATAGTTTCTAATATAAAACTAAGTAAAAACCATTTAAAAAACACATATTTGATGAATATAATTACTGAAATGAAAATTGATAGATTAAATAATAAGAATTTAAAAATATGTTTATATTGAGTAGAAAATTTATATGTGTACATCATTAATTTTTTAATTCTATTGAAAACATCCTATTAAAAATATAACTTATAATGGTGATATTTAAACAAATAATATTTCATCGTTTGTTGAGATTCAATGGTGTGTTTCATGCCTGCTATCGTTGCTGTGTCTAAAATAATGTAAACTCGGTTATTTATATAATAAAATCAATACTCTTTTTTTGAGTAAAAAAAGATAAAATCAGTTTTGGGTGTAAAGGAAAAAATAAAAAAGATTAAATTAAATTGAAAAAAAATATTTCAGAAATTTCCAAGGTGGTACAAAACCCAATAAAGACACAATCATTTTTTAATTATAGATTATGTATTTAGTCTATATCATGTTTGGAAATCATGAATGTTTATCTACATAATGTGAACTACATCCTTTTTCCATATTCTTAAAAGTGCGGAACTTACTATTTGTTTTATGTAATTCATGTTAATAAATGTATTTCATGAAAAATTCCTCATTAATGTACTCAATTCCTTACTATCTATTTCATTAAAATATTTATTTTTCCAGTGTAGCGGCCACCATTGATCAATATCTCCCTTCAGACAATAAAATAATGAAAAAACCATTTCCTTTTAATTACATCCCATGAATATAGTAATTTTTTTGAGGGACTGTATCCAGTGTTCAGATACGCATGTATTAGTAGGTCTATTAAATGGAAGATGCATCAGTCACATAAATATTTCTAGAAATTGTGATATATAATTCTGAATAATAAATTGATATATACAGGAAAGTTTATTAGTAATAACAGGAGTAACGTTCCCTAATATTTCCTTGATCTAATCAGATCCAACAATAGATATATTATATTTCTCAATTGGTTAACCCAAAAATATACTATGGGGGTTGAAACCGTTTTTTCTTCTATGTTCCATATCTATACAATCACATAGAATCGTTTAACTTATAATAATCATGATTACTGAATAATAAATTAAAATCCATTTAATGATGAAAAATATAAAATTACATATGAAATTATTATTATTCTAATATTATCTATGATAATTTATAATTTTATTACCCTAGTCTCTTCCAAACTTTCTTTGATACCAATTGTAACACTATGACTCCAAAATCTTAGAGTTGATGTGTACATTATTACATTGTAATAAGATGAAAGGGATCTATGCACACATGACCTATCATTTTATTAGTCTTGAAAAGTTATATATATTAATCTTTTTAATAATCTAATTTAAATATAAAAAAGATATGATATGAAAAAGATATTCATTTTGAAAATCATTATAAACCACATTGTTTATATCATTGAGAATGGAAAACAAATAAAGGGTGGGATCACACACTCAATAAGGGTTATATATATTATTTTTATCATAGGAAAATGCAAATTAATTGAAACATCGTGTTACTAGTTTTAGATATTCAATTATCCTTAATTTAATACCCTTTGAGTCAAGTCTTGTTTTTTGGTTGTTTTGAGAGAATTTGACAATTTGTTTATTCTTATTTGGTAGTACACAGTTGGTGCATGGTTTTTGGAAACCATGTTTCCCATAGTGAAAACAATGCACCCAAGGAATAGTGCAGAATGCATGGTAGGTTCATGGTTTACAAAACCCTTCACCCCTAGGGGAAACCGCTTTCCCCAAATAGTAGTGGTGTAAGGATGGTGAAAGGATATCCAAAACTATATTCCCCTCCAGCAATCAATCAACACAAGATTAATATGTTTTTGAAATTAATTTTAATATCATGAACCCCTAGTTTTATGTACCTAATGACCCAAAAAAACCATTATATGATTATATCAATTATGAAGTATCTGTAGATGTAGTTTTGGATCTTCTATACTCTTTTCTTGGTGGATTAAAGATGTGTTTATCTCAGTTGATTTCCACAAGGTAAGTGGATATCCTGTCATATAGTTTGTTCCAAAATATATTTATACCCTTTTGATAGTTGGTTGTATCATCTCATAATCGATGTAGATAAACACTTGTTAATTGTATTTTTATTAAATTTTGTGTTTCTATATGTTTCAATCCTTCCTCTTTCATTAGTGAGTCCCATTGTGGGTGTTGGTTTCTCGATATATGATTTAATGGTAGGATATACATGATTCAAATATATACAATTGAAACAATGAATAGAATGATTAAATTTATATGAGTTTTTTTGTTGTTTTAACACATTTACATTTGATGTTTAGATATTTTATTTTAAATAAGCATGATTTTTTATGAAAACACCAATTTCAATGGAATTAAATTTTTGGATGAATTTATGAAAAATGAGTTCATTATTTGGGAATAAATTTAATAAAATGATTTGATATTAATCTTGAAAAAATGGACTACATTTCAAAGTGATTTGAAATGGATTGAAATGATAAATCAAATGATTTTTTGGAAATATAAAATTGCATGATAGATACTAAAATTGATAAATAGTATTTTAAATTGTTCAAATATGTTCGATTGACTATTTCAAGCACAAGTTATCCTAGGTAGTTGGTTATTACTAGGAAAAAAAGAAATAACCTTGAATCCATAGCAATGGATTGGGGATGATAAAATTTACTAGAACAATTATGTCCTTACTTACAGTAATGGGTACCCCTATTAGGGTGTAGACTACTTATTATGGGATTCCTTTTTTTGGGTTGTATTTGTGTATTCATAGTTGTCTAGAGTTGAGATAATTACTGAGATTTGTATGCATCATATTACCTAATTAAATAACTTACAATAACAATTCTATTCATACTACTTTTGTTTAATGTGAGTTGTATAATTTATGAAACATGTCATTGATTATTAAACTATTATCACTATGTTGATTAGTTTTCATAAATTTATTTAATAAAATTTATATTTAATCCTTTATAAAAAATGTTTTTATATAACTATCATATTGTGGAATTAAAAAATGACCGGTTTCCTAAAATAAAAATATAATATGACTCATATTTTTATATAAATTGATATCATATATAGTTTACTATTTTTATCATTTATTATAAAATACTTGTTGAGATCCTACTGTGTTTTGTTGCTCACACAATAACATTACAATTGGGATTTTGTAGATTCTCATATTCAAGGTTATATATATGGTAATTCACCACATGTTAGTGGTGGATGTTTCTTATTTTTTGGGCCATATAGTGGGTTTGTGACTTATAATTCCATGAAATTCTAATGTAAGATCATTTTATTCAACGTCATGTATGAAATTAAATACCGAGCACATAATTGATTATAATATCCACAGAATCTATAATATATTTAATATTTTAAATAAAACTATTCCATGATATATCTTTCAATTCACAAAATACAGAGTTATTGTAGTTCATATGAATCAACAACTTTCTTCGACAGCTAACGTTACACGCATGACCATGTTTCACCAAACAACTATATATTATTATAATAACAATTTTTAATATAATAAGATATACCCATGTAATTAGATTAGTGGTTATGAATGAAATTAAATAACATATAAAAACATATGGGTTATAAAAATATTTGATTAATCCATTTTCTATGATCTTATTAGAAATGAACATATAGGAACCTAATGAATATAAAATTAATGATTTTATAGAAAACCATTTTTTCTACCCACAATGATATATTATGATAATAAATTAATTTAATTTAAATTACTAAATTTTATTAATGAAATATAAATTTTATATAATAAATCAATTTTTTATATTAACCCGTATAGTTTTATGGGAATATGATTAGAATAATATTAATATTACACATAAAAATCTATATTTTTACAAATCCATGTTTTCCACCTTTAAATGATGAAACTATTTTAAATCAAAATTATTGAACTTTTTTGAATACTATATTTAAAAAAAAACATCATACTTGAAATTTCATCATAATAATTATCTTATGCTGAATTTTTGGTATTTTTTTAATTAAGTTTCATTTTGTAATGAATAATTTACAATAATGAATATCAATTCAAAACTAATTTTATTTTTATATATTTATAAGGTTTTAATAAAAATATAATACTTTTTGAAGTTTAGTTATATTAATATTTTACCTATTAATCAAATTTTGGTTATTTTAACAAATTTTACATTTAAATTTCATATATATACTTCGAAAAATTATGAATAATTTACTATAAAACCCTTCAGTGTTGTCTAGTTTCGTGTGATTAATTTAATTTACTTTATTATAGTTATATTATTGTAATATTTAAAAATAGATTCCATATTTTGAATCATAATAATTTATAATTTATAATGTTTTCAAATTATTTTTTGATGAAAAATATAATTGAATGCAATTAAAAATAATTACAATGATTAAGTGAAAAATTAGCTTGATAATAGGATACACCTTAATCTTAAAAGGTAAAATGAAGAAGATACTTTTCCAAAGACTATTTTATTGACATATTTATACCCTATAATAATTTTTATAGAATTTTTCCCATTATTGGTGGCACATTCAGTGGTAATAATGTGAGTGAAATTCCATTTTCCAAAATTTACCAGAGTGCTACTCGTCCTCAACTATAAAAAAAACTTCAACCTCCTACTTCCTAACACCTCTCAAGAAACATTTTCTCAACCAAGATCTTCCAAAATAACTCTACAATATATATCCCATAAAACTAGATATATAACATTGTGAATAAAGATATTCATGGAAGACTTATGTTGAAAAAAATTACCCTATTATGAGGTAACATACCTCCTCGAACTCTTTACATTTTTTTCTTTCTCCATGATTTCAATTATTCATATTCTATAAATATATTAAAAAGGTATCCAAAATATAATTTTATGTTTTTATGTAATGGGTTATTCCTACACTTACTCACTCTTCCATCTAATGGGTATGAAATATATAGTTTATGTGTCCTACAAACTACCACCTCATGAAATGATGTTGTTTATTTTCAAATTACAACATCTCATGGATGATAATTAGGATGAAAAATATTTATATTAATGTTATATATGATATTTATTATGTCTTTACACTTATATAATTATTTTATTACACATACACTTATGAAATCCATTTTTTTGGAATATGATAACATCATTTGTGGAAGTGTGGACTACCACCCCCTCAAAGCGATGTGATTCTATCACCCTATACATGAAATATATAAATAATTGTTTTAATAAACCTATTTAATTTATATGAAATATTTTTTATAATGGAATTATAATATACATATTTACAATTATCTTTTCATTCTTTTAATTTAATAATGAACATAAAATACCATTCATGTATACGTATGACCTACTACCTCCATGAACAGTGGATTTAATTTATTATCTCTAAAGATTAATCATTATTTTAAATACATATATTCTTAATATATATAATTAAATCATGGTTTATATCATTTAAATTCTTTAATCTTGATCTAATAAATATGAACAACAAGTAACAAGTCACGACATACCTGAAAGTCTAAGAAATTAACACCAGAAATAGTAAAAATAATGAATGATTGTTAACAGATAGATAATAAGATATTATAAGAATATAATATATGAAATGATAATTATTATTAAGGTTATATTGTTGTTTATTGACATGTTTAAAACCGTTATATAGGAATTTAATGTATATTCACGCAAAAAGGAAACACATAGTAAGGAATTTTTTAAATAATTTACATTCCATTGTGACACATTTGTTTTTATACACCTAGTTACTTTTATTTGGTGAATATAATACCCCTTTACATTTTATATCATGATTATAAAAATTATAGAGATATTATAAGTATAATTTAATGTTATTCCAAGATTATTATTATGGGTGAAATGTTTCAAAGTGTTATAGGACACATTGTAATGTTTAAAGAGTGTTCTCCCCAAGAGTGTTTTTAGTGATTATCTACGCAAAATAACTTCCTTATTTCATTTTTAAATATCTCATGAAATAATAAATTTATTTTGGTTTACATAATTTCTTATATAATTTGTACATAATAAAACATTTTTATATGATGTCATTATTTATTCAGTCTTTGCGATATATTGCGTTTGAATTTTAATTATTTAATCTAAGGGGGTATCTATTAAATGTTACCAAGTGTAAAATAATTTCATAAAAAAATTCATTTAATTGGGTTATACTACTTCATCATTATCCTTAATATTTTTATGATTATGTTTATAATTGTTTTTAGTATCTATTTATGTATTTCTATTTATTTTTGTGATTTTATCGTTGATACACATAATCTACTCAATGATTTATTCTCACATGAATGCTATAATATTTTCAAGGGTTTACTTCACAGTACAATATATTTCAGGATTTTTTTCAATTGAATATATGTTAATGGAAATTATAAGTTCACAATTTAATGAACCCTCTAGTATTATTCTCTTGTAGAAATTAATGAACTTTTCCACATATTAGTAAAAAAATTCCACAAATTGGTACTCAAAATGTTATAAAACATGTTTTTAGGAAAGCCTGACATCATTGTTTCTTTAGTTAAGGAAACATTATTTTTCAATAAACACTTATTTATAAGTAGGAATTCATAAAAAGTTTTTAAAATATCCAAAATGTTTTTAAAATACATTTTACAATTTTTCCTTTTACCAATGTTTTCAAATGAATCTTTATGTCACATTCCGAGCAACAAATTTTTATAAAATTTTTACCATGTAGAATGAATGTTCTTTTTTACCAGTTTTGGAATGTATATATTTACCCAATTTTTTTTATGATTTTTTTTGTATGTTTAGAAGTTTACATTGTAAGGAAATTTTTTTCCGAAGTGATTTAAAAAAAATATTTTTCAAATATTTTTCAATATCAGGACGATATTTTACACAATTTTTTTTTAAAAATATATTTTTATAATAATTATAATTCATCAATGAAAAAAATAAATCATTTTATTCTACTTGGGATATGATGTATTTATAGAATCATTATTCTTCCCCTAGATGGTTTATGATTAATAAGACCAAGGATTGTATCGAAATTCCAAACCATTATTAGATTTTGTCCATTTGAAATATTATATTTCCTATGGTAATTTGAAATTTAATTTCCCATAAATACACATATTATTTTGCATGGATATGATTATTTCATGAAACATATGCAATTTTTTTATATGGTAATTATATTGAAATTTTTCTTATTATTTGTCTAAATATTGATAAATATGTATTCTTTATTCAATATGGATATTTGATATAGAATATTTTCTATTGATGAAATCAATTACTTGATATAAGGATTAATTTGGACATGAATTTATGGGTGGGTCTTATACATTATATATATCCTTGATGAATTAGTACATTGGAATGAGAATAATTAGTTGAAAAAATTAAACAGGATTCGACCTATAGTTTTAAAACATCTTGTGAATGGTCTTGATGGTAGGTTTTCATTTTCCACATAAATGAAATCAATTAATTAAGAATTTAGTTAATTTTTATTCATTTATTATTTATCAATGATATATTGCATTAAAAAATCTATGGATTCCATTGATTATCAGTTAATGGATTATATGTCCTATGTTTTCAGTTTCATACCTTTCCATATTTATTTTTCCTTATATAATTTTTTAAATTGATTATTTTTCTAGTTATTTATATATCCTTAAAATTTACACAAATTCTTATCAGTTAATAAATTTCATGTAATGTGTGCACTATTATTACCTTTCAATATTGAATATTCTCATTGATTTATTTTTTCGTCCCATGTACATGAACCTTACTGATCATTATAGTTGAAATTTATTATTCTCTTTTCCCATAGGATTCCATGAAATTTACTGAGAAACATATTCAAGGAGATTCTATTTGTAATTGAGATATTATCCTTGAAATAAAAAAAATTATTTTATCATTATTGTATTAATTTGTAAAAAAAATACTAGTATATGTTTCTGGTTTAACAAGATGAAAAATTTTATACTCCTATGTGATGTGATTAACTTTTATTTTATACCAATGTAACGGTTTCATGAAACTAGCTCTATGAATTCTAGGTTCGGGGAACATTAGTTCATTATAGAGTATGTTTTTTAGTATCCTTAAGAAAAATATTTTTGAAAACATAGATTAGAAAACATATAACTATGTTGGACATTTCGTATATGTATAGAATATTATTCTATAATTTTTTTATGTTGGGGATTATGTTCTTATTCTTAGTTATACATCCATATTTGGATAATATATGCAGATGTTGTTCTAAAATAGATGTACCGACGAGTAACAACACAGACAAAGTAAGTAAGGTCTAACTCAACATAACCTGTTAAAAAACAATAGGCCTTACTGTGCACCTGGTTTGCAACTCATAGAGGATATACTAATAATAATTTTCATTTTCTATAAAAACCAATATTAATTATTTGAATAGAAAATGACAATGAATAAAATAATTTAATCCTAAGGTGTCTTCGATTGGAAATAATGTGTCATGATTAAGACATCCTACATATGATTTTATGGTTTTTCCAAAAGGAAAATTCATGCTCACACTATGTATTTTGGATATAAATAATTCCCTTATATAAAGGGTAAAATTTAGAAAATGTATTGAGATATTTTGAAATAAATGGATGAATCATTTCAATATTAGTTTATTATTGAAAACCCTAGTTATAAAGATATTAATTTATTAAACCAATTACAATGATGTCCATCACAATTTATGGAACATTACTTTTATTATATTAATATGGTTTTAGAAAAGGAAAACATGTTTTTTGAGTGAAACCCTATCATGTTCAGAAATTATGTGTGACATGAACACATTACTGAACGACGAGAAAGGTTATATTCCAATGATTTGCCTACATGATTTTCTTGTCAAGTTACAAATAATTTTTAGTTAAAGATTATTATTAATAAATTTTATTAGTGAACTAATCGAGTACATTTTTAGGTTTATAGGTTAATTTTTTAATGATATTTTTTTTGAAAAAAAATTAAAAAAAAATACAATGACTTGATTTATGGGCATTAAAGTTTGTTTAATGTTTTTTTTTGGTGATTTAAGAATTAGTGTTAATTTTTTAATATCAATTTCATAATGTAATTGATGAATTAGAAATTGATCAATGTATAAATAATGAAAAAAATGATTTTACATAAATATGTTATATAAGTATATTTCTTCATATGAAGAGGCTATCAAACAATTTATCAACATTATGATCACAATCAAATAAAATCTCATGTTACCTTAAATTTTTTGGATGCGACATTCTTTTGAATAATCAATGATTTTTTATTTATAGTCCCTCAACATTCCAATAATCATTAAATTTTTTGTGATTGATTACCTCAATCACTCTCTATAAATATTTATGCTTTTCCCCCATGTACATATCTCAACATTCCACCAATTTTCTCTAACTTAATGACCTAGATTCACGTTAATCAATGTGACATTTATAATTCCCATTCTCTCATTACAAGGGGATTTTTTATGAAAATTTATCATGTTGTGGGATGTAAACATTGGAAATTTCAAGAAACTATATTACCAATAGCAAGATTAATTTTCAAGGATGAAATTTATTTAAGAGGTGGTGAATATGACACCCAATAATTCTAAATAAGAACATTTTATTCGATAGTGTATAAGAAACACAACACCATGCACATAAGGGAATATAATAAACTAATAATCAAATATATTTAATATTTTAAATAAAATTAATCCTTAATATAGCCTACAATGAACCGTAAAATGATTTAGTATCCTTAATATCAAATGATTTCATTCTTTGAGAGATTTTTTTACACACAAGATCGAGTTTTATCAAACATAAATATATTAATAAAATATTATTATATAATATAATAACTCTAAACATATCCATTAAATTAGTTGTAATGAAAATTATTAATTAAATTATGTAAATATACTATTTATTAAAATATATGATGAATTAATTGGTTTCTAAATAATTAGAAAAAATTATAGAAACAAAATAAATATCAAGATAATGATTTTATAAAAAAACTATTTTTATTCTCACATAACAGTTTTATCTTAATAAATTTATTTAATTAAATTTATTGAATGATGTTAATGAAATATATTATATATATTTATATATAATAAAATATTTTTCACATCATACAATTAATTTTAATGGGATAAGAAAAGAACATGCCCAATTTTACACATAAAAGTCAATTTTTTTATAAAGACACTTTTTCCACATTTTAATAGAGACCTAATTTAATCAAATTCATGGAACATTTTGAATATTTTATGTAAACATATACATAATTTTGGAAAATTGAACATAAATATAAGCTTAGGGTGTATTTTTTTTGAATTTTAGATGAATTTTTATTTTGTAATGATTATTCAAAATAATGAATTTTAATTCAAAAAAAATTTTTCACATAATTTAAATATATGAGTAATTGATACTTTTAATTTTATTAATATTTAATTAGATTTATTTTTTATCCATTAATAAAATTTAGGTAATTGGAAATAATTTCACATTGAAATTGGATAAAAAACTATCAAACATTTCAACATTTTACTTCAAAAACATTCGTTGTCATCAAATCTACAGGATTAAATTTAAAATAATTTTTACCACATCTGTGATTAGAATTTGGAAAAATGAATTAAATATTTGTAATAATAATAATTTCTAATTTCTAATATGTTCAAATTACTTTTGTTGACCAATAATATTATTCATTGTAATTAAAATAAATTAAAATGATGAAGTGAAATATTAGCTTAATAAGAGACTAAACCTTAAACTTATGTACCAAAATAACCTAGAAACATGTCCAATGTCTATTGGAAGAAAGTATTTGGATCCTATCATTACTGTTCTAGACATTTCTGCATTATTTGAGTCAATTATATTCGAAACACATTGGTCAGTTCCCATTTCTAGAAATTACAAGAGTGCCACTTCTAATCCACTATAAAAAGTCATTCAAGAATACAAATTCCTCACACCTCTCAAGAAAAATAGGATCGACCAATATTTATGAAAAAAGAATAAATCCACCCATGTAAGCTCTTTGGTGAAATATAAAATGAGTTATCCGAATAATACTTAACATCCGTCCTCAAACCATTTAATTATATTTGTTTCACTACTTATTATATTCTTTTTATTAAATCATTATATAGAGAAATTATCCTAAATTTACTAATATTTTGTTATGTTATGGTTTTCACATATAGTTACCCACAAATACATTGAATGGGAAACAAACTTATAATTTATGTGTATAGTGAACAACCACCTCACAAAATGAAGTTGTTCGTTTTCCCTATACCACCTCCCATGGTTGGGTATTAGGAAGGAAAATATATTTATATATCATATATATAATATTTATAATATTTGTATACCTCTGTAATTATTTCATAACACATATCTTTATGTAATCCATTTTGTGTGAATTCTATAACATTGTTTGTGGAAAATGTGGACAACCGACCCTCAATATGATGTGATTAATTCACAATATAAAAAAAATGTATAAATGATGTTTTTAATAAACCTATATAAAATATATCACTTATATATGATACATTAATTATATTATACATATATATAACTTTATTTTAATTATTTTAATATGAAAAAAATAAAAGTTTCATTTATGTGTACGTATGACCAACTGTCTCTTTAAAAGATGAATTAATTTCTTATCTACAAATATAATAGATTACAATAAATACATATATAATAAATATATATAATTAAATCACGTTTTAAATATATGATATTATGAAATCATGATTTTTATAAGAATAAAAAATAATTAAAAAAATGTGAAAGACTAGCCAATTAACATATGAAATAGTGAAAATAATGAAAGATTGTTAACTAAAGGGTAATAAGATATTATAATAATATAATATATGATATTATAAATGAGTGTTTGGTTATGTTATTAGTTTGTGATTATATTACAAACATTATACATTATTTTAATGAATGTTTACTCAAAAATGAAATGTCGGGTAAGGGATTTCGTCTCAATTTACATTTTATTGAGATGTATTTGTTGTTATGCACATAGTATATTTTATATAATGTATATAAAAACCATTGAAATTGTATATCATTTATCGATTTATTTTCATGATATTCAATGGTTAATTATTTTTTATTCATTCATTTATATAATTATTCAAATTTATCAATGTGGTATGGGACACTGTAATATTTAATGATTATTCTCCTCACTAAATTTTTTAATGATTATCTTTGTAATATCACTTAATTTTTTGATTAAATTTTTTTTCTTGAAGAAATCAGTGTATGGTTACGCATCTATTTTCTAATGTATGGTGTACATATTTCCAATTTTTCATATAATACCATGATTCATTTATTCATCATTATATCATGAGTCTCAATTTACACTATTTCACCACAGGGGATTTGAGATAAAATTTTCCAAGTGGAGAATTACTTAATAACATAATTTATTTTAATTGGGTTATATTACTACATCATTTTAGTTATTATTATTTTATTTTATTTTTCAATACATTTACAATATCTTTATTAATTTACACTTAATTCTGTGTATTTATATTTGATAAGCATAATCTATTAATTGATTGATTCTTAAATAAACATTATACTTTTTTCATGGGATTACTTAATAGTCATACATTCTCTAGGATTGTTTGGACATAAATTTATATTAGAGGAAATGTTTTTGATAATATTTTAATAAAACCATTCATTTAATAATCCAATATTTATTCACGACCCTTCTAAAGAATTACTACCATTTTCCCACTATTTAGTAGTCAAAATATTTTAGAGAATGTTTTTAAGAAAACCCAACTTCTTTCTCTCTTTAGTCAGAGAACTTGTTTTCTTATAAAAATCCAATTTTTTAAAAAGTTTTTCAGAAAATATTTTTTATCATTTCAACTTGAATTATTAATGGTATATTACCCTTTTTTCCTTCATGAATGGTTTCAAGGTATTATTCATTTCACATTTTGAATAAATCATTTCATAAACATTTTACCATGAAAATTGAATTTTTTATTTACATGGTATGGAATATATAGATTTATCCACCATCATTTAATCAAACATTCCATTGCATTTTTAATATGCTACTCTTTGAGGAAAATGTTTTCAAATGTGATTTTCTTCCAAATAGAGTAATATAATGTTTTTAAATATAAAAATTATTTTATTGTCCGTATTGTTTTTAGGAGATATTTTTATAATATTTATTTTCAGAAATTATAAAAACATTTTATATTCAATCACATCGGATTTGATCTTTTAATACCGTCCTTATTCTTTTTTTGGATTGTTTATGATTAGTTTTACCAAGGATATTATTGATATTCACTACCTTGATTCTTTTTTAACCCCAGTGAGATATTTAATTTCATATTATTATGTATATTAAATTTCCCCAAAATATTTATATCATTTTTATGGATATGATTATTTCTTGAACAATATACCATAGTTCATACAATGTTAACTTTTAATGTTATTTGATTTCTAGGTGAAATTTTGATTAATCCATATCTCTTACAAAATATGGATATTTGATAAGGCATATTATCTATTGATTAAATCTATTACTCAATATGAGGAATGATTTAAACATTCATTTAAGGGTGGTACTGAGACTTTATATAGTCTCTCTACGCATCAACAGTTTCTCATGAGACAAATTATGTACACAAACTAAATATTATTCTACCTATAGCTTTATACTATGTTCTGAATGGTCTTGACTATATAGGTCATCATATTCCTTAAACAAGAATTAAAATAAGTAATAATTTAATTCATTTTGATTCATTAATTATTTATCTATGATATTTTTCATTGACATTTCTATAGACACATTTTACTCTTAGTTTATTGATTACATGGAATGTTTTTTTAGTTTCTTATCATTTTATATGGATTTTCGTTCTATCTATTTATATATATGGTATGGGATTCCAATTATATATATTTTAATATTAATTAATCAAATAATATTTAGTTTATTGACTTCACAGCATGTGTATTTAGTTATCTTTTTAATATTGACTGTACTCATTGATACATTTTTTCATCTGCTTGTCTTGACCCATACTAAGAATTTACACTCACCCTTATTTTTTTCTTTTCCCAATGATTCTTTGATGTTTATTGAGAAATATATGAAACTATATTCCAGATGGAACATAGATATTGTCTTTAAAATATTAAAAAGGTATGTTGTAATTAGTATGTTCATTTATAAAACATGACTCATTAATCTATCTATTTTACAAAGAAAAATATGCCCTTTGGGAAAATATTTGCATGAATCTAATACTAATGTAATGGTAGCACGGCACCAACTTCAGGATTTATAGGGCCAATTTTAGACATGACAGGTGGATCTATCGTTATCATTAGATGATGATTCAGTTTTGAGTATTAGTCATACCATTCCTATTTTTAATATTTTAATGATTTACAACTTTGGTTTTTTGTTTTAAAAATTTTATTTCTGGTACCTTATTCTTTTGGGGAGTTGATAATACTAACACGTAATCTATTTTCATCTGATTTTTGGGAAAAAATAATTAACTCTATATTTTCTATGATGACAGGTGATGGTCACCATCTTGTAGGAATCATGTACACCATTATGGCCATATCATACCCATCTATTGAATCATGTTACTTAGGTATATAGGTCGGTTCATAAAAATATTTTAGTAAATTGTTTTGTTATGAATCATTCCGTGATGTCAGTATGATGTTTATTTAGTTGTTATAGATGTGAGGTAGATTTATCAGAATATAATTTTATTTATTATTGTGTTCCTGGATTGATATCATTGTAATGAGACGTATGTCACCATGGGTGTTTGGGAAAAGGTTTCTTGAGGAAAACTTTTATCTAATTATAGTTTCCTCAATTTTATTGATTTGGGTATGTTGAAATTCAGATCATGAAATATTATATGATGAGAATAATTTTCTTGTTTACCTTGTTTTTCTATTTATCTGAGTAAACTTATCATGCCTTTAGTGTTTTATTTTGATGTTGGTTAGCATGATTCACCTCAGAAGATATTTAAATAGGTCACAATAGGATATTTTTGGTGAACCAAAATGAGAGGATCCTCCTATATAATAAAACATTGTTGAGGTTATTTTTCATACTGTCATTTCTTTGGGAATATTCTCACTGTCAAAAATTCAATGTTGAAATCTTGGGTATATGAGATATGTTTTTACTGTGGTTCCAAATATCTATAGTTATATGGGTTTTCAAGAAAACTACATAAATTATACCACTTATTTACGACTCTAAATAGTGGAAGAGGGCCAAAGAAACTAAATTTACTATGGTGTTATCATATGATTTAGGATCTAAGTGGTTCTAACCACATACAACAAGATAAAATCTTATTCACATAGTTGAAGAATATCTAGATGAAGATAATAGATTTGTATTTATATTAAGTGATACAATCTCTATAGATTCATATTTTCTTAATTATTTATTTCATATGGTTTCTTGTCACTCATATATATTGACTAGTATTTTGAACAAATGGAATATACTTATAGATAGACATTTTATTTGATAGATATTAGTACATCCTTCTGAACAAAGAGAGGGAAGGGTATCTGTATTCAGTAATTTTTTTTCATTTATCGAAAATTTATTTTACCAATAATTTTTAATTCTAAAAATTAAACCCTTGGAGGTAATTTTCAGGATGGATCGACTCATTACTAATAAGGCTAAAATTTAATTCTACCGCTGATGCGTATCTTTGACTGCAACTGAAGGTTGGTGTTGTGTTTATCTATGAGACTGGGACTTGAGGTCATGTAGAGACTAAAATTATTATCTAATGTTAGGGGATATGATATTAATATTTTAATTTTATCTGATGTGGGAATCCATGGAAGATTATCTACCTCATATTTTCATTGAATATTATGATGTTTTTCTTTATGTTATCTTTAGTTTCCCAACAGTAAGAGTGGTTGAGTTTTCTATTAATTTATCGCATGTTACATGGATAATTTCTATTCCATCTTACCAAATGAAACTATTAGGAATGAATATTTTAAATCCTAGATGTATGATTTATTAGATAATGTATTTATATATCTGGGTGTGTCACCTTGGTCGGTGACTATTCCCTTTTCTAATATTGGTAATGGAATACTTCACATTTTTGTTGACTATAAAAATTTAAATTGAGCTAACTTGAAGAACATTTATCAATTTCTATTTATTAATGATATATTTAACTATATAAAATCGTTTATGTGGGATTTTTAGATAAATAAAGAATCTTGTTATTACCAATTCCTAATAAAATAATCTCACATTCAGCTAACTGCCTACCAGTTTCGGTAAGGATATTATGAGAATATTTACATATAATTTAGTATAACCAATTGTAATGATTTATTTATAGATGTTATTAATATAATATGTAATTATTATCTTGTTATGTTTGAGTTGGTCTTTGTGGATGACACCCAGGTTTACACACATTCTAATGAAGATCATTTACATCATCAATAAAGAGTTGTAGAAATTTTGACACATCACCAACTCTATGACCTGATAATTAAATAGTTTTTCAGGATTCCATAAGTGATGTTCTATGAAAAAAATTTATCTCAACATGATATTTATGATGATTCTATAAAGGTTAAAGATGATATATTGTGTGAGAAACCACATAATGTTTTTGACATTCAAATGTTGATATATTTATCAAGGAATTAATATAGTTCATTGAATGATTTTTTCATTGTATGATGACTTGGTGAATTTCATCACTCAAGGGGTGGTTTGGTGTGGTGTAAATCACTATATTAATGCTACAAATATAGATTTATTTTTTTAGATAATTTTTTTTTCAATTATGGTATTGAATCTTTCAGACTTCAGAGAGTGCTCTATAGAAATTTTTTACTCATAATGATTAGGTTTGAGTAGTGTTATTATACTGGGTGATCAATTTTTCCCCCAAAGTTCCTAATAGTTTAGGCCACACAAGAATAAGTTTCTAACTAATGACCTTGAAGTCACATATGTAATTTATGCACCAAATATTTGGTGGTATTAACATTTAAGAGAAAGTTTTATCCTATATTCCTACAACATGCACTTGAGGTTTATATTCTCTAAAAAAATTATCCTCTGACAGAGGCATTGGGTGGAGTACCTAGACTCTACAAACATCAACATTCCCCATATAATGTGGAAGGAGAATGTGATTGATGATTCTTTTATAATGAAAATCATGACCTAGTCCAATAAAAATTCATTAGAAGTCTAGAACATAGTGTCTATATTTTTATAGTTTCATTTATGAGTTCAACAGAAATATTCTAATTTTATATTGGAAAGTGTTTAGTTAATCTATTTTACTCATGAGATAACTATTTAGGATAAGAATCATGATTCTGAATTTCATATAATTAGGGAATCACTTTATGACAAGCAGACCATTATTGAATTTCTATTCTCTATACAGGTATTATATGACTACTAAATAAGTTTTTTGTGCCTTAATCTATGATAAAATCACTAATTGGGTATTACAATAAACCCCAATAGTCAATGAATCTTGGAACAACAAAGTTATTTTATGATATAAAGATTCTATTCTGGTGTCTAGGTATGTGATGGGAAATTACTGATTATTTTCCCCACTAATATACATACCTACTATTCATAGACATGCACTAGAGGCCTTTGGGTTTTATTCCTCCACATCTAGTGCTTACATGGATGTAGTATGAGATCTCTATATACATTGTGGTTGGGTTTCCAAATACCCTACAAATAAATAATTCAATATGTGTTGTGATCGATATAATGGTGAACTAATCTCCCATTAGACCCATTCAAGATAAAAAAAATGTTGAGGATTTAGTAAATATCAATTTGAGAGGGATTTTTTTCCATCATATTCTATATTAAAAATTCATTGATAGAGATCTACATGTTATCACCTCTTTTTCATGTCCTTCAGGAGGCCATGGTATATTCGTTTAGGTTGAGTAAGAAATATCATCCATTGATGAATATCCAAATGGAGATATCTATATTGATTTTTTATGTTATTCTAAAATCATTCAATCCTGCCTGTCGTGGTACTTAGGATGGCCATTCGGTACTGGTTGAGTTTTCCTATAGTAATAGTAATTTTTCCATGTTGATAACGTCTCCTTTTGAGGACTTGAATGGTGGGATAGGTAAATATCTATTTTTTGGTTAGATATTGTGTAAAACCTTTTTTGTATCAAGTATGTTCAATGAGATGATGATAAGTATTCAGTAATTTCATCTAATAATTATTATGGTGTAGAGCCGACAACATCTTATGTTGATCATCATTGTAGGTCATTCGTGGTCTTTGTTTGTGACAGGATGTTCATGAGAGTTTGACCTTAGTTGGGTCACTAACATCTTGTTAGGTAAGAGATTCTTTATCCTCAATATCTGGGTTATCTAGATATTGTTGAGTGGGTGGGGAATGTGGAACACCATTTAGTACTTCAACTGATGTTGATTTAATTTCATAATATGTTAGAAATATCATATCTTCATAATTATATTTTGGACCCATCTCACATATTGAGTTTGGATGATAATGATGTTGAGACAAATATATATATGTGACAGAGTATCCAATAAGATATTTTTTATATAAATTAATTTATGAGAGGATGATACATTTGTTCCATATTTTGTAGAAGTGTGGTTCTGATTATCATGAAACATGGGAGTGTGAGGCAGTAGTGACTGGGCATTGACTTCATTTATTTGATATAAGAACTACATTAAATTATTTCTATATATATAATATTTTAATGTTAAGGAGGTTTCTAAATCCAATTACTTATTTCCTTCATTCCTTGTACCTTTTTTCATCCCCTTTGATATTGGTAATGTTTTGGGGATCAATATGTGATAATTTGAGTATTATTGGAAGCATATTGGGTAGTGCATGGTGTTTTCTTGGTTATCCAAAACCAAGAACCCCATATAAAAATATTTATCCCCCTTGACACTGAGGAATTATTTCTTGGTGAATTTATTTCGAATATATGTTCCCTCCCATGGGAAATCGTGCTCCCCAAACATTAGTGGTGCATGACTAGAACATGGTTTCCCATAATAGTGGGCCTCCTATAGCTAACCATGTTCATGAGGTTTTAATGTTCCAAAATTCATTTTTAAATTATTAAAAACCCTAGTTTATTTATCTAATAACACTAATTAAACCATTATATCATTTAATTGGTGGTGAAGGCTATTTAAATGATGTTTTTTCTCCTCCAAAAAACATTTCACAGAAGATCAAAGTGATGTGTATATTTCAAGATCTCATCCGAGAAAGTGGATCTCCCATTGTGTATTTTATTCTTATATCTCTTTAATTCCTCATTTTGGTTTGATGAATCATCAAGTAATTAAGGGATATAAACATCTTTTCATTATATATTAACTGTATATTGTGTTCCAGGATTTTATGTTCCTCCATTCATTGTTGGTGAGTCATGTTGTGGGGACTAATTTCAGGATCCATGATTTAAAGGTAAGAATTTATATTATTTATTTTTATATGATGGAATCCGTCAATTGGTGATTAAATTTAAAGTAGTTTATAATTATTTTCATAACATGGATATATGATGTTTTGATCTTTGATTTTATATGGTAATGAGTTTTTAGAAAATAACAATTTTAATGGAATTTTAATTTTGGGATGAATTTATGAAAAATAATAGATTGATTTGGTAATAGTTTCTAGGAAATAAATTTATGTTGATCTTGAGAAAACGGTTTAAATTGAATAGTTATTTTAAATTTTATGAAATGATTAAAACCTATGATATGGTATTGAAATTATGTAGGAATTTTTAAAAATAAAATTGAGAAATTATATTTTAAAGGTTTTAAAATTATTAATTTATAAATTTATTCATTTATTATTTGAAGAATATTTTATCCTTGGTAGTTAGTGGTAACATAGAAAATAACACTTTGATATTGACTCCCCAGAAATGGATTGAAATTTGTAACTATTACAAAACAAATTGTGTCATGACTGACCATAATGGGTTCCACTATTAGAATGTATACTTCCCATGATGAGTTCCCTATTTTTTTGTGTGTTTTTGTGTGAACACAATAAAAGAAATGACATAATTACTTAAATTTTTGGGGACCATGTTACCTTATCAAATAACTTATCATAGTATTTTTTACCTGTTTATTTTCTTTACTATATGTTTTTGGGTTTTCCATACATTCCCCTAACTATTGAAATATTTATTATACCAATTTATTTATACTAAATATTTTTATAAAATGACCATTTTAGGAAATTTGAATGTTGTTTTGATATAACTACTATATTTTTGAATGAAAACATTTTTTGATTAAAATATTAATATGTAATGTCATGCCTTATTTTTATATAAATTGATTGAAAATATTTTTATTGTTTTTTCATTTAATATAGAATACATAGGGACACTGTAATGGGATTGTTTGACCACCCCTACATTTTCCATTGGTAATTTATCTATTTTCTAATGATAGGTCTGAGAAAATGGAAAGTGCTAGATGGAGGGGGATGCTGTTCTTGATACTTTGGACTACATAGTGGGGTTGTCTGTAGTACCCTCAGTTTCTGGTATATAACCCTTACTAAATTATTTTCATGGTTATAAAGTGTAAGGATGATTTTTTGGAGGGTGGGGAGAACCTTCGAGGTGTTGAGAAGAAAATTGGAAGTTTCATGGAAGGATAACAGTTTTTCTAACTGTGTGGACAAATTGGGCATGGTTTGAATTTTTGAGGAAATGTCTTCCACACAGTTGGAGCAAAGTTTGGGAGACCATGTGAGGAGACCGTGCGAGGGTCGTCCAAGGTAGTGGCTAACACACAGTTAGCATAGGTTTTGTTTAACCATGTGAACTAACCATGTGGGTAGTTAAGTGAGATCCCAAAAACTTGTATCTCAAAGGTTTTTTCCTCTAAATGACTTTTTCTTCCTCATATACAGCCATAACTCAAGATTATTCTCTCTTGAAGGTAGGAGAACCTCTCCCAAGTATTTTGGAGGTTATATGAAGGCATTCATTGGAGAATAAATGATATATTCTTGAAGTATGTGATCTCTCTTGATCAGTTTCTTAGATATACATAGTTATAGTTCTCCTATTCAATTGGTTTCATAGATATACACATGTTGTTGGTATATCTATGTTTGTGGATTATATATTTTATGTGATTTGGTCTTGGACTTGCTAGGAGAAGAGATCTAAGGTGGGTTATAAAAAAAATAAACCCAGTTTTTTTGACCATTCTTTGTTCTTTGTGGTTTTTGTCATAACCATTGATATTTGAGCCTTCTATCTAGACTCCACTTGCTAGAATTGATTGCCTTAAATTCTAATTGGTTTATTATTATTGATATTGACTATGGAAATCATGGAATAAATCTTCTTCTATGTTTAGATATGGTTTTAGTGAAATTATGAAATCTTGGTGAATTGTTTTTAAAAGTGATTTTGACTCTTGAATTTAAAATAATGATTTTAAATTATTGATTTTCTGGAATTGATAAATAGTTTGATTGAAAAATTATTTTCAATAAAAATGGTGTTTTATTTAAATTTTTGGGTATTTAAATGACGTGATGGAATTAGTTTTCAAAAAAGGGGTGTTTTATTGAAATGGTTTGATAGTGAAATTATATTGATGGAATTGGTTTTCAATAAAGTGGTTGTTTTTGTTGAAAAGTTTTTTCTGCATGATCCTTGGGAATATTGGTGTTTGAGTTCATATTGCATTTATAGGGCTTTTTTGAAATATGAACTTGTGATCAATTACAAAGGTTAAATGGCACATGGGATATAAAGTTCATATTGCATATACGAGGCTTCGTTGAAATATTACTGTGTGCTCAGTGCGAAAGGGTTAATTGCAGTTGGCAAACAATTACCTTGTGGATACATGGTAGATCAACAAAAAACTACTCATGAGTATGGAAATGTCATAACGTAGCATGCCTAGTTTGATGCATGGGTTTGTGGAATGGTTTTGTATCCAAAAATGGGATGTTGTGAAACTATTTTAAAGAATGTTTAGTTATTATTCTGTAAAAATAAATTGCTTGAAAATTTGATTTAAATTTCACTTGTATGCTTTTGGTTATAAATGGTTTTGGGAAACTTGTTTTTATCTTGTTATAAATGATTTTGAGAAATGTTTTTATATAAAATGTTTATTTTAAATGATTCTAACTCTTTTATCCTAGTTTCATGAGTAGGGAAGTCGTTGGGGAAAACCAATTGTGTTTTATTCTCAACCCTCCTTGGGAACTTTGGGGATTTTTTAGATGATATCTTCTGAAACAGGAAAAAAGGTATCATATCCCATATTTTTAGCAATACCTCATGATGTAAAGTTTTTCGGAGATTGTGGAGCTTTGAGATTTTAGAGCATGGAGTCTTTTAGTCTTTTGAGAGTCTTATGTCATTTCTCCATGGTGTACTTTGATTCTTGGTTATTCTTTCATTGATGCATAATTTGATGTGGTTGAGATACATAAAATTATTGGTTTGTCTTTCTTTATTCATGCATCATATAGTGAATGGTTGGTTAGTTTATTGTCTTATTTCTAAAAGCGTAAATTTTCCCCTACTAGTATTCAAAACCCTTTGGTATTTATTTCCCTCCTTTGGCGTCTTGGGTATTATTATTAATTACTATTAATTACTCATTTTACTCTCAAGACAATAAGAATTGGCGGTTCATTACATGTTGTATCAGTCTGGTCCTTCCTTGGTGGTAAAAATTGACATCAGTGTTCTTGGTCATGGAGTTGGAATTAATTTTTGTCTATTACGTGGGTTGTAATCTTAGAAAGAAGTATGATTTTCAGAACATGAAATGTGTAGAATAAAAATATGTAGTTAACCCATTTATGTTGAACATCATGTTAGTCGGGTGTTGGGTACATAAGTGTTTTGGATACACTTCTAGAATGTGGAAGATCTCATTGTCATTGGTTTTCCCAAAGGGATGAGAATGAAATGAATTTTACAATAATAAAATCCCAATAAGATTTCATATGTCATTTTGAGAAAAGAATTATGATTTTGTTCAAGGTGTAAAATTTTGAAATTCTATAAATTGTTTTAAAATGAATGATTTTGAATACAGGATATTTGGTGTATTATGAATTTTTTTTGATTTTCAAAAATCATGTTGAATGTTCTTAAAAGTTTTTGAATAAAGAAAAAGGTTGTTTTGAAAACAATTTTGTGAAATTATGTGTGATATAATTTGAAATGCTAAGACATTAGTTTCTATAGAGTGAGATTGACAATGATTATTATTTTTGGTTTAGAAAATGGCACCTGGTCAGAGTCGTCGAAACCAAGACGAAGAAGCTGCAGATACTGTGGTCGAACCTGAACCACAGGGGAACCAAGAGTTTGTTAAGAGTATTTTCCTAGATTTTCATGTTGTTGATATAGGGAACTAGATAAATAAACAAAGGCATGTGGATTATACAATCTAGTTCATTAAGAAAAATCCATCGAACTTCTGGGGTGATGTTGAACCCGAGAAAGTGGTGTGGCTCTGTAGGATGAATCGTATCATTTATTTCATCAGCACAAAATCATATATCATGGTCAATATGATGATGTATATGCTCGAGGATCTTGCATAGTAGTGGTGGGACTTAGCAGTGCAGGATAAATTGGATAAAGGCCTTATATGGGAGAATTTTGAGGAACTTTTCAAGAAACAATTCTATCCTCATACGTTCAAGATCCATGAAACGATAGACTTCTTCAGCCTGAAATAGTAGAGAATCCTTTTCACATAGAATGCATCTAAATTCATGAATTTATTCCCTTTTTCACTAGAGGATTTCGCATGTGTGCCCTTGAAGGCACGCATCATCGAATCGGGACTAAGGTAGGAGATTTGATCGAAGATTGCAGTGCTTTGTATTACAGATCAGACAGAGATCGTGAATTGAGAGACTGTGGATGAACGTGATATCTAAGGATTGATAGGAGGATAAATTATGATACCTATAGGGAATGGTAAAATCTAAATTGTTGGGAGAAAGTAGAAAAGGGCAACCTTTTTCTATGTAGGAAGTGGAAATCAGAATTAGATAGATGGATCAGTGAACATTCTTCCATGACTAGAGAAAAATATAGGTTTTATTCAATATGGTTTTCTTGACCACATAAAGTGAGAGTGTATGACACAATCTAGAGCATTTCATAACTGTAAAAAGATGGGTCATCATTAGTGCTATTGTCACAGTGCTCTGTGGTCAGCTTCTGGATACACATCTCAAGTGTCGCAAGAATCGCATGCTTTAACAGGATGGGGATTGTGGAATCTGTATCATCATCAATATAGAGCTAGCCATGGTAATTCTCAAAATATCATGACTCCTCGACTAGGAAAATCTCATCAAGGAAACAAGGATAATAGGGATAAAATGAAGAAATTATATAGGGATGAGAAGATAATGGTTGATGATCATGCTAGGACATCTGTGGTGAGAGGTACAATACTTTTGAATTCTACCCTTGTGCAAGTGAAATTCGATACTGTTACATCACATTCTTTCATTGTTTCTCATGCTTTTTTTGCTATGTTTGAAGCTGGAAATCACTCCTTTTATTTTATAACATCAATCTCCTCTTAGTGAAAGATAATTTCAAGCATTTGTGTGTAGATAATGTGCAATAACTATTGATGGAGTTGAACTGAAATGAGAATTCATAATGTTGGAAAATGATGTCCATGATATAATCCTAGGTATGGATTGGATGACGTCATTCAAGGCTCACATCAACTCTTATTGGATAACAGTGAGTTTAATGACTGAGGAAGACATCGATCATCACTTTAAATAAGAGAGGATGGTAAAGAAATATGAAAAGAGCTTGTTGGATCCAATGGTGGGAACAATATCTTATCAATTGGTAGGGTTGACTATGTCATCATTGCATGAGATTGTGGAAACTAGCTTTTTAGCAGTTGTTTATCAATTTTATATTGTATTATCCAAAAGCATATCAGGGATATTACCTATAAGAGATGTGGAGTTTATGATTAATCTCATTCTAGGGACAAGTTCTATTAATAATCCATCTTATAGGATGGATCCAACATAGTAAAGGTAATTTAAAGTCTAGTTGGAAGAACTAGAAAGAAATGGTTTCATTAATCCAAATACATCTCCGTGGGTATCACCCATCTTGTTCATAAATAAATAAACTGTACTCTTATGTTGTGTTTTGATTATCATAAGCTTAACAAAATTAAAATAAAGAATAGGTATCCATTCCCACACATTGATGATCGGTTTGATAAATTAAATGGATCACAGTGGTTCACCAAGATTTAATTGAGATAAGGATATCACCAATTGCATGTTTGGATGGAGGATATTCCAAAGACAGTTTTCAAAATCATATATGGACACTACGAATATATAGTCATGACTTTCGGTCTAATGAATGCACCAACAGTCTTCATGTCATTGAAGAATTAGATAATTCAATGATATATGAATTATTTTGTTTTTGTGTTTGTGAATGGCATCTTAGTGTATTCAAGGAAAAGGGATAACCATGAAAAGGATTTGGAAATAGTGTAACAAATACTTAGTGATCACATTTTGTATGCCAAATTATCAGCATGTGCTTTTTGGATACATGAAGTATGTTTTTGTGGCCATGTCATTTTTTAAAAAGGTTTTTCTATTGATCATGTAAAGATAAGGGCTGGTATCTCTTGGAAACCACTTAATAATTTTTTCATGATGAAAACTTTTCTTGATCTATCTAGTTACTAATGACGCTTTGTGCGTGATTTATCATGACTAGAATCACCAATAACGGTTGTGACAAAAAATAATGCTCCATTCAAATAGACAATGAAATTCGAGATGTCTTTCTAAGAGTTTAAAGCCTGTCTTACATTAGCACCTATGTTGAATGTTTTAGAATCAGGATAGGGGTATGTGGTGTATTGTGATGCTTCGGGATAAGTTTTGGGTTGTGTTCTCAGGAAAGGAAACCATGTTTTTTCTTATGGTTCAAGGTAGTTGAGGGTTCATGAGTTTAATTACCAAACACAGAATTTGGAGTTAGCTGTAGTCATCCATGCCTTGATAACATGGAGACAATATCTCTTTGGTGAGATAATCACTGTGCTTATGGACCACAAAATCAAGAAACACATTTTCGCACTCTTAGATTTGAATCTGAGACCACAGAGATTAATGGGGGATCTCTAGATTTTTTAATTTGACCTGATAAATACACCAGAAAAAAGAAAATTTTGTGGCAGATGCATTGAGTGGAAAGTCGTATTCATAGTTGGGAAAATAAGATTCAGATGAATGGTAGTTGTTGTTGGTCCTAGCTGACATGGATGTGGAATGTGAAGAATGAGGTGTTGGTGCATTTTTCTTTTCAACTACACATGTACCTGATTTGGATAAAATGTTCAAACATGAACAAAAATCTTATGCATAATATCTGGTTATGAGTTGAAAAATAAATTTTGGGGAGACAATTGTAGGAAGAATAATAGATAGGAGATCAGTTTTGTTCTTTAGTGATCTAATATTTTTACCTATGGCATGTCAGGAACTACTCCTTCATTCTTAACACGATTCGAGATGGTTTATACATCATGGTATATAGAAGATGTATATGTTAGTGATAGTGCAGTTTTGATGGCATGACATGAAATGAAAGGTCACCAAGTTCATCTTGTGATGCTTAACATGTTAGAAAGTTATAGAAGAGCATCAAAGAACATAAGTAATTTTGTAGTCTTTACCGATACTAGAGTGGAAATGGGAGATAATAGTGATCGATGTTGTAATAGGTCTTCCAAGAACTATTAGGAAACATAATACCATTTGGGTGATATTGGATCATCTTACCAAGACAGCCCATTTCATCCCTATCTGTGATACTCATACGTTAGAGGATCAGTAAAAAATATATATATGAAAAGTATTAAAGAAGCATGAGGTACCATTTTGAATAGAATCAGACAGAGATTCACAGTTCATGTCTCGTTTCTAGAAATCCTTACATCAAGCTCTTGGAACTCGGTTGACTATGAGCAAGGTGTATCATCCCCAGACAGACGGGAAATTCAAGAAGACGATAAAAACATTGGAAGTAATGTTTTTTAATTGTGTAATATATTTTGGTGGATCATGGGAAGAGAATATACCCTTGGTGGAGTTCTCAAACAATAACAGCTATCAAGCCTCGATACATATGGATCCTTTTGAAGCATTGCATTGGTGTCCTTGTTGTTCTCTAATATGTTGGCTGGAAACTGGTGAAATATCACTAGTTTGTCTGATTATTCTCCAAAAGACAACAGAGAAGGTCCATTTGATAAGAACGCAGATGGATATGGCTCCAAGTCATCAAAAATAATTTCATATCACTATAGAAGGTTGTTGTCCTTCGTTTTGGGTGATCATGTCTTCTTGAGGATATCTCCAAGGCTTGGAAATTGTCATTTCAGGAAGCATGAAAAGTTATCTCCTAGAAACATTATCTCTTATGAGATAATTGAATAGGTTAAGGAGGTGGAATATCAGTTGGCATTACCACAATGGTTCAGTTTGGTTCATATTGTGTTCCATGTATCTCAGTTGAAAAAATAATAGCCTCATCCTGAACATGTGATCAGAATTGAATCATGATGACATAGAGCCAGATGCTTCTCTAATACATATCATGGTATAGATTTTTTATTAGAAATAGAATGACTTTTAGGAAAAAAGTATCTGTCTAGTGCGGGTTTTATGGTAGCATGGTCAGATTTAGGAAGAGGATTGGGAATGTGAGAAGTAAATCAAGGAGTAGTGGTCAGAACACCTTCAGTTGGGTGAGGTTTTTTTACTTTTCGATAATGAAAAGTCCAATGGTGGTGAGAATTTAGTAAGCCCGGTTTTTCTTATGTAACCCTTACATAATTATTTTCATGGTTATAATGTTTAAGGGTGTTGGTTGGGATAGTTGGGAGAACTTTGGAGGTGTTTTGGTGAAAATTGGATGTTGCACGGAAGGCACATGGTTTTTCAAACTGTACTGCCAGACCATGCATAGTTGGAACATCAGAGGTAGTGTCTCTCAAATGGTTAGATCATTGTTTGGGAGACCATGTGGGGAGGTCATGTGAGGGTCTGTTGGGGCAGTGGATAACCCAGGGTTAGCACACGTTTTGTGTAACCGTGCGGGCAATTAAGTGAGATCCTAAAAAAGTGGATCTCATACTTTTTTGCTTCTAAATGGATTTATTTTTCCTCATAAGAGGACATAACTTGGAATTAATCTCGATTGAAGGTATAAGAACCTATCTCAAGCATTTTGGAGATGATCTAAAGGAATTTAATGGAGAATCAATTCTATATTCTGGAGGTATGTGATCATTCTTGATCGGTTTCATAGATCTACTTAGATCTGCATCACCTATTATCTCTGTTTCTTAGGTCTATGCCTTTTATTGGTATATCTATTTGTGTGGATGAAAAATTTAATGATATTTGGTCTTAGTCATTCTAGGATAATAGATCTAAGGTAGGTTCATGAAGAATCAACCCGTTTTTCTTGATCGTTCTTCATTCGTTGTGGTTTTCATCAAAAACATTGATGTAGGAGGAATCCATCTAAACTCCTATTACTGGAATATATTGGCTTAGTTTAAAATTGTTTTATTTGAATGACGTTGATTTTTAAAATCATGGAATAAATCTTCTGTAATGAATATTTATCATTTTAGAGTAATTTTGAAATCATGGTGAATTTTTGTAAAATGTGATTTATCCTCTTGAATTTTAAATGAGTATTTTTAAATTATTGATTTGATAAAATACATAAATAGTTTGATAAAAAAATACATTTCAATAAAAAAGTTGTTTTATTGAAATGGTTTGGTATTGAAATGACTTGATGGAGTTGTTTTTCTATAAAAGGGGTGATTTATTGAAATGGTTTGATAGAGAAATGACTTTGATTGAAATGGTTTTTAATAAAAAGTGAATTTTTATTGAAAAGTCGTTTTGGAATGATCCTTGGTAATATTGGTCTATGTGTTCATAATTTTTTATGGGGATTGGTTGAAATATGACCTTGTGCTCAGTTCCAAAGGTCAAATGTCACGCGTGATATAAAGATCATATAGCATATACGTGGCTTGGTCGAAATATGACCTTGTGCTAAGTGCCAAATTTGGTAATGGTACACGGGAAACCATTACCTTGTGAATAATTGGTATATCTACTAGAAAACTACTCACGAGTATGGAAATCACAAAACGAATCATGTATGGTTGGTTTCATGGGTTTGTGGAATTGTTGGGTTTTTCAAAAGGGGGATGTTGTGGAATTATTTTTAATCTCATTTAGTTATTTTTCTTGAAAAATAACTTACTGGACAATTTGGTTTCAATTTCACTTGTATACTTTGGGTTATAAATGGTTTTCTAAAACTTGTTTTATATTGTTATAAACTATTTTGAGAAAAAAATTTATATAAAATATTCATTGTAAATGTTTATAACTCTTCTATCTGTGTGGCATGAGTAGGGAAGTAATTGTGGAAAACCTAATGAGTTTTTACTCACCCTTACTATGGCACTTTGTTTCTTTTACAGATGCTACCTTTTAGGACATGGAAAAAGGTAAATTTGCACATATTTTTATCACTATCTCATGATGTTGGGTTTTTCAGAGATAATGGAGCCTTGAGCTTGTGGATCACGGAGTCTTGTAGTATTTTGAGGGACTGGTACCATTTATCTGTTGTGTACTTTGATACTTGGTTATTTATCCACCATTGAATACTTTGATGTTGTTTAGATGCATAAAATTATTGAGTGGTCTTTCATTGTTCATGCATCATATAATGAATGGTTGGTTGGTTTATTGGATTATTTCTTAAAGGGTAAATCGTCCCCCTCTAGTATTTGAAACCCTCCATTATTTATTTCCGGCCATTGGCATCATGGTGATGTCTCTTAAGGCCTAGTAATGACCCATTCTACTCGAAATCAAATGTTAATTGGTGGGTCATTACATTGTCACATGTAGATCATTTTTAACTCATGTAATGGTTTCTCATTTTATATGTTTAAGATTTTATCATTTTTTATTCTATAATATGATGATGTTTTTCATTGGGTTTTGTTAAAACTGTTTTGTTTATTATATACTGTCCCTTTTTTATTTTTTAGCCAATTGACATCGAATATTTTTTCTTTTAATTTTTTGTGGAAAATTCATTTCATATTGATCATTTATGATGTTATGTAATAGTTGAAAACCCACACGGATTGAGAACACACTTTAGGTATTGTATATTTTGTCTTTTATATCATGGAAGTAGGGTATCTAGGTTGGTTTGTGAAACTAATAAATGGAGAAGAGTGAATAATCAAAACTTACACCATTAATTCAATAAAATTAGTTCCTTGAACATCCATCGTGAGTATTATCATATAAATAACAAGGATAATGGAAATATAATTCCAAATAAATGAAATGAATGAATGTATCCATTAATAAACATTCAAATAAATCATTATCCATGTTGTTATGATTCTTTTTGTCAAAGAGTCTCAGTCCTGAAATCACACTTAATAAATATGTAGGTGTAAATACACTACCCTTATAATATGAAATCTATAGTGCTTTTATTGGGAGAAATATTGATTAATTGAGGGGAAATATATAATGGTTCCCCCATCTCTTTATCACTATATATATTTTGCATATGTTTAATGATATACCCCACTTCATTCTCATAATTAAATATAATTCAATAATAATTATTAAATCATGTACAAAGATCATCAGTATTTTCCCATTACATGAAATAACATAAATAATGAGATTCCATTAAATGATATCTAGTATAGAAATGGTATAATGTTGAAATATCATAAATGAAAAATATTTTATTCTATATTCAATTATGATATAAATAATTCATAAAATACATAGAAATGATTTTGTAATGAATACTAGAGAGTGATATAGAACAAGATGATAAGAAAGTGAATGATCTCAATATAAGGTATATTCTATTACCCATAACGAATGATTGATTACCATTGATTCAACATAAATGAAGATTCTATTGTAAAACCAAGTATTTAAGATTGAAAATGGAATCAATATATTAAAAATAACATCCTTGTAAATTTTTACGAAAAGTGTTATAAATCACTTTGAAATTTATTTTCATTCATTTATAAAAAAATAAAACACATTTCATTGATATATTTAAAAAAACGTGAAAAATATTCAGAAAAATAATTTTCTCCCGATAACCCTAGAAACATATAGTGTATGCTTCAATGGAAATATTAATCATGACAGTGGTAAATTGTTTTCATGCGATGCATCTTAAAACATACTCATTTCACAATATTGGTAAAAGGAAAATCATTTATAAATGAAAAAATTGATTCATTGTTAACATTTATTTGGTTATTTGAAGAAGGTTTAAAATTTAATTATTAAAAAAATATAGAATTTAAAAAAACATGAAATAATTTTAATGAAAATATGGATACATAAGAGAAATAGTTGTATGGAGAACTCTAAAAACAAATTTATTTAACGAATGTCCTTTAAATATAACATACAATTTTATTCTTGATCCAAGAAGATAATAAAAGGAAAATAAAAAAATAAAAAACCAATATAACCAATAGAGAATAAAATGAAATGGATTTAAAATTTTAGGATCTCATAATTTTCCCAATGGAAATCTAAATATAAAAAATATTCAAAAAAAGTTATATTGTAACAAAAATCCCCTAAATTATGTCTATACATACTCATACATGTTTTATCCTATAGTATAATGAATTTAAATATATTATTTTCATTATTTAAAATATATTTCTAATTTATTAATTTTCTATTTCTTTTAAAACTCATTTTAAATGAATTCATTGAATAGTTCTTTCTTATATCGACAATTTTGATGTTTTTACTCAATATCTTGATTTTTTTATTTATTGGGCATATATTAAGTTTTAATGAAATGGTCCCTAATATATATATTTGGAATAATGAAATAAATATATGTTATATTTCATATTAATAATTTTATAATCATCCATGCATTATGGTAAAACAACAATGAATTAAAATCCTTCATAGAGGTGGTAGTCCACACATTTTACGGAGCGATGAAATAATTTTCTAAAATATTGAATAGTAATAAGGTAGATGATTTATTATAATTATATAAATATATTATTTTCAAAAATATCATATATATTTCACTAATTCCATACATATAACCAACCATGTATAACAGTGATGAAATGCTAATAACCCTCTTATGTAGAGATGATAGATCCTGTGTATTAAAAATTGATGTTTTCATTTTCCATAATATAGAAAAGTAGTGAAAACAGTTTTTAATATTACATAATAATATATTAGTATATATATTATAATGGATTAATTTTCATAATATGGATAAAATATATTTAAAATAAGTATAAGAATAAATAAAATTAAAAGAGTTAGGTAAGACGATTACATATCGTTTGATATACCTCCATTTTCTTACACCATATCCCATCATAAAATGGTATTTGGCTATGAATATGATATAATGAATTATGGGAAAGAATATATGATTTATTTTGAATGTATTAGATGAGAACTAGGTATCAATTTTAGTGAAAAATAAAGAAGATGATATTCCCTTTTATAATTGATGATATGAACACATGTAGAATTTATTCAAATATTTTAGTATTGTAAAGTCATTTTATTATGAAAATTTATCCACAATAACCTATAGTAGAATATTATAAGGGAAATATATAAATAAAACAAACCAAGTATGTACTAATAGTTTTTATTTTATCTTGAATTGTTATCCCGTTATATTTTAAACTTTTTACCCCATATCAACCGTAACTGCAGGGATAAATATATAACATGGTAAAAATTCATTTTGAAAAAAATTATATTGAAAATATTACCTATTATTAAGGATTTTTTTCCATATATTTTTCCAATTATACTTTATTTGACTTTTAATATTGAAATCAATTAATTTTAATAAATTTTTCAAAATTCATTGGAACAAATTTCTTGAATTTTTTTTGAAACATAAAATTAATTTTATAGAAATATAAAAAATATTTTTATCTGATTGAATTAATTGAATTATTTTAAATAATAGAACAATTATTTTCCATTAAAATGAAACAAAATTGGAAAATTATAGTTTAAATAGATAATTAAGAGAAATGAAAAAATTGTTTTATATTAAAAACATGTGATGTGGATTTATGAAATGTCATGAAAATATTTATAGGTTAAAAATTATATATATGTGTGTGAATTATATTAATTTAAAAATACATAATTTTTAGAAAAAAAATTCTTAAAATTTTATGTTATTTTTTACAATTAAAGTGTCATAATATTTAATGTTTTGTAAAATTATTTTTTTATCTATTCACCTAAAAATCAACAATTTAAACAAAATACGAAGAATTAAACATAAGATAATTTTGACATTAATAATAAAATAATGGAAAATTACTTGAATATATATATATATATATATAATTATAGAAGATATGTTTTAATTTCATTATTTAATAATGGTTTGGGAATTGTGTTATCTTTAGAAATTATTGGTTACAAAATATAATTGAATCTATAGAATTACCAAGATAATTCATAAGAAATATTTGGGAAAGGTGTATTTTACTCAACAATAAAATTTTAAAATATTAGAAAATTATCTTGACTATTTACTTAAATTACCACGTTTTAAAATAAAATTATAATCTAACTAAATTCATGTTAAAAAGTGTATCTTTAAACACAAATATATATGATGTTATTGATTATCCTTTTAGTATAATTATTATTTATAAATGATATCATTAGGAATTTTTAAAAAAAATACTCACTATATAAATATTTTATGTTATATGTTTGAATGATGTACAATTCATACATTTTTTAGATTCTTTATATATTTATCTAATAAATTGAGGAATCTTCAAAATGATAAGGAAAAATGAAATCAGTATAAATAATTTAATAATATCGAATTTTATAATTATAAATCTTGGGTTAGATTCAACCTATATATTACACATTTAAAATAATTTACCTAGTCTCAGAAGACTGATTTAGTAATGGGAGAGGAAGATATATATAGTTGAAATGGATAATGATTTACTAAATTATAGATGAAAACATATTATTATCATTATTCAATTGATTGATTATGGAATTTCAGAAATGCTAAAATATAATAACCATTTGTAGAAATATTATTTCTATATCCTATTTGAAAAATAAAATATTTATTTTTAATTTTATGAAGACATTTTTTCTAAACACAATAATGAAATGTTTTACGGAAAAAATATTAACAATGTTATAAAAATTATAATAATAGATAATTTAGTATATATTATAAAAAAATATAAGGTCAATTATCAAAATACTACTTACATTTTTTGAATTTTAAAATTTCAAATATAAAAATTTCAATTCTTCTAAGTACAATTTATAGATATATATATATATATATATTCTATTTTAATAATCATTTGATATATAGAAATTATTTTTAATATAAGAGTGGAACAAATCTATTTTAAACGAAAAGACTGAACTAGAGAGAGGTGTTATAAGGGACCAGCCTTAAGCATCACATAATATAGTTTATTTGGAGTAAAATTACATTTAGTTCCTTCTATATAATCTCTTAGGTTTTAAATTATTATATAATTAGGTAATAAATCTTACATAAAAAACCAATAAATCACTAAGTGGGCACATATAATCAATACTCATTTTCCACAAAATATAAAACATTATAAAAATGAATCATACCTTTTGTTCTTGTTTACCATTCATGACATTCATCAAAACATAATTTTTTCTATTAACTATGCATACTATCTCTAAAAAATATTAAAAAATTTGGGATGATCATAGAATTTTCAAAAAGGGAATTAAAATGAAGCACATATTTTTTCATTCCTTTTTCAATCCTTGAAAACATAAAAGGGTTTTATTTTAAGCTAATGAATTTTGAGATATAAAATTAACATTTTCTTACATAAAAAATCCAAATTCATGTCCAATTTATTTCATAAGAAACATAATAAGAAATCATAATGTAATGTCATAAATATAATTGTCTCTTATAAAACATGGGAACCTAAGAGAACAAGTTCTAAAAAACAAACATTTTACGCCAAAGTTAATAATCATTTTTATAAAACAAATTGGTATTTATTTCATCTATTTATATCAAATTATATTTATAAAAAATATTAATAATGAATATAAAATTCATATTGGTGCCTAAGGTCCTCATCTGCATATAACCATTATAGAACACTTACGATTGGAATTACCATATGGTTGAGTTCCATTATAATTTTCAGGATAACATAACATTACCAAATTGATTTGGGAAATATCTAGGAACAAAAATTTTATAAGCTATATTAGTCCCAACAATCATCATATATATTTTTATGACCACATCATGAATAAATCATTTTATCTGTTTCTATTTTCCTCATTAAAACATTGCCGAAATATTTTAAACCGATATGGAAAACAATTTCAGATATTGAAGTAAAATTTCTTTTGGAAACACATTTTTGATACAAAAATACATAGGAGGAAGGGAAATATGTTTTTTAATTGCATATAAAATGAAATATATAAAATTAAAATATCAAAAAATAATGGTTATTGCAATAGGAATATCCTTTTTCATTATATACATTGGAGGAAAATTCCTTTTTTCTTCAATGAAAATGTCAAAGAATTTATAAAAAATAATTATTTGAGAACCTTCTAAATTTTTATATATATTAAATAAAATTTATGATATAATTCCTTTATGACTATATAAATATATTTATAATATATTTCTAAAAATCTAGACTGATAAATAATAGAGTTTGAAGGGAAACATTAAAAGATAATTTTTAAATTAATTCCTATTACCTTTAGTTTTACTCATCACATACAATTTTATATTTTCATAAATTATAAAATAATTTTAATTCTTTAATTTAATAATAACACTTTTATTTTTTTATTCCTTATAGCATGCAATAATCAAGTAAATAATAAATTAATTACTAGTCTGATGTTTTGATAATATTTGTCTCACATAGCTAAAATGAATTTGGTAGGTCGACTATATTTATAGAGTTCATTATTAAATAATTTCGAGGATAATATAAATTACCTAATTATCCTTCTTATACATAAATATATCTTTTAAAATAAATCATGAAATATTGTTTTTAAAAATTAACTATGAGAAAATCATGAAGATAGTAGTCTATATGTACACAAGAAAAAACATTTCCATTTTTCAATGATCAATATGAAATTATGGCACATGATATTTTATATTTTAAAAATTATAATTATATCATAAATATAATGTTATTTATTTTTATAAACTTATATATATCAAACATGAGATGGGTTTACTGAAAATGAATCACCTTTTTTCTGTGGTGGTGGTAGTCCACAAGAATCAATGAATTGAGTTATCATTTTTTATTTTATTGAAAGGTGGGAAATTAGATTATAAATTATATTTTATTGATAGTTAATATTTCATTAATATCATATATAAAAATTAACTACATCATTAAATAAAAATGTGTTAGTTGTTGTTATAAAAATAATTTCATGGGTTTGTGTGGTGGTAGTCCCTCTAACCCATGAATGAAAGTTTCATTTCTTATTTGACAGAAGAGTAAATTGATATTGTTTTTTATATTACCATAAAAACAATTTTTGAATAACTAATATTGTGGTATTATTATTTCAGTATGGTTGTATAATATTTTAATGAGCAATAATAGAAAATATAATGAAATTTCTTGGTTATGAACTATAACACTTTTTGGGACAACCACATTTTCATTTCACTTTAATCCCAATAATTATGGAATTATGATCAATATAAGACCAATATAACATTGTTATGGATTATAGGAATGTTTTTGTATAGGTATTGGCTGGAACTATTTTTTGTAATGGTGAAAAATGAAGAGGAGGTTCCCATTTATTAAATAGGGGAGGGAAATTTTTGAAATTTTGAAATTTATTAAATTAATATAAATTAAATTTCATGTTACAATAGATTCATATTTATATGATTAAAAATAAATATTATTTTCAGTATAAATCCACTTATGAAATAAATATAAGACTCTTTTTATTATTTTACCACCCTTGCCCTTTTGTATTAACAGTCTTAACACTTTTAGATAATAACCATGATAATATAATTTTCACTCTTCAATGGTAAATATATTACATTAAATGGTAAATTTTTTATGGATGAAATTTTCAATAATATCAAAATAACATGAAAAACATATTTTTTAATTATTTTAATAAAATATGATTCATTAAAAAATAATAATCACAACAATGTTTTTAATATTCATTATATTGAATTTAAAAATTTAATGGGGAAAATAATTCTAAATAAGGAATTAAAAACCAAAAAATATATAATTTTCATCCAAAAAAACAAGGAAGATAATAATTCCTTCGAACCATATTACTTTAGCAAATTTTATAACATTTTATTTTAATTTTCTAATAATTTAATAAATAAAGTTTCAACATTGCATAGTATTTAAGGAAACTATACCATTGCTAAAAAAATAAAAATAAATTTCCATCAAAAATAAAAATATTATTAATTTAAAATTAATGATTATGATCTAACATACATTATTTTTATTCTAATTTAAAAACATTAATGTTATTTAAAAAAAAGAGAATTACATTTTGTATTTCCCTTTTATTTAATATTATAAAGGTAAAAAACATGGCAATAAGGGAAAATTGACATATATTAATATTTTGGATTAATATTGATGAAATATAATCATATATAAAAATTTATCAACTTTTAGGGTTAATTTATATTATTTATAATAATATTTTACCTTTTAATTTATCCATTTTACTTGTATAGTGATAACAATATTTACTATAATTACTATTTATATTGAAAAAAATTAGAAGGGAAATACTAATCCAATTTGGAACCCCTAATTAATTATATAGAATCGATTTTGAATTATTAAAACATTTTTTGTTTCATAATTTAATCAAAAATTAAGCCCAATAAATGTGTCGAAGGCGATATTTATATAACATTTCCTTTTAAAAAACAAAAGGTTTTTATAATAACATCGACTACAAACTTCATTAGAAAGACTACAATTAGAATATTATTATTTGATAATAACTAACTAAATTTTAAAACAACCCAAAATATATTTTTTACTTTATAAATAATTTAAAATATCACAAATTTTTTAAATAAATATGTTTTCCAATCTTATTTGAAAAATCTATAATTCATATAAATCTCAAGATTTCACAATTAGGTAATTTTGATGTAATGATTTCTAAAATTATACACATTTCATAAAATAAAAATTACAAATGATTCATAAGTTAATTATAATATTCACCTAAAAAATAATTAAATACCACTTTTGAAGAGGACAAATTTTTTAATAATAAAAAGTGTTTTAAAAAATTTGGTTGCTTATTTCTATTGAATTAATGAATATATGTATATTTATTAGGATATTAATTTTTTCATAACTTTTATAATACTCTTCATACATAAAATTTCAATTTCTTGGTTATAAAGGTCACACATGAATAATAATATATTATGTCTAGTTTAAGATCGACATTGCATATTGTATACATTATCAAACACAACATAATTTTAAAATCACGATGCTTAAAATCCCCCTCCACTTTAATAAAAAAAATTCATTTCAATTTTAACATGATCATATTAATTAATGGTTTTACATTTGAAAATACCATTTTTTTAATCACATGTTGTGAAATTGGTTTATAAGGATCCTCCTCAAAAGTGGGAAAGGGAATAACGATACTCATATAGAATTACACATAATAATGTATCCAAATATATAGAAATTAGTTGGATGATAAAATAAATGTATTGAAGATAAAATAAATGTTAATATAATTATAGTGAATGATGGAGAAATTTTATTGAAATTTTACGACAATAAAACTATAAACCAGTATTTTGTGACACAATGACCATCATTTCATCAAAAATGAATATAATATTATATATTTTTCCAAGACAATTTTCTTAATGATTGTGAATTTTTTTACCATATCAACTAATAATATATGGAAACATACTATCTTAGAGTGTATAATTTCATGATTTAATAAATTTTAGATCAATCACATCTTTTTCTCTAAATGATGAGTATTAATGATGAAATTTTAATGCATGAATAAATGAAATAAACTTCTAATAGATAACATAATACCACAAAATAATAAAAACATATTCCACTAGTCATTAGACAACAACCAAATTCATTTTTTTTAATACAGGTTATGATAATTACCAAAATGAAAAAACCATCATATGATGAAATAAAAAAATAATCTCCAACACCTCAATAATATCACTCAGTGTTAATCTTTGAACATTTGATAATTAAATAACCACTAAATCATTAAAACAATTCCCAACTATGTTTGAACAATTAATATAATTTTGGTTAGAATGTATTCATATATTAATTTGAAATTAATCTTCTATTAGAATTAGTGACTCACAATGATATATACCCAAAAGATATATGAAGTAATCATATAATTTGTAAAATATTATCATCACTTCCATAAATAACATGAGTCAACATAATGATTCCAAAATAAATTTTAATCATTCTAGATAAAATAAAATCTCATATTAAGAAAAAAAATATTTGTGTTTACCATGATCATAAACAGTTCCAAAAAATAGTGAATTTCTTTGGGAATGATATAAATCACTTAATCACCAAGTCACTTTTCAATCCCATGGTTACCTATAAAAAGAAAAATATGATCCGAAAATAAAAATAATATATATTTTTAAAATATTTTACATTACTTTATACTAAGTAGTTAATAACTTATGATAATTTTAGGAATTTTACCCTTTTCACCCTTTGGTTGTGGGTTCAATCCCCCAATCCTTTCTATATGTGATGTTTTTTCCTTTTTATTAAAATGTATTAATAAAATTGCTGTATTGTTTAAAAAATATTACTAACATACTCAAAATTATCATTAATCATAGAATATATTTTACCACTCTATGGTTCTCTAATAAACACATTTTAATAGAAAATAAGATAATCAAAATTTTCTACCATTTCTTAAATATCAAGAATGTATTAACCTAAAATATTATTTATCCCTTTATAAAATGTATAGAGATGATTGTCTCTTTAAATTTTCACCTTTTAGATTCACTAAATTTAATTGATATCGATTGAATAAAACATATTCATACAAATTTCAAATACAAAATATACTGTAATAATATGATTATATTAAAATATCAGGGTTAAACACATCAACCATTCATACTTCTTATTATTCACTTAATAATTATTTTAATCATATTCCTTAATAAAATATTTATAAAAAAATGTATATAATATATGGAAATATGAAATATTAGTATCAAATAAATAAAATTCATACTTATACTATAAGAAAATAGTTCTTATATTAAATCTAGGCATCACGGGATTCATTAATTATAGTTATAACCCCTTTATTATCCAGCATGATGTTTGTAGCTTTATAAATTAAATATTAATGTCTGTCATGGTATTTAACATTTTAAATTAGATATATTAGTTGATATTTTCAAATTAAATAAAATAAATAAAAAAGGATATATTTTTTATTGAAATAAAATGGTGTTAGAAATACTTAACAGTTTCTTGGAGGAGAATTATATGTTCAATAATATTTTAAAATGATTTGAAGAAGTTATTTCCATGATTGTGATGACTATATTATTAATACAGATTAATAAGGTAGTGGGATATCCTATTACTTTAATAAGTATGAAAATTCATTAATATATAAACACATTTTTAAATAATGAAATGAATTATTTCATTATAAAATAATATTTTCCCATATAATGATAATAATAACAGAAATTCTATAATACATTAACATTAAAATCCATATTATAAACCTTGATAAATTAATTATTAAAAATTGTTTTAATAAAAATGGATATTTCATAAATATCAACATACATTCACAAAAATATAATTTAATTATTCTAGAAAATCCTTCACATTAACCATCTCGGTTACATAAACATGAACAGATGAAATTGTATCCCAAAAAAATCATTAGACACTTTAAAATAGAATCAAATAATATATAGAAAATAGCCCTCTAGGATGTTGAACTTATGATTAGAATTTAAATTCTCATCCTATATGTTATTTACAACACATATGTAAAAAATAATAATCTCCAAGGTTATTAAATCATTTTCTATTACAATTTCTACAAGGGAATGACGATAAACATCACATAATCTATGGTTTATATAATATAACTCACATTATAGAATTCCCAATTATATTTTATGTTTCAATTTTTTATATAATTAGTCTATAACTCATATATAAAAACCAATAATTTAAAAAGTTGAACTTCTACTTAGTATCCTTTTTTCTTGAATATAAATCATTTAATATTGAAACATGTTTTCTATTTATGAAAAATATTCATGACATTCAACATCAATTCCTTTTTTTTATCCATTATAAACACCAACACAATATATTCCCATAAATGGTTCTTTTTATTAATATATTATAATTATTAGAAGAATGTCATATCCTAATGGAATGTATAGTTTAGGAGTTTTGGAAAAAAAATTATACAAACATTAGTTCAAAATTACAACTTCAAATGAAATATATAATAAAATTTTCACTGGAGACATATAAGAATCCATGATTATCCCTAAATGTCATTCATAATATTCATCTTCACAGCCTTGTGAAAAATAAAACATATGAAAGGGGTGAGCTCAGATTCTCATTAAGGGTAAGTAATATAGTGGAAGTTATCATGTAAGGACCCGAACCCAGTTACCTGGAGCCGGTACCTTATTTGTTACATTGGCATACATAATGAAATAGGCATCCCAAAGGACCGAGTAGTTTAGTATTATTGGAAACATGATACATACATAAGTTCATCATTACAACTTGAAATGAAAAACAACATAGAAACTCCATAGGAAAATTCTAAAACTCCACGGTTATTTCAGCCTGTCATTCATAATAGAACTATTCTTTCCCTGTGGAAATGAAACATAATAAATGGCTTAGCTCAAATTAATAGTAAGGTTATGAAATACCAAAGAACATAACATAAACATTAGACATGATGATTAGTTGAAAACACATGCCTTTTGAAATAAACTTGAACATAATATGGCAGAAATATGAGCAGAGTAAATATTGCCATAACATAATCACATTAATGGGTATTCTACGAGTCGAATAACCAAATGAACCACAAATACTATACTCATAATGAGGGAATCCATAATGAGGGACAACATAACCATACTGTCAAGGCCTCGTGCCAAGACCATAAATAATTGTTTTGTCAAGTCCTTCTATAAAGACCATAGTTTTTCTCATGAGTCCCACTGATGCACCGGGAGGATATTACGAGCCCCACCTGACACTTAATATGTCTAAGGAATTCCTTATATGAATGGGGATAAGCATAAATAACATACACAATAATATATTAAATGTAAATAGATTTTGCTGAACATTAAGCCAAAACACTAACCATTTGAAGTAAACTGATGAATGGTTTAAAGATAGCTCATCAGAAGACAAAATAATCATAAAACATTAAATTTAATATGGTGGATGAAAATATGGAATAATAATCTCATTAATTCATAATAATAAACACGTTTGTTGAAATAGAGGTAGATACTCTTATATAATCTTCGAGTAATTATTGAAATAAATACTCTTTTACATTGAAAAGAAGCGTTCTTTTTGAAAAATCGTTTTATAAAACCAGAAGTGAAGTAAGATATTATTTTCATAAAAAAATTATTTATTTTATATATATAATGGTTCCCAAAAATAGATTATATATTTCTCTTCAAAATAGGTAAGAAATTGAGATATTCCCTTGAATTGGGCATGAATTTCGGAAACAATTTGAAATTTCCTTTTAAAGAATATTACTAACCATAAAATAAATAAGGATTATGGTTTATGTACATATATATAACACTCACATAGAATTTATGTTGATTATATAATAATACATTAGAATTTCTTTGAGGTAATTTAGACAACGAAAATAACACAAATGGAAATGGAAGTTCGGGTGGAAAAACCATTACCTTAAACTTGAATGTGTTCCCCTCTTGAACTTAAGGTCCAAGAATAAGAAATTATACATATCAATAAATTATTTAAGAACATAATACACATTTATTTAGTTTATCATAATTCTATTTATTTCATTTATGTTATTTTTTATAAGTTATTATAGTGAATTTCATCATTCTGGGGTGTTTGTTTTCTTGATTTTCATAATCCGTACAATTGTTTTTAAGTAATGATGTTCATGTAGAATGGTTGTAAATAACCAGAATTTAAATTTCATATTATTTATGACTATACAATGTTTTTAATGGTAATTTCCATAATTTTTTACATGGAATGAGAATGAATCACTAGATGACAACCACGTCGATTATTTGGCGGTATTTGGAATATTATGAACTAGTTTTGTCATATGATTTAATACATTGTACATATAATTGTTCCTGAATATTAATTAGGTTATGATACATGTATTATAGTCTTTTTAAACCATTAAAATGGTTTCATGACCAGTAGATAAAGATAAACTGAAGAACGAAACTTTTTCATCCACAGAGGTAATAAATTAGAACCTCATGGACAATGATTTCATTTATAAAAATAAAGGGAGTAAGAATATTGATAACGGTTCTACCATTTCCATGATAATATTCCAGTATATAGATTATACTAGAGTTTATCATGGACATTTGGATTGTGGATGCGAGGATATAAGAGAATAGAGATGATCTTGAAAATAAGTGAAAATGTGAGAGATCCCTTACGAAAATTTGGCATCATAACGGCGTCACTTAAAATTTCATAAAATGAAATGTTAAGAGAAAAATGGTGCCTAATCATATTGAAATATAAATAAGAGTAAAAAAATACAGAAAATTAAACCCCAACATATTAGTATGAAAATTCAAAGAGATAACAAAAAATAAGTGTCAACTAAAAGAGGAGGGTGAAGGATTCCCTTACCTTGTAGAGTAACTCCTAGAACATGATGGATGGGACCATGGGGGCTTAAAGACACATTGGGATGACTCTTAGAGAGGTAAAACCACCATAGCTTCGAGGATGGTGGATTTTGAATTAAGGAAAAGGAATTTAACAGTGGGTATTTATAGAAAAAGAAAGGGAGTTTTTTTAATAATTTCAAAGGGACACCTCATTAGTGGTTTTTGCCAAACCATGGGTTTTCCCATGGTATTTACCCATGGTTTTATCCTCTTGGGACACCTAATGTCATATGATACTGTACTAAATTATACCAACCCTTTATTTTAATTATTATTTCATTATGATGTCATTAAACTACTGAATACTCAAAACTGTATTTTTCACTATTCATGAAAAATTCAAGTATTTTATAAAAATCTCAAAAATTAAACCCTACCATTTTTCAACATGTAGTATTAAAAATTGAAATCCATTTTTAAAAATTAATTTTCTATATATTATTAATTTAATTTTTAAATAAATTCATAATTAATTCTAAAAATAAAAATTTTAAAGGTTCAATTAGTTTTATTTCACATTGAAAAATTAATTATGATATCATTATCTTATTGCCTTATGAAAATAAAATATTATTATTATTTTCTATTCATAAGGGTTATATTACTATTCATATTACTATTCATATGGTATGTTTCTATTCACAAAAAAAACAAATTTTGTTCTATAAAACTCCAAATGACTTACTGATCACCACTCTAGATGACAATTTCTCAAAATTCCAAACACAATAGAGGCAACGTTGTGTTTAATGGATAGATTATAAAATGAATTAAATATTTATTTTCAAAATCACGGGGTACTACATTCTCCCCTCCTTACAAAAACTTCCTTCTTGAAATTTAATTTTATAATCTACGCCAAAAATAGGTGGGGGTACTTTTCTTTCATTACTTCATCCAGTTCACATGTTGCCTCTTCCTACTTATGGTTTTGCCATAGTACCTTGACCAGATGAGTAGTCTTTTTGCGTAGATCTTTGTCTCCATGATCCAAGATTCTCATTGGATGATCCCCATAGAAAATATCATCCTCAAACTATTCCACCTCTTAAGAGAGTACATGTTAAGGGTTTGGTATGTACTTCCTTAAGATAGATACGTGAAAGAAATCATGTACGTTCAACATGGTAGGTCAAAGTGCCAGTCGATAGGCCATAGCTCGGACTCGATCGAGGATATCAAAGGGGATGATATACCTGGGACTAATCTTTCCTTTCTTCCCTAAACTCATGAACTTATTCCATGGAGATATGCATAGAAATACTAGTTCTCCAACATTGAATTCAAGGTCTCTTCGAAGGTTATCTGCATAGCTCTTCTGTCAAATTTGGGCTTCCATGATATGTTATTGAATGGTTTTCACCCTCTCCACCATTTCTTCAACCAATTTAGGTCCTAGAAGCTTTCAATCACCCACTTCATCCCAACACACCAATGTTCTACACCTTGTCCCCTAAATGGCTTCATATTGTGTCATTTGAATGCTCGAGTGTAAACTATTATTGTATGAGAATTCAACCAGTGGAAGACGTTGGTGCCATCCTCCATTGAATTCCACAGAACATGCTCTCAACATGCCTTCTAGTGTCTGAATAGTCCACTCAAATTGGCCATCAGTTTTAGGATGATAGGCCATTCTGAATTTCAGTTCAGTGCTTAGAGCATGTTGGAGACTTTTTCAAAATATCGAGGTGAATCTAAGGGCACAGTCGTATACAATAGATAGTGGTACTTCATAAAGCCTTGCCACTTCTTTTATGAAAATATATTCATTTTTAACCAATGAAAATTCTTCTCGAATCGCAATATAGTGAGCTATCTTTGTAAGATGATCCACAACGACCCATATAGCATTGTCTCCATTGGTTGTCCTTGGACGTCCAGTGGAAAAGTCCATGGTAATGTTATCCCACTTCCATGTTGGTATGGGGAGTGGTTGCATCATCCCCTTATATTTTTTCCTCTCAGCACTCACTCGTTTCCATACCAGGAACATTGATGTATATTCTATAATCTCCATTTTTGTATTTTTCCACCAAATGTTTTCGCGGAGATCTCGATACATCTTTCTGCTACTAGGGTGTATAGAAAAAGTAGAGCTATGTGCATCATCCAGTAGTTCTCTCTTTAGCTCAAGAATAAAGGGATGAAAAATCCTCTTCCCAAATTTGGAAATACCACCTTCATATGTGATGTCAGTCAACCCCCCATCATTTATAGCTTTTATTTTATTTTGACAGTCATCCTCATCAGTCTGAGAACTTTTTATCTTCTCCAGTAAAGAATGTTGGGAAACCATTTGAAAAATTAGTGATGTGTTACATTTATTAAAAATTCTCATACCCATCATTACTATATCCCTAATAAAGGATCCCTTTAAACTCTCATCTTTTTCAAAACACCATGATCCTTTCTACTCAAAGCATTTGCTACCTTATTTTTCTTCCCTGGGTGGTAGTGTATTGTGCAATAATAGTCCTTGAGTAGCTCAATCCATCTATTTTGTCTCATGTTGAGTTCTTTCTGTGAGAATATATATTTCAATCTCTTATGATATGTATATATCTCACAGTTTTCCCCATAGAGGTAATGTCTCAAAATCTATAGAACAAAGATTACAGCTACTAATTCAAGATCTTGAGTTGGATAATTTTGTTCATGAATTTTCAGCTGTCTAGATGCATAGGAAATCACTTGATCATTATATATAAGGACACAACCAAGTCATTTCTTTGATGCATTTCTATAGATAACAAACCAATCATTCCCTAATGGTAGGGTTAGGATCATATTTTTCACTAAAATCCTCTTCAATTCATCAAAACATTCTTCACCTTCCTTTTTCCATATGAACATAACCCCATTTTGTTTGAGCTTGGTCATTGGGTTGGCTAAATGAGTGAAGTGTTGAATGGAAGGCTAATAATAACCTGATAAACCAATAAAACTACATACCTCAGTTATGTTCATTGGATTTAGTCATTATTGCATAGCATTTCACTTCATAGTATCTATAGATATTCCATCCATAGAGATAATGTGGCCCAGAAAGGAAACTTATTGGACCCAAAAAACACACTTTCTAAACATCCAATATAATTTATTTATTCTCAGAGTCTTCACGATAGTGTAGAAGTGATTTTCATATTCTTCATAGCTTTTAGTGTACACAAGGATATCATCAATAAACACCACCACAATGTCATTAATTTATTCCTTGAAAACTGTATTCATCAAATCCATGAAAACAGATGGTGCATTAGTTATTCCAAAAGGAATTAAAGTTAACTCATAATGCCTGTACCTAGTTCTGAATGTTTTATTTGGAATTACTTTATTCCTTACAAGTAACTGATGATATCCTGATCGAATATCAATCTTCAAAAAATATTGGTCTCCATGAATTTGATCAAATAAATCATCAATTTGTGTAAGAGGATACTTATTCTTTATTGTAACAGCATTGAATTCCCTGTAATCAATGCACATCCTCATAGACCCATCTTTCTTCTTAACAAAAAGAAGTGGGGTTCCCCATGGAGAAACTCAAGGGTGAATAAATCCTTTATCACTCAATTCATCTAGTTGTTTCTTTAGCTCTACTAACTTTATAATAGCCATTCTATAAGGGTTCTTTGATATGGGCCTCGAACCAGGAATTAAATCATTAGAAAACTCAATTTCTCACTCTGGAGGATGTCCAGATAAATCATCTAGAAAGACATCAACATATTCTTTAACAACAGGTACATATTCTATTTGGACATTATTGTTTACCCATAGTTATTTCATTCTCTTACTCCCCAATAATTGAATTTAGTAAAGATACTTGGGGTGGATCTAGATGTGAATCATATGTTGAGGTTTCTGTTGTAAAAATATGGGATTTTACACCATTCTCATAAATTTTAACTTCCTTCTTCTTTCAATAGTTCTTCACATAATAATTTGATAATCAATCCATACCAAGAATATTATAATAATAAACCATTTGTATGATGATAAAGTTAGAAACTAAAGCACGTTTTTTGTCAAGAGGGGGACTAATCGACACAGCTTTGTTGAAATGATACATCCACAAAGATTTTTGACTGATAACCCCTTCACTAAATCAAATTGGACATATCTAATTTTTTAGGAAAATGGGGAAGATATAAATGAATCTGACGATCTAGAATAATATAAAGTATTGGATAAGTTGGATGAAACAATCAGTGTACTTGCCACCACTTTGTTAAGAACATCAACCTCTACATTTGTAATTGCATAAGCTTGGCCATGCTCCCTTGGCCTTCTTTGGGGAAAATTTCCTTGACTCGTAGGTCATTAAGGTGCATAATGTCCCATATCCCTACAGTTGTAGCATAGATCATTGGTAGCTTCATTCTTCCCCTTACAATCCCAATATAGCTGTCCTTTTTCTCTGCACTTGTAACTGAATCCCATTCCCTTCAGGCAAGTGCCAAGGTGATTATTCCCAAAATTACTACATGAGAGAAATTATACTCTTCCCTTCTTCCCCATTTCCTAATTTCCTTTCCCATAGTTTTTGAGATGCCCTCTTCTTCTCTTGATTTACATTACATTTATAAGACTTAGATAATTCGATTTCTGTCTTGATATAACTTGAGACTATATCTTGATATGATTCAATTCTTTGGGAGACAAGATCCCTTCAGAGGAATGTTTTTAAACCATGAAATAATTGATCAATTTTTTCCCATGGAATACAAATTTTGTCCGCAACATGCTTTTCTAGCCTTGTAAAGTAGGCTTCATACTTGGGAAAATTTTAAAACTCCTTCCTCAAATTCAAGAATTGCCTCTCAATATCTGCTCATTCTTCATTAGGGAAATATTTTTATAAGATTATTTCCTTAAAATACCTATATTACATCCCTTCTATTTCTTCCTCCTCCTTTTTATTTTGGACTAAAGACAACCACTGATCTGCATCACCCATTAGAAGATAAACTGCCATGACAACCATCTCTCATTCAATTCATCCCAAAGTGAGAAATATCTTCTCAAGGGAACATATCCACTACTCTAATACGAACGGGTTTGTAGTACGACTGAATTATGGAGGCTGTTGTCACATAAAGCGATCTAACATAGTTCTTCCACATGTTGGATCTAGATGCTCCATGTGAGTAAGGTTTTTATTCATAAATTGAGTATGTTTTCGCAGTATAGTTATGAGTTACTCAGCAGCAGATCCAAAATCATTATCTTGCATCAAATGGAAATCACTACAAGGAACACATGCATTATTGCAGATTCCATTCCATCAACTTGGCAACATTTTTAAATAATGGCATACAATAAATTAAGGTATGGGTCATAATTTATAAACTTAATATAGTAAAATATAACGAATAAATTGAAATTATACGCATTGTTAATCTCTTAATCATAAACATGTTATCTTTGGGAAAAAACATACATTTAAATCCTTCATAATGGATTGTAATGAAAACTTGAACTATACTAAGCATATCCCCTGGGAGTGTTGTAACCAAGAGTGCAGCAGGGCCCATTGTTGTATACTAGGATACCTCGGGTCAAGCCCAAAACTCCTTGTCGGAGCTTTCACTCCAAGGTTTATTTGTTCCAGAGCCACCTCTACCTGATTGTATCCACATATGGATGTATTACTTGAATGATCTACATAATTTATATTTAATTATATATAAATATATTTTTTATATAATATTGAGATAAATTGAATCAAGATATGTGTTTTGGAAAGGCTATAAGGACTGCTCCTTTATAATAAAAATTCAATAGTATCTTTATAAATTGTTAGACATTAGTACGGAAGAATGTAATTATAAAATTACAGGTTTTTCAAAAATTGAAAATAGATGATATTATTAATGGTTACACAAAAACCTAGACCCCATATAATATTGAATTATTATGTCAATAAATTCGTAAATTACATTTTAACATTAAATTAACTTTTAGGTCAGTTTTGGGTTATTTTCTATATTTTATTTTAAAAAAATCAATGCTAAAATTAAATTCATCTTTAAATTGTTAAATAAATTATAACATATCATTTTTAATCTAATCATATGATATCAATATATATAATTTTATTTTTATAATTTTAAATTGTTTTATAACAGTATATATTCACGTAAATCCTTCTTGATCAAGCACTACTTCAACACTATAATATATTTTTCATATTAATATTATTATATAATCCTAAAAATACATTACAAAGATAATAAAAATTCAATTTTAATATATTTAATAATTTTAAATCATTCATAAAATAAAAAATTCTCTTTTATTTATTATGAAATTTTAGATATAATAATATTGACTTTTCTTACCTATGAAATGCTTTAATTAAGAATTCTAAAACATTACTTGTTATTTAATTTAAAAATTAAAAAATTTATATAAAAGTAATCTATTAGTAATTATATTTTCTATTTAACTATATAATGACCCTATATACTCTTAAATATTATCATAAAGTCTCTATGTTTTCCTTTTTAATGATACACAAGCACAGTGTCAACACCAAGAAATTTTTTCATATTTTTATTCACAAAAGATTTAATTTATCTTAATTCATTAATAATTTTATAATATTTGGATAATTTTATTGCGTAATAATTTTTACCTATGTTTCGTAAAATTTAATATAACATTAATACTCATATGATGTTATAAAAGATATAATATTTTTAGAACAACTTATTTTCAGTATTCCAAAAAAATCAACATTCTCAAAATGATCCCAAAAAACACCATTCGTTTATTTTTAAAATTGGAAATAAAAATTTAATTCCACTTTATCATGAATATTTCAATTATTCACATAGGTAACTTTTATATAAATATATATATAGTCCATAGGGAAAAAATATAAAGAATATAAACTCTTTCTTTGTAAACCTTCACCCCAGTTATCCAGAGTCGGTGCATTATTTTAATACATTGGTATGATTACAAGGAATCAAGTCCCAAAGAACCGGTCAGTTTAGAAGTCTTAAAAAGTAGATTACATAAATCAATGATACATTAAATAATAAAATGTAAAAAAACATTTTCTCCCTTGACCACATTCACATCCCTTAGAAAATATCTGCAGTTCAATCTAATATACTTTTCACATCCTGGAAAAAATATAACATAGAAAAGGATGAGCTCAGATGCTCATTAAGGATAAAAATATAGTGGAAAATTTCATAAATAAGCATAAAAATTTATGAAAATGTATAAAACAAAAACAAAATCCTTTTAAACATAATATTCAGAATAATATAGAAATATAAATCCAAATGTGTCATTTACATATTCACATGGATATTCTAGTAGTCGAATAAACACATGTAACATAAATAGATAATATCATAATGATGGAATACTTAATGTTGGACATCATAACAATACAGTCAAGGCCTCGATCCAATACTATAAATATGATTTTGTCAAGGCCTTGTGGAAAAACACTTGTTTGTCTCATGAGAGCTACCAATGCATCGAGAAGCTATAGTGGGATCCACTCATCAATTACTAAGTCTAATACATTCCTCATATGAAAAGGTTTAAAAATAACATAAACATTCGAATTAAAACTAGCATAAAAATTTTCAATACATTATCTATAAACGATGAATGTTATAAAAATAACACATCCACATTAAAATATATCATAACTAAGTCAATATGAAATAGAATATTTTATTATTATAAATAAACCTCAATCAAGAATAATATTCAGTAAAGGATGATGATATAGTTGAAAATGATCTGTAAAAATCATTGAGTGAAATTCCCATTTTTCATGAAATCATTTAAAAGTCACCAATTTTATAAAGGTTGAAATTTAAAAGATATTTTTGAATAAATTTTTCCCATACCATTGAAAATATTTTTAGAGGAATTAACATTTTAAAACATTCATATCCATATAAATAAATCCTTAAAATCATTTTGAAAACCTGGAAATTAATGTGAATGATTTATAAGAAGAAATAATTATAAAATTTAAAATGATCTATAAGTTAAACATTACCTTAAAAGACTCAATTTGAAAAAATTATTTTATGAAAAATATACATGGATAATAAATAGTTCTGGTAAAATACTTACACATAAACAATCTCGGATAATAATGAGATTGAGGAATTAACCCTTACATAGTACCTTTCCTCGGTCATGGGTATGTTAAAGACCTGTATAATAGATTAATTATTGTTATTTAATTATAAAAGAACCGCATACATAAATATAAAATCATATATGATCTTCTAATATTTCATTGTTAAAAATATTTTAGTATTATAATTGTTTCAGGTGTTAACTGAGTCATTTTTCATTATATGTTTTGTTATGTAAGTCATGTTTGTTATGGATATGATATATTTGATTAATATTTAAAATTATATAATGTTATTAAATAATATATTTAATAATCAAATTAAAATTATTGTTGAATGGTTATGATGGGAAATGAATCTCATCGCGTCTGGGGAGACGGTAATCCGTACATACGCATGAATGCTACTTCTATTTCGTTTTTTTTAAAAGGAAAGAAGAACAAATGATACAAAGGTATATTATTATTCCAATATAATATAAAATTTTATATATGTTATGTATGTTCATTAACACCATCCTTTATACGTTTTATGTACGGTATGAACGAGTCATATCACATTGAGGGGGCGGTAGTCCGCACTTCCTCAACTGAAATTATAGTATATATACAACCTGAAAAGAATAAAAGTATGCTATACAAGAAAATATCCTAAGATTATTGGAAAAATAAATATCATAAATATCATATATAATTATAGTGCCTTCATAATGGAGAGCATAAGAGGTGGTTGTAGAATATTGAACAATCATCGTTTCTTGAGGCAGTAGTTCCCCATCCATAGAAACATTATGTTCTATATCCATTAGATCGAGGTGTTTGTAAGTGTGGTTCAAATAATTCTCATAAAAACAACCTAGTATATTTTGTATACTGGTTTTGTTTTAAAATGATGAAATAATGCGAGATTAAGGGTTTTGATAAGTAATATAAAAGAAAAGAACTTTAGTGGAGATGTTATCCTTAAATCAGGTAACTTCCTTTGGTTTGAACCAAAATGCTTAATTTAAGATGCTTTTGACAATGTTAAGGATTATAAAAGGAAGATACGTATTTAGGGTGATTAATTGAGAAAGGATTGGACAAGCCAAGGGTCTTGAGATATGTGATTAATGGGTTAGAGGTGAGGGCTTTTTATAAGGGGGAGGAGGGGCTGTTTAGAAATGTTTAAAAAAATTATTTTATTATATAATGATTTTCGGTTTCTAATGGTTCAAAACTCATTAAACTCATAGATAAGTTGACTCATGTTCAAAATAAAATCATCAAATAAGAATCATACATGTTGTGGGTATTGTTTTAATTTCTACAATCTCATTTATTTAAATCATTTTTTAATGAGGTAAACATTGTATCGTTATTGTGTCATAAGGAATTTTATATATTTGAGTTCTAAAAAAATTATGATGATGTAGTGAATCTTATTATATTTATAATTCATATTTATAGTCGAAATGAGAATTTGTATAACCCATTGTAAAAATTATTTTTACTAAAAGATATATGTTTATGTCATTTTTGTCATTATTTTAAATTAATTTATATAAAGTGTCATTATCACTCTCAAGTGGTTCCATGGAGTCTGAAAATCGACCCAGGGATTTACATGGTCGAAAATGTATCAAACAATATGAATATGACAATTTTTGGATAAATTTAGTATTATTATAATAAAATCTATTTACCCCTATATACCAGATTTACCATTTAACCATTGTAAATAATATATTTACTAAAGTAAAAGTACATTTTCTCTAAAAATATATGTTATCTATTTATACAATTTATACCTAATGATTCCAAATATGGAATCTATTATTCCAAATTCAAAACACAGAAGAGGTAGAAATTAATTTAAAATTACTTCTCATCAAAATACGTGTTTTTATGAAATATTAACAATCAAAAGATTGACACTTGTTTATACCCAATTTATATGTCATATTAATTATAATAAAATAAATTATATTAAATGATAAAATTATAATCTCATAATACTTTGAAACCACTCATTTGTATAATTTAACATTATAAATTATTTCAATTATTTTGTTTTTAATTAAAATTTAATATTTTTTCACTATTCAATAAAAATTGAAGGTTTACAGAGAAGTAAAAAAAATACATCCAAAATAAATTTTTATGTCCAAATTCTAAATAAAATTTTAATTTCTATAAATTTAATATATATAATTTTCAAATATTTTTCATAAAAACGTTTCTCCACTACAATGTTGTAAAATTGCATTTTTTGAAAAATACTTCTTTTATTTGAAAAGAATGAAATTGTTCTTATATTATGTCTAAGAAAGATATAATATGGATTCTAAAATTATATGGAGTTTATAAAATTCAATATTCAGTTAATACTTTTCATAACAGCTTTTTGAATGGCTAGTTTGGTAAGTCGCGGTGTGCTCAAACTCAGTTTTGCGTGTAACACATGTTATTGAATTTTTTTAAGAGATAACATACTATGAAATATTGGGGTGTTAAAATATCCCATCCATAAATAACATGCTTCATCTGAATTGGAAATTTTTATATTAATATAAAATGTTAAAAATAAAAAAATACCTTTGTGGAAAACCCACATCAAAAATTGGGTTATTGAACTTAAGTCTTAATTAGAATGAAAGATAAATGAAAATTCACCCCCAAATTATGATCTCGATTAGTAGAACACTGGTGGAAATTAAAGACACATAATTAGAGGGGAAACTTAAATATTTATATGGAGTTATTGAGGATATCAATCACAAAAAAGTGTAAAATTGATGGCCTCAAAGCCATCAATCTATGGTGATTTAAAATATCATCAGTTCAAAAAAAAAAATGTTATTAGGATAACATGTTTCTGGTTTTAAGATCACTTACCTAAAGGTTAAGAATTAATTTTATTCATATAATAAGAGGAAACAATATAATTGACAAGTATTGTTTCTTCCTTCAACTAATTCCAGCCACAAAGTCATCTTTCACTCCAAAAGATAATAGAATTAAAAAATATTCTATTTATCCTAATCGTATAGGGTTCCAAAGATAATGAATTTATAATTAATTTTTTAATTTATTTAAATAAACTACATTATATAAACTAGGAAATCACGTAATCCAATGGATGGTGATTACCCTTATTACCCTTTGATTGTGGGTTCATGTCTCGTAGCCTTACCAGACGCGACAGGTTGTCGCCCGACCTCCAGGTAGTCCTTTTTTTGAAAATCCAAATATAATCCCAAGAAATAATTTAAACATAACAATAGTATCCAATATAAAACATAATCTATTCCAACCATTAGACATATCTATAATACTTCTATCCAAACACACAATCCAAAATATATAAGGAAGGTCACATAATATACATGTGAATACCCTCATCGTGTATTCTCATAAAATGTGGTAATAAATTGAATTGGTAGAAAATCATATTTGAATAGGTATGTACTTCTTTATTCCTTATCTAAATCCTAGAATAGTGGATGAACTCCTAAAATCCAAAAATGTTGTAATCACCAGCAAATGATGGATTTAAAAATACATTAATTAGTTCCAATGTAGTCAATAATATCAAATATAATTTATCCAAATCAATCATCTCATATTTCAAAATCAATACAATAGTATCATGACCATATTAACATTTATCTTTCATTCAACCATGTATCTTCCAATAACATTTACTTGTTATTGAGTCACTTTTCATGGTACCAGACAGTCTCAAATCCTTCATTAAAAAGTACTGCAATACAATTCTTATATACTCCATAATTATTATAACTAATAAATCATAGATACAACACTAAAATGACATAATTCTCTTATATCAACATAATAAAACCAGAAATTACTCTTCATCTGTGGTAATATCATAACTTGATTATTATATAATCACATAATTTGTGGTATACTCTGATGATGGGGACATTGATTCACGTAGTTCCCCAACTCCTTGCAGATGAAGCATTGTACATTGGAAACCTTTTTCTTACCCTTGCAATCACGTACTTGGTGTCCTTTTTCTCTAAACTTATAACAAACTCTCATTCCCTTCAAGAATTTACCAAGGTGATTCTTTCTACAGTTATGAAATACTGTAAAATCCTTCTTTCCCTTATTCCCTTTATCATTATTTCTCTCTATCGTGCTTTTCTTCTATGGATTCCCATTAAATCCATAAGACTCAGAGAATTCTTTACTTACCCTATTACCACAAGATACTATTTCTTCATATGATTATAATACATGGGAGGATATTCCCTTACTAAATGATTTCTTAATTCCATGAGATATATGATCCTTCATACTCTTTGGATCATGCATATTGTTGGACTTCTAATTCCATCTAATAGTCTCCATTTCTAGAAAATTACATACACTAGTTTAGATTTATGAATCATAATGCATAATTCCAAACTTATAAAATACCTATCATAAATTGAAATGTTTATGATTAAAATCAATAATCAAAAGAATGTTTAATTTGAGGATTTATTTACTCATAAATCCATTATAATAATTTTTAAAGATAATGTGAATTATACTAAGAATATCCCTTAGGAGTGTCATAACCAAAACTGCTGAAAGGCCAATTGCCATGTAATTGGACACCGTGGGTCAAGCCCAAAACTCCTTGACGTGGTTTTCACTCCTTGGTATATTTGTGCTAGATCCACCTCTACCAGCTCATATCCAAATAGATATGTGTTTTTTGGAAAATTCACAAAATATCTATATCACCGAAATTCAAGGAATTTCTTCTATATTAATCCTCAAAGATTATCTTAGTGTAATTTTCTATAATCAGGGTTTACATAAATATATTTCCAAGGATTCTTCTAAACATTATATGATACCAACTGTAACACCCTGACCCCAGTTATCCCAAGTCGGTGCATTATTTTAATAAATTTTCATGATTACAAGGAATCAGGTCTTGAAGGACCGATCAGTTTTGTAGTATTGGAAAATAGATTACATATGTGAATGTTATGTTACATTATAAAATGAAAAACAACAACAACATTGTCTCTATTTACCACATTCATATCCCTTATAAAATCCCTGAAGTTCAGTCATAATATATTCCATTGGATCCTGTAAAAAATGAAAAATAGAAAGGGGTGAGCTCATATTCTCAGCAAAGATAATAATAGAGCGGAAACTTTCATAGATAAGCATTAAAATTTAAGTCACTGTATAAGACAGAAAAAATCATTTTAAACTAAAATTTCAGCATAATATTGCAAAGATAAATCAAATAATGTCATTTACTTATTCACATAGATATTCTACCAGTCGAATAATCACATGTAATATCAATTGCTAATTTCGTAATGATGAAATGAAAAATGTCGGACATCATAACCACATAGTCAAAGGGCACATGATAATAATACAAATAAGATTTTTCCAAGGCCTTGTGCCAATACACTATTTTTTCTCATGAGACCAACTGATGCATCGAGGAGCTATATCAGGCTCCACCCATCACTTACAATGTCTCGTACATTCCTCAAATGAAATTGTTGAAATATAACACAAACATTCTAATTAAAACTAGTATATGAAATGTAAATAATTTCAACATAAACCATGAATGGTATAAAAATAAAATATCTACAGTAAAACATATCAAAACTCATTCAATCTAATATGGAATATTTTATAATAATAAATAAATCTCAATCAAGAATAATATCTAGTAAAGGATGACGATATAGTTGAAAATAATCAGTAAATTTATTTGAGTGAAATACATTTTTCATGAAATCTTTTAAAAGTCACAAAATTTATAAAGTATGACATTTAAATGATATTTTTGAATCAAAGTGTCTCATACCGCATTGAAAATTTTAAAAGTAATTAACATTTTAAAACATTCATATCCATATAAATAAATCTATAAAACCATTTTGAAAACATGGACATTAATGAGAACGATTTATAAGAATAAATATTTAAAACATTTAATTGATGTTTTAGTTAAACATTACCATAAAAATCATTCTGAAAAAATGATTTTATGAAACATGGACATGAATTATAAATATGTCTGAGAAAATATATACACATAAACAATCTCAGATAATAATGAGATTGAGGAATTAACCCTTACGTTGTAATTCTCCATGGTCGAGGGAATGTTAACCTATTTAATAATTGTTAAATAATTGTTATTAAATAATACATGAACCAAATTCATAAATATTATATAATATATGATCTTTTAATGTATCTTTGTAAATAATATTTTAGGAGTATCCTTGTTTTGTGTATTAAATGATTCTTTTTTCATTATATGTTTTGTTACGTAAGTCATTATTATTATAGATATGATGCATTTGATTCACATATATAATTATATAATGTTCTCAAATATTATTATTAATAATAAAATTAAAATTATTCTTGAATGGTTATGATGGTGAATGAATCTCGTTGCGTTCGTGAAGACGATAATCTGTACGTACGCAAGAACGCTACTTCCATTTATTTATTTTTATTTTAAAAGGAAAGATTACCAAATGATACATATGTATATTATTATTCCAGTATAATATAACATATTAAAAACATTACATAGGTTCATTAACACCATCTTTTATATGATCTATGTATGGTATAAACAAGTCATATCACTTTGAGGGGCGGTAGTCCGCACTTCCTCAAATGAAGTTATCGTATATATAAAACAAGGAAAGAATAAAGGTATGATATAAAAGATAATAAAACAATATTATAGGTAAAATAAATATCAAAAATATCATATATAATTACAATTCCATCACAATTTCCACCAAAGGAAGTGGTAGTAGAAGATTGAACAATCATCGTTTCGTGAGGGAGTAGTTCGTCGTCCTCAAAAACTTTATGTTTTATACCCATTAGATGGAGGTGTGTGTAATTTAAGTTCAAATAATTCTCATAAAAAACAGTGTATATTTAGGATACTATTTCAGTTATAAAATAAATGAACAAAGAGAGTTTAGGGGGTTGGAGAAGTAAAATAATTGACATGTACTTAAGAGGAGATGTTACATTTAAATCGGGTAACTCCATTTGGTTTGAACCAAATGGAATCATTGAAGTGATTTAGGCCTATTTTAAGGTTTATAATATTAATATAGGTATGTTTTTATCCTAATTGGATAGGTTTTTAATGAGCCAAGGGGTTTGAGAGGTGTGAAAAATTGGTTAGAGTTGGGGGCTTTTTATAAGGGGGGAGAAGGGGCTCTTTAAGAATGTTTGAAAATATTATATTATTATTAAATTATTTTCGATTTCTAAATTTTAAAAACACATTAAAGAAAAAGATAATATGACTCATGTTCTAAATAAAATAATCGAATATAAATTGGATAGGTTTTCCATATTTTTTTAATTTTTATAATCTCATTTTTTTAAATCATTCTTTAATGAGGCAAACACTGCATCATTATTGTGTGACAAATAATTTTATTTATTTGAGGTTTAAAAATTAAAAACAAATTACCATGAATTAGAAATCATTTTATCTTTAAAATTAATATTTATTTTTTAAATTATAACTTATATTACCTCTTGTTAAAATTATTTTACTAAACGATATATGTTTTTGTCATTTTTATCTTTACTTTAAATTAATTAATATAAAGTGTCATTATTACTCTCAAGTGGTTCCATTGGTTCCGAAATCTACCCTGAAGAATGGAAATAGTGGTAAATTTATCAACTAATAGGAATAAGACACATGTTAGGGTAATTTAATATTATTAATATAATATTTTTTACCCTTATTTTCTATATTTACCCTTTATCCATGATAAATAAAATATATACTGAAGTAAATATTCATAATGTCTAAAAATAAAAGATACCTATTTACACAATTTGTAATTCCTGATTCCATGTACGGAGTCCATTTTTTTTAATTCAATATATAGAAGTGGCAGAAATTAATTTAAAGTCAATTCTCATTGTCAAAACAAAAAAGCGTGTTTTTGAATAATAATTAACTATCAAATAATTGGCAATTGTTTATGACCAGTTTATATGTGAAATTACATAAAATGAGCTAAATTATATTAATCGATAAGAATATAATCTAATTAATCTTTAATCCCACTAAAATTTATAATTTAACATTATAATTTATTTCAACTAAAACAATTGTTTTTTATTAAAATTTAGTATTTTTCACTACTCATCAAAAATTGAATGATTTTAGAAAAGTACCAAAAATTAATCCAAAGTAAATTTTTATCTTCTTATTCTAAATAATAATTTAATTTCATTAAATTTAACATATAAAAGTTTCAAATATTGGTTTTAAAAAAGGATCTCCATTTAAAGGTGTTAAAATTGCATTTTTTTAAAATACTTATTTTATATGAAAAAAATGTATTTGTTCTTATATAATGTCTAGGAAACACATAATATAGATTATAAAATTATATCTATTATATAAAATTAAAAATTAAGTTAATACTATTCATAACTGCTTTTTAACGGCTAGTTTGGTAAGTTGTTGTGTGCTCGAACTCGATGTTGTGTGTAACACAAGTTAATGAATTTCTTTGAAGTGATGACATACTAGGAAATCATAGGGTGTTACATTATTTTTTTTAAAACAAATCATATTCATTTTCAATAACTTAAAAAAATTATTTCATAAATTATCATAATGATAATACTAAAATGAATCCCAATTACCAAACTAAATATTAATAAATCATAAAAAATTATAGAATTTTAGGGAATACGATGTTATGAATCATATAAAAATACACACACAGACCCATTGGTCTCCCAAGAATTGAACAATATCTCTCCAAGGACAGAAAAATATATGATAATGTAACATCCCAGGAAAAAAATAATTTTACATTTTCATATTTTTTAATAATTTTTATTTAAATATTAATTTTAAAGGTGATGTTATTTTCAAGGGTGTACTTGACACGCAAAAATGGGTTTCTCCAAAGTCATATGTTGCACACAATATTGATTCATACTGAAAAATAATAATATAGTATTATTTTAAATTATAGTTAACTCCATGATATTTTATTAGCTAGAATGAATAGAACTAACTACAATATGATTATACATGGTTGTTAAATGTTTTGATATTTTTCCAATAAAAGTTGGATACTTAAAATGTGAATGAATCCAATTTTAAGCACAAATACTCCAATATTCATTAAAAGGTCAATTTACTGTCTTTTAATGGAGAACCATCTTTAAAGATAGTTTTGTTCACTTTTATATGTTCAATTTGAAAAAATAAAATTCTTATTTAGAATCAGTACATCAAAATTTATTTTGTGTTAATTTTTTTTATTTTTCTGACAAAGTTAATTCTTTTAATCAATAATGAAAAATATTGTATTTTAATTCAAAACCGCCTTTTAATATAATATATTTTTAATGTTAGATTATTTTTTTGGTCTTAAAGTGTAATTAGAATATATTTTTACCATTTAACAAAATTTTGGTCATTTGAAATAATTTCACTTGGAAATTGGACATAAACAAGTTTAAATATTTTGATAGTTATTATTTCATAAAAACACGCTTTTTTTTTGATAGCGGGAATTAATTTTAAATTAATTTATGCCACCACTTTGTTTTGAATTTTAAAATATGGATTCCATATTTGGAATCAGGAGGTTCTAATTTTGTAAATAGCTAACTTTTTTTAAACAATATGAATATTTATATCAGTACATATTTTATTTACCATGGTTAAATGGTAAATCTAGTATATAAGGGTAAAAAATATTATTATAATAGTAAATAATTACCTTAACACTTGACCTAACCATATTTTATGAGTCATTTCCGACCATGGGAATCCTTTGGTATATTTTGGGACCACATGGAGCCACATAAGAGTGATAATGAATCTTTATATTAATTAATTTAAAGTAATGACAAAAATGACTTAAACATATATCTTATAGTAAATAAAATTTTACATGGGGTCTTAGAATCTATCATTTAAACTACACATATTCTTTATAACGATAAAAAGATATCCTATATTTGGGTATTTTTTAATATTTTTTATACATAAAAAAAATAAATTATTTTGACACAATAATGATGCAGTGTTTACCACATTAATAAATGATTTAAATAAATAAGATATAAAAATTAGAATAATATCCAAAACCTATCCAAATATTATTCGATGATTTTATTTAGACCACGAGTCCTCTAATATTCTACTTTAATGAGTTTTGGTTCTTTAGAAATTAAAAATCATTATATAATAAGATAATATTTTCACACTTTCCTAAAGTGCCCCTTCTCCCCTCACAAAAAATCCCCCATTTCTAACCCATTCCTCTCACTTATCAAGCCCTTGTCCTGTCCAACCTATACTATATTAAAAAAGATACATCCCTCTCTTACACATATAATACCTAAAATAGGTAGAAGAAATTTCAAGAAACCATTTTGGTTCAAAGCAAAGGGAGTTACCCGATTTAAAGGTAATGTCTTCTCTAAAGTTCTTTTATTTTATTTTACTTCTCGAACACCATAACACTATTTATTTCATTATTTTATAACAACACCAGTATCCAAAATATACTAGGATTTTGTTATGAGGAGTATTCAAAGTACACTTACACACACCTTTATCTAATGGTTAACGAACATATTGTTTATGTTAATAGAAAACTAACACCTCATGAAACGATGATTGTTCAATTATCTTCTCACACCTCTTATGGAAACCATTATGATGGATATATATTTAAATATTATTTTTATTATTTTTATGTTTTATTTATTGATTTTTATTTTTTAATTTATAGCATACATTTATGATTTCCATTACAAGTAATCCTGATAATTTCATTTGAGGAAGTGCGGACTACCGCCCCCTCAAAGTGGTATGACTCGTTCATACCATTTGTGGGACGTTTAAATGATGGAGTTATTGAAATTAAATATTATATTATACAGGAATTATAATATAACTTTGTATCATTATGTCTTCATTCAATTAAAATACAAAATAAAAATGAAAGTTGTGTTCATCCATACGTACGGCTTACCATCTCCATGAACAGTGCATTTCACTTCTTACCACTAAATGTTATGTAATATTATAAATACATATATATACTAGATATATATAATATATATGATATATAAATCATTATTATCATTTTGGAGATAATGGAATCTTGTCCACATGGACAACTTGTAATTATAAGGTGTTCATTTTTTACTCAAGTACAAAATATCGACAAAACAACCATTATTAACATAAATGATTACATAATGTTTATAACATGTTAATAAGTGATATAAAAGGAATAATAAATGTCAAAAACATTATTAATCATGTATAAATTTACATAAGTTTATTATTTAGTAAGAACAAGAATCAAACAAGTCAATTCAGACATGAGGTAAGGGATTTCTTATCTCACTTTTAATTCCGTGAGATTTCCATTGTTACCCACTAAATTATTACATGTTGTGTATTTTGTAGTTCCATTGGATATATATTATCATTATTCTCTTTATATTCATGTTATTATATGAATCATTTTTTAGTTATTAACTTTTGGTCATACGACTCGATTGATTTCAACGTGATAAGGGATTTTCATCTCACTTTTTATTCCCGTGGGATTTATGAAATATTTGCCACTATTTCATTTTTTCTAGTGTATTTACTATACATTATTGCTTTCATTGTGTAATATACAGAAATTTATGGCTATTTACATCCTCATTTTATGATCTTTTTTTGATGTGTTTTATGTTTCATAATTTACCTAATCGGTAAGGGAACCTTTTGACCTAATTTCCATTGCTTGGGTTAATATTCAAATTCCTAATTATGTCATGCTATGTTTATGTGTGGAATCACTATTTATTTATTTATTTTGTAATTTAGACTCCCCTTTTATGCGGATATACTTTTTATACACATAATCAGTCCATTTATAAATTCTCAAGTCATCAATATAAACTTGATACGAGTAATTGTAACTCAATTTTCATTCATTGAGTTAAACATCCAAGCCATTGGTGTCGTTTTTAAAAAATATGTTTGAATGTTCTCCAATATATTTACACTGAATATCCATTTATATTGAGTGTATTTATATATTTCACACATTATTATGTAATTAATTTATCCTTAATATTAGGATATGGTTTTTATAAGGGATTTCATCTCAATTTACCTTCCATTGAGATTTCATTGTTGTTATGCAACAATTCACTCTTATATGGTGCATATACTGTCTATTGGAATATAATATAATGAATCCATTTTTTCTCATGATATTATAATGTTCTGATTAAATTTTATTCCCCAAAGATTTGTGTTCAAGCGTCTCTCATTCTGTTAAAAACTCTTTAACTAAAATATCATTTTAAATGTTCTAAGGATTTATTATTATAAATAGTTCTCATTAATTTCCATGTTTTCAAAAACAAATTAGTATTTATTTCTATGGACATTAATGTTTTGAAATGATAGTTAAATTAAATGCTTCCAAGTGGTATGAGACACTTTGATTTCAAAAAATATCTCTATTAAATGTTATTGAAAATAGTCTGATAAATCATTGTTTATTTCAATATCTTGATATGAAATATAGTGATTTTAATGTGGAAATGTTATTTTTTTTATTCTTGTGTTATTTGTTATGATTATGTTAGGGTTATTTGGAATTTTTTATGTATATGGGTGGTTCCCTGATAAACCTAGGGCAAGTGAGCCCGAGATAGCTCTCCAATGCATTGGGTAACATGATAAAGGTAAATGTTAATGTTTCTCATAAGAGATTTAGGTAATATAATGTGATGGGTATTCCAAATGTGACTCCCTATATATTTGTGATGGCTATAATGTACGTATGTTATAAATTCCATAAGTTGACTTTAGGATTTTTGTTTTCTAAGTGTTATTCAAAAATCTTATGATTTCATAAGGTATGTTATGATTTAAAAGTATGGTTTCATTAATTTTTATTTATTGATGAGATAATGTTTTCCATAATTTTTTTATAACCCTTACTGATCTTTTTATGATCATCCCATGTTTTTTAAATGATTTCCACTGAACATATAGATGAATATTTTCAAGTTTGGGAGCGGGGACAAGGCATGATGTCTAAAACCTTGAACTAGACATATTTTCTTTTTAAGAGTTTTAATTTAATAAAAAATGGATACTGAGTAGTAGTGACTACATTTAATAATCATGTTGTTATGTAATAGTTATGACCTAATTTTCTAAAACACAAAACATGAAAATATCACTATTGTGAATTCTTGACATAATTCCAAATTATGTGATGCTTATGGTCAGGTCCTTATAGTTGGTATCCGAGGTCAATTTAGATAACTTTTGAGGTTAGTGTGTTCTTTACGCATAAGTGACACTACAATAATGGTTATGATTTTAGAAAGAGTCATAGTTATTTTTGATAATGTTAATGAGTTTGAGATAACATGAATAATTATATATTGGTATTTACCCTCCTCATAAGATATTATATGATTATTTTTTTGATATACTCACACTTACCTTTTTGGATTTAGTAAATGGATGGATCTAGTAGGCACCAAAGTAATATTGGATGTGAAGAAAACAATGTTTGTTTTCTGAATGAGCAACAAAATGAAATGGGAGCTCCAATGAGAACTCTTGTGGTTATTCTCAACCAACTATATGGATTCATGATTAACCACCTATACCTTGGTAATTTTTATAATTAATTGTATATGTGAGAAAAAAATCCCTACAGAAGATCAGGTAATAATCATAAGGGTATGTATATTCAAAAACTTATTTGTCAAGGATGTGAAAAGAAACACTTAGGAAAATTCTTCAATATAATGGGAAGTTGTTTCAAATGAGGTAATGAAGGTCATAAGGAAAGAACCTTCCATAGAAAAAGGATGTGTCTAGCTGACTTAGGGAAAAGAAAATATGTTCTTTCTGAGGGGTTAATAGAAGGTTTTAAATGTGGTGTGCATGGTCACTATTCAAATACATGTTCTGTGAAGAAGTCTTGGGAAAGGGATCAATAGGATCATAAAAATATACATTTACCAATTCTTAAGGTCATTCCAATTGAGGAAGAGGAAACTGACATTGGCTAATGAAAGGTATGAATTATCTCTCAAAAAATGTTTTGACATTATTAAATCTTATGATTTGATTAATGATTTTTTTGTAGGAAAGAAGTATTTTAGAATAGGATGGAAAGGAATGGTTAATGGATCATGAAGAACGGTGAATGAGTAAGAAGTCTACATATAAGGGATTCCAGTGTTATGGTAGATTTTGGGATGGTGAAATGCATAAATATATTAAGGCTCTTTTGATGATGGGATTACATTTGAAGACTTTTTATAGTATGTATAACCTTAAACATAGATATATGAAATTTTTATTCAAGGTATAATTAGATTTTATTTTGTGGATATAGTTATAAAGAACCATTTGGATACATGAATTTGAGGCAATTACAGGTTAATACATTTTGGGATGCAAAATGAAATTTATAAGATTACCATTGTGGTTAAAAAATGTAATGGTTATTTTTTTTGAATTTATCATTTTTTTAATGTTATGAAGTTATATAGTTTTTGAAAAAGGACAACACGTAGACCGTCTGAAAACCTGTAGCATCAGACAAAGATGCAGGAATCGAACCCACAACCAATGTGTGATTGGGATTTATCGCCAACCACTGTACTACATGAAGTCCCTGGTTAATATGACTATTTATTTTTAGTTATATGATTTTTCTAATGAAGAAAAATTTAGTATGGTTTATCTATTAAAATTATTAACCTATCATAAAGAACATGTGATTAGGTTAATTGCACTTCAGTATGAGACATTAAGAGTAGTCAATGTTTTTTTGTGACAAATGTTAAGATTTATCATGGAAGACTATGAGATTAAATCCTTATGAGTTCTTGGTTTCAATCTTAGTTTTGATTATTTTGAATAATTTTATGAAAAATTTTATATTAAATGGTATTTCTTGAAATTTAGGAACTTTATGTGGAATCCTGGAGATTAAGAGTAGTTTTTCTTTTTATATAAGATTATCCTTTTTGGGATTTTCTGATCTTGTACTAACCATTTTGGTTTTGGTTAAGGTCTGATGTCATGGTAAAATTATTGTTCATATTTTTTGGATTACGTTATTCTCTTGAAGTTGATTTTAGTGCTTTTCATGTGTCCAAGTCAACCTGAATACTCATAATTTTGAGAAAAAAAGAGTTTGTGGTAAAATTTTAGTAAAGGATGAATGACTTCATGAAAAGTATGTATGTGTCCTTATGTTCTTAGTCAGGATCCTAAATAAATTACTCAACATTATAAAAAGAAAATAAAAACAAAAATAATTATGTATACTTTTCCTTTTGGAAAACAATAAAGGTTTACCCCATCACAAATTTTTGATTTTCTTGTTGTTAACTTTCTCCTAATCTTGTTTTCTATCACTCTACATCATAACTTGACACTTAGTTTTTCTTCCATATCCATGTTTTCATGGAATCCTAGTATGGGACTTCTCAAGTGATCGTTTTACATATCTTTCTTTCTTTTAAAATGATATTTTTATTTAGCTTTTTTCTTATATGGGACTTTCAATGAAGCTTGTCATCCTAATTTTAAAATTGCAAGGACAAAATTTCCAAAAGGGGTGAAGGATGTAATATCCCACGAAAATAAAGAAAATGAAAATTTTAGATTTATTAATAATTATGAATTAAATATTAATTTTAAAGGGGATGTTATATTCAAGTGCATACTTGAAAGGCAATAATGGGTTTCAGTGAAGTCTTATATTGCACACAATGTTGAGTGATACTGAAAAATAACAATACATTTATATTATAAATGATAGTCAATTCCTAGTATTTAAATTAGTGGAAATGAATAGAACTATCTACAATATGGTTATATATGTTTGTTAAATGTTTTTACATTTATCCAAGAAACGTTAGAGGCCTATAATGTGAATGAATCAAATTTTAAGCACAAATAATCTAATATTCTTTAATAGGTAGATTTAACGTCTTTAAATAAAGTAACCTATTTAAATATATTTTTGGACACTTTAATATATTCTATTTGCAAAAAAATCTTTAGAATCAGGATATGAAAATTTAGTTTGGGTAAATTTTTTGTATTTTTCTGATAAAGCTCATTTTATAATGAATAGTGAAAATACTGTATTTTAATTCAAAACTACCTTTTAATATAATTTAGTTATATTGTTAGATTATATTTTTAATTGTTTTTAAAGTTTAATTATAATATATTTTTAACATTTAATGTAATTTTGGTCATTTGAATTAATTTCACTTTGAAATTGGACATAAACAAGTGTAAATATTTTGATAGTTATTATTTTTTTAAAACAAACTTTTTGTTTTGACAGTGGGAATTAATTTTGAATTAATTTCTACCACTTCTGTGTTTTGAATTAGGATAAATGGATTCTATATCTGGAATCAGGTGGTCCAAATTTTGTAAATAGGTTACTTTTTATAGACAATATGATTATTTACTTCGGTAAAAATTTCATTTACCATGGTTAAAGGGTAAATATGGTAAATATGGGTAAACAAATATTATTATAATAATAAAAAATTACTTCAAAACGTTTCCTAACATTATTTTTTGTGTCATGGCCGACAATGGGGATCCTTGGGTCGATTTTTGGACCCCATGGAGCCACTTAAGAGTGATAATGAAACTTTATATTAATTAATTTAAAATAAAGACTAAAATGACTAAAACATATATATTTTAGTAAATCAACTTTTACATTAGGTCACATAATTTCTAAATTAGACTATAAATATTCTTTGTAATCTAAAAATATTTTCTACATAATTTTATTTTTTTAGGATTTTTAGACATCAAAAAATGTAAATTATTTATGACATAATCATGATGCAGTGTTAAATCATTAATAAATGATTTAAATAAATGAAATTATATATAATAAAATAATATCCAAAACATGTCCAATTAATATTGGATTATTTTATTTCTACAATGAGTCATCTTATATTTTACTTTAATGAGTTTTGAATCTTTTTGAAACCGAAAATAAATATATAATAAAATAATATTTTCACACTTTCCTAAAGAGCCCATTCTCCCCCTTATAAGGAGCCCAAATTTCTAACCCATTACTCCCACTTCTCAAACACCTTTTATTTTCCAACCTTTGACCAATCACACTCACTACATCCCTCTATTACATCTATAAGCCTTAAATTATCTAGAAGGCATTTCAAGAAACCCATTTGGTTCAAACCAAAGGGAGTTACCCTATTTAAAGGTAACATCTTTTCTTAAGTTCTGTGGTTTTATTTTACTTCTCAAATCCCCTAAACATTTTTTATTAAATTATTTTATAAAAAACCCAATATCCAAAATATTCTAGGACGTTTTTATGAGATGTATTCAAACTGCACATACACACACCTCCATCTAATTGGAAAATAACATACTGATTCTCTTGATGGAAATGTAATGCCTCATGAAACGATGATTGTTCAATTATCTCCTACCACATTTTCTGGTGGCCATTTTGATGGAATTTTATTTAAATATAATATATATTATGTTTATTGTTTCTTTACACATATTTATTTTTTAATTTATAGCATACCTTTACAGTTTCCATTATGAGTAAACATGATAATTTCATTTGAGGAAGTGTAGACTACTACCCCCTCAAAGTGATATTACTCGTTCATACCATATGTGGGAAGTATAAAAGATGGAGTTATTGAAATTATATATGATATTATACTTTATATAAAATATAACTATGTATCATTGATTTGTAATTCAATTAAAATACGAAATATAAATGAAAGTAGTGTTCATGCATATGTACGGCTTACCGTCTCCATGAACAGTGAATTTCACTGCATACCTTTAAATTTTATGTAATATTATAAATACATATATATACTTAACATATATAATAAATATGATATATAAATCATTATTATAATTTTGTAGATAATGGACTCTTGACCACATAGATTTCTTGTAATTATTAGGTTATCATTTTTTACTGAAGTACCAAATATCGATAAAACGAAAATTATTAACTTAAATGATTACATAATGTTTAGAACATGGTAATAAATGATATAAATGGAATAATAAACTTGTAAAAGTTTCTTAATCAAGTATAAATTGACATATGTTTATTATTCATGAATCAAAAGGAACAAACAAGTCATGTCAGACATAAGGTAAGGGATTTCATATCTCACTTTTAATTCTGTGATATTTCATTTGTTTTCCACTAATTTATGGCATGTGGTGTATTTTATACTTCCAATTTATATATATTATAATTATTATATTAATATTCATTTTATTCTGTGAATAATTTTGGGGTTATTATCTTTTGTTCATACGACTTGATTGATTACAACGTGGTAAGGTATTTTCATCTCACTTTTTATTCTAGGGAGATTCATGTTATATTTTCCACTATATAATTTTTTGTGGTGTATTTAATACACATGAATATATTAATTGTGTAATATACATCAATTTATTGTTATATAAATCTTCATTTTATGATGCTTATTTCATGGGTTGTATGTTTCGTAAGTTACCAAATCGTTAAGGGAACCTTTTAACCCAATTTATATTCCTTGGGTTAATCTTCTAATTCTTAATTATGTCATTCAATGATAATGTGTGGAATCACTATTTATTTATTTATGTTGTAATGTACACTCCTTTTTTGTGTGGATATACTTTTGATACACATAATCTCTCCATTGATTAATTCTCAAGTCATCGGTATGAACTTGATAAGAGTAATTTTAACTCAATTTTCATTCATTTAGTTAAACATCCAAATCATTGGTGTTGTTTTTATAAAAATAAGTTTTAATGTTCACTGATTTATTTACACTAAATATCCTATCATATTAAGTGTATTTATATTTTTTACACATTATTATGTGATTAATTTATCCTTATTCTATTGATACAGTTTTTATAAGGGATTCAGTCTCAATTTACATTCCATTGAGACATCATTGTTGTTATAAACCAATTCACTCTTATATGGTGTATATACAATCCGTTGGCATATAATATCTTATATAGATTTATTCTAATGATGTTATGAAATTAGGATTAAATTTTATTCCTCAATTATTTGTATTCAAGCGTCTATCATTTTGTGAAATACTCTTTAACTAAAATATAATTTAAAATGTTTTAATGATTTATTCTTAATAATTTTTCCCATTAATGTCCATGACTTCATAATAGTTTTGAGGATTTATTTATATGGAAAATAATATTTTCAAATGATAATTTATTTAAAATCATCAATGCTATATGGAACACTTTGATTCCAAAAAAAAACTTTATTAAATATTTTTGAAAATAGTTAGATAAAGCATTGTTTATTTCAATATCATGATATGATATATAGTGATTTTAATGAGGAAATGTTATATTTCCTTTATGCTTGTTTTATGTTTTATGATTATGTTATGGTTATTGGTAATTTTATACTTATACAGGTGGATCTGTGATAATCCTACAGTGGGTGAGCCCGAGATTTCTCTCTAATGCATTGGGTAATGTGATAAATGTAAATGTTAATGTTTCTCCTATGCGATTTTGGGAATATAATGTGATGGGTATTCCAAATGTGACTCCCTATGTAGCTATGATAGATACACTGTATGTATGTTATGAATCCTATAAGTTTCATTTATGATTTATTATTTCTATGTGTTATTGATAAATTTTATGATTTCATAAGGTATGTTACGATTGAATGGTATGGTTTCATTGATTTCTATTTATTGATGTGATAATGTTTTCATTACTTATTTTATAACCCTTACTGATATTTCTATTCTCATCCCATGTTTTTAAAATGATTTCCATTGGACATAAAGTTTATTAGGGTCAAGGATGAGATTGAGTAAAGGTCATGCTATTTAAAACATGGAACTAGACATGTTAATTTTTTATATTTTATATTTTATGAAAAAGGGATACTGAGTAGTACTGTCTACATGTAATATTCAAGTAGTTAGGTAATAGGTATGGCCTAATTCTCTAAAACTCTAAACCCAAAAATATCCCCAATGTGAATTCTTGACATAATTAAATATTAAGTAATGTTTAAGGACGAGTCCTTATAGATAACCCGTAAAATTTATTTTCCTAAAGGCCCTATGTATTGACACATAATATATGCCTTTATGACCCCATCATCCTAACTAAAAGGCCCTCTACTTTCACTATAATAACTAACTGAATCACCTTGTGCATGGGTCTATAACACTAATTTTTTCATTGTTTCTTGCATCACTACAAGTGTTATCGACCATATATGTATCTATAGTAAATGGGAGGGGAAAATATTTCATTGTAATAAATTCATGTTATCTTATTAATTTTAAAATAAATCGATTCTTCCATAAAAACATCTCATGAAAACCATCATTATTTTGAAACACATTCACAGTATGATCAATAATCTGAACATTTTTTCTTTATAAGAATGATTATCCTCTTAAAAATATTTACTAATAATATCAATATATGATATTCATTAAGAAAATATTTACTTAGTAAATAAATATATGAAACATTATGTACTTGAGAAATTATTTTAGGTAAGGATTCTTGACCGACCACCAAAACCACTTTTTCTGTAATTTAATAAAGACCGATAAATATAAGGAATAATTAACCATTACTATACAAATAAATATCACATTTAGTTTTAAATATGTTAATTAAAAAAATTAACTCCTTCCTAAAATGAACGATCGATAAATTAATTATTTTTATATCCCAATTTCTTAATTCAAATTCCATTAAAATTTTATTAGAGTTATTATACCTTTTTAACCATATCATTCACATATTTACAACCCAAGAACATAATTTTCTCAAATTCAGCCTAGAGATATATTGTTTTACACAATTATCATCACATTTTAAAGAATTTTCCATATATATACATGAATGAAAACTTATACTATATGAAAATTCAACTAATGAAATGTATTTATTGTATGCTTAATGAATATACAATGAACAATATTGATGAATATCTTGAATATTTTTATTTTTCAAATATTATTTTAGATCATATGGTTGTTGAAAATATGTACTAAAACTTAATTTAGTACTATTTGATGTCTACATTTCATTAAAAAAATTAAATATAAAACTTGGATCATATTTAAATTCAATAGAAGGACAAAGTTGTTGTAACATAACAATATCCTTAAAATTGGCATGAGAAAAATGACATATAGTCATATTATCTCAAATTGGAAGAAAATGAGCATATAGTCAAAGATTCATTTACATCCTACGTTTCATAGTGACCGTGAGATGTATTTCCTATTCATATTATGAAATCTATGGTTATATGATCCTATTTTAATTTTGAAATTGATAATTGATGTAGTATTTGTTTTTCATGTTTTTTTACTTCTTTAATCATTTGAGAAATCAAAACATTTAATGGTAATATATGAACTATTTTTCGATAATAATTCCTACTAAATATATTCCCAAATACCACCCTTAGTCATTTTTATTCATAGAATAATGGAATATGTAGAGTTACAAGGCTCACCCAATAAGTATTTTTTAAATAAGTTTTATATGGCATGTATACCCTCATTCAAAATTATATAACTCATTTTCAACAATATTATCTCATTTAACTCTACTTACATTATCAAATTTATTTTATTTCACATTCCATGATCATTATTTGGATAATAATTAATTTCTTTAAACAATGATGATTGTACTATTATGGGATCCAATGTATAAAAATATTGTACATGAAAAATCATTAATTATGTTTTCATTAAATCATTAACTAATGGATCATATTCCAAATATAAAATTGTTATTGATGTATTACCCTTTTTAGCAAATCATCTCCTGTAACTTTTTTCATTAATTAGATGTTAATGAAATATGAAACCTTAATCTCTTATTAATTCCAACCGCCACCACCTCCTTATGTTCAACTATTTTTGAATTAATATATAATCTAAAATACTTTTATTTTAGTTTATATACACAAATATATATATATATATAAACTATCACCATATAAATTATTCTTCTAAAATATTAAAGGTAAAAATATATATGTATGCTCATGTTCATCTGTTGAACAATTTGGATCATGAGGTTTCTATAGTCATGATCTATTTTTTAATTACCCAATTATGTTACATAAAAAAACAATGACCTTTTAACCAAGAATTAAATTTAATAATAGAATTGTTAATTTATAAATGATGTGTAAAATTAAAGATATATAACTAAAATAACATTTATATCCTGAAAACAATTTTCATAGCCACTTGTCTTAATGAACTAAACATGTGTTAATGGTAAATTTGTTAATATTCTTGAAAACTGAAACATGTTTCAATAAATCTTCATAAATAAAAAACATATCATTGAAAACCATGAATATTGTTGATATAAGTTATCCTTGACCATTATAACACAACAATAGTTTTAATACGATCATTTTCTATACCAACATTAGTTATAGTATTACCAAAGAATGAAATCACCTCAACTAAAATCTAATTTACTAAATTTTATGTATAACTTGTTTTTTATAAATTCGAGTGAAAAATGGTAAACATTTTCTCATGATGCTAAAAACATTTCCAAAATATAAATGAATTTAATAATTTAATGACATTAAATTCTTATCCAAATAATATCACAATAAAAAATATATTAAAATATGTAAATACAGTATGTGAATTCATTAACATGGAGGGAATTACTACTATCACATAAAAGCCATACCCACATTGAATCATAGTCATATGAATATTTATTTCATTTATATTAAATTGATTATATAAAATCATGTGGTCGATCATTGGAATGTATTGATCCCTCTATATCCTTTCAGTCAAGTAATCAATATGAGAATAATGAAACTTATTTATTATATTAATATTATTAGATTATCTAAAATCGATAAAAATCACCAAAAAATTATATTTCTATATGAAAAATAAAATACTGGAAAGATGGTGTGAAATTTTTAAAGAATGAATCCATTATACATAAATTAGTGATCCTTTTTAAAAAATCGAATGTCTCTACTTGATTTTTTTTTGATCTGGGATTTTTAAAATTTGGTTAATATTATATTATAATTAAATAGTATATTTTACATCAAAATTAGGAATAACACTGAAAAATTATTACAAAATGCATTAAGAATATTCATTTAATATTGAAACATCGTTAATTTAGCAAATTTCATTATTTTTAATGATATGATCAATAAAATTAAACTTCTAAAATTTATTAATTTATAACTTCATTATATATTTTCCTCAATAGGAAACCACTCGTAAATATAAATTAAATAATATTCAAAATAAAATAATATTCATTTTTCTTTAATTATTTCCATCAAATAACCAAGAATCCAATCCATACTGTATATATCATAAAGGTCCACTGTATGTTGGAAATAATGTTTTCCTAAATAAATAAATCAGCAAATAATTATATGTATATTCATATAAATATTGGGTTCTTAAAAACCTATACATAGTGATTTTACACAATGTTCAGTACAAATTTCAAAAGATAATTTTTTTTATTACAATGAAATTTCCCCGAAATAAATAAATTCATAGATCTAATATTAAACAATACAACGGCTTAATTTGTGTAAATGAATGAGTTTATATAATTTATTTAATAGAACAAAATCAACAATATCAATAGAAAATTTATTTTTAAGCCTTTCTTCTTATGGTATTGAATATTTCCACATTTCATTATTATATTTAGAAACATTTTCTCAAATATCACATCTCAATAGATTTAAAATGTTTCAATTCATTATGACTATTATTTGTTAAGTTATATCTCATTTTTTTTGGAATCACATTCTATATGTTCAATTCTCACATCGATGACACTTTATAGATTTTCTAAAACACTACCCTAAAAGGATTTTACCATATGCAAGACATGGGGAAATTTATTTATCTTACCTCTATATTTTATTTTTTTCTTATTCCCTATTACTTTCAACATTTATCAATTTTATTCCATGATTTCCTGAGATATAATATTTTACAAACTCATTATTGATAATTTTAACACATCAAATAGGATCATAATTATATAAAATCTCCGGGATAACTAAATCCCTTCATAAAAAATGAAAACATGAAAAAAATATGTCAAATTTTTCTTCATTTATAATATAATTATGTGCATGGTTCCTGTATAACCCCAATATTTTACAATATATATATTTTTAAAATTTATATTTTGTTCGATAACATTATTTATCTGAACCACAGAAAAATAATTATAAATTTATTATTATTAAGAAACATAAGAATAATGAAACCAATAGTTAATAAAAAATTTGTAATCAATTATAAAATTTATACCAAATATGATTATAGAATCATTACACTATAAAAATGTATGCTTTCATTAAATTCAATGTTTATATATATATATATATTGAATATTAATATAATGGTCAATATATAAATATAAGAATTATAATTTTATAAAATGAACATCATTTTTGAATTCCACCTTATAAAATTAACTTTAGGTTAAGTTTTTTTATTTATCTAAAATAATAAATATTTAGGGGATCATGAAAAATTTCCAAAACATCTAATATCAACTATTTTATGAAATAATCAAGACAAAAGAAATATTGAAAAGTGTTTTAGAAATTATACATATATAAACAATAATGAACCATTTAAAATAAAGTGTTGAATTTATAAAACCAATGTGTAACATTTTAGAATAATAAGTAATCATTTACTCTAAAAACCATCTCATTTTAGTTGTATTTAAAATTATTTTTCATCGACTATTGAAATTAAATCAATAAAAATAGATTTCATATTTTAGATCATCATTATAATATTATATATTAATATAAATTTTATATTTGGTAAAAATAGTGTGATTAATAATATCAAAGTTAATGGAAATGATCTTGGTTAACCTATCACATTAAATGAATTATTATTATTATTATTAAGTATGAGATCAATTTGTAAACAACTAGGGATTTATAAATCAAAATTTATATTCAGATTAGAGGGGGTGTGTGAGGGGGGGGGGGTTATATTGAAGCATTTAGAGATTCTATTCTTTTATCATTGATTTGTAATATTATGTCGATTGATAGAATATTAATTTCACTATCATGTCATACAATGTCCCTAGGATTCCCCCAAAAAAAACTATTTGTGATAATATCTTATGATCACTAAACATAAAAATAGGTATAAATTCATTGCCATCCAATGAGTATACATATAGCGGAAAGTTATATAGAATCGGAAAAATAGAATAATAAAGAAACAAACTGTGACGATAAAGGATTTATAAAAACATAGAGATGGTCAAGTAATTATCTGAGATCATGTCAAAGGGATGTGGAAAAAATGTACTATTAAGAAGAGGGAAAGAGAGAGAACCTATTCTCACCATTAATACTATGTTTGAAATATAATACTAACCTTAAATATAATCATCTTCAATTATTTTATTCCTATTTTTTAATTATAATGTATTCAAATAAATTAATCTCATTTATATTATGATCTCAAAATAAATTTTAATCCTATATATAAAAATATTATCAAATGTTAAATGAGTAATTAATACTAAATATTTATACCATGAAGTTCTAGGATCTGGTAAAAGCTGGTCCCCAACATTTATTAAATAAAATGAAATTTCGAACAACCATTAAATTAGATTTTACAAAATTGGAAGTGATTAACTTCCCCACATATATTCCTCCACGATCGATTGTAAAGACCAAAACATTATGTACAATTTGGTTATTTATATGTAATTATTACAAAAATGTAAAAATTCATGGCACATGAATATGAGGCCTGAAGATCCCAAAATAGAATTTTGAACAACATTTAAGTTACGTTCCGTAAACATGGTGGTGGGATTTCATAACTTTTGATGTGGTGCCCCGATTGAACATCAGAGATCTTCATTGAATTTGTATCGCTAGGATATGTTTTTGATAAGATTATGTTTGACTGGAATTTTTTAGACAGAAGTGTAAATTTTTTGACATTTTAAAAGAAAATAATATTTTTTTTTCTGTTGTTATTATATTTTTTAAACCATTTAGCGGTGACGCCACGGTGCCTGTGAGATGCTTTAATGAAACCATTTAAATGTTTGTCTTAATGAGGGACATTAATGAGAATAATTATTGATGCAATGCTAAAGTGCAAATAAAACAATGTGATGTGATTCTTTGTTAATTTAATTTGGTGGAAAGAGAATTCAAAATCCAGAAGAGGAAGGTATGACGAAAATCTGACAAAATCACCCTCCAACAAAGAATGGTGATTGATCAATGATCGTTGGAGGATTCGAACCGGACATCGATAGGAGGTGATGAATTCCAGTGAACATAGATCATCTATGAATTTGAATCTTCTTCATCATCCACAACACCGATTCCAGGTAGGGGGTTTTATTGTTTTATGTGTTTAAAAGACTCCTTGTTCCTGTTCTGGAATTATTTGAAGAACACGGATCAACCGACCAAATGGTTGATCCCTATTCTTTCTTTACTATGGGTGGTTGTTTCAGGATTCGTTTTGGGGATTTTCTTCTTTCAAATGATTATGAATGTGTTCCCCTTGTTAACCCACTAACAATGAGGGTGCAGGCCGATCCGAATAAGGACCTGACCCCCCCCCCCCTTCGTTCTTTGTTTATATGTGTTTTGTGTGTGAAATAGGGAAATGAGGAGGAAAGGAAACTACAAGGGCTTCCCAGAGAATGAGGAAACCTGAGAGTCCCATAGGCACAGATGGGATGAAAATTGGACCACCATAGCATCTATGGTGGCCCAAAAAAGCAGTCACCAGCTCGACACCACTAGCACGGCGGCGCCCATAGGTACTGTGACCAAAGTATCTTTGACCAGCCGGGCCACAACGAGTGGATATGCGGCATGCCAGCACCGCATTGGTGAGGAGTGGCCTTCCCGCGCCACTTGTTGGGACACCAACAGTCTGATTCAGTTGGCCGTTTTGAAAGAGAAGGCATTACCCTACTATGCTGTAAACTGGGAGAAACCAACCGAATGCACTGTGTCCGCAATGTTTTTCATGTAGGCTGGACCGTCGTGCCCAACAAGCCGGCCGGGACGGACCCCTACTGGACCCGACTGGTCTTGTTTCACTAAAACATGAGTATCTTGCAAACTGTGAATCTGAATGACATGTATTTTGTGGAGTTGGGACCCTTGAAATAGGGAAATACTAACAATATACATCACATGGGTATTGGATGATGATGGAATTTAGATTTGTTGCATTGGAATCGAATCTAATCGGGCCCTTTTTACTTTTTTTCTTATAACATATTGATCAAGTGTCTGATTAATGAACATTCTATCGTATTTTAACCATTACGACAATATATTCGATTGGGTTACTTCATCATTGGAAATCTTGTAATTTGAGGTATGATCGTTATTTATGAAGGGAAGAATCGCCAGAACTCAATTGCACCATGTTCTAGAATCATGTGGCTAGATGTATAGTGAACAGAGACCCTCTGTGGATCGCCAAGAGAGTGAACCTCCTTGGATCATCAGAAGTGGAACCCTCCATAGATTGACAGTGTAGAGAGATCCTTCTTGAACCTAAATGAGTGAAACCCTCTATGGATCAATAGTTATGTGACCCTATTTGGATCGGCAGTAATGCAACTCTCTGTGGATCAGTAGTAGAGAAACCCTTTGTAGATCAGAAGTATAACGACCCTTTATTGATCAGAAGGAGAACCTTTCATCAAAATAATATAATCTATCTCATGAATAATCATCATTATAATTGTTCTACGTGTTTTAAACCTAGTTTGAGATTTCTTTTACTTTGTTTGTTGTGATTGAGATCATGCTTTTTGGTTTTTACATTGGAAAATTTTGAAAGACAACCAGTGGTCTCAAGGATCCTAATGAGTATTGATATACTCAACCCTAGCTGGGATTCACCCACACCATTTTGTTTCATCTACAGATGAAACATTTCTTGACTAAGACTTGGGGAGCCATGGATAGATGGTGTCAGGAGGTGATCGATAGATGTGGTGGGTGGTAGTGACGACAAACAACAAGTTTTTCCTACCTTTCAGGTAGGATCCCTGGTGGATGGCCACTGGAGAACGTTTTTCCCTTTTTGGGGTAATTTCATTAAATTTGGTCTTATATACTATCCCTTTTACTTTCAGAACATACTTTTACCATCATTGGTGGTGGTTAGTAGTGTGTGTACTTTTCCTTTTCTGTTGTGTTTTACTTGTAGGCAATGTGCCCTATTTGTGTGTGTACAGGTTCAAATGAAATGCCTTCCCATTTTTTTGTTTTTCATTTCTGGTGCTATTTACTAGCCCCTGTCCTATGGATGTAGGGATTGTGGTAGTCACAACATTGGCCCCAGGGGAGGGTACATGACAAAGTTGTATCATAGGTGGTCAGTTCTACCATAAGAACATAGATTCTGTGTTTTCAATGGAGCAATAATGATATGTGTTTTGAGTTCAGATTATATTTCTGGGAGTCCAACATTTGTGTGGTGGCCTACATATCAATATACCAGGACACTGAGTTCTGATTTCTGACTAGATACCTAAGAAAACTATATATGTGTATTTTGAAAATGTTTTCCTTTTGATCTATGTAGATTTAGTTCACCAGGTATAATGTATTGACCATGGAGAAACTGTTTCTTTAAAGTATTTTGTTGCATAGATAGCCTGCCAGGATTCCAATGTGATATCACAATGATGGACCACCGAGTGATGAGGCATCTCAGAAGATCCCTCTTATTGCAATAGCACCTCAAGGTGGTGTACCAGCATCCCCACCACCCGTAGGGATATATTTTCCACCAGTTCCACCAGCAAACCGTGCACACCAACTGAGAGTGATAAATGAGTTTTAAAGATAGAGGCTTCTGATGCTTCAATGTGAGATAGAAATAGGGCATTTGAGGACTAGCTGTAAGTTTTGGCATGAGTTTCTTTCATTTTTGAGGCACCAGCAGACCATTTGGTGATTATATATGCTAGTCTCTTTGAAGGCAAATTAGGGAGATGGCGGGGCTTGATGATCTAGAAACACGAGTAGATGGATCTTTCTTGGTTGTACATAGAGAGCCTTTTAAGGGAAGGGTTTGTTCCAAAGACTTTATGCTCATTACAAATTCACGAGCTATTACACACACAGCATGGTAGCCTAATAGTGGCATAGTTCTCAGCGAGATTTATATTCCTCACTTTCTACACCATCGACCTGATATGAGACGATTTCACGAGGACTCAGACCATTGAGTAGTTACTCTAACGGGAGATTAGAAAATTTATTATATCACTCAACAACCTAAAGTAGGATGGAGTGCTAGACCAAGAACTATTGGTGAATATATTCCTAGAAATGTATGAACCAACATTGAGAGCCACCACAAGACGACGGTCAGGTGAGTCATATATAGCAGGTAGTAGGTATATGACCAAGAGGCCTGAACATGCTAGACCATCCAAAAGAATACCCGAAGATCTAGGGTCGGAGGTGAGGAGCTCGCATGGTAGAGGAAGTCCGGAGATTACCAGACTATGCTACTCAAGCAGCGGGCATGGTCATATGGACCGTGATTTCCCGACCCACCATACTAATGATCATCAGACAGTCGAAGGACTACAGAGAAAGAGGTGATGTTTTGAGCGAGGAGGTACATAGGGTGGCATATGTGGAAAAGGAGCATGCCAAGAAGCAGGTAGTGGGAGATAGTTTAAGGTACTACAACCACCACCCCCAGGTGTTCCACCCCGACCTCAAGGGGCAAGTGCATGAGGATGAGATCAGCTTCAACTGGTAGAGGCTTATGACCACGGTTCTCCATAGATGATTTGAGGTATGTTCTCTGTCTACTCCACCCTAGATATTGTTCTTATTGACACAGGTGAAGTCAATCTTTCACTACCATAGATCTCGTTCGGAGCTCGGAGTTTCCAATTGAAATGTTGGATAAATCCTTATTATTATAGACTTTTAGGGGAGAGGATGTGATGATTACGAACTCATGATGTCATAGTTATATTACTCTAAGAGGTGAGAGAATCGTTTGGGATATTCTAGTAGCAACGTCGAGGCCTTAAGATGTCATCATAGGTATGGAATGGTTATCATGGGTCCATGCTCATAATGAATGATTCAGGCACAATGTGTGGGGTGTCCGTGAAGATGGGACTAGGTTTTCCGTCACCGGAAAGAAGGGAACCATTGCAGGACATTATTGAATTTCTCATAGGATGGTGCGGCCAATCACTCATCAGTTGGATAGCCTTATCCTTGGTGCAGTTGACAAGGGGAGTCTGAGCTATCCTATAGTGGTGGACCAGTATGTAGATGTCTTTTGTAAGGATGTTCATGGACTACCTCCTCACAGAGCAGTAGACTTCTACATCGACATGTACCCTGTGATGATACTAATATATAAACCAGAAAATCTGATTTCTCTTTTGGAGATTTGTGAGTTGAGAGTATAGTTGAAGGACTTACAGATGATGGGGTACGTATGGCCCAGTGTTTCCCCATGGGAAGCACTGATTTGGTTATCCAATAAAGAATATGGGAGAACATGGTGTTACATGGACTATCAACTCCGTAAATAGGTGACCATGAAGAATAATTATCCTCAGCCGAAGATTCAGGACCTCGTCAATCAGTTGATGGGAGAATGATGGTTTTCGATGATAGACCTCCGATCAGGTGGTTATCAGCTTCGAGTGTGGGATGAGGATGTACCGAACCCAGCCTTTAGATTCTAGTATGAATACATTGAGTTTGTGGATATGCCTTTCGTTGTGAACAATGACCCAACAGTGTTCATGGGACTCATTAACATGATCTTCGGCCTTTCCTTAATTACATTGTGGTGGTCTTTATTGATGATATCTTGGTATACTCAGCATCAGATGAGGATCACACCATGCATCTACAGATAGTTTTAGATACAATCCCAGAGCACCAGATATATGGTAATCTCTCTAATTTACAGTTCGGGATATGAGAATTCCAATTTCTGAGACACTTTATCATGGAGGATGTAGTTGCAGGGGATCCTGCAATGATAGAGGCAATGATTTCTTGGAATCCACAATAGAGTGTGACTGAGGTGCAGAGTTTCTTGTGGTTGTCTAGTTACTATCAGAAATTTGTACCCGACTTTTCCAGAGTAGCCACACCCTTTTCATCTTTGAAAAATAAAGGAAAACCTTTCATATGTATAGAGAGGTTTCAGAAGAGTTTTCATGAGCTGAGGTGGATTCTGACGAGATCCCCCATCTTTCGGCTAACAAAAGATGGTGTTGGGTATGTAGTCTATTGTGACATATCAAGAACCATAATACAATGTTCCCATATGTTGGATCAAGAGTTAATCACCTATGAATCTTGACTCTTGAGGAAACATGATCAAAACTATGAGACCCAAGACATAGAGTTAGAAGAAATTGTCTTTACGTTGAATATTTGGTGTCACTACTTTATGGGTGAACAATTTATTTTCTACTATGATCACAAGAGTCTCAGTTATATCTTCTCATAGATTCACCTGAACATGAGACAATAATGATGGATGGAGTTCTACAAGGGTTATGACTTTGAGATAGTATACACTAATTGTAACAAAAATTTAGTGGTAAATACACTCAACAGGATGTTGGGTCTACAACTACAGAGTGAGGCGACCGAGCAACTAGTAGTACTGTAGATTTCCTTTGTGGATAGCGATGAATAATCATTCATGTAGTCTATGACTTCCACTCCCCCAATCCTTCAACGAGTTTTAGAGGCATAGCTTGGGGACACTGATAGCAAGACCCAACATGCTCAGATAACCACAGGACATGCTCCTGATGGATTTTCGTAAGGTGGGTAGCATGTAATCCTTTTTATAGAATGCATCATAGTACCAGTGAAATTTTAGGTGGAGGTGTTTAGGGACTTCCATTCATTCCCTTTTTTAGTACATCCTAGAGTGGATAAGATGTACCATGACCTCCGATGATAGTATTGGTTACCATGGATGAAAAAAGTGGTGGTAGATTTCGTTTCACGATGTATCACATTCCAACTAGTGATGTACAAGCATTAGGTTCTAGGATGCTTATCCCTACCACTAGAGGTACCAGAATGGAAGTTGTATAGGATCTCTATGGACATCATTACTAGGATACCATGAATGTGCAGGGGCCACGACTCTATCTGGGTGATCGTTGACCAACTCACCATGTTGGACCATTTTATTCCCCTCCGGGAGCAGGTTTCGGTAGAGGGTATGGGATGCCTCTACGTCTCGGAGATTGTAAGGCTCCATGTTGTACCATTGAATATTTTTTAATATCATTACACTTATTTTATATCTCAATTGTTGAAGGGATTACAGGAGGTGTTTGGGACTCTGGTATAATTGAGTACCACTTTTCACCCTCAGATAGATGGTTAGATGGAGAATACCATACAGATACTTGAGGACCTGATTCGTTCTTGCACCCTTGATTTTGGTCATAGTTGGGAAGACCAATTTCCACTTGTGGAGTGTGAATACAATAGTAGTAATCAATCCATCATCGGCATGGAACCATTTGACGTCTTGTACGGGCAACCATGCTGATCACCTCTATGCTAGACAGACCCAGTGGAGTCAGCACTTATGGGTCCAGAGTTGGTATGAGCGACCACTGCGAAGGTGCATGTCATCTAAGAGAGGATGAATACTACATAGAGTACGAAGAAGTCTTAAGTAGACAGAAGATAGATATCCTTGGAGTTCATGGAGGCAGACCATGTTTTCCTTCGGGTATCACCCCGATAAGGATTATAGAGATTTTGTGTGGGAGGTATGATATCAACGAGGTTCATCGGACCATTCCAATCTCTAGTAGAGTTGGTGAGGTGACATTACACATATATCTTCCCCGAAATATGCTCTGATTGTATAATTTTTTTCATGTGTTAATGCTAATAAGATATGTGCATGATCCATCGCACGTCATCAACTAAGGCGAGCCGCACATTGATGATTGGAGACCTTTACGGAGTTCCCATATGAGATAGAGGATCGATCGGTGTGGTTCCTATGGGGGTTGTCGATTCCTCTGGTGCAAGTATGGTGGCAACATGGGAACCTCTAGGAGAACACATGGGAGAGGGAGGCTCAGATTCGTGCTTAGTATCCCCATTTTTTTCTTGGAATTTGTTGTGGCTTTCGGGAACATGAAGACCTATGGTTGAGAGAATATAAATATCCATAAATTTAATATAATTTTTTAATTATATGGAATTATTACAAGACATGGAAAATTTACGGCACATGATTCCGAGGCCCAGAGAGCCTGAAACAAAAATTTTGATATTTTTTAAAGGTACGTTCAGTAAACATGTGGGGAAAGATTTTCTATCTTTTCAACCGATGGTCATATTAAAAATCCAAGAGCACTATTGAAATCATAGCGCTGGAATGCACTTAGGTGATGCTTTATTTCAACCAGAATGGGAAAGATGAAATAGTAAATTTTATGACATTTAAAAAAAATTAACACTATTTTATCACTTAATCATTTAGAGGTGACACCATAGTGCCAGTGAGATACTTTAATGATGGCCTTTTAAAGGTTCTCTTAATGATGTTCATTAATGAGCATCATTAATGAAGCAACATCACAGCATAATTAAAACATTGTGTTGATTTTCTTTATTTAATTCATCTCTTGGATAGAGAATTCACAAACCACGAGAGGAAGCTCCAATGAAACGCCAACGATGTCACCCTCCAATGAATAATGGTGATTGATCGATGACAGTTTTAGGAATCAAACCGGACATCGATGGGTGATGACGAACTCCAACGAACATGGAATATCTATGAATGTAAATTTTCTAATTCGTCTGTAACACCGATTCTAGGAAGGAGGTTTTATGATTTTATATTGTTTAAATACTCATATTTCCAAATCATGAATAATATAATGAACACATATCAACTGAACAAATGGATTATTAACGATTCATTCTTTAATGTGGGTGGTTTTTTCCGGATTCATTTTTCGGATTTTCATATTTCAAATGATAATTGATTCTTTGAACATCTTAAAACCCTAACACAAAAGGCACAGGCCAATCCGAATAAGGCTGAGACCCCCCCACTATTCTTGGTTTTTTTGAGTTCTTTATGTTCGACCATACAACGAGGTGGAAAGAGAAAAAAATAGATTTTCAGAGAAGGAGGAAACATGAAAGGCCCATTGGTTCATTCGAGAATAAAATCATACGACCATAGCATCTCTAGTGGCCCATAGAAGCAACCACTAGCACGACACCACCGGCACAGCGGTGGCTGGTCCGAGCTGACTGCATGGAGACGGAGGCGTTGAAAGGAACTGTGACTACTGGATATTTATGCACACCAACTTCAATCTGAATATGTATGTTTCAGAATACAAGGCAGCGCCTGGAGCTGGGAGGAACCCAACACACAGCATACGGTTCGGCTCAACCCATCTGCACTACGCGGGCCAAGTTTTGGAGGCAGGCCAGAACCACTGGCTGGGCCGGACACATGAGGTAGGACGAACCTATAGGAACATTGGATCAATTGGACCCAAGGGCCCAACGATCCGGCTGGGCCAGACCCCTCTCAGACCCAACCGACCCCATTTCACTAAAACATGAGTATCTCACTAACCGGGTGTCTGCTCGATGCGTCGTCTATGGCATTGGGACCCCTATGACAGTATGGTCCTTTCAAGATATATCATATTAGTTTTCCTTGACGTTATAGTATGGATGGGTTGGATAAGACTCGAATCTTACCTGGATTTATTTTCCTTTTGGATTATAACATACAAACCGGGTGTCCGATTGACACACTGTCTATCACGCTAGTGCCCTTAAAAAAAAGATGGCTTATTGGGGTACTTCTTGGTGGGACTTCATGTAGGATGAGTAATGAATAATATTTATGAGTAGAATCATCTATGGAACTCATGTTCTCCATGTCTGAGAATCTTGTGGCTGACTGTACAGTGTAGAGTGACCCTCTTTGGATTGGCATGAGAGTGACCCTTCATGGATCGACATCTGTGTGACCCTCCGTGGGTCAATAATGATGAGAGGCCCTTCATGGATCAATATGAGAGTAACCCTCTATGGATTGAAAATAGTTCGACCCTCGGTGGATCGACAGTAGTGCATCCCTCTATGGATCGGTAGTAGAGAGACCCTTTCTCAAATAGTAGTATAGGGACCCATCGTGGATCGGTAACAAAACCTCTCAATTGAATAAAATTATCTAGCTCATGAAAAATAATCTTTATTCATGTTCCCTAAGTTGTATACTTGGTGGGAGCAGTAATCTACTTTTTTACATTATGTTTAAGATCATGATTTTTTTTGTGTTTCCTTTGTTGATCTCTAAGAGTCATTTAGGGGTCTCAGGGTCCCTACTGAGTATTGTTATACTCACCCCAACACGGGCTTTGCCCGCACAATGTTTTGTCTTATCTAGATGACAGAATTATTGATTGAGACTTGGGGAGAAAGGGTGAGAATTAGTTTGTATGTGATCAATATATGTGGTGGGCTGTAGTGATGGAAGATGAAAAGTTATACATACCCTTCAGTTAGGATCCTTGGTGGATGACCTCCGGAGCATGTTTTCCCCTTTCAGGTGTATTTTCATTACATTTCAGCTTATATACTAGCCCATTTACTTTCAATACATATTTTTACCCTTAGTTTTGGTTTTTAGTAGTGGGTGTACTTTTCCTTTTCTGTTGTGTTTTACTTGTGCATAGTGTGCCTTTTCTAGGTTTGTACATTTTCAAAGGAAATGACTTCCCATTTTTGGGATTCACCACTTTGGTGCTAGTCATTATCACCTGGCTTATGGATGGCGTGCTTGGGGTAGTCACGACACCAGCCAGAGGTGATGGGTCATGACATATGTGAACAATTATCCAGGGTCTTGAATGACCAAATCATACTCATTTCCATGATCACACTATATTACAAGAGATTCTCAACTTCATTGGATTCCCTATAGACATGTGAGGCAATCAACTTGAGTGTTTTCACCTGGTTCATTCACTCAATCAAATGATGTATAATCCTCCTAGGAACATCACTAGTTCATTCATTTAATTCCCCAACTAGAATTTAAGAGTCAAATTCCATCCTCTAAAAAATAAAACTATGACGGAAAACATTCTTGATAACATATATTGTAACACAATATTCCTACTCATAACTAATTCCATTACTAATATAATAATGAAAACATCATTTCACAAAATATTGGTGGGTACGGAAGACATGACTAAAACATGAGGGCCCTGGAATATTGGAGGCCACACCACCAACATTGATATTTATCCTAAAATTGAAAATATGAATTCATTATACCGACATGACTATAATAGGCTTCCTTGGAATTCCCAAAACACAAATAATTCCGACAGAATTAAAATCCACAATGATTTTGTTTCATTTCCTTTGTTTTCACATTTGAAGAATCATGAATTTCTATTTGGCTTTCAATTATAGAAGTATTTATTGTGCATATGTGATTATCAAATAACCTTTCATTTCATTTCATACACATAGCTACAATTACTAGTTGTATCACCCTTAAAAAAGTGAGACATAAAAGGATAAATGTTACTACCCATGTCAACAAGGTGCACCTTTGGTTTCAGGAACCTACCTAATTAGAACTCCATAGTTAAGTATTCTTAGTCTGGAGTAGTAATTAGGATGGTTGACCTTCTGGGAAGTATCCCAGGGCGTGTATGAGTGAGGAAAAAACACACTGTATGAGTGAGGATAAAACAAATTGAAAGAACATGTGTTGGCCTATGGGGATAGTCATTAGTCTGATAAGCGACCCTAGTGAGTAATAGCCTATGGTGTGCTGGGAAGGAAACCAAGGTATTACAGGAGACCTATGGGGACAGATGATATGGTTAATATCTTGGGGAGGTGGGTTGTAACAAATGGTATCAGAGCCAATATCCAGCTGGTAGTGCTTAAGCACTGCCTGGGTTTGAGGCTTGGGGTCCACAAGAAGGGCGTTGTGCTTTAAAGGGGTGGATAATGTAACATCCCTGAAAAAGTGAGACTTAAAAGGCTAAATGTTACTACCCATGTCAACAAGGTGCACCTTTTTTTGGGAGCCTACCTGATTAGAACTACACAGTTAAGTATTCCTGGCCTGGAGTAGTAATCAGGATGGGTGACCATCTGGAATGTTTCCCAAGGTGTGTGTGAGTGAGGACAAAACACACTGAAAGAACATGTGTTGGCCTGTGGGGATAGTCATTAGTCTGATAAGCGACCCTATGGAGTAATAGACTATGTTGTTCTGGGAAGGCAACCTAGGTATTACAAGAGACCTATGGGGCCAGATGATAAGGTTCATAGCCCAGGGAGGCGAGTCGTGGCATTAATGCTACAACTAACAATAACTGGTATCAAATCTAGTTGCTCTTTCTAGTTGAACCATTTTCTAGCATGATTTATTTTAGGTGAAACTCTTTACATATGTGGATAACAAAGATTCATCCAACATAGCTATAGTGATCATGTTAAAAAATATAGTCCATGAAAAGATGATTTGTATTTTCACCATCATTTAACAATATATGACTTGTTGTGACAAGGTATTGTCTATCTCTCCTTAATTTATCTTATATGGGAGGAAAATTATTATATATCTTCTATATAGGATATTTTTTTTGACATTTGTATAGAAGTTACATTATTATGTAGCGGACCTATGGGGTCAGATGATAATGTTCATAGCCCAGGGAGACGTGTCTTAACAAATGGTATCAAAGCCAATACTCAGCCGAAAGTGCTTAGGCACTGCCTGGGTTTGAGGCTTGGGGTGCACAACAAGGGTGTTGTGCTTTAAAGGGGTGGATAATGTAACACTCCCTAAAAAGTGAGACTTAAAAGGCTAAATGTTACTACCCATGTCAAAATGGTGCACCTTTCATTTTAGAAGCCTACCTGATTAAAACTACATAGTTAAGCATGCAAGGCCTGAAGTAGTAATTAGGATGGGTGACCTTCTGGAAGGTTTCCCACGGTGTGTGTGAGTGAGGACAAAACACAATAAAAGAACATGTGTTGGCCTGTGGGGACAGTCATTAGTCAGATAATAATCCCTAGTGAGTAATATACTATGGTGTGCTGGGAAGGCAAGAAAGGTATTACAAGAGACATATGGGGTCAGATGATAAGGTTCAGATCCCGCAGAGGCGGGTTGTGACACTAGTGCTACTACTAACAATAACTGGATGCAAATCTAGTCTCTCTATCTAGTTGAACCATTTTCCAGCATCAGTTGTTCTAGACACAACTCTTTATATATGTGGATAACAAAGATACATCCAACATAGCTATATTGATCATGTTAAAAAAAGTAGTCTATGAATAGATGATGTATATTTTCATCATCATTTAAGAATATATGAGTTTTTGTGAAAAGGAACTGTCTATCACTCCTTAATTTATCCTATATGAGAAAAAAATTTCTATATCTTCTATATAAGGTAATATATTGAAATTTGTATATAATTTACATTATTATGTAGTGGCCCTTTTTATTATAGAATGTATCCTTCACACTCCATCTTTTATAACTCAATAGCTGGGGATATTCTATTTTTGTTGCGTCTCTAGATCAAGGATTGCACATCATTGAATTTTTCTATTTGAATAAACAGTCTAGTTTGATGAGATATAGGGCCATAATATATATATTAGTGTATCAAAATATCACCAATTGACATTTGAGTTCTATTTAATTGAACATAAATGATGTCCTGGAGAGGGATGTGGAACCATTTACTTCTCCAAAAATTGTTGTTACACTTCCTTACCACAACCGCATTGTGTTCTAAATGATATCATTTATGGAATTCCCAATTGATGTAAAAATAGAAGATGTATATTAATGTGGGTATCCATCCAGCAACCTCATTTTTAAAAACTATGAATGGAATTCACATGTCAACAAGGTGCACCTTTCTTTTCAAGAGCCTACATGATTAGAACTCCACAGCTAAGCATGACTGGCCTGGAGTAGTAATCATGATAGGTGACCTTCTAGGATGTCTCCCAAGGTGTGTGTGAGTGAGGACAAAACACACTGAAAGAACATGTGTTGGCTTGTGGGTACAGTCATTAGTCTGATAAGCGACCCTAGTGAGTAATATCCTATGATGTGTTGGGAAGGGATCCAATGTATTATAGGAGACCTATGGGGTCAGATGATAAGGTTCATAGCCCAGGTAGTAGGGTCGTGACACTAGTGGTACTACTAACAATAACATGTAGAAAATATAGTCGCTCTATCTAGTTGAACCATTTTCCAGCATGAGTTGTTCTAGATGCAACTATTAACATATATGGATAACAAAGAGACATCAAACAATGATATAGTGATCATGATAAAAAAATATAGTCCATGAAAAGATGATTTTTATTTTCAACATCATTTAAGAATATATGACTTGTTGTAACAAGGTATTTTCCATATCTCCTTAATATAACCTATATGGGAAACAAATTCTTCTATATCTTCAATATAGGTTAATATATTGACATTTTTATAGAATTTTCATTATTATGTAGTGGCCCTATTTATTATAGAATGGATCCTTCATACTCCATCTTGTATAACTCAATAGCAGATAATATTCTATTTCAGTTGGGTCTCTAGATCAAGGATTGCACATCATTGAATGTTTCTCTTTGAATAAACAATCTAATTTGAAGATATAAAAGGCCATAATATATATTTCTGTTTATCAAATTATCACAAATAAACATTTGATTTCTATTTAATTGAACTTAAATGATGTCCTAGAGAGGTATGTTGAACAATATAATTCTCCAAAAAAACATTTACACTTCTTTTTCACAACCACATTGTGTTATAAATGATATCATTTACCGAATTCCAAATTGATGTACAAACAGAAGATGTATGGTGATGTGGGTATCCCTTCAACAACCACATTTTAAACATCTATGAATGGAATTCACGTAGATATTCATTAGAGGTCATGAGGTTTCATAGAAATTTTCCAATAGTCATTCATTCAATAACCATAGATCCTTAATTAAAAGGCCTCCCATTTCAATAGGCATGATGTATTCTTCCAAAGAAATAATTACTACATTCCTTCATGCACCTACATACTCCATATAAAATTCCATTAACATACCATAAAGTTAACTACTAAGGATTCTTATCAACCTGTAATTAGAAAATCAGTTAAAAAATAATGAGGTGATTATCTAGTTGACAAGACATAACCTTCTTGATTGATTCTTGGATTACCCTTTCCTTATAACTTGTTGAATAATGAATCCATAGAAAAAATTCATAAGATATTGACTCTTAAACATACTAAAAAATAAGGGACATAAAATTAATTAAATGGGATGGATCTCTTATTCACTCAAAGCCTTCAAGTGATCTTAGTTTTCATTATAATAGTTACTCAATCACCAAATACAATGAAAAATATTTCTATTACTAATGGATGGACGAGCAACATCCTCATAATATAAAAAATGTGATTTGATCATAGATATAGTTCCATTTTAGGCTTGGCCAAAAATGATAACATCGCTAGTGTATAGTAGATGTGATATAGTGAAGTCACCTCTACCAATGTTGAATATCTTGTAAATTCTTTTATGTATATGATCATTGATGAATTTTCTCATGTAGTATTAATTAATGTAAAATTGATGAAATGACAGTGTATCTCTAGGTCTAATTCCTCTAGTGCATTTAGAGAACACCAAGGGTGACCCAATAATTTCTTTTAACAACCTTACAATGGTGTCTATAGTATTAACTAATTTGATAAAAGTTTCATAAAACGCATATTTCATGGGGAAAGAAATTAAGATGCACTACTTCAATATATCTAATGCCTTGGTGATTTCAATATTTAGTTACGAATTCCCTTACTTCATTTTAATCTTCATTATATTAATAAATTAAGTGACCTTGAATATATAGTTTTAAATTCTTCAGTAAGGTATAAAATTAAACTTTTTCTTCATGATCTCATCTTTAACTATTCATCTCATCCATATCATGATGATATTACTAATAACAGTGGGTAAAATTTTGCAAATGGAATCATTTCTGAAGATTTTGATTTCAATTTACCCTTATTTAAATGGAATCAATGAAAATAAGTGTCAGTTGATTCCATGAGGCATTAAATAAGGAATGAATATTCCCATCACTAAATTGGTCATAAAATCATGCACATTTTCCTTCTGTAACATTGATAATTTATTTTTAAAACAATACAGACCTACTGAACAATCCATATTAAGAGAGAAAAGATCCCCATTGACTTTATCTTTTAAATGATCTATGATGAGATCCCAATTTTTCTATTCGTCAATTTATAAGGTTATGTTATCAATCATATTTTTCCTATTCCCACATCAAAATACAATCCCTAGAAATATTACACCACAATGTTGGAGATTCTATTTTCATAGGTATGTGTACATCCATCTAAACTCTTGGAATTAATTCATGTTATTAATCACTTTTAATTATTTTATCTATATATGTACCTTGAATTACTATATCAATCCTTCGTCCATTTCAAATAATGTTGATTATGATATTTCTTTTTAATGATTGTTTGAAGGCCAACCATCTTGGAATAATCTCAGATTTAATCTATAGAATGAGAAATATTTTTTTGGGTTTCTATATGGAATCATGTACGTTTATCATCAGTATCCATGATGTCAATATCATGATTAGAGAAGGATTTCAAGATACATTCCCCTAATAATTATTTGTAGTGATTAAATTTTCCATATTTTTTTGAATTGGACTTTTAATAGTTTTAATTTCTTATTTCTCCAAAATAACCACCTTGCATCAATGAGTGAAAATCAATCCATTATTAAAATAAAATGGGTGAGACATAGACCATGTAATCTAGGTTTCGAGAACCACAATGTTTGGTTTGTTATCATAAAAATTTGGGAGGGTGTATCCTAAGACCACATTTTCACCATTCAGGCCATCGATATATATACTGAATCATTCAAGGGTTCTTTCTTATCTACAATTAATGGTGTAATTATTCCATGTATATTCATATATAGAAATTTGGAATTCTTTAGGATTGTAGTGGTCAATCTAGGCAGGGAACTCCAAAGTTGTTTTTTTTGTTGAAGCTGGATCCTATTATTTATTTAGGCTTAAAAATGGTATTGATATCCCCCCTTATCATCCATTTATTTTCCATATTTTCAGAGATAAATTTAATATCATTTTACTAAACCCATATTCTTTTGTAATTTACCTGAGTAAAAATATATATATATTACACATGATATATTAAATGAGACTAAAACTCTCTTACCATATTGGTTTTGATAGATGGGTGAATGAATTCATGATTGAGAACATATATATGATCAATATTGGAGTCATGTAGTATTTTAGAGATATTGTTTCATAAAGAGAGGCCGAATTGAAATATTTATAACTCTATAAAATCCTTTTGGTTATTACAAATTCCAATTAAGCATGGGTTTTATTGGAAATGACATAATGACTAATGAAATTTTAACTTAGGTAATTCCAAATCCCTTGACAATACTAGTATACAATTTTCATTTTTTGGTTTTCCTTCTTCTTATTAGAGTCCCTCCTTACTATTTCACATTCATTTGGGGTTTTTTATTCCTTCCTCTCCCTCATTTCATTCTTCATTTTGGTGCTTTTTTCCATTGTTTTTTCCTCAACTATAGTTGTCTCAACAATGTGATAGTCATCATTTACATTTCAATCTTCATTAGCCTCCTCATTTTTTCTATTCTTAACATGTTCATTGAGGTAATAATCTTATGATTTATAAGACTAGATGATCATACTCAATTTGATGAACATATTTCAGGCCATTATGGCCACAAAAGATTTATTAGATGTCACCCATCTTCTGTAAGACATATAGGAGGAGACCAATGAAAACTATCCTTAAATTTCAATATCATCATCATGATGTCTATAATAGCCTTATGTATTCATATTCTGTCCAATAGAGGGAGTTGTGCGTAATGGACTTGTTTTTGTATTATTAGAATTCTAAGAATTTTGATTTGGTGCCACACCATTTTTTCCAATAAAAGGTCCCTCAACATCATTATTTTTTTTCATAAGTTCCTTCACCTATCATAAAATTTAATGTATCGTCAAAATAAGATCAATTGATGTCAAAAACATATCGTAACTATAGTTTTATATATTATTATGAGTTATCAACTCCTCTAGCATCTTTTACATGTACTTCATTATTTAAAAATAAATATTTATAATCATCAGAACTACAAGCATTACATTGGTTGTTCAAGCCAGATATCATGCCTTCGTCCCAAGTGCGTTGATCCTGGGAAATTTCCATACATTCCTCATCTTGAATAATTTTAATGAAAGATAATAAGTTATTATCGAGCTCATTCATCCTATCGTCAAGTGGTGTTGAGGCCCATCCAGAAGGATATGATTCCTCAATAGAAGTATTCTCTAGCTACCCATTACTAGCCTTTCACCATCATCTACATTTGAGGGTCCTCCTATCATGATACAATGTTATTCTAAAGGAATAATATTCTCTTAAAACTTCATCATTTATAATTAAGCATTGTCATGACCCATTTCCTTGTAAATGATACATTCCTTGTTCATGTTACATTCAAATGTTATATGACCAAAGAATCTATAGCTAATGCATAACATAGGCTTCAATTCATATTATATTTCGATGTTAATGACATCATCATTTATTGTTAGAACCACCTCACCAACCATAGTAATAGACATGTAATCCATCAAAAGTACTCTAAAAAAATGAATAAATCACCAGTTATCATTTTTATTATCCATACGATTGGTATTCCCAACAGAGGATGCTATATCCCAAATAATATCTGTATTCCAGTACAACAAATTCATCCTAAAAATTTGAATCATTATTACACTATGATAAATCCTTACATTTTTATGGCAAATGTTCATGACCCACCCCTAGATTCATAGAAACTCATGTATCAATGTGAATTGACCAAAATTCCATGGTAATTATTTAAATTCATCATAGTTAAATACCAAATAATAATAATTGACCATACCAATTTCAATCATTCTTCCTTCCTCAAAACCCCATATCACTACAGCCCCTCATGTGTGGTCATTAAAGATCAAAAATTTCTTAGCTTTCTGGATGAGTACTGGAACGATGATAGAATATGAACATAGGTTCACCAACACTTCACCACTAGATGGTCATATGATACATGTTTTATCCTTTCATTCTTTATTATCATCCCTGTATATGGTGTGTAAAAATAAAAAATGAATGATATGATGTGGATTTCACTACATCTGTGAAATTAATCTTCATCTCTATGCCATCAGTCGGTGCATGCTTTAACTCTTCTGATTTCATTGTGAATTGGAAAATCTCTTTATTCCCAACTTAATCCTCCCCAATTGTGTATATTGAATTTTCCAAAGGATTATTATTCTATAATGCTTCATCAAATCTAGCTTTGGGCTCTTTCATTCTCACCACCTTTTCTCCTGTTGTCATAAAATTATATCATAATAAATATGACCATGTACACTAATATTAAAAAAAATATAAAACAATTCCCAATATATTAAATTTTATAATTTTAAATTTAATTTTATATTATACAGAAATTTAATTAGATTAAAAATTTGTTTAATATAGGTTCATAAAATATAATATTTTTTATATAGGTTATTATTTAATTTTCAGAAAATATAATATTACTCCCTTAAAAATGTGTTAGTAACGTAAAACAAAATTTAAAAAAATATAAAACCTAATGTTAGATTACATGAATCATGCATAAAATAAGTGTTAAAATGATAGGTGGATTATTTATAGACAATATCTCAGCCAGAGATTTAGTATTTATCTCTTTTGGTTCTTTTAAATATGTAATATTTTCATACCATTATTGAAATATAGCTTATCTTCCAAAAAATCTATTTATTTACATATAAGTGGGCATAATTACACAACATCATGAAACACCGATTCATCCTACTTTATTACTATAAATATTAAAAAAATTCTCATTGAATCATCTTTCATGATTATAATCCTTTATTCTCAATTAGTTTTCCAAATCCCTTTATTTATATGGTATCTTTTAAGAGAAATAATAAGGTCCCAATTTGATTATTAATTAATTATTATCATTTTTAATATAAAATTTATTTTAAAAAAGTAATTACTATAGTAATATAATGATGTTATTATATTTCTTTTAAATAATTTTTATTATTTTTTTGGATTAATATTTATGTTTCCATATCAACCACATTGAAAAACCAAATAACATTGGCTATGACTTTGTGAGGACTACATCCTTTAAAAATTGGCATATTTTTTTCCACCACCACCTATCATTAATAGTTATAATGATTAAATTAAAGAATCATTTTTAAATATAATATATAATAATTATATCAAGAAAAAAATATAATTCACATTACTACATACTAATTAATTAGGAGATGAAAACATTTAAAGTTAGTTGGGAAGACTATGGTCTCCATAAAATAACATTTTCCATTTCAAATCTACATTTTCTATCATTATGTAAAACTATTCAGATAAAATTCACTAACATTAAACATATAAACATAAATTTTATTCTTCAATAATAATAATATTATACACTCCCTTTACCATACTCACCCATCGAGTTATAACTTGTTCTTGTTTGGGTCAGTTTAACCACCAACATGAATTGTGTTATAAAAATCAATCATAGATGATGGTGGGAACTGAAAGAAATAATATTATTATATATTGAAATTAAAATTATTTTTATTTTAAAATTGTTTTAATATAATTATAAATATTTTAATCATTACTAAAATAATTTCTTTAATTTTCAAAATTACTATAATTAAATGACATCTATTCCATTGTCGGGAAAAATTACTAATAAAAAAATGAAATGAGATATTAGAATTATATATATATATATATTATATTATATTACCATACATTTGTGAGGAGTTATAAAATTATTAACAATAACGGGTATCAATATTTACATGATATTGCATATGCAAAAAAAATTAAAATTACGAACATTCAATGATGAAATGAGACCTTATCATAGTAGTATATTTATAATAAATTATCATAATATAAAAGTATAAAATTTAATATATAAAAATATGGTTCTGAAAATCAGTTATTAAGAAGGTAATATATTTTATTCTAGTGGATAGAGGGTGTTTGACGAAGATAGAATACATGGTAAGGGTTTCTTTGTATCAATTTCAATTCCTTGAGACATGTTTGTTATTTCACTAAATGAGTTCTAATATATACTGTATTCAATACCAAATTTTCTTTTAGTATAATGAATATATTTATATTCATTATGTCTTAATTTATATTTCATTTTAATCATATTATTTTTATGTTATAATTACTGTAAGTGTTTTTTGAAAATAATTTAACATTGATTGAGTTATTATGGTACTTCATGATCTTATTATATGTAAGGTAAGAAAATTTGTTTATTTTTTTTGTCATGTGATGTTTTGTATTTTAATTCCATCAATTTACATTCCATTCAAAAAAATATATGTTTTATATTTATCTAGATACATAAATTTTGGTATTCGTATGAGATTTTTTAATTCTAATTTTTCATTATGTTATATAAATTGTTATTCCATGATCCATATTATTCTATGATTGAAAAAATTATTGTATTGATTATTTAATATCATATTTACTCTTTATTATTCATGAAATATATATTTTTATCTCAAATGTTGTTTTATAGTGAATGTTTTCCTCATACAACTAAAATGATTTTAATAAAAAGTATTATCTCTATTAAGAGTGGAATTTTCTTCATCTCTAAGTTAATTATTTGTTAAAAAATTTTCCTTTCTAATTTATAAATCCATATATTTTTTTCCTCATATGACCTCTATATTTCCTTTCACCAATTTTAAAATAATATCATAACACAAATTTTTAAAATGTGGATCTCCAACATGAGGGTTTAAATATATTTAATAGGTTTCTACTCCATTCCAAATTGAATGTTTCGTATTCCACTCCACATTGCTTTTTTATAACAATTATACAATTTCAATGATCCATTAGTAAGATTTTATTTAAAGGATATTTTTTAATGTTTTTTACATTAACTTTTGGAGTCATTTTTATCTATTTCTAGCATCCAATCCTGAAATTTAGGGTTATTACTCAAGATTTAAAAAAATGAATATAAATTTTAAAAATGGTGTTTCCAAAAAATTGTATATAATTTTATATTATATTAAAATGAATAATGAATATTATAAAAACTACTCTACTTATTTTTAAACCAAGAATCACTAATGTTATTATTTCATTGGATGATATTCTTCATGAATCACCCTCTAATTGCTATTATAAAATACCCATTTGGGGTGATTATATTTTGTGTATCAACTATCTATATTCATGAGTTAAATTTAAGGATAACATTTAGAAATGGTATGAAAAGAGTTTTATTTTTATGGTTTATTCATCTAATGATATTTTGTTAATTTTTTCAATGGAACACATATCGATATATTTTTATTGTCAAAACGTTTGGGTTTGATAAGGCAGTCTAGGCCCAGTTATGGAATCCATGAAATTTCATTGATTTTAATTTTAATTTTAGAGTATTTAATTTGTTTTTTAAATTATACGACATAAAAGTGGATTTTAGATTCTTCAAATTATAATTGATGGATTATGGGGAAGACACCATTAGAGTATAGCTAATGGGGTCCCACATGATATAAGGTACATTTCCACTTCCTAGTTAGTAGGGTAAGAAGATACACCGAATAAAATTTTGTGCCACTGGATGAATGGAATAGATCAACCAGACCACTATTGTCTGAGGTTGTAGCCTTGAATTCTATCTATACCTACCGACCCCTTGGATTTAAATCATTTTCCAATTTATGTGGACTACTAGCTCACCCATGGTGTCCAGATGGCCTAATTATTTTTTGCATCTTTATAATTTAATTAAAACATGATTTTTTTTACATCCTCTTATCCTTGATTGACTTCCATTCGTATAGAATTATCATAAGAGCATACATAAATTTTATTTTTTTCAATCCTTCCTACACATTAGTGTTTAATTCTTAGATTGATTATATGGCTACCAAATGGTTAGTTCCAACTATTCTAGCCCAAAGCCTCCCATTATTTTGAGACTAATCATAAAATCTATGTAATGATGGATGGATAAATGGATTCTAGTGTGCTCTAATAAAAAGATATTTGGTGAATTTTGGATAGATATAATATCTAAATATTAATTTTCCTTTTTTATTAATTAATATTTATCTTCCATTTACATATATCAAGTTAATCAATCTCTAAGACTATATAAAATTCACCTTCATGATTATTGATTCTTTAAATCATATTTTTATGAATTTATATTTAATTTTTGAGTAATTTGTAAACATATATTGTTATGTGTATGTTATTAAAAATTAGAATTGACACCACTAAGGTAGAAAGTTCACACCATATAATTATTTTTTTAATGTTGATTGGAATGTGGAAATGTGTTTATGCGCATGAATGGGTATGATAAATTTTATATGATATATTATGATTTGATTTCTTATATCGCATGCATGTGTGTATTATGTAACTTATTTATCAAATGTTGGGTTCGATCCCATATGTGACATGCCTTGCAGTGTTGGAATGATTGGCCTCTATATGTTTTTATTCAGTATCAATGTAACATGAGTGATTATCGTGTCTTTGATATATCATAGTTGTGGGGAACATAATAATACAACATTTGATAATAATAAATATGGAAACTTGATATAGGGTACTGGTATGATGGCTTTATGGCATGAACCAAGTGAGAATATTGGTTAAAATATCCTTGTGACAAAACCAAGTATATGAATCGTAGTGATGACCTTGTGTAAAATCCTATGACTTATATGAAGGTGCAATGACTACATGACAAGAAATAATAGTGGTGGTAAAATGATATCTTTGTGTCCTTAACATAGTCCTATCTGGGGTTGAGATGACCTTGTGGAATGAATTGGGGCTTGATTAGTGATAGGCCTTGATCAAAGACATGGGTTGAACATATGAACTAGTAAGATATATAATTATATATGAAACAACATTTTTGTAATAGATCCAATTTATACACTATTAGGGCTCATGGAAGACTATTTATTACATGATATATTGTAATATGATTGGCCACAAGTCTTGAGTTTTCATTCCATCATGGAATAAACGTTTATATACAAGATCTCTTTACATTAAAGACACATTGGTGTCGACGTATTGGTTTTATATGAACAAAATGACTTGATATCTTGATGATTCTGTATATTTCATTATCAATGATACCATTAACGATAGGTTACCTATGATAAGAAGACTCATATGATGATTATGGATGATAGGTCAAATATTGGAATCAAAATTTCAATATTACTGCTGTTACTTAGTATATTTTCTTTTTTAAAAATATATTATTTTACCTAACAAACTGTGAGTCTTTTCACCTATTTTTTATGAATCATGTTAGTTTTTATCAAAACCGGATGATTTTCTTTTAGTTTCCACTATTCCATTTTCGGGTTTGTATTTAATTTTTTTTTATTTTTGCGGTATGAATTTAACTACTATAGTATAGTCACCCCATGACACTATTATTAAACTTGGCACTTTTGAGCATCCTCCTTCATATGGGGAGTCTTGAATGATGTTTGGTAGCTCTCCAATTAAAACTAGGCTATTCAGATCAATGAATTACAAAGTGGTAAAAATGATTTAATCATTTTTCATCCTTACTGAATATGTTTGATGAATTTTATAGAGGATAAGTTATATAATGAAATTTGGTAAGGGAGTTATTTAAATTCCAAGATATCTATTTTATAATGGACCAATGAGTTACTAATGATGTTATTGGTTTTACATGTCATGATATTATAGTTTTGTGGGGATAATATGTAATTTTATATTATTATTGATAACATGAATCATATTCATTAATGTATTATGACTGGGTATAGAGTTTCATATGTTATGTATATGACTTAATTTCATTAATAATAATTTATTTTATTAAATGTCATTGGTAATCAAAGATATTTTTTTCTTCAATATATATATATATGATAATTCAAATTACATGACTACTAAATTGTATGTTTTTATGTAAGTATATATCTATATAACAACACAATGCTTTAAAAATAAATTTATATTAATGAACCTTTTTTAAGTGGATATTTATAACTATAATTTAAATATAATTTCTCTACTTCTATGATTTGAATTAAAAAACGGTCATCTACAGTTTTGATCTATAATCTATTAGGATTTTGGTGGAACCAATGTGATTTTTGGTGAATGGTAATATATCCTTATGAATAGTAATATGAATAGTAATATGAGCTTAATTAATTGTAATTTTTATAACTATTTTATTTTCCTAAGGCTTTATGATAATGACAACTTGATTAATTTTTAATGGTGATATAAAATGAGTTATAGTTTTAAAATTGTTAGTTTTTTGAATAAAATATTATTTTATTTTAAAAAGTATTAATATTTAGAAAAGAAATTCAAAAAATTGAGTTCATTTTTTAATTTCACATGTCAAAAAAATTTAATGGTGATTTTTTTTTAAAATTTGTGAGATTTTTATTAATAGAAATATACAATAAATTATGATAAATGATAAATACTTGTTTCACTGCATCATAGATAATGCAAGGCTAATGTAAGACCACTTAGTTCTAACTCACATGAAATTATTACAATTTCTGCTCACATGAATCCAGAGTATTTAAATTCATGAGAAAAAATATTAAAATAATGATTAACATAATATAAAATCCATTCTCTCCGCCGCTATAAATACCAACCACATTCCCCTCTTCATATCACACCTCCCAATCCTTGAGAATTGTAAAGGTTGGTCCAAATCCCCTCCCAAAGTATTTTACCCATGTCCATGACCTACTAGTATCATCAAAATTCCAAATCCAATTTCCTTATAAAGGATCTCAAGGAGAAGAGATCAAGAGGTAATAATCCACTTCCTTTTCAGGTGGTTTCTTTTCAATTCCATTATTTTCTTATAGTATCTTCCCCTAGACTTATCTAGGAGTTATGAAATATAAAAAATATTATATATTATAAATATATTATAATGTTAATGTGAATAAATTACTCATATTTCTTCCTTGACTCTTCCACATAATCTTACGAAATAAAAACATCAATCGTGATGTGCCGTTTACCAAAAAAATGGACGATGCACTTTAAGTTCTCATTAAGTCCTACAAATATGATCATAAAACCCTTATAATAGTTGAAATATAATTTAATGTCTATTATATAACATATTTTTTGTTTTATAATTAAATTTTATGCATGTTTTTAAATTATATAATGAAGCAAGTTCATTGTTATTGAGGAACCACAAAAAATGATTAAAAAATATCACTAATGTGTTATCTAATGATTCATCATAAAATATGATAAAAATAATAATTTATGATATCATTATATATTTTTAAATCACATGAATACCATTTCATTCCACTTCTAGACTTCATTTCTATATGAAAATAAAATAAAATACAAACCGTCCATTGAAATCATGTAATGAATGCACCGAAAGCAAAAGAAGGAACACAATACTAATAATTAATGGGTGAAATGATTTTATTAAATAGTCATATAAGGTATTATATAAATAAATTTTATTGTTTAATATATTAACAAAAATATATTAACCATTATAAATCAGGTTTCAACAAGTTTTTTGTTAGACAAACCTGAGGTAAAGGAATTCTTAACCCGATTTCCATTATTTGGGTTAACATTCTAATTCATTATTTATGTGGATTTAAAAATTTTGTGGGATGAATTTTGTTTATGTTATATGTAATTACAATTATTTATATTTTATTTAAATATTACATCCACTCTATTTAGTATCACTTCAATTATATGATATTTGTAAGGGGATTCCCTTTTAAAGTCCACTTTTAAAAATCATTTTTACAAAATTCAAAAGAATTGTTTTTATGATATTATTCAATTTTTATGATTATGTTCACGTTATTTGGAATTATTTATGATGACGTGTGGGAAATATATCTCCCCCAATGCATTTGTTATGTGTATGTAAGAGGTCTGTCGTATGGTTACTCCATGTGTAACTACACTGGTTACACTATAAGGTAGCCCTGAGGGTACCATTATAAGGTTTCCTCGGGGTAAGAAATCATAAGGTAGCTGTAAGGATTAAAATATTAGTAAGAAATTATAAAAGATTCCGTTATGGTTCTATTTATGTTCTATATATTTTGAGGAAGTCTCATGTAAATATTAGGTCTCAAAAAGTAAGTTTATATGGGTGACCAATATGTCATTTTTGAAAATGAGTTCTTATTATACAATTAATCATGTAATAATGTTTTTCTCCTTCATAATATATCATTTAATAATTTTTTTATCATATCGGGTTTTTAAAATATATTCACAGGTTATAAGGGTGTGTAAGACAAATAAAGAAGCCTTGTTAAATGTTATGAAGATTTGTCCTAGAAATCATGTTTTATTTGAAATGTTTTATATTTTTGATGAAATAGACACATTTTTGTGGTATACACTCTATATTAACATGGAATGTTATTTTTGTATTTATGTCCCAAATATCTAAAACTCTATATATTAAAAGATCTTTAATGTGAAATGAAGTGAGAGTGTCAGTAAGATTCATGATTATGTAATGTAATAATGACAGGTCCTTATTGTTGGTATCTGAGGATTGTTTATATAACTTTAGGGGTTAGGATGATGTTAATAGAATTCCATCAATGATTTTTACTCTACGGTTAATTTTATATTATATATAATTTACTGACTACCATGTTTTTTCAACTATATTATTTTTCTTAGAATGGGTTTCCATTGAAAAAACAAGGAATATAAAGTGGAGAGGAACTAGCCGAATGATATCCTTCCGAATTAGTAGCCCGAAATGGCTTTGATTAGAACTGATCATTTTGTGATAAAACAGATCAGCTTACGAAGGAAATAAATTTTTTTGGAATTTATGTAAGAGAACATCTATAGGAACCAAAAATAAATATGAAGAGAGTGGAACATTTAATGAGACAACACGATTTTTATTTCAATAGATCTTATGACCTAGTAGTGAAAGAAAGATGGATAAGGCCCTCGAAAATATATTCAATGTTATGGGATGTTCAGAAAATAAAAATCTAAGTCATGCCATTTATCATTTTGAAGATGAAGATAATATGGGTTGTTCAATGGTCATGAATATAAAATAGAAATAGGATATTGATTCCATGGAGTGGGTTAAATTTGTATGTATTTTCTATGAAAAAATATTTTCCTAAGGTGGTAGAACATAGGATATAGTGGAAATTCATTGAGTTGATGAAAAATGTGAAAGATTACGTGGCCATGTATGAAGTGAACTTCATAGGACTAGTGAGGTATGCACTATATCTTATTCAGGATATTGATAGAAAAATCAAGCATTTTTTACTCAGGATTGAAGCCAAGGTATTGAAGGGCATGGGCCTCCCATGAATTCAATTGTTATGAGAAACTTGTTTGATATGCTGAGAGGGTAGAAATGGAGTATTTTTATGATGACATGCACTATAAAAACATTTAAAATAAGAGGCTTAGATGGCAGGTGATGTGTATGAATATATCAATGAAATATGATAGTAAGAAAGTATAATTTACAGTTTTTGAAAATTGTAGAAAAATCACCATGTTGAATGCCTTACCAAAACATAGAACTATTTTAATGTGGTAATTTTTGACATATGGTCTGAGATTGTATTGAAAATTATCCTATGACTAATAAAGATAAGAAAACTATAAGGTTTTTTAAATGTGGTTAGATGGGTCATTATTAAAATTCGTGGACAAAGATATATCCATATGATGCAAATATGACAAGATGTATGAAGAAAGGTGTAGTGAGATCCTTTGCGATTACATCAGCAGAAGTTGGGCCATCCAATGAAGTTGTATCAGTTACCTTATTTGTTCACTAAAATTTTTGTAATGTTTGATTTTATATGAGGTCTACACATTATTTTATTTTTGAGGAATTTTATGGTAAATTAGAAATATTATCTCAACAAATTAGACTAGAAATTACAATTAAAACACCAGGGGAAGTATTGTAGAAAATTGGATTTATAGTAATCTTTCTGTTGTGGTCTATGGAAATTATTTACATGTAAACCTTATTGTTTTACTCTTAGTATAATTTGAAATCATTTAATGGATGGATTGAATTTATGTTAATCATGATAAGAATTATTATAGAGCTAAAGAAGTTATAATTTAGAATGATTTTCAGTTCTTATACAAGAATGAACCAATAAAATTGATTAAATATTTGGATGTTGAGAAACTGTTGAATGAAGGAAATAATTGTTATCTTTCTCATATTGTTCATAATAAGGAAACTATTTAGATTAATGAAGTTCTAATGGTAAAATGAATAGAATTATGTGATTCTTGATGACTTATCTGGTGTTATACATAATCGGGAAGTGGAATTCACAATTGGATTAGTTCATGATGCTAATCCAATTTCGAAACCCACTTATCGAAGGTCTCAAATAGAATGTTTAGAGTTGAAAAATTAGTTGTAGATTTTTTATAAATCCTTTATTCTTCGTAGCACTTCACCATGGGGTGATACAATTATGTTCTTTAAAAATAATAATGGATCCATGAAAATTTTAATTGATTGTATTGCCCTGAATAAAATCACTAGTAAAAACATGTATCCTTTGACTCATATTGATGACTTGTCTGATCAGATATAAGAAGATCAATAATTTTTCCATATGGACATTAGATTTGGATACCATCAGCTGAAGGTGATGGAGGATGACATCCTCAAAATTCCTTCTCCTACTAGATATGGGCATTAAGTATTTGTTTTCATGATGTTTTAGGTAACTAATTCACATACTATATTCATGGATATTATGAATGGAATATTTCACGAGTTCATGGATAATCTTATTGTTGAGTTTATTGATGACATTTTGGTATTTTCTAATAGTATAAAGGACAATGAAAATATCTTAGGTTTTTTTTTCAAATCCATAATGGAAAATAAACTGTATGGAAAATTAATAATGTTTGATTTTTGGTTGCAACTGATTTATTTTTTGGGAACATTGTAAATATGGATGGAATAACAGTTTATTATAACAAAACAAAAGTGGTTAATGAATTTTCAAGACGTAAAAATGTAACAGATATTAATTTTTTTCCTCGATTAGTAGGTTAATACTGATGGATTGTAAAAAACATTTCACGGTTATCTATCCCACTAACTAACATAACAAGAAATGGGTTTATTTGATTGGATAGTAGAATTTGTTGTTTTCTTTGAATAACTGAGGAAGAGATTTATGAATTATCTACCTTTAGACATGCTTCCTGAAATGGTCATTTTTTCATCTGTAGTGATGCTTCATTGAAGGGACATGGTTGTGTTCTGATGTAGAATTATAATGTAATTGTTTATGCTTTAAGATGACAAAACTCCCATGAGTTAAATTATCCCTAATATGATTTAGAATTATAATCTGTGGTTTTTTATTTTAAAATTTGTAGGAATCATTTATATGGATCCAAATTTAAAATATATACTGACCATAAATGTCTAAAGTATATATTCACTAAGATTTCATTAATTATGTGGAAGATAAGACGACTTAAATTGATAAAGGATTAAGATTTCACAATCAAATAACATCTAGGAAAAAAATAAAAGTGTTATATACATTTAGTCGAAAAAACAATGCATCAATAACCATGTTATATTTGGACCATGATCAGTTGATTAATTATTTGATGAAGTATGTTTTAGAATTTATTGGTGCAATAAATACATTTGTTTTCTTAGGTTTCATTACAGCCATATTTACCAGATAGAGTTAAAATGTGTATAAGGAAGACTGTGAGCTATAGAAAAAGGCAGAATTTGTTAAAATACGTATGTTTCCAAAATTATCTTACATAAATGTTATGTCTTGAGATTTGGAAAAACATTATGTGCCTAGTGATTCTCCATTGAAGAAAGTTTGTTTTGTGGAGCTCATAATTCTCTATTTTTAGGTCACCCGGATAGTACCATGATTTATAGAGACTGTTGGGAGTATTACAAGGGGAAAAAAATGAAAAGAGATATTACTATTTTAACCATGAAATGTTTGAGAAGTCAACACATTAAAGTAGAGTGGCAGTTACCCAAGGGGATACTTCAGCCTCTACAAGTGATAGAGAGGAAATGGGAGGATATATACTTATGGACTTCATTGTGGGACTACCAAAGACTTCTGGAGGTAACAATGTGATTTGGTTTATTGTTGATCAGCTGACTAAATGTGCCAATTTTATTTCTGTTAATGATAAAATGTATTTGGATTAACTTTCTAGATTCTAAAATAAAGCGATTATTAGTCTATATGGAGTTCATATTTCCATTGTATCTAGCCGGGAACTCAAGTTCACTACTAAAAATTTGAAGGTGCATCAAATGTCATTGGGCATAGAATTAAATTTTATTAAATATTTCCATACTCAATTAGATGTGTATTCAGAGTAAATGATTTAGAAATTAGAGGATATTCTTTGATATTTTTCAGTGGACTTCCAATTAAGTTTTCATCATCATCATTCATTAGTTGTGTATTCTTATAAATAATATTTTTCATTCAAGTATACATATAGAAACTTTTCAGGCATTGTATGGTAAGAGGTGTCAAACTACAGTTTTCTGGGATGAAGTCGGAGATAGGATGTTGATGGGACTAGAATTAGTAGAGAATGTTGGTGAGAAATTGAAGATGATTCAAGAACCCTTGAGGACATCTCAGAACAGGAAAAAACGTATAAAAACAACACGAGGAAAAACATTTATTTTGAGGTCGGTGATCATTTTTTTCTTAGAATCTCACTATAGAAAAGCCTTATATGTTTTGGTACGAAAAAAAACTACATCCACGATTCATTGGAACTTATGAAATCTTATAGAAATTTTGACAAGGTGTCTACTAAGTAGCTTTGCCTCTATGTTTATCTTTGGTAAACAATTTTTTGTCATTTTTTTATGTTGAAAAATTATATGCCAGATTCATCTCTTGTTTTGAGAATAGAAACTGATCAAATAGAGTAGAACCTTTCATATGTAGAGAAACCTATTCAGATTCTTGATCAAATAGAACAAGTATTACATAATAAGGTAATCCAGCAGGTAGTGGTTTTGTGGAAAAACTTCTTGGTTGAATAAGAAACCTGGAAATATGTAAATTCTATGAGGGAAAGGTACCCTCAGATGTTTAATAAGTAAATAAAAATATGAAGACATAATTTCCAGAAGGTCGGGATAATGTAAAACTCAATGGTTTTGAAAATAAACTGAAATTTACGAAACATTGTTTTATGTAGATATTTATAACTAGACATGAAATGTAAATTTTCATCTTATAGGATTTTAATTTCAAAAAATAGTCATTTACGGTAGTGATAAGTACGTTATTTGGAGTCTGATGGAACCAAATTCAATTTTTATGAATTTTGTATATACCCTTTTTCATATTAATATGAAAAATAATATGAAATTCATGAATAGTAAATTATATTATTATTTTATTTTCATTAGTCTTTATGATAAATATATCTTGATTAATTTTTCAATGTGATATAAAATGATTAATAGTTTTAAAATTATTAATTTTTTAATAATATATGATTTTATTTAAAAATTAAATTAACAATATTTATTTTTTTAAAAAAATAGAGTTTAGTTATGATATCTACATGTTGAAAAATTGTTAGGGATATTTTTTTGTATTTTTTTGATATTCTTGAAATTTAAATGAATAGTAAAATATGATGAATTATGATAAATGCTAAATACTTGATTTACTTAATCATAGGTGATGAAAGGATGATATAAGCCCACATAGATTGAACTCACAAGAAATTATTACTATTTTTGGGACATATAAATCAAGAATATTAATATTCTTGAGAATAAATATTAAAATAATGATTAAAATACTATAGAATCCCTCCTCTCCTTAGAAATAAATTCCACCAGCATTCCCCTCTTCCTATCACACCTCTCAATCCTTTTGGATTGTACGTATTTGTCCAAATTCCATTACCCAATCTGTTCCCCACATCCAAGACCTTCTGGTTTCACCATATGGAAAAAACCAAAGGCCTTGAGGAGGATCTCAAGGATAAGAGATCAAGAGGTAAGAATCCTCTTCAATTTATATGTGATATCTTTTTAATTTATTTATTTCCTTATAATATCTTCTCTTACCCTTACCTAGGAGGTACAAAATCTCCAGAATCATATAAATCGTGTATGTTACCATGTTAATGTAAAAAATTCCCCATATTTATTCCTCTCCTCTTCGTCTTACTAAAAAAAATAAAAAATAAAATAAAACAACGTTTGTGATGTGTAGTTTATCAAAATTGTGTGCCTTGTGCTTTCAATTTCTATTACTTCCTTCAATGTTCATAATAAGAGACTTTTAATGGATGAAATATAATGTAATTTTTATTATTTTCTGTTTGGGAATGAACTTATATGCATGAAATTAAATTAACTAATTAAACTATTTCATCATTATCGAGGAACCACCAAAAATTATCTAAAAAAATATCATCAAGGTTTTATCTGATCTTTCATAATCATATATATCAATAATAGGATTTATGGTATAATTAAATATTATTGAAACACATTAATACAATTTCATTCCACTTCTGTAATTTCATTTCCAAACTATATGAAAATAAAATACAAATCATCCATAGAAATCATGTAAATAATGCACCCAAAACAACTGAATGAACAAAATACAATTTATAAAAGGGGGAAAGATGTTATGAAATGATCATAAATGGTTATATGAAGAAAAATATGTTTGTTTAAGATATTAATAACACTATTTTAACCATTATACATGAGTATTAAACAAGTATAAATTAAGACAAACCATAGGTAATGGAATTGTTAACTTGATATCCATTATTTGGGTTAAACTTATACTTCATTATTAATGTGGTAATAAATTTCTTTGTGACGAATTTTTTTATATTATGTTGAATAATCTTTATATAATGTGTATTTAAAAATTTCATCTATTCTATTATGTCTCACTTCTATTATATAATATTTATAACAGACTTTTCTTTTAAAATACTCTTTTAATATTCTTTTTTATAAAATTCATAAGTAATGTTTAATGGAATTATTCAGGTAATATAATTATGTTTTCATTATTGATAATTATTTATAGTGATGGGTTGGACCTAAATCTCTCTTTAATTAATTGGGTTTGTATAAGTTATAGGTCAATCGTATGGTTTCTCCATGTGTATTTGCAATGGTTACACCATATGGTATCCATGAGGGATACATTGTATGGTAGCTGTGAGGGTTACAAATCATAAGGAAACTATAAGTGTTACAATATAAGTACGTAATGACCCAAGATACCTTTATGGTTATATTTATGTTCTCTATATTTTGTGGAAATATCACATAAATCTCATGTTTCACAATGTTCATATGTGTAATAGGTATGTATTTATTGAAAATGATTTCCTATGTTACAAGTATTCAAGGAATAATTTTTTCATTCCTCCATTATCTATCCTTTACTAAGATGTTTGTTCTCACTAAAAACATTTAAATAATTATCATAGGTTATATGTATTTTTTATGAAAATATGGAATCCATGTTTAATGTTAATAATATTTTTCAAAGAAATCATGTTTTCTTTGAAAAGTTTTATATTTTAGAAAAAAATACATTGTTTTCATGGTATCCACTCTATATTTATGTGGAATGTTATGTATGTACTTATGTCCCAAATATATAAAACTATAAATATGAAAATATCCTCAATGTGAAAGTAAGTGAGTTCTTTAATGAAATTGATTATTATGTAATATAATAATGTTTGGTCCTTATAGTCTATAAATAACATTGGGGTATTAGAGACATTAGATAGGACCCTATTAGTTCTAATGGGATTATTCCATTTGTATGCAGTTAACCTCTTAGTATGAGCCTCCCTAATGTGACATTTTTAGTCTTCTAGTAAATTTATTGAGTAAAATAATATTCATTGATTTCAAATGCATTTTTAGTTTGTTCATGTATAATTTTACATAATGCTTCCTAGTATATTTTCAATGTTACCAATCGATATAGAATGTCATAACAACCCATCTAGGGTTGATATTATTCTCCTACCACAAGATGGGAAACCTGATACCACACCAAATATAGTTGTTCATATAGCGAACTTCATAACCATGGTCTATTTTTAATAGATCATGTTTTCAATCAAGGAGATTATATGATGATGATTGATTATGATAGGAATTTCTAGGCTCAACATTCCCTTATTTCAAGGGTATTGGATGTAAGGTACATGCCTTAATTATTTATTAATATTTATATCTTTTTAATAATACATTCTCTTGAATTTTAGGATCATTACAATAAATTTTTTCATAGATTTATTTTATCATCCTTAAAGAAATAAATTTCACATTAAAAAGTTGATACTTCAAGTGAGCATCGATTTATCTCACTAAAAACATTTTTGATAAATCCAATTTTCATTTCCTGTCATATATTGAAGAAAAATTATATTAATGTTATATTTCTCCCTATACAGCCTTGATATAATATGAAAAAAAAATTAAGAATGGGTTGAGAACCATATATTCTATAATGGATATATAACAAGAGAAAAGTACCATGTTAGTTCATGAGTACATATAAAAAAAATTTCTTTTTTCTCAAAATTAAGCATCAGTCTAAAAATAACCAGTTTATAACCCTATAAATTTACAATTTTGAACACAATTCCTATCATAAGACATTTCACATAAAATATAAAATATAAAATTATACTCCTAATTTTTTTTGTTCCAATCAAGAAAAACTAATGAAATGTGTTTCAAAAATATACACATTTAACACTTATGAAATATTATATATATTCCATCTAACACATGATCGTTACTAATAATATTTTAGAATAATATAAACAAATTTGTATTATATTATCATGAAAACCAATAAAATGAGATGGAAATGAAAAACAAGACAAATGTGTATGTTGCGGAAAACTATTAGAACATCATACCATAGTGGAATGAGTCCAGTAATGGATTTGGTTACTCCCTAACATCATAAACAATGTCTCATGAAATTGAATCCCAAGAAAATGAATTTTAGTTTCATCTAGTCATATACATTATATCATGTTCTTGATTGTCCTGACCCGTCCTCAGGACTTGTGTCGTGACTACCCCAAGCCCACCTTCTATAGGCTAGGGGTTGGCGACTAGCACCAAAGGCATAAATCCCTAAGATGTGAAGGTATTGAATTTATAAAATGTAGTCACACACAATTAGAGTACACAGCCGGAAGCAAAACACTAAGTAAAAATGTATACAAAGGTAGTGATGAAAGTAAGTGGGCCAGTATACAAACCCAACTGAACAACAAGAACAAGTACAAGTAAAAAAGGGAAAACAACTCATTGATCATCCACCTGGGGATCCTACCTGAAGGGTAGGTACAAATCTTGATTAACTCATCCTTGAGGTACGTCTGGTCTAGTCTAGCTCCAAAAAGCCTCTCGCTCGTCACCCTCAGCCTCGATCAATGTGACTATTGTCTGCACAGGACACAACAAGGTGCGGACAAAGCCCGTGCAGGGGTGAGTATAACAATACTCAGTAGGGGACCCTGAGACCCCTGATGGTCTCCCAAAATCCACTAAGGATAAACCACAGAAGAAATATATAATCACGATGTATCAACCAACCCTACTTAGGTATATTATCATACATATAACTAAGTTACCAATCACAGTCTAGCTCCAACACTTGAGCCCAAACACAACCCATTCCACAAAGGAAGTAAAGTCAACCATCTCGATGATTATCGACTGAAAGTCAAGACTCATCTCACACAGGTATACAACACATGATGTGGGGTAGATATGATTAGATGTTGCCTCTGAATCATCTCCTCTATCACACCCACATAGGATCCTGGAATAGTATCAATGCTGTCAAACCCACGTAGGATCCTGGTACAGAAGTCATCACTATCGAACCCACGTCAGATCCCTATACAGAAGTCACAACTATTGAACCCAAAAAGGATCCTGGTACAAAATTAAATGCTGTCAAACCCACATAGGATCCTGGTATAGAAATCACTACTGTCAAACCCATGAAGGATTCTGGTACAGAAGTCATCTCTATCGAACCCACGTAGGATCCTAATACAGATGTCATCTCTCTAGAACCCACGTAGGATCCCGGTATATAAGTAATATTTGTCGAACCAATATAGGATCCTGGTACAATATCATCACTGTCGAACCCACGAAGGATCCTATCATCTCAGCCATAGCCAGCCCTAGCGTTCCCACACACAACACGCTCAATTCTGGGAGGGTCTGATCCTCGATCCAAGTGTCGATACATCAACTGACACTAATCTTCCAGTTGATTTATCCCGTAGTTCTGTATCATCATAGGGAACCCAATGCGACAGACGGCGCGTCAATTAGACTCTTGGACTGTTAGTTGTTGGCATTTCCGTCCGAGGGGCCTGGTTGGTTTTTAGGCTCATACCGGCCCGATCGCATCTCAACTGTGTTTAAACATCGAGTAGGATATTCCAAAAAAATCATCCCACTCCAATAATTCCATCGTTGTAGACGGTTCGTCGATCAGACACTCGTAGCCCAAAATAGGAGCTAAAAGGAGTAAATGGTCGTAGCATGTCTGGGTCCGATCTGACCGAGCCCGACCGACCCGGCCCAACCCGGTCCAAACTGGGGTCTAACCCGATCCGTAGGTGTGGCCCGACCCGAGTTGTCGGCTCAGCCTGAGTGGGCCGCCTGAACCAAGGGAGCGGCCCAACCCAAAGGCGCGGCCCGGCCCCAAGGCGCATCCCGGCCTGAGGGCGGCCCGACCCGTGGCGGCCCGGCCGAAGGCGGCCCCACTGGCTAGCCCATGTGTCTTGGCTGGCCATGCTGCAGGAGGGGGGTGTTGTGAACCCCGTTTCTGATCCAAACCAACGCTGGGAGCCGGTTCTGTTTAGCGCATACCGTTGTCCGTAAAACCACCCACCCCTGTCACCTCCACCGCAGCGCGACAGTGCCAAAGTTCATCTGGCCTATGTGCATCAAAACGGCGCCGTGCCTCCTCCGCCACGGCCCCGGCTTGGCCATGGTCTCCAGCTCCACTACACGGTGTGATGGCACCATGCTTGTCATCCGACCACAGCGGCCCTCCTGGCCGTTGCTTTTCCTTCTGGGGCAGTGCGACAACTCCTCGCCCCTCTGGCACTGCCATAGCCCAACTAGCCGTGGCTTGGTTCTTTGAGTAGCAAGGCGGTGATGCACCCTTCTGGTGACCCGGTAGCCTTGAGCAGCTGGATTTCATTGCGTAACACAGCGGTGATGCACCCTTGTGGCGACCTGGCGGCATTGATCCACCGACTTTCTTTGCGGCTGGCTCGTTGACAGTCATCGCGTGTACCGCCACCGTCGTCATCAATCAAAACCAACAAAAATGGGGAGGGTCAGGCCATGCTTGTGCGGTCCGAACCATACTCATTACCATGATAACATTTGGCACACCATTCCACAAATTTAAAGACGTAGAACGGAGATTAAATTCATACATAAAGATAACCCCTACCTCGTACTTGTTGTTCTTTGAGGATCTTGGAAAAAGGGCGGATGTTGATTTGTTGATTTTCGTGTTATTCATGAACTCCCAATTCTCACATTCATGCGTCGGAAAGGAAGAAGGGTAATCTTCATTAGAGGATGAGCGTTTGGAGGTGACATCGTCATTGGTGACATTCTTCACAGTCGACGTCTTCTCTTTTGACATGGATGAACGTCATTTGAGATGACGTGGGTGTCGCTTCCATTTCCATACCTCGGTTGAAGAACGATAAAGAAGGAAGAATGTGGCATCATCATGCTTCGATTGAGGAAGAGATGTTCTTCGTGTTATTCATGGGAAGAATTCTCTCTCTATTTTTTCAAGGCTCCACCAAAGGATTATTTTCCAACCAAAATAATATCTTTGTCTATTATTTTATTCTTGACATGAATTCTAGAGAATTAAAATTGTGCCAACTAATTAAGAGAAGTTCAATTAATTGACTGCTTGGGTTGGTACAAAATTAATGGGGAAAGTGGAGAGGCTCAATTAATGAGAGATGGTTTCATCCACGTAAATGGGGAGTTCAAGAGTTAAGGGGGGTTAAGAAGCTCATGTGGACCCCACCCCCTTGATTTTAAAAGAGGTTAAATCATCGGGTGGGCCTCACCAAGTTATATTCTCCCATGGGAGGTTATGTGCGGATGGTCCCCACACTAACCTCCTCTTAAGGGTTTTATCCACCAAGGAATAAAATAAAGTTAATACTTTATTTTATTCAATTTAATTAAAAAACTCCAAAAACTATCTTTCAAATTCGTTAGAACACAACTGTGGTGAAGGTATTGCTAAGAAATTATCGATGCTGCGAGTTCAACGGTACCCTCAGATTTCAATTCTGAGCACTGGTTCAAATGATATAAAATTCCGCTCGCATGTTTACTGAACGTACCTGAAAAATGATTGGAAAATTTTCAACAGCCACCCTCAACCCACTGCAGTCGAGGTTAGGCTCTGCATCGGTGAAACACGCCCCAACTAACCCAAAGGTACCCTATGATTTCAAATCTGAGTTACCATTTAAAAGATATTAATTTTATAATAATATAATTGTCACTTAATTATTTTATTTGCGGCCAAAAACTAGCTTTTATGGTGGCCCCAGCCAGCCAATGTTAGTACCTTCCTAAATAAAGAATTCCCTCACATGTTCAACAGTGGTCTCGTATTATTAATCTGATCCACCATTTGTGAGTTATAAGCATTTGAAAATTAAAATAATTTATTTATTTATTTTATTCACGGTTATGTCAGTTTTGGGATTTTTCACAAGAGACCCGCGCCGACTAAACATAAGTCACGCCTAAGGTAAAAATGCTAAATTAAGAGCAATGGTTACCTTGGATATCCAATCCGAGTAACTGTTTAAGAGTTTTTCCAATTTTTCAGAAAACGGCAAACGAGCGTTAATTTTAGATTAACAAAACTTCGACAGATAATTACAGGTACTCCGGGCCTCGGAATCGCGTGTCCTCAGAAGATTCAGACTCATAAAATCCCCAATTATTTAAGTAAAAAAAATTACAGAAAATATGGGTCTTTACATTCTGCCCACGTCATGGCTTTACATCCCCGTAAGTTACAACTAGAACCAAGGGAATAAAAGGGGGTATTGAGCATGCGTCTGAGCCTCCCACTCCCATGTGCTCTCCGGGAGGTTCTCGTGATGCCAACAAACGTGCACCATAGGTATCAAACCTCCACGTACGACCCATTGTTATCGATCCTCACTCTCTACTAGAACCTTCGTGGAAGTCGCCCTGTCGTCAACATCGAACTCGCCATGGGCGATGATATGGGAAGGGTCGTGCACGTATCTCCTAAGTTGGGATAAGTGGAAGACATCGTGCACCCGGTCCAACTAAGGTGGAAGAGCTAAGCGGTAGGCCACCACACCAACTCTGTTGTGGACCTGGAAGGATCCGATGAACCTCAAAGTTAACTTTCTTCCTCGGCCAAAACTCTATAGACATCATCGAGGTGAGACCCGTAGAAAGAGGTTGTCACCATCCTCGAACTCGAGAGGTCTCAGCCTCCTAAATGTACATGGAAGACCCATCACGAGGTCCATGGATATCTGATCCTAATTCCACTATGGGACCTCCAATGGATGAACCAAGCCTACTAGTACATGTTGCTCCACCTTCACTTGCTGACAAGTGAAGCATCGTGTGAGCAACTCTACCACTACTTTCTTCATTCCCGGCCACCAATGTTGTCATCGGAGGTCCCAGTACATCTTCCCCACTCTTGGATTTACTGCTGGAGGAGATGTGTGTAACTCCCTCAACACATCCTCTATAAGTGAAACTGGTATGACGGTACATCCTCTGAAAAGAATGACATCCTCCCCACCTTAAGAAAATCCGTCAGGTGTCGGACCTGTGGATATCAGAGCACTTCACATCTCACAATCAACGTTTACATGATGTGCCTCCCTGACTTTCTGAAGAAGTGGAGAAGCGACTGTGAGAGATTGCAGAAAGGCTGCTCCATCCCTATCCACAAAGGATATCTGCAACACGACCAGCTTCTCTGTCGCCTCCCCTAGTAGCTAAATGCCTGATCTCCTACTCAGAGTATCTGCTACAACATTCCCCTTCCTAGCAGTATAGACTATCTTGAATTCATAGTCTTAGAGGAACGCAATCCAATGTCACTGTCTCAAGACATATCTCAGATGCACCCTACTATGCATGAGTTTAACATGTGCTTCATGGGTTTCCTATTTTACCGACTAAGGGAAACATCATCCCAATGTTCTAGATAAACCACATATTTTTTTCCTAATGCATTAAATCTGTGTATGAACTGTGGTTGCTCATTCCATACCCAAACTAACGTCACAAGGCCTTGACACTCCCACCAAGATATTCCAACAGGAACTCTCACCTCAAGGGTCAAACCACACCGTCGGCATATGTGTGATTATTCAGTCTCCTCCCAAAGGTATCTCCAGACGTGAGGGTCATGTCAACTGTTTAACTGGAAACTCTAGGTCTGGGACACGAGTCGTTGAAGGACGAAATTATTGGTACCTATGTCTACTGATACAACAGGTAGTAGTAGATGCACAATGTACCTCAAATCATTTCTAGAGCCCTTGGGTCACACTCCTTGACTGCTCACAGCTACTCTCTTTCCCAGCCCTCCAGCTCCCTGAGCCAGACGGGGACTACAATGTTGGTGGTTGTAAGATATCGAAATGTTCACCACCTCATACTGCTCTCATATCTTTTCTTCCACTTTTTCTTCCCTACAGATTCATCTATCCTTAACACTTCCTCTTCTTGAAACATTTTAAATGATAAAGTCTCTAAGATTGGCGCTAGTTTCATGCTTTCCAATTGATAACATTCACTGGCTGTATCCACTCAGCCAATGAACATTCAACCATAAGGGTTCTCTCTAGCACCCTAATATAAATAGGAATTCATAGATGAAAAAGCCTTGGCTCGGATATCCTTAAGCACACCTCCCTCAGAGGTCCGAGCTCTAATTCACTGATCGTATCATATTCATAGAGTACCAGGAAATATTGGTGTGCCTCGATGAATACTCAGCTACCAACACGTCGTCCTGCCGAAGCTGTATAAGCTCTAAAAAACCCTCAACCACCTCCTCATACTAGTCGTCAGCCGCTTATAGGTTGGGCTCGGCTTGGAACATGCGAGATATCTGGTTCTGAAACACATGTAATTCACTAAGCCTACTAGTGTCCTCTACCAGTACTGTCGGTAGTGTCTGATGGCCAACAGGTAGTGATATAGTTTGCACACTGCCCGAAGGTACCATCTAAGAAAACGGTACAAGTACCGACACCTCATCATTATGCGGACCATCCTCATGGTCACTCACTGAAAAATAGTAGTACCTAAGATGAACACATGCACTACTAGTGTCTCAACTAGGCAGAAAACTCTAGTAATCACCTCCATCCAGACATCTGCTGCCTGGGAATCTGTCTCGCCTCAAAACATCAGAGGCCTCTAGTGCTAGAATGCATGTAATGCACTCAGTCGGCGTGCACCGTCCTCCAATGCGGCTGGTGGCATCTGCTTCCCAAAATGTTATGGTGCTGCTGGTACACCACCTGAAGGTTCCGACATAGTAAGAGGGCCCTAAACTGGATCCTCGTCACTCAGTGGGCCGTCCTCCAATACTCTCTCAGAAACCATTGCTGGTTGTTCTATGTAGAGACATCTTGATAAGGAACAAATGTTCCACAAACAATAAGTTATACCTGGTGAGCTAACTCAAAGAGTTTACAATGAAGACTTAGGAAAACACACTCGCAATCAGTGTTTACGTTCACTAAGTCAGAAATCTAAAGTTAATGTCCTAGTGTATGGATACATCGGTCGCCGCACCAAAACTGGACTCCCAGGACTAAAAACCACACTCAATACTCATAACACTATTTCTCCATAGAAAGACAGATTAGAGTCCTATGTTCTGTGGTAGAACCGACTCCTTTGATATCAATTTTCACGACCCGTCCTCGGGACCCGTTCCATGACTACCCCAAGCCCACCTTCCATATGCTAGGGGCTAGAGACTACCACCAAAAGCGTAAATTCTTAATCTGGGAAGGAATTTACTTAATAAAAAGTAGTCACACACAATCAGAGTACAGAACAGTAATAAAAACAATTTGTAAAACTGAATACAAAGGTAGTGCTGAAAGTAAGTGGGCTAGTATACAAACCCAACTGATCAACAAGAATAAGTAAATGTAAAAAAAGGGGAAACATCTCTTGGATCATCCACTAGGGAATCCTACCTGAATGGTAGGTAGAGTTCTCAAACAACTCATCCCTAAGGTACGCCCCATTTAGTCCAGCTCCAAACAGCCTCCCATCCATCACCCTCAGTCTCGATCACTGCTAACCATCGTTTGCACAGAACACAACAAGGTGATGGAGAAACCCGTGTAGGGGTGAGTATAACAATACACAGTAGGGGACCCTGAGACCCCTGAAGGTCTCCTAGAATCCACTAAGGATAATCCACAGAAGAAAGATTCAATCAAGAAGTATCAACCAAGCCTACATAGGTATCTTAACGTATATATACATAAGCTACCAATCATAGTTTGGCTCCAACTCTCGAGCCCAAGAACAACCCATTCCAAAAAAAATAAGTAAAGGCAATCATCTCGATGATTATCGACTAAAATTCTAGACTCGGCACACACAGGTATACAACACATAAAGAGGGGTATAGATGATTAGATGTATCCTCTGAATCATCTCCCCTGTCGAACCCATGTGGGATCCTGGAACTGAATCAACGTTTTCAAACCCACGTAGGATCCTGGTACAGATGTCATCACTGTAAAACCGACATAGGATCTTAGTACAGATTTCACTACTGTCAAACCCACGGAATATCCTAGTATAGAAGTCATTGTTGTCGAACCAATATAGGATCCCGGTACAGAAGTTACTGCGGTCAAACCCATGGAGGATTCTGGTACAGAAGTCATCACTGTCGAACCCACATAGGATTCAGGTACACAAGTCATCGTTGCCGAATCCACGTAGGATCCCAGTATAGAAGTAATTGTTGTTGAACCCACATAGGATCCTGGTACAGTATCGTCACTATAGAACCCACAGTGGATCCTGTCATCTCAGTCAGAAACATCCCTAGGGTTCTCAAAATAGCACGATCAATTCTAGGAGCATCTTCTCATCTAGCCTACATCAAATACAATGAAGACTCAAGTTGATGTATCCCGTAGTTCCGTATCATCATATGAAACCTAATGCGACAGATGGCACGTCAATCAGACACCCTGACTATGAGTTATTGAAATTTCCGTCCCAGGGGCCCGATTGTTTTTTAGTCTCAATCCATCCCGACCGTATCCCAAGTGTGTCCAAACCTCATGTTAGATATGCCAAAAGTATTTTAGTACTCAAATAATTCCATTTCCACAGATGTTTCGTTGATCAGACACGTGTAGTCCAAGATGTGGGCTAAAATATGTAAATGACCGTAGCGGGTCCGGGTCCAGTCCAACCGAGTCCGACCGACCCGGCCCGACCTGATCCGAACGGGGGTCTGACCCAATCCGTAGGTGCAGCCCGACCCGAGTGGTCAGCCTGGCCCGAGTGGGTGGCCTGAACCAAGGGAGCGGCCCGACCCAAAGGGGTGGCCCGGACCTAAGGAGCGGTCCGGCCTGAAGGTGCAGTATGGCCTGAGGGCGGCCCAGCTCGTGAAGGCCCGAGAAAGGGCAACGCGACTGATGGCGACCCAGCCAAACAAGGCCCGGCTGGGTAGCCCACGTGGCCCAGCTGGCCATGTTTTGGGACGGGGGTGTTGTGGCCCCCATTTTTGATCAAAACTAGCACTAGGCGCGGGTTCTGTTTAGCACGCACTACCGGCTTGAAATACTTGCCGCCCTTATCTCCTCCACCGTGGTGCAACGGTGGCACGATTCAGCTGGCCTCCACACTACGTGATGGCACCGCACCTCCTCGTCCATTTCCCGACCTGGCCGTGATCTCTTGCTCCACCAAGTGGTGTGATGACGTCACACTTGCCGTCTGACCAACACGACCCTCTTGGCCGTGGGTTTTCCTTTCAGCGCGGTGTGACGACACCGCGCCTCTCCGGCCCTGCCGTGCCCCACCGGGCCACGACATATTTCATTGTACGACACGGTGGTGTCGCGCCCTTGTGGCCAACCAGAAGCCTTGCGCCGCTGTATTTTTTTGCGGCTGGCTCATTTTCAGTCACCGCGTGTACCATATCCATCTTCATCAATGAAAACAAACTAAAATCGGGTGTATTTTTCCGTGTTTGTACGGTGCAAACCCTCCTCATTACGATGATATCATTTGGAAAACCATTCCACAAATCTAATGACATATAATGGCAGGTAAATTCATACATATAGATAACCCCTACCTTGTATTTGTCGATCATTTACGATCTCAGAAAAAGGGTGGATGTCGATTCTTCGATTGCTGCGTTCGTCACGCACTCCAAATTCTCACGCTCATGCATCAGAAAGGAAGAAGGGTACTCGTCGTTAGCGGAGAAGCGTTCGGAGGTGACGTCATCGTTGGCGATGTTCTTCACATTTGACGTATTCTCCTTTGACACTGAAGAAGTTTGTTGGAGGTGACATGGGTGTCACGTCCCTTTCTTTGCCTCAGTTGAAGAATGACGAAGAAGGAAAAAGATGTCGTCGTCATGCTTTGGTGGTGGAAGAGATGTTCTTTGTGTTCTTCGTGGGAAGAATTCTCTCTCTATTTCTCCAAGACTCCACCAAAGTATTATGTGTCAACCAAAATAATAGCTTTGTCTATTATTATATTCATGAAATGAATTCAAAATAATTCAAATTGCGCCAATTAATTAAGATAATTCAATTATTTACCTGCTTGGGTTGGCACAAAATTAATGGGGAAGGTGGAGAGGCTCAATTAATGAGATAGAGTTTCATCAACATAAATGGAGAGTTCAACGGTTAATGGGGTTAATAAGTTAGTGTGGGCCCCACCCCCTTGATTGCAAGAGATGTTAAAACTTCGGCTGGGCCCCACTGAGTAATATCCTCCCAAAGGAGGTTATGTGTGGATGGGCCCTACATTAACCTCATCTTGGAGGTTTTAACCACCAAGGAATAAAATAAAGTTAATACATTATTTTAATCAATTTAATTAAAAACACCCAAAAACTATCTTCCAAACTAGTGAGATCGCAACTGTGATGATGTTCTCACTGAGCAATTACTGACACTGTGAGTTCAATGGTGCCCTTGGATTTCAATTCTGGGCACTGGTTCAAAAGATATAAAATGCCGATCACACGTTTACTAAATGTACCTAAAAAAAAGATTACAAAATTATTAACAGCCACCATTGATCCACTATGGTCGAGGTTAGGCTCTGCCTATGTAAAACACGCACCAACAAACCCAATGGTACCCTCATGTTTCCATTCCGAGTTATCTTTTAAAAGGTATGAATTTTATAATAAAATAATTGTCACTTAATTATTTTATTTGTGTTCAAAAACTAATTTTTTCTGGTGGCCCGCACCGGCCAAAGTTAGTATCTTCTTAAATAAAGAATTCCTTCACGAGTTCAGAAGTGGTCACTGATTTTTAATCCAAGATACCGTTTTTGAGTTATATAAATTAGGAAAATAAAATAAATTATTTTATTATTTTATTCACATTTATTCCATTTTTGGGATTGTTCATAAGAGGCACGTGCTGACTAAACATAAGTCGCGCATAGGGTAAAACCGTCATCCAGAGCGCAATGGTGACATCATATATCTGGTCAGAGTAACCATTTAATAGTAATTCTACTTTTTCATGAAAACAGCATACGCGTGTTAATTTAAGTTTAACAAAACTTTTACGGATCATTTCGAGCACTCCGGGCCTTAGAATCGCGCGTCGTCAGAAACTTCAGACTCGTAAAATTACCATGTATTTAAGAAAAAAAAATTCCACAGAAATTCAATGTCTTTAAATTGATTTTGTTTTCTAAAAAATTTTAATCCTTCATAATGAATGATTATAATCATTACCCTTAGAAGTAAATGGTTTTCATAATCTTTCCTCATATCATAATAAATGGAAATTTAATAATGATTCCAAATTGGGAAATGAACCAACTATTCTAGATTTTTATATTTTATTACATAATTTTAGGTTGAAAATTAATATGTTCATATCGGAATAAGAATGTAAATAATGGTTACATAAAGTATTATGGGGCGGAAAATATAACCTTAATCAGGGTTGAATTTTTATAAGGAATTTGAGAAATGAACTTATAGAATGTATTAAAACAACACGGATGGTTTAATAACCCATTTATGGGTTTAATATACACACACACACAGATATATATATATATATATATAACATGTATGCAATCCATTACATAAAATGTGTAGATAATGTGATTTAGATTTTCAATATTCATAACCTGAAAAGAATTGGTGGTCTAGGGAGATCCCTTGTATTTAACACTGAATTTTGAGAAATAAATTTTTCAAAAAAAACATGTGGAGGGTTTTTCTCGGAAGAAAAAATAAAATATTATAAAATAATATAAAGATAAAAAAATTGTTTTTTAGGTGGAAAAATCTTAGGTCAATGAATATTCTAAAATAGGAATTCAATTATCCTTTTTAATGAAATTCAAAACATTCCGTATAAAATATAAAAAATTAAATTTTTTATATAAATTGAAAGTTAAAAAAAAAATTAATTTTATAATTTAATTTATCATTTATATATGTCCATATAAACACATTGGTAATAGGTTTCTACGAATATTTCAGTGGAATATATTAATTTATAAAATAAATCCTTAAAACGCTTTAAATGAAGGTTTTAATGTAAAGTGTCCCTTTCATTGGGACTGAATCATCATATATGTTCTTTATATATAATAATTATACACTTATTTAAAATTTTAAATGTCTAACAACCCTTAAAATTTTATATTATACATTTTATTTCTTTTTTATAATCAATTACATAATCTATTAACTTCTCATTGGATATTTTGATATTATTCAGCTCATATATCCAAACGGAATTCAATTAGAATACTATGATCAAAGTGGAAATTATTAAATCATCTCTAGAATAATTATCTTAAAATAATTATTATTTTCATATATAAATTATAATTATCATATGACCTATGGAAAATGATTACGAAAACTGATTTATGATTCAATCATGGAAAAAACATGTCATACGTACACATGATTAATGTTTAAATTCCTCAATATTAATTGCGGAAAGATTTTAAGTATTGTATAATCTTTATAAATATAAAATTATATAATAAATAAATATCTAATTAATTTAAAAAACTCATATATTGAACATAGTAGATGTGGATATGAAACAAAAATGACATCACATAATGGATGTGTTAATCCACACAAAGTCATAAAGGATGTTATCATTCCACATTAGATGGGATAGTTAACAAATAAATGATATAATAAATTATAATAATTATAATAATTTACTAAATATAATAAATATTTTTTAAAGCCATCATTACAACTAGATGTTAAAGAGGTTATGAAAACTGAATTATATTAGTTCGCCAGGTGGTAGTTCTCCATTACCATGAAAAAATTGTTTTTTTCTAACATGATGTAAGAGGATATAGATATAGGTAATTATCTTAAAATAAGAAAATATATGTTTTGGTAAAATAATTTTATTATTATTCTGGAAGGTTTTAGTATTATTTTAAAAATATTTAATTTTAAATAAAACTAAAACATTCGGTTAAAATTTATACCTCTTCAATGAACAACCACCATTAATGTACACCCTAAGCCTAATAAATTTAAAATTATACAAAAAACGTATACCATTAAAAACTATTAGTGATTTGTGAGAGAGATTGGGGTAGGTATTGGTATAATGAAATGGATCATGATGTGTAATGAAAACATGAGAGGGGTTTACATTTATATATAGTGGTGGGTATTCTTTGATTTTCTTAAACTGCTAAATTAATAATGATTTAATTTTAAAATGAATAAAAATAGAAATAATAATAATATAAGATGAGTATGAGTCAAAATTATATCATCCCATAAATATTTGAAGTTATTCATGTTTTTTTAAACTTATCTTTTATTTAACTAATGTTAACCCATTTTTACAGTTTCCTTGACAACATTGTTTTTACTCTATAGGTTAAATAAAATTAATATAAAATTAAAATTTGTACATAAATTTAGAATAATTTTTATTTTAAAAAATATGCCAATAATATTTCTTAATATATTATTTTTATGAGTTTTAGATCATTTAATGAAATATTTTTAATTTGATAATAACAATAATTCCACTTTAGAAACTATTCATATATATTGACATTGAAGAAAAAATGTATATAATTGACTTAGAATATAATAAATCCAATGATCTCCAATATTGGTTTTGTATTAAAAAAATATTTGGGTAGATTTATATGTCAAAATTATATTATTTTTAACCTTTTTAAAATTGTTCATTTTTTTTATGTTAATTGAAGTAATGTTCTATTAGCATTGTGTAATAATTTAAGACAAATTATTCATGACAAATAATTAAAATGAACTTGAAACAAAAATTTATAATAATTTACCTTTAAAATAATTTTTTATAAGTACACATGATTGTTATTTATACTGATGACATTATATTATGGAAATTAAATTTATTAATGTGAAATTTTTTCTGTTTCTTTTTCTGAATTATTATAAAGGTAAAAATAAAAGACATGTTAAAACAAATTAAAACAGTTTTTAAAAATGGATTTAAATAGCTGAATAAAAAAAATCCAATAGATTAAATTCATGTGTTAGGGGCATTTTTTAGTCATTATCATATTATTATTAATCATAATTACTTAATTTACAATTAGAAAGGTCAGAATTTTTAACTATAGTAAGTACTCAAAATGAAAAAAGATAAAATTGAAATATTTAATAAATATGATACTAATAATTAATAAATTTAAATTCATTTTTTAGGATTAATATTCTATAGATGAAATAAATTATTTATATTAAAAAAGTGTTAGGTTTACTAGGTCGAATACCTTTAGAGGGGTTTAATAAGGGTATACGAGATTAATGTTTATTCCCCTTTGGATCTTACTTCCTTATTAAAAAAACTCTCTTCTCTCTCCTTCACGTTGAAAATTTTGAAATAAAATTTAAATCATTCAAGGGGAAAATTAATTTTTACTTGGTGTACATTCATTAAGTTGCATCACAGGAGCATACAATGATGGTGTACCAATGTACCAAATATACTAATTCTCACTACCAATAATGAGTAAAATGTTAGTACTAGATCTTATATGCCCAGACTCACTACCTTTATAAGGATAAGGGCCTTCTCACTTCATTCCCAGGGGTCACTCTCTATAACTCATTGTATGGCTCACTTCTAGTGGAAAAGTCCATTGTTTACCTCTTCCTTCCCTCACTTCTCTTTCCAAGTAATCCACTAATAAATTATATACTAGTAGGTACAACATAGTTTATGGACATGTAGGTCCCATCAATTTCATGAATTCCTCCATCCTAACCTTTAGGAAGATGCTCTATTGAAGTCCCTTTTCACCCATTGATGAACTGAACATTAACTGTTTTTTTATATATCATAAAATACATCACAAACAGATTTGATTCTTCTTAATTGTTATTTGAGTGTTACGTGAACCACCTGTTACTTCTACATACTGTGTAGAGATTTTCTTACGCGGCCAGCCTCTTCCATGTACTGCAACCCCTTCTCTGAACCTCCCTCCCTTCGCAGGTTTCCATCGACATCACTATCTCAAACCAACTCTACGTACCGACTCTTGGAACCTCCTATACGCACCACATAAGCAAATAGTCCCTCCAATCTATACTCCATTCATGGACAGTTCTCTATCTGTGGATAACATCCGCCTCTGTGAACAACCCTTTATCCATGAGTTGTTCTTTATTTGTGGAATACCTTCTCTTCCATGTACCGAAGCTCCCCACCTTCATACCATATTCCTCTTCCATGGATTGTTCTTCCTTTGCAGACTACCCTATCTTGCAAAAAACGTGGTTAGATTTATTTCTATGTGAAACACTTTAGCCTCTGTGAAATTCGACCTTGCGAACTTCCATCGAACTTCACTAAATTCATAGAGAAAAGATATTTTCTGTAATGATATTTTTTTCTATCATCTAATCAGTGGGATTATCTCTCCTGATATAGGAAAAGATATCTGAATAATCCTCTAATCCATGATTTATCAAATCTTTGATTTGGTACATCCTCAACTACATATTAATCCTCCAACTGCAAATTGAAACCATTCACCGAACCATTTTTTCACTACAGTCCATGTACTTCCATTACTCTTCTTAGTTTTATCACCTCTACTAGGAAAAATCTATCTTTCACACCACACCACCTTTCAGTGTGAACCATTTTCAGTTCCGCATGACACTTTTGGGTACCACTCTGTGTACTATTCCAGCTGCCTAGTACGTAGCTGCGACCCATTCTCGGTCATCTACCTTTTTCAAAAAACAAAATCACAACCAAAACATACATATAGAACATATTAATTGGTTTTTTTATCGACAAAATAAAATTAAATTAAATATGGTATTTCAAAAAAATTCCTTTAAAAGTTGTAATTTGTTTTTACAAAATTCAAAAAAAAATTGATTGCATTAAACATAATTAATATAATAATAATATAAGGGAACTAACATTAACATTAAGAAAAATTAAAAAATAACCTAGTAAATGCATCTAATAAAAGTAAAAATTTCAATAAAAATATTCATTGTTCAACATTCATGGGATAATCAATTTTTTCAGAAAAAATGCCAAAAATAAATCTAAGAAAATTATAACATCATGATTCTAAAAAATATCATATTTATAAAATAATAAATTAATATGAGCCTGAAATTATTTTTCATATTTTCCCATAGAATTAATAATACCACATATGAACAAAATATAGTTTTTATGAATAAAAAGATTCAACTATAAAGGGAGTTATTATTTAATAATAATTTATCAAAATTGATTCATTGAGTAATAACATCATATAACTTATATTATCTTGATTATTATTCATACATGCAAAATCAACACATTGGTCCTAAAGGTCGTATATTAAAATTGTGTGGTTTGTTCGACTAGTTTTCCCATATTAGATATAGTATCAAAAATAATCATCATCTTAAAATATCATTATGTTAAATTCTTACACATTTTGAAAACATGAATGATGCCAATTTGAAAATAGGATTGTTAAATAGGTTATTTAAAATTCAAAAGTCATTTTACAAAATCTAACATCATAAAAAGTGTTAATAAATCTTCCTTTTGATAATAGGGAAATTGAAATATGAAGGTCATATTGAGTAATACATAGGATAGTTTCCAAAAAGGATATCATTAATGGGAAATACAAATATGGACAAGAAAAAAAAATAATTTAAAAAATGTTATAGATAGATATATATATATATAATCAATTATAATGATGTTATTGATCTGGATAAATTTGACGACCAAAAAACCAAAAAACTAGAAAGTGTCATAAAAATAATTGATTCTGCAAAAATGAATGTATTAGTGCGAAATTATTCTTTGATAACACCATTTCTATAGTTGTGAATTTACATTAACATCTAGACTAATAATAGATGGATATATACTTACTTGAAATGGATAATTACTTTATATAATAAATTTCCACCAAAATATCATATTTTTCTCCAAATGATGACTATTCAAGTTTATTTTATTCTGAATGCACTAAAATTAACTTATAGTATATCAATGAATCCAAATGAGGATGAAATATTTTTTCTTTTATCATTAGAAAATAACCAAAAATAAATTTTGTTTTGAAAATGTATAATAAATCCCCTAAAGTGTAAACTATGATATAATGAAATAAAAAATTAATCAAAAAATCCTCAACAACATCACATAAAGTTCAACATAGATCATTTGATAATCAAATAACTCAAAAATTCATTAAAAAATTTGTGGCGATTTTTGAAATCAATAATTTTGAAATATTTTACCACAAATTCCTCCAAGAATATTTAAAAAATTATCTGTAAATAAAAATATTTACTTTTAAAATTTTCATTTCAAAAATTTATGTTAACAAATTATATACTATCCATTATGTTCTGATCATTTTCAGATATAACCTAAATCATCACAAATCCATATTAAAATGATATATAATTCAAAAAGATAATTTAACATTTATTAATGAACAAAATTCCCCTAATAAACTATTTACCTTAATCAGATTATGTTCCCCAAAATTATAGTGATATTATTTTGAAATACTATTCAAAATAAACTATTAAAGAACATTTCAATCAAAATGGTTATTATATAGTGAAATAAAAGTTTTTGAAATATAATAATCCTTAAGTGAATTGATTTCTATGATCATATAAACAATAATTATTATCAATAGTGTAACACCCCAATCCATTGATGTATTTGTGATATCAATATTTTTTTTCATAAAAATAAATTTTATTAATTTGGAAGAATTAAAAGAAATAATAACAAATGAATATAAAAAATAACACATGAGAAACACATTATTTAATTAAATCTGTACAAGGTTAAATTAATTTAGAAAACTCATTATAAGATCGAGTAATGTAAATGGAAGACCTCCCATCAGCATGACAGGACCCAATATGTATCCTTCATCACTAGGATCCACCATAATATGAAATTAAATAGAAAGAAGAATACGAATAATTATAAAAATAATAGGAATTTAAAACAACATTTTGTATAATTTTTGTTATAACATCATATACCCCAAAACGTGGGTATTAATAAAACATTTCTAACCATTTTATAAAAAATATCCACTAGAAATTTTTAGTGACTATTAATGTTCAGTTAATCGAGGGGGTTTCTTTTAATTTTTTTTTATTTCATGTTGTAAATATTTTAAATGAACATAATATAATAATTGAAAAAAAATAATGCTCATGAAATTTAATGTTTTTAGTATTATAACCTTAAAACATATTAAAAATAATTCTAAGAATAATAAAAAAATAAAAAAAATTGAATGTCATAAAAATTTATTATCATAATTATACATGTATTTTTTCTATGATGAACAATTATTTACTAAAATATTTGATAAATGCCAACCAAAAATGAGGGTATATATTAAGTTCAATACCTCAGGGTCTAGTGGGGGCACAACACATGGAATAATTGAGCAATTATAGGCCAGCCCTTGTATAGGTTCAGTTTTAGATAGGGAATAATTAGACTATGTTGGGGACTATAGTTATAGGTTGGGAAAATTCATATGGAGGGGTCCTATGTATAAGGATCATAATGTGTTTCATGGTGATTTCAATGAATTTCGTCCACATCCAACCTTATAAAGAAATCCTAGAAACCAAACACATACAATGTAGGACATGTTTTTAAATGGGGGATCAAATCAAAGCCATTCATTTCAGACAGATAAAATCCCAGTCATTCTCTTCTATTTCTCTCAATTAGGTATCCTTTAAAAATGTTAGGAGTCTTATTTCATCCGAACTATTTAACAACTTATAATTTGTACCATCCCATCAAAACCCCATTCAGTTTCACCCCTTTAATCATGTCGGCTTAATCTCATCTGTTTGATATGGCCATGTTCAATCGGAGTCATCAAAAATTTATCAAAACATCTTCCTTGCCATGTCCTACCCATGTCTGCTTCAAGTCAATGACGATTACCCTCCTCTCGTCTCCTCTATTTATGTCTCTCCCACATGGACCCATCTTGTTCATTTTCTATAAAAAGGGTGTTAATGATATTGACACTAACTACTTACCTCCTTTTCCCCATATTTTTTATCCCTAATGTTTATGAATTCTTCATAGGACTCCCGCTTCTGCTTCTTTCTATCTATAGAATTTACTAGTGCATCCTCCCTTCTGAACATGACCTCGATTGCGTGTTTCAAGATACGTTGGTCGTCAGTGGACTCATTTGACAGCCAGATTTTCAAATCCTGGAGTTTACAGGTGCGAGTTGTGCTTGATCTTATCGACTCCAGAAACATCATGATCTGCTTTACCTCTAAGGATGATCTGATTCTTTCTTGGTTAGGTGTGCCTCACTCTTTTGATTACACTCGATACTTCTTCTTAAAATGATCATACAATTTTCACATGAAACGTGAACCTTAAAAGCTGGCGATTTGGGAATGTTTTTCAGAAATCCCTCTTGAATTTCAAAATTCATCTATCCTTCAGTTTTTTGGAAAATTTGTTGGGAATTTCCTATATACTGATAATTAGACCAGTGTGATATGCCACCCGATTTACATGATGGTAGGTGTCGAAGTGGATATCTCTAAGGCACATGTTGAATATATTTTGATTCCCATGGGTGAAGAATCAAGATTTAAGAAGACTGTCATATATTAATCCTTATGTTAATATTGTTTTTGATGCAAGATTATGGGGCATAATTTTGTGATCTACAGGCGAAGGGTGAGGCAAGAATGAGATGCACTAGATGTTTAGTCAGAATGTGTCCAGTGTGTCCATCCTGGTGATTTTGGATAGCTCCTGGATATGACTAGTGTAGGTTCTATGAATGGTTGTTTTGGTTCTAGTCAAGGGAATGGTAAGGCGGATGATTATATGTGTTCAGGTAGAGCAAGGATGCAAAACCCATATAAGGTCTTACCTTTTTGACCTAGGGTAGTGGAAGAATTAAAACGGTCCTAGAGTTATTTGGAAATACCTCATTACAAAAAGTCTATGGTAGGAGGCACCCAGGCTAGTGGAGTGGATGAAGTAAACATGGACACACTTAATACACCTACTCCGGCTCTGGGGGAGATTGTTGTAGATTTTGGAGCTGTTGCCCAAACTTCTGGGGCAGAGGAAAGTCAAAATCAACGCACTTAAGCCATGGCGGTGTGTGTTGGTAGAAGGATGAATTCTGAAATAGTGTCTTATCCCAATAACAAGAGTAAGTCGAATGCAGGACCTGAGTTGGAGAAAACTTCACATTGTGTACACATGACACTGTATATTAATAAGTACATCAAATTAGGGAGAACATTATCCTGTATTGACTACAACAACTGATTTGGAAGTTTGAGAAGTGAGGTAGAGTCTAAGGGAAACACTAAGGGTCTATCTAAGGATGAGTCTGAGGGTGATGAAAAACTTTCTAATAGTAATGGTTTGGGAGGGGTGTGTAAAATATTGCACATCCAAAGATAGATGAAAGCGAAAAAAGAGAATAAGGACTCGGGAGCTGCATTGTTTCTAGGAATCCAAATCTGAAGAGGCATAGAGACTACATCTACCTTCCTAAACTGCTGGAGACCTGGTTGGACAAAAAATAGGGGAACCTCAAGAAGCATGGGATCCCGCCAATGGAGGTAGAGTAAGTCCAGTAACTCATGGTCTCTGAGTCTCATGAGAGAGAGGATGAACCCTTCATGTAAGAACATCAACATGAGGATATTCACTTTCATTCGAAAAAGGTTAAACCATTGGTGGATGATGGTACTTCCCTTGGTCCATGGAGTGAGGAAGGATCCAGACTAGTCTCATGGGCTTGCCTAGTTCGGAAACTAGGGAAGCTATCGATGGGTACTAGTGCTGACTCGATTCCCTTTATTGTCAGTACAGAGGGAGTAGAGGTGCATGAGAGGAAACATGTTTCACCATATAAGGAGGGAGGAGAGGGGATGCTTGGGATGCCAGAAGGAGAGGCTGTGTTTAGGGAATATCTTGGGGAGAAGCTGTTAAGATATGAGGAAGAGATTTCAGAGATTGTGTAATCCATCCAAATTTAGCTGAGGTTGTAGAAAGGATGCAAGTAAGATCGAATCAAGTGGAAATGAATAAAGAAAAAAATGAGTGGATAGACAAACAACACCTAATCCTAGTCATAGGATTTAATAACAACAAAATATCTATGGAGGAGTTCTTATAAACATGGGGTATGTTTGATTCTCATTTTGAAGTCATTATCAGGGACAACTTCAAAAAAAAGGTAAAAACTCTTTCATGGAAATTGTTTAAGGAAACTTTGTCTAATGGGATCAAACATGTTTATAACAAATTTGTTATGTGATTCAGTGTGTGATGGCTTGGTTGTACATGTTGGTTTCACACATTCCCCATAAAAGTGTCTTTTAATAATAATATATGTATATCATAGTGTGTATATATATATATATGATTTCTTTATTTTTTATACTAATTACAATCATTGTTTGATCTAATTTAATTTTGTTCCAATTTTGAAAAATGGAGATTTTTCATACATAACCAATATTATTTAAAACACTATATACACACTTTGAAACACCCACCAATTTACCATGCAAAAGCGTAAATTTAATTCTCCTTGAAAATTCAATAGCTCATTGTCCCTTATTGATCCAATCCATGTTAAGGGATTTATTACATTCAAATTGACTTTGTAAGGGATATAATTATTTTTAATTTATAATGATTTATATATGTGTTTATATTATTTTGTCAAGTTAACTTAGTTTTTCAATGATTTACACATATATGTTCATATATATTGCCTATATATGTGTCTATATATACATATATGATTATATATTTTACGAAAATATAATATAAGGGTTCCAATTTAAATGTTTATTTATAAAACCTGTGATTTTTATGGGATTAATTATTTTTGATCAATTATGTTGTTTTACAATGATATATATGTTTCTCTGTGTGTGTGTGTGTGAATTTATTTCTATCTATATAACATAAAATTTTAATATATTATAAGATAAATGTTTTTTTATTAGAAATTAATTCTATGCTTATGGTTTTCATGGGTTTCATTTTATTATTGGTAAAATTATTTTGAATATATGTATATATGTATAAATATATATATCTTTTTATATATTTTTTATTTTATTAAATATAGGATTTTTTTTAAATTTTACCTCTATTCTAATATGGTTTATGGAAATAATTTATCAAAGAAGAATATTTTGTTTTTAAAACATCATTTTATCTATAAGTTATAATGATTTATATTTATGTATATACATATATACATATCAATCTATTTGTAATGAAAAGTTAATCATTTATTTTTTAATCTATATAACAGGGTAGAATTTATTCTTAATATAAAAATTTTTGGCTTACGTTTATGTTAAACCATAATATTCGTATGATAATAGTTATAATGTTATTTGACAATCCAAAAACTATTATTTCATTTGTGAAATTGTGAATTCACCCCTTGGTATGTGATCCGTAGTTAGGTTTGGCTAATATATAATTATAAGTGGCATTCCAATGATTTTTAGATCAAGCGGGTATTTATTTCATTATCCATTCTATATATAGATTTCAAATAAAGATAGTTATTTTAAGATTGGGATTATCCTAAAAATGTTTTGAGTAACTCTAAAGAATATGATGGTGACATATGATAATAATGTTCATTTTCTTCTAATGAACATGATCTTATGTATATATTTTGAAATGTATTAGGATAGGATTGATAATGGTGGCTCTAGAGAAGGTGTTTTAAAATATTGGCAGTTGAATAATGAATTTTATGTGACATTATAGGGAGTGGACATATAAGTTTTAAGGGAACATCATTACATATGATTTATGACTAGTTGCTTAATGGTATTTATTATTTTCTTCCATGTATCATAAAGGAACCAAAAAATTAATTTTTTAATATAAAAATCACAGCAATATTTTCAATAATAATTTTTTTTTGAAAAATTAATTGTTTTATAAATTGAATAATTTTGATTCAAACATTATGAAAATGTACTTTTAAATTTTTTTTGTTTGTTTCAAGGTAATGATATAAAATAATTTAATAACTACTTTTAAACTCATTTTGGGGAATTATAAATTCTCACCCTATTTCATAAATTCATTTTATATAGGTTTAGTAGATTCAACAGTGATTTATTTTTCCATGTAGTGGTGGAGAACATTTAATTATTATTTTTATTTAATTTAATTCTATATTGTTTTTTTAAAATGTTATATTTTTATCTAATAATCTAAAACCTATACTGGTAAGTGTCTTATATTGTGTAATGTGTTGTGTAATTTTTCAATAACTTTTTTTAAAATAAATTACACAGTTTGTTTTAGCACCTAATCTGGGATACTGGGGTCTTGGTCTTTATAATTCGTATCAAAGGAATATTCTCAATAATTTTTAAAATTTAGAACAAATAATTAAAAAATAATGAATACAACTATTATAAAAAATCCTTTATATTATTAGTTGGAAATAAAGAGATAAGAGACTAATATTTTTACCCTTCCTGATGAGTATCTAGAAAATATAATTTTAATATAATGTGTGGATTATTATGAAAAATTCTCAATCCTTTAGTTTTATTGTAAATGACTCTATCAAATATCAAATATCATTCATATACTTCGATAATTTTTTGGATCATGTTTTATTGTTATTTCATAGTTTATGCTCAACTTTCACTCTATACATGACAAGGAATGTATTTTGATGATATTTTATAGTGTTTCACTATATCTGAAAAATATAAATCCATAGAAAAAATTCTAGAAGCTGTATGAGGGGGAAACCTCCATGCATCATATTTGTGTTATGTCTTGTGTTTCAGTTTATATGGGATACTCAGAGACTTTGAGGATTTAGAATATAATTAAGTTTAGTGGTTTCATAAAAATCATGTCCACTCAGAAATCACCATTATTTATACCTACCATGCCACTATATCAGGAAGCTATAGTTTTTTACAAGATTTTGAAATTGGTTTCTCTTTTAGTTTTTAGGAAAATGATGTTTAAGAACCTAAAAATTCCTTAAGTATCACTTTAACTAAAAGAAACCACCTTCCTATGATAATTTACAACTCCGAAGTTTCTGGTGAATGTATGGATTAATTAATATTACTCATTTAAATAATAATTAATAATAATTTTGTTTTTATTGTAGGAACATCATGTCTAACGTTTTAATAATTAATATTTTGGAATGTAGGGATAAATGACTTTTGAGGGAACAAATCTGTAATGGGGTGGGGGAGAATATAATTCCCCAAAACCATTAATGTATTTGTGTAATTAATATTATTGTTTTTAATAAAAATAAACATTATTCATTTATATGAATCAATTGATATAAGAACATATTAATAGAAATAAGAACACATGACAATCATTTTAATTCACTACATAATTACATTGCTAAAACTGATGTAGAAAACTCATTGTATGCCCGAGTAGTGACAATGGAAGACTTCATATCAGTAAAAAGAAATTTTTTGTAGAATTTATCTATTGGACCCACTATAATAATAATTAAAACTATAAAATGAATAGAAATAATGATAATAACGAGATTAAAGTAAAATTAAATTTTGTATAATTTTATTTGTGACTTTGAATACCCCCAAACAAGAGTATTTAGAAATATTTTTTTTTACTTTTGTAAAAGAATATTCCTTATAAATTTTTAGTGACCATTGATGTTTTTCTAATCGGTTGGTTATCAATAAATTTAGAGTTTGATTTTTCAAATAATTTAAAATGAACTCAAAATAATAATTTCGAATAACAATTTTAATGACATGTAATTTTTTCAATTATTATAACCTCAAATAATATTAAAAATAATATTAAGAAAGAGAAAAATCATTTTTTTAAATGTGAATCATTTAAAAATATACAATTATATGTATATATGTATTTTTATTATGATTAAAAATTGTTTAATAAAAAAATTTCTATGTTCCAACCACAACCTAGCGAAGACCCTAATGCCAAGACCTAATGGTCTAGTGGGGAATCGCCCAACAAAAGACTAAGATCTGGCTAGCTAGTCCATGTATAGGGCGTGTTTCAGAATGTGCATAGATGGACCCTGTAGCGGACTATAGGTAATGTTTAGGGAAAGTCTTACTGTGAGATACCTTGTATAAGCATCCATATGTATGTGATGGTGATTTCAATTAATGAAACTTATGTCCAACCTAATAAGGTGGTCCTAGAAACCAAACAGTTTCGATGTGGGATGTTTTCTAAAATATGGGATCTAATCAAATTCATTCATTAATGATCGATCTAATCTTGGGAATTTACTTCCATTTCACATGATGGGGCTTCCAATTAAAATGTCTTTCATCTTCACGATCACCCCATGTAGAATCTAGACCATCCCCTCTGAATCCCATTCGGTTTCACCCCCTTACTAACCCTAGGTTTGTCCCATATTTCCTATCAATCCATCATCGATCATAGTCTTCCCACGTTTATCCAAACTTCATCATCATCAATACTTACCCAATCCTACTATATTTCGACACCGTCAGCACTCCCCTCTTATCCTCCACTGATTTCATTGTACCTAATGGCCAGAACTTCTTCATTTTCCATTGAAATGATGTGAATGTTTTTTAGTTTAAATAGAAAAACAAAACTTGAATTCCATTCTCATTAGAATCCCCATAAATATTAGATTAAATATATATTTTTATTTATTTTATTTAATTATGTGTTATAATAATTATAATATTTTTTTAACCAGATCAAATTTACCAAATCGATCCAAAACAATGACTAATGTTTCAAAATGGTGAATTATTTTAAACATAAAAAATTTAATTTATACCACTACGTACTCACATTTAATCACATGACCCTTTTCCTCCCAAATGACTCAACATATCTCTACTCTAAATTTCAGTAGCTCAGAGTCTCTCGTTGATCCAAACCGAGTTTAGATATTTAATAATTTAAATTTTAATTTGAAATTTATGAAATTATTTTCAATTTATAAGGAATAATGTATGGGTTTATTTTATTTCATGATGTTATCTATATTTTATAAATATTTACACATATATGTGTATAAATAAGACATATATTTGTGTATATATTTATATATATATACATAAATGATTATCTATTTTTGGAAAATATAATAAAAGTTTTTTGATAGAAATATTTATTTCTAAAACCTATGGTTTGTAAAGGTTTAATTATTTTTTGATCAATTACGATATTTATCAAATATATAAATATATATATATACATATATATTAATTTATTTATATTTATAAAACATGATATTTAAATATATTATAATATAAGGGTTATTTTATAAAAAATTTAATTCCAAGTCAATGGTTGGTATGGATTAATTTTTATTATTGGTTATATTATGATGAATATAACGATATATATATATATATATATGAATCTGTATTTATATATTTCATATTTAATTAAATTGAGATTTTGATTTAAATTTTACCTCTATGTTAATATGTTGTGATATAAACGTTTATAACAGGGTTTTATTGTATTTTCAAAAAATAATTTTCTGTTTAAGGTTCAATGAATTATATTTATGTATATTCATATATTCATATAAATTTATTTTTTAAAAAAGATTAATATTTTATTTCCAAATATATATACAATGTTTATAATTTATTCTTAATATAACAATATATTTTTTTATCTTTATGTGTAACATTAATTTAAAAAATATAATAGTTATCATTTTTTGTGCCAATCCAAAATAGCTAGTATTTAATGTTAAAAATTGTTTCATAACCCCTTGATATGTGTTTCTCTGGGAAATGGGGATGACATTGTTTGTTTAAGGTTCTAACATACCAATTGTTTTCTAACGAGTTTATTTGTATAAGATGAAACATCCAATGATTCTATATCCATTTAGACCAACATTCCAAAGGTAGGTGATCATTCGTTATGGACTGATGACACTTAAGAATTTTCATTGGACGATAGGATGGAAGGTTAGAATCATCACAACTTTTGGGTGGAATTATTTTCTACTCCAGTACTCTCTTATATATTTATGTTATGTTCACGAAACCTTATTTATTTTCCATGCATGAAAATGAGTTTCCCTTTAGATTTTGCAATAAATGATTGATATGTATGGGATTTAGAGAGTCTCTTATATGTATTTTAGGTTCTTCATCAATGAGGAATAATCTATATGAATTATTGATTCTCAGTTAATGGTATCTTTCAATACATTACATATAAATCTCTTGGTCACTATGATGACCATACTTGTTTTGAAGCCACTCAGTGGGGAACTTGATGTTTTTTGTCATTGAGAAAAACATGGATTATTTTATAGTTGGGATCGTACCCGCATATGGGCTACCTATGTATCCTTGTTAAAGAAGGAATCAGAACCCACATAGTTCGATAGGATGGATATAGTTTAACGTCATACGAGATGGAATATAATTAATTAAATATGGGCGTGAACCTTAGAAAGGCTTCCTATATACTCTACTTTTAAGGAAGAGATTAGAGTCTACGTAGTTCGAGTGAAGAAGTATGATGTTTATGCATAATTAATGTCCCAAAGCGATATTTCATAATTACTTTTACACTCTAAGCCCATGTTAGTAATTCTGAGTGTGAGAAACAATGTTTATCAGTAAATTTGACGATTGTTCCATGAAAGATGTAGTCATAAGAAATGATGTGGGGATTACGTATGTATGATGGCCTGAGTAAATGAAGATCAGGACTTAGTTCAGGAAAGAAGCCTAGGAGCAGAGTCCATAAAGTGATTTTTTCTTTTTGGAGATTTGGAATTTTAACTTGGGTCTTACTCTTGAAAAGGAAGCTGAAATCAAAAGGGACTTATGATTGGGAATTATTCCTGAGAAGGAAGCCCAAATCAAAAGAAAACATGATTGGGACTTACTCATGAGAAGGATGCCTAGTTTAAGGAGACTTGTAACTTGTGGATTACTCCTGATAAGGATGAGCAAAGTTAAAGGGGACTTGTAACATGGGTCTTAGTCCTCAGAAGGAGGCCCAAAGTTAAATGAAATTATGATTGGGACATACTTCTTAAAAAGAGGCCCCAAGGAATTCATCTCAGATAAGGAAGTCAACAAAATATCCTTTCTATAAAATGTCTTTGAATAAGGTTTTGAAGGCCATGTATTATAGAGGAGAGGTGAATTTTAAGAAATGTGGTGACCAAGAAAGAGGCGTGAATGTTTTGTTCTGGCACACAAGTCCTAGTCTTGCAACGTATACTTGCGCGACATGATTCAACTTGGGAGACGAATAATCCATAAAGTGATACTTGGGCGACATTGAATTGGAGCCCTTAGTATTATCCCTATATACTTTCAGATGGTGATGTGCATGTTTCCTTGAGAGGGAAAGGCGGAACACAAGTGTCTTCACTTCCCTTAATGACTGGACACTGAGGCACACAAGTATTGATGAGTTCTAATACTTAGGCCTTATTATTCCACTTTAGAGCTTCCATTATAGGTAAAGAATTACCCTACAAGTGTTCGGAAGATGTCAGAAAAATACTTGGGTGACCAGATATTGAATCTATGTTTTGAAAAATTCATCGTCAAAAAGGGTGGCCCAAAGGGGGTATTTATTGGCCACTAGCCACCTTGGGAGAAAAAGCTTAATAGGGCGTGCAAGTGACTTGTGCGACCTGAAGGAAACATGCACGAACCATGTTTAAAGGGTTCCTTGTTCATGACTTTGTCAATTTTTGAAATTCTTCAAAGGATGACTCTCTTTGTACTTAAGGTATTCCCCATTTCCATTCGTTAGACTCTGTGACAGAAAAGAGCATCAACCAAAGTCCCCCGTCAGAGTTGGATCTGAAAAAGTAAAGTGGATTTGACTATGAAGAAAATGAGAAACCAAGATCTAGCGGTGTGCAAGTATGAGGCATGCAGGTTGTGACGTGTAGGTTTCTGGATCGCCTATAAATATAGGCATCACTACGTGCAAAGCATTCAGCTTTCGAACACTTCACGCTCTCATCGCGCAAGTGATCTCTCTTCATGGTGGTGTCTTGGATTTTTTCTCATATGTGCTTCTGTTCATTGTGTCGTGCTTCCTCAGTATGTTTCTGACTTGCGTGTCTAACTAGCGTGGTACAACTTGTGCGACCAGGTTAGACTTGAGCGCCAAGATTAGTGTTGCGCCCTTTAATTCCTTAGCCATTTTATTTGATTTCATCACAAATTTTATGAAAAACCAACTTACTTAAAAGTTATTTTATTCAATATTTGTGCAAATTAAATCGATCCCAGAAAAATTGGATCGGCTGATGAGTTGTCTAGAAAGCAGATTAATGACATGATGAACATCGTTGGCCACTATTACTATTATATCTATGATAGCACTCTCGAAGATTTGGCCTAGTACTTGAAGAAATATCATGTCAATTTCTCACAAATCATTTACTTTCCATTATATGGCCATGGACATCTGCATGGAGTCAACGTTCCATATGCAAAGAACTATATTCCTCATTCCTGGTTTCAGAATTACACCAAATTTTCTTCCACAAATCTCTCAGTTTCAGGATCATTTGTCAATGATGGAATAGTGGAGAAGGAATTCATAATGCATCATAGACCTTATTCCCCAGATCTAAAACCTCATACACTTGAGATATATCAATACTGTTATCCCTCTATTTCGATTATTCTATACATTTAGAGCAGCAACAATGGTGTGAACTTTCATGTTTTTCTCCATTCAATTTTCTTGAAGATATGAGAATAGAAAATCCAAGGTCTGATATTTTTTCCTCTTCCATTTGTTAGAGATAATATATCATGACATTATAACAATATCTGAAAAGATTACTCTCTCCAAATGGATCTTTACATCCAATGCTCTATTCTCAAATCTAGGTATCCATCTTCCAAGTCTCTAGGACAGAAACAGAGTCACTTTTTGATCAGAAAACAATTTTCACAACCAAGTCTCAAAAACATTCTTTTAGAGTTGTTCAATGAATATCATGTATCACAATGTCTCTTATTGTATCCAATTGAATGAATTAATTCCATGTGGTTTCTGTTGCATCTTGGAATTTCATAAATCAAATGAAAAGTTATGTTGAAAGACTCCTGTAATTATTTGAAAAAGAAAAGACACTCCAATCTATGGATGTCCTTATAACTCTTATACATCAATGAAAAACACATTCATCTTGAATCATGTGTACCTGCATTATTTTGCTACCTAATTTAATTAATTTTACCTAAGACAATAGGCCTAGAAAGCATAGTTTGATTTTTTTTCTAGGGTGATGCAATCAACCCCACAAACATTACATCTTTTAATTGATCAATATTACCTAAATCCTACAAGGGTATGTTTAGTGAGCTGGGAGTCGGATTTTGATTAGAGTTCCCTTGTCTTTTGTTGGCGGTTTAAATTCATGAATGTCGGACATGAAAATTTGAATGTTTAAGGTCAAATATATTTGAACAAATGGATTAAAATTTACTTAATTCCTGGTTAATTTGTTTAAAAAACATAATACCACATTCAAGTATGGGGTAAAACATGTAAAATATGACTTAAAAAATATTGAATCTGAGGGATGATATGAAAAAAGGGTTAAAAGGCATTAGAGGATGTATTTCCTAAGAGTGATGTTGCCACTAATTCACAAACCTGTTAGGGGTTGATGTATGTAGTGCCACTTAAGGGTATTGGCTGCATAGTCAAATAATAGAATCTTTTGGTTGACGGGTCCATTATGTAGAATAATTATAAAAGGCCACCTAGGGGCACGTGCTGTATAGTCGGAAAAAATAACTCTCAGAAATTTTACTTTTCTATTGCTGAAAACAAGGGAAGTTTATGATGATTCAAATTTTCCAAAGTGCAGAGTCTGTTGTATGGAGAGAGGTACTTGAATATGGAGAGGATGTTCCAAGTAATTTTTTTTATAGAATTTGATGAATGTCACTCTTGTGAAGGTCAAACCAAAACCTTGGGATGGAAAATATAAACCATAGACTTGAATACTTTCAGATCATGAAAAAGAGTATGGGAAAAATATGTTAGGGATGGATGTTTTTGAGGATCCCTACATATTTTCATTAAGGCCAACAAGGAGAAAAAAGGTTTTCTCCCCAATAATGAAGTTACCTCTATTTGACGAACCCGTTAGGTGGTTTGAATTACGCAGGGTCACATAATGGAATTGGATGCATAGTCAAATAATAGCATCTTTTGGCTGTCATGTCCATTATGTAGACTATATATGCATGGACACCTAAGGGCACGTGCTTCATGGTCAGGCAAAATAATTCCTATTTTTTAGACATTTTGTGACCGGAAGTCAAGAAAAGGGTTATAGAGATCTAGAAATATTTAAGGTTATTAGTATGACACATAAAAAATGGGTATAGTACAATGGATGAGGGAGATACATAGACTAATGCTATCTATAATCATGTTGTGGCTGGGTCCTGAATTGATATGAAAGACTTCATTACATATCTCATTAGGATGAGAATAAATCCATATGTAGTTCTTGAAATACATTTTAACGTCATGTGGGACGAGAGTGTAGGAGATCTTATTTTAAGTTCATAGAGTTCGGACCATAATGATGGAGACATATTGGGTGTCTGTTATAAACCTAATGTGAATAAAGACCAGGGTTTTCATACCACATTCATGTGCTCACATGGGGACTTTTCAGCCAAGGGACTAAAAGTGGAATTTGGGGTAATGCCCAAAGACTTGTGGCAGGGTTTGAGGGATTTTCGAACGTTCCTATGTATCCCATCAGGATAGGAATCAAGCCATACGTATTTCTTGAAAGACCCTCTGTACAGAATTGGTTCGTACAGGTGAAGGGTGAAAGGGGACTTTAGTGCAATGACGGTTTTCCCCAAGGTTAAAGGTTTGGGCCATTACATGTATGCATGTAGTCTATGGAATATAACATGATTGGAGATTAGTTTCAATAATGATTACCTCCTAGGTGAGGGTGTTGTAGACTGTTGTAGTATATTGTCGTATAGGACAATAGTGTGAATATTTTAAGGTCATATGCATGGACCGGTGTTGTATAGTTTTATGTCATGTATCTAGGACGCATTGCTATGAAGTGTAATGTCTTACAATGAGGAAAATGGGGGACTGTATAGTTTAACGTCATATAACAAGGATGATATTGTACCAATGTGAATATATTGGTTTCTTAGGGGGGGATTTACGGAACAACATCGTATGAGATGGAGGTGAACCGATATGAAGATATTGGTTTTGGGCTTGAACCTCAGGAGGCTTCCTATTTACCCAGCCTAGAAGGAATGGATCAAAGTCTTCGTAGTTCGATTGAAGAATGAATTGATGATCAAGTTGTACTTGAGGACAAACAAAATATGGTATTGGGACTTACCCGTGGTTAGCATCCCAGAGGTGGTGTTATGGTTGAAGCTTGCTCTAAGCTCACATGAGTCATGCTCAGTGTGAGAAACAAGTGGTAGTAATAACCCTAACGATGCACAGTTTAACATCATGTAGGATATATTTAGGGACTTTCTCACAGTTTAAACATCATGTCAGACAAATATGTACAGTTTAACTTCATGTAGGACGAAAAAGGGAACACAGTTTAATGTCATGTTGGATGAATGAGGGGCTAATCATTTTAATATCCTGTAGCTAGGAAAAAAGGGACTATGTGGTTTAAAGACATGTAGTGAAGAGTAAAATAGTTTAAGGTATTATACATGGACTAGTGCTACAAAGTTTAGTGTCATGTAGCTAGGACAAGAAAGAGGTGTATTTGTGTTACACAAAATACTTCTTCAAGAATCTTTCATTGTTTGGAGTTGTGATGAGTTCTCCATCAATTGCAATTAATGAATAATATCTATTGGAGTAGACACTATGTATTGAATAAGGTCCTTCCCACTTTGGCTCAAGATTTGGAGGCTTATTCCCTGGTATCATTGGAGTTCCGAGGACCAATACCAATTCTTCTTGAATGAATGAATGAAGATGAATTTTTTTATTGAAACCTCATGGTACTCGATTCTGATAGACTTCCAAGTGGTGTAGGGTGCACAATATTTTTTCATCTAATCATTCCAATTCATACAATAGATTTTGAGATTGTTCATCCATAGACGAACGATCACAAATGGCTACTCTTAGGGAAGGTAATTGGACCTCAATGGGAAAGAATTCGTCTGTTCCATACACCAATGAATATGGAGTTGACCGTGTAGCAGTGCAGGTGGTCGTCTGATAAGACCATAAAGCATGAAAAAGTTTATCAGGACATGATTTATTATATTTATACACTATCTTTTGTAGTATGTTTGAAAGAGTCTTATTGAAGGCATCTATTTGGCCATTGGTTGCTACATGATATTGAGATGAACAGTTGGATTTGATGTTGTATTCATGGTACAACTTCTTTACTGCAGATGAACAGAAGTTGGTGCCATTTTCTGTCAATATGGTATGAGGGACACCGAATCTGGTAATGATGTTAGAAATTATGATGCTAACAATGCTTTTAGAACAAAATTATTTTAGAGTTATTTCCTCTTACCATTTGGAAAAAAAGTCAGTAGTTGTATGAATATACTAAAACTTCTTGGATATAGACGAAGGGTAAGGTCCTACTACATCCTTTACCCATGTGGAAAATAGCCATGAGTATTTAGCTATATGGAGAAACTCTGGGGGTTTACGAATAAAGTTGGCACATGCTTGCAAATAATGACATTTCTCAGTGAAATCAACACAATCTTGTATCATTGAAGGCCAAAAGTATCCAAGCATTCGAATTTGACCAGAAAGTACATGTTCTGACTAGTGGGCACCACAAGCTCCCACATATACATCATTAATGATAGCCATTTTCTCATCACCATCAATACATCTGAAGATTATTCCATCAAAACCTCTCTTGTAGGTAATTTTTTGGTGATCTAGGCTATCATAAAGAGTAAAACTAACCACACGTCGCCGAACTTGTTCTTTCCAACTCTATCAGGTGGGAGTGTTCCATTTTGAAGGTTTTCCCTAATAGGTGTCTTCCATCCCATAGTATGACCATATGGTTCAGAAATGGGACTGATTTCATTGATTTCCTCTGTTCTTATTTGAGAAAAATGTGAAACTACATGACGATGGGCAATAATGATGATTGTTTCATCGCGATTTGGATCTGCCAAAGGTGTGGCTACATTAGCCAGTGCATCAGGTTGATCATTTTATGATCACAGAACATAAGAAAATGTCAGTTCTGATGTAAATTCCGCCATTAGCTCTCTGAAGTAATCATACAAAGCGATAAACTCTTCTTTTCTGATGGCATAGTCCCCATTGTGTGTTTGATTACCAAGTCTGAATCACCATTAAACTTTAAGTGATTCACCTGTTCCTGAAGCGCCAATTCCAAGCCTATGATGAGAGATTTATATTATACTTCATTATTTGTACCACCTCCCAACAATAAGGAGGAATAGGGTAGCACTTCCGTTTCTGGGGAAATAAGAACAATTCATAACCCAACTTTTTTGAATTTAGGATCTTCCAATTTCTTCCCTGTTAGACTTCAGGAAGCACCATCAAAGTACATTTCACATGTTTAAGGAATATCATGAATGGAAAAGACTTCCTCATCAGGAAGTTCAATATTAAATGGTGTATCTTCTACTGATGGGTGTTCAGCAAGGAAATCAGCAAGATCATGGCCCTTTATTGTCTTTTGAGAGACATACTGAATATCAAACTGCTTGTAAATAAATTCCCACCTTGCTAGACGTCCTGTAAGCATTGGACAACTAAGGATAAATTTGAGTGGTTTATTGAGAGATACCAATTGGACCTCATGATGTTGCAGGTAGTGTCTCAATTTTTGAACTGCAAAGATTAATTCTAGGAAACACTTTTCAATACTTGAATATCATGTTTATACCTTAAGCATAGTTTGACTGAGATAATAAAGAGTGTTTTCATTGCTAGCATCATTCTTTTGGGCAAGGAAGTTACCCAATGATCGCTCTAAATCTATCACATAGAGAATTAGTGGTCTTCCTTAAAAAGGTGGCATTAATACCGATATGTGAATACTCATAAATTTATGTATAATATTCATATAATAAATAAATTGAAAGTATATACACCACCAAATATAAACCATTAGTGAATAAGGAAGAAGTCATTCATAAATAAAATATGGGTTAGAAATCCCCTTAACAGACATCATTACTCTCATAATATTCATTAAAACATCATATATAATAATTATAAGTTTATTATAAATATATTTAATAACTATATTAAATTATATAATACCATAGTTTATTTACTTATTACTTTATATTACTTGTTTATTAATAATTCAATGTTAAATTTTTGTTTTTGAAAATAATCAATTTATTTTTTGCATGTGTTTTTATTTGTAATATTTTATATCATAAAATATATATCATGGTCTCCAAAATTTAAAACAAGATATAAATATAAAATATGTTTACTATACATGTATTTTTAACAATCAATAAATGATTTAAATATTAAATGAAATAGACCATTAGTGGATATGGTATGTTGTACATAGATATGACCCTTTATAATGTTTTATAGTTGTATTGAAATAAATAATGTTAATGACATATATATATATATATATATTTCGTTTGTGTGTGTTTTTTGTGTGGGTTTATTCATATTCCATTATCATTATGATTTCATAAATATCATATAATTATACTAAACCAATCCTTAATACAATAAATGTAATGTGTGAATGAATCACATCACCTTGAGGAGGTTGTAGTACACACATCCAAGAATAAAGTAATTTTATTTACAAAAAAGGTAAATAATGAAGGTATGATTTATATAATTATTCTATAATCATAAATAAATCATAGATTTCATGTATACCCTATAAAAATAGGAATTACAAAAAACATTTCAATCCTAAAATGGTGGTAATGGATGAATGAGTTATATCATTTCACGAGGCGGTATTTCATTGTACACATGAACAATGAATCTATTCCCAATTTTATAGAAGTTTCTGTGAGTTTAGTGTGAACAATTAATATAAATACAACAACATATTTTTATTATACTAATTATATTATATATTCATGTGTTAAAAATAATTTATGTGGTGGGTAATGAAAATAAACCAAAAGAGCTTGTGGGAGGATGTTACATCTTATTTGGGTAACTTCTTTTGGTTATCACCATATGGACTCCTTGGTTTTTTTTCTACTAAATGGGGGACTTTGGGATGATGGGATATAATTTTGGAGTATATTTGGAATGGTTTTTTAGAGACAAATTTTTTAATAGTTGTATTTATGGGTTTGAGTTCCCTTTTATTGTGCAGGAGGAGTGGCATTATTATAAATATAAAAAGAAAAACATTATTGAGAGAACTATCATAAATCATATTCCTCTAATATATTTCTATTTTCTATAAAAGGGGGTAATTAGTCATAAAATGTCTTCAAAATTGTGTTGTGAAATTTTTCTAGATTATTTGGTCTTATAAAAAATGTTTAACTACTAAGCTATATTATTTTTTCCTCAAACCTTGTAGATAATTTTAATTACATTCACTAATATTTTGTTGGAACAAAATTATTTTGAAAATATTTGATATTATAAAAAATTATTTTTAATAATATTTAATCAATTTTCAGAATTTCTAATCACATAATTGGATGAAAATAATTTTAAATTAATCACACAGACGTGTCACAATATCAAGTTTTCTTAAATTGAAATTGTTTAAAAGATTGAAATATTTTTATATCTAATTTCCAAATGAAATTGGTTCCATGGCCTAAATTTTATATTATGGTGAAAAATTTATATAATTAATCTTTAAAATATTAAATATAATTTACCAATATAAATTAATTAGTTGATATAAAATAATTGATTAAAATTTAGTATTTTTCACTATTCATCCAAAATTTATGTTTTCCATTAAAAATACAAAACTCCCACCCTAATATAATTTTAAAAATATAGATTTATCTATTATGTTTATTTATTAATATTAAATTTCTAAATTTGTTTAAAATTATATGTATTAATGTTCATAGAAAGGGAAAAATGGAAATTCATTTAATAAAATTGAATTTTCAAACATTTAATGACTTTAACAACTTATATAGTCTACTACGAATATGTTTTATTTATATATAGAAATATTAAATTATGTTTCTAAATTAATAACTACTATTAATATTCATAGTATTAATATCTATTTTAGAACTATCTTGTTTAAATAATTATAATAATAAACTTCTATTTTGAACAAATACAGTGTTGCGTGTAACGCAAGCCATGTCATTGTTTCATGTAGTGGAATATTTTCGGGGTCTAGAGTACACATTCTAATATTAGTTAAATTTAATTAACTCTAAAAATATTATACAAAACAATGCGTTAAATTTTACCCCCTTAAAAATGAATTTCACCCTTGATATTATTCATTTTGATAAAAAATAAGGATAATTCAGCCTCGTCATATCCTTATGTTCCCACAAATAATCCTTTAACTGATGGGTTCTCAAAAAAATTGAATAGGTTAGTGGTATTGTTTTGTAAAACATTCTATGTATGATCCATCATTTCATCTACTTCTTTCCCATAATAAATGTTTTTCTCCAGCGGTATGACCTATAAGATCCCGATTTTTGGAAAGGTGCGTTTTCATTATTTTTTGGATGAATACCTTGATTTGGAACATAAGGGGTGTCTTATGAAGGTGTGAGAGGCCTTGGGGGTGTTCCGGAGGCTCGAAGCATGAGAGGAAGGAGAACTGGGCAAGACAGTCCTAGGTGCACGGCCAGGGTAAACCATGCGGCTGGCCCAGGTAAGCCGTGCAGCTTCTCCTCCTCCAGACAGAATCTTGCGCATGGTTTGCACATGGTTTACCAAACCATGTGACCTGTCTAGGTAAAACTGTGCGTCCCTTCCTCCTCTATACATTGGCGTGCGCACGGTTTTCTAATCCCTGCAGCTAAACCGTGCAACCACTTAATGTTGGAAAAAATTACAAGTTTGCCACTCCGGGCTTTATGAACCCCACTCTGGATTTTCCTCTATTCCTCCTCTCTTCACCTTAGGCACGAACCAAACCTCACAAGGACTTTATGAGATCAAAATCCTTCAATTTTAAGGCGTTTTTTGTGCTGTTGGTTGCAGATTGAAGCTCCGAGTAAGGGTAATCTCCTCTTTTGTTCTTTTCTTGGTTTGGGTTTGTGTCTTCTCTCCTTCTTGTTTTGAAACCCTAAAACCATATCTTTTGGGTGAGTTCTAGGTTTAATCTACAAGGTTTGGTCGAATCGAGGTCTAAGGACTCGATTGAGGGTGCGTTCAACCGCGGATTCGAGGTAGGTGGTCTACATGTTATATCCAATGGTTATTTTCGGGTTTGTGCATGTTTAGTTGTGTCCTTGCTTTCCTTTGGTTATGTTATGGATAAACATGTTATTTTTGGTAATAATGGAGTTTAAATTGGAAAATGGGAACCCTCACGATCCCCGTGGGATGTGTTGGGATAGACTTGACCTAATTGGGGCTATCCATGGGATGCGCCGACTTTTCCCGGGTTTAGGGATTGTTATTAAACAAGTGATCTTGTTGTGATGAATGTTAGATCCCTTGATGAATATGTTGGCATGATTGGTTGAATGTGGAATATAAGTAGGTGATGCACCTAGACTTGTTAATAATCAAAGGGTTATTTGAAATGGAAAGAATGGTTGATTCATGGAATAGTAAACGGGTTAAATGAGTTAATGTGTAAATTAATTAAAGACCATAATGGGATAGATTGTGGGTCAAGTATGGAATGCTTAGTGGGATAGGAATAACACATGGGAATTAGGTGAATGATTAAAAGATGTGAAATTGTAATGTGTTAATGGGTTAAGGCATGATGTGGTTTCCCATGTGGGTTGTTGTGAATGATGATTTCCGATGGGAAATGGTTGAAAGGTTGATGGTTACTTATATATAAGCATGTTAAAATGGCTTCGTAGAGTGGTGTATGACATGAGGATCTATGCCCACAGGTCGAGTGAAGATTGAGTCTCTAAACTCCACCCTAAATGTGTCGGTTATTAAAGGGGACTGAGGGTCTATTCTCCTAATAGTTGCATCCACACGGACTGAGGCTTCGAGGTGAGGATATGGTTGCTATGAGGGATTTAGTCTCAGTGAGATAGGATAACGATGTGTTTACCCTCTTGCATGTGATTGTTGGCCTTAGACCCATGTAACATAATGTATGTGATTAACCCATTGAAATATTATGAAATGTTAAATGATGATAATTGGTGTGAAATGAATGGTATTGGAAGTGGTAATGGCCTTGGCTACGAATTGGTTAGAGGCACCTTAAATAATTACTTGTCATTTATCATTCATTTCCCTTTTTCATTCACTACATGTTTATACTGGATATTTTGTAGACATCGTTGGTGGTGGCCAACTGAGTTGTACTCACACCCTTCTCGGGCCGCCTTGGGTACCTGAGTAGACTTCATGTTTGTAGGTCAGGATAAGGGAAAAGGTCCTTGTTAGATAGCTGAGTGCGAAGGGGTAGCCCTTGGTGGAGGATCTGGACATGGATTCGGAAACATTTTGGGGATTTTTGCTATTGTCTTCATTTTGGGATGTTGTTTAATTTTTCACTTATAGTATGGCATGGCATATTTATTGTTGGAAATGGTAGTTGTAATTCTTTCTTGTTTATTAATTACTGTTTCTACAATTGGTTGTTTCTGTTGTGGCATACTCTGATAAAATGGGGGGGTATAGTCTCCCCACATGACTACATAGACCCCCGCTACTAGTCGGAAGCCTCTGGCGTACGGGGAGGCGTGCTTAAGGTTATGTAACCACGCAGCTCAGAGCACTGGTTTTGTGGCTTCCGAGACGGGGATGTTACAAAGTGGTATCAGAGGAGGTCTTTCTTCTCTTTCTCTGAGGTCTTATTATTTGGGATTGGTAGCCAAGGGTTAGGATGTGTCAGGACATGTCAATGAGCTCGTGCTTGGGAGTAGCTAACCCAGGTACAGGGGAAACCCAAGTCACCCAGGATGGGAATTGTTGTTATTGGGTTTGTGTTGTCATAGTTGATGATATTTCACCATTGGGTGATGCACATGTGGTTTGATGTGACTATTTTATGATATTGGGCTTGTGGCCTTAATGACTCGAGAAATTGCATTAATGCATCATTGTAGGCACCTATGGAGATAGGTGACATGCATTGTGTTCAGCACACGCACAAGGTGGGTGTGTGAGGAAGGAAAAGTAGGATGCGTCATGCATTTCATGAAATCCAGAAATGATTAGATGAATGAAATAAAAGAAGTGTATGAATGAAAGTAAATCAAATTAGAAATGTTGTGACCGGGTTAAAGATTTGGGTTGCGATAAATTGCAATGGTTGATTCGGTATCCAAAAGATAAAGGGTTGCATAATAATGGTAAAATTGTTAATTAATTTTTCCTAATGAAAGGTGTAAATGTGTTCAAATGATGATTTTAACAAGTTGTAAAATGGGAAATGTGCCTAAGAGGAAAGGATCATGTTGTGAGAGAATAATTGGTATGGAGATGTGTTGATAAAAGACTTGTGATTGGGTAAGTTGGTTACCCATATTGACCATGACCGCGATAGGTATAGTAGGGGTGGTTTTCTAAGGTTGATGATGGTCGTTGGGGTAAAGAATGAAGAATGGTTTGTTTAAGGATTGATCATGTTGGATCTTTCTGTTTCTACTTAAATTCTGTCGGTCATTCTTTCGAAGTGCCGAGTGAATGAAAAGTTTGGAATTGGAATGTTTGAGTGCAAATGTGGGTATCCTTAGTGTAGTCAGTTATCCCCTTGTATTCATGGGTCGGGGATATGAGAGTGCCCTAGTAGATATTTTGGTCTTGGATTTTGTGGCCTTCCCGGTCATGTTATGGCCTAGGTTGTGTGTTTTGGGTGTTGGTATCGTTCCACCTTCAAGGTGACCTATGAGAGAGGTCGGGAAAGGCTTCTAGTCCTTTTGGGTGTGTGTCACACCTATGGGTGTTTTGGAGCATGGGAGTGGGGCATCGAGTACTGCGTGGTGCAGAATTGTGACATAAGGCTAAGTGAGAAGGATGGTGGTCTAGTTGTGCCTGGTTATTTCATAAAGGCACCCTAGTGTTTGTGATAAGGGCTAAGTTTTGTTTTGAATGGTTTTATCGCTTGAATTCATGACTCATCTGTTTGATTTGGGATTAATGGAGGTATGGAATTTGTTTTGAATAGGAAATACAAGGGTGGATAAAGTATAGTTATATACTCCCGCTCGATGGTGACACCCGATGTAAGGGTGGGTCATGTGGCTGAACTTGTGTATGAATGGGTTGGTTGTGGAGAGATGGTTGAACCTGGTTTGCGATCACACCTGAGTGGTGATTGTTAAGTGTTGATGTGGACCGTTCATCAGGGAAGCCTGAGATTCCTAGTAGGTCATGGTGTCCCATAGCATGACATCAGAAACAGGTAAGTTGGTGGTGGTGTTCCTCGATGACTTCATATCATACCTCAGCTAGTGACGAGCATGCCCAACATCATGAAATCATCCCAGGTATGTTGATAAGCTCTAGATCTCTCTAAGAGACATGAAGGTGTTTGTTTGATGAGGGATATCATGGTGTTTACGTAGAAGGAATCAATATGTGTGGAGTTTGATGATGGGATGGACACCCTCGATGTCTTAGGGTGGGGACCTCAGGATGGGTCGAATGTTGAAAATGACTTGGGATCCATTCATGGAGGCCGAGAATAGTCACTAGGTGATGTTTGTTTCCTTGTTTTGGAAAAAACGCTGGATGGCCAGGTTTGGGGTTCGATCTGTGATCGGTTTTAAGATGCGGGTGTTGGATTCCGTCATAGTGAGAAAAGGTAATGACACTGCTAAGGTGGGGAGTGATAAATCAGCCTTGAATGTGGAAGAGAGAACATCGAGACAACATAGTGGCACCAGGGTAGCAATGAAAAACTGGTGAGGTGTGTGTTAGGTTCCTTAGAGAGGCATGTGGGACTTGGATGTGGTGAAAATGAGCCATGTGTTGGCTTGAGCTCAGGCTGGTTGAAACTGAAGCTTGTGAGATTTGTGCTTAGTCGTGGGGTATGTGGTTGGATATGACAACAGTTGTGGCAAGAGAAGATGAGGTCTTATAACTCTAACGGAGATTAGGGTTAGCCCTAGGTCAACCGTGCTTGTGTGGTTTTAGGATGTCGTGATGTTGGGAGAACCGTTGTCATGTGATGTGGTGTCATGCTAAGGGAGAGGCTGATGACAGTCTAGAAGGTGGTAATGCCTTGATAATGAATTCTACTGGAATTCAGGAAATGACCTCTGTGGGTGTTCTGGGGAAAGCTAGTCGAAGGTGGTCTGGCCTCAGATGGTAAACATGAATGGGTGAGGTGAGTGTGACCACTTACGGGCTTATGTTGTAGTGGAAAGTGCCTTTTGAATCAAAGATGAACCTAATTGATATCATGATGATCTTAGTCCTTGAATGGATGGTGTAGGAATGTCTTCCCAATTGTTGTGATCGTGTGGCTAGATGCCAAGCAGGGTAATGCTCCTATGGATGCTTGGGGTCGGTAAGTTAGAAAGTGTTAGGAAATGGGACGGTTGGGTTGAGATCTGATGGTCCTTCATCGATGGAGGAGGTGCCAAGTAACCGAAAATGGTGGAGATAACCATACCAGATATGTGGTCGGTTGATGATGTGACCATAGATTCAGGTTGGAATGACTCGAGTGGTCACCGTTCGGGTGCGTTGGCCCTGGTAGAGAGCTTTGGCACGGTTTAACTGGTTATGTAGCCGAGAGTTTTGTTTCTCATTGGGTTTATAGTTGTGGAGTGAGATCTTCAGGAAATGTGGTTGGAAGGGTTGTGTGTTTTCCTCTGGGTGATACTGGGTTGGGTCACCATTAGAGTTGGGAGAAAAACAAATGACACCAAGTGGTTTGGGGCCTTGAGTTGTGCAGAGGATCAGGCCGATGAGGAACCGATTGGTTTTTCTTTGACGATGAGATGTTGTGTGTTATGTTTACTTGTGTTGTGAGTTAGGTTTTTCAACGTATGTTTTCCCTATGATGTTCTCGTGGTAGGAACGGTTGATGCCGATAAATCCTTGAGGAGTTTTTCAGCTTCTGTTGTGGTTGCTGTGAGGAAGGATTTTGAGGAAATTTTGTTCCCTTGATTCGTGTTCGATAGGAATTGTGATGTACAACCAAAACATGGAAAGTGGGAAGTGCATCCTGGTTTGACCAAGATGTACTGTGATCTCAGAAGGCTGATTTGGTGGCCTAGAATGAAGAAGGAAGTTGCAGGCTTTGTGGCACGGTGCCTTACCTGTCAGTAGGTGAAGGCCGAGCACTAATGACCATGTGGTTTTTTGCATCTATTACCTATTCTAGAATGGAAGTGGGTTGATGTAACAATCGATTTTGGTGTGGGCCTTTCGAGGATGCCACGAAAGAATAATGCAATATGGGTGGTTGTGGATCAGTAAATGAAACTGGCTCATTTCTTACCGATTCAAGAGACATTTACAGTTGACCAGTTGGGTGAGCTGTATGTTTGGGAAATAGTGAAGTTGCATGGTGTTCCGTGGACCATAGTTTCATACCGAGATCCATGTTTCACATCGTGTTTCTGGAAAGGGTTACCAAAGGTTCTTGTTACACAAGTTTTTTTGAGTTTGGCTTTCCACCTTTAGATCGATGGGTAGTCGGAGCGTACGATCCAAGTGTTGGAAGACATGTTGAGATCTGGTGTCTTGGACTTTAGTGGTTCTTGGGGGAGACACCTATCGTTGTTTGAGTTTTCCTACAATAATAGTTTCCAGGATACGATTCAAATGGAACCATTTAAGGCACTCTACGGGAGGCCATGTAGATCTCCATTGTGTTGGCTAGAGGCCGGTGTGTCTGAGTTGTTGGGGCCAAGTCTCGTGCAGGAGACTTTGGAGAGAGTCAAGTTGATTAGGAAGTGGATGGTGATGGCTCAGAGTAGATAGCAGTTGTATGATGATCAGAGACATAGACCTCTTGAGTTTAGGGGGGTGATATGGTGTTCATTCGGGTGTCTCCAAGGTTGGGTCAGCGTCGGATTCGAAAGTAGGGAATGTTGGCATCCAGGTATGTGGGAGCTTTTGATATTGTGGAGAGGATCAGACTAGTGGCTTACCGATTAGCTCTTTCACAATGGTATGGTGTGATGCATGATGTGTTACATGTTTCGCAGCTTTGGAGGTATCAACCTGACCCATATCACGTGGTTTATGTTGAGGATGTATAGCATGAGGCTGATGCGTCCTTTGAGGAGCATCCGGTTCGTGTGTTGGATCGTAGTGAAAAGGTCTTGTGAGGAAAGGTTATTCCATTAGTGCGAGTACTATAGAACCATGGGAATGTTTAGGAAGAAAGTTGGGAGCAGGAATCAGATATGCGGGCTCAGTGGCCCGAACTCTTCTCTTCGGTGGAGCAATGAGGCTTGGAAGCTCGGCTCGAGGATGAGCCGTTATAAGGTGGGGAGGTTGTAAGATCCCGGTTTTTTGAATGTTACGTTTTCATTATGTTTTGAATGAATCAATCGATTTGGACCTTAAGGGGTGTCTTCTGAAGGTGTGATAGGCCTTGGGGGTGTTCCGAATGCTCGGGGCATGAGATGGAGGAGAACTGGGCAAGACATGCCAGGGTGCACAGCCTGCGCACGGCCAGGGTAAACTGTGTGGCCTGCCCAGGTAAGCCGTGTAGCTTCTCCTCCTCGAGACAGCATCCTGCGCAAGGTTTGCGCATGGTTTTCCAAACTGTGCGGCTTGACCAGGTAAAATCGTGCGTCCCTTCTTCCTCTAGATAGTGGCGTGCACACGGTTTGCGCACTGTTTCCTAAACCGTGTGGATAAATCATGCGGCCTCTTAATGTTTGGAAAAATTACAAGTTTTCCACTCTAGGATCTTGGAAACCCACTCGGGATTTTCCACTCTTCCTCCTCTCTTCATATTAGGCACGAACCAAGCCTCCCAAGGACTTCAAGAGATCAAACCCCTTCGATTCTAAGGCATTTTTGGCGCCGTTGGTTGCAGATTGAAGCTCCGGGTAAGGATAATCTCATATTTGGTTCATTTCTTGGTTTAGGGTTTGTTCCTTCTCTCTCTCTTGTTCTAAAACCCTAAAACCCTAACTTTTGGGTGATTTCTTGGTTGAAGCTCCATGGGTTGGTCAAATCTAGGTCTGAGGACTCTATTGAGGGTGAGTTCAACCTCGGATTCGAGGTAGGTGGTCTACAAGTTATATACCATGGTTATTTAGGGTTGTTTGCATGTTTAGTTGTGTCTGTGCTTTCCTTTGGTTATGTTTTGGATAACCATGGTATTTTTCGTAATAATGGTGTTTCAAATGGAAAATGGGAACCCTTACGATCCCCGTGGGATGTTTTGGGATAGACTTGACCTAATTGGGGCCATCCATGGGATGTGCTAGATTTTCCCGGGTTTAGGGATTGTTATTTAACAAGTGATCTTGTTGTGATGAATGGTAGAGCCCTTGATGAATATGTTGGCATCATTGGTTGAACGTGGAATAGAAGTAGGTGATGAACCTAGACTTGGTAATAATCAAAGGGTTATTTGAAATAGAAATAATGGTTCATTCCTGGAATGGTAAACGTGTTAAATGGGTTAATGTGTAAATTAATTAAAGACCATAATCAGATAGATGATGGGTCTAAGATGGAATTTTTAGTGAGATAAGAATAACACCTGGGAATTGGGTGAGTGATTAAATGATGTGAAATGGAAATGTGTTAATGGGTTAAGGCATGATGTGGTTTCCCATGAGGGTTGTTTTGAATGATGTTTGCCGATGGGAAATGGTTGGAATGTTAATGGTTACTTATATATAAGCATGTGAAAATGGATTTGTAGAGTGGGGTATGACTTGAGGATCTACGCCCATGGGTTGAGTGAAGACTGAGGCTCTAAACTCCCCCCTAAATGCACAGGTTAGGAAAGGGGAATGAGGGTCTATTCTCCTATCTGTTGAATCCACATGGACTGAGGCTTCAAGGTGAGGATATGGTTGCTATGAGGGAGTTAGACCTAGTGAGATAGGATAATGATGTGTTTACCCTCTTGCATTTGATTGTTGGACTTAGACCCATGTAACATAATGTATGTGATTAACCCATGGAAATGTGATGAAATGGTAAATGATGAAAATTGGTGTGAAATGAATGGTATTAGAAGTGGTAATGGCCTTGGATATGAATTTATTAAAGGCAACTTAAATAATTACTTTTCATTTATCATTCATTTCCCTTTTTCATGCACTAACTGTTTTTACTGGATATTTTGTGGACAATGTTGGTGGTGGCCTACTGAGTTGTACTCACACCCTCACCGGGCCGCCTTGGGTACCCGAGCAGACTTCATGTTTGCAGGTTAGGATAAGGGCAAGGGTCCTTTCCAGATAGCTAAGTGGAAATGTGTAGCACTTGGTGGAGGATCTAGACATGGAGTCAGAACCATTTTGGGGATTTTGGCTATTGTTTTCATTTTGGGCTGTTGTTCACTTTTTCACTTGTAGTATGACATGGCATATTTATTTTTGGAAATGGTAGTTGTACTTCCTTATTGTTTAATTATTTTTTTCCACTATTGGTTGTTTATATTGTGGGATACTCTGATAAAATGGGGGTATAGTCTCCCCACATTAATACATAGACCCCCACTGCTAGTCGGGAGCCTTTGGCGTACGGGAAGGCGCACTTAAGGTTATCTAACCACCCGGCTTGGAGCACTGGTTTAGTGGCTTCTGGGTCGGGGACGTTACATAACCTACGATTTTAGTACATGGGAAGGGTTGGGTATGTACATCATTTGAAGAGATACATGGAACACATCATGTAATTGAGAGGTATTTATAGGAAGTTGCAATAGATAAGTTGCTTTCCTTATTTGAACAAGAATTTAAATTAGGAAGACATATATAGGGATTATTTTTAATTTATTATAAAATATCATAACCTTGTTTTAGGGGAAGATTCAGAGAAACACCATTTCACCAAATTCATATTTCAGATCACACTAATGGCTATCTACATACTTTTTTACTAACATTGATCTTACATGATATAATACTAAGTGGGTAAAGATTTCATGACCATTTACTCAGCTATATCATGTTTCATTATCTTTATTTCAACACTAATAAGTAATGTAAACACAATTACACTGACTTACATTCTCTCAAGATCTTTGATATTTTCCTCACATTCATCTTTCTAAAGGAACTTGGAAACCTTCTAAGTTAACATTGTTTATGGATAATATATTAATGAGAAATTTTCCGAAAACCATTTATAATATCTAGCTAAATGAAGAAAACAATGGATCTGAGTCACCATGGTATTTGTGGTCTATTATTAAATAGTCTCCCTCTTCGATTGATCTACTAAAATAATATCATATGAGATTATTTGACCCAAATATGAATCCCCTTGTAGTCAAAATCATACTTTTTAAAATTTTCATAAACATTGTCCTTCCATAGAATCCTTATAATAGTTATAAAGTGTTCTTCATTCTCTTCCATACACATTGAATATATTAGTGTATAATCTATAAATACTAAAAAAACTGATCAATGTATTCTCCAAAGGCTCTATTCATCAAATCCAGAACTATATAAAGAGAATTAGTATGAACTAAGGGAGTCACTTTATATTCATAGTTCTCTTACATTGTGATGAATTCCACATCAGGTATGTCCTCCTTCATGACCATCAATTGATGGGATCCAGAACAAAGGTCAATATTGGAAAAGTATTAAGCTCTATGTGGTTGGTTAAATAAGTATTCATTATAAGAAAGATGATTTTTTTATTGACCATGAACCTATTCAACTCTTAATAATCAATTAATTGTCTCTTGGAGATTCCTTATAAATTCCTACAACTCAATTGGGTCCATTCAATAGGGATTCTTAAAAATATGTTTGGAACCATGTATGAGTTCTATTGAGAACTCTACCTACTATTTCGGTGGAATTATATGAAACACATTTGGTAAACCATTTTCATATTCCCAAATAATAAGCATATAATCGATGTTGTTTTTCTCCCAAAAAATTTGAGAAAAACATTCTTTCTAATTAGGTATTTGGACACATTCACCTGAGGTATTCTCCATATGATGTTCATATATATCATCACATTGATAGACGATCATAGTTTTGTTCGAGATATAAAATGTAACATCCATTAATCAAAAATTATTATTGGATTTATATAGATAAATATAATTTATGCCAAATATGACATCAAATTCAATGAATATAATAATGATAAGATGTAATGAAATCATGTTCCCACAAAATCAACAATAGGAATAATAAACATGACATGAAATCAATGTACCATTAGGGGTTTTCATTATTAAATCAACATATAATTTTTTGGTGGAATATTAATACACATAAAAAGTTATTTAGATATAAAAGAGTAGATATATAAAGAATTATATATTAAATTAGCAGTTTTAGAGTCGATAGTATGCGGACATTTAACCAATTCATTATCATAATTCCAAGTAAAAATACTAATCGTATGAGATTTTACCTTTTCCCATGGATTAAGTGGTTGTGGATTCCTATCATCATCACTAACCTATAGGTTTGGGAACTAGTTATCATAATTCCCAATATCCATAAACTTGAAGAACTATTGTGTGGGTGGTGCATTATTGTCATATTTCCCTCTAATAACCTTATTAGACAACTTATTTCCATCAATTGGGAAATTAATTTCCTAATTTCCTTCCCAGACATGATTAAAAAAATTAATTAGAACACATTAGAAAATTCAATCAATGATACATTCAAAAAATATACCATAATGGAAGCCATCTCTTCTTCTCGTCATGGATTTTTTATTTTTTTGTACTATATCTTCATTTTTCATGTTAAAACAATGAGATTTATACCAAACTCTAACATCTATTTCAACCTTTATCAAGAAATATAGAATCTATTCATAGATATTAATATCTCTTATAGATAACTCCCTTCTAAGTGTTTCATTTAAGACACTGAAGAATTGGACATCCTTACTTTTCAGTTGGAATATAATACATGAAGTGTACCTTGAATGTTATTTAAAATTATCCTCAATGGTATCAAAAGATACCAATACATTTTCTTTAACTCAAGGAAATTATTTTTTGTTGTCGTATGAAGAACACAAAGAAAATGATTATTGAATACTATGTTCTTTAACTAGTTTCTATCCAATGAATCAATTTCATCATTCTTCCCCATATTCATTATTATATTCCCCCATGTCTACTTATCTTTTGAAATGATAAATATCTAGAATTTCTCTTATCATGTTTCAAAAAATGGAGAATAGAGAATATCATATAATTTTTACTCACATTTTGTTGAAAAATAATTGGATCATAAGTCTCATTTAATGAATGTGGATATTTAATCATAATGGGATCAAATAAATGGTGTTCCCTCTATAACACATTTAGATGCGCATCATGATTCAATTCTTGAAAAATCCAGGTGATGAGAGTGATGAGAATTTTCATTCCATATCACATAGAATCCATATACATGAGAGAACTATTTTTTCAGTTTCCATCACAATTATCATTAATATGGTTCCTTCAATTTCCATCCTTTGTTAGAAAACTAAAAACATTATGTTTGAAAATGTTACAATAGTGAGTAATCACATAATAATGAAAACCCACTTATTTAATGTATATATTATAAATCCTTTTTAATATATTTCACCTTAGGTTTATCCTTGGTTATCCATATCCAACTTCTATTTAAATCAATCATGATGGTTCATAAATATTTTGTGAACTCCCATAGAAAATACACTAGGAGTGTGATAGATGTTGTGAAGCACGACCCATTATTGTGAACCAGTTCTGGATTGAGTCTATCCCAATATAATAATTTTCCAGGTTATTAACCTTATATATATCTTATCCATATCCACATACACTTGTAGTTTCTAGACAGGGATGTATTTTCTATAATCTGCACATTATATCCTTTATAATATTTCTATGAAAATTTCATATACTTTCTATCATCCATAGACTTATCCTTAGAAATCTCATTAGGGTTCTCACTAAGGTTTCCTCAAACTGTTTCCCATAGATTAAGTAATATTTTTCTCTAATCCAAACTTGTGTGTCTCTCACTCACCTTTTATTAAAATAACATCATTTTTGGGAACTAATTAACACATTACACAAATTGAAGGTGAACGACCATGTTAGTTTAGTGCCTTTGGGAACATAGAAACATAATCACTAGTACATAAGGGAGCTAAATTATCACCCAATAGGTTCTTTAAGAGTAAAACCCATCATATAAACATCATACATAATAAATATATACATAAATTATAGAAAGAAAAAATACAAAATTGTGGGATTAGATCCTTAGTAAGTGTAAACATGGGATATATATGAGCGCAAACATTATCATAAGGTTTTGAGAAAATGATCATAACTTTAAAAAATAATTCAAGGTAAATAAATGATCCAAAAAAAGTGGCATGACATAAATATTGGATGTTTATAAGACATGAATAATAAGGGAATCAAGTGAATAAGACATGCAATCATAGCATATTTATAATGCATGGAATTATGTTAGAAAAATAATTATTTAATATCATTCCCTATAAGTCAAGTCTCATTGAGAAAACATATCAAGTAACTTCTAGGGACTATACCTATGGGAAAGGATATACGAATATCCCTAGTTATAGTTTATTATTTATACGGGATTATGTTCCCCCTTCTTCCCATTGTGGATCAGCTTTCCCCTTCTTCCCATTGAAGATCATGTCTTCCCTTCTTCCCATAGTGGATCAGTCGTATCGAATTTTTTCCCATAATTATGTCTAGGGATATATATATTTACCTAATTATTTTGAGAAATTTATATGTCCCACATATCACATATTTAAAATATACAAACATGTTCCATAATATGATAAAAATAATTGTATCATGACCCATAAAAAGATGTAGGCTTCCTAAAAATCATATCAAAACTTATGAAATGAAATGGGTATCTTAGAAATTTCATTATATAATAATATATTGAAAAGATACATGTTTCATAATAAATTAATCAATTCATATCATGTGAAAAGAAGTGAGTTTCAAATGTATAAATGCAACATCCCATTATTTTCAAAGGAAACACTATGCCACATCAAATATCAATGGACAACTAAATAATATTATTTAAATATAGACATTAAATTAGTGTGAATGAATAGTATAAACAAAATTATGAAATAAGTTATGGACATACTAATTTCTAATAAATTAATTAAATCATTGAAAATAAGTACAATATTTTTATTAAAGTCAATTTATTCCTCAAAAAATATTTTTTTAATAATTTATTATTATCTCTTATAATGTAAAAATAATATAGAAATTTATGGATCTTTTAGATAATGTATTTTATAAAACAGAATTATATTTTGAAATCATCTTTTCTGAATTATTCTATGGGGAAATTTTGATAATTTTTCGAAAAAATAATATTTATGGTGAATAATAAAAAGTACAGTTTTTTATAAATGATGGTATATTTTTTAATATAATCAAGACATAATTATGACATAAAATTTATAAAACATATTTGGTTAATATATTATGATATATTCATATCTATAATTTTAGAAAATATTTTATGCTTTTTAAATTATAATTTATTTCATGATAATTATAAAAAATCAATGTTTGTGTCGATGCTAGGCTTTTGTAGCATTGAAAAAGGTTAAATTGGTTTTTAAATTTAATCGTTGAGATATAAAAAGTATTTTGTTGAATACTTTATTAATTAATATGTATATTTAAAATATTTGGATGATATTTTCTAATTTTATCATTATATAACATGAATATTAACTAAATGTAGATGAAAAACTTGCACATGGAAATAAAATTCAAATTAACAAATTAATAATATTCCCTTGACATGGAGATGATTAAATACACATAATGAATGAATAAAAATTATTATATTGAAATTAATTGATTTATTATTATAATACTAATTTATTCGAAATTTATATATAAGAAATAATTTACATTAATGCTTATGAAATGATGATGTAATTCATGTCGATGTAGAAGAACAACCAATAAAATGATTTTAATTAAAATTATAAGAACCATTAAATGACAAAAAATGTCACTAAATATTATATTCTATTCATAGATTGACTATTTTTTTCAAATGGTCAGATTAATTAATAATTAGATCCAAATGGATGTGAATTATTCCATTATAATGATTAATTTAAATGTGAGTCAAATTGGTCACTCTATAGTTTGTAATTAGTATAATATATTAATATACAGCTTTCCAGAAGATATATTCAACCATAAAAAGTAATTTCAAATATTTGAAATATATATTCTACATGTAAATTTATTTTTAATTTTTTGAAAATAAATAATTACCTTGATGGCTACCAAAATGATGATGTAATAATTATTTAATTGATGATAAAATCAAATGAAAGGTATGATAATTAATAAAATAAATATAATTTGGGATTTTTATGTTTATCCATTATTTACCTGGATTAATATGAAATATTTAAGATATAGAAATATGTGTGGTTCTAATTTTAATCATTGTTTTAATTTTTTAACTTCAATGTTATGAATACTATTTAATGTGACAAAGAATATATTTTAGTAATATATTATTTTAAATTATTTAAAAGACATATAAATCATTAATAAGGCCATGTAAGATAATATTTGGCCAAAAATATAATCTTATGTATCTTTTTAAAAAATTTGGCAGCCCTTAACCTTAAAAAATCCTTATTATATATTATATTTTATATAATACTTGAATTTTTCATCACCTATATTATAAAAGAGGACTTATTCAATTACATAATTTAGTCAACAAGATCCATCCAGATTGACCCTAATCTACCAAAATATATTTTCTACATCCCTATACACATTATGGAGGAAATATATTAAGAACAATATCCTTTGTGGTCATCATGTGTGATGAAAAGAGATTGTCCAAAGAAAAGGAATATAATGAAATGTGTGGGATAAGTCAGACTCATGGTAAGGGGATTATTATTATATTTCTATTTTTATAATATAATATTATATTTTCAGTGAATGGATTATATCTTAATTCGTGAATGTAGATATATCTATCATCTATAATTTTTAGTGATGTACAAAAACCTGTTTCCAATAATTCTTATTATTTTCAAATATATGGGTTTTATGTAGTCATAAATGTAATTATTTCAACATGAATGGTGAATTTCCTAGAAATATCTTTTGTTTTAAGAAAATTGATATTTAATCATTCAAATAATTTTTAAAATAATTTTTTCATGAAAATAATTTTTCAATGATTATGAAATTTGTTTAGTGGGTTATTAATGAGAAAAGTATGTATTCTAAGATGTTTTTTAAAATTAATGATTAGGGTATTGTATGGGATGATGTGATATGGGGAGTGAACTGACTACCTCAAGGGGATGATTTTCTATAAGTGATAATTATAGTGTACATATGATTTTTATTAGATCTTCTGAGTCTCATTTTAATCCATTAAATTTTTAACATTCTCAAATGATATTAATGAGAAATAAATGGATTATTAAAAGATGAATTTAAAATGGGGATTCAAAACAATAAGAATCATAAAATATTTGGAAAATATTTTATTATGAATTGTAATTAAATCGAAAATTTATAAATTACTTAATTTCATTATTTTATATAATTTTTTAAGTAATGTATATTTAATGTATTTTACATTAAATTTTATCTATGCACTCAAAACCCCATACTAGAAAAATTAAATCTCAAACTATTTTTTAAAATATTTTTCTTATGTTTTATACAATTTAAATTTATATTTATTTAATATAAGGATGTGGTTTAAATATATTAATTTGATTATTTCATTTTTCAACATTGTTATATTTTAGTTTATTTTTACAATTATTTAAAACCTAGATTAGATAAGGTAATCACATGTAAAATGTTTAATGAATTTTTTAATATATTATAAGTAAAATGGAAAGAATTTTTAGTACTAAACCTAAAATCATGGTAACAGGATATTACATTATAATCCATTGAAAGGAAATGAGTTTGAAAAATGTTTATCATATGAATGAGAAATAGGTTTCATAACCATCATGCAATCAAAACATAAAGCATTCCTATAAATAATATTAATGAAACCATGGGATAACATCCCCATAATGGGATGATTTTTACCAATATATTTCATCATTGATAAACAATAATTTTGAAATATATTTTAAAAAAATTTCTTAAGGAAAAACCATTTATGCTATGAAAAAAACTTTTTAAAAATAAGACATTTTTTTGAAAACATTTTTTGTTTAATATTGAACTGAAATTTATAAAATAATCATTTAAAACAATAAAAAAATATTGAATCCATTTTTATTTAAACATTATTTTATGAAATAATTTTAATAACATGTTTCAAAACATGATTGTTTGAATTAAAAAATTTATGACCTAAGAAAAAAATAATGTCATATTTTATAAAAAACAAATTCATATTTATTATGACTATCACAAAGTGGGAAAATGGTAAAAATAGATGAAGATATCATGAATAACTAATTGATATGAAAATTATTGTTTAGTCATGGGAGATGGATCATATAATTGTTCAAAGGATGTATAATTCTAAAGAATACCACTAAATGATGTGGATATTGAAAAAAAACATACTACATTTGAGAAATTGAATAAAGCACCATATGTAATAAATTTAAGAAAAATTAATCTTATAATGTCATTAAAATTATCATATTATTGATATAACATGTCAAATGTAATTATATACAACTCGTAAAATAATATGGTTTCATAAAAAACTTGTGTCTCAATGAATAAAAATTGAGACAAAACTAACATACTGATTTCGTTACTTTTGAATTATAATACCCCATGTTAAAGAGACCATATAATGGGTATGTAAATTCCCATAAATTTATTTATAGTAATAATATAATACATTACTGTTAATTATATATACCAAATATAATAATTGTTTTGTGAATAAGACATATATCTCACTAAAATAAAAGTGAGACTAGAAATCTCATTAACGTAGGTCTTGACTCCTGCTGTATTCATTAAAACCTCATATATAATAAATATAAGTTTGTTATAAATATATTAAATATCCATATTAAAATATATAATACCATATATTATTTACATATTTCATTATATAAGCCGTTTATTAACAATTTTGTGCTAATTTTATGTTTCAAGTAACAAGTGCATTTTTTCACAAGTGTTTTGATTTGTTATATTTTATGTATTCCTAAATATATGATGATATAAATAATTTAAAACATGATATATATATCCACAAAATTCATTATATAAGTTTATTTATAATAATATTCTTAATAAATGAATATGAAATTGAATATACCATTCATGGAGACGGTGGGTTGTATATACGCATGAATGCTGTTTTCTTTTTGTTTTTGTATTAAATGAAAAACGGTATATGAGCTATATATATATATATGTGTGTGTGTGTCTATATTATGATTATTTAAGTAATATAATTTCATATATATATATTTCCTATACAATTATACAAATCAATTTTAATATATTTCATGTAATGTGTGAACGAAACACCTACATCGATGAGGCAGTAGTCCACACGCCCACAAATAGAGTTATTGTATTGAAAAAAATATGGAAATAATGAATGTATGTAATATAAAATAAATATGAACGCATAAATACATCATAAATATAATATATATCATATAAAAACAGAATTTATATTGATATTTCTAACCATGAATAGTTAAAATAGTAGAATGACCAATATTGTTTATCGAGGTGACAGATCGTCGTACAAATGGTTAATGATTGTATATCACATTTAGTTGATATATACCTATGTGTAGTTCAAAAAAATAATATTAAAATATATAATTTAATTTATTATATTTTTTTCATTACATAATAATGTAAGAACAATATTTTAGAGGGTGTATAATGAAAATAAAATAAAATATCTTGTATAGGGGTGTTACCTCTTCTTTGGGTAGTACATTTTGGTTTCCATGAAAGGGACAACTTTTATGGATTTAAGCTAAAATGGATGATTATATAATTAATTTATTATTCTTTAACGATATTTTGGTAGGTTTTAGATGATCCAAATGGATTTATAAGTGTGAATAATTTTGGGTGGGTTGAGTTCTATTTTATAGTGGAGAAAGAGTGCTATTGTTGAAAATTCAAAAAGGAAAACACTACTGAGAGAAATCACTTAGATTATGTGCCAAAAATAATTTTAAATTATCCTCAAAATATGGTAATTGTTAAACATATTTCCATATAATATTTTTTTTTATTTGTTTATTTGTTTTTTTCACCTAAAATTAAATTTTAACTACTAAGTAATATTATTTTTACCATAATGACTTTAATTAATTTTTATTACATTGACTGATATTTTTTTTCAAATATTAATTTGTCCTTATTTGAAATTAGAAATTTTTTTAATTCATAATATATCATCCATTTATAAAAAATTTAATCATAGAAGTGGTAAAAATTATTTTCAAATTAATCTTGTAGACATTTGGTGAAAACAGATTTCTTAAAATGAAATTATTTAAATGTTGGAAATGTTTTTATAACCAATTTCATTATGAAATTGAATTTAATGAATTAAATCTGTTTAATTAGAGTAAAAGTTATATAATTACACTATAAATATAGATTAAAATGTAATTTAATAATATAAATAAATTAGATAAAATATAATATTTTAATTAAAATACAATATTTTTCACTATTCAATCCAAAATGAAGTTATTCATAAAAAAATCCCAACGAAAAACACCCTAAGAAAATTTTTACATATTTAACTCAAAGAAATATTTTAAATTAATAAAAATAAATTTCTAAATGTGTCTAAAATGAATTTTACTATTATTCATAGAATGATATAAAAACTAGCTCATTTAAGAATATAATATTTTTAACTAAAGAAATACTTTAATAGAAGTATTATTTTTTTCAATATCATTTAATTATACAAAAAAAATTAAATAGTATTTTAGAATTATTTAATAGAATGTATATTACTAAGATTAATTTTTCTATTTGAACTATCTTGTTTACAAAATTATTCAAATAAAATTATGTTTCATAGAATCTATGTGTTCTGTGTAACTCAACTTATGTCAGTTTTTCGTGTTGTAAGAAGGTGATCTTAGTGTAGCATAAAATAAGAAATATTAATGAAAATTAATTTACTTCAGAAAATGTTCACAAAATATTGGTGTTTTATAAAAAATCAACATTATCCTTACCATATTTTTTGCTGAATTTAACTGAATCTGAAAACACAGAAACTAAATTAGGATAATAATGATCAAAATAATTATCAGGATTTACAACAAAAACAGATTACCATCATTGAAAACATTTTATCCTTTTGAGTGTATAATCAATAACTTCATACCATAACCTTTTAACATTTATTTTCTTTAAAAATCCACATTCCAAATTTTATTTTTTTCCACTATAAGTGAAACATAGACTGATGATTAGAAATAAAGAAAAGAGTATTGAACTGAAAACATTATAGGGTACAATAGCTCTGGACTGATAAATATGAGGAAACAATGTGGGACAATGGGTTGAGTTGGCCTTGTATATTCTCTAGAAGCAATTCTTTAACTTTTGTATTCAAACCCTAGTTGATATTAAAACCTTCAAGTTCTGACAAACATGATGTCGTCGAAGAATGTTTTTAAAAATTTATTTGAACTCTAAATTTTTTAATAATTTTCTTAGATTGAGAATCATTCTAATCACAATGATTATTACAATTTTGAAACTACATAATTTTTTTTTTCAAAAATATTAAATCAAAAATAATTATAAAATAATGTAATGAAATATTGAAATAATAAAATAATATAATGGTACCTTTATGATTGGAATGATTAATCGGTGAGATTAACTTTTTTATGGTTTTTGAAAAATATTCAAATTACTATAGATCTGTAACAAACTATAATTATGATAAATTTTTTATAGAAAAATTAGTATTATTTCATTATTATAAAAAAATTGATTTAAATAGTTTAATTAAGAAAACAGATTATGATAGTTTTATTTTGAATTTTCATTCGGATAGTTCTAAATATGAAACATGTTATAGTAGTCTTGAGAACATAATATTGTATGAAAGAAATGTTGAGTTCAGAAACTTTTATTTTAATTTATGGGTTATTTTTTTTCTAATTCTGAATCAAAAAAAATATTAAGAGTATTACTTTAGAAACATTTTGGATATATGAAAGAGTTGGAGCCCTAGAACCTACTAGTTGTACTTTTATTACATGAAGAATTAATATATTTAAATATTAATCATCATATTACATATTGTTCATTTTTCTGCATGACTATATTTTAATAATGTCCTAGAGTATATGTCTTATTGACAAGGTAATAGATGTTCCCTGCTATGATGAGAACCTTTATGTTCTATAAAAATAATCTTAAATATAGTTATTTGGGATTATGAAATACTATAATGGGACACATAGTATATATACCACCATGTGCGAGTACTCATAAGTTGGTGAGACTTCCTTTCATGATTCTCATACTTGGTAATCACTAAGAGGGGATATTATGGAAATATAACCACCAGTAATAATTTTGAAAGTATTGGTATCATCGAATATTCTTATCTACGAGCGTGTGTGAGGATCCTTAGACTTTATGATTATCATTAATACTTTTCAGGACTCACACACTATGATTTTCTAATGAAAACCATCATACAGATAGTTGGTGGAATGTAGGGTATGTTCAGTACATCACGAGTAGCATGTTATTAATGTATACGTCAAGGAAGGATTTTCCCCTTCCATTTATGGAAGTTGATATCTTTTCCCTTTGATTGAAGTTGAACGGTTGCATGAAATTCCATTTCCATGGAGCAACGACGAGTTAATTTTAGGTAGTTAAAGAACAACGTATGAAGTATAAAGGTTGATGACACTATAAAGAAACCATCATGATAAGTAATTGAGTCAAATGAATTATATTACATAGTGAACATTCATATGTAGATGTTATATTTTCAACATTAAGTTCATTCCCTTAGGTTCCTTGGCTCAATTATAGATAGTACACTTGGACTTTAAGAAAGCTTTCCAAATTCCAACGTGAAAGAATCCTTTAGGGTTACCCACTATGTGTTTCTAGTGGTCATGTTTAAATTCTATTTAAATTTAATTAATAAATACTATTCTTAGGATAGTGGAATACATTAATTGAAGTTAAAATGATTTAATAAATTAAATAAATATTTATTCACCTGATTGTCGGTAAAATATATTTATTTATTTAATTGAAATGAATTAAATATTTATTTACTTGTTTTTAAATAAAATATTTATTTAAGACAATAATTTTTTTTTAATAAAATAAATTATTTATTTATTTATTCGGTTATTCAATAAATGAAAGTATAGTTCGATTGGACCATGTCTGGTCCCGTGGTAAAATAATTATTTTCAAGATAATAAATAATTATTTATCATGATGGCACAAATTAAAATAACCCTGCTATTATTTTGTTGTGTGGAATTTTATTTATAATACCATTTCACATATGTTGGCTCACCATAAAAAATTACATGGTATTATTATTAAAACCATGATTTTTTATAAGTTCATGAATATATTAAATTATTGTTATGTAATTAAATAATGTAACTGAAGCCCCAAGTTGATAAACAGAAATGTACATCTATTGTGTTGTGTACCGAATTGAATGCCCGATGAATTAAGAATTATTGAGATAATCAAATTCAATCTCTGATCCTCTTCCAACCCTTCTCATGAAAGAGACACATTCATTGAGGTTAATGAACAAGCGATCAATAATTAATGACACAAGATGCTCGCTTCACCGAGCTAGCTCCCAGAGAATGAAAGGTGTCTATCAGAGGCCATTGGGGAATGTATGGATCATAGCTAAATTGATTCTAGTTTGGATCCTCGCAAGCATAGCGATATAATCAGAAAGGTTCATTCCAGAAAATAAAAATCATCAAAGAAGAAAAATACCAAACATCTAGGTATTATTTTCTCTATGAAATTAAATAAGTTAATTATTACTTTATGTCAAAGATCCTCTCTAACAGTTTTGGCCTCTTACTTATTTATCTAATACATTGATTATATTTTGATTATATTACGTGGATACTAGAGTTTATCATCGTATTGATCCTTGAATAATCATTGATTATGATAAAAATGAAATTTGGGTGCCACCCCAACCACACTTCTATTGTGCCCAGAACCTTCAAGTTATATCAAAAGGGTTACATTATAGTTTATAATCAGTTAAATATTTTTTTGATGATTTATGGTTTAATAATTTATTTTTTCAATTCATGTTAATCATTCTACAAATCTGAATCTCGAGATATGTTCCTCCTCTTTAATTTCACATTCACCTTACAAAAATTATATTTTCAGTTGATTTTTATTAAAATAAAATAGAGGATCTCATCCAGAGGTTACAAAAGGATTTTGGTCATTCAAAAATGAAATATATAGGGTGTAGTTGGATTCACATATTGTGTATCATTGGACAATGCATCAAAACTAGTCCACCAGACCAAGATGTGTCATTGGAGTTTCTCTAAGTCATAAAGACTTCATGTGTCGATCAAGAAAAGGTTGCATATGGTTTCCATATTACACCCCATGTGGCCCACTGGACACGGCGTGTAGTCCCTTTCGGTTAGGGTTGGGTGATGTACCCATACAAGGCTTTCCTGGCTGGGGACCGTTTAACACAGATACTACATGGCGTGTGGCCCACAGGACACACCGTGTACTCTGAGGATTTATGAAGTACAAAAACCTTCTCTTTGGGCACATACTTCGGATGGATGGTGAATGATATTACACACCATGTAGTAGGAATTACACGCCATGTACTCATCCAAATTATGCAGATTTATAAAAATTTATTATTTTATTATACAAACCCCTAAGACGTGTACCACAGTACATTCGTAAAGATGGAGAACAACATGTTATAGGTGTTATATATATATATATATATTTATTTATTTATTTAATTTAACATCTCTGTAATGTTAATTCATACTCATTAGGTTGTTATGAATAAGAATTCACAAGGTTTCATCTAAGGTAAATGTTACATACATGGATAATTTTAAATGAATTTGTTTTCTAAAATTATGATAGATAAGAATATCAGGAAATTCCTAAAAAGTGTTCAAGATAAAAGGATTGACTAATTAAAGATGATTATTAATTTATTCGAGTGTGATTAATATTAATTAAGAATGATTAAGGTCTTGAATACTTGTTTAATTAAATATGTAACTCATTGCTTGTGTGTGGGTGATCATAAGCTAGACCAAGGACGTTTTTTGCGATTGAATTCCTTTAAATTTATTTATTAAATTAATTATTGTCCTACAAGACATCTATCCTCATTAATATATATTGTATGTGTCCCCATAGTTTCTTTTATGTAAATCCCAATTTTTTACCCCTGATCTGTATTTGTGTTAAAAAATCATATGCAATGGATGGAACTCCCATTATTTAGGATTTGGTTCAAGATAGAGCTATGAAGAAACCAATACCAAGAGATATAGATGTGTACAAGTGGAAAGCTATAAACACAAACCCAAAAGGTTCATGGTGTTTCTTACTTAGGTCAGCGTTAGTTTAGAAATGAAAAGATAAACTAACAATTATAAAATCTCCTAATCAAGCCTTTTTTTATTATTTTATTTCTGTCAGTAGCATTTTTTATCATTATGGATGTGTTGTCACAATCACAAAATAAAAAAATTAAACAAGCATACAGGATGGAACTAAAATAAACTAGTCTTATGTGTAAATATTTTCAAGAATAGGTTATTCACTTAAGTAAATTACACTTAATATTAACTATAATCTGATAATGATAACAATCAATTCACACAAAAGAAAGAAATATCCCTCAAATAAAATATTATTTAATAACAAGCCTTCCATTAAATGATTAAGAGAAAAAAACCAATAAAACTACGTGTTTAACCAACCACTATTGAGACACATACATTTATACAGGAATACCTTATGAAAATATTCATGTTGACATAACCATATTTCATCATGCGGGGTATCCCTTTCTAGAATTGTCGTAATATTGGAGGAAAGAGTTTGGTAAATCCAAAATAAGAATTTCCAGATTAGGGAGTCCACTCAACAGATCAAGGAGATACAAGCCTGCAGTTGGAAAATACCTTCCTACCTAAATACCTTCAAATATCTTGACCAACCATTGTTAGGGTTATGCAAAGGGAAATGTGGAACCTTTCCACTAGAATGTAATATAAACCTGACATTCCGAGTTCAATGTTGAGGGTCATTTGTATTTGATAAAAAAGTGGGATACTTATTAAAATTAAATTATTATTTCTCATAAAATTTAATCTAGAATTACTAATTATTTTCTATTTTAATTGTAAAATACAATGAAACCCCCTTTAAACACACTACCCTTGTGATCAATTTGGGATAGTGAAAATAACCACACCAACAAAAACTTCCAGGAACAGTTTAGACTCCTTCAGGTTATTCTATTCCATGAACGAATGTCTTACGTATTAGAGTCAGCATTAATTGGTCCTACATTCCCAAGAGAGAAGTGATGAAGAGTTAATGGTCTATGAGAAACATATTAACGAAACAATCAATATTCAACATTTTATTCTATTACAAATGTCTAGTGAGCTCATTAAGTCTCTTGAATATAGAGATTCCTACAGCATTATCGAGAACCTTTGTGGTCTTTACAAGGAGATAGAAAGGCAAGAATATTTTTAGATACTAATGCACTCTTTCATAGTAATCCAGGAGAGGGTAACCCAGTATGACCTCATGTAGTCGAGCTCACTGGATACACTGATCTCTTGGATGCTCTAGGGTTTAATCTCCCTGAATAACTAGTCATTGATCTCCTTTTTTCATCACTTCCTCATAGATTCTATAGATTGGTTTTTAATTTCAATATGAACAACATTGAGAAGTCTCTATATGATCTTATTATCCTCATTTTCCAAGTGTAAAAAGATATGAAGTGTGGAAGACATGTTGTCCTAATGGCGAATAAGAAGAAAGGGAAAGAAAATAGCTTTAAGACCAAGGATTTTACATCCCCTTCCAATAAAATGATGATCAAAAGGGGGAAGGGAATATGAATGTGTTTATTTCACATGTGGAAAAAGGGCCACTGGAAGAAGAACTACACCCAGCCTAAGAAGCAATGGGAATACTCATGTGAGTTTGTTATCAAATGTAATCTATCTATTTCTATAAAAGGGTATTAGATAACACTTGTGGTGATCAGAAATGTATCCAAATAAAAGAACCAAGAATATTCAATAAGATTGACCAAGGGGAGGTAGAACTACGAGTAGCAAATGGAGCCAGACATGCTACTCTAGATGTTGGGGACTACCACCTCACGTTGCCAACTAGGATAATCTTAGTATTAAAGGGTTGTTATAATGTTCTGTCTATTACAATTTTTTTCAATATCTATATTAGATATAAATGGATTTGTTTTCATTTTTTGAAATTAATTTTACATATTTTACAAATATTGAATTTGATTTGGTAGGGAACATTTATACAACATGCCTTATCTGTTTGATTATATAAACCAATTAATAGAAATCGATAACAATGTTACCTCACAAGAATCATATCGCACCAAACTTTGGCATCACCATCAAGGTCATCTAAACGAGAAACGATTAAAAAAGTTACCTAAAGATGGATATTTAGATTCTTTCGGACTAAAACCATATGGTGTATTCCATACGTGTTTATGAGAAAAAATGACCAAATCCCCATCTTGTGGGAATGGTTAAAGGGATAATGAGCTTCTTTAATTGGTTCATACCGATGTGTGTGGACCATTTCTAGTTGATATAAGGGGAGGGTACACATACATCATTACTTTTACGGATGATTTTATTATATATGGGTATATCAACTAAATGAGGTATAAGTTAGATTCTATTGATAGGGTCAAAGAATACAGGACTGGAGTTGAGAACCATCTTGGTAAGAAGATTAAAAAACTCGACATGGACCGAGGTGGATAATATCTTAATCAATACTTCATTGATTAATTAAAAGAGTTTGGGATCCTATATCAACTCACTCCTCTTTACACGTTACAGTGGAATGGTGTGAATGAAAGGAGGAACCCCATCTTGTTAGACATTGTGAGATCAATAAGGATTCATGTGAGTCTTCCATTATCATTTTAGGGATGTTCATTAGAAACAGTGGAACAAATACTAAACCAAGTTCAAACATAATCGATAAATGTTATTCCATATGAGTTATGGAGTGTAAATAAATCCATGTTATAAAATTTACATGTGGGGTGAAGAGATGAGTTTGTTAAGCCCTCTTTATGTAACAAAATTGAACCCTAAGGAACAAACTATGCATTTATAGGATACCCCAAGGAATCAAGGGGATATTACCTACAAAACCCCTCACAAAAAAGGTTATAATTTCATGACACTCCATATTCATTAAGAGGGATAAAATCTCCAAGATATATAGTAGGAGCGAGATATACTTCGATGAAGTTGAGGATCAACGTATAGAAGAGTTTGTATAAGAACAGATTTTACAAAGCCATATGGAGGAAAGAACTATTCCAGATACATAAGAACTGTGTAGGAGTATGAGAGAGGTTAGAGAACGGGAAAGGTATAGTTTTCTAGTTACTTAGGAGGGTGACTCATTATTTGATTATAATAATGATCCTCTAAACTATAAGGAAGTCGTATGTGGAACAGATGTTTCCAAGTAACAAGAAGCTATGAATCTTGAAATAGAATCCATTTACCAAAAATATGTCTATAGTTTGTTGTGGAGATTTTTTGTTATGCTTGATATGTGGTCATTTTATGGAATTTTGGTTTCTCACTTTTTTCATCAAAAGTGATTTGATGCTGATAAGGAACGACTGGTCACCAAAGGGATCAATTAGTTCCAAGGCATTGATTTCGACCAATCCTTTCTCCCATTACAATTCTGGAATTCATCAGAAATCTATTGGCCATTACTAATTACCAGGACTATGTGATTTGGAAAATGTATTTCAAAACATCCTTCCCAAAAAAGAACCTTAAAAATATTTCTACATGACACAACCTGAAGGTTTTATGGCACCAAAGTCATCCAATTAGATATTCATGTTGTAGAAATCCATTTATGTATTAAATAAAGCAAACAGGTCCTTAACATTCATTTTGATGAATCCATATTGAAATTTTGTTACATCAATAATTAATGTTAGCCTTATGACTACAAATTTTATAGTGGGAGTGCAGTCATTTTCTTCATAGTATATTTTGATGACATATTACATTTTGGAAATGCGATACATGTCCTAATATCTTTTAATTCATGGTTGAATCAATTATTCTCTATGAAGGACTTGGGGAGGCATCAAATATTCTTTGGATAATGATCCATCATGATAGATCCAAGATATTACTAGGCCTATGTTAATATATATATATATTGATATAATACTAAAGATATTTAGTATGGAATAATCCGATAGGAGATTGTTTCCATAATCACATGGAATTCATCTTTTCAATCAAAGGGGTAATCAGACAAATGCGGAAAGAAAGATATTGGAAAAGACTCCATACACTTCAACATTGGTTCATTCATGTCTGTCATGCCATATACTAGGCCGGATGTTGCCTATGGATTTAGTGAGGTAAGAAGATATCAAGGTGACCCAAGTGACCACCATTGGATGGAATTCAACACTATCCAAAAGTATCTAAATTGTACTAAGGACATGTTTTTGGGTTTTGGAGGAGATGAGGAAATAGTCATCAATGGATATTCATATGCTAGTTTCCAAGAAAATCAAGATGACATGAAGTCACAAATGGGACACATCATCACCTTGAATGGAGGAGTAGTGAGCTAGATGAGCGCAAAGATGAGTGTGATTACAAATTCTATAGTAGAGTCTGAGTATATCGCAACTTTTGAGGAAGCTAAAGAACCAGATTGGATATGAAGCTTAATCAAGGAGCTGGATGTGATACATATCAGCAAAGATCATGTCATAATGTACTATGATAATACTACAGTGGTGGCTCTTGTAAAAGAGCCAAGGACACATTAGCAGAAGATGCACATAAGTCGAAAGTATCGTCTCTTGATGGATTTTTCTCAGAGATGTGGAGTTGTAGTGAGAAAAAATTTCATAGAAGACAATGTGATGGAATCCTTGACTATATCATTTACTTAGCAGAAACATGATAATCATGTGAGTTCTAGTGGACTAAAATTCATATGCAGTTGAATCTAGGCTAAGTGGGAGTTTGTAAGATTTGGTGTCCTAGAACCAATTGGTTGTAGTTTTATTAAATGAATATTTAATATATTTAAATATTGAATATCTTATTAGATATTGTTCATTGTTCTGCATAACAATATTGTAAAAATGTCTTGTATTTGTCACATTGACATGGTTATAACAATTACCCTTTGTGATGAGAACGTTGAAGTTCTATGACAATATTATTAAAAATAGTTATGTGGTTGGATTACATACTATAATGGGACACAATGTAAACAGAATGTCAGGTGTGAGTAATTCTAATAAGATGAGAAATCCTCTCATAATGTTTCTACTTAGAATCTATGAGACAACATATTATTAGAACAGACCAACCAGTAGAAATTCTACATGTGTTGGTTTCATCAAATATTTCTATATGCGAGTGTGTGTAATGATCCTTAGACATTAACAATATCATTGAAATTTATCATGACTCAAACACATTGATTTACTGAAAAAAATTAGTATGAATATAGTTGGTGGGATGTGGGGTACAGTGGGTGTGTCACGAGTGACATGTTATTAATGGATAAGCCAAGGAAGGATTTGTCTATTCCTTTTATGGATAATCATATCTCAGCCCTTTGGTTGAAATACAATAATCATGTGAAATTACATGGATATGGTGTAATGACGAGTTTATTTCATGTAGTCAATGAACAATGTATCATGAATAAAGGTTTATAACACTATCATGAAACCATCCTAATGAGATATTGAGACAAAGGGATTATATTACATAGTGAGTGTTTGTTTGTGGATGTCGTTATTGTGACTTTATGTTATATCTCTTGGGTTCCTTGACCCGTTGCTAGATAATACTCTTGGAAGTAGCCAATAATGCCTAGTTATAGTGAAAAAGAATCCTAGAGGGTCACACACTAAGTGTTTTTGGTGGTCTTAGAAAAATTATATTTGAATTTAATCAATAAATATTATTCTCAAAATACTAGAATACTTTTGTTTTTGTTAAAATTATTTCCTAAATTATATAAATATTTATTCTCCGGATTGTAGGTAAAATATAATTATTTATATTATTGAATAGTTAATAAATATTTATTTACAATATTGTAAATAAAATATTTATTCAAGATAACAATTTATTTATTTATTTATTTGGGTGTTCAATAAATGGATGTGGAGTTCGAGAAGACCAAGTCTATTCTAGCAGTAAAATAATTATTTTTAAGTTGGTAAATAATTATTTAACTAGTTTCACAAATTAAAATAATGCTACTCTTATTTTATGATGTGAACTATTATTTATAATTCTATTTTGAACCAGTTGGAGCTCCATAAAAATGACATGGTATTATTATTACTATCATTGGTTTTTTCGAAGTTTATGAATATATTTAATAGTTATTATGCAATTAAATATTGAAACTGAAGCCCCATTTCGATAAATAGACAAATACATCAATTGTTCCATGTACCAAAATTCACGCTCGGTGAATTAAAATCTTTTGATCTAAACAATTTCTATCTCAAATACTCTTCCCACCACTATCAAGAATGAGGGATATTCTTCCAGGCCAGAGAACAATTGATCAAGAATGACCAACAGAAGACACTCTCTTCGCCACACTTGATCTCGGAGAATGAGAGGTGTTGATCGGAGGCCATCCAAGACCGTGCAGATCACCACTAAAGGGATTCTAGTTCGGATCCTTGCAAGTGAAACGAGATAATCTGGAATGGTTGTTCTAGATATTCAACATCATCAACTAAAAAAATACCAAACATCCATGTATTATTTTATTTATAAAATTAATTAATCCTATAATAAAAAGGAAGTGCAAGATCATCTATAATAGTTTTCAAACCTCATCCTTTATTATCAAAATTTTTGATTCAATTCTCTGGAGACCGGTTTTCATCGTTATATTGATTCCAAAATAATCATTGATCATAGAAAAATTTAAATATGTGTGTCTCCCCAACCATGATTTTTTTGTGCCTATAACATTCAATATATTAATTTCATTATAAAAAAAATTATAAAAATTAATTTTTTAAAAACACTATTTTTTTTTGAAAAACTTATATACACCATATGTAATATATTATATTATTATAATTATATGGTTTTACATGAAGTATAAATGAATCTTAATTAACATTGATAATTCCTAGATTAATGTATACTAATCTATCAGATCTATGTTGTTTAATAAAAATTTCATTAGGATGTTATTTCATTATGATGAATTATAAAATTATATCTCATTGATGTGTGACATTCTAATAGAAATAGTGTCTTATAACTATGTGATTTTCATGTGATTTATGTAGTGGGTTTTTAAAAAAATAAATAGAACATGAATTATCACTAGTTATTTGAGTGTTTGTAAAACTAATTCCAGAGTCAGTGAGTGGGTTTTTCATCCACAATAATTGAGCATTAAAACATTAAACTACCACATATTCCTCTTTAGAAGAAAAAAGTTCTACTTAGTATTGTTTCTTAATTGACCATGATTCTAAAGAGTCCACTAAGAAATGAAATTTTTCAGATATACTTTTATTATCCATTCAATGTTCACCAAATTCATCATCTGAAAACATTTATGTTTAAAAAAATATCTATATGAATAGAAAATGGATAAAATTATAGTTCCCTTAAGAAAAAAAAAAATTTATAGCATTAATAATGGATTATTTTTTATTATCTTGAGATCTTGAACATAATCATAAAAAAAATGTTAAGTTGAGTTGATTAGATGTAATGTAAAGTAAATATCCTATCAAACCTTTAAAATTATTTTGATTAATTGGTTTCCTAGGTTTATCAAGATGTAATGTATGGGGGTTATCAATTTGAGTACTAATACATTTAGTGTTGCAGTATCCAAATTTATTAATAATATATTTTATAAAATTTATTGAGATATAAAATATCCATATGGATTTTTTAAATTTTAAAACCATGAAAATATGTTAATTCAACCATCACACTCATTTCCAAATCAGACTTCATAATATTAAAAAAGTACTCTTGCAATGATTCTTGAGTTGAATAAAAAATAATATCACCAATAAAAATATGTACTATTATAATTGATTATTTACTTCCACTACGAAAGAGTTGGATATACATATCCTATGAAAAAACGATTTTGTAGAAAAAATAGAGTTAACCTATTATAAAAATCATATGGAGATAGTTTAAGTCCATAATTTGATTTGGTATATTTATAATCATTATCTAGATATTGTTTTTTAAAAACATTTTTGTTTTTTAAAATAATCATACTACATAAAAAATACATTAATAAAATAACATTTTACATCAATTAGAAATTGTTTTAAATTAAAGTATTTTGTAATGGATATGAGTATTCTAATAGCTTCAATTATATGTTTTAGATGATATTTTTTTGTCATAATTTATTGCCTCTTATTTATTATAAACTATATTATCATTTATAGATTTATTTATAACTATTATTCCACTCTCATCACATTCATTATGAAATAGCCACTTTACTAAAATTATGCAATTTTTTATCAGTCATTCAACTAATTTACGGACATTATACATTTCAAACTCATTTATTTTATCTTGCATTTACATAACCCAATCCTCATCACTTAATACCTCATCGAGATTCCTCAATTAAAATTGGGATAATGGGCTAGAATTTCAAATTCATTTCATAAAGAACTTCTAGGCCCAATTAGTTGATGTGCGTCACCAATGATACTTTCACTCTATTTATTCAAACAAAAATACCGAGTTATTGGGGTTTCAAAAGTCTCTTCCTCAGTAATAGGTAAAAAATATTTTTGAAGAATAAAATCAGAAAAATTTCATGAATTATTTCCTTGTAAGAATAACATTCTAATAATAGTTAAAAATTTGTTGCAAAAAATAAAATCCAAGGATAATGGTTGAGGGTCTTTTAAATAAGAAGGATTAGTTTATCAAGGATAAAAAAACACTATTTCCTAAATTGTACATGAATTCTTATTAAAACCTCTATATACCTTAGATGTATTGGAATAACCTAAAAATATTACTTCATCATATTTGGGATTTAAATAATGTAAAAAATCATTAGTATTAAAAAGGAAAACATTCCAATGATATACATTGATATATTAATCTTCTGGTTTTCATCATATCTATAACTCAGAAAGTGTTTTATTATGAAATTGTCTAATTAATACATTATTTCTGCTATATGAAGCTATACTACCTTCTTTAACCCAAAATAGTTTAGAAACTATTAACTCACATAGCATGGGTCTACTAATATAATAATTAATTCTATTTCCTCGTTCAACTACTCAGTTTTGTTATGGTGTTCTATGTACAAAAAATATACGATCAATAGAATTAGTACTACAAAAAAAATTCAAAATCAAAAATTTCAAAATCTCCCCCAGGATCATAATGATTTGTTATCTAGTATAGTTTTTTCTAATTTTTATCTCCTCAAAAAAAATTATTAATATAAATAAATACTTCATATTTTATTGTCTGAAAATAATCCAATGATTAATTAGTGTAATTATCATCTAATACATATAGATATTATTTTTCACCAATAAATCTAGATTTTGGTTTACCAAATAAGTCCACTTGCACTCACAATGAAAACTATGAATATGAGAATTATCTAATTGAAGTAAAAGATGACTAAGGTTTCTTACTATATTGAGATAGGTCATAAACTTCTGAATTATCAAACCAATGTTTTGGTAGATCCATATTATATAAGTTTATAATCAATATAGTTATATTTGAAAGGATATTGTTGTGATAAACTTCGATTTCATAAACTCGATAGATCATCTATTTCACTAAGACAAGGTAATTCATAGATAATATGGACATCTATGTTTTGTGTGTAAACATTCTCATGATGACTGTCCGATGGAATAAATTCTTCTTTGGAACTATGTAAAAAAACATTTATCATTCATAATGTTCACAAGTTAAACATTGTCTGATAGTTGACTTATTCTTATAATGTTTTCTAATCATATAATTAATAAAACTATTAAAATCCAATATTTTCCATGAATTACAATGTTATATATTCCAATAATATCTCATTGAGCATTATCTCTTAATGTTAAATTGTAAACTTTCATCTTGATTATCTTTTTGATGAAATATTTGTTTCTAGTAATGTTAATGGAATAGACATTATCCATGTACATAATTGTTTTTTTATTGGAATTTTTATTATTTTTATGAAATAAAACATTGTATTTCCATACCCAAACATTCTTAGGTGCCGAATTATCTGAAAACTAAATTTTATGTTACAAAATTTATTTTGAAATGTCTTTTTGTGTGAAAACCAATAGATTATACTCTATTGAATGTCAATTTTTCTTCTAGTGACCACTACATTAGAAATTCATGCCAAAATTTCTACTTTTAGGAACAATGTAATTTTTAATAAAAAAATCGATATTAAATCATATTTAGGTATTATCACACTAAGGAAGAATTTTAAAATAATTATTTTTGAAGTTTTCATTTGAAATGGTAATATTTGATAAAATTTTATTTAAGATAGAAATTTCTGATTTTTATTTTGAAAATAAATTCTTAAAATCATTGGTAAAAAATTTGGAATTAATTTTTTCAAAATATTTTTCTCAAAAGATTTTATTGAAATATATTGAAATAGAGTATTTATCCAAATTAGTTTTATCAAGATCATTAAAAATGACTAATATTCCATTTTTTAAATGTGTTATTCTCAAATATTCAATAACAACCTTAGAAATTGTAGTATCAACTTTTTAACAAATATTACAATTTTATTTTATAATTTCTTTTGAATTCTTGAATTCTCATCATAACTGGGTGAAGAATTATCTTCTTTTAAGGATGATTCTTCATTTGCTAAAGTTAAATTTTTATCATTTTTATAATGTTTATTAAAAAACACATTTTATAGTATTTAGCAGTGTGTATATTTTACATTAGATATCTATTTATAATAAAAACATTTGAAAAAATAAAAATGTTCCACTTTTTAGAAAATTCATTATTAGATGATTTTATAGAAGAATATCCATCACTAGAACTCCATGTATTATAATCTGTAAAAACTGTCATTCCTTTTGGAATATAATATTTCATGGAATTTTTGTTTCATTTTATTTCATTCTTGTCTTTACTCTTAATCATTATAAAATCATGTAATAATTGTCATGGATTCTTACATTCAGAAAATGTTTCCTCAAAATCATTCTTATTAATATTATCCTTATGAACTTTCTCATATCTGTATTTAAAATATAACATTTCAACAGTCTTGATAATCCAATAGTAATGATTAAACAACAAAATTTCTGAATTTTTTGGTGTTATAGAATATAATTTAAAAACAGAATTACTCTTTTATAATGATTTCACAACAATATCCATTGATTAAACTTTTGTACATACATTAAATGTTTTAGAAAAAGAGAAACCACCATTTTTCTTTTAATCTTTATCGTAATATCAATTTTGTGTATTATTATAATGCAGGATAATATATGTAAAATCTCCAACTGTAAGATTAATATGATTTTTTATCCCATAAAAAAGTATTCATTTTTATTCCTAAACATTGGGAACTATTTCTATTATATTTTTTATCAATATTTTCTCATCATGAAAATTTTCACCAATAGACTGTAAAAAATTAAAAATTGTCATAAACCTTTGGTGAATCAGGATAAGTGAATATCTAGGAAGAACATAAAAGGTGTGGTAATCATCGTTAAGAATTTCTCTTATTATTTCAATAACATGTGATGTAGTATATTGTGTCACTTATAATCTAATCCAAATATTATTTATAGCTTCAGAAGATTATATATAATTATAGATATACCTCATCTAAGAATGAAATAAAGTATTTTTCACTTTTTAGTTCAACTAATATTCCATAATCTCAAAATTTGTAAATGTAGAAACATCAATATCAAGAATCATATAATTTATAGTAGGCATTAAGACGTTATAAACTCTAGTGATGATCATAAAAGTTTTCTATTTTTCTCTCCAATATTCATAGTCACTCCCATAAAAGATACATAGTTGAATAGGATTTAGATTATCTAGAGATATTTAATTCATAATTTCAGACTTAAAATAATAGAAACTATTTTTAATGAATACATGATAGGGTTTCAAAGTTTATAAAAAATATATTTATAAACAATCCTAAAAACATTAAAAAAAGAAAAAAAATAAAAACTTATCATGTATTAAGTTGTATAAGACAAATATGATTACAATTTTACAATCATAAGAGTAGGTTTTGTTTTCATACATATAAGACTACAGTGAACTATAATTAAAAAATAGTAAACAAAAAAACACAAAACCCCTTATGAAAATATTATTTGTCTGAGAATTTAAATGATGATCAGAGTAAGATAATAAAAAATATAGTTGATCCATTTATATCAATGTATCCTTTTATCATATTAATAGATACACTAATATAAAATATTATTGGATTATGTGTATGAAGAGTTACTCTCTATTACATTTACATTCTAATAAACATTTAAAAACATTTAAAAAATTACAAGTAAAAGTAAGAATGTCTTTAAAGCTACATTAAAAGAATACACTATTTTATCCTTAATAGTAAATGTATTAAATAAGAATGAGTAAATTTATAATAAGTTTTGTAATTATTGTAATGTATGTATTCCCTTGTTAGCAAATCCCTCAATATGATCATTTTTTTAATATGTGTCTTTTTTTCCTTAGAATCCCTCGATATGATGATCATTTTATATCATGGTATCCCTCTAAACCGTCAATATGATAGATTTGATTCACCATTGTCATATAACTATAAGCCCTCATTTTTATCAATGATCATACATTTGATTACAAATGAAAATTCATTGTAAAGGAAATAACCCTAAAAATGATTCCTTGGAACCACTACTCACTAAATTATTAAAAATACATTGGAATGGGATGTTTAGATAGAGTAAACAATATAAAAATTAGTTTTAAATGTGAACGGCTACAAAATCATTGAACGATTATCTATTTATAGATAAATCACATATAATCATATATTAGAGTTATTTGTAATGACCTCAGATTGATGTCTATTTGAGAGCTCACGATTCATTTTCATAACTAAATATATATAAATATTTTGTTTTTTCACCATTAAAATAATAAAATAATTCCTTATGATTGTAACAATTACTATTTTATTCTAATTATAAACATCAATTAGTTTGATGGACATTTTTTTATTATCAATAAACTAAATTGAATGATGGTTAGTCTGATTTATCTATAACAATTTGATTTTATTTCTAATTAATATTTTAGTTGGGTTGATAAAAAAATTAGTTATATATAATATTTTAAATAAAATTCCTTCTAATAATCAGATTTATCTTCAGTCTGAGGTATCGTATTGATTAATTTAAATTTGATATTCATAATAAATTAGAAGTTGTAAAATTATTGTAAAATGTAATTTTTCTTACAAAAACATTTTCAAATACTAATGACATAAAAAATATAGTAAACAATGTTTTAAGAGATAGTTTTTTACTTACAAAACTAAAAGAAAAGAAATATAATTTGTAAAACATAATATTCAACATATATATTATGATTCATAATACTATGATCTAATCTACTACATAATTTTTTTAAATACAACTAAATTAAGGAATGTAAACCATATCAAGTCTCATAATCCATGTAAGGGTTTTCCTATAAGGAATATTAATGAAGATAGAGTTAGAGAATTATTTGTTATTGATCAAATAATAACTATATTTGGGAATCTGAGTCAAGCTACGCTTAATAAAATAGCTTATATGGAGTATAATTCTAATGAAAAAATGGTACAATATTATTAGATTGCTTCATGCCAAAATATAAAATCATTTTGGTGGAATGTAAGTGTATTTTTATATGTGAAATTTATTAAATTCATTGAAAATATCTTCTTCACTTTGGGAGTAGTGAATGGAGAAGGTAATAAAGGTATTTTTTCATATATTATGTGATAAAAAATTGGGTTATACATTAATTCAAAACACTAAAGATGAATAATAAATTGTAAACATGGAGTGGAATTATTGTAAAGTACAATTCATTGAAATATATTTTCCTCATGAGAAATGTGTGAATTTAGGGAATAAATTTATGGGAAAAATCCGAAAGGAATAAAAAATGATAATATGTGTACATCATGCATTAAAACATTATTGATGTATCTAATGGACTACATACATAATCCATAGAGTAATATTATTGATTTGTATTATGAGATAAATAAAATCATTCAAATAAAAATAGTCTCCCAACAATTCTCATCATACGAGGATACGTTCTAATTTTGTATAAAGACAAAGACTGAACTCTCAAATTCTTACATCATTAAAGGAAATAAAGTGATAAAGAGTATATAAGAGAAAAATATTGGTAAGGGGAAGATGAGAAAGAATTATATTCCCACATGTGATAACTATGGAATGAAATAGCATGGTTCTTACTTAAAGTGAATTTCACATTGAATTATGTGAAGATATGAAGTCTATAAAACACATGAATTCAATGATAATAATGAAACCCTTAATTATATGTGTTTATATCACAAGGATATGTGTTATTATAAAAATGAATTCCCTAATGACTATAGTAATATACATTGGAAGAACATAATGGATCAGGTTCATATTTTTTCATTACTAAATCCGATGTGGAATGATTAAATTTATTATGTAATTGAATTCAATAATTATGTTGTAGAAGTATTTAGTCAATGATATTTTTGTCATAGTATTCTTTAATCAAATAAGGATTTTACAGTTTTATTTTTTTTGTGTGTTTGATAGAATATGTTTAATTTTATTGATCACTAAGAATATTTATTTACTTTTAAAGTGAATTTTTTTTGAAACACTGTATTAATGGAATTTAAATGTTAATATTCATCAAGTATAGATTTTATATGGTGTAATTAGGATTAATATATTATTTATAATAATTATGGTAATGTGGTATTATTTTTTCATTTTAACTAATTAGTGGTTTAATGATAAGTTTGTTTGAGTTACCATTAATGTAGTTTACAAAGTTTTTGGTATTCATTGAATTTATTTAACAATATATAATTTTATAAATGGAATGAAGAGAGAGTTAATTTTTTTAAGATTTATTGTTTTCACAAAGGATATATAATAATTTCCATTATTAGAATGTTTGAGGAGAATATATTATAATGGTTTTCATATATTAGGTATTTGATTTTGTCGGATACTCTATATTATTTGGGGATAAATGTTATATCATTTTTGTTAGAATTTTTTATTTTTGGAAATAGTTCGGAAATATTTTAGAGGAGTCTTATGTTTTTAAATTGAATCACAAGAAGAATTGTAAGACAATATATGGCAAAATCCACCTTGTTGGGATGATATTGGTGAATTTAAGCTTATAGGCATAAAACATATAGAGAAGACAATGAAAAAGAGATAGACCATTCAAACCGATATCAATGAAGCTCAATGAATGGAAAATAGAACTTCCTATAACTAGAATAATGATTTGGAAAATCATGTGGGAGATCAAATTTTCTTGAGCATATCTCCACGGATGTGTGTTATAAGTTACATTAATATATGGATATTAAGTCCCAAGTACATTATAAATTATGAAATATAGGAATGACTTGGTTCTATAGCCTAGAATTTATAAATTTTACAATATCTCTCTAATGTAAAATACATGTTGCATATATCACTTTTAAGTAAGTACATTCTAGACCTAATGAAATTTATCTCATCAAAATAAATAGAATTAGAACATAATATAGAATATAAGGATGTTACTATCCATATTTAGGATACAATAGAACACATTTTAAAGAATCTCATGACTCAAATGGAAAATAAACTTTGTAGAAATCATAATATATAAGATGTTTTGTGGTAAACTTTGGAATATATGATGATTAACTACCAAAATATTTTAATGATGTTATATTATGGAAATTATATGTATGAAATTTCTTATAATAGGCAATAATGTACCACCTTGATACTTTATTATATATATTTAGTTTTAAATAAATTCAATTTCATGGATATCTTCCCTTACACGCAACCATAATTTTAAAATAACTACAAAATAATATATCATGATAACCAAGCCATTATAATTTTTTGGAATGAATATGACTATCAAAATTAATAAAATTACTTTCTATACAAATTTATATACATATTTATTTCTTATAAATTAATTAGAAATTAAAATAATAACAATTTTAATGAAAAAGAATTGTTTTTTTGAAAAAAAAATATTTTTTATCTAAAATTGGTTTTATCAAGTTTTGTACATATATATTAAAAGTAAATATTTTCACAAGTATACAATGTAAATGGATAATTTATAATATATTATTAAATTGAAATATGAACATTTTTATATAGTTGTGTTTTTATAATTTTATGAAAAAATAATTTCTTATGATTATTAAATAACATTTATTTGTATTGAAATTAGACTTTTTATATTCAGAATGTTAAAAAATAATTTTTTTTTGAAAAAAATTAAAAAGTGTAATCAGATCTATCATACTATAATTAATTCATTTTTGGTAATTTTAATGATTTATACGTCAAATTTGTTTATAATGTTTTATAATTATGAAATCATTTCATTTGGAAAAGTGTTTTTTACATGTGTGGGTTTAACATTAATATAATGTTTTGCACATATCTGATTATAAGTTAAAAAAAATTAAAAAATTACCAAAATCATAACAATTAATGTTATATATTAATGTGAAGATAATTTTTTATAATATTAAGTAGTAAAAACAGTAATAACTATTTACTATGGTTAAGGATTAAATAGGTTCTCTGGGTGTAAAATTTACAAGATAAAGAATAAAACAGCATATGAACTATATTAATTTAGATTGTATGGAAATATTTTTACATTATAACATCTAGTTTTTTATAATGATCTATTATCGATCCTTATTTCATGTGAAAAATGTGGGTATAATTTGTTATTTTTCCACATTTAAAGTGTGTCTTTTATCCCTCTTATAGAATGGAATCACATATCCTATTATTTTAAAACATAATTAACCCTTTGGACTGGCGAATACCTACCAAAAAACTTCATAAAATCCCTCACCATGACCTTGACCCTGTATTTTTATTATAAAACTAATGTTCGATGTCTTTTGGCATAAACCACAAGAGGTTTTATGAAGAAGAGTTGTAGTTCTTAACCATGTATATTCATCGTATTTTTTCCATTAGCATCTTAAAATAACAAAATAATATTATAAAATTACTAAAAAACATATACTATGTACTATATACATTACTATTATAATTGAATAGACTATATTAATATACTCATCCTCCATATTGGAAATTTTTGATCGATCATATGTACGATAGACTACAACCTCATGAACTGATGTAATTTTTTTTCCATCACAACCTCTCATTGATAAATATAATAAAAGATTTAATATAAATATATTATATTTATTGAATAATTAAAATTATATAATTATAATATTACTTTTACCTTAATATCTTCTATTCTATTGAAAAACAATAATGTTGATCATGCCTATGTGTGGACTATCAACTCTTTTATGTGATATGAAACACTTTACAATTTATATTGAGATGGATTATAATGATTATATATTTAATATATATATACATGAAATAATAATGTTTTTGTAAGTTTTATTTATTATTTATCTTTATTTCATTCCTTCCTTTAATAAATAAAATAATTTTATGGATACATAAATTATTCTATCTCAATGAATAGTGTAACTCGTTTTTTCTACCTATAACCTTAAGAACTATAATAAATACAAATAAAATTAATAAATATGATATTAATTTCATGGGTTAAATTATATAGATTATTGGGGTTTTTTCAAAGTACATGGAATGAAACCAATGAACCAAAAACATACATGAAAAACAAAGTATTTATCACCCGGAATACGATTTTTTATCATGAATTATTAATATAAAAAAGATAAAAAATGTTATTAAAAATATATATTGTATTATATTTATTAGTATGGTTTAAAATTTTTTGTATAATATATATCAATATGTAATACAAGTGGTTCAGACAAGAATTAATAAAATCATACATGAGGTAAGGGTTTCTTGTCACACTTTGACTTCCTTGAGACATGTCCCACATTACAAACTATTTTATTTGGTTTGGTGTATATTATTACCATTGTATATTTTATATCATGGATGTATTTATCATTATTGTGGCTGATGTTTCATTTTATGTTATTTTATTCATTGGGGTAGTGATTAAAATTTTTTTTACATAGTACGGGTTTTACGATTACAACATCCTTGTTTATCGGTATTGTTTACGATTAAGTTTCCAATGATGTAATATTTTAATATATCTCTCAATAAAATTAAATTTTTTTCTTCTACTATAGTTATCCATAATTTTCTCAAGTAATAATACTACATTTGTTTTATTGAAATAATGGTTTCTTGAGAATTATTTTATGAAAATACAGTATTTTTACTCACTTTGGTAGACAATCATTTTTCTTTCATATCCATGGCTACTAAAAATACATTCAAAAATATTTTTAACATAATCAAAATTATTAATTAAAAATATTTTATCCATGATGTAATTTTTATAATTTTTTTGAAATGAATCTTGTTGGTGGTTTACAAATGATTTACTTTTTTCATATTTATAACCTTGTGAATAAATTTTACTTATATGACATGTAAGGAATAACCACTATCATTAAAACACATTCATTTTAATATTACATTATAATGTTACCAATTTCTATTTAAATAAAAAGTCATAATATTCTAGATATTTTAAGGTTATTTTCAAAGTTAAAGGGATATTTTACTCAAGATTTTTTCTATGGATTCTTTATTTATATTCTACAACAAAAAACTCCTCAATTTACTTATAATACATTGAAAATATGTTCTTATGATAGCATCCATATTATTTCTCTAGTTTTCATTGATCTGTTTGACTAGGTATGTATAATTTCGATACCATTCTGTATAATACAATGGATAGTTCAATATTATGACTTTTTGTTGAGGAATGTATTAACATTTATATAGTAGTTTTACAATGTGAATGTTTATTTTTCATTTTTTATATATTATGTAAATTGTTAAAATTTTATATCTTTGTTTCTCAATAAAACTATTTAAGTGATTAATTTTCCCCCTACTATAAGTGGACTTTATTGGAATTTGTATATTCATGTAGTGGCCAACTATATACACAAGACGAATTGGTAGAACTAAAGAGAAAAATTAACCTTGGAATTTGGCCAGTACATTACTCATTTATTTAATATTTCATAGTAAAAGGACTGGATGGTGTGGTAATGATGTATTACATTATTAATTCCCCCATTACAAAATTTTTTATTGATTTCCAAGTGATTATTCTATCAGATTAAATATCTATGGAAATTATTGAAGCACATATGGTAATTTATATTCCATGATTTTAATCACAATTTATTCCTAACATATTATTCTTCATATTCATGTTGTTGAATAAATGGAATGAGTTTAAATTAACGAACATTCCATATCAATTATGCATTATTTCATACAGACATCTTTTATTGTACACATACACTTATTGAGAATTTGACCTCACCATTTTCTTTTGTTTCCTTTCACTCAAATCTCAATAAGTGTATTATGATTAATATTTAAGGATATGTTAAAGGTAATATAAGTTATCTCAAATAAATTTCAATATTATTTTCTGTATTAAAATGTGATGTTATTTTCAAGTATATATATCTATTTTTCTCTGAATAATAAACTATTTATACCTTTAGGATGCACTCATAGTATATATAACTGACATAAAAAAATGAAAACCAACACTATTATTCAATGTTCAATTGATTATATAATCATTAAAGGAATCTATTATTTTATGGATTGGGTTAACATCATCGATGGGATTTTTGATCTAGAGGAGGATCTAGAGGATAAGTGGGTTATTTTTGTTATTTTCATGCATTAGGGACCCATGAGAAGATAGTGAAATTTCATGAAATTGAATGGAGATATCATCGTCAGACATGGGAGTGATTCAATGATATATTCATTTTGGATATTTTCATATATATATGAAAAATATAAAAGCATCCCAGCCATATATGGATCATAATATGTGATTATGCTAGTATCTACATATTCTTATTGTTTCATGGAGTTTCTATAGTTCACTATACATTTTGGGATAGAAATAAGGAAAAAATGACCTATAATATCATGTTCTAAATTAATATAATATCAGTTGATTGGTTTAGAATGCCGATCTAATGAATTATTTTGAAGTTAAATTTAAGTTCTTGAAAAAATAAATGGGTTTATAAGAGGACATAAAATTAGATCTCAGTCGATGGAAAACTTTTTCCATGGAATCTCATTGGGGTGAAGAAACACTATTCTTGATAACACCACTCCTAATGTTGTTTTTATCCATGTAGAAGTAAAAACTCCATGCCAGGGTGGCTGATTTCCCTATATTCCAAATTTCTAAAGGAGGATAGACTCTTCCACAATGTTTAATGATTTCGAATCCCAGATTGGAACAAGAAAATGGGATGTAGTTCCTCCTTCAATGGATTACTCATTGTAACTCAATCCCTATTAGAGGTCTCCTACAAATATTTTATTCATGTTCCTAAATCCCATCCCAAATTCCATCTTTTGGTGGATACTTATTGGATAAAATGCTTCTGTCATGATAGGGTAGGAACCTGTGGTTGGATAAGTTGTCGATGTTGGACACATCTCAAAATATATATATATTTTGGGTGTTGGGAACCTGTAATGTCTCCCTATTTAAATAAAAATTAAATCTCAGGTATGAGGTATATTCTGTGTAGAATCCACGGTATCTCATTCCATCCATGGGTTAGTTTGCATCAGAGGTTTAATGAATCCGAGGATTTTTATTTAGACATCCCATGTTCTGTACATTATGTAGGTATATTTATATTATTAATCTGGTTCATAGGTTTAGTGTCATGTGGGATGATTCCCAAATATTTAATGACTTCTGGGGAATGTCTTGCCATAGGTTTTAACTCATTTTTTGGATGGGTTAGCCATATGTTTAACAATATTTTGTGGACATGGACATATATTTAGAGTCTTCGGCGATTTCTAACATGTAAAAAAGATAGATATTTTGACATATATTGGTTATAGACATATTGACATTCAATGGTACTGTGGGGCCCTTATGATTTTCAGGTGATATATTGTGTTTCCCTATGGGGAGATGATCACACATCGAAGATGTCACCATGAATGGGTAATTTGATAAATTTTATAGAGATGTTATGATATAAATATTTGACCTTAATAATTTGTCCCATATATGTAGGGATTGGACCTCAGGGTGGAATCCTACATAACCTCTTAGACGACTCATCAATATCCCCACAGTTCAAGTGCAATGTTTATGGCCACATGATATGACTATACATTAATGGTTAATATCATCTGGTAAGGATGCTTCTATAATATAATGTGTAAAAAATAATGAATGGTGTGGGTATTATTAATTGTGTCAACATAAGAGGTGGGGTTACATACCATGTGTTTCATATAAGGGGTATCATGAGTTCATCACGTAGGGAAAGAATAAAGATTAATTCTATGTGTTGGGGATGTTTTAAAAAAAATATTAATGTCATACAAATTAACTGATGGGAAATTTATTTTAATGTCTTATATATTTGACTTGGAAGGGATGATAACAATTAGTTCTTTTTTCACGTAATATTGGGGGATAAAATATTATACCACCCTATGGGTAAATAAGAGAGGTTTGTAGTGATTATGCCACCTTTGGGGTTTATGTTTCTACAACATAGGTGACTTTTGATGGAACAATGCATAAACAGGGTCATGTTATTGTGAAATTCTGTGGTTCAAACATTATTTTTCCTATCCATATTATAATATAAGATAAAAATATCAGGGCCATTATTTGAGAAATGTGAGACACAAGTGTTATTGAAACCAATTATGGTGAATATCAGTGAAATAATGAATTAGGTTTGATTTTGTATAGGTACTATGGAAACATAAGTTTTATAATGATGTGTCTTATAAAAATAGTTATAATATATGGTCATGTTAGGAGGGTTTCATGAAGTATTGGGTTTTTGTGACATTTACCGAGTTCATGAAGGAAATTATTCCATTAATCATAGGTTTCCAACATCAGAATGAACTCTTGGTTCCGATAGAGGTGGTTTTGTAAAAGATATTTATATTTTGGAATCCCAAGATTTTTTAGGGGTATTCATATAGATTAAAGGGAATGGACCCCCTGAAATTCAATTAGTTCATGGTCTTTGAGTCTCAAGTACTCATGGGATGTAGTTCGTGAAATACAACCATGTATATCAATCTATCTATACATTGACTGTTCAATGATGATGCTTCTATAATTTTGAGGTTCTAGAATACGTCAAATGATAGTATATCCAAAATGATGAGTGGATGGATGTATTTATAGCCACCAAAATGGTGGAGAAATATGTATCATAAAATGAAAAATCTCGGCATTGAAGAAACTTATTTAATGCTGTGATGGACATCGTGAGATGACATAAATTCCATAGAAAAAAACATAATTGCATAATAAAAACATTGAAGAAACTACATGAGACTTTAAATTATTAATTCCTTTCATTAAAGATCCATGACTTAATAATATATAACCTTAGGTGTATTTAGTTCAATTTCATCCCAAATTTTCCTTGAAATGGCCATTCATTCCATGCTGTTTTCTATAATGAATGTTTCCCAGCATCAACAAATTCCCCCTTTAGAAAGGGAGCCAATGTAAGAGTGGGGTGTAGAATTCATAGGTGTAAATATTAAAAACCACTAATTTTGGATTCCAATTCTTTCAAATCTTCACAGCCCCATTACTATAAATTAGTGGAGGGTCCCCATGTCGAACCATGTAAATTTCACATAAAATCATTCGTAACTATCCATTGGGGAAACTCACACACTTTATGATCATTCCATGATTCTTATCCATATATCTCATGAACATTTTACATTCAATAGAAATATTATTGATGAAAAAATAATTGAACACTCATATTTCATGTGTATCATCCATTATAACCATCCCACATTCACTAAAGAACATTCGAAAATAGGTCATTAATAAATTTAAATGCATAATAAAATCAATGGTTCTGCATATTAATCTTCTATACTAAGGGATATGGAAAAAAATATCATGATAGAGGAGACCATCTATACTTGTTTATTTTATGAAAATTTTCTATGATTCATTCAATGTAACAACGTGCCTAAATTTCATTTGAGAGACTTATTTTATATGGATTTGAAAATAGGGATGATGTATTCATCCCCGATTCCAAACAAGACACCCAATACTTATATTTAAAAATTTACTCAAGGAAATATAAATGAAACATATCTACCAAATTTCATTGTTTCAAGGACTACACATAAATCACCACTTAACCCCTATATGTCTTGTTGAATAACATCAATGGGGAGGAGATCATTGTTGATATGTGTCCTCCTTAAGAAGGGAGAGTATTTATAGGTGGACTAGAGGACCCTATGTAGGGATAGGCCAAGTTGTGGGGTGTATTTCAATGTGGATGCTTCATAGATGAGCATATATGGGCATACATGGTATTCTAGTTATGTGATGGATTCAAGGTGATGCTAAGGATATCATATTACTATGTACCATATTGAACTTCGTAGTTCCATGTATACCACCACTCATAACTACCAACATGGTGTCTAAGAAGGTTGTAATTAGAGACTAATAACTATAATATACATCATGTGGCGGAGGGAATTATCCTGTGGAATTTCTACTAGGTTTTTAGGCTCCACATCAAATGAGGAATGTATGATATGTTCCACACCACTGAGAATGTTTGGGTGGATAAAGATAAGGTGCCGGGGACAAAAATGGATCATTTTCAGCTGGTGTAGGTGGATTAGTGGAACAATCAAAAAATTATGGAAATATCATTCAAGAATTCATCTAAAATCTTCTTATATGATCCTATTAATAGGGTTTTTTGGATTCCCCACTAGTTTTCAAAGGCATCATGACATGGGAAGGATCACTCATATTAGGTGATCCTAGATGTGAGTGAGGGGATATATGGGTTACCTGAATAATTCATCTCCTCTATGTGTAGATTAGTTGGAATGTTCATGGATCCCATGTAACACATTAATAATTTAGGATTTTTTTCTTAATAAATTTAATATCATTGATAGTTTTTGTTACACACAACACTGAGTATTAACGAATGCCACTATACTATTAATATTACTATTGAAAATTATAATTATTAAGTAGTCAATAAAAATGGTTCTATGAAAACGAATAATTTTTTTAGAATATTAATTATATTTATTTTATATATTGAAAAATATATAGTTGAAAAAATGTACTTAATTTTTAGTAATTATTTTATATGTTTTGGATATTATATTTTTGAAAAAAATTGATTTTATTAAAAAATATTAGAATCAATATTTGACCCATTTATAAAATTATACTTTTGTGAAAAAAACATCTTAAATTATCTTCTGAAATTTTAAATGAGTTATTTGTTGATAATATTTTGAAAAGCATTGTTTTTCAATTAAAACTAAGAAATGTTGTTTTTATTAAGATTATTCTTTTCATATAAGGAATATAATAGCTCTATTTTGTTTTAATGTTGGTTTAATAGTAATATTATTTAATATATATATTTATGAATAGAATTTAATTTATTGGATTCAATTTAATATATTATTTTTATATTAAAACTTTCTATACCTATGATAATTCTCTCTTTGGATACTAGTTTTTTTCTTCACATTTGTAGGTTTTAAATTAATTAAATTATATAATAGAAATGAATAGAATTTGGAAAATTTAATTCCATATCGTTAATTAAAATAAATAAAATTATATGATACGACCAAATTATTTTTTATTATAATAAATAGATAATAACATTAAAAATAAATAATTATAGTTAAGGTTGACACACGTTTACCGAAGGTGAAACTTAAAATATAAGAGATAAAATGAAATTAAAACATGTCTAACTCACAATATCAAGAATCATTTAAATATTATGTCATATACTGTTAATAAATTATCCATATTTTATCCTTTATTCATATTTTAAATGTGGGTATAACGGTTTCTCGATAAAAATTCATAGCGTGTCCACTCCCCAATTTAGAAAAGGCCTCCCCCTCTTATCCTCTTGACACTCACAAAACACTTTTTTCTTCCAATATATACCAAAATAAATAACTTAATTCTATCCCCAAATCCGATATTACTACTTCTTTTTAGGACATACACTGTATATTTTCTATTGATGTAAATGTAAAAGGGATTTCTAAATATGTGATATTATCCTAAAACATGAATTTTCATTTTTTTATTTCTATAACTCCATAAAATCATTATTAAAAATTATTAGAAAATAAAACATGTATATAAGATATAATAATATGCTATTATGTTATTATAATGACATACATCTCTTCTTACATCAAGTGGTAAATGAAACCATCGATCATGTGTTCGGTAGAATACTACGTAACAAACTGATGTCATTCCTTTTCAATCACCTCTATCAAATACTGTTATTATCATGTATATAACATATTTATATGATTATAATTAAATAATTATACTTCTATATTGAAAATAACTCATACACCTTCTTACATTCCATTTTGTGGGAATATGATAACATCACTTATTTGTACGGTGGACTACCTCCTTACAAAGAGATATGATTTGTTTTCCACATATGCATTGCATGGTAGTTAATAAGGATAGGATTAATGAATATTTTTTATATATATTAAAACAAAATTATTATATAAAGGTATTATATTATTTACGTTTTTTCATTTCATCATTTTAGAAAATGGAAACAATGTTCATTCGTGCATAAGACATACCATCTCCACGAATGTCTTAATTCATTTTCTATCTATAATGTTATTAGATTACAATAAATAAAAATATTAAGAATATATTTTAAATTTATATTATGATTAGTATTCTATATATTATTGTAAAATTATCAATGTAAATGGAATAATAATAAAATAACAAAAAAAATTATGAAAATTGAAGTATTTGTTAAAAGAAACACTATGTTAACAATGAATTGGTAATAAATGGGTAATAAAAATTGTAACAAAAATAAATTTGGAAATATATATATTTATATGGTTATATAAGTGATTCAATATATAATTATTTTTTATATTGGACTTTTTAACGTGTATTAAGGGAGTGAAGACTTATTTCAATGGATTTTCATCACACTTTTATTTTTGTGGGAGGCACGCCTTTCACGCCACTTGATTCACTTCACTGGTGTATATAATACCCATGAATTTATTTTATAATCCCTATAATTTAAATAATTGTATATACATATACATATACTTCTCTTAAATTCAATGAATTTACAATCCAAAAGAAACTAATGTGGAAGTGGTTTTATTTGTCAATCTCTAGGTATATCAGGATTGATTATGATTACGCTTCATATGATTAGATAAAATGATTAAAATATCTAGAAAGTCATGATTTATTATATCCACTGAATATTTCCTAAAATTAAATATATTTTATTCTCTTTCCTACATTTATTTACTCATAATTCCAAAATATGTTATTTATGGAAACAAACTTATTTATCCCTAGAGTCGAAAACTATTATTTATCTATTTCAATAATTTGTAAAAAGTATTTAAGGGAAAAAAATATTATTATACAATGATTATTTTAATACATATATACCCATGATTTAATTTATACATATTGTGTTTAAATGAATAGTCTTTCCATTATCTGAACAATGTAGTTTTGGTTTTTTATTAAAACTGTGAAAGAAATTTTATTTTATCACATATGTAATGTATATAATTTTCCTCTATTATGAAAACGAAATTATTTTTGGATTCCATTAAATGTTATCAAGAATATATTATAGAAAATTATTCTTTATTATTTTTTAATTTCTTATATTTTAATGATTTTATTTCAAATAAATAGTATAATTTTCTTAAAATTGTTTTATAGATCCTTTATGGTATTTCTATTCATCCACAACCCCAATAATTGTTGATGCTTATAGTTTATCAACGATATGACCCTATTATACTGTCATTTTTATTTATTTGGAATATTTATTTCTATGTTTATGATAAAAATATACTTATTAAACCCATTCATTTTAAATCAGTTGTTTTATGAATAGGTAATGAAATTTTTACGAAATCCATTTCTTTTCAAAGGGTTTTTATAGGATAAAATATTTATTAAGACCATTTGATTTCATGTTTACTATTATGATGGGTTTACTATGATATTTTTTCATATCCATATATTATTTTTATTATGTGAGGGGTAAGATCTATATCTCCCTCTATTGCAAAGGTTAATTCTTCAAATCTCATGTGATAATGCTACGATCCAATATGATGTGATTAATAATCATTGTGAAACATGTGATGATTCCTGATCCATTATGAAAATGACAACAAGTGTAAATTATAGATAAATTATGTTTCATGCTATTATATGTTAAAATTTACATATTAAATAGTTATTATTCTTATGAAAGTGATAAAATTTTAAGATATCAACATTTGAATCATGATTTATTTATGATAATTTTTCACTCTTCTATTTAATGTCATTTGAACTAAAAATGTATTATTCCATGGATCATTCTTATGATAATTATAGACTAGTTATAATAATTTTAGTTTACATATCTAATATGATAGCCTAATAATTATCATCTCCTCTCACATAATCATTGGTTGATATCTTCCAAGTTTACCCTTACTGGGCATTTATGCTCTTATTTATTACATTTTATTTCCACGGGTTATAAAGAACGGTTTATGTAAGGAATGTATATGAAGAGTAGTAAATATGAAGACATTTTTTTGGATGTTGAAGATCATTACAGAAATAAAAGATAGTGTAACTTGTCTCCAAATTTATTAATCCTTTAAGGACCTCCTAAATAATTTATTCAATATTAATATATTAATATTTAATATATATTTATGAAAATCCTAGGTAATAATTGTTGATATTAGAGAAAGTATTAGTCAAAATTTGGAAATTATGTTGATAAAACCTTAGTGATATCCCTTAGCATAAATATACATATAATTATATGTATCGATTCATGTCCTATAATTTTAGTAAATGATAAACAAGAGTTCGCTATGTTAAATAATCAATATTCATATTCTACAAGTATATGTGACTCTTGAATATTTTTAACTAGGGTTAATATATCTGAAAAATGGTTCATTTATCTAGAATCAATCATTATGGGTGCATGAAATGGGGCCATAACACATAACTGATTTGACACTCAAATGGGATATGCATCAGAAATTAAGAAACATGTTTCAAAAAATCATGAAATATTTTAAAAGTTATTTTGAAATGATGACATAGGTTACAAATTAGGTATCATAGAATAAATTCAACCTTTCATGATTTAGACATCATATAAATTAATTTTCCTAATTATCTGATTTTTTATTATGATTTATATTTATTAAACTAAGCCCTTTCATATTATTCAATAGATGGAACCCAAAATAACAATATAAATGATTAATGTTATGGAAAATAAAATGATAATCTTGAATATCAACAAAATTTTCTGATATCAAGAATAAATGTTTATATTCTTTTTCTCACACAACATTCTTGTGATATGAATCACACCAAGAATACAAATGAGTAATTGAAGGAACACCATTATCATTATTACTTTATGAAGATACTCATATCATATTTTTGGTATTCTTATAATCCAAAATATTTGGATATATGTATTAGTAACACAAAAATTTACTTTCCATTTTTTAGTTTTTGAAGATTAAAAAATTCATTTTGGTTGTTTATCATTTGATAGATGACGTATATATGTGGAAGACTCTTTTCGAGAACATGTGGGAAGAGTAAAAAATTGAATTTTTTTGGAGGAATGATCTTAAGTAAAGATTTTAAAAAAATGATTCCTATATTTATTCATACAATGATAGAGAAAGAATTTCATAAGATGATGTAATAGTAAGAGTAATTTGTTGTTACATATAATGAATATTTTTAAAGACATGTGTGGTAAGATTATGTATAATAATCTAACCATAAAATAAGGATTATCAATCCGTGAGTGGCATAAATACATGTATCAATATGGTTTTAAATATAGTTTAATTTAGTAGAAAAAAGTAAATCATTAAATGTAAACTCATTGTGGAAATAGAAATAGATTTTTTCCATCATTTTAACTTTTAGATAGGAAAATGAATATCAAGCCTCATGAAAAATGAACAAATTAGATGATGGAGTGAAATTATATCCATCTACATGTTAAGAATGTGGGAAAACATCCTGTGAAAATTATGAAATTAATTGTGATGTGATTAAAATATATAAGGTTTGGTCGTAAATATTTTGAATATCAATAGTCTATAAATTATGTGATTAACATAATAAATGATATGGAGTCATAGACTGACACTCTACCATTTCTCTGATGATTAAAATGCAAGGAGTACAAACATTATACTGACCAATTCTAAAATATAGTGTTTAATGATGATAATCGAAATTACTAATATCTTATACTGAGGGGAAAATGTAGATATCATGAGATCAGTATTTCTGATGGGGGGGGGGTGTAAGAATAATGTGTTGAATGATTTTATTTCAATTCAATCTCTAATTGGTAACATCTTATTTTAAATTGGTTCTAGCCACTCATTTTTAATTTTGTAATCTTATAAGGGTATCAAATTAATTTTTTTATTATTAGATGTTGAATTATTGTTGATAACATCAAATGATAATATTAAAACATCCCATGTATATGATTATTATCCTCTTGATGTTTTTGGGAATATTCATCATGTAAATATTGTTATTTTCCATCTACTATAATTTGATGTCATCTTAGTCATTTAATTTCTTTATATATATAAGTCCCAAATATATTCCCCTGGATGGGAAGTTATATTTGATATTCCAACAAAATATTTGATCATTTATTAGTGTGAAGATAAATATAAACATTCAATGGAGATCACGTCCATTGTATGCATTAGGATTCTTATTAAAATGGGGTGTTTATATAAGATTGTTCTGGAGAAACTCAACCTCAATGATATGCCTATTTTCGTAGTGTTTGTTGATGTCTTCAATTATTTTTCTCCATTTATTCTACTAAATTGTGATATTAATTTCTCAATAGAACTCATGCAAGGTACCGCCTTTACTTAAATGACTGTATATAGAATAAACCTAATGTAGTGTCAAAAATTAAAGAATTTACACTCATATAACCATGAAAAATGATTCATTAGACCACACATGATACCATGGGGTGCACTAGTTATTTTTGTTAGGAAGAAATATGTATTGATTAAAATATATATATGTTATTAGGAGATGAAAAAAGATCACGATGAAGGGAAAGTATCCCCTAACCCATATTGAAAAATTATGTGATCAATAGTTTAGTGCTTCAAACTCTCCAGGATTGACCATTAATCTAAATATTGTCATTTGATGGTCAGTAATGGGGATATACCAATGAAACAATTTCATAAATGGTTTGAAAACTATGAGCGTATAGATGTTCCATTCAATCATACTAACTCTCTCATTATTTTCATGATCCAAGATGGGATTTCATCACACTTGACACATGACCCAATCAGAGTCATGGCCCAAAGGGAATTCCTGATCCCTATAGTATGGAATATAGTGATGGTAATCAATGTATTAATAATGTGAAAAAAATTCACATCCAAACCATGATCAAATAAATATACAGAACATGTGGAAGAACAAATAAAGAATAAATGTAAATAAACCCATTACTAATAAAAATAGAATTGTTGAACACAAAATTATAAATACATCACTGAGAATAAACCATGCTACATGATCTGATTGTAACCTCTTGTTCAATATCAATCTAAATAACACACACCTCCAAAGGCGAGCACAAGAACTAAAAACTTGAACCTGCAAAATAGCTTGCGTCTATATACATCGAATGGTACATGTAGGGTGTGATATTCAATAGCTCAGTAGAAAACCACCTTAAAATCTAAACATTTCCCATCTCTAAATATTCTTAAAATAGTATCTTAGAATATATATTTAAAAATATGTTTTTCATACTTTAATAAACAAACACAACATTCATGTTATTCATAAAATACACCCCATATCTCCATTTTCAAAAGAAATTTCCATTTTAAAACCAAATCCCAAACCAAAAATCAAAAAAAGGAACACCAAGGTATGATGAATATAAATAATTAGTGTAAAAAAGGAATCCAAGTGAAATATAATATAAATAGTTACATACACAGAGAAAATATGGTCATTTCCTATACATCCCTAGAGAGATCTCTCTATGTACATAGGTTGGACTCGACTTCTGGTGTATAATAGATCTCAATAGTCAATAACCAAATAACTAATCTAAAATATGCAATCCAGTGGTATGTAGCACAATTCCCTATATTGTCAAGGGGTACCAACTGATCTAATCATGGTCAAAAAGTAAAATTAACATGTCCCCAAAATAGATTCCCATGAAACCCATGGTAATAGTACATTATGAAAAGAGGAGATGCTGACAGACATGACTCACCCTACCTACATCCTCTTCACATGTATACCCCAAATACTAACACCACCCAAATGATAAACCTCATCTCAATAAATCCTTCATAGTGTTCTCTGTCTTATAACAATCCCCTTTCAAGTGCAATCTGTGATGACATATTACATGAACTATCAAAACCATTCTAAAAACATGTCATGTTGACAACTGATCATTTGTACTTCCAAATCAATAATTCATTTCCCAATCATTATAAACATCCAACTGTGACTTTAAAATAATAAATCCTAATATGTTGCAAAAAAGTTTCCGAACAATTTCCAATAGTACCCAAAAAACCCCTTTAATGTTCATAATTCCTAACAGGCCCTTAGATTTCACGTCCATTTCTATTTCCAACACCACCTCATGCCAAAGTTAAAACACACAACATACATAATTATTCAAAATGATCTTTCATATATATTAAAAACCAACCATATTTTCCATGTTATAAAATGGTCCATAATTTCAAACATAAAATTTAAAACTATATTCAATCCACTATATGTCCTTGAACCATTTAGAAATCAAGTAGGCTAAATGAAAATGTGGAAAATTTGAAAAATAAATGTTGTGTGTTTTGACAATTGGGTGTTGAAGTCATAAAACGTCATAATCATTTTCTAGTACACCTAGAAATGAACCACATGAATAGAGGGATTATTATACATCAAATGAAACACTCACGATATCCCAAAATTAGAATTTAAAACATTTTAAAATAACGAAAAACTGAATGCAAGGTTCTTATCATCATCAAAATAAAATACCATAATGTAACGAAGGGTAGAAATACTCATAAACCACTAAATTTCATAAAATGGAACCAATTGACATTTTAAAAAACCCCTTTCAGAGATTAACTCATATGTGTTTTTATTAAAACCCTTTAAAAACATATCCCCACAAACTTTCCCCTATAAAACAACAAATCAGTTTACAATAACATATCACAAGAATGATTATATTAAGTTGTAAGAAACTATTAAATGCCACACATTCAATGGAATGTGCCTAAAAATATTATAATTAAAACACATACCTTAATGGTGTGAGGATGTGATGAGACTCTCATAGTAGGAAGAGAACACCCTAAGGAATAATATGCACACCCTACTACCACGAAACTAATGCCAATGAATCTTTCCTATCCTCTATGATCCATCCAATAAAAAAACCCTATAGAAACACTAAAAAACCATGATAAGTCAAGAGGAAAGAGATAAATGATTCCAAACCCCCTTATAAACTCACCTTAGAAACCTTAAAGGAGCATTAATGGAGTTTAGGGGAAATGGGAGAGGTGTTTAGTGAATCTCTAGGGTTTTCATAGGTATGATGAGGGGAGAAAACCTAAAATTGGGTTAAAATTCAAGAGAGGAACAATTAGAATGTACATTTTATAGAAATATTTATAGCTCGCATGATTTTTCCGCATTGTTTAGAATAACGTGAAAAAACCATTTGGCCTCTGCTATCCAAATGGATAGAACCACTCACACAGTTTCCATATGGTTTCCCAAACTATGTGAAACCCATGTACATTACCCATGGACCCCAAAATATGTTTCAAGGACACATGGGACGAACCACATGGTTTCCAAAGACTGATATCTAAACTTGGACCCCTTGCAACCAATCTCAAAACCACCATTTTTGAACAAAAACTCAAAACGTAAATATGGGACTGAAATTGATCCTCATCAAAGGGTTAATGATCAATAATATAATAAATTAAATGGATTTCCAAGGTTATGGTGTCAAAATTCTCCCCACCACATTCACTTTTCCACCTAGAATGTCACCCAGATAAAAGGTAAATAAAACAATGTCTGCAATCTAGAATAATCTAAACAGAACCAAAATCATTAGGATGACCTTTCATGTTAGAAGTCACACCCGAGCAATAATATAAAACCCATACAATGAGAAACAACAGGAGATAGAATAGGGATCTCCCCACCATAAGAACTTTACAAATATGAATAACATTAAAACCCATTGAACCCCACCTCGGGTTGGCAAAAATGGGAAATATCATAAAAAATTAATCCAAATTCCATGCACAAGCTATGGAACACAATCCTCAGAATAGTAAATTTTCACACCTTACCAAAGAAACCGAACATAACAAGGAAATTTCATGAATGTTACTCAAAACATATAGTAAAATAGAACATAAACTACAATCAATGATCTCATGAAGAATGAAATTTTAAACTGAGAAAAATAGAAAACTATAAATGACTATCAAAAAGGCCATCCATTTATAGATTATCCTACAATAAAAAATTGGTTTTACTAGAGAACATAGCCACTAATTCCAACACATTCATAAATGAGACTCACAACAAGAAAGTAATTATAATAGTAAAATTAAATCATCTCTACTCCAATACAGGGGACATAAATTGGAGAAAGTCTCTTCATTCCCTCGGTGATTTCTAAATATACATGAGCTTCTCTTCGGGGACTATGGGTAGACCCATAATTTTTGAATAACCTACTACCTCATATTCAGAAGCTAGATTCCTCTAATCCTGAATTCATCTTCATGAAATGCATCATATAAAACATCTCGATATGACCCAACTGGCCAAAATGAATACATGTTATCATAGGATTATGCCAATAAAGCATTGAATGAACAAAATGAACACAATAAAATACACAAGGAAATTTTATAAAAAACTAGAAGTATGAACCAATGAAATAGGAACCTCAAAGATATTATCCTCCACCATGCACTGATCTTATTATGGGAAAACTTCATGGGGGATGAGAAAAATTGATTCATAAAACATCACTGGTAGCTAACTAAAAACTAACTCATCTAAAAACTCTTCATCCAAAAACTTCTCAAAATGAAGATATATATAGTAGAAGGATCACAACACGATATTTATTAGAAGACCCTAGATGAAAATAGAAACCATTTCAAAATCTTGTGATTCTATTTCTGAAGAAAAATAAAACATCTCCTTGAAATGTTCAACATAATCCTTCAATATCCATTGGAATTGTTGAATAATCTTGATATCTTCTATATTATTCTTCTTTACCTCCTAAGTTATAAACAATCACAAAAAATATACTTGAATACTTCCCACGCCATCCCATCCTGCATTGATGATGGAGAAATCACCTACCACTGGTCCAAAGTTGTACCATCAACGAAACCCATAATAGAACACACTCTCATAGCTTCATAATTTAACCATGATTTGAAGACACTCTCATCATCATCAGGGAAATACACAACCTATAATGGACTATGATCACCATGATATAATGAAAATAATTGATAAAATCTAGGAAATGTATGTTACCCTCTAGAAATATTTGAGAACTTCTATGAGGAATATTTAGAAGAAAATGAGGAACAAAAGACAAGCATCAACATCAATCTAAAACATAACCAAAATAATATCACAAGACAAACGTTATAAAAAAAATCTTATTGAAAACCACCATTTCATTTCAATTTTCAAAATATCTGTCATCCAATTCCACTCACTAATTACCAAAAAAAATTGAATCAAACATAACCTACTCTAAGAAAACATATCTTAGAAATAAATTTCCCCTTTTCATAACTCATAATGAAAAACTAATTCAAGAATTTGATTTCAAATAGTCACATGTGCCATTATTTGATGTTTCACACATGTGATTATTCCACTTACACATATCTCATCCACAAAAACGTTCCATCTTTCACTTACACACATAACCACACATATAAAAATGTCCATGTGGAGTACCATGGGTCACCCGTTCCATTTCATTATTAAATCTTTGCATTAAACATGTTTCTAATCCAAATAACATTTTTTAAACCCATTCTTTTCCAATTTAAAACCACATAAAATAATCCATTTCCATCTAAAAAACAATTTAATTTAAATAGAATACTCACATAAATAGATACAAAAACAAAACTCAAACCAAACTATAGGAGAACAAAAATAGAATGTATCAATAACTTAGAATCATTATTAGTGGGTCAAGCCCCAAGAATATAACTACAACTTAGTGGTGATTCAGCAGTGTACTTGCGGATCACTATGTCACTACACCATTTGAGATAATGAAATAATAATAACTTTCTTCTGTTTTCATTCCTCATCCAAAAAAAACCTAAAACCAAAACAAAGACTCAAAACCCATCCTTCCCTTGTAAATTGGTAGATCAAAACAAGTAAGGTTTCATGACTTCCTTCCAATGCCTCCCTCTCGAGCCCTGAAAATCTTAGTCTCAAATCTTCTTGAAACCCTAAATAACTAAGGCCAAATCTGATACAATTTTATCATGAACCATGCTTGTATACCATCCAACTCAAAAATCGACCCGATCTGAGACATGAAATTAAGGGTGTTCCTAATCCCTATAATATATAAATTAGTGTGCGGAATCAAATTAATCATAATGGGAATGCTTTTTTCCAACTAAAAAAATATCAAATTAAATAACATATAGAAGAATCAATGAAGACTGAATCTCAATAAACATATAAATAAACAAAAACTGAGATTGAACCATTCTAAACAATATCTACATGATCCCTTTTTCACTTCCAAATTCACGACCAAACTACTCCAATGGTGAGCATATGAACTAAAAACCTGAACCATAAAAAGTATCTTCGGTATACAGACATGGAATTTTACAATTATTGTTTGAGATTAAACACATCAATATAAACCCACCATAGAATCCACAAAAATCCTTTCTTAAATAATTCCACAAAAAGTAGTTTTGAATGGATATATAAAAAATATGCCACAACAATTTGAATAAACAAAACCAACATTCATTTTTCAAACAATACACACCACATTTCAACTTTCAAAACATATTACCATTTAAAAACCAAATACTAAACCAAAAATAAAATTTAATAAAAACAAATATATAATGACATTAAATTATCATTCTTAAAAAATAACTAAGTGAAAAGGAATATAAATAGGAAAATGAAAATAGAAACCATGGGTGTTTACTAATTATCCTGAGATCAGTCTATAGAAGTACTCAGATCTGTCTCACCTACCGACATATGGTGAATCTACATAATCAATAACTAGTTGGCCTCTCTAAACTGTCAAATCTATTTTCATGTCCCACAATGTCACATAAATTCAATAGGGGTACCAACCTATAATTGGGGTCAATTGGAAATCATTAGCGGCCCTCTAAATAGAATCCATGAAATCAATTGTAATAGTAAATGGGAAAGGAGGAAGCTCAGGCATGTGTGACTCACCATACCTTCCACCACCACACTTACCTACCCAAAAAGGGACACTACCCCCTCGATAAACCAAATCTCATAATATCCTCCATAAGGTTGAACATCTAGAAATAATTATTTTTTATGTTCCAATTGAGTTATCAGATCACATGATATTTCAATCCATTTCACAAAACCTTCAAAGATTCCAATAAAAAATTTGTACTTATAATCCCAAAATTAATTCCAAAAAATTTTAATATTTTAGCTGGGCCTTCTAAATTATCAAATCAAATAAATTTAAAAAATTATATCTATTTCCAAAACAACATATAACACCACTTTCATGTTCATATGTCCCAAGGTGCCCTTATATTTATAATCCAATACAATTTCCATTCCAAAATTAGGAAAATTTGAAAATAAAAAATATTTTTAAATATACACAATGGGATTTTATAAAAAATGAAATCAAAAATTGTTTCCAATGAATCAAACATGCCATAATTTTAAACATAACATTTAAAAAAATATTATGTCCACATTGAGACCTTGTAACATTTAGAAAACAAGTAATATTAATGAAAATTCAGGAAAATTGGAGAAGGAAAGGTAGAGAGTTTTGAAATCAGGGTCATTAATTAAAACATGGACATTATCATTTTTTGGAACATTCATACAGCACCCCATCAACATATAGATGTTTCTATATCTAATGGAACACTCATGAGATCCCAAGAGATCATCCAAAACCATTTCAATAGACCAAAACTCACATGAAATGTTTATATAAACATCAAAATAAACTACTATAATGTAACCATTTCCAAACATACTCTTAAACTACACATTTTCCTAAAAAGTAACCAGGACACATCTTATCAAATTCCTTGAACACATGAACAAATAATAAGATGTTAGAAAAAACCATTAAAAACTAATAATCAAAAATTCATAATCATAAAAACTCTAAATCAATTTATACTAACAAATCATATGAAATATTATATTACATTAGATGAAACTAGGAAAGATCCATCAGTAAATGGAATGTTCTTGGGGATGATAATGGAAAAATCATCCTCAACGTAGTTTGGATAGGATAAGCCTCTCATAGAGGGAAGAGAACACACCATGGAACAATCTACATACCCTAAAACCAGGAAACAAAATCCTAGAAAATGACCATAAAGTCTATGATTTGGTCAAAAAAGAACCAACCATGGAAACCCCAAGAAACTAAGAGAATATAAGAGGATGAGGATAAAAGAGGTCAAAAACCAAATAAACTCATCATATAAACTTTCAAGAGGTATAAATTTAATTTGGGGAGAAAGGTAAATGGTTTAGGTAAATACGCATGGTGCACCTTTCATGGACGAGTGGTGGAAAACAATATGTGAAAATAATAGAACTGATTTGATAGAATATAATTTCATATTTTTATGAATCGAGGTAGCTCGTACATATTGAAAAATCATGTATAAATCATGTGGTCTCCATTATCTAAATGGGTAGAACTACTCCACAGTTGTTAAACAGTTTCCCAAGAATGTACAACTAGTGCACCTTAACCGAGGACCCCAAAACAAACCACACGGATAGCTGGGAAAAACCTCATGGTTTCCCCTAACCAAGCGTTAACCATGCGCCCCTACCATCCAATGCCAAAAAAATAAATTTTTCAATAGACACTCTAAACTTAAAAGAGCTACTTAACCAAAACCTCAATGAAAGCATTCAAGATAATGAAAAGAATTAAATTAAATGATTTTCAAGGCCATTTTGTGAATAATATCTTAATGGATATAATAAATACAGACTTTATATATTAATATGATTAGTTTTTGTAGTCTATATGGATAATATACTTATCAATTAAAATATTATAGATTATTATAATGATTATTTAATAATTGTAATAAATACACGTTCGAAGGATATGTTGTATAATGGATTTACAATGTATGATTTTGGGAAACAAAATGTTGCATTTTTTGGTCATTTAATCTCATAAGAGGGTATTCTGGTGCTCCCATCAACGATAGAAAAAATCAAACTTTGACCCATACCATCTATAATTTCAATGATCCATTGCTTTCATATTTTAATTTAATATTTTCAATTTATTTTTTAAAATATATTAGGAATATATATTCAAATAACCATATTAAATTTTAAGGGAGATAATTTCATATAGATATATGAATTTGATGATAAATTGATGGAGCTGAAGATAATATTATTTAGTGAGGATGTCATTATATTACTCTGTATTATAAGAGGTAATATAATCTATAGTGGTGCCTCAAGGAATGGATTGGAATGAGTTATTGTGCTGAATTACATAGTTTTACATTATTTCTATTGAAAATTTATTGTTCTTGAAAAAAACTACCAAACTGGTTATTTGAATCCGTATACACAAGCTTTTTATTTAAAAATATGGATATATTAAAATTTTAGAGAAAAGTGTGATATATATCAGGATCACAAAACATTAATGTATATATTCTAATATATTTATTTTTATATGTTTGAAACAATATGGTCAGTGCTGAATAAATATTATGACTACTCAATTCACTACCACCCCTGAAAATAGAACAAGGTGGAGGATGCATTGAGTTGAAAGGACCATTCTAGGTAATCCATGATGAGGATAATAAAAAATAAAATATTTTAAGATTTAAAAATATTGGGTCCTGAAATTCTTTTCGGAGGTTTGAAATATTAGGTTTTCCAAATAAGCATTCATCCATTAATTAATGTGTAGATGAAAGAGGTGAAGAATGTTGATTTGGGGCCATAGAAGAAGGTGACAAATTCTCTAGAGGTCAACCATATTTGTAATGAAATGATATAGATTAAAAACATTATATGGGTGATGTCCATACCATATTTGGAGAATGTTATTTTAGAAGAGTCTCAAAATTTTTATTCTCAAGTCATCATCTATGTATGGATATACATTGAAATATTAAAGATTATTTTTTAAGGGATTGAATCAAGAGAAATTTCACTGATTTTTTATCACAGTTATTCTTTTTATATAAATTAAATAGTAAAAAAAATGTATAAGGGGATGTTACATCTATTACCCATACTATAATTGAAATTTGGTAAAATAACATGGAAATTATCATCAAAATCCCCAAAAAATCTAATGGAAACCAAGAAAAATGGGCGGTAGTCAATCTCTTTACAAAGGTAGAAATATTAATTGATATTTGAAAACATTTCAGTCCACATAATTTTGACATGATATAAATTTAGGAAGTGTAATTGATTCATGGAATAAAATATTCTTGAAAAGTACTTTCGTGGGAGCCCTAAAATGATTAGTGGTTTTTGGGTACTTAGATGCAGCAGAGTCGCTGACCAAGATCGTCTCTCAAAGGAAGAAGTAAATTAAAAAAAACTTTGTAAAGGTATTATAAAAGTAAAATTGAATATAATTAAAAAAATAATTGAAATTATGGGGGTGGTTTTTTATTTATTATAATACTTGAAAAGTTTTCTCGAAGAAGATTGCATTTTTATTGTTTTTAATTTTGAAATGATGTTTTATTAAAAAGACACAACAAGAAGATGTTTTTAAAAAAATATTTTAAGAGGTGTAATCGATCTAACTCTACCTATTAATTTACTTATTAATCATTATAATTTAAATCAATATCCACTTAATTATGATCCCCTAATTGTTTAACCCTCGAACCCTACGAGAGCTAACTTAACCACAAAGATGAAATTACTTAAACCCTAGGCTATCTACAGAACACACAATCACAGCACCCTACATTGATTATTTTTATAAGGTTAGGTTATGGTAAGTGGTAAATTAGAGAAATTATCCATTATGGAAATGATGATGAATTGTGTTTAGAGATTATATTTGAACTCTAAAAATTAATCCCTTATGGTCTTGTGTTACTGGTTAAGATCACGCTCTCTCAATTTACACAAAATCTCAACCACACGTGTTTTTTTGTTAATTGTTAAATTTCATTCATTGTTTATTATAATTTAAAAACAAAATTCATGGATCATATTAGGTGAATTACATTAGCTCAATCATTCAAAATAATTAAATAATGATGGTAGAAGATTGATCGATCACTAAAAAACTACTCTTCCATGCTTGTTGTGGTCATCATGCAGAAATTTTGCATGAGAAAAGGATTGAAAGGGTAGAACCCAATATTGTCTCCACTCATATTCCAACCCAATTAGGAAGATTATGAGTAGAAGAAAAGGGAAGAGAACAGAATATTAATTGATAAAAATTCAAGATACAAACATGAATGAAAATAAATACAAAGATGAGGTTAGAGAGGAGATCCTTTTTGGAAGAGAGGTTTGCACAACGCCTACTTCTTATAGGAGTTTTGAGGGGCTCCCAAGAGACACCATTTTTAAAAAACCTTCCCAAAACCTCAAACAGCCTTCCCAAAGTGTGAATACCCCTTTTAGATAGAGTTTATGAGGGATAGGGTTATATAACGTTTTTATGTGTAAAATGAAAACTCAGTCAAATACTTTATTCCATGTTGAACCGCATAGATGACCTCCAAAAGTCGGGAATTGGCAATCATTATAGAAGAATGATTTGTTTCAAATTATATCCTCGAGCATTTCTCAAAATTTGGGCTCCATCCAATTCCAGATGAAGACGATATGACCAAAATGGGGAAGTAATGTCCAATCTGGATTGTTCTGTCCAGCATTGTCCTCATGGCCCATTTAATCCCCTCAAATGCACAATCCATCTCTCATGTCATAAATAAAATTAGTATACAATAAAATTTGGAACACAGTTAAAAAACGGTAAATCAAAATATTTTACATAATAATATCTATGCCCGAAATACTATAGTGAATTTTAAAAGGGTAAAACTAGATTTTTCATCAAAATTTGAAATGAATGATCTAATCAAAAATATTTCATAATTGATCATATTTAGCATAATGTGAAGAATTTATATAATTTATTATTAATAAAATATTCAATAAAGTTGTTTTTTATCAACTCCCCCACACTTACCCTTTTGCACTCATGGGAAAAAACATCATATCAAGTAACATCAATATCAAATCAAAACAAATTTTAATACACATATCCTTAAGATCCAACAATTACACACCAAGAAAAAAAGATATCATGCCTCATTAAAACCCCATTATTTAAAGTTCTTCATTTATATCATTCAATATATTTCCACTTCATTTATCCTCCCATGCACAAAACAATTACGTCACTTGAATTTTCTCTTGTCACACAAATGTCAATTTTTTGCAATGTCTTTCTCATCCAAACTCATAAAAGGGTCACCATAGGCTTGATAAATTATTATATTACCACCTGATGTGAGTAAAAGACATATATTTATCATGAGGACTTTTCAGGGTTATTCTGTTCTTTTTCGTTGGTAGGATTTAGATGTGAAAAACTCTGAGTCTGAATAAGAGGTCTGGGCTCTTTTTGAAGAAAAATTGCATTAATCTAATTTTCACTAAAATATGGTCTCCTCATTAATAACCCTATCATAAATTAAGATCCATCCTCATAAGAATTCATGTAATGTTTACCCCATTCATTATTTCAGCAACAAAAATGTTAATCTTCTCCAAAATAGTTTTTCATGAAAGCTCGAGATAGGCACAACTTTCTTTCTATTTAGAAGCTCAGAAAAGGCAGAAGTTCACTTGTCATGAAAGCTTCAGAAAAGGCATAGCGTTCAATAGAATTAATTTTTTAGCAATAAACACATTTCTTCATATTTTAAATTTCTACCCAAAGTATCACAGAATGTTGTATCAGAACAGAGGATAGCTTCCCCTATACGTAAGTTCAACTATATTATGAAATTTCACTTCAATAGTTGGTGGGATAGGGAAAATTGGCTTTTAATGTGGCTAACATAATAGGATATTCATGGATTATAAGGGATACAAGGATTAAATGTTCATGGAATGACATTATAAAAAAGGATTCTTTGAAATATGGCCTTTAATAACAAAAAAATATCTCAATCATTTAAACATAGGTCCCTCAAAAACTCATGTTTTGACAGGAATAAATATAATTCTATTTAAATCAAGAATAGTTTGGTCCACTCAAGAAGTGAGGTGAATGTAATGAATAAGAAAATAATGGTTCAAAAGCCTCACATGAAAGTGATTTCAAATATAAATGTAGTGATATGTGGCATGGGATTCAAAATTTTGTGTATTTTTCATGAAATTGATAAATATTTGAACATGAAATAAATTAATTTTAGAATTCATTTAATCTTTATATCAAGTTATAAATTGTTTCACTTATTGATATGTATTTAGAAATGGTGTTTAGAATCATTTCTTCTCAAATGTTTCAAAAAAACACATATAATTAAAAATTAAATACACAAAATTTAAAAAATAGACATTTTTTTTGTTTTTTTGTAAATTAGGAAAACAATTGGAATTACTAAACTAAAAGGTTCCCTCACCAACACTTAAAATATTTCATTGTCCTCAATGTGATCCCATGAGATGATATATGCACATGAAATGTATAATTTTAAATAGGATAATGAATAAAAAAGTTAAAGGGTTAGGAACAGCCTGATGTGCTCAAGTGAGGATGGGGTCATGCATTGTTATAAAATCAACTACATCAGTATGAAGTCCCTCAATGTATATCTTAAAACATTTCCCATTGACTATAAATATTTTTTCTGTGTACTATTTTGTGATATTCACTACACCATAAACAAAAAAACATTAGTCACAAAATAAGGACTTAACCATCTGGAACGCAACTTACCAGGTATCAGCTTCAGTTGTGAACCATAGAGAAGGACTTTATCTCTGACATGAACCTCCCTTTGTTGGATCATTTTTCCATGAATTGCTTTTGATCTTTCCTTGTAGATCCTTGAGTTCTCATATGAAGACAATCAAATTTCCTCAAGCTCTTTAATTGGAAACTTCCTTTGAATTCCATCTTGGGCCAAATCCATGTTGCATTTGTTTATAGCCTAATAAGTCTGATGCTCAACTTCCATGGTGAGATGATACGCTTTTCCAAAAATAATCTGAAATGGGGACATACCAATGGGTGTCTTTCATGGTGTCATATAATCCCACGATCTATCATCCAAGCACTTTCTCCAATCCTTCCTATTTGGCTGCATAGTTTTTTCAAAAAGATGTTTCAACTCATGTTTTGAAACCTCAGCCTGGCCATTTGTCTGGGTGTGGTATGGTGTTTATGTTTTATGTGTCACCCCATATATCCAATGAAGGGAATCCAAATTCCGACTGTAGAAGGGTGTCCTTTGGTCACTGAGGATGGCCTTCGGCACTCGGAACCTGCAAAATATTTGCACTTTGACAAAGTCCACAACAACATGAGAATCATCTGTCTTGGTGGACATATACTCCACCCATTTACTCACATAATCAATATCAACCAAAATATACAAAATCCCAAATGAACTAAGAAAAGGACCCATATAATCGATGCCACATACCTCAATAATCTCACAGAATAGTATGGGTTGATGGGGCATCTCATGTCTCCTAGAAATGTTCCCAATGTGTTTGGAATGAGAGAATGACTTACAAAATACATGGGCATCATGGAATAAGCTAGGCCAATATAATCCAGAGTCCAAAAAATTCATAGCTATCTGTTGGGGTCCAAAGTGTCCACCAAAAGAAATTGTATGACAAAAATTTAAAACAGAATCCAACTCATGATCAGGAACCCACCTCCGAATAACTTGATCACTACACATGCTCTAGAGGTTTGGATCATCCAAAACATAATACTGAGATTCTCTTTTTAATTTTTGGACTTCATGTTTCTTTAAATTTGCAGGGAATTCAGAGGAAACAAGGTAGTTAACTAAATCTGCATACCAAGGATGCGTACCTGGGATGGAATAAAGATGCTCATCAAGTAATGTGTCCCGAAGTGGTACCTGGTCCAAGGTGTCATTCTCTAGTGTGTGAGTAAGCCCACTCATGTTGTCTTGAACCATGTTTTCTAAACCCTTTTTTTCCATTATCGCTATATCAAATTCATGAAGAAGGAGAATCCATCAGATCATTCTGGTCTTTGCATCTGGATTCTTCTTAAGGTACCACAATGTTGCATGGTTATAAAAAAACAACTACTTTAGAGAACAATAAATATTAATGGAATTTATCTAAAGAAAATATAACAGCATGAAACTCCTTATTTGTGGTTGTGTAGTTTTATTGGGCCAAATCGAGTGTCCTTGATGCATAGGTGATCACATGTGAATGTACCTCTACCCTCTAAGATAAGACAACTCCAACAGAAAAGTTGGAGGCGTCACACATAAGCTCAAAAGGAATCTCCCACCATGGGGGATGTATGATAGGTGGAGTGGTCAAGAACTTCTTTAGATCATCAATTGAAGTCCTGCAAGAATCATCAAACAAAAAATTAGAATCCTTTTGAAGTAATCATGACATATGAAGATCAATCCTACTAAAATCTTTGATGAATCGCCGATAAAATCCTGAATGCCCTTGTAAAGATATGACATCACGCACACATGAAGGATAGGTTAAGGATGAAAAAATTTCTATCTTAGATCTATCAACCTCTATCCCATGTTTTTACACTACATGCCCTATGAAAATTCTATTCTCTACCATGAAATGACACTTTTCAATGTCCAAGACCAAATTATTCTCAATACAACGATTCAACACCTTTCCCAAACTACTTATACATTCATCAAGTGAATACCCATACACTATAAAATCATCCTTCAATACCTCCCTGTAGGTCTCAATAAAATCAGAAAAATTACTAACCATGCATTATTGGAAGGTACCTGGGGCATTGAAAAGTCTAAATGGCATCCTTCGGTAGGCAAACGTGCCGAAAAGACAAGTGAATATTGTCTTCTCTTGATCCTTAAGAGAAATAGGACACTAGAAAAAATCTTGAAAATCCACCAAAGAAACAATAATGTGTTTTCCCAGCAAGTCTCTCAACCATCTGATCAATAAATGGGAGGGGAAATAGTCCTTGCGAGTATATTGATTTAGTTTCCAATAATCAATACCCACATGCCTAATGTTTTTTACCCACATTAGAACAAACTCATCTTTCTCTTTTTTAACAACATTAACACATCTTTTATTAGGTACAACCTGAATAGGACTTAGCCACTAAGAATCTGAAAGGGATAGATTGTACCTGCCTAGAGAAAATTTTTGACCTCTTTTTTAACAACCTCTAGAAGGGTTGGATTGAGTATCCTTTGTGGTTGGCACACTGATTTAGCTCTATCCTCCAAAAGAATCCTATTCATGAAAATGGAGAGGCTAATACCATATATGTCAGCCAAGGTCTACCTGATTACCCTGATGTTCTCCCTCAAAAGATTCAAAAGTATTTCTTTATGTTCAAAAGGGATATTGTTAGCAATGATAACAGTTAATTTCTCACCAATTAAAAAGTATGAGTATTTGAGATTTGGTGGCAATGGCATGAGTTCCAGTGTAGGGGGTGGTGTATCAATGGAGACATAGAAGGAATTGAATTATGTGCACAAAAAGCATCTGTCTCAGAATATACATCATCAAAATCAGATAATAAAGCATAAAATCCATCAGCATACTCAACAGCCTTGTCATAATCAGAGTTCATATGATCAAAATCAGTATATGATTCCATTTCAAAATCAAATATAAGAGACTCTTGTGCATTAGAAATAGGTGTGGTAGTACTCATAGACATCAAACTAGAACCAATACTCATAATCTCCCTGATAACAGAACAATCAATTTCTATGGGGTTTTTATTTAGTGGATCAAAATGGGAGATAACAAATGCAGAATGTTCCTCTGAGGGGTACTTCCTGGAATCCATATCATTAAATATTACATCTTCATCAAGAAATTCAATGTAATGTTTACCCTCATTGACATTTATAATTGTTTTTTATATTTTGAGGAAGGGTCTACCTAAGATAATGGGAGCCTGAGAACTTACCAGATCATACTCCATGTTAAGCGCATATAAATATGCTAGGAAGATTATTTCTTTTACCCAGACAAGTACATTCTCAAAGCCTCCCGCTGGATATGTTATAGATCAATTTTCTAGCTACACCACTACTCTTATCAGCTTCACCTCACCAACCTGCAAAGAAGAGAATACAGAGTGAGGCATCAAATTTATGGAAGCTCCCAAATCACAAAGTGCATCAGAAAAGTGAAACTCCCCTATAGTTCATGGGATAGTGAATGTACTGGGATCCTTTCACTTTTTTGGCATTATTAGAGTTGGTGTAATGAGTGATGACACATTCCTTCCAAGATTTATCTTCTCATTTCCTTTGATCCCTCTTCGATTGGTAAAAAATTATTTTAAGAATTTTTCATACCATGTAATTTTCCTAATGGCTTAAAGTAGAGGAATTATGATATCCACACAATTAAATGTGTCCAAAACCTCCTTTTACATTACTTCTTCAACCATCTTCTTGGTTTGAATAGCCCTATTTGGAAAAGGAAGGGGTTTAGGAGGAACATCATTAATATTTTTCTTACCTTTATCTTTCTCCTTGGGTTGCTCATCAGTTGATGTGGAATTTAACTTTTTTGGAGTTGAGGAGAATCCCGATGGAATGGTAGGTGGAGAAGAATTAGTTGTTTTCTTCCCAATTCTCAATGTGATGGCACTGACATTCCCCATTGGATTTGGAGTGTGTTGGGAAGGTAGATTTCCATAATTCATACTTACAAGTTCATGGAGGGTGGTGGAAATTATGCTCATTTGATCCTTCAACTCCCTCAGCTCCAAACCATGACTCTTCAGCTCATTCTATTGATTAAGAACAATTTGTTTCAAAATTTCATCAGTATTAGAATCTACCTTTTTGGGGGATTTCCTTATTATTGTAATGTTGAGGTTAGGGCTTCGAATCTTCTTTGGGGTTTTTGAAATCCCTACTGGTAAGGTGGAGGCTACTGGATGTTTTATTGAAAGGGTGGCCTTTGTTGTTGTCCAGATCCATACATCATGTCTAATTGATCCTTCCACCATTGGTTGTATGGTGGTGCAATGGAATCAAGCATCTTCTGGGGATATGGTTGTTTATGATGATAAGGTCTCCCTGGGAATATTGTTTTGCAATCCTCTTTCACTTATAGTTGTGGGGAATAGTCAATTGGGTGGCTTGTCTCTGTGAAAATGTCACATGGCCTTGAAGAAGGGGTTTGTGATGTCTTTTGAGCCAATTTAATCTATCTCTCCATAGTTTTCAATTATTCCTACTTGGTATCAATCAAATTACTTTCAAGAGAAGATGGACTTACCTGATTTACTCCCCTAACATGTGGAGTACCTCGATCTCCATGTTTTTGGGAGTTTTGGGCCATTTTGTCAATCAACGCACGTACATCTACTGGTGTCTTTTCCACCAATGCTCCTCCAACTGCAGCATCCACCATGCTCCTCTCTATAGGAGTGATTCCTTCATAGAAGTATTGGATGAGGAGTTATTCAATGATTTGGTGATGTGGGCAGCTTGCACACAACTTTATGAATCGCTCCGAATACTCATACATTGACTCCCCTTGTGCTTGCATGATCCCATAGATCACTTTATGAATGGAAGTGGTCCTTCATGCTAGAAAAAATATCTATAGTAAAAGATGTTTCAAATCGTTCCATCAAGTTACATCTTCGTGTTGTAAATAATACTTCCAGTCTTTTGCAGCTCCATCAAGTGAGAATGTGTATGCTCTCAGTTTGATTTGATCTTCAGAAAAAATTTATTGGTTTTATTTATGAGAAAACAACATTAAATTATTTTAGATGTTTATCGAGATCCTCACCCGAGAGGCCGTGAAATTTTTGAAGAAGGTGAATTAATCCAGATTTCAGTTCAAAGTCTGATTCGAGATTTGGATATGCAATGCAATTTGGTTGATAATTAATATCGGGTGCAACCAATTCTCGAATGGTTATATTATGTTAATTTACATTATTTTCAGCCATTAGTTCTTTTTTTTATAGTTGAATTTGAATTGCTTCCAATTTCAATGTTATGATATTGGAGTAATTCTCTTACTGGTTGAATGTTGAAACTTCCTGTTGTCTGAGAATGTCTGATTCGAGCACTAAGTTTGCGTTCAATCTCATGGTCATGATCTAATGGATCTTCAGGATTGGTTCATGTCATAAATAAAATAATAATGAAAAGTAGGATTTTATACCATAGTAAAATAAAAATAATAAGTTTTATTTGATTGTCCAAAAAAGAAGTAGAATAAAATAGAAGAAGAAATAAAAAATCAGATAGGGTAAAGAATGAAGAAAGAAGAGAGGAAGAGAATAAAATGTAAAATAAAACAAATACCTCTAATTGGTTGAAATAATTAATTTCCTCCTTAGAAAATGCACCAATTTTAAAGGCGCTATCTTGGGCTCCCTTAAAGGATTAGTGGTTTTTGGGTACTTAGGTGCAGTAGAGTGGCTGCCCAAGGTCGTCTCTCAAAGGAGGAAGTAAATTAAAACAACATTTTAAAGGTATTATAAAAGTTAAATAGAATAGAATTAAAAAACTTCTTTAAATGATGGGTGTGGTTGTTTATCATTTATAAAACATGAATAATTTTTCTAGAAGAAGATTTCATTTTTTTGTTTTTATTTTTAAAATGTAGTTTGATTAAAAAGACACAACTAGAATATGTTTTTTAAGAAAATATTTTAAATGACATAATCGATCTAACTATAAATCTTAATTTAATTATTAATAATTATAATTTAAATATATATCCACTTAATTATGATCCCCTAATTTGTTAACCCTAGAACCCTATGATAGTTAACTAAACCACAAAGATGAAATTACTTAAACCCTAGGCTAGATTCGGAACACGCAATCGCTGTACCCTACTTTGATTGTTGTTTTAAGGTGAGCTTATGGTCAGTGGTTAATTAGAGCACATATCCATTCTGGAAATTAGGATCAATTGTGTTTAGTAATTATATTTTAAATCTACAAATTTATCCCATGTGGTCTTGTATCACTGATTAAGATCGCGCTCTCACAATTTACACAAAATCCCAACCTCGCGTGTTTTTGTATTAGTTGTTCAATTGATTTCATAGTTTCATATAATTTAAAAACACAATTCATGGATCATATAAAGTGAATTAAAATGTCCCAATGATTCAAAATAATTAATTGAAGATGGTTTAATATAGATCGATTACTAAAAAAATACTCTTCCATGGGTGGTGTGGTCATCATGAAGACGTTTTGCATGAGAAAAGGATTGAAAGGGTAGAACCCAATCTCTTCTCCAAAATTGATTATAACCCAATAAGGAATATTTAGATAATATGAAAAGGGAGGAACACTGAATATTAATTGAAAAAAATTCAAGATACAAATAAGAAAGAAAAGAAATACAAAGTGAATGTGGAAGAGGAGATCCTTTTAGGAAGAGAGGCTTGCACAAAGACTTACTTCTTCCAAGAGTTTTGAGGAGCTCCCAAGAAACACCCTTTATTCCAACCCTTTCCAAAGCCTCTAAAATCCTTCCCAAAGTGTGAAAACCCACTTCAAATAGAGTTTGTGAGGGCTAGGGTTCCATAAATTGATTAAGTGTGAAATGAAAAGTCGGCCAAATATTTTGTTCCATGTTTCACCGAATAGTTGACCTCCAAAACTAGTGAATTGGACAGACTTCAAGAAGAATTATTTGTTGGTAGTTATGTCCCCAAGCGTCCCTCAAAATTTGGCCTCAATACAATCTTGTATTAAGATGATACGACCCGAATAGTGAAGTAATTTACAATATGGATGGTTCTATCAAGCTTTGTTTTCATGGCCCATTTACTCCCCTCAAATGCATGACCCAGCCCCCATTTCATTAATAGAATTTGTAGCCAATTACATCGAGAACACATTTACATACTATTTAATCAAAATATTTTACATAACAATATTTATGTCTAAAATAATATTGTGAAATTTAAAAGGGTAAAACTATATTTTTCATCAAATTTGCAAATGAATGACCTAATCCCAAATATTTTATAATTGATCATATTTATCATAATGTGAGGAATTTATATAATTTATTATTAATAAAATATTCAATAAAACTGTGTTTTATCAATTCTATTCAATATAATCAAGAAACAATGTTTGTCCTTATGATATGGAAAAGTCTATAGTTGGCTTTGGACACAATGTAGAGTTTCAATACAAAATATTATCATTAGATATATTTTCATTCTAAGATAATTGTTGAAATAATTTTTGACATTTTTTTTCTTGTCCTATATATTAGAATGGTTTATGTAATCAACAAATTGTTTTTGTAGAGTATTAATATAATAATAGAATTCACTCATGAATTCATATGGCTCCTTATGAATCCCACTATGGAAAAATTGATTAAAACAAATATGGTAGGTTCATAATGGTAAAGGAATGATTTAGGAAATGAGATAGTTATCTAAATGTAAGGGATAGTTAAGGATAGTCAACAATACATACGGGAATCAAAACAATGTAAGAAAAGTTATGATTAAAATTGCAGAACTGATCTAGAATTTGAGATTTTGGAAGAAATTGTTTTAAATTAATTCTATATTGTATAAGGTAATAAAATTTTGAAAAGGGTACACTAAACCCTCAGTACATTGGTCCCCTTAAAATTCAAGTTAATATCTATATAGTACCTTATCTATTTGTTATTCCACTAAACATCCATCAATCCTTATATGTGTTCCATGTTTGACTCCTAAATAAGTACATACCCAATCCTTCACAAGTATTAAAATAATAGGTTGTACTATAGGATAAAGATAATAATATTGTGGAATAACTAGTTATTTTTAATATATATTTTTCAAATAAATTTAATTTCATTAAAAAAATTCATTACATGAATCAATGAGTTCTAAATTATAATGATATAATGATAATATTATTTTTTAAAATATATTTTTATTATGTAGACATTAAACATTGAGGTATTAATATGAATAAAAATATTGTAAATATTATTTATAATGGTTTTATATAATGAAAAAATATTGATGTAAAATGTACATAAGTTTTTTTAAATTTTTTTTTATGTTTTGAAAATAATGTTTTATCAAGAAAAATATTTTCATCATAAATTAAAAAAATTAATTTATTTCAATTTTATAAAATATATTAGAAATTTTAAATACATTTTTTAAATCAACTTGTCAAAATTTTCTTCCAATGAATTTTTTTACAAAAAAAAATTGAATAGAATAATTGTAAAATGAATAGTAAAGAAACATTTTTCTATTAAAACCCACCTATTGATTTAAATAAATTACAAGATATATTTTATATTAATACAGTTTTAAAATTTAAATTATTTAATTTATATATTAATTAATCCAATATAGTTTATTTAAGACATATTTAATTTTAATTTTGATTTTAATACATTCAATAATTATTTAAACATTTCCTTTGAATAACCTTATTTCATCCCGTCTAACAATTTATTGTGAAATAAATTTTTTTTAATTTTATGAATGGATCTTTAAAATATGTATTCAATATTTTTAATCATTATAGTTAATATTATATATTATTTTCACTATATTCATTTATTTAATGAATTGAAACAATATTAAAAATTAATTTTCACGGTTAAGTTTCAAATGATTTTATTAGGGGTTAGTCTTAAAAAGATAAGAAAAAACAAAGAACCTAAAAAATGTCCAAATTCCATTATATTTCCATATTGAGATTTCATCAATTATAAAAAAATTTAATGATCCATTTTGGATCCTTGTGTCATGTTTAACATGTGAGTACACCCTTTTCTTATAAAACATTTCATTTTTGTTCTATCTCGGACTGTCGAAAGGCCCCCACATATCCTCCCATAGTAAAACATCCAAACCAATATGGCTCATCGAATCCATTAATAAATTAATTAATTACTATCACTTAAATCCAAGATTATATATTTCTATTTTGAAACCAACCTAATAATCTATTAACTGTAATCTAAAATTGGTTTTCTAAACTATAAGTATAGTCTATAACCATGCATTTTCATTTTATTTCGTTCTATAATTATTTAGAACCTTATCCAATCATTATATTATTAATAAATAAGTATATACCATATGATAAGATGTTATAATTTTAACTTAAGGACCTACATCTATCATCACTTCCATTATCTAGGAAAGGAAACTGTCAATAATGTGTATGGAAGACTATAAACTTAGGAACTGAAGTAATTTGTTTTCCATCACTACCTATAAAGGATGAATATAATGACATATTTATCTTATTTATATAATTTATATAACATATTCATACTAATTTTATAATTATATATTAGAATAATTCATATATTCCATTCCATGGGAATATTGTAACTTCACTTATGTCTCTGGTAGACCACTACATCGCAATGTAGTGAGATTTGTCCATTACTTACAATTTTTATAGAATGAAATAAAGATTATATTAGTGAAAATATATGATATATATTAAATATTAATTATTCTGTAATGTTAATATATATCTCACCTTTTGATATTCATATGTCATGAAAATCAAAGCATCTTTCATTTGTATATATGACCTATAGTCTCCATGAATGGTTTGATTCATTTTACCGGTCAAACAATAATGTATTAATATAAATACATATATTGTTTTTATATATTACATTTATATAATGTAAATTATTATTGAGATTTTGTATAAATGATCAATGTAAAGGGATTGGAAATAGTAAACCAAAACTTACATGAAAATCGATGTATTTATTACCCAAAATGTGATTTTTACCATGAGTATTTAATAAATGCTAAATAAATTGTCATAATTTTTTCATATATGGTATTGTTAACAAGAATAATGTTATATAATAACAATATAATAAACATATATTTATGATAAAATATTTTTTAATGTGTATAATGAATGTCATCACATAAAGTAAGGGATTTTTTTTCACTTTTTAATCATCGAGATACATGGCTTATATACTACTTGACTATTTTTGGTGGTCTATATAAATCTCATTAATGTATAAAATGAGCCTTATAATGATCATTATGGGATATAAATATCAATATAATTCTCTCTATTTGGGGGTATTATGATTCAAAAGATACCAATGTGGAAAATTCTTTATGTCATAATCTCATTATTTATCAGGATTGTTAATAATTTTGATTCCTATGATGAGATATTATGATCCACCTCTCAATATTCTCATTAAAGTTATTAAAATATGGTTGTGTTTTAATATTAATTTTTTTGTTTAACATTCCTCTCATTATGTACTCATTATTTCAAAAAATTCATTTAAGGAAAAATTGAATTTATTTTTTTATTCGGTCGAAAACCATTTTTATTCCATGTCCATGTTTTCATAAAAATATTTATTTAATATTCATTATTATCCAATTATTGGTTAAATTAATGTATTCCAATATTTTATTTTATTTTAAAAAAATGCAGTCTCTAGTTTTTTGAATTATGTTGTTCCAATTTCTTCTTTAAAATGTAAAAGTAGTCCTTTTTTAAGTGTAAAATAATAATAAAAATAGTCACCATCAGAAATGAATCATTTCTTGAATCATCTTTTAGTAATTTTATTTTTTCATTACAAAAAAATGTATTTTCCATAATATTTATTATTTTTTCGTTATATTAATGAATATATTTTGATGGAAATGATATTTTCTTCAATAATATTTAAATTATCTTTTAGAGAATTTTCACTCATCCATGACAAAAAAATTAGTTATTTTTATATTTTACAAAAGATATGATCCATATGTCGCGTACATATTATTTATTTTTATTTTTTATGTTAATTTTTATGATAAAAATGTGTTAATGAAACCCCTTATGTTTCCATGTGTTATGATAAGATTAAAAAATTAAATGTTTATGAAACCCATTTATATAACATGGATTTTTTTGTGATGAAATATGTAAGATACATATTTATTTACATGGGATATAATATGATGAATTTATTATGATCCTATGGAAAAATATGTTTAGTTTTTATTATATGATGTTTATAAACCATGTCCCTATCCAATGTATTGTGTAAATCATTGTTTGACATGAGATAATGATTGGAAACAAGATGATTTGATTGATCAACTATGGGAATCATGTGATAGTGATTAATCCATTATGATATGGGAAACAATTTTTGATTCTTGATCCATTATTAATTTTTGTTCTTGTATGTTAAATTTGATATAAAAAATGTATTCTATAAATATGATGGTGCCACTTTTTTATTACATGAACATTTGGGTCATGATTTGTAAATTATTATAACTCTATAATATGGTTCAAGAATTTTTTAATAAAATTTTATTATGTCACAGATCATTCATAAAATCCAATATAGGGTGGGTATAAAAAATTTATTTAATTTTAATAATATCATTCCCTTTTTCTTACATTATGATATCATAAGGCCAACTATGGATATATTTCATAATTAACCATAATGATCATTTGATCCCACCCTTACGTAAGTTTCTTTTCCACAACTTATGGAGATATGTTTAATTAGTGTATGTCTATAATGTGTAAAAATGGGATAATAATTATGTGATATGTTGAAGCTCTTTCTGGAAATATTAATATTTTTTTACTAGTATCCAAATACACCAAACCTTTGCATTCATTAGGTGTGTGTTTGTGGAATGTATTGAATATTAATTTATTAAGATGTAATATCTATGTATAAAAATCATATATCATTATTGCTCATTTACTAGTTGATGTTGTAGGTTCTTAATGCAGACATGCAGGATCTATTGAGTACTTTAATCATGGAAACAATGTTGGCTTTGGGGAATTCTGTCAACTTGTTGATGCTGATGTTTTGGAAGCTGTATAATGTGATATATCACATCATCAAAATTAATTACTATATAAATCATTGAAACACGTTATATTATATGCATGTATAGTTTACCAAATACTGGTGCGGTATTAGTACCCAAACTAGATCTCCCCTACCACCATAAACTTCAAGACATCTATGATGAATATTGGTAGGTGCTGCCCACTACAACAAGAGAAAGTTAGATATCTTACAAGGATGTGTCCTATATAGTGATTCATCATCTATCAATTCCACCAACCAATTAGTATGATTATATATAGAGGAAGTGTATGGTTTAGTAATGTTCCTACCTCCATGCTTAATGAGGTTGGGTATTGGTGTCAATATTCAACTTTTGGTTGAAATGAGAACTGTATACACCATAATAATTTTCTAGAAAATTCAGATCCATCAATGAGTTCACCTGAAAAGATGTAAACTAAGTTAAACATATATCTCATCTCTTCAGTCCATCATAAAATATGATGTATATTAATTCAAGATGATTCCAGTTGAATGAATATGTTTGCATCAGTTTATGATTCATATGATCTATTTCATGAGGATTCGTAGGGAATGGAGACCATGTGGAATTTATATTCTGAGAGGATCCTATTTGTTTCGGTGGATTTAGAGGATGGATCCACATAGTGATATCATCCATGGAAAGATCCAGTGAGTGGATAACACAAATGAGGAATAGTCGGACTGGTGGGGAGTGTAAATGTTTATTCTCCTGAGGATCCTAGCCCCCCACCAGATGTGAAAACCAATTGTGGATGGATTTGAGGCCTAAAACTATGAGGATAGTGGGATCAATATGATGGAAAACCCATTTTTGGTATCCTATGTGATTATACTATTCCTCTATGGATGCAGTTTTAGCATTCATATTTTTATGATGACCCTAAATTCCCCCACAATTGGATGGATAAGGATATCTTCTAATAATGTTTCTCCCTCTATTCAATGATTTTTCATATAAAAGATGAGGGGATTAAAATTACTAGTCCATGACCTTCTAATTATAACTTACAAGCTTCTAGACCTGAGGTATCATAATATTTTTTGGATTAGAAATACATTATCCACTCTTATTGAGTGGCCCAACCCCTGACTAATTGGTTGAAAATATTTTTAGGCGTCCCTAGATTGGTTACATCCTAGAGGGTCATTATACCATCGTTATGTTGGTTGAATATAGTTCATATGAGGATTCATCTATATTTTATGATTTCTTAGACTTCCCTAAGAGATGATGTTTTTCTAATAATAAGGTCCAATTTGAGGATTCATTATTTATGGAAGGCTATTTACCCTATAGAACCACTTTTTAATTTTTTGAGTTTTATATGAATTGAAAAGAGAAATGGAGATGTATATTTCAGATAAACCATTGATAGTGGACAATAGCTCTACAATCTATAAATGTATCATCAAAATACATTTTTATGATGTTGTTTTCATAGGTAACCTACTATTTCTTTTCGATTCTCTACTTGTGATTGAGGCAATGAATCAACTGCATCGTACATCTCCCTATAATTTCAATAATCTACATTACGAATTTTCTTTGGTGTTTTAGTTGGAGGAATTTTAGGACTTGTTTCATTCATTAAAATCAATCCAATGTGTCTTTTTATTGTTTATATTATAGCATCGACTCATCAATGAGCTCATTGATGTCGTTACAAGAAGGGATTCCTCTAAATATTTATGACCTGATGTCCAGTCTCTATGAATCCAATAAGTAATATGCTTTGGTTTATTGTAAAACATTATCTTTAATTCTAATCTCTAGGTACTATAATGGCTAATATAATGGAATATCATACTGTAGTAAAATCAAATAATAAAGAAATGTCTGATTACTTCTCCACACATGAGGCTAATCAACCCGTGGACATGGATCTCATCTTATTCAAGAGGATGTTTGAGGATGAACCCGATGCTGATGTGTTGGTGGCCTTCCTTGACTATAAGCATTTAAATCCTGGGGATGTTGAGGATTAAAGATCTATCATAGCGGAGGATAACCATATCATCCAGTTTATGGTTTATATTTGTGTGTGAATCTTTATTTCTCTTACCCCATTATCTTATCTTCCAATCCCAGTGGGATCCCTCCACCATAAACTACCAAGTCATTGGATTTTTGGGATGGTCTCCTATGGTCTCCATTATTTTTATTATGAATCAATTTCATAGTGATAACATATTGAGTGGATGGGATTTACCATTATATTATATGAGGTAAACATTATGGAACCAAGGCACTCCAAGCATCAGAATAGAAGCTTTCTCGGTTGGTGTGGTAGACGAAGAGCAGAATTCCTTCGACACAACCATTGGAGTGTTGATTAATCATCCAATGTTGTAGATGGTTGTTGATGAAGATGAAAATTTAGATGTAAAATACCTGGTGGAAAATTTTGATGATTAATAGGGTTGGGTTCATGTTCGAGCTAATGTGTTTTTCCCTATTGTTGAGGAGGAAGAAATATAGCTGGATAAGTAGCAGTGGGCTCTTGTGTCCACCGAATAAAGGATGGTCATAATGGATCAATATATTTTCCATCCCTGTCTACATTGGGGGGATTTAATCCATTATAATAAAGTTGTGGCTTTAAACTTTGGAAGACCCCAATATGAAGATAATAAAAGTGTTTACTTCAATTCTATAATCTCATATATGTTTTGATGTATCTCAATAATAATAATGAGAAAACTACCTATAACCCCTTATTTTAATTTGATTCATTATCAGTTTGGGAAAATAGTGATAAATATAAGATCACTCACACACCTGATAGTTCCAAATAGGTATTGAATGATTGGGTTCAGAATTATCTATCTACCCCTAGAAGTGTCCTGACTAGAAAATACTGATTCTAAGATAAGAACCCTACATATCCAACATGATTTCTAAACATGTTTATGTGAAGTAGTTGGGGAATTATGAGTGCATGGGATTCTACCTAAACCATTAGGAATATGGGGGATATTAATTGAGTAGTCTAAGACATGGAACATAATGAGGAGAAAAGTCTGTTAGCAGATGAATGCAAACCATTTTGAAATATATGGTCTAATATGATAGTGTGGTGAGTGTGGAAATAAATGTTTCTATAGAATTGATGCCCAATTTGGAAACCTTAGACTATCAATGTTTCATCAAAATTACATTTATGCATGTTCCAAAGATGGTACGTGATCCAAACCAGCCAGGAACTATCATCATTACTGGGCAAGTTCATCCCTTGAAGGTGGTGGGGATCCAAATCCAAGAAGACCTGATATGTGGGGGTGAACCTAAGGGAATCCTTGGATGACGTTAAATGATCTGATAACTATTCCACCATGGATTTGAGCACATTGGAATGGATTAAGAGAACATTCAAGAGACATGCATAACTTTTTGATTCTGTGTGATGGGAATATAACATGAGGGGATGAGAAGGTGACATACAACAAATGGAAGAAAAAATCCCCTTGGGTGAGGACCTAATGAATTTTTCTATTTTTTGTCATAAAATGAGGATATAAGGCATGTAGTTTAAATTTTTTTGAAAGGATTTTTAATTCATTTTTTAATGTGGTATGTTGAGGATGCAGTGTTATATGTTTTAACATAATGGTATCAAGACATACATAGCATATATTTAGCATATTTTTTCTAGGATATTTGAACCAATTTTTATGGAAATATACCCCTTCAGGGAAACAAGATGAATGAATGGGGAAGAAAAGGGGTCGTACCAAACAAAGGATCTCATTAAATTGGAGGAATTATGTTTTTACTCTATCTTTTTTCATAACTAGTGGGGGAATCAACATTGAAAATGATTTTTCTAAGGCTATATGGTTATTCATGTTGTGTTGTGTACCTATTTTATTCAAACACTAACTTTTTCAAAGTCTCAAGGGTGTCATGTTGGGAAACCACGACTTATTTCAGAATTATCATACATGTTATCAATCAGATGAAATATGTTCCTCCTTCCAGAGATAGTTTAGAGTCATGCTAGATATATATATATATATATACAGACACATATATTGATGACTACATGTAGTTCAAAGCCTTGATTCTTAGAATAAGGTAGATAATTTATAGTTATAGAAGACGAAAAAAAAAATATTTTAGAATCACACCTACATAGTTTTGAGGGGGTCCTCTCATGTTAGAATGTGTTGAAATGGGGAGATATATTTATCTAATGTAATAGAGATTTGGAAACCTTAACACATATTGGGATCCATACAGAAGAGTTTAATGTATTTTATGTTCATTATTTTTGGATCAAGAATACTAGATTAAGGTTCTATATCATGGAACACGTCTTCTTGTAGTTTAAGGTCATAGATATTAGAGCACAGGGTGAAATTTTTTCTTCTTATGATCATATAACAAAAAATATAAGAAACATAACATGAAGAGAGAGACAATGAGGTCGAATTATTCATAAAATATCGCTGAATAATGTTTCGCATAGAATATTCTATGATTATTCAACTATATTATGGCTAGAGGGATAGTATTATTTGCTATTCTATGAAAAAACTATCATAAAAAATGGTATGTTGGGTTGAATTCTAGTATATATTCTCTCACTCAATTTGGAGTTTGTGGTTGGGACAGAGATATAGAGTCTAGAAATAACTCTATATCACTTGGAACATTGAATAATTACAAACATAGTACATGAACATGGATTTGTAGGATACTAATACTGGAAATTGGACATCCATCCTCTTTGGTGAGAATGAGAAATCTTCTATCCAGTTCACATGTTGTATTCAAAGACACTAGATATGTCGCTTTTTTCATGAAACTGTGAAAAAAAGGTGCTATGTGTATTTTAACATCATAGAGCATAAACCATGGGTTCATAAATATTTTAATATATAGATGATTGAAAAAATGGATTTTTTATCCAAAATAATTTTTTTGATTAAAAAAACTAGTAAACTAATGTTAATAGAGAGGCAAATATTCTTCGTGGTACACAAATGTCAGGGAAAAAAAGATAATAATTGTTTAATACCATAAATATTGTACTAATGATGGTAGTTTATGGTCATAGTGTTTGGTCTCTATGGTTGGAAACATTCCATTTTGGAATACATGTCTGCCTCAACAATGTATAGTGAAAATTGCATTGTGTATCCCAATCCCACAGGATCCGTGATCAGTGTCAGAAAAATAGAGTGGTAATTAGTTCAACTGGTCTAAAGGGTGAGAACAAATGGGAGTAGGATATTTCATCATTGGATGTCTTCAATGATGTGGAAATTCATTCTCTTTATAGAAGAATGAATGGGGGATAACACTAAGGTTGTTAAAAGTCAACTAGTAAAATGAGTTGTTTATAAGAAGAAATATCATGAATTATAATATCATGACCCTTAAAGGGGGTGAATGATAATCACAAAACAACAAATTATCATGTTAGAATCATATTTTACACAACCAGACTATAAATGCGATGTGAGAAACAATTTCTGATTGAACATTTAAATTATTCAAAAAAGGAAATTGAACCATTACCATTATGGGGACTTCTCAAAGGGGAAGGTCAACGATGATACAAATAGTGTAAGGAATAATGAGTGGAAATGGATATTATAGTATCCCTAGGAAGTGGGTAAACACTCTAGGATACATTATACAATGTTGTTGAATACACTCAATGTCAGAATTGATAGATGAATATTGATAATGTTTCAAATGGGGAGGTCTCATAATAATTTTATGGAGGCACTAAGACTATTCCATGACATTTAGATATCCCTACAAACCTCGTCAGAAGGGGGAATAAAGTGATACATATTTCAATCAACACTGTGGTGGATGACCAACACTAGGATTTCAGGAAATTACTAAATTTAGATTGTATAGAATGAGGTAGATTAACATTATATGATAGAGTTGTGGAAACTGAAATTTAACATCTAGAGTTATGGACATTGAATATGTAGTTCAAAATCATATAGTGAGGGAACATGGTTTCTATATATTATGGTCGTATAAATACTGTAATGGTGTAATTTTGTTTAATATCTTATTTGATGGACATTGGCTTGATCAAGGATTATACATGGAATCCACTAGGGTGATGGACGTATCATCTAACATCTATCATAGGAGGCATCTCATCTAATCCCATATGAAATCCTATTCTGATTACATAGGTTATAACCTATTTTATCATCATATATCATGGATGATGTCATATTTTTTTTATATCATGTGACATGGATACTATGATTTTTAGTATTTTTCATACAATTCAGTCATATTTAGTAATTTACTGTAGTGTGATGTATTACAAAAAATATAAGGTATGGTGATCAATAAAGTGAAATCCCATGGAAACACACTATAAAACACTATAAAATAGGTATGTGGAAAGATAATTTATCGTCTTTTCCAAAGGAAACTGAACACATAGAGTAATTTCGTTTTGTGAGGACACATTTTTTATGTAGTTTGGTTTTTGGATCTGTGAACATAGTTCCATATATTTTCAGATAACATGGATAGGATTTTGGTATGATTGGTGATTCTTCATTGAATCTACCAAGTTGATGGAGGTATCATCTTACACGTATCACAGGAGGAAACTTGTGTTATCACACGAGGAATAACATAGTTGTCACATATGTTATAGAATAATTTAGAATTATATATAGAGAAAAATGTTATACATTTTTACACCATTTTACCAATACATTTGGTTTTATAGTTTAATTTTTGACAAATTATACTTGTGGATCATCTCGTATCTTTCGCACAAGGCATCCAATGTTCATCACATAGGTTAAGGATAAAAATTTACATCATTTATTTAGGATGAAATTGTGTATTATGACTTTGTATTACTATGATGTTATCATTTATATTTTAATGTCATAAAACTCAAACTAAGGGAACATTATAGGTTAGGCATGAGGTCCAGGCATTGGATGAAGTTTTTATGTGCTCACCACCCATATTGATCAATGTATATATACAATTAGAGTAAAACATATAAGTACAATATAGTCCATCCCGTTTTTGTTCAAATTTTATTAGCTTATTTCTATAAATCATCAACATCATTGGAACTAGTACCATATCACCATGGAGAATGTGGTTGTGATATAATTTTTTATTGAATGGTTGAACCACATTATTATGATGCCTATCCAGATTAAGAAATTCCCATATCATGTATTCCTTAAGGGATTTCAACTCATCTAGATTGAATTCTACTCTCTTTCTTATTTTCTTATGATTGTAAATATCTATCTAGAGGAACTATTGTTGAACATCAATATGTAGGGTTACATCTATTTATACACTAGGGAATAGGGGCTCTCATGGTTAGAATTTTAAGTCATCATATGATATTCATAGAGGGAATTGGATAGATTATAAGGCCAAAAATTATGGATCTGGCATACCATCATCTAAAGGATATTAGATATGGTTTATTAAATTCATTAAATTACCCAAACACCTATATATGATTGAGAAAAGTGTTCCTGGTATAGATATTTTACATATAATAGAAATTTTTATGGTTAAAATTTTTAATTTCACCATCATTTTTTGTGATAATAGTGTGGTTGATCTTGAGTTGATGGTTGATGATTGACTTCACAAACCAAATCAAATACTAGGTTTTGACCAATTTTACGGGGATGTAATTAATTTTTTAATACATAAATCCTTGGTTTTCATAATCAACATACATTATGGAGGTATCACTAGATTGTACAAGCCCACAACATAAATTCCCAAATTAGAAATAGTCCAAGAGTACATGGTAGTATGGAGATTATTCAATGGATGATTCATGGATTTGGCATGCATTTGGAATGAATGAGAAATCATAGTGAATTAAATGATTTCATGAAACTCAATGAGCTTAATATAACTTAAACCTTGGATTGAGTAAAAAATATTATGTCCTACTTGATGGGTCTTACATGACATGACATGAGTTTATTTCATTTCATAGGGGATCTCATTATATCAGATGAAATAGAGTATCATTCCACCAAACCCATGACTATAGGAGGATAGTTCAAAGATTTGGCCATCCAATAGGGTAAAATGAACTCCATGCTGACTAATTCTCTCACTAATTTCTTAGTCTAGTTTGATATTTCCATGTTAGAAATAATCAACAATCAAAGTAATACAATCAAATAAACCTCAACTATTTGGGAATTTTAGGGCCATGATGGTGAGTCTCTATTGCAAATCTGGTTTTATAGATGGTCGTCAATAGATGTGGATGTGCTAAAATATCTCTAATGCACTTCATGGATAAAAATAATTCTTGGATAATATATTCAAGAGATACATCTATGATTTCCAATGAATCTTCTCAACTATTTTTTTGTAGGGGTCATATGTCACCTTCAACTAGGATGGGCACCAAGAAATCAACTCAAAAGTCCATTCAAGATAGGGGTAATGTAATTTTTAATTGATGAAATAGTCATAATAGAACACTATGATAACTAAATCAGTTCCTCCCATATAATGAAAATAGGGGAATTAAATCTAATGATTTAACTATAGAATGGTTTAATGATCCAGATACTCAACCTCATTTTCAGCGCAGTCAATTTACACCAAAAATATTTTATTAACATGGAATTAGTGAGAGTGATGACAAAAAAACCCATGCCTACCCTATTAGTTTTGGGGGTTCGATTCCTTATCCCGATTAAGCTATATGTGGCGCCATCAACACTAATTTTCCAATTGGGTTCATCCAAATCCATTAAGATAAAAGCCTCCTCCTAGAAATCAACATTCATAGTCAATATCTCATTGGTCAGACGTGTATCTAAGACATATTCCAACTCTCAACACTCGATATATTTATGGGAAAAATAGGTCTTAAGAGAATACATAATTACTTACTAAATAATTATTCAACCTATTAAAAAATGTTAATTGATAATATGCATTATTTTATAAACATAGTATACTAGATATATCATATAGTTCTTAATGTTTTTCCATGCATCAATGGTACAAATAATGGGTTGAAGAACCCCTTCTCAACTAGATAATACATGGTTTCTGTGTCAAGGAGCCATTGAATGAGATCATATACATTTTTCCCTACCCTTTTTTCATATTAGATAAAAGGGTCCCATGGGACCAATCCAAGGTGGTCATGTAATGTAATAGTGTCTTCTCAGGGATGTTTTCAATCTAGGCTTGGTGTTATAGTAGATAAAAATTCATATTCTTAAATGATTTGTAGTAATACACATCCCACTAACATAAATATATTTTCTCCATGAACAATGATAAAGGCATACACATTGTAACAAGATTTTCAATGAATAATGAAATATTTTCACAAAATTTGTTGTTACCTACAACTATAGGAATGTGAATGGAGGTTGAATTGTGATGATATATTTGATCTACTTGGGGTTGATCAATATTCATCTTTACATGATAGTGAAAATTATTAAATTTCTAATGGTGACCCCAAATTCAAATTTTAGTGTATTCATCATCTATAGGTAATAGGAGAAAAAGTAGAAACCCCACTCAAGATCGTTGGTATTGTCCTTTTTTTATTTTACCCAAAAATAATCCACATAGTGGTCAACCAATTTTTCATGGAGTGGTTTTATGATATTGTGCATTACATTCTGGTATGTACCTCGGAAATTCTTCAAAAAATGGAATAACATGATAGCATATGATTCCTTAATTATTTTTTAAATATGTCTATTATTCATCCCTAGGGGCATTTTGGATACGGTCATACTCAGAGTAACCTTCCTTGAAGTATAGGTAATGGATTCTTGGATTTTCATCAATTCTTATCTATATTATTATAAGGGAAAAATATCCTTCAGGAAGAGGTGATTGATTTCCTTGAAGTTGAATAAAAATATGACCTTCCCTTTCAACTTTATGATCTAGATAATGTCAGATAACGAAATAGGGAACTACAACATTGTGATGACTTGTTCCTTGATTATCTTGTTAGCTTTGATTATGACCGTGGAACCATGGGAAAGGTGCATCTTCATAAGAGTATTCTTGAATGCCTTATGGTCTTCTGGGAGGAAAAGGTGGTGATCATAAACATGGGTATCATGTCCAGATATTTCATTGAAGCCTAAGGGGGATTTTTTATTGTTTTATTTCATGAATTTTTCATACTACTTATATTCGTACAACAACATGACAATGATAATCATCCTCAACCTCAGATATTTCTCTATTCTTATATTAAAATATATAAGATCATAAATTGTGGTGGAGAAAAACTCCTCAAATTATGCAGTTCTTTCATAAATATTCAATTCACTATTTAAAATGATATAGTTATGGGTATGATGTAGCTTCATTATAGTGGAAGTCATGGGATTGAGACTGTTATCATCTCAGATAGGGGAATATCCCTTAAAATTTGATTTGATCTTTTTGTGTTCCATGATGAAAAAATATTATAAGAAAATAAAACATTGTTTCTTGACATGTGATACCCCATTTATATTGATGAAAACATGTCCTTCCATCCTCTATTGAGTTAGGCTTAATTTTAAGAACATGTGGTGGTTTTCTGGACCAGTGGCCAAGGGCGAATATCTATGTATTCGAATGGAGTATGCATTTTTTCAATTTCTATGACAATCCATCACATGAGTAAATGTTAATATAATAGTACGTATTCTTGTAAGATGCTATGAAATGTATTTGTAAATATGGTGTTATTGGAACCAATTGTTACGTTTGTAAGTAAATTATTTTTTTAAATCATCCCAAGGGTATATGATATTAATTTTTATATTGTTGGAATTGTTGATAACTTTTACCCCATGATCTAGGAGATATTTCTCATGAATATTATAGTACCTATTTTCTATTCACTAGGTCTCATCTGATATAAAGGTAAGGGCATCACCATGGAGTACCTCTAATAAACATTAGTGAGATAATTTCAGAAATTAATTGTATGAATAGGGGCCATTGCATGAAGAGTTATCTAGGGATTCCCAATAAGGAATTGTATGTAGTTTCATAGGAGATTAACAAGAACACTAGGACTAAGACTATTATTTTGAATTAGTACATCCATCATATTTTTAACATGGGTTCTTACCAAAAAATTTATACCCTTGAATTTCGGGTTGGAGAGATTATGATCACCTTACATGAGTCCAAACTTATGAAGAATCCCTTTAAAATTGATATTTCTACTATAGATAAAATGTACATGGTAGTTGTGAATTTCCATTTCATTTAACTTCTCAATGAAATACAACAGTTATATATGACCTGAAATAGTGGAAACCTTGTCCTATTTAGAGAATGAGGTGAATGATGGGAATTATTCTTCTTTAGATTCCTATAAATTATAGGATTTAATGAGGTCACCTCAGTCTCAAACAAGGGAGGTATATTCAGGGCCTTTATGAGGGCCTCAATCATCTTATTTTAAAAGGATACAATTTCAAGGGTCAATGGTATCATTATAATTATATCTAAGTTATTCAACACATTAAAGTTTTATGAAAGTGTATTTTTTATCTATATATGGGATTCAAATTGATATGAAACACAATGGTAATAATTTATTATGATGTTGGGACCTGGATACAACAATCCATGTTCCACTATTGATTTGATCATTTAGACTTAGCATTGGATAACCAATTTCATCCCCTGGTCGAACACAGTTGAGTGTGATTCTATTATGGATGAGTCTCATGATTGACCAATATAGTCAGTTGAAAGGGAGTCTCTAATCAAGAATATTTAAAAGGGATGTTCTTATTAATCCCTACATATGTCTTGTTGTCTGATCTCAGTGGTATTAATAGTCACTTTAGGAGAACTAGCTCGTATGTCCAACCCATATCAACGACACCCATGAATCCTTTAACGTTTTTACCAAGAGGTTCACGAAAGGATCATTATTGGATTCCCCATAACTTTGTACTATTCATTAATCTACCAAAATGTCATTGTTCAAATATTCATATATTTTTCATCAATACAATATTCCTAGAAGTGATGAATTATGGGATATCCTCCCAATTGATAAGTCATGCTTTAAATTATATTTAATGATCTTTTTGACCTTGAATAAGGACTATAATTTTCCTTGATTCATCATAACCTACTAATTTTAGATTTTTATGGTTCTGAAGTAGATTTGGTGGTCTGAGTGGGCACGGTAATTGCAAGAGTTTCTGAATTTTTCAAGAAGGGAAAAATAATTCAATGGTAGTTGGTGAACCAATTTGGGGATAGAAAATATTTTTAATTCAAAATACCCCATACAATAGACCATTTATGTTGATTAATGTATTCATCACTGCAATCGAGGTTAGTAGAGTGTTGTTCTTCTTGTGTAGGGACATCATCTAACTTGACTAGGAGATGATCTATATGTACATTGAGATAATCCTTGATGAAATCCCCTTATTTCATGTAGTTTCCAAGAAAAATGTTTTATAATAAATTTATTATGTGGTTTGTGAGGTTAAAGTCCTCATATATTATACATTATTCAACAATTAGGATGCTTTTTTCAAGATAAAGGAAGTAATATTCATGGACTTATGATTCTCAAATGAAGTGGGTATCATTCCTCCCCTTTATGAAAGGATTCTGGTGTTCCAATCTATAACAAGGATCTTTGGAATCATTTTCATGATGAAGATGCCCCTAAAGAGGCTGTGGTTTGATAGGCCTATCTAATATATGGGTTTATTCAAAGGTCAGAAGTGGGGCCTCCATATGCATGGGAGAGGATACTTATAGTTTTACAGGTGTCGACATAGGTGATGGAAGATGTAATGGGAATTAATATCTCTTGCTCTATAGTAAGGATTCTTCCATACGTTGTGATATTCCGGTGAACTCTATAATCCAACCCATATATCCTAAAAAGATTTTTGTATAGTTTATCATTTATAAGGAATTCTCAAAACACATTTTTAACATCCTTTAAAAGTAAATATTTATATTTATAGAGTAAATTATCCCCTCTATCTGGAAATAAAGTGAGATGCTCTATAAATAGCATTAATCATTCACTTGGATATTTCAGTGATGATGATCTTATACTAGTTGGTTCATAACTAGTAGAGGAACAGTGAACAAATATCCTCTTATGTGGGTATGGTTATCGAGGAAAATAGGTTATACCAAATCAAATATAGTCCATCCATGTTATAAAAAACACATCAAATAATGATATCTTCATGCTACTCCAATGTCCCTAGCTTTGGGACAATCTATGAAAAAAAGTTAGAAAGGTGATACAGTGGGGAAACCATGTTTTCTGTTGAGGTGATTCTTGGTTATCTGAACACTACATGGGGATACATACGGTACACCCATTCCAGATATGACTCTCCTTCAGGATGTATCAAAACCTATTTTATTTCCCGGTCATCTTTGCAGGTGATGAGAGTGATATCACACATTGATGATGAGGTTTGGCGGTCACCAATAATATTTATAGTTTTATGGATTGATAGGTGATTTGATCATTATCTTACGGTGGGAAGTCACATTACTCATGGGGAGTAAGTTGGATATACTTCATCATTTCCTCATGTACACCAACCAATAACATAATTGGGTTCATGGGACTACATTTCTCAATACTAGGTGCATATCCATTAGGGATTGGGTGTTTTTATGGAGGAGGGATAAGGTTCCCAATATCATTGTATCACTATAGATTGTATTTGATGCAGATAACATTAATTATTCACTTGTATTCATCAATATACTATATCAAATAGCCTATTTTGGGATATAAATAAATCGTGAACATGACCTCAGATGGTCTTATTTGAGAGAGGTTCTCTTTTCCAATACTGAGATGCAGACAACAATGCTACAATACCCCATTTTGGGGACAACTATGTTCATGTGTAAATATATGGTGATTTGTGAAGGAACATATTGAAATCTTTACAATATAAAAAGTCACCAAATGGGGTTGTATTTAAACATCACAACCCATGTCTTTTCCTTTGTTTCTATAATTATTCTGTGGATCTATCATGATGAAATTTCTAATAACAATTGTTTGAGGTGAGCTTCCATCATTAGTATAAAATTAAACATGATGATCTCATCATTAACTTCAAAGGTGGATGATGTAGAGTGTGGGTACAACCCTTATCCCCATATTTTCACAGGGAGATATACTTCTTTCATGACTCTATCAAATATGTTTGGGATCCTGACATAGGTCCATTGAAATATCATGTGATGCCTATGGATTTCACGGTATTATTCCATCAAGAATATGATGATATAGATATTCTAAACATACTAATATATGGCCTCAATTTAATAAACACATAGAAGATAATACATATGTATATCTCAATGTGGTTGAACATTACCAAAATATTCTAGAAAAACAAGGTTGTCTAGTCCATTGTGAGAGAATTCAATATTGTGAGATGAAGGATTGTAGGATTCCATAAAAAATAACGAGGTGGACTATGTCTAGGATAACCTCAAATTTTCCACTTCTTCATTACCTATGGGGACACAAGTTCCATGTTTCTACAAGAATTAGTGAGTGTTGTATGGAAATATGAGGGTGGTAGTGATGAAAATATGCTATATTGCTAACTTTTTGGAAGAAGGGGCATCACGTTGGACCATCATCCTTGGACTGTTATTGTATTTATGGGTTGGGGGAATCATCATAACCATATCCATATATAATTTGGAATTCATGGCCTATTAATTATCAATAATTAAATCATCCCATTATCGCTCAATTGAGTTATCGACATCAAATGAAGGTTCCAATTCATGTCCTAATGTCTCTCTCACATTCAAGGTGGTGGTCGATATAAGGTATGATGATGGAAGTATCGATGATTACATGGAGGTTCAATATATGAAATCCATAACATCCTTAAAATACATGTTTCATTAGATGTATATAAAGACCATATGGATCTTATTATTATGGAAAGTTAGGCTTATTCGGTTGGCTTATTCCCCTGTACTAAAGGTGTAGGTACTTGTATTTATATCTTGTTTGTTGTCACCTTAGACTCTAAGGCCAATAGTGACATGATATTTCCCACAAAATAAAATTATTTTACCTAAGATATCTCCAAGAGTGAGTACCTATGGATCACAAGGATTCCATCTATGCATACTATGGCCAATATAGTCAGTAATACCCCCATGACAATTGTTCCTCCTCTTACCTTTGGATGGACATTTCATTCGCAGATAATCTTTCTCTTGAGCAGATTCTTATGTTTGTTTCTTGTGTTGTAGGGGGTCCTATACTATAAAACTCATCATCATGGGGTGTCATGTGATTGTTTTTGGTGGAACACATGATGAGGTGAGTAAAAAACATTCTTGTTGGGAGAATAGTCTATAGATTCAAATTTTCCAATGTTAGGCACCAACATTGTAGTTTTGAAGTTTGGGATGGATGTGCTAACAGTGGTAAGAGCTACTGGAGCTGAAGAAAATGACTCTTATTATAAATTATTTATGTGATACCGTGAAATATTCACTATGTTTTTATTTTTGGGTTGGTGGAGTAGGGAAACGTTCAGCCTAATCAATGGTCTATGAAAATGGTCGTTATTATCATCATGACCGAGTGGGATCCCTCCAAGGTGGGGGTTGTCAGGGGAGTGGCATGACCATTAACAAACTTTTAGTCATATGTGATTTATTCGATACAATCCTCTATGTGTTGTATTCAAAATATATTTCCCTTTGTTACTAAGGTTATTCCCCCACTATGTAACCGTTGGGGTGATGTCATTCATGGGGTGTGGATGCTTCCAAGTCCTATTGGTTTACATACCTATTTGGGATGAAATATTTTTTTTTATATAGATATGTACTAGCATTGATAAGACTCTATAAAAGAACAATGGAGGGGATGATGAGGGTGAGGCTCTTAGTAAATTTGTGAGTGGTGTTTATTGTGACATGAGCACAATTATGTCAGATTTCTTCATCATCAATTCTATTTCCTCAATGAAATTTTCTATTGGGTTATCAAAAAATTTACTTAGTATAAGTACATTAGGGTAAATGAGGACAATCATTAGAAGAGGAATGATAAAACAAATTTCAAAATTCATCCATTCACCCTATGGTGGAGGAATAATCCACGCCAGTGATGTATCATACTAATGATGTTTGACATCCCTCATTTTCCACTAGTTAAATGAGAAATATTCGATTTGGCCCCAATATTTTGTTCAGGGAGTCCGGATGTTGAATTTCCTATTCTGATGGAATGAAAGTCTTTTGGTGTATATCTTTTCTTATTTACTAAAAATTAAAGGGAAAATGTTCTCCTTATGTTCTCCATTTAGTTTTACAATTCTTAGTAGTTGGATCACACATCATTTTGGTCATAATATGTTCATTCCAAATCCACATCTGAAATGGATTTCCTTCATGGTATATGTATTCCTTTTATTGGGTGGATGGTTACCCAAAATTCACACTATCCATAAGCATTAAGCCTCTTCAACAATGTTTTATTCAGTCAAATCCATGATCTAAATAGGGTGATGGATTTAACATTAACATTAAATGAAATAGTTTTTAGAGATCTTTGTATAGTATGAGTCTGCCTCATAGATTTTATTCATATTCATGTTTCTCATTTATAGTAAAATCTCATTGTGTATACTTTTTAATTACACTTATTATGTTAGATATGAAAGATACCTATGATTGTAGATGATAGTGACATTGGAAAATTATAGGAATCTAAAGACATTTGGTGTGATGGTCACCAAAAAACCATCTTTTGTTGGGGGGGATCTCAAATTTGAGGATTGATAGGTGTTAAATTCAAGGTATTACATGTTGAACATGGGTATTTTTTCACCAAGTGTTTATTATTTTAGAGGATCTTAACCTCAAGCATCCAATTTTCAACTCATAAGGTAGAGATTCTGATGATTCTGGTGATGGGAACAGATTTCACATGTTGTGCGGAAATGTCCAAAAATTTAATGTCCTGTGGTGATAGGTTTTTGAAGTGTTTAAAATCATGTGTTGGATGTTTGGGCATTAGATTGGCATCATTTGGGGATATATTAATATTCAAAGTATTGTTTGGATATTTCCCATCCACACTAGTCATGTAGTTGGAAGGATATGGGTTAGGACTACACAGAGAAACCATGGTCTAATGGGGACTTTGCGATTGGATTGATAGATTGAGTGAGTCATATAGGGGAATATGATCCAAAATTATAAATGTATCCTCCCATGTGTAAGGAAAATATATTTTATTATTATGTTTAGTTATTGGGATTGATCACCATGGAGTTTTCCCATTTATTTTAGGATAAACCTTAGGGATGTTTCTTATATACCATATTAGGATACAGGGATCAAAAACCATAATGTCTAAGTAAAAAATTTATCGTCATATGGTATATATAGTCCATTATACATGTCATCATAATGTATGGATGCTTTTCTCAAGGTTGTAGTGAAAATAATAAATGGTTTAGGACTTATGCGTAGTGGATTCCCTATAGGTGAGGTGCCATCCCATGTGACTCATACCTGGTAAATCCTATTTTCATCTAACATGGTAATACTATCGTTTAATATCCTGGATTGAAGATTTAATAATGTTGTTTATAATCATGTTACTAGAACATTGGTCTTTGAAGTTTATCATTTTAAATCTTGGAATTATGGGTATTATTTCCACTATGACCATTTCCAAGTAGGAGAAAATAAACAATATCATATATCCTTATAAAGAAATGTGAGAAGATACCAATGATGAATCCACCTTAAAAAATTATGTGTCCATTGTGCAGGTTCCATTGGTTGTCATGAGGTATAAAAAATTTTGTGTTTGTATGACATCATAGGGGAATGAAATTAGGAAACCAATGACTATTAGAATAATGAGATACAACTATCACATCCATTAGTGGAGTAAAGGTAGCGGAAAATAGGTTTGATGATACAAATCATACAGACTTTTTAGGGAAAAAATTAACATGGTTTTAATGGATATATGTTTATTGAGACCTCAACATTCATTAATGTATGTTTTTTGAAAGGATGTCACACATATGGGCTCGTTAGGTGGTTATTATCATGTATGAATGTTTTTGAAAGGGAAGGGGGTTTATGAAATAGGTGTCTTCATAAAGAAAATGTATCCAACCTTATAGTGATGTCTTAGGAAAAATTGTTAAAGATTCAAGATGAATATGTATCTTGTGAAAGATTTTGAATTATGACTTGTGTTCCTATAGGGCGAAGGTTGTGAACATCAATGAAATCCCTCTCTAAAATGTTCTTAGAGACTTAAGTACTCATTTGAGGATATTCAAGAATAGTGGAGACATGTAGAAATTTATATCCTGTGTAGCTTTCAAATTATGATAATGCTCCATAAGATATCACAAATATTTATCTCTTTAAGAGGGATCAAACCTTTCATAATATAAAACCTTATGGAGACATTTATCTAATTGCATCATGGATTCTCTTCAAAACATCAATTTATTAGTGATGATTCCCATAAAACTTGTTTTTTGTGTCAACAATCATCTTTTATCCCTTGCTTCACTATTGAGTGGAACTCATAGGGATACATTGAGAACCATCTTTTTAGTTATAAGATAAAATAAATGTAAATATATCAATGTTGTAGTAGGTAGTTAGATAGGATAATGAATTATTTATCACCCTATAGAAAGAAGGTGTCACATTATTCTTCAATTGTACTTAATGAAGTCACTAGAATTTTTCTCTCTAGAAATCATAGAATTTTTTATTGATCTATTATATTTTGGAATGTTCTACATTTTATCATATGAGAAGAGTGATCTAGTTTATATTTTGGTTTTAGGAAGACTGGGGATGCGAGTAATTAAACCGGTATGGGATCTCAATAGAAGGCACAAAATTCTCTAACATCATTTGATCAGTTGGACCATGTTTCTCATGAACCATTTTTTGGAATCAATTTAGGAATAGTATATATCATGGAACATGTTCTGGATGAAGGTGAAGAGGTTTCTTATATAGTTATAACTACTTTTTTTATTACCTCCATGATTTTTTACAATTATTTTGATATATTATCTTCACATTTTATATATATGATCATGTCATTAGTGGATTAGAATAATAGGTTAGGTAATCATTAAAATCATTTCTATTTGTAACAGGATTGGAAAAAAGGTACTATCAATCCTAATATTTTATTCATGTCCAATTGATTTTTTTTGTTATAGTTAGTAATTGGATTTCATGATATTAGAACTTACTAGCATAAATATCATTTTTGGATTAAATTATTTGGCTAGAAATCTGAAAATCCTTAGATTATCTATGGGATTATTATCCCTTACCATGAATGTGTTGTATAATGAGGATAAACATTAGTTATATTATGAATATTATAGTATAGATATCAGGAATGGTTCTTTTCATAGATCAGGTAGTATGCCACCCATTTTCATCTAATAGTATACTATTACCAGGACTTCTTTCTATTAAACTTCATATTACATATTCTTGATATATGAAATGATTTTCAAATTTAACTCATTCGAAGAGTATGACCATTGACAATTTCACAATTTCATATGGAAATGAACTAGTTGATCATGTTTAAGATGAATCATTATGATCACGATGTAAAGTGATTATTAAGACAAATATCTTCTCCTTTTGGTACTCTAGATTTATTCTCCAAGATGGAATATAAAATCCTTTAGATGTGAAAGGACTATAGGAATCCAATTTAGGACATACTGAAGAATAAGAACCCATTTTTGTGGATTATAGATTTTATTTATTAGTCAATGAGATCATGATAGATAACGATCATTATAAAAGGATATGTAAACCACTATCCTTTGTTCAAATAAGTGAGTATACCTATTAAAACAATGGTGGGGACTTATGGATTTTATGAATACATCTTCATCCATTTAGGTTTGAAAATGGCCCCACAGGGCTCATGGATCTGGGGAATATGATCTTTAATCAATAACATAAATTTTTTTCTCTACATCCATTCACAATTTCAGGATATATGCATAGTCTCAAAATATGTGTTCTAGACTCCTTGGGATTGTGTGGAGTAAACTGTGAGAACACCTTATTTACTCTAAGATTCTTGTGTGTCACTTTTAAATCCTATATATTCTCTTCCTTATGAATTTAAACTCAAAATGGAAGACCTTTGTAGATTTAGAGAACGTATATGCAACAATGTATTGGGAATTTCAAGAGAAATATTTTGGGATTAGTTGCTTCCAAGGTTTTGATGCGTATTACTAATGGATTATGTATGGTTTCATCCATTGTTAATAAATTGTGTCCAAGATTACTATGATGGTTGTGAGGTTTGAGTTGACATGTAAATGTGAAGATGCATTCATATATCTAAAAAATTGATTGATAATATCTTTAATTTTATCCCTTCCTAAAATTGAGATCATAAATAAAGTTTATTTTGATAACTCAAATGATTGTTTGGGGGGATGTTTTGATATAATGAAATTAATTATTTTTTATGGTTCTCATTATATAAGACACAATGGGATAAACAACCTCAAAAATGAACTATATTTTTTAGTTTTCATCCACTACATTATTTTTTGTTGAAATTATAAAATTAGAGAGAGTTTTATTGTCGACATGTACCATAATATCTTATATTATATCTTATATTAATAGGGTATGAATCTCCAGTAGAGGAATTATTTTGATAATTTATATAATTTTTATTTTAAAAAGACTATTCCCATTGAAAGGGTAATGTTATTATAGATTCGTTTTCTAGGAAGACACATGAACTTGAATAATGATAATTGGAGGGGAAATAAATAGTCTTGGCCATGTTTTAGAAATGGTTTCTTGGAGGTTATGAGGACTATGCAAAGGTGACATGTATTCCCTTAGTGAGAATTGATGTATTCATGTACAAGTTTAACCCCATTTTAGAGTCATATTTTGAATTTATAGTGATATGAGAGATTATTTTGGGGAACATATTAGTTCCCAAATGGTATTTAGATAGAGACAATGTGGTCAATCTTATATTGATAATTTTGGTTTCTACACCCATGATGGAAGAGATAATGTAGGAATCTAATTTTACATAGTGGTAAGTGAAACCTATATTAATTAATATCTATTATGATATTAAATAATTTATTTGGAATCCTGGAATGATATAGAACATCACTAGATTTGTCTCCCATTGTATTATCTATAAGTGAATGAACACTAAGAATAAATGGCCAGGTAGTTTGGTTATTCCCCTTACCATGACCATGTATATGTTGTATGAGGGGATAATTTATATTTTTTATAGGGTTTATAAGAACATCAAGAGTTTGATATGTTTCCTTGGTTTATGTTCAATGAATAATGAATGTGGAATATTCCTAATAGATTTGATAATCAATTTTTATTTATAAATTTGGAAATCATTATGTTTCAGAGATTGTGAGGATCCATTAATAGCCAAAGAGAAGTGTATTTGATCATGATGCTATGTTCACATAATTATTTGGGAAATACATGTTGATGGAATGGGGGCCTATTTGATGCTGACTACAATGCATCATCTACAGACTGATGGTAGTTTTATAAAATGATCCATATTCTATAAGATATTTTTCAGACATACATCTATAATTTTTTAAGATAATGGAATTATCATCTAGGAATGGTATAGGTTTTACACTATAATTGTTACCAGTATTTGATTTATATGGTTCTATTCGAGGAAATATTTAGTCATTCTTCACATTCACCATTTCTTTGAATTATATAGGTGATGATACTACTAGATGGACTTATATGGGAAAGAAGATCCAAAATCAAGTACAATTAATTCATAATTAGTTAGATACCTCTCAGAGTAGGAAACACTCATATACTATGTAGAGTAAATTACCATGAGATAACTATATGAGTAATAAGGTTTTCAATTGGATGATTCTAGTGTATTGTAATAAATGATTATAAAATGTATGGTATTTGGAATAACAGTTCGTGGAACAATTTTAAATAATCAAGAATATCATTATAGTGTATTTCCAACAGAACCTCCCCCCATTGTCATTATATTTGCATAAATTCCACCATGTGTCATATCTTGGAAAAAATTAGCCTCATCCAATTCATGTCATTAAAAATATAAATGTTGATTTGGAACTATGTGAATCATTTTTGCAGTGACAGATATGGATTTTTTTAATGGAATGAGAATGTGTTGAGGGGGAATATAGTAACAATTGTTTGAGTTCTATGGTAGGATAGAAAATCCAAAGAGGATACATGTGAGTGACATACATATTTTTGACCATAGTGGCCAAATATGGTTGACCAAGATATATAGAGGCCCTTCTCGAGGATGGGAATTCATTAGCTGGGGATGTTTATGTTATCTGTCAAATTATAACGAATGAAACTTTTAATTTCAAAATATATTGGTTTTGTTTTTTATTATTTTTATTTAAATATGGGTCTTTTGGATTCCATCAATCTGTATTGTGGGTGACGGGGGCACCAATGATTCATTTAAAGATGCATATGTGCTTCCTGCAAGCCCATATAGTTTCAAATAAGGACTAGTAGAGGTGGAAGAATCCCAAATGAAACCGAGTTACACTAGAAATAGGGTAAAGTTTCACAAGTTAGGAATTGTACATATTAATAACCTAATATTATACTTATATATACCAGCTGATCGGTGGATCCATCTTCTTTCTGGTGCTTTTGATACGGAATATTTATTAAAGGAATATTTATTTTGTTTCTGAAAATATTTTATGAAATACCACTATACTTTTTTAAATTATATTTATACAAGAAATCCATAGAATCAACCTCAAATTGGATTAATCACTCCTCATCCCCTCTCTTTAAATTTTTTGGGCATTAATCTATCCCATGGATGTAAAATGTATGGTTCATTTATTTTATATCCAATACTATACTTCTAATGAGTTGAATAACACATATAATCCATGTTTCCAAGATATATGGATTCATTTGATGTCTAATGGAAAATTATTGGTTTTCTAGGATATATGCTTTTTCTAATGAACATACTACCTTTTAGATGAACATATTAAGATGAAATATTGGAAGATGTTCTAATTGGGTATGTTTCCTTATTTTTAATCCCATGTCACATTATTATGATACGATTTTGATTATATAAAGAATGAATCTAATAAATCAGGATTGATTGTAGGTATAATTGGTGAAAAAACATGGATTAGTGATGACTCAAGGAATTTAGAATCATCACACCCATGTTATTAAATACTTAAATGAAAAGGAAAATATATAATTTTGATTTTAATTTCATTACATTTTTTCAAGTATACGTAGCCATATTTTTTGGGTTATATGGTAAGATTCTATTTTCGTTATGGTGTGTGTGTGTGTAGTTATGCCTTTTCATTGTATGATATATTTGTTCTCGTATATTGTCTACCTTATCATGTGAGCATGCATGGAATATGTGAGCTTTTTCTAAATATCAATAAAATAGGCCGGGTCATCATGGAATGGTTAGCTCATTAAGGGGGAAAAACTAGTAAAATGTTTTGAAATGTTGAATATGATACCTATATAAAGGGTATGGGTATGATGAACATTGGGTGAGACCTTAGATATAGCATGGGTTAAAAATCAATTTCTCATATCAATGTATAGTTATGGGAACTACTTACTTGTTTCTTGACCTATGACCAAGGATGTGGAGTGATGTCCATGTTGAATGACCATGAAGATGTGGTCGGATGACGCACATGTGGTTTATCCCAATCCCACACCAGGGGTGTTATGTACTTGTGGCTTAACCATATGATTTATATCATATTGTCTTCGATATAGAAAATGTGTAATTATTTCATACTAATTTTATATGTGATGATATATGAAACATTACTTTAAGAATAGAGCCAACCCATGTTATGTCTGGGTGGAGATAATGTTTTCTTATAACTGTTTAAAAAAACCTTTGGGATTCAGGTCAGAGTGTTACAAAGATAAATCCATGATATTGTTTGGCAGTGAATAAACCCATAAAAAATTGGGGTTTGATAAATCCATGTGGTATTTTTTATTTGGAAAACCCCTAAGATAAATTGGGTTGGGTAAAAACCTAATATTTTTTGGGTTTGATAAATACATGATATTTTTTTTATAAATCATTGATACACATTGGGTCCATTAAATCACTCAAATACAATTTTATATGTTTATATATTCTAATATAATGATATCATTCATTGAATGTTTTTTCAGAAAAGGGGAATCGATATATAGTTTCAACCTAAAGAGTGTATATTTTTTATTCAATATTTTATATGTTACATATGGTAATTTATGCTTATATGTAATTTATTATGGTATTATTACTGATTTAACATTTTATTTCCATGATATGTGTGTGGTCATTTCAGATTTTATTTCATTCTATGAGGAATTTTTGAAAACGAATATTATTCAATGTTCATTGCCAATGTTTTCTATTATGATTATGATATAACCAATACTAATATTTAGATGCATTTTCAAATAATTAGGATGTATTTTAACCCTCTGTTTCTTTACTTTCCCAAAATTTTGAGTAAAAATATATATTTTTATAACTCTTTTAGGGATTATTAAAAAGGATGAATTTGAAAAAATGCTTACTTGTGATAAAATATTATTTTCATATTTAACCAATCTAAACAGATACTAAAAAAATAATTTCACTGAGGTTAATGGGATAATTGTTAGTTTTAATAATATTATTAAATTTATTAAGTTTAACATCTTTAATTTAGGAAGTTATCAAAGAATTTTTTAGAATTATGTGTTTTTATCATTATACTAAAGAGTGTGGTGTTGGTGTGACAGTTGGAATTTTTCGACTGTAAAATTTTTTGGGGTTAACTTAGGTAATTATAATTAGGATTAGATAAATATTTTAATGTCCTGAAAGAAATAAATGATAATTTTATATTGGAAAACAATGTGATGTTTTATTGAAATAGAAATCTTACGGATAACCTTACAACTATAACCCTATATAGATACTAAAAATTTTCACTCTCTATTAAACATATATACTATAGGAAATACACATGAAAAGGCTGGTTTGGGTAATAACTAGATCATTACCTACTATATGAGAAATATTCCTAACCACACACGTGGTTTGATAATTCCAAGGTATATGTCATCATTATTTCAATTTCCCACTAGTGAATAATTATTAAGGATTACAATATGATGTTAAATAATTATTATACACAACTGAATATTCAAATGACCATCTATATCCAAGGAATAAAGGATTAGTTTCATAGGATAACCCAAAAGTATATTATTTTAAAAAAAATTATAAGGGAAAACATACACATAATGATGTTTTTATATTTTTATTTTGCATATTATAAAAAAAATTGTTTTAGTATTTGATTGAAATAGGATAAAAAGATGATGTAGAGAATGGTATGTATCATGAAACTAGTATTTATTGTCACCCTATAAGGGATTATAACTACATGGTTGCAAATTATAATATTTTTTTATTAGGATAGTGAAAGTGAGTTTCCAATTCATACATATGGTAATGAATTTTTTATATCCTAAAAAATTATCTATTACAATTATTACCTATTTTCATTAATGTGTGATATTTGTCTGTGATATTTTTATATATTATAGAAGTCGTGCTGATTATGTGAAATATTTAATTACTTCCATTTAATATTTCTTCTTTAAATGTTTGGGAACATATATTAAATAATATCATGAAATATGATAAGTGATTTTATGGAAATTGTTTCATTTTGGGTATAACTATTGAGGAACCCATGAATGAGTAATAGATAACCCTTATGAATATAATTATGATTTTTTTTTTCAAAAAGGAGAGTTAGATAGTACTTATAACATTATAATTTTTTATTAATTTAATAAGAAATTAATCAATGAATTATTTTTCAAATCTATATCATTTTTTGGATTATGTTATATATAGACTATTGTGTGAACATATGAACTAATTGTTATTAAAGTTTGAGTGTTAAAGATCATGATAATTTCTAGGAGATGATTTAGTTTTACTATGGCTTAATGTCCTGTAGATTCAAATATAGTTGGTAAAATTATGTTATGGAGAATATATTATTAGTGTATATATATTTATTGGTCTTTGATATTTTGAATGATGATTTTTGTTAGATGAAAGATAAGTATCTTACTATATTCTAACAATGTCTGCTATATGTCATATTATTATATTTTTTCAGATAGAAAAATATGTTATGAATAACTGTTCCCACATTCATTAGTGATTAACAATGAAAATTTATAAAATAAAATATATTTATAGTGGAGAATATAACACCTTATGATTTCGGAATGTTTTTTTTATAAATTAATAAATTTTTTGATATTTTTATCCAATCACAACACCAAAATATAATATGGAACCACATTATAATTATTAAGAAAATTTAAGAATAATAAAACCTCATGTAATTATAAAAACATTTTAATCAATTAGAAAATGTATATAAAATATCATTATGAAAAGATAATATTTTCAAAAGATATATTTTATTGAAAATATTTTGTTACATATATTGAATTTTCTTCTAAAATTTAAAATCATATATTTTTAATTTCTAATTTTTTTCAAAAAATTAGAATTTTTTTCTTTACATAAGAAAATTCATATGTAAATTTTCATATTTTTCTTAAATAACTGAGTTTTAGTGAATTGTAAAAAATAAAAAAATTCTATTACTGTTACTTTAAAGAAATTATATTCCATTAAATAATGACATTAATTTTTTATAACCTTATATGTATATATAAAATTATTTTTTAGAATACAATATATCATTAAAAAAACAATATGATGAATTTAATTAACCCATTTGTCACATTTTGTTAACAGAAATAATATTTTAATCTAAAAATATTTTTAGTAACTTATATTAAAATTTGGGTTTCACCACTTGAAAAATATATATATATATAAACATATTTCATCTTTTAGATCAACATGTTCATATTATGTTATAAACAAATCTCATTTCCATGAATAAATGAATAATCAATAAGATTAAAATAATTGAAAATGATAATGGTAAAACTATTGCTTTCAACTAATTATTTTATTAATATTTTGTAATTTTTAACAAATATAATAAAATTCTATCTTTAAAAAAAGTTATTTAAATTTTTAAACATATATATTAATATATTAATTATTATCTATTTGGTAATCAATATTAAATAAGATTAAAAAACATAATGATAGAAACATCATTTATGAAAAAATAGTTATTCTATATAATGAATTTTTTAATTTAGAAATTTAATTAGAGTAAATAGGTGTTTAGTTTTGTTTTATCACACCAAATATTGTATTATCAGTAATTTAATATTTTATATTAAAAATATATTTCATAGTCAGAAATTAGTTACTGATTTAAAAAAACTAAAATAGTAAAATGTAAAAACCAATTGGTATATGACATAAAAATTATTTATTAAATAGATTAATAAATTATTTATTGGATTAATCTACATTATACTACCCCAAAAAACATTCTTTTTCATTTTTAGATCCATTTACACTTTAATGTGTTATTCCATTATTGGAAAATAATTGGTATTTACAAAACCTCCCATTTCATCGCTTATAAAAGAAAATACTACCAAAACTTCATTCCGTGTAAATTAGATATAATTTATTACCAAAAATATTTTTTATCAATCTAGAATCATTTTTAATGTTTTGAATCTCATGGTCTGAATTAGTTTTCTTGGATGCTCATTTCTAGAGATACATTCAAGAGAAATTTCAAGGTCCCGAAGTGTAATATTACCTAATTTTAAAATAATAAATCTATATTGGATATAATAAATGAAACACAACATTTAGTTTAATTTTTTACAAAAAAACACTTTGTTTATCTTATGTTACATGAAACTATTATGTTTTTATGTTCAGTAGTTTCTTCTAGTATGTAACCCTTTATTACATTTCTTTCATTTGTAATGTATATTGGTGAATTTAGGGAGAGTTTGGAGAATATTTTGATATTTTTCATACTCTAATGAATGTTTTTTATAGGTTCCTACTTTAAAAATACAATGCAACAGATACTGGAACACTGTGCACAATGATACAACGGCTAAAGGGAAGGTTCACAAGTAGTTCACGGTTTGTCCAAACCATGAAATATCCTTGGAAAACTCATCTAAAATTATACAATTCTCTTTGTCATAGTAGCATAATGGTTTTTAAACTATGCAAGGTTTATCCTTGAGATAGTGGGTGGCATATAGTTAGTGCATTTTTTTCTAATCGTTCAACTAACCTTGAACGAGTAAAATGTGTGATCCTAAAATAAAAAATCTCACACATTTGGACGTATAAGGCCCTTGATTTTCATCATATATGGCCCTAAATTGAAATTATCTCTCCCCAATGAGTATTTTATCTTATCCAATTGATCCAGAGATTATTTGATGTATTCTTTGTTTGATTTGAAGCCATAATTTCAATGTAAGTGATCCAGATTGGTGGTTCTTGGTAGTTTTTTTAGATTCATTTCCTCCCTCTGTAGATAGATATACATCTATTGTGGATATATATTAGATATTTTATTCCAAATATTATTATATTATTACTTTTTTATTATAGGGGAAGAGATCAAAGGTTTTTTTGGAGTTTCAACGTGGTTTCATAGACTTTTTATGTTTTATTCTTCATTGTTGTCATAATTCCCAATAAATGTGGCTTGACTCTCGACTCCTCTATTTTGAACATGATGGATTGGATTTAAATTTATTGTTTTGAATTATTTTTTTTAAAATTTATTTTTATTTCTTTTTGGAAACCTCTCTAGTGATGGTTTATAGAATTTTTGAAATATAGAGTTTTTTTGGAAAGTGAAATTGTTAAAATGGTTTTAAAATAATGATTTTGTAATTATTATTTCATTTTTTTCTTGGAAAATTATTTCAATAATATTTTTATTTTATTTTAATGGGTTTATTAAAATGATTTCAATAAAAATAGGTTTTTATTAAAATAGTATAAATTGTTTCTATGGCATTAGATTTTTGAATAATAGTTGTGTGTGTTCATGTGAATTCGGGACAAAAAAGGGCAATGAGTCCTCCCACATCATTAGTGGGATGGATAAGTGTTATTTATATTACACTTAAAATGGTTCATTATTTGATGGCTTATTGAAAGTATGAATCACCACACACGAGTATAGGGAGTCCATGTTGCATGCATTGTTGGATTTGTGGCTCTGTGGAATTGAATGGACTATGAAAAAAATTTAACTTGTGAAATGATTATAAAGAATTGTTTGGTTTCCTTACATGGTAATTAATTATATTTACAAAATATATTTTACCATGTATCTTTTTTATTGTTTGATATAAAATTTCATAAATTGTTTTTTATAAAAAAAATTAGATAAATGTTCTAACATGTTCTATCATAGTGGATAGATTGGGGATGTCATCGAAAAAATATAATTAGTTTTAATAATCACCCTTGCATTATAACATTGGTTCTTTTTGAAATGATATCTATCATGACATGGTAAAAGGTAAATTATCACACTAATCTAGTTATACATGATAATTCTTGGACTTTTTTGTGGAGTGAAGCACAGAGCAAGTTGGAGCTTGGATTTGTAGCTGTCTTTGAGTGTTGTTTTATAGACATTTCATGTGGTACTATTGTAGATATTGGTTTTGATATAAATGGTATATATTTTACATTTAATAATTTTATATCATCCATAATGTAGTGGTTTATTTCGTTAAGGTATGTTTTTTGCTCACATTATTTCCAAGGGGATAATATTCCCCCAATTTTAAATGAATGCCTTGGAATTTATTTTCATACGTTGGTGTATTGGGGATATTGCTTATAGCCAAGTAATTTTTCTCCACCTCCTCAAGCCAATGATGAGAGGAGAGATTTTATTAGTGGTTTTATAATTGTTTGATCCAATATATGTTTGATATAGTTTTTATTTTCTTGGTCATTCGGAATTTATTTCTAGAATAAAGGGTTTTAGTCTTGGTTGGAATTTTACATAGTATCAGTTGTGAGGAATGTTATTGAAAATCCGTTCATGATAATTACTTTATTTGGGATCATTCAAAGGAGTAATATTTTTATAAAATGAAATGAAAAGCTGTAGGAGATATAGCTAAATTTTTACACTAAATATAAAGTTACCAGGACGTTGGGTACATAAGTAATTTAGAGACACTTATAAGAATCTATGTTTCATTATCATGGGATTATCCAATGAGATTATTAAGAAATTAATTATAGAAATTACATTCCAATAGGATTGACATTTGAATTTTATGTAATTATTTGGTGTATTGTTTTGATTTTTGAAAATTTTATAAATTGAATTTAAAATGATGTTTTTGGAAAGAGCATGGTTATAATATTTTGAAAATGGTTTAATTTTCAAGAGAAATTGGTATTTTTCTAAAAAGGTGGAACATTGAGGGTGGTTAACTTTTTTATGAACTATTCTTATTGTATGATGTGGTAGAATTGTAAATTATAATCCTTCTTTGAATAGAATATGAGACTTAGAATGATTTTTGTGTTTCTATAAAATAGAACCTAATATATGTTCTATGAATCAACCAGAGTATGTTGAAGTGAAGGTGCTTGAAATTACGCCACAGTTGAACCAAAAACTGGTTTAGAGTATTTTGAAAACATTTTAGGCTATGTATGGTGGGTTCAGGGGGGATTAACCAAGGCATTTTTATAACTCTTTCCATTTTTAGAAGTAGATTCCACACAACTTTAGGGGATATTCGGAACCAAAAAAGGAAGAGGTGAGGATGAATAGGATGAATCGTATCTTTCATTTAATTGACACACCAGAATAGGTAAAAAATAATATAGAAATGTATATGATGGAGGATCATGCACGCTAGATGTGGGATTGAACATTTCAGGACAAATTAGACCAAGGTCTTGTATGTGTGTATTTTGAAGAATTTTTTAAGAAGATATTCTACCTGAAATGTTTAGAATTAAATGTACAAAAAAATTTAAAACTTGAAGTAGGAGAGCCTCATAATGATAGATTATTTGATATATTCATTAATATAGTCCACTTTTCACATGACGTTTCTTCTAGTGCATACTTCGAGGCACATATCATGGCATATGTGATTAATACAAATATTCAGTGAATGATTATTATTCTCTGTAAAATTGATTATATATAGATTTTTTATAGATAAATGATGTATTTATGGAACATATTAAGATAAATTTTTGGTGGGAGTATTTTGATACATTTGGGAAAAAGTGGGAGCTCTAATGCAGGGAGAAATCGTAAGAGGGACACCTATTTTAAAGTATGAAGTATAACCTATAATCAAATGGTGGCATCCGTAAATCTTCCTCCAAAACCAAAGAGCTAGACTAGATGATTCTAATGTGGTTTAGTCGAAAAAATGAGTACAAAGTGTATAGAACCACCTAGACCATGACACAATTTACATCTGATAGGGAATCTTTTGGGCTATTGTCATAGTGAAACAAGGTCATGTGTTGAGACACATATTAGGTGTCGTAGATGTCATATGCATTGATTGGACGAGGGAATAAAAATATGTCTCATAAAAAACCAAGATAACCATGGTTTTTATAGTAATACCACGACATGGTAGTAAGGGTAATATCAACATATAAATAGAGAACAATGTGTGGTGATAATGAAATTATATGAAGATGAACTGGTTATTATTAATGAACATTCTAGATGATCTTTGGTGAGTGGTACAATTATTATGTATTATACCCTTATTCTAGAATGGATTGATAATAACACTTCCCATTTATTTATTTCATGTCTTATTTTTATTTTATGAGATTAAATGTCGATATGATTCCTGCCATTATAAAACAATATTCTCATCTTGGTCAAATAGATTGTCAATATTTTATTTACATAGAATGTTCTATAATTATTGATCGACCATTACTGAAATGATATTTCTTTGTGATTGTGATCGAATTATATGAAATAATCATGGGTATGTATTGGGCGATAATTTTTAAGGATCAAATATAGTGTTATACACAAATGGTTAGTTTTAAACTAATGATGAAGTCTAAAATCTCTTTCAAGGAGACCGGAGTTTAAAGATAGGTTTAATGATCTTCATGCCACCAGCAGATGGAATGTTTCTGTACTAATTTGTAGCATTTTTATTGGAATCAATATTGGAACAATAATAATATTTTTCAAGTAGTGGTATATCAGTTTAAAAACTTCTTTCATGCTAATTTATCGGGGTTTCTAACAATAAGTGAAGTATAGGGTAAGATTGATCTCTTTCAAAGGACCAATATTATTTCCCTTCAATATTATTGAATGGAACCATAATAATTAAGGGATATGAAAGTTTATTTAGAGGATCTGGAAGGAAAAGGTTTAATTGGGCTGATCACATCTATGTGGGAATCACCAATAATGTTTTTCAAAAATGAATATTGAAACATAAGGTTATGTGTGTACTATATAAATCTAAACCATGTTAATATAATGAATTAATATCAACTTCCAGGAATTGATTATTTTTTTGATCAATTTAGGGTGGGGGGACTCAATGGTTATCTAAAATTGACTTGCGATTAGGATATCACAAATTTCATGTGTGAAAAATAGATATTCAAAAGGAAAATTATTCAGAGGTAGATATGGACATTAGGAATATGTCATTATCCCTTTAGGTTGTACAAAATCACCATTGGTATTTATATAATTAATCAATCGAGTATTTAAATTAATTATTTATTCTTTTATGGGGTTGTTTTTGGATAAAATATGTGTGTATTCAAGGACAAGGGATGGTCAAGAGAAACACTTGGAGACGGTGTTGGGGATTTTGAGGGATCATCATTGGTATACCAAATCAATAATGAGATATTTCTGGATACAATAAATACATTTCATTTTATATATAATAAATTAATAATGTGTTCTTGTGGATCCAGAAATGATAGAGGTCATTATCTTTGGAAAACCCCAAAATGATGACTTTAAGATATATTGTGATTTGCGATAACTATTTATTAATGATGCTTTGTTTATGATTTTTCACAATTATCATCACCAATGAAATATTGGACAAAGAAGAATCTTCCATTACAATATAATGAGGAATGATATTAATTATTAGAAGAGATAAAAGTTCACCCTAAATCTGCATCAATCAATATTTTTCCAAAATCAAGATAGGGATAGGTGGTTTATTGTGATTTTTTATGATCCAGGTTGGAATGTGTCATCATGTAGTTATATCATTTTTTAAATATTAAGGTATCTAATAGTGAATGATAATTGTTATATAACACATGATTTTTTTTCCTATTTAGTCCATTCTTTGAAGGCATGGTGACATTACCTATTTTTTTAAAAATTATACTGTTTGTAGTACACATGATATTAAAAAAATCACAATGTTATTTGATCCTTAGATAGATAATATAGATTTAATATCTCTGAATTTATTACTTTGACTTGATATGTTCTATATAAATGGAAATTATGAGGTAGACGAATTAAGATCGAAGTCATATGATCATTTTTAATGGAAGATTCAGATCAATGGAGGTTGATGTCATTAATAGTAGACATAATCCACGAATGTGAAGACCAAAGTGATTTTTTATTTATATCCAATTTTATATGTTCCTAATTTGTAAAATATGTTTAAAGAGGCATACAAAACTGATGTAGAATGTGTGGTAGTGAAGTCAAAACTCAATGGTGGGGATACCTTTGAGGAATGGAATCTAGATGACGGTTCAGTATTGTGGTTTAAAAATATGATATCTGTAACTATGGATTTTGAGGATATTCTTCTTAATTCACAAAACTATTCAAGAAGGGATTTTCATTATAGAATATAGAACATGTACACACCATTGAATGCAATATTTTGGTGGACAGGATTGAAAATGAAGCTGTATGGGTTTATATCCTCATTGTTAACTTGCTAGAAAGGTATGGAAAAGCATCAATTATAAAAAGGATTGTTGTTGTGTTTAACTATTATTGATTGGAAGTGGGATATGATATCTATGGGTTTTATTATATTTTTACCCAGAATGTTTTAGATACACAATTCCATATGGGTTATAGTGGATCATCTCCCAATGCTAGCTCATTTCATCCCTATTTTTGAATCATATACAATGGAGTGCTTTCCAAAACTCTATTTCCATGATGTGGAAAATAGGCATGGATAACCAGTATAAATATTTTGAAACATAGATATAAGGTTTTTGTCTCGTTTTTTGGAAATACATATAGAGATATATTTGGATTCAATTGAATATGAGTACAATATATCATCCTCAGACAAACAGAAAAACTAACTAGACGATATATATATTCGAGGACATGTTGTGGGCTATTCTATTGAATTTTGGGGCTCATGATAAGAGAACATACCATGAGTGGAGTTATCATATAGGAAAATCTATTTTTACATCATAAAAATGGATCCTATAGAATCATTATATTAGTATCCTTGACATCCTCCACTTTGTTGGCTGGAAACTGGTGAAACATCACGAGTTGGGATGAGCCTTGTCCATGAAACCAAGGAAAAGATTAATTTGATATAGAGACAAATGGAGACAACTAATAGATATCTTAAATCATATGGGGATCACATTTTCTGGTTATAATCATTTTAGGGTATATATCATTTGTTCTTGAATGTCTCTCCATAGATTGAACATTGATGTTTTTTGACAAAGGGATAGTTATCTCCTCAATACAAAGGCCCTTATGAGATACTTGAATGGGTTGGAGTGGTGGAATATAGATTTTAATTTAATAAATGGTTCAGTGATATGAATAATGTGTTTCATATATCTTTATTAATGAATTATCATCATGATCCTGACCATGTGATTCGATGGAAAATCATTGACCTAGATCTGGAAGTTTCATAGGTGCCCATGCCAGACCAGATTACGGATCAAAAAGAGGAAGTCATGCATGTAAAAATGTATCATTCTAGTGTGTTTATTATGTCAACATGGCCCAATTCTAGAATATACATGATAATGGGAGATGCATATGAAATAAAAATGAAAAAAAAATATTTTGGTTCAGTGATCGTTCTTCACTTTTGGGGATGGAAAGGCTATTGGTGAGGTAATTATAGAACCCCATGTTTATAGTATTTAGTAATTTATTTACTATTTTTATGTGTGTAAAATATATGTGTAATGATTAAAAGAGTTTTAAAAACATTTGGAGTGTTTTTAAGCATTTCTAAAGCTTCATTGTTGGTGAACGGATTTGGAAAACCATGAATCACCTATATAAGAACATGTACATTAAGACATGGGCTAATTTAAATGTGCATGGGTTATACACAATTTTTCTAAAACATGTTGTATCCTTAGATTAACCATTCAACTTGAGATAGTGGGATCTTCATGGATAGTGCATGGTTTGGAAACCATTATAGAAAACCATGTGAGGTCCATATTTGAGATAGTGTCTGTGGCATGGTTTGAGTGTGGTTTGTCTAATAATGCGTCTAAGCATGTACAGGTTAAAACTGAGATCCTAAGATATTGGATCTCACAAATATTAACCTATAAGGACTTATTTTTTTATCCTATGTATCCATAAATTAATTTTATTTCTTCCCAATGGTTTATGAGGCTTATCCCATAGAAAAAGAAGATGATATAAAGGCTTCCCTTGGTGATTTTAAGCTGGATTCTCATGCTAAGGGACCATTCTTCGTTAGTCTTGGTCATTTTCTTTAATCTAACTAACTATATATCACATTTCATAGATCTGAATCATTTGGGGATATATCTGTGATAGTTTACCCCATATATGATTATATTTGGACATTTTTATTATAGTATAGAAGATATATCAAAAGATTTTGTAAATTAAACCCAGTATCAGGGATGATTTTCATGCCATTCTGTGTTATAATAATAATTATATAGGTAGGTGGCTTCAATATAAACTTATATTTTTAGAAAATATTTTATTAGTTTCAAATATAATATTTTGATTAATTCTATTTGTGAAATTGATCCGACATTCATATTGGAATCCTCTTTAGACGCGGTTTATTAAATTGTTAAATTGGTCATTTTTGTGAAATGTGAAATTGGTAACATGATTAAAAAAATATTATTTATGAGTGAATCTTTGGTATTGTTCAATGGAAATGTTTGTTAAACAAAATAATGGTTTTATAGTAATGATTTTTTTAAATGGTTTTGAATATAAGTATATTTTTATTGAAATGGTTGAAATAGTAGTTTGGGCATTGTGTTTTTGTATAATGGTTGAGTGTGTTCATTTTAATTCTAAATGGATAAAGGTAAGGAGTCTCCCCCATTATTACAGGGATGTATAAGGGTGAGGGATCTACCTTTTCAATGGTTCATTAAGTGAAGCCATATTAAAATGATGACTTTCCACTCGCAAGTGTAAGGAGGTCCATGTTTCATTCATTTTTGGGTGTGTTGATATGTGTAAGGGAATGGACTATACCAAAATAGACCTTGTGAAATGGTAACAAATCATTTTTTGGTCCTTTTCTGTGGTAATTGATGTTTTCTAAGAAAAGTATTTTATTATGTCACTTGTTTATATTTTCATATATATTGTTTACAAATTTTTTTATATGGTATCCTTTATTTAAATGTGATAACATCTTCTATCCTATTGGCATGAGTAAATAAGTCAATGGGGAAAATGTACTTTTATTAATTACTCACCCCATTTATGGAACGTTGGTGATTTTTATTATATCATTTATATATACATAGGAGAAGGTAAAGTATCGCACTTCTGTTGTGGGGTTAGTGATAGTTGGGTTGTTTTGTTGAATGGTGAAAGGATAATGATGGATCTTGGTTTTTTATATTTCTTTGAGTTTTGTTGGTTTTTTATTCTTCCGCTACGGTAATATTATAGAGTTTGGTTTTTATATAAATGGTATTACATTGAGTTGTTCTTCTTTAATATCATGCATCATAGATCTATTTATTTGGTCATGAAATGTTGATTGGTTGCTTAATTTCCAAAGGTGATATCAACCCCCAACTATTAACGAAGCCCTTGGAATTTTTTATTAGCCTTTTCCAGCATGGGGATTTATCTTAAGGTTATGTATTGTTCGTCCACCTTCTCAAGATAATGAGAAAGTAAGGGTTGTTACCGATACATTCAGGAGATATTTAATGGTCATAAAGTGTAACACCCCAGGATTTTAAAAGATAAAAATTATATATCGGTGGAAAAAAGTGAAATTTTTTTTTATCTCGTGTTACGTGACACACATAGTTTATGTTCCATTACACAAAACGCCATGGGTTTTATGTTATATATTGTATTCAAAACACAATACAAAACCAAAAAGAACCAATATATATATTTTTCTTCTAACATAGTTATTGGAATGGAAGGTATGAACAATATTAACGAAATTATCATTTACACATAAATATATAACTAATTACCTAGTTTCCAATTATTATAAATAAAAATAAATCCCTTTTCAAAAAAGAAGGAAATATTTATTTGAAAAAATATTTTATTAAGCACAAATATTTTCCATAACAATAAAAAAAACATATCAATATTGTTGTATTATATTAATGAAATATACATATGAAAAATTCAATATAATATTTAACATTTACTATATGTGAATTCATGAAATGATATAAAAATTAAACTGATTTTTCAAAGATAATATTCTATGAAAAAAATAGTCCTGTCATATTTTTATAGTGCACTTATCATAAAAATAATGTTTGGAAATTTTATTAAATTTATAATTATTGATAATCTAAATTTTAATAATAGAACTATCAAAATTTAATTTTTTTTGAAATTTTGGGATCTTGAAAATGTTGATTTTTCAATGAATACTGATAAAAATTGATTTTTATATAAAGTCATTACATTCTGATAAATAAAGTAATTTAAGAGTCTTGATATTTTTTGAATATAATTTCAAATAAACAACTTTTTATTTTTATATAATATATCCACTAGATTAAATTTTAATCAATTATATATTAATTTAGAGTATAATTTATTTGGGGTTTAAGTCTGGTATTTATAAAATTTGTTTTAAAATTTTTATATTTTCACCATTTTAAAAAATTATATTAATACATATTGTGGAAATATTTAAATGAATAATATAAATTATTTATCATAAAATATTAATTTATTTTCATATAATGATTCTAATTATTCATATACTTAGTAAATAATATTTTTCTACAAAAATTTATTCTTAAAAACATGATGTCTCTTTGCTAATGTATGATTAATATTAAATTAAAATATCCCTCTTATATGATATGAATTTGGAAAAATGGATTACATATTTGGATTTAACCTAATTTTTAATGTTTAATAAGGTCAATAAGTTTATTTAAAATAAAAATTATTTAGAAAATTAAAATTAAACACAACAATAAAGGTAACAATGAGATTAATAAGTGAAAAAACATTAAACATAAGGTGCCAAATGAAATAAAAAGTCTTCAATAAACCATTTTATGAAAATATATAGACTATATACCTTATATTATCTATTTTTCTATATTATTGTATCATATTTACCTAAAATAAATATGGTTGGAATTCCCTCTTTAAATAATTTATATGACCCCCACCCCACTTACAAAAGGACACCCCCTCTCCTTCTATCATCATACAAAAAAGGCCCATTGATAATCCAATCCATGAAAAAAAATAAAATTCTATCATGTAATCATATATTCCTTACTTTAGGCATAAATCATACAAAGTATGTCATTTAGTGCAAAACAAAATGTTATACCCAATGAAGAGGTAGCTCTCTCCAACAAGCATTTCTATTTTACTTCTCTCTCCATACCATTATATTATTCTTATAATATGATTATATATTTCCCTTAGTATCATCAATATAGTTATCTATTTTTATGTCATGTATGAATTTTTTAAACACAATCCCATCGTTCAAATGGGTTATGAAGTCATCATTTGTGTCTATGGTAGACTACCGACTTGTGAAACAATATCCTTCATTTTTCAATTACCAGCTATCATGGTTTGACATAATGATGGATGTAATAATTATACATTATATTTATGGTTTTTATAAAATAATTATACATATTTAGTTATTATATCATATACACCCATGTTACATTAAATAACATATGAGATACCATACTTTCCCATGTGTATACGGCGGACTACCACCTCACAAAGCGATGTGAAGCATTTTTCACTAAAAAATTACATAAAAGGCTATAAGTTTAATGATAAGGAATAATTATAATATAAATGATATAATTATGATATTATTTATATAATTTTTTTTCTTAAAAAATATTATTTCATATTAATCATAACATTTGATACAGTAGATAAGTGATAACGTCATTCAACGTCGCATGGACTACAACCACCTAAAAGCACAATGATTTCTAATTTTTCATCATCACATAACAGTAATGAAATATATATAAGTATATATAATTATATAATATAGTTTCTGTGATAAAATTATGATCTAGAATGAAAAAAATATTACTTATCATCTTCCCATAATGATCATTGAAAAATGGGAATGTTACTAATCTGTATATACGACCTATCATCTTTATAATCATAATGATGGTTCATTTTTAATATTATTTCATGATTTACATTTACAATGTAATTTATTTTTTAATATTTTAATTATTTCATTATTATTATTCAAGAAGAGTTTAAATAATGACCTCATTGACCATCGACCTACCGAAGTCAGTTCTGATACATAAAACGAATATAGTCAAAACATTTGATTTAAAATTAATTGACTTAGTTGATATATATAAATTTTTTAAAGTGAAATAATAATAATAATATAATAAACATGCAAAATTTAATCAAGTTATAAATAATTATCATATGATTCTAATTCAGGAAGACAATGAACTGGCATTAGGAATCAAAATCATGGTAAGGCTTTTTCTCATCTCACTTTTACTTTTGTGAGATACATTCAATATTCAGTACTATTTTTTTTGATTATATAATGAACATGAATTTACATTATGACTAATATAATTAAATTTAGGGGATTTACTTATCCTTTATTATTTTTTTATATTTGGGGATTATGGTTTCAAAGATACCAAAGTGTTAAGTTATTGTTGTCAAAATTTTCTTTATTTGATACTTTTTATTATTATATAAACCTATATTATTTTATGAGGTTTATATACATACCCTAAAAAATTTAATATTATACATATCATTATTTTGATAAAATTATATGTTTAATTTAATGTGATTATTTAATGAAGATTATGATTCAATGTTAAAGAATTTGTAAGAGTTTTTTATTACAATCTAACCATTTATCAGGATTGTGTAGTGTTGAGTATCTGATGTCAATATTTTATAATTATAATGAATTATATTATCTTATGATTAATCAAGATTTTTTCATTTAAAACTTCCATTTTTAATCTTTTTTTGTACTTTGTACAGATGGGAAAATATTTCTATAAAAATCTGCTGTCGTTTCACGCTTTAGTTGGAAATCTATTATCTTTCAAATACTTGTTTTCGAATAATGCTTTAAAATTTTTTGTAACATATTTAAAATAATTTAATAAAGCCAATTTTACCAAATTTTTTCTTAAATGGGTTTTTTAAATTAATCTTCTTGCCTCTTTCTGATCAATAAATTTTGTAACCATTTACTATGAAAATTAAATGTACTTTATGATTTGTAGGGAATTACCTACATACATCATCATAATTTCTATGAATATTTCTTATATCTTTTTACCTTATTTGTATCAAATTTTTTCCTTAATATTATGGAAATTATTTGTTTTTAAAAATTATTTTCCATGAAAAGGAGTTTCAAAATTTATTGTGATTTAAAAGGTTATTTTGATAATGAAATGGGTATAAGTCTCAAAATGATTATAATGATATTATTAAAGAATTTACATTCATAAACATCAATAAAAACATGTAATTTTTTATTCTATAATGGGTATATATTTTAATGATTCCATCTTCATTCCTTATTAGGATTGAATAATATTGCTTCGATGATATTGTTAAAGAAATTGGTTCCTTTTCATTGTATTATCATGTTTGAAATACATTGTTGTGGAACCCTTTTCTTTCTATTGAGTTAATCATAATTCAACGAGATTTTAATAGAAAAAAATTAAATTCGATTAGTTAATTATTTTAATGATATTTATATGAAACATGTTTTATTTTTAAATATTAATCTTGCATCAATGTGATTATTTTGGAACTCATATACCATGAATTGGATAATATTGTTATAAAAAGAATATAGATTATTTAAATGAGACATGATGAAATTAATTCCAATTATCTTTATTCAGGTTGAGGTTCAAGGAAATTATAAGTTATGTGTACACCCAAATAGCACTGGGTGAGCCTGTTATAACTTATATAATTGGTGTTCAAATATAGATATTCAATGCATCGGTAAATGATTAAATGAAATAGAGAATTATATTTAAAAACATTCATATGTTTATTCCAAATATTAGGTCTACATAAGGGCTATTAATTTTTTCTACGAGATGATGTTTCTAGACACCTATATATTTTTTCAATGACTTATTGGGGTTTATAATATTTCACATGATCAATATTTATATCACAGAATCCAATATTATTGACTTTAAAGACTCTTCAATTATCCTTGTTCTTATTATATATTATCCAGGTATTGAAATGTATGATATCTTTTATGATTATCTCATGAACTATAATTATGTTTTCATACCCTTATGCACTTATTAGGTTCATTAATGGAATTAAATTTCTTAGGCTTTTGTATACTAATACTGAGAATTTTTTATCACCCTTATTTTGTTTCCTTTTCCCATGTTATGAAAAATATGGTCTAATAAATTATATTAATATTTGATTTAATATAGATGATGTAACTCCCCAAAATTTCATTGTATGTTATCTCTTCAATTTAATTCCATAACTTGCGCAACACAGTACAACGAGATCGTGCGCACCACGACATACCCAACTAACTGTTCAAAAATCGGTGACGAATAGTATTAATTTAATTTTGAATCTTATATACTATATATAATTTTATCATCTATATTATGTGTTTCTTAGTCATAATATAATAATAAATTCGTTTTTTAGATAAAAGAAGTATTTTTCGAAAAATGAAATTTTATCGTATTTTAATCGTGAACCCCTTTCTGAAACCAATATTAGACACATTTATATTATCAATTAAATTAAATTAAATTCTTCTTTAGAAGCGGGACATAAAAAATAATGTTTGGAAAATTTTTTGGTACTTTTCTGATAACGTTCATATTTTGACAAATTGTGAAAAATCTTAGGTTTTAATTGAAAGCAAATTTTTTAATAGAAATATTTTATATTGTTAAATTATGTATTTTAATGGGTTTTAATGGAAATTAGATTATATTTTATAATTTAATACCATTAAGGTCATTATATGTAATTTCACATTTAAATTTGACATGAACACATGTTAATCTTTTGATTGTTTTTACTTTTTAAAAACCCGCTTTTTGTTTTTGACAACGGGAATTAATTTTAAATTAATAAATGAAACTTCTATGATTTTAATTTGTTAAAATTGACTTCATTTTTAATTTTTTATGAACAAAATTATCTTCCGGGGAATTTATGGAATTTCTCTAAAAACATTCAATTTTTGATGAATACTGAAAAACACTTCGTGATTATTTAGAACAGTCTTTTTATTTAAATAAATATTTTTTTTATTTAAAGTTATTTTAAGTCAAAATATATTTATAATACATATATAATTTTAATATAAATCATTGAATTCATTTTATGATAATATTAGATGTTTAAAATTTTATTAAACATTTTGACCTCTTTTTCCCACCTTCTTGGAACTTTAGAAAATTTGCATAAAACATAATTTTACCACTTCATTGAGGTGAATTTAAAAAATATGAGAGACATGATTGACATAAGTATGTAAAATGAGGTTTAATAAGTTGAAAATAATTTTTGGTGAATAGTAACTGTTGACTTTTATTTACCATAGTAAAAAGTAATAGATTAATTAAAGGTAAAAATGACATTCTAATTACCCTAATACATGTCCTAATTCTATTGGATAAATATAATTAGATTTAAAACAAAATTATGAATAAAAAATGATCCCATTGGTTCACTTGGATTAGATTAGGAAATTTATTATTATTTTATTTAATGAATAGTTAAAAGTGTTAAATTAAAAGTTTAATAACTAAACCACTTTAATATAGGGTTACCCCTAATATAAATTCGACTATAAATATTCATTAGAAAGATAAATATATTTCAAACAAAATGGAATTTTATTTATAATTTTTAGACTGCAAATACTTTTATTTATTTATGACACAATGATGAGGAAATAATTTCCTGATTAATTAAATATTAAAATAATTGATACTATAAATATCCTAATAAATGTAAATAGAGAAATCTGATTAATTCCGCTAATTTTTTAAGGTTAATATGATATTTTAGGGTTTATTAGATAAATTGTTTCTGAAGTGATAAGGTTTTTATGACTTTCACCAAAATAAAATACCAAATAGTTTCAAAATTGACATAAATTAATTTTATAAAAAAAATACTATATTATTGGTTGATATAATATTCCAAAAAATCTCAGTTTCTTCTAAAGGGATTAAATAATATTATTTATTTCATTAATGAACCAATTTAGGTTCTCTTGGAAGATTATAGTATTTTTATTAACTATATAGTTTAAAAATACAAGAAGAGATGGTAAAAGTTAAACTATTTAAGTAAGTGTTAAATCTAAAAGATAAAGTCAAAATGGTTACCTAAATATATCTACAACCTATTATTTGAGTGGTTTTAGACCCATCCATATCATAGGATAGAAATAGATTGTTTTTTATTCATTATAAACTTAAAATGATTTTATTATAAAATAATATTTCAAACTTTTCCAAAATTGACCATCAACCCTCTTATAAAAGGGCACTTCCCCTTCTCTCCAAATCACACCTCTAAAGCCATTTAGCTCATCCAAACACTACCCAAATATACTACCAACTTTCCTAAAATCATCCTAGTGTCATTAAATTGATCATAAATCTATCCTAAGGGGCCATTTTGATCAACTCAGAAGGAAACACCAGAAGAAGAGGTAATAATTTCACCACCCTATTTCAAGTTCTTTTCTTCTTCCACTTCCTATTTCTTTTTTGTTTCCAAACAAAAATAATAAATATAGAACATCCAAAATATAGTGATATTATTATAAATATTTTATTTCCATATTGGTATTCTATCCATCCTATAAATCTCAAATTCCTCATACGTGCGTACGTACGGCTTACGGTCTTCACATCGTGGTGTAGTTTGTTATTGAAACACGTCATTATTTTGATGGGTATAATAATCATTATAACTGATGTAAATAATAAATATAACTTCTAAATGATTATATATATATATATGATATACCATCCAACTACATATGATTTTACAATTTCTATAATGATATTTTTACTATTGCATATGTACAGATTACAGTCTCCACGACGCGATGAGATTCATTCCCACATTCACCACTCAACGATGATTATAAAATATATATTATTAATAGGTATGTAATATATGACATTACAATGATAATATATATATATATATCTTTGTGTGTGTGTGTCTGTATGTTTTTACTTACATATATCTTATTCACTTACTTCTATACAATATGATATGAAAACGAAAACAGAGTTTATGCGTATGTACGCCCTACTGTCTCCATAAACGGTGCCTTCTAGTTCATATATATATCTGTTATAAATATTTATATTATAAATATATATGATATATAAATAATTTTTTATATTCTGGATTAATTTAAATCAAGATCTAAATTATACAATCAAGAATAACAAGTTAAAACACGTAAGATAAAGAAAGAATTATTACCCAAAATGTAAATTTAACTTGGAAATAATTATTAAATGGGTAGTATAAAGTCATAAATATATAATTTATGATATAATAAAAATTAATATGGTAATGGTATAATGTAATGTCATACTATGGTCATTATACAGTTGGTTAGACGTACCCTCAACCAAATGGAAGTGAAAGGTAAGGGTTAATTTCACAGTCTCTTTATTATCCGAGGTAGTTTTTACGTAAGTATATACTATGACATATTTATTCTCAATGTCCATGTTTCATAAAATAGTTTTCAAATGGATAATTTTTAAGTTACTTTTTTACTAAAACATCATTTTAAATTTTTTAAATATTTATTCTTCTATACATTTCTCATTAATGTCAATGTTTTCAAAATGGTTTTAAGGATTAATTTATATGGAAATGAATGTTTTAAAATGTTAATTCATTTAAAAAGTTTCAAAGTGTTATGGGACTCTTTTTTTCAAAACAATCTATTAAATGACGTCCTTTATAAACTATGTGACTGTTAAATTATTTCATGAAAAATGGATATTTCTCTCAATGATTTTTACTGACCATTTTCAACTGTGTCAACATGTTTTACGAGATATTATTCTTGATCTAGGTTGATTTATTATGATACAAATCTTCCATATTGTATTGAAGTTTTTTTAATATGGTTGACTGTGGATGTGTTATTTTTATACCATTTATGGTTTATGGATTAAGTATTGACATTTGGTATGCTAGTTTTAATATGAATGTTTATGTTATGTTAAAACCTTTTCATATTAGGAATTCATCAGACATTATATGTGATGGGTGGAGAATGATATAGCTCCTCGATGCATCGGTGGGTCTCATTAGGAAAAATAGTGTCTTGGCACAAGGCATTGAAAATATATTATTTGTATCTTGGAAACAAGGCCTTGACTATGTGGTTATGAAGTCTGGAAATATGCATTCCAATATTATGAAAGTGGTTATTGATATTTCATGTGATTATTTGACTAGAAGAATATCCTTGTGAATAAGTAAATGGAATTATATGATTTTATTTTTTACATATTATGCTGAAGTATAATTTTAAAATTCTTTTGAATTAGTCTTATACATTTCCTTAAATTTTTATACTTATTTATGAAAGTTTTAGCTACAATGTTATCCCAACTAAGAATCTGAGCTCACCCCTTCCTATGTTTTATTTTTCCCAGGATTCCAAGAAGTGTGTTGTTATTGATAAGAAGGTTTATGGTAGGTGATTAATGGAATTCTCAGAGGATCATTTATGTTGTGTTTTATTTTTTAATGTGTAACGTAATGTTCAGGAATGTAATCAATTTTCCAATACTGTTAAACTGATTGGTCTTTCGGGACATGATTCCTTGTAATCATACCAATGTATTAAAATAATGCACCAACTCTAGGCTATTGGGGTTAGGGCGCTACAGTTGGTATCAGGGGATGTTTTTCATTAACCTCGGAAATAGATTTAGATAATCTCTGATTAGAAAACATAACCCTAAGATGGACAATGAATATTAGTATAGAAAAACATCCTAGGTTTATAGTAATGTAGATATTTTGTGTATTCTCCAAGAAATAGTTCACTATCTGGATATGCATAGGTAGATACGGCTCTATCACAGATGAACCTAGGAGTGAATACCCTGACATGGAGTTTCTATCTTGACTTGGGGGTCTCCTGGTACACAAAAACAGGCCTTGTTGAACTCTTGGTTATGGAACTCCTAGGGGATATTATTAGGATAATTCACATTTTCATTACAAGCCATTATGAAGGATTTTGAAGTAAATACATCCTCAAAGAAAACATTTTATGATTATATATTATATTAATAATCTATTTAATTTAAGATATGTATTTTACATGTTTGGAATTATGAATTGTGATTCATAAACTAACCAAGTGTATTCCATTATTTAGAAATGGCGCCTAGTAGAAGGAAAATAATTCCAACTATAGGCGTGATTGAAAGATTAAAAAGGATCATATCTTTTATTATATTAATAAAACATTTTAAAGGGATATAGTATCCCATGTATTCTCATAATACGAATAAATAATATCATGGGTTAATAAGATGAGTAAAGAATTCTCGAAGTTATACGTCTTTGAAGGGATTCAACAGAAGAAAATGATGGAAGAGAGAAATACAGATTAAGGGAAGAGTGAAAAGAAGGATTTTCCCATATGTGATAACTGTGGAAAGAATCACTTGGTAAATGCTTGAGGGAATGCGAGTTTTTTATAAGTTTGGTGAAAAAGGACACCATGTATGTGATTTGAAGGGTATGAAAATGGTTTCAAATGTACAATGATTCATCTGCAATGAGTTGGGACACTCTGCGAATCAATGTCCAAATCATCAGAGTATACCCCAAAGGATGCTGTTGGATAATAATAATTTTTTGATACTACTGACGATGAAGATGAATGATTGAAGTTATTATGTTGTTATTAAATTTTTAGGTCATTTGATTATTTTATTAATGATGTACATGTTATAATAAATATAATGTATATAAGGATTTTACTGTAGAACTATTTCATTAAGGACCTGAGATTCAGTGGAACCAATAAAAGTGAATCAATAACAGGTTAATTTTTATGTAAAATATGTGGTTGAGAGAAAGATAAACCATAATATGGTTATTATCTTGAGGTAGTGATTTTGGATTAATATATGATTGATTTGGATAAATTATATTGGATATTCTCGACTATCTTGAAACTGATTAATGATTCGTTTATTCCATTTGTGATGAAGTATAAAATATTTTTTGGATATAAAGACTATATAACGTACTCTATAAAGAATAGTTGATAATGAATGTAATAAATAAGGTTTTATGTAAATTCAGGGTGTTATAGTGTTTTAAAAGAATACATGATGATGGTATTCACATGATATTATGTGACAAAAAAGATCGTCATTGTGTTTACATTGCTTATAAATTTTGGAATATGAGTTTAGAGATAAGTATTTTGGATAGGTATAATGGTTGGAATGTATTAAGTTTGACATTGGATACTATTCTTATGGTGAAGGAATTTCATAGGATTATTTTTGAATTGTCATAAAATGGACAACCGAGGGGTCGGACGACAACCTGTCACGTCTGGAAAGGCAGTGAGACTTGAACCCGCAACAGAAGGGCGACAAGGGTGCATCACCTACCATTGGCCTATATGATGTCATAGTTTGTGTAGTGTATTCTTTTAACTAGTCTGATAAATGAATTATAAATTCATTATTTTTGCAACCCAATACGATTACGATAAATAGAATATTTTTGAATTCTATTATCTTTTGGAGTGAAAGATGAGTTTGTGATAGGAATTAGTTGAAGGATGAACTCTAATTATCATGTATATATATATATATTTCTTCATATTATGGGAATAAATTCATTCTTAATCTTTTGGGAAGTTGTCCTAAAACAAAAAATGTGTTATCCAAAAACCATATGTTTTGTTGAACCAATGATATTTTAAATCATCATAGATTGATGGCTTTGAGGCCCTCAATTTTACACTTTTTTTATTCATGACCTCAATCACTCCCTATAAATATTAATGTTTTCCTCCAATTATGTGTCTAAAATTTCCACCAATTTTTTTCTAATAGAGATAATAATTTGGTGGTGACTTTTTCATTTCTATTTCTCTCTTATTAAGACTAAATTTTATTAAATCAATTTTGGATATGGGTTTTCCACAAAGGTATTTTTCTATTTTTAACCTTTTATTTTAGATGAAAAATTTCAAATTTCAAGGACACAATTTATTGAAGGAGATGATATTGTAACACTCCCTGATTTCACAGTATGTTATCTCTTCAATGTAATTTAATAACACGTGCTACATACAATAACGAGATCGAGCGCACCACAGCTTACCAAACTAGTAGTTTAAAAAGTGGTTGTGAATGGTATTAACTGAATTTTGATTCTTATATACTATATATAATTTTTACATCCATATTATTTGTTTTATGGACATAATATAAGGACAAATTAATTTTTTCAGATAAAAGAATTTTTAAAAAATGCAATTTTACCACATTTTAATGAAGAACCGTTTTTTAAAACCAAATTTTGACACTATTATATATTCAATTTAATGAAATTAAATTCTTATATAGAAGTGGGAAATAAAAATTTATTTTTGATAAATTTTTTGTACTTTTCTAATAACTCTCATATTTTAACGAATAGTGAAAAATACAATTTTTTAAATGAATTTTTTTTATCGAGATAATTTATATTGTCAAATTAAGTATTTGAATTGTTTTTAAGTATAATAAGATTATATTTTTATCATTTAATACAATTTGGGTCATTATAAGTAATATTCCATTTAAATTTGACATAAACACATGTCAATCATTTGATAGTTTTTACTTTTTAAAAACCCACTTTTAGGTTTTAACAACGGGAATTAATTTTAAATTAATAAATGACACTTATATGATTTTAATTTGGTAAAATATAATTCATTTTTTAATTTTTAAAATAAAAATTATCTTACGGTGAATTTTTGGTAATTTTCTGAAAACATTCAATATTTGATGAATATAGATTATTTAAATCCAACTTTTTATTTCAATAATTATTTATTTTATTTAAATTTATTATAAGTCAAAATGGACGTGTAATACCTATATAAGGTAAATTTAATTCATTGGAGTCATTTTATAATAAAATTAGATGTATAAAATGTTATTGAACTTTTTAACCTCTTTTACCCACCTTCTTGGCATGTTAGCAAATTTTCAGGAAAAAACATAATTTTACCACATCTGTGAGTTGAAATTCAAAATTAAGAGAGACACGGTTGAAATAAATAAGAAAAATGTGGTAATATAAGATGAATATAAGTTTTGGTGAATTGTAACTTTTTACTTTTATTTACCACGATTAAAAGTAAATAGGGTAATTAAGGGTAAAAATGATATTATAATTATCCTAAAACATGTCCCAATTCTGTTAGATAATTGAAATTCGACCAAGAAATCATTACGAATAACATATAATCCTTTTGGTCCACATGGATTAGATTAGGACATTTATTATTATTAAAAGTGTTAAATTCAAAGTTTAATAACTAAACCATTTTTATTATAGAGTTACACATAATATAAATTCGACTATAAATATTCATTAAAAAGATAAGAATATTTCAAACATAATTGTATTTTATATATAATTATTAGACAGTATATAATTTAATTTATTTATGACACTGATGATTCAGTGATTACCTTATTAATGAAATATTGAAATATTCGATATTATAAAATTCAAATTAATGTAAATTGAGACTTTTGATGATTTAAAATAATTTTCTAAGTTAACATGATATGTTAGGGTTTATTAGATAATTTTTTTTCAAAGTGATAATTTTTATATGACTTTCACAAAAACAAAATACCAAATATATTCATAATTGACATAAATTATCTTTTTATAACAAATATTATATTATTGGTTTATATAATATTTCTAAAAATATAAGGATCGTCAAAAGGGAATAAATAATGTTCTATATGTTATTAGTAAACCTCTTCAGATTCTTTTGGATGTTTAGATTATGTTTATTATCCATATAGTGTAATAATACAATAAGACATGGTAAAAGTTAAAGTATTTAACTACGAGTTAAATCTAAAAGATAAGGATAAAATGGTATCCTAAACATATGTAAAATCTTTTTATTGAGATTTTTTAGACCCATACCCACCTCAGACTCTAAATAAATTATTTTTGAGCTATTAGCAACCGACATGTATTTTTTTATAAAATAATATTTCAAGCATTACCTAAAGTGACCCTCGCCCCTCTTATAAAAGGGAACCATCCCACCTCTCAAAATCACACCTCCAAAGCCATTTGTATTGGAAAACCCTGACCAAATATCCTACAAACTTCCCTCACATCAACTTAGAGTCCTTACTTTGATAATAAATCTAACTTATGGAGCCCTTTTGATCAACTCAAAAGGAAACATCTGAAGAAGAGGCAATAATTTCACGACCCTCTTTCAAGTTCTTTTCTTCTTCCATTTCCACTTTATTTGTTGTTTCCATACAAAAATAATAACTCCCATACCTCCTAATTGAATTTATTATATAATTAATTTTTTACAACCATATTCGTTATTCTATTCATCATTTAAATGAAAAAGTCACCATACGTACGTATGTATGGATTACCATCTCCACATCATGGTGTAGTTTGTTATTCAAACACATCATTATTTTGATTGACTATAATAATGAGTATAACTGATGTAAATAATAAATATAAAATTTTAAGGATTCTTTATATATGATATAACAACCCATTACATACGATTTCACCATTAATATAACGATATTTTCCCTCGTGCATATGTACAAATTACCGTCTCCACGACGCAATGAGATTCATTCTCACGTTCATCACTCAATGATGATTATAAAATTTATATTATTAAAAAGTATGTAATATATGACATAATATTTCATCTGTAGATATATATTTATTTTTATGTACTTACATATATATTATTTAATTACTTCTGTTCTGTATGATATGAAAACGGAAATAGAGTTTATCCGTATGTACGAACTACCGTCTCCATAAACGGTGCCATCCAGTTCATAAATCTATCTATTAGAAATATATATATTCTAAATATATATGAAATATATATCAAGGATTATATTCGGGAAGTATTTAAATCATGATCTAAATTATTCGATCAAGAATAACAAGTTAAAACATGTATGATAAAGAAATCAATTATTACCCAAAATGTTAATTTATCATTGAAATCATTAATGAATGGGTATTATAATGTCATAAATGAATCATGTATGATATAATAAATATGAATATGGTTCTGGTATAATTTAATGACATATAGTGTTCATTATAAAAGTAGTTAAACATACCCTCGACCAAATGAAAGTGCAAGGTAAGGGTTAATTTCACAATCTCTTTATTATCCGAGGTTGTTTTTACATATGTATCTACTAAGACATATTTATTATCCATGTCCATATTTAATATAAGAGTTTTTAAAGGGATAATAATTAAGAGAGTTTTTTACTAATACTTCATTTTAAATGTTTTAAGGATTTATTCTTCTAAACCTTTCTCATTAATGTCTGTATTTTCAAAATGGTTTTAAGGATATATTTATATGGACATTAATGTTTTAAAATATAAATTAGATTAAATAGTTTCAAAGTGATATGGTAATCTTTGATTAAAAACTATATTTTAAATTACTTCCTTTATAAATTATGTGACATTTAAATGATTTCATACAAAAGGGATATTTCTCTCAATGATTTTTACTGCTCATTTTCAACTGTGTCAACATCCTTTACGGTATATTATTCTTGATCTAGGTTGATTTATTATGATACAAATCTTCCATATGGTATTTAATGTTTTTTGATATGTTCTATTTTGGATGTGTTATTTTTATACCATTAATGGTTCATGGATACAGTATTGACATTTCGTATGACCTTTTTAATATGAATGGTTATGTTACGTTTTTTGGATTTTTATATGAGGAATGCATTTGACTTAGTAAGTAACAGGTAGAGCCTTCTATAGCTCCTTGATGAATCGGTAGGTCTCATGAGACATTCTAGTGTCTTTGAAAAAGGCCTTGAAAAAATCTTATTTTTAGTCTTGGCATAAGGCCTTGACAATGTGGTTATGAATCTGGCATTATGCATTCCATCATTATGATAGTTTCTATTGATATGGCATTTGATTATATGTCTAGTAGAATATCCATGTGAATAAGTAAATGAAATTATCTGATTTTATCTTTGCCATATTATTCTGAAGTTTATTATTAAAATGATTTTGTCTTACTCTTATACATTTCCTTAAATATTTATGCTTATTTATGCAAGTTTCTATTATATTGTTATCCATACTGAACATATAGGATCACCTGTTTCTATATTTTATTTTTCCCAGGATTCAAAAAAGTGTATTATGATTGATAAGAATAGTTAATCTAGGGTATTAATGGTGTTCTCAAAGGATCATTTATGTTGTGTTTTATTTTCTAATGTGTAATGTAACGTTCATATATGTAATCTATTTTCCAAGACTACTAAAATGATCGGTCATTTGGGGCTTGATTCCTTATAATCATGGAAATGTATTAAAATAATGCACCGACTATGGGATTCTAGTTCAATGTGTTACATATGATGATGGTGTATTCATTTCATAAATAAAATATAGGTTAATTGAGAGAAATGATCATCTAAATTCATCAAATTTTTTGTTTAAGTGTTTTTTCCAATTATCTAAAACTCTATGCCTATAGGATCATTTAGAATGTATGTTATTTAATTATCCATTTACATTTTTAATGTATGGATTGAAAAATGGGTCATAATTTTATGCATCAATTCAGTTAATGTAATGTTCGTTATTTTAGAACAGGATCTGGGAGTATGGGACTTAAGTTATTATAGTCGGTATAAATATTTGGTTTAGATAACATTGGATATTTTTATTTAAACCTATGATGTATTCTTAAGAGTAATGGATACCATCATATTTCAATAATATTAAGGTCGATAATAAGTTCAAATTTATATGCATCACATTTGTGGTATATCTGAAGTAATATTTTTTAGGATATTAATTACATTCTGGGAGAAATTTTTTTAAGATAAGGTAATTTTACCCCCATAGATCAACATGAAGTTATATTAAGGGATGGTTTTTTTAATTTTTAACCGAAAATGACAATTTGAGGGTTGGGTGACATCCAATTACATCTAGAAAATTGGTGAGGCTTCAACCCACAACTAAAGGGATACATAGGTATAGTTCATATCACTAGACTATGTGATTTCCTAGTTAGTATGGTATTTTTAAATGTTATGATTATGTCTAATTCAAAAGTATATTTAATTTTTTAATAGAGATAAAAATTAATATATATTGAAAGAATATAGGATCAAATCCCTCAAATATTTGGATTTTATACAATGATAGGATATGTTTGAAGACTTTTACATATAATTAATTATAGAATATTTTATATTGTACTTTGTTTTTTACTATTGAAATTTTTAGAATAATGTATCATATTATGGATTCTTTATTTGGTAAATTATCATAGTTTTTTCTTATAGTTTGGTTTTTGATAATGTCTAATGATTGTAGGAATACATATTTTTTCATTTTATTGATATGTAGTCTTTAATATTTATTTCAATGAATTAGTGATGAAAAATTCTTCTTGATTAATAATCATTTTTAGTAAAAGATGAGATTCTTATAGAAGTTTGTTAAAGGTTGAAATTATACTAACCATGTATTTATGTTTCTATATTACCTTAGTCTATATGGTATCATAATTGCAAAAATGTAGGAAACGATTCGTTATTTTTTTAATTCTAGTAAAATCATTTATGATGAATCGATGGCAATTTATATCATAACATATTTATGGGTTTTAGGACCTTAACATTATACTATATTTTCACATGTTTGTTATCAGTGACCTATATCATTATCTATAATTATTTTCTCTTTTTACTCTATGCCCACATTTGTTATTCTTTTTGAAATCCATGTTATGTGTATTTCTTTGTGAAAATTGTACTTCCATTTATCTATTACTAAGATAATATTATATTAACACATTCCATGATATGATTTTACAACAATTGTATTTTAACATTTCCATACATTGATTATGATGAAAATGGTCATGTTTAGTGAACAAAATTTATTAAATTGTTTCGAGGATGTGACACCATATGATTTTAGAAGAATAAATTATATTTGATATTGTAAAGTTAATGAAAATCTGTTTTTATTTTTAGTTAAACACAACACTCATTTAAATTTTTCAATACTCACAACCCCACTATTTTTTATAGTGAATTCAACACAAAAACCCAAACTTAAACAACTGATGATATATATCAATGTTCTTACCTATCTGTTGGAATAGTGGGTTTGTTCAAGAATAAATAAATTAATACTTACATATGTGTATATATATATAATGTGAAATAGTGTGTTTATAATAATAAATTAAACAAATGACATATCCTTTATTTTTTTAATTAAATTTATATATAATAAATTCAATCTAATTTTTAATGTTCATCTTATTTATTTTCTATAAATGATATAATAAATCCATATTTTTACATAAAAATGTATATTTATCAAAAAAACAACAATGACACATTTTTTAGTGAACATATGTTAATAATAATAGTTTACCTAAATATACAATTTATTGGAAAAAATAAACATAATATTTTTTATTTTAAAAAAAATTAATTTTGGTGAAACTATGGGATCTTTTGAAAAATATATTTATTCAGTAAATAGTTAAATTTCATGATTTTTATATAAAAATTTTATTTTTAATAAATTATGTAACATAAAGAAAATGATATTTTTTTAATATTATTTCAAGTAAACTATGTTTTATTTATGTAATGATTAACCCACTTAATTGATTTTTAATAATATTTATATTGTTTTTTCATAGAAGATTGTTTTTGGGTTTAAAAGATTGTTTTCGAAAAACAATTTTTAAAATCTTTTTTATTAACCTTTTGAATTAATTCCCATATCCATAATGGGGTATTATTTAAAATAAATATACTGAATGTATGTCATTAATTATTTTTAGTTTCATAATGTGATTATAATTAGTTGTGGAGTTAATTTAAAATTTTATATTCCTAAAAAACACTTACTAAAAACCTACTCTTGACGCTTAACGATATTGATATTAAATTAAAATTTTCAAATGACATACTTTTAATAAATAAAAATAGACTAAATATTTTTTATCATCATAATTAATAATTTATAATAAGGTTAAAATAGTTTTTTTATGAATTGTTGAGTGGGAACAAATTAAAACTAATAAAAATGATAAAGGTAAAATTAAGATAAAATAGTGACTAAAATTTAAACTGAGGGGGGAAATGACCTAGAAACTTGTAAAGAACACATTTAATAAACATATTTATACCGTATAACATCTTGTATAATTTTTTCATTGTTTGTTCCAATTTAAATTGAAAACAAATTTTCTGGAATTCCGTCATTAAAGAATTAAAAGCATTCCACTCACACAACATATTAAAGGACCCCCTCTCCTCAGATTTTCACAAATAAAAAGGTCTTTTTATTATCCAATATCTTCCAAAATAAATTATTTGCGACCCAAATAACATTATATAATCCTTACATATTTCATAAAGTCAACTAATGGATTTAATGTTTTCAAAAAAAGGAAATACCCAAGAAATGATAATGTTCTCCAATGAGTGTCTCTATTTCATTTCTTTTTTACAATACCTTATATTATTCAAAAAATTATTTTATAATAACCATAGTATCCTTAACAAGAAAATATGTTTTTATGTTATGGTTATGACTAAGAAAATCATTAAATGGGTTATGAAATCATTAGTCATGTGTACAACTATCTAATTCCTCACAAAATGATGTCATTTGGTTTTTCATTACAACACCTCAGGGTTGGGCATAATGATAAATATACTATTTATATATGATATTTATCATATTTACTCTCTATTTATTCATATTAATTTGTTATATCATATAGAACATGTTTACATTCCATACCGTAGGGGATATGATAGCATCGCTCATGTCTATGACGTACCACAACCTTATGAAGGGATATGATGCTTTTCACCCTAACATGCAAATATTTAGGTAATAAGCGTATATATAAATAATATAAATAATAAAAAATGAATTCATTACAAAACTAATGACATTAATAACCATCCATAAAAAATATCACTTCATTCATACCATTTTACACACTGAATAAGTGATAACATCGTTTCTGGATGTATAGACAACCGCATACTCAAAGATAGAAGATTATTCTATATTCATAACCACATCACAAGAGTGAAATATATAATTATTTATAATTGATTAATATGAATTTTTATATTATAATGATGGTTCTGAACTAATGAAATAATACATACCTTAATTTTATAAAGATCACTGAAAATTGGAATGTTACTCATGCGTATGTATGACCTAGCATCTCTATGATCATAATGTTGCTCAATTTTTCATAAACATATTTCATGGTTGATTTTTAGAGTATAATTTATTCATTAAAATGATAATAATTTCAGGATTATTAATCATTGGTTCTTAACCGCATTTATCATAGATGAAGTACAAAAATATGTTATGACACATAAGCTGAATATTGTCAAAACCTCTCACTAAAAATAAATGATTATGTATTTATATAAAACAAGATTATAAGTGAAATAAAATAAAAAAATAAACTAAAAAATTTTATAATTAATAAAAATAATTAAAAAAATTACAATTGGCGAAGACAAAGAACAAGTTTGAAGAGTTAAGCTGAAGGTAATACTTTTTCTCATATCACATTTTATTATTTGAAATACATTCCATTTTCACCGCTTATTTTTTTTTGTGGTTTATATTAGTGACATTAATGTAAATTATTATAATTAAATATATAAGGATTTACATAAAAATTGTATGGTCTGTAACACCTCATGGTTCCACGGTACGTTTCCCTTTGAATAATGCAATAGCTTGCATTATACGCAACTTCGAGATTCTAACACACCGCGACTAATCACACTAGATGTTATGTATAGTAAAACCATATTTTTAAAATTTTATTATTCAAAATTTACTTCATTTTTTGGAATTGGAATATCAAAATTAGATTAGGGTGAATTTTTGATATTTTTCTGAAAACATTCCATTTTTTATGAATAGTGAAGAACACTGAGTTATTGGTAAAAATAGACATTTTATTTAAATAATTATTAATTGAATTTAAATTTATTTTAGTTCAATATATATATATAATACCTATATATGTTAAATGTAATTAATTGGAGTAATTTTATAATATGTTTAGATTTATCGAGCTTATTTCCGTCTTTTACCCATCTCCTAGGAGCACTTGAAAATTTGTATAAAACATAATTTTTCCACTTCTATGAGTTGAAATTAAAAAATCCAAGAGACATTGTTAATATTATTAAGTAAAATGTGGTTCAATAAGATGAAAATAATTTTGGGTGAATAGTAAATCTTGACTTTAATTTACCACAGTTAACAATAAATAGGGTAATTAAGGGTAAAAATGATATCCTAATTACCCTAACACATGTATTAATTCTATTGGATTAGTGTAATTCGACCGAAAAAAACATGGGAATAAAATATGATCCCTTAGGTCCACTTGAATTAGAATAGTATTATTATTATTATTTTATTTAAAGATGATTTGAAAGAGTTAAAATCAATGTTTAATAACTAAAAAATTTAATATAGGGTTATACATAAGATATATTCTTCTATAAATATACATTATAAGTATAAAACGATTTCTTACATAATTGTATTTTATTTATAATTTTTAGACATTAAATAATTAAATTTATTTTTGACACAACGATGATGCAATTATTTCCTTATTAATTAAAGATTATAGTAATTGATAATATAAATATCCAAATAAATCTAATTTGAGACTATTAAATATTTCCACTAATTCTACAGATTAATATGACATGTTAGGGTTCATTAAATAATTTTTTTCAAAGTAATAATGTTGTATGGAATTTAACAATAACGAAATACCATATGGTGTCAAAATTGACATAAAAGAGTTTTTAAAACAAATATTTTATTATTAATTGGTATTCTATTCACAAAAAACTAAGGTTCTACCAAAGGTCTTAAATAAAATTATATATGTCATTAATTAACAACTTGGGGTTCTCATGGATGTTTATAGTATGTTTATTAACCATATAAAATAAAAATACAAAGACAGGTGGTAAATGTCAAACTATTTAAATAAGAGTTAAATCTAAAAGATAAGGTTAATATAATGAACTAAACCTGTCTAAAACCTATTGGTTGAGTGGTTTTCAACCCAACCCCACCATAGCCTCAAATAATTAATTTTTTATCCATTATAAACAAAAATTATTTTATTATAAAATATTATTTCAAGCTTTTCCTAAAGTGACCATCACCTCACTTATAAAAGTGAACTTCCCCTTCTATGATCTTTACACCATTAAAACAATTTGGAATGGCCAACCCCTGCCCAAATATCCTCCGACATTTCCTCCCTTCATCCTAGAGGCCTTCATTTAGTTAGAAAGATATCCTAAAGAGCCCTTTTGATCAAATAAAAAGAAAGAACCCGAAGAAGAAGTCAATATTTCATCACCTCTTTCAAGTTTTTTTCTTCTTCCACTTCCTCTTTCTTTTTTTTCAAATATAAAATAATAAATCATGTTTCTTATGTATATTTCGATGTTATTATAAAAATATTATAACCATATTCAATATTCTATCAATCCTATAAATGAAAAAGTCATCATACCTGCGTACGTATGGATTACCATATCCACATCACTGTGTAGTTTGTTATTCAAACAATTCATCATTTGTATGGGTATAATAATGAGTATAAATGATTTAAATAATAAATATAACATTATAATGATTATTTATATATGATATACCATCCAATTGTATATTATTTTAATATAAAAAAATTATTCTATCACTCGTGCGTACGTATGGATTACCGTCTCCACGAACGCGATGAGATCCATTCCCCATCATATATATTCAAGAATAATTTTCATTTTATGATTAAAAATAATTTTTAAAAACTTAATATCATTCTGAATAAGAATAAGATACATCATATCCTTCACAAACATTACTTACGTAGCAATTCATACAAAAGAAAATGAAAAAGTTAACACCTGAAATGATGATACTACTGTAATATCATTAATAAATCAATATTTGAAGATCATATATGATATATTATATATGTATATAGTTATTTTTTAATTTAATAACAATGATTTAACTATTATACAGTAGGTTAACTTACTCTCGCCCAAGGAAAAGTACAAAGTGAGGGTTAATTTCACAATCTCCTTATAATCTTAGTCTGTTTTTACATAAGTATATACTTGAAAATAATTTTCATACACATCCGTGTTTTCTTAAAAATGTATTCCAATACAGTTTTTTATTTACTATACTGTGGGTTAATGTCATTTATACCCTTATTTGACCTTATATGTTTTGAAAGGAATCTTTCCGTCATTTTCTAAACAAGTTACTTTATGTCATTTTCGACAAAATTTAGGTAAGAATGTTTTTTAACTTATACTATGGGTGCGACTATATTTTTTCTTTTATGACATCATCGATGCATCCCTTAAAAGCATACAATAATATTTTAAAAATAAATTTTTTCTATTATAATTATATTACTATTAAATTATTTCAAAATAGAAAGAGATATTTCTCTCAAACAGTTTTGATTTCATCTATGTCAACATCCATTAATAAAGTTTAGACTAGTTTGAAGTTGATTTTTTATGATTAAAATCCTCAATATTTTATTGAAGGTTTTTTGATATGTTTTATTGTGGATGTCTCATTTTTATACCATTCATGGTTTATGTATAATGTATTTACATTTTTTATTATAGTTTTAATACAAATGTTTATGTTTATACATTTTTATATAAGAATTGCATTGGACATAGTAAGTGATGGGTGTAGCCCTCTATAGCTCCTCGATGCATCGGTAGGTCTCATGAGACAAACTAGTGTCTTGGAACAAGGCCTTGACTAGATCATATTTGTAGTCTTGGAACCTGGCCTTGACTATGTGGTTATGAAGTCTGGAATTCTGCATTCCATCATTATGAATGTGTCTATTTAAATTACATGTGATTATTCGACTAGAACAATATCCATGTGAATAAGTAAATGGAAATATTTCATTTTATCTTTTCCATAATATTTTGAATTTCAATTTTAAAAGGATTTTGTATTAGTCCTATTCATTGAAATAAATTTTTATGCTTATTTATGAATGTTTATACTACATTGTTATCCTTACTAAGAATAAGAGCTCACCTCTTTCTATGTTTTTTCCCAGGACGTGGAGAACGGTATTCTAACTGACTTGTACAGATAGTCTAAGGGATATGAGTCTGGCTTATGGAGACTGTGTTTTTTTTTAATTTATATTAAAATGTAAAACTTACGAATATATCTATTATTTACAAGGCTACTAAACTAATCGGTCTTTAGAGACTTGACCTTTTGTTATCATGCTAATGTTATGTAATAATGCACCGACTCTAGGTAACTAGGGATGGGGAGTTACATGGTGTCTGTTTTAGTGTTTTTTTAATTTCAAAATCACCAATGTGGTAATATATTTTTATCAAAATTATTCTTATTTGAGACATTTTTTATGTTATACACCTATATTATTTTCTCAGATGTGTATACGTTCACAATGAAATTTGATCTTATGAATATAATTATTTTCCTGAAATTCATTGTTTCATTTTATGAAATAATTTCATGAGCAATACAATTCAAATTAAGAAAACTTGTTAGAGTCTTTTGTTGAAATCTCAAGATTTATTTGGATTGTATATGATTAATTATCTTATATTGAAATACTATAAATATCATGAATTATATTATCATATGTTTATTAATTATATTTTACCGTAATTGTACCATTTTTCACTCTTTTATACATATATTAATTAAAAAATGTATTTACTAAAATCCAACAATTTTTCTCTAGTTGGTCAAAAACCATATTTCATTTAAAACAATGTTTCATAAAGTGTGTTAAAACATGTTTTTAACATTTTTTAAATTATTTAGTAAAGATAATTTTACACAATTTTTTCCATAAAGATGTTTTTTATGGAGTATTTGTGGAACTTTCTAATGAATTTCCTTTTTTATCAATTTTACCATGTAACTAGTATGTTATTTATAATGTTTATGGAAGTCACCTAAGACATGGAAAAAAATTCATTGAATCTTCCTTTTAAAGATTATATGGTTTCTATTGTTGTAACCATGGTCTTCTATGCATGATTTGGAGTATGGTTTATGTTTTTTTTCAATCCTCAGGGGATGTTCAGAATGTATACTAGCAATGAGATCATACAGTTCAGGCGGTACAAAAGAGCAGTAAAAGGTGGGGTCGTTTCCCAGTGTTTGCCAAAATTTTTGTGTCCAAAATTTAGAGTTTGTGGAGCATCGGAAAAAGTGGATATCCATGAAGAAATATTTTTTATATGGAAAAGGCATGAATTTCGTGAAGAGAGGATGTATGGATTGGATTTCACAAAGACTAGAAAAATGGAGGCGGTGATGCTTCGCGATTACTTCAAAGCTTTGTGAATGGAAGAGTTGAAGTGCATCGCAACGTTGAGGGGCTTTGCGAGGGAGCTTCACGGTGAAGGAGTAAAATAATGTTGACGGTAATGCTCTGTGATTAAGACGAGCTCCGCGATCCGAAAATTGCTAAGGTGCTTCACGATTTGGACAGAATTCTGGTAGAAACGTCGGAGCTTCGCGATTAGCAATGACGTGGAGCTGACTTCGCACAGATGGGTTGATGGTCAGTGGAATTGCCTAAAAATTGAGGCCGACCCCCTCGAGATAATGAGAGATATTTTTCAGAGAAAATTATTTTCTCTCGTTTCATGAAGGAATATCGCGAAAGCATTGTGCTTCGCGAAAGAGGAGCTTCGCGGCAGCTATTCTAGCTTGGCAAAAGTCGTGTGATCCGCGTTGGCTCTGTGAGATTCACGAGGGAAGTCTATTTGCGAAGACATAAGCTCCGCAACAGCCTAAGCATTGCGAAGTCTTGAGCTTTGTGATGTTATGAGATCTGAAAAATTGTGAGCTTCGTGAAAAGGAAGGAGCTTTGCGAAGGCTTGTTTGAGATTCACGAAATTGGGAGCCTCGCCAAGTAGGGTGCTTTGCGAAGGTACTTTCCAAAGGTAGATTTCCTAGTGTTTAAGAGACAAATGGGTATTAATCATTGGATGAATATTGGACTTCAATAGAGTATCTACATACAATGAAGGATGCATTCTTATGCAATGATGAAGAGACCTTCATGTCTATAAACTGAGTGTGGCTTCACCAAGGGCAGTGAGGCAGGGGGAGTCAACGGGAGTGACCTGAGGGAAGCAGTGAGCTATCCCTGAACCATTGTAAAGGCAGTGAGCCTGGGATATAGTGACTGTACCTGAACCACTATAATCCACACTATTGATGATTAGTGGATTTTGATACGACCGACAACTTTTCGTTGTATGCTCCTTGGATGTAGCCCTTAGTGGTGAACCTAGTAAAAAGTGATGTGTCTTCTCTGTACATGTGAATGTTTGATTTCTGATCATATTCATCATAAAGGTTCAACATGTTCCTACGAATGTGGGAACAAGATCCATCACATTAAAAGTAAAATTTGTCACCCTGATTCACCCCTCCCCTCTCAGGGTGTCCCGGGGTCCTTCATCTATGATTTTCATTCTTAATATTCTATAAATTGTTCTTTTTTTAAATTATTTTCATGAAAACATTTTCCCAAAATGGTTTATGTTTTGATAATTGATTTTTAAATTGAAATGGTAATTTTCCTCAAAATGAATTTAATGATATTTTAATGGTATTTCCATTGATCAAAACGAATATCCTTTATTGTTACTTATGGTCTAAAGGGAATATTTTTTAATGATAAATTCCTCAACCATTATTGGTATAGATTAATATCTTTTCAATTTTATTTTTTTGGAACCTATTTTTTCAATGGGATAACCATATATCTAGGAGATTGTTATGGAACGAGTTTACTTTCCATATTTTAATCAGGTTTCAAGGATATTTGTATGGAAAAAATTTATTTTACACAACATAATGACGATTCAATGAGAATTTAAAGGGAAAACATTTTCCCATGGGTTAATCATGTTTCAATGATATTGTTATGGGACACGATTCCTTTCCAATGGTTAATCATATTCTGAAAATAAGAATAGATTTCTCAACGTGTTGTGGTCATATAAATTCTATATTTAATTTATTACTACTATGGTTCTTGATTATAATAAATGATGGGTTCCCCCATATATCATTGGGTGTTCCCATTATAGATTATACTATTTTTTTCCAAAATACCACTCGAAGATTACATTATAGCGTATATTCTGGGAGCACCCATATAATTTTCCAATGCTTTAGATAATTATTTTATTCTCTCAAAAAAATATTAGAAGTCAAATGTACAGTTATTAAAATTATAATTATAATTTAATAGTTATATAAGTGTTCTACGAGATTATATTTCAAGATACCAATATTTTTTAATATGTCTTTCAATAGGTTTATATTCTTTCTCATGTCCAAGATTGATATGACATGGCTCTTGATAATTGACACATTTGACTCTTTCCTTCTCCATGTTCCAATTTTTGATGATTTATGTATTAATGGGTATGAGTAATTTTATTATTCATTCATTCACTTTGTATATGTTTCCATAAACTTATGTACATATTATTCTCATTGATGATATTCAATTGTTAATATATATGTCAAAAATTGTCGAGCATTTGATCTCACGCTTCAAGTAATTACCTTTACCCCATGTTATAAAAATGTTGTTTAATGAATATTTTAAGAAGTAATTTCACATGGTTGAGGATGATGTTTTAGTATGAAAATGAAAAGATGGGTTATATGTGGGAAATGATCAGTTAAAGTAATGTTATATGTTTATGATAGATTTTGTCATAATTTTATAAGACTAAAAACCTAAATGGTTATCTATAATATAAGTGATCCAATTTTCCTCCTTTATATTTTCTAGTATGGACTTAAAAAAATATCTCCCAATTTCCAAAAAAAATTTGTAATTGAAATGTATATAGTTTTAACCCATGATCTGGGAGTGAAGGTCCTAGGTTGTTATAAAAAGTGCGTTATGCATATTCCTAACCAATTTATTTTTAAAATATCTCATGAAAATATCCATTAATATAATAATATATTGAAATGAATGTAATTATTATAATTTATTAATTATATTCAATTAATAGCAATTATTTTTTATTCCAATCCTCTTAGAAAAACCAAATAATGTTGATCGTGCATTTTTACAGGCAACCTCCTCTATGAAAAATTATCTTATGTTGTCTCCATTGCCTTTATTCACGAGTTATAATGCATTAATTTGGAAAAATATTTGATATATATATAATAATATTATTATTAATAATATAAATTTTATAATTCACCATTTTTTCCTATCATTCATTGGGAAATGATAATATTAATCATCTATTGTGCATACTACCACTTCCATGAAAACCCCATTTTCTCTTTCACCTATATTTTTATTATTTATAGAAAATATTAAAATATTATTCAATTACATAAAAATATCTAAATATTATAAATATATTTATTCTTAATGATATTATACCCTTACTTAACAATAATCATTAATTGAGATATAGGGTGTTATTATTTAGGTCATTTTAATCACCTACATAAATTAAGATATAAGATTACATCACGAATGAATATGGGAAAAAATAATTAAATTATTATAATATAATATTAAAAATATTTTTAATGGTTCTATAAAGGTTATATTAATTATTTCAATTATTATAAAAATATCAAAAATGTTACTAAATTTATAAAATAGTTTGAAAGTGATTACTTTTCCACAAAAATAACTAAGACATTTTGGATGAGATAAGACATCATAAATCAATATAATTTATATATTATTTTTCAATAAATTATCTTATAATTATTGACTTATTACCAAATAATTGTTATCAATATATAAATTATATTTCCTAGGATAAATAATCAGATTTACTAATATTAAATGTTAAAATGAAACCATAAATAAGTATTATATATATAATAAATGATTATAATTGAAGAGGATAAAAGGATATATATATATATATATATTAATATGCTTCTTAGAATTTTTAATGTTTAATATGTATTATATAAGAGGTCATATTGCATTCAATTAAGAGGGAAGGTATGTTAATGGTTTCTTTATCACAATTTCATATCCATGAGTCTTGTTTGTTATTGTGCACAATCATTTATCATATGGGCTATATTTAACTCCCAAAATCTAAATTTTTTGACAAATATATTTCGTTTCAGGTTTTAGGAATTCCCATTTCATGTTAATATTCTAATTTTTATGTTTCACTTACATTAAGTTTTTTTTTGAATCTCAATTCTTATTCATTAAGTTATGATGGTTTTTCATAAATTCATTTAATATACATTTATCACACTCTTATCATTGAATTTGGAATTTGGTATTCTATATTTTTTATATACATTTAATTATTTCCCACATAAACCCTTTTATAAAGTTCCCTTTCTTTACAAATTTCAATCATAATAGGGTATTTGGTTAACAAAAATATCTTCTGATTGAGTAAAAATGTTATTCCATTTGAATATTTATTCTAGGATTGGAAAATTATTCTATTACATATTCCATAAGATATATACCCTTTTCTCTATGTAAAATGGTGTATTAACTCATATATATTTTTTTGATGTATTTCATTTTCATAAAAGTGAAATGTTTTTATAAAAAATACTCAATATCAGTTCAATATGACATTTCCTCAATTTTTATGTCCATTATTTTAGGAAAATTGATTTTTTAAAATTTTTATATGCTTTAGCTTGTGTTTTTTCCGTATTTCACTTACCCAATTAAAAAATATAGTTTCACTATCTATTTTTATGATGTTTACTCTCAGTAAAGTCATTTAAATATATTCAAATTGAATCCATCTATTGAAAATCAATTATTTTATCATTCTATTTGTGTTTCTTTTTTATAAACTTTTTGTCTTTCTGAAGCACCATTGTTGAATATTTTTTCCAAAGTAAATGTATTTAATGTTTTTTTGGAACACATTTTTGAAAATATATATTCATTTTTCAAGGAACCACTTTAGTATATTCCTTATAAAAGTAATTATTTTTTAAATGATAACACCTCAACATTTAAAAAATTAATTTTCATAGTGAGCTAAACGTCGTTTATTATATAAATGATATAATAAGTCTACAAAAAAATATTTTACGATTTATCTATCACACACTCTTTATCATTAATGGAATTATTTCTTTGTAAATAATTTTCATTGCGTCACCCTCGATTTTCACTTATAAATTAATATTTTAGGGTGATTTAATTTTCTATATCAACCGTTTATATACTGTTTTATTATTATGTTGATACCATTAAGAAATGATATGAAACATGCTTTCAAAACATAGGTTATTTAGTTAATAATTTTCTTCTAATTTTTTATAGAATATATCTGTATTGATTTTAATTATAGGAATGTTTGGGTTTTAACAATACATGAGATATTTTATGTCCAATAAAAAATGATGTGATTTGGGTTTCATAAAACTCTAATAAGGTTTATAACAAATAATTCACAAAGGTATTTTTGGTATGGTAAAACACATTGAACATTTTATTATTATAAATTGTTAAAATGGTTTGGGTCGTATAGATTTCAAATAACGGTTAGGTATGATAAAGATCAAAGATAATTTGGTTTTATTAAATCCATATACTGAATTATGTTTTTTATATCCTATGAGATATGGATATTAAGCCATGATTTTTTTATTCATAAGAGGGAGTTCTTAAATTTTATTTGTTCAAAATATGAAGCATAAAGATTTATTTCACAGTTTTATTATTTACCTATGATAATGTTTCTATCAAATATATTTTCAATTATATGGTTTGTGGTCTTATTTTATTTACATTACATTTAAATTTGACTATATTTTATTACTCGTTTTCATCAACTCATGATTCCGTACAATATTTCAATGGTATATGTTTTTTTATTTGAGAATAGACATCCGTATATAATGATTTATAAAAAAAACAATTATCATTCAATGTTCTTTTAAATAATAACTTTAACCCATCCTAATGTTTGCTTAAAGTATTATGATATTACCTATGATGAAATACTGATATGTTTTAGATTAAAGGGTGTCTAAGGTCATCCCTTTTTTATGATTATTTCCCCCAGTTATGAAGATGTGTATGTCTTTTGAGAAGTTGACATTGGAGTCTAGGGGAGTTTAATTATAGAAATTTTTTTACATGTGCTGTAAAATAGATTTATTATATATTTAGTCCTAAAAGATTCCAAATTAAATGAATATTTTAGTTTTTTTAGATAGTTTTCAGATATACCACCATCATCAAATTTATTCATGTTTATATTGGATAGTATCACAAGGAATCAATGTTATGTTTTAAACATATGTTTTTTAGCACCATACACTTTTTTCTAGGTCTGGGAACCACAATTTCTATTAAATGTTCCTAAATTATTTTGGGGGGATTATTTTATTAAATTTTTTTATTGAAGGAAGCATTAGTGTAAACCCTAAGATAATATGACCACATATGTCAATGTATCAAATAATATGATGTTTTTTATTAAGGTAGAGTTTGTTTATTCATCGGTGTAATTGTATCTCTATATTTATATAATAAGTGAATATAGGATTTGGATTATATATACCTATAGAAAATATCAATTAAAATGGATAATTGGTTATTAAAATGATCTCCCTCTATTTCATGATAAAATAGGCATAATTGGACACCAAGTTTCATAATACCAAGGGATATGTAATGGGTAATTAAAACTCTCTCAAATGAAACATGATAAAGTTCTTTATTGTGATTGTATATATTTATATTCGAAAACATTATTAGAAAATAACAAAAGATAACAAAAGTTTGAATGAAGAGTATCATAGGTTGAAACTAATGTTTCACATGATAAAAATAAAGGTTTAATACAATACAATCTATTCCTAATGTTATTCTAAAATTCATAATTTTGATATTATCATAATATGTTTAGTATTAGTGTTTGGTTGAAATTGGATTTTAAAGATTATGTTGATAAAGGTAGGTATGAAAAAACCATTATGACCTTTAATTGAATAATGAGGTACAATTAAATGCTTTAATATTTTATTAAATAATGATCATGCTAGAAAATGCGAGTTTCAATGACTTATATAAATTAGTGAAGGTGAATATTAATCAAAATAAAATATTTATACTAATCTTTTTTTTTTACTGATTGATATTTATTGATGATATTTTGGAATATTCTAAAACATATAACAGTAATGTGAAAATTTAGTGGACTATTATTTATGAGTATTGGATTAATGTTTTGGATACATATGTTAAATTGTATCAATAAAATTAAATGAAAATATTATGACATTGATATTTTTTGGAGAGAACTATTGAAAAAGAATGTATTGAGTGATTTATAACTATGAGGATTTAAATGTTTATTTACTTTTACAAAATTAATTTTCATATTTTTGATAACAATTAAATTAAATATTCAGTTAATTAAAAAATTATACACAATATTTTTGGTGATGTTTATGTCATCATTTTAATTACAATATATATTCACATGTGTGTAAACATATAAAAATTATGTTATTTCCATTTGAGTTTTAATTATTGTTAATTTCTTAAATATTATACTGTTTCACTTTGTTTAAATATCATGGAGATTCAAATGGTATTGTTAAGTAATTTATTGAGATTATATGACTAGGGTATATGTAGACGTGGGTATATGATAATATTAATGATTCATATTATTTGTAGAATGATAAGTAGAAAAATATTTCCAATGTCTATAAAGTTGTTCACATACTAAAATTTTAATCTCAAATGATAAAAATGTTATGAATAACCTATATCTTTATAAACATAAATTATAAATTAGATTTACGAAGATGCACTTTATTTATCTAGTTGGGGTAGGAGAATTCAATGCCCTGAAATTTTGTAATATATTTGTTTCATAAATTTGTATTATGTTATATATCATACTCCACCCATAACACCAAACATAAATGACCCATGAAATAATAATTACTGAATAATTTTAAAAATAAGAAATCCACTATTAAATAAAAAATACTAAATTATAAAATTTATAAAAAATATGTTTATGAACAATAGTTATATTGAAAATACATTATTAAGAAAAGTTGTTATTATTTATATATATTCAATTTTAAATTAAAATTTAATTTTAAAAATATGAAATATATTATTTAAAAAAATTAAAAAAAAATATTTAAATAACACATAAAAATAAATTTCGTTTAAATTTTGGTGTATTTGTTGAAAATAATTTATTGTTAGGTGAATTGTAATGGAATAATAATTTTTCTAATTTCATCGCCTTTAGATCATAATAATAATATTAAAATTAGTTAATTTTTTTTTAAACATATATATAAATGTATATATATTTAATAATTATAATAAATAATTTAAAAATATTATTTCGAATTTATTAAACCTGTGTGTTTTGTTATAGAAATGGATAGAGTATCTAACTATAAGAAAATATATAATTTTAAAAATTATTTTTCAAAAGTTGTAGAAATTAAATCTGTAGAAATTTATTTCATATTTAAAATATACAAGATCATATTATTTAATATGGTCAATTTAATTTTTTAAAATAAAATTGTGAATTATGTGATTAATGTTAAAGATCATGATAATGGAAAAAAATTAGTTTAAAAAAATTAGTTTTTTCATATTGTTTAATTTTTATCAAATATAAAAATTAAACATAACTAAAGAATGAATTAAATATAATATATAATTATTCAAATTAAAATATTATCACTCATTAAATTTAAAATAAGTAGGAAATATTTTTAAGAATGTATAATGGTAAAAAAACATTCTACAAAATAATATTCCTATATATTAAATGTTTTAATTTAATATATAGTTTATTCAAATAGGGAAATTGAATTGGGTTAAATAGTTGTTCAATTTAGTTTTAGCACATCCATATTTAGTATTATGGTAAATTTTATAATTTTTATTAAACATATATTACTTTATAAAAACTAGTTACATGGATAAAATGAGAAAATGGTAAACTGTAAAAACGAAATTATAGATGGCTAGAAAAATGTTTTATTCATTAAATAATATGATTTTTAGATGATAATTTGATGTAATTAATCCTATACATCCATTATTTATCACTTTTTTATAGTTTGATCTCTGAATAGTGTCATTCCATTATTTATAAATACTTGATGTACACAAAAGGTGCATATTCTTCACTTAAAAAGGGGAACTCTTCCACCACTTCATACCACACATATTTTCTTGACTCTACTCTAAGAACAATTAATTATATCATTCCATAAAAATATAATTTATATAATCATTTAGTTTCAATTTGTTATCATAATACCTTCATTTCCAAGGAGACTTCCAAATAGAATGTTCCATTCCTGAAAGTGTGTATAAATTAATCGTTTTCCTTTTATCATAATATTTTACAAAAAACAAATCATAAACATAGTAATATAAGGAAATTATTATAATTATAATAAAATGTTTGTATTATATTGATGAAAAAAATCATTTCTTATTCTTCTCATCGTGTTATAAAATAAAATAATGTAGATGGTTTTTTTTTGCGAACTATCAACTCCACAAAGTGATGTATTATATTTTCAACACCGCATATCGTTGATATTTATTATGATAGAATTGAATTTTAAATTTTAAATATATAATATATTAAATATTATTAGTATTAAAATTATCATTCATTTTTATTACCTATAATTTAATATAAAATTATTACATTAAAAGTGTTTCTTGTAGACTACTACTTCAAGAAAATAACATTTTACACTTTTCATATAGATTCCAATTTATTGTAAAAATATATAAATATTATTCAAAGATAATAAAACATCAAAAATATATCATTTTCCTCCCTTTATTATGATATTATACACTTCCTTAACCATACTCTCTCATGGACTTATAGCGTGTTTTTATTTGAATTAGTTTAACTACAAAAATGATCTCTATTTTAAAAACCCATCATGGATGCTTGTGGGAAGATAAATAAAAATATTTTCTTATGTTAGTAGTAAAATAATTTTTTTGTTAAAGTTATTGAAATTTTAAATTAATTATTGATATTTTTTAATAAATATAATCTTGGATTTGTAAAATTATGGAAAAATAACACATCAATTCCATTTTCATTAAAATTCACTTATACATTTATGGAAAGAGATATGATATTTGTAAACAAATATAATCTTTATAATATATAAACCCAAATTTTATATGAATTATCAATATTCAATCCAATAAAGGGTATTATTATTGAGATTTTAACAAATGTGAGAATAAAATATATTAATTAACAACCATTACTAAAAGGAAATGATAACTGAGTAGTAAATTTATATAAATTAATATATTTTAATATTATTAAATGATATATATATTTATATTATTTATAAATAGGTTATTACTATATTATGGTCTGTCATATAGGAGGATATAATGTGTTCAACTATGCCGGAAACACAGAAAGGGTTTCATTGACTCATTTTCTATTCCATGAATTTATTTTACATTGTGCACCACAGTTTATCTTATATTGGGTATTAAAAATATGTTTACCTTAAATAATAATTAATATAATTAATTTCATGGTATTTTATTTTTTATTTCATAATAACTCTATTATCCATACATGACCAATACTGTAAGTGTTTTTGGAATCGCAATCCACATTTATTTAGTTATGATAGATCATCATGATAATACGACATTAAATATGGTAATATTATAGTCTAGGAATTTTTAATGGTAATTTCTATTTTTTATTTGGACTCACATTTTTGCCCCACCAATCAATTCATAAATGTATCTGGATTCATACATTATGGTGTTTTAAATTATATTTATAACTCAAAGTACCTTTCAATATAATATATGGTTATTCCTTGAAAATAATACATATATATTTAATAAGATCATATATATAATATTCCTTAAGAAGCATCCTCGTTTATCAATGGAGGAAATGATGTTTTTTTTTACATTGACATGATTTCTTGAGGAATTTAATTCTCATAAAAGTTAAATGTTTATATGAAAAAATATCATTTCCTGAAAATATAAGGTATCCTTCATTTTCATTTGAGTTATTACCAAATAAGATTTCCTTTATTATTTTGAATAAAAAATAAATGTATCATATTATCACCATGTAATTCCTATCATCCTATTCTAAAAATTAAATTTTTTTTTTCTCTTTTTGCAATGTGGATTTTTAATAATAGTTTTTCAAAATATTTAATAATTTTATCATCATTTCAAAATCAAGTGGTTTATATTTTACTTAATATTCATTTTTTATTAATATTTTTTTTTCAAATACTCATAATTAAAATTCATTTTAAAATTAAAACATATTAATTCATTTTAACATATCATTTATTACACCAATATGTCATTTTCAAGATTCAATGATTGATTGTTCCTTTTTAAAAAATATTTATTTAATACTTTAGATTCACCCTTTTGAAAAGTTAATTTTAAAAGATATTTAAACAGTATAATTTTTTTACAAAATATAATTGTATTCAATTAAATAAATTGTATTATCTTTTCTTAAAATTTATCATTTATTTCTAAAAATGAATTATTTCATGTGAAATTATTATTTTTGAATCACCCCTTAAATGATATAATACAATACTATTTTATTGTGATTCAATTATCATTAACAACCATTTTTATTATTGAGTTAAATTTCATTGATAAAATTTAGATATGATATGATACCCATTTTTACTATGTGGTTTCATTAGGTTATGATATTTATTTAATTTTTTTATTCTAGACATATGTAGATATTTTAAAAAATATTTTTTTTGGGTCCTATAAATTAATGATATATTCTGGGTCTCATAAAATCATGTGACAGATTTGGATAAAAAAATGAAAGGGTTTGGGAATGATAAATTCCTATGATATCATGGGGTCAATATAACAATGATGTTTTATTGGGTATGATAATTCCATAGGATGGATTGGTTCTGATAAATCCCTACAAAGGATTGGGTTTGGCAGATCCCTAGTGCGGTTTGAGTTCAATAAATAATTATGATTGTTTTGGTTTGATAAATATTTGAAATTTTTTTGGACTATTAAATATATCTAATAAAATAGGAAAATTTAAATCTCATTGGATAATGATGTTAAGAATTGAAATTTTATTATTTGAAATGTGAATCATGTAATTTTTTTTTCACAAAATGAAGAGAGTAATTTTTTCTCATAAATGAATAATTTAATTCTGTAAATGTTTTTTAAAACATTGTTTCTAATTTCATGTTTAACTTTATGGTATTATTATTATCTAACATACTTATTATTATACCCCATAGATAATTTTTATCATATCATGTATCTGAATAAATTTTCCATGGTATTTATTTATTCAATTTAGAATATATTTCATTATATCCAGATTTAGGGATGATCAATTTTGTTCAATTTTTTTATAAGAATTATCTACCCACTAATGTCTTCTTATTTACTTTTTATCTAAACATGGATGAATTTTACGAAATATTTCCCTTACTAATTACTTATTTTGACCCATTTTTTATATTTATTTCCCTTAATAATAAAGATAAGTTTTATTATGGGATTCCTAGAAGGATTACAATGGAGTTTGAAGATAGATATGTATCCACATGTGTTTCAAAATAAATTTTATATGAAAATAGTCCTCCAAGACACTAACCCAAAAGGTTGGATTGGTCATGTGTGATTATTATGAGTTTTAATAATAATTTTAAATTCCTAAAATTTTCTCTTCAATCATATCACTAGGTATAAAATTTAATTTTCCCAAATTATTATTTTTCACTAATCCTAGGAGTGAGGGTTTGGGGTACCATAAATTATATTATAAGAGTACATAGATTGTTATATGGATTAGTTTATTTAATTTTTATTAGTGTAAGATAAATTATCTAATAACCCTTGGATAATACTAAAGGATATGTCTAAGTATAAGATAAAATATTAAAGTTCCATTAATGTATAGATTTTGGGGTTCTACTAGAAATTAAATCCCTATAAGGATATGTAAGAACTGAGTTTTAACATTTGGTACAAAAACCTTATTTTTCAGTTTAATTTCATTATTATGGAATGATATTGATACCCTTTGAGTTCAGGAATGATTCAGGGTGTTTTTGGGGCCTATACAGAGATTAAACCCCGGTTTTGGGGGTATTTCGTCTAGGCAGATGGTTATTGTAAATCGTGAGGGGTAGGCCACATGGTTTTTTAAATCGTGTGAGTGGTGGGTAGTGAGCATAGATAGGTCACATGACAATCTGGCTAGGTCTATTTTTTATACACTTGGACAAAGTGTTATTGCATGGTGTTGGCACTTCATGTGAAATGGTGTAAGGAAACTGTGTAGGTTCCCCTAATATATTGGAATTCATGTGTTATGGTGATTATTCTATCGAAACAATCCCCTAAATTGTGAAACCATGATATTTTATGAAAATTAATTATTTTTTAATATTTTTTTTAATCGTTATTTGTGAATCAATCCTACACACATCAATAGTGGGCTTGATAAGTTATTAAAGGATTCTAACATAGGATTTGAGGTGGATCATTCATTTGATTACTGATTTGAGGGTAGTTTGTCTCATTAGATCCCCATTAGTATGACCTAAATTCCATTTTAAAGAATAACCATTCATATAGCTAGTATAAATGATATTTTTATATTTGATCATATACCCAAATCTCTCATTTTTCAATGGGTCTTAATATTTCTTATAATCTAAATAAAATTAGGTATTGATACTGGATATGTACTCCACTATAGAAATATGAAATTTGGACTATACATTTATTTCACGTTTTGGTAACTTATAGTGAAATAAACCATTATTCGGAGCTTTGGACATTTGAGAACAGCCCCTAATTTGAACCAGATAGTTTAATTAAATGAACTTGGACCTGTTAGGGATTCCCTTTGGTTCTGCGAAGCTAAGTTGATTTTTTTCCCTCATCCATGGCCACCCGTGGGTGTTCCATATGAATATTCCACCGTTAGTTCCTAAAGAAATAATAATGGGATTTGTTCTTGTGTTTTCCTAATTAAATGAAGTTTTATTAGGATTAAACTGAAATGTGTTTCTTGTAGAGGTAAAGGGCTTCCACCTTTGATTATTTTATTAAATGTTGGGTTGAATGGGATAGTTTTTGATTAAGTTAAATGGAAAAAAATTCATGTCGCATGGGTAAATTAGATTATTTGGTAACTGAGAAATGGGTTTGAAATACCATCTTAAATTATTTAGAGTGAATTTTGAAAAAATGGGTTAGTATATCAATTATAAATTGTTAACTATGAATTTTCATAAATGGGTGGTTATACACATAATAAATGTTTAACTGTGAATGGTAAAAAAAATTGTGCAGTTATACCCCTGTTATTTGATAGAATCTAAATGGATTACATTAGGGGCTAGACTAATGTGTATTGGATAAAAATAGTATAAATATATGGATTTTTGTATGGATTCCATAAAATGATCTTTATAGATCATGAATGTAGTATTTGATTCCTTGTGTTGATCATGCCCCTTGGGAAATGAATTAGTAAGATTCCTTGGTACATTATAACCCTTGGATCTGGATTTCTTGGACATTCATAGGACTTTCCTGGTGTAACATGCTCCTTGGAATCCAAATAATGTGTGTACCGAGTTTCTATTGAGATGGTCCCAGTACATGATGAAGATTCATTGATATCGACACCCTGGATCCATATCATATGTGGTATTATATTGTAGTTAAACAGTGTAGATGTGGGATTTATTTTCACTCATGGTATGCTACAAGGCCTTGGTCATTCGATAAGTAGGGATGTACAATGAGGTCTTTTGGTTTACATATGTTGTTATAGTTTCCAAGATATAGAAGTTGACCCTTATTTAGTAGGGAGACATGAGGGGATAGTTAGTATCAATTTCTTTGTACTAAATGTTCCTCGGGAAAATTTCTTTTCTCTATTCCTTACCTTCTTATTGTATCCATGCTTAGATTGTTGTATATCACACCTTGGAATTGTATATATCATATGTGGTTTCTTACTGAGATTTCATCCCATACCCTATTTGGGACTCCCACGGGAATCCCAAACTGATTATATGGATACTGATATAAAATGGGTCGAGATCCATAACATAGGTTATTAACTAAAACTTAAGAGCAGGGGAGAAATAGACAGAGCTGAGGTTCACATCACTTTTTTGAGATAACACTTTTTTGATTTTTGGATTTTGGATACTTGTATTGTACTATTCTGTTTTGTACATGTTTTTGGGGTTTTTCATGGAAATATGACATGTATCATTATCATGATTACAAATTAGACACTTTTTTTTATTTATTTTTAAAATTCTTATCATGTTTAATTATTAGTTTTTTATTTGTTATTTTTCCACCTCTATCTATATTTTACTGACTTGCGATATGTTACACTCAGGTAATGAGGGGATAGTCTCCCCAATGACACACATAATCCCACACTACTAGTTGGAAGACTCAAGGGTTTTCACAGATGTTTTGGAGGCCTTGTGACCCACCACACTCATGACATTGTTTAGTGTCTTACATGTTTAGGATGTTACAAAGTAGTATTAGAGGGAAATATTTTATGGTTTTATTTAATATTTATGAAATAAAATGATAGATAAGGGAACAAAATAGAGTTTCAAAATAATTTGTGCTTAGTAGTTGCTACCATATGCATAGGGAAAATCCAAATTTTACAAATGGAATTGGGATTTCTAGATTTTGACTATTAAAATTTATTTGATTCCATTATTTGGTCACAAAAATGTTTATGCTGATAATATTGATGCAATTGTGGTTTCTACTTCTATTGAAACCTAATGAGAGGAGGGTATTCAATGTCATGAATCATATTGTATCCTATTAAAAACCACATTCCATGCATTATTACATTCTATTAAGTATGAATTACTATTTCATTTTATTGTGATAGGTGTTATGATAGCTATATCTTATATAAAAACACAGTCTTAAGGAACATTGAAATTAAATATCTTTTTTGGAATAAATAGAACATTATACAAATTCATGACCAAAGACCATAGTATTTTAGTCCATTTTAAAACATGGAATTATAAATACTAGTACATAAGTGAGATATATTATCTCCCACTAGGTTCTTCCTGATTATCAACCTCTATAAAAACATCATACATAATATATGTCTTCATAACATGGTAATGGAATACTAAAAAAGGTGTGCTTAGATGCTCAAGAAAGTGTAAAAAAGGGATACATGTAAGAAAAAATTGGGTATAAGTGTATGATAATGTGATCATAATATTAGAATACCATACCCCGCATTTCATAAGATTAGAAACATGAATTACAGATAAATCATTGCAGTTCATATGATATGATTCAAATGGATATGAATAAATTAATCAATGAAATCAAATTATAAGAATAAGACATGGAATTTTGGCATACATAAACATGTGATATCATTCTATATAAGTCAAGATGCATAACTAGAACTTATTAGGGCAATTCACGGGATCTTCACCTACTAGGTGGGTCACACAACCATCCCAAATCATAGTTCATTCCTTATAAGGTATTTATTTCCCCATATTCCAAGAATGGATCGTGTTTCCCCATCATCAATATTTATTGTGACTAGGCATACTGGTTGAGACACGCCACCATCCACAGTTGTAGTCCTTTTTTTAGGTCTCTTGTTTTTTCATTATCCAATTTCAATCCATCCCATAAACATGATTCCCATCATTATCACATGAGATATAAATCATTACCTAAAACATTGGAGGGAGATATAGGTCCCACCCATCTTATAATATAATCATTCATACATGTGCCATAGGATAATAAAACAATCATAGTATCATGAACCATAAAATGACATGGGTCTTATAAACATCTAATCACAGTATCGTGAAATTAAATGGGTGTGATGGAAATATAATTGTTTCATAACCAATATAAAAATATTGGTATCATTATCATTTCATCATAGACTCTTTTATATTTTTTCATGTTGATAACTCTACCCATGGAAGATTTTTGGTCAAATCCTACCTTGAAGTCCATAGAACAAGATATCAACAATCATCCAGTGTTCGAATAGTCTATTCATATTGGCTATCTTTTTTGAGAATGTAAGGACATACTGAAATCTATCTTAGTGGTTAGATCATGTAATTTAATTTTCATGAACATTGAAGTCAATATTGAATCCTGATTGGATTAATTCAATAATTTTACTCCACGTTTCTTTTCTTCTACTCTAATGTATAACATTGAAGGTTGATCTAAATATAATTCTTCTCAAATTGAAATAATTTGATATTTATTTATAATATAATCATTAATAATTATTTGTCATTATTTCTACTATATTAATTTGTATTTAGTTTGAAAAAGTCCACCATAATTCTTTCCCACTTCAATTTTTTTCTCGATAATGTTTTCATCATCCCCTTTCAAATTTTACTTTCATAATTCACATGATGATATACATGAAATTTTTATGTATATTCAGTTATCTCCTTCTTCATGTTTTCCTGAAAATTGTTCTCTTGGATATCTCAAAACATCTTTTTGATCTGTGGGTGAATAAATAATGTTGATGTTTGTTCATATTTCAGAATATCTCTCCTTGCATTTTGATTGGATGGGATGTATAATATTGACCAAAATCTTACCACTTATTCCTTAAAAAAATTTCACTCTATGTATTTCTCTTTTCTAATATCATTCACATGTTTATGAATTTACACATCATTTCCTTAATTATACTTTATTTTCACCATATGTTTTTTTTGAGAAACAATTTTTGAAAGGAATGAGGACGTTCCTTTCTTAATTATTCCCATGTCCTTTTATTACAAATCTATGAAAAATGGATATTTCGAAATTCCCATATTTTATAATATTGCATGATTATTTCTAACTAGATCATTTACAACATTATTTTTCATACCAGAATGGTTTTAGATTTATCCTTCATAATTATTTTAGAGATATAACCATATTTACATTCCTATTTTATGATAATTATTTGTGAATATATATTTAACAATCTTATAATATGTATATATTTCCCACCTCTCCCCATAGAGATAATGGAACCAAATTATTAGTGTTGATATCATATCCTACAACTTTAAATCATGCATAAGATAATTTTCTTATGTATTTTTAGTTTACATAAATATTAGTCAATGAATTTTATCATTTTCAATCAATACACAACCTATTACCTTATTTGATTCATCACTATATAATATAAATATTCCCCTACAGGTTAGAATTTTGAATACTAGTGTAGTGATAAGCCTATTTTTTTAACTCTCTCTGGTAGTCTTCCCATTTACTGGTCAAGAGAAACTTTTCTACCTTATGTGTCAACTTTTTTAGTGGGTTTGAAAATATTGATATATTCATCACAAATTTATCAAAATACATTATTATACCAAATATTCTATGGATATCTAATACTAATGATGGTAGGGTCCAAACATCAATTAACATTTTCTTAAAAGATTCCACATATATTCCCTTACTATTGACAAGATCCCCCATGAATGATACCTCCTCCTTCAAAGAATTAAATTTTTTTGTACCTTTCTTATAGTTAATCCCTTCAAAAATTATTTATCACTCTATTGAAATGCACCTCAGGTTCTTCCCCTGATCATGCAAAATATTAATATATTATCAATAAAGACTATTAATTTTTTTTCAAAGTAATCCCTAAATACTACATATATTAATTCCATGAACATCGATATAGAATTATTGATTCTGAAAGGCATGAATCTGAACTCACTTTTCCCATCACTTGTTTGAAACGTAGTTATGGAAGATTTTCATTTTCACCATTAATTGGTGATATCCCAACTAAAATTTTCCTTTAGAGAAATAAATAGCCCCATAAAGTTAATGGAACAAGTCATTTATCCATAAAATGTGATTATTGTTCTTCAACGTAATTTTTTGGATCTAGATAATCATAACATTAGGGCATCAATAAATCCTTATTCTTCACAAAGAGGTCTGGTTCACCCCATTATGAATCACTTAGGTGTATGCAACACTTTTCCAAATTATCTTGTTACTACTTCTTCAGTTCCTCTAACTCAATGGTTTTAACACCCCAACACATTAAAATATTTCCCTTTAGAATGATTTTATTTTCATATAATTATCTATACAAAAAACTCAGTTATTATTCTAAATCATATCTTTCTTTATAAGAATCAACGAGATCAACGTGCATTTTACCCATGGCTGAGTTTTTCCAAAAAATGATATATTTTGGAAAATATAATTATTTAATTTAATAAAATGTAACCATGGAGTTAAATTATTGGTAATAAATAATATTAACTAAATTTTGTTAATATATGTTTTACAAAAATATAAAATGAAATTATTGGATTCCAATTAATTATAAATTAATATTAAAAATCTAATGGGGATTTTATTATAATGAAATGTTTACATATGAAAAAATATATTTATATTAATAAGTTAAATTAATTATTAATAGTGGATAATATTAATTTAAATTTTATTTTATAAACTCAATATAATATTTTTAATATTCTTCCAGATGATTTTATAGTTGTCATATAAGAACATTCCAAATATTACGCATAAGAAACAACATTTTAATAATTGCATTTTTACATCCAATTAATGGGGAAGCTATTTTAAATATATATTTATAAAATTTTGTAAGATTTTAATTTAAAAATAATATTTAATTTGGGAAAAAACATAAAAATTATTATAGGATTTTTTTTTATTTTTCTGTGAAGTTTCATTTTTTCCTTAATTTTAAAAAAGAATGAATTTTAGATCAAAATTGATTCTCTAGAAAATTTATTTACAAGGATAAATTATTCTTTAAAGGGTTTTAAATGTGTAATTGGATTATTTTTAAATAAATTAATATCATAAAGGCAATTGGAATAAATTTCACTATCATATTAAATATAAAAACATTGTAATCTTTTGAACATTTTTATTTAAAAAACCCGCAATATCATCTCCTCTAGGGGATTAGATTTAAATTAATTTATTTCATTTAAATAATTAGATATTATCAAAATGGATATCATATTTTTAATAAGAATAATTTATAATTTCTTACATAGTAAACTATGTTTTTGATAAAAAATATTACTGGAAGTAATTAAAATAAAATACGTTGATTTCGGTAAAATTAAGCATAACATGGGATAAGACCATAATATTAATGAGAAAGATAACATATAAGCATTTATGAAACTTATTGGATGGCCATATGTTAACCTCTAAACCACTATAGTTCCATAATGGTCTATTTGGGGAATTTGGGGACCAGTAACACTTGATAACCCGGAATTATTTTTATAAATACTAAGTGTCTCATCTCCCTCCACTTTAAAAAGGATATCACCCCTCCCACTTCCTCATACATATCATGTCACAATATCTCAAAATTTATTTAACAAAATAGCATTTAAACATCTATACCATCATCCATGAAGACTCACCTTGTGTAGAAATCCATCTAAATAATCCCTTTAGTGAAATCAAAAAGGAGTTACCCGAATTGGAGGTAACATTATTCCTCATTCTATTTTATTATTATTTCATTATACACAACATAAAATATTCTTAATACATGATTATATAATACATAATTATGATCAATATATTTATTTTTTTTATTGAATGGGTTAGACTTTTACCTACACACACTTTCATCTAATGGGTAATAGACTCGTGGTATATGTGTGTAGTGAACTACAACCTCCCAAAATGATATTGGTTGTTTTTACTTTACCATATCTCATTGATTGTCATTATCATATAAAATATGTTTAGGTATGATATAAATAATATTTATTATATCATTATACTTCTTTAATTATTTTATAAAAGTTTTCTTTTTCCATTACATTTGGTGGAAATATGGTAAAATCATTTAAAGAAGTGTGGTCCACCACCCCCTCAAAGGTATGTGACTCGTTCAATCTATTCATGGAAAATATATTATATGGTTTTAATTAATAATATTTAAAATAAATTAAATGTATAATTTTCATTAATAATTTCATTTTAGGAAACATAATATATCATTTCAATTATTATCATTTTCACTCACGAAATTGGATAATTTCGGTAGTGAACGTGTGAAGTACCGCATCCCAAACATGTTGTGATTGTATTTACATCATAGAAAATTATTTTTATAAAAAATATGATTATATAACATGGTATTTTTAATATAATGATAATTCTATAATGATACAGTGTCACATACCATCTTTCCATATCGATCATTATGAAAATGGAACATTACTCGTGTATGCCTACGAACTACTATCTCAATGATTTTAATGTTAGTTTAGTTTTCCAAAACATATTTAATGGTTGTTTTTTAAAAAATAATGTTTAAATATGATAAATATATCAGGTTTTTTAATCTATATATGTTTATATAATGACCTCTTTGAAAATAGATGACAATCCAAAGTCAATTTTGACACATAAATTAAACGTGGTAAAAACACACGACGTAAACATAATTGTTTGTGTAGTTTTTTTTAAAAAAATTACATTATTGAAATAAAAGTATTGACACATATGATAAATTTTAAGAAGAAATTAAATAATTAAAATAGTTGTTTTATTCAGTAATATAAAACACACATGACAAGTTAGATTCAAGGATAGTGATTTCCTCTCAATTTATATTCCATCGAGACATATTTGTTGTTGCGCTCTAATTAATGTTTATATTTTGTATATACTACCATTTTACATGTAATATCATGAATCTTAATTATTATCATGGTCTTATATGTTTCATTTAATTTTTTTCTTTTATGAGGATTACGATTAGATTGTTTCAAAGTTGTATGTGACACTTTGGAATGTTCAAAGATTAGTCTTCTCAAAAATGATTTACTGGAATTTCAATGCTATTTACATTCATCAATGTCAAAAAAACATGTTGTTGTATACCCTCCACTTTGTAATAATTGATAAATCCTTATTATTTATTCAACATTGATATATTTTATAAGAAAGATTGATTTTTAATTAATTTAAAATATTATACATGAGGAATGATTTTTATATGAAGCATACAAGTTGATTAAAGTTTAATGAAATGCCCTCAATGCATCAGTAGACTCTTGAGACAAAATTAGATGGATAAAAAACATTCAATTCTTTCCTGGATTAATAGAATAGTTTATACCCACATAAATAAACCACATTTTGAAGGGTCTTCGTTATAGTGATTCATGTTCGACATAAATAATTTCCATTAATTTATCATTTATCTCATTTAGATTCATTTATTATTTATCAATGAAAATTTTCTCTAATATATCTTGGGATGTATTTCATTCACATTTTATTGATTTAATTGAATTTAATTTCACTTCCATACCATTTCATATTTATTATGCCATGTCCAGTTATTCAGTGGAAAATGATATCAGTTATTTACCTTTCCATTATGCTTATTGATTCATTGTTACACCCAATGTAAATACCCTTACTCGTCAATTATTCAAATTATAATTTTTTATTTTCCCTGGGTTATGAAGATGAATTATTTAAATCAGTATCAAGGATATAGTTTATTAATCATTGTTATCTATCAAGTTATATTTTTAATATTCCATTATAATATAGGAAGCAAGTAATTAATCTTGTTATCAAAAAATAAGAAACTATTTGGTACATTGGGATTTGAATATTGTATCTATAATAATGTAATAATTTTTGTCATTGACGCTAGGAGGTTGGGTTTAGGGTGTTTTAGTTGTTAATAGTGTAGGTTTAGTAGATACCACAGAATCTGGATTCAAAAAACATAGATTTGGGAACATAACCCTAATATAGGCTTTTAGGATAATCCAAGAAGATCATCATAAATTTTTGGTAAGGTATATATTATTTAGATATACTAGATATGAATACCTAGACCGATAATACACGTGGATGTAGTTCTTGAATAGATATACCTTGGGGTAACAACCCTTACCTAGTGTGTCGGGCCTAACTCTTAATAACTTGGTACACGAAAACGAGACTTACTACACACAAGGTTTTACAGTTTTTGGTATAAATAGAGGATAATTCACAATTTGATTACAATTCCTTATGATATATTTGAATGTAATGATATAACTATTGAGACCGAATTTATTATTCTAAGATTAGTTGTGGAAAAATATTTCAATTTATGATTAGAGTTTCACATGTTTTGAGATTAGAAAATAGGTAAAATAATATTATGATGTAATATAGTATATTTCATTGTATAGAAATGGTTACAGGAAGGAAAAATGGTATAAATATGTCTAGAAAATGTTGGGGTTTTCATACAGAGAAAGTCGATATAGCTAGTATTAGAATAGATAATGTAATGGATATATTAGGTAAGAATATACAGGTTATTTAAAATAACATTTATTAAAATTAGAAACCTATTCCACATAGGGAATATCCGATTTTGTATCAATTTATGTGACATAGGCCCCCATAATTTAGTAAGACTATTGATCCAATGGATGCTGAGAAATGAATTTATTATTTATAGAATATATTTATGAAATTGGGATGTAGTGGAATGGAAAAGGGTACACTTTTAGTGTATTTTATCAATGGATATGTTAATAAATAGTGTTTGATGATCTAGAATATTAGGGAGGAAGATTAAATATGACTTATAAAGTGGAGAAATTCTAAGGATACATTATTTGATAAATTCATACTAGTGATCAACTAAATGAGATGAATAGTAATTTCCTTGGATTAAATAAAAAAGATGAATAATGTTTTTTAGAGGATAAATCTTCCATTATAGGGTGATAAATATGTTTTATAGATATCATACACAACACGAAGTACAATATTGATCACTTCATTGAAGGACATAAACAAAATATCCGAAGGGAACACGTCTACCAACATTTTTCATAATATGATTAAATAGTTTTATGTTCCATCAAGTCAAAAAATTATTTTACAATAATTAATATATTAAAGGGAAATACAAACAAAAATATTAAATATAAGAATATGAAATGGTGAATGAGTCCAAGAATATGAATAGAAAGAAGAATTTTCCAATATGTTAAACTATTGACTGATTCCTCATGGTAAATGCTTGAAATTATAGAGAATTTATAAATATTTTGTAGAAAATGGTAATCATGAAAAAATTTTAATTTAAAGAAGTAATATGTTAGTAATAAATGTAAAATTTTCATAGATATATGCCACTACACAAAATAATTTTCCACGCGTCAAGCGAAAATACCTTAGATAAATCAATTAGGTTATGCTCATTCGCATGTTATTGACACAAATTAATAGGAATAACTAATCATATTGTGTATTTGAATCTAATAAATATGTTGTAATATTATTTTATTTATGTTGTTATCATCATATGATTTATGAAATATATCGCGATTGGTCTTCAGAAGTTTTGTGTTAATTATTTCAGAACATATTCTTAATGGCACCATGAAAAGTTATTCAATAGAAATCAAAACTTCTGAAAACATGTGGTTTATAGAAATATATATCTTAATATGTTTCTAATTTTAGAAAAATTTTATTTGGATAAATAAATGATTTGTTTGGAAAATGTAAATATTAAGAGTGCTGACTACCTTTGAATTGAGTAATTATTTTTTGACAAAGTGGTTTATTCTATCATTGGTTTTGGATTTGTGGTATATATCCAATAATCGATATTCCATCAAAGGAATAATAATCATGATTTTTTTAAACAAGGTTCTATCCTATATCATTTTATTAATATCTTTACAGGTGTGTGATGATTAAATTCCACCTTAGGTTTTTGATAATTTCATTTTAGAAATTGGGTGACCTTCCATCTAAAATGTTGTATCATAATCTTTTGGAGAAGTTAGCCATTTAAAAAATATATCAAGATTTACTTGGAATTATTTTTATGATTTTATATAATTATATCACCGTATAATGAAATTCGTTTTAAGAAATGTAGTATATATATTGTTCAAGGAAATATGAACAGAAAATATTGTGTTTAGGAAATACTAATTTATATTTACTTGTATTCTCATGGAGTGATAAAATTTCTAAACTATATGAAAAATGATATTGATTGTTTTTATTTTTCTTATAATAAAAAAATTGATGATATCAATGACCTTTTCATAAGATTGGTTTATGTTTTTATGGTCATGAACTTCAGCACAATATTTTCTCTATCACTCTCAATCAGAACATGATTTTTAAATTTATATTCTCAATCCATGATTCCATTTTCCAACAATGATATCCAAAGAGGGAACTAAGTTGAGTTGAAATTTTACATACTATTTTCTATTTTTAGGAAGAAGGGTTATTAAAAATATTTAAGATTCTTTTTATATAGCTTATTTCCAAATATTAATACCTTGATTACATGGATTGAGCTTAAATTGTGAGTATGTAATTTATTTAAGGTTAAAAAAATCCCACACCCCAAAATGATACAATATTTTTCTTATATAATAAATTTAATTTTAGTTAATATATTTCTTTATATGAAACATCATGTTACGATTATAAAGTTTAAATTTATCTACCGGGAACACCAAGGTAATATTGCTTTACATAAAAGACCAAGTTTGTCTGAAAAATAATATATTATTATAAATAATATTATATAATGTAATAAGATTTAACTTAGATGATAAGTTATTTTTACAAAAAAATAATAAATAACATAGGAGAATATATTTTATACAAAAATATATGATAAATTCATTGATTTACTATTAATTGTATTTGAATATAGAAACCAAATGAATATAATGGGAATGATTTTATAAAAGACTATTTCTATGTGAAAAAAGTCTTTATCTTAATAAGTTAAATTAATTACTCTTAGTTAATGTTGTTAATTAATTTATTATTTTTTATATTCAATGAAATATTTTTTATACTCAACCAATTTATTTTATAAACATAATATGAGAACATATCCAATATTACATATAAAACCCTATATTTTTAATAAAGTAGTTTTCCCATATTTTAATAGAGAACCTTATTTTAATATAATTTTTTGAAATTTTATAATATTTAAATGTAAAAAAATACCTTATAGAATGTTAAACATAAAAATTATATTATGGTTAACTTTGGGTATTTTTTGTGATGTTTAATTTTCTAATTAATAGTAAAAAATATTAAATTTAAATTCAAAACATCATTTTATTCAAAAATATTTATGAGTTTAAATTTTATTTTTAAATTATATTAATTATTAATAATGTTGATTTTGTCAATTATTCCAATTTTGGTCATATTAATCAATTTCATTTAGATATTGAATAAAAAACATCAGAAACATTTGAATATTTTCACTTTAAAAACACTCATTATTATCACGTTAAAAGGATTATATTCAAATTAATTTTTTCCACATCAGTTGTTTGAATTTGATAAAATGGATTAAATATTTTGAATTATAATAATTTATTATTTATATTTAGATAAAACTAATTTTATATAAAACAATAGTTAAATTAGTTAATAATATTTATATTGATTAAGGTAAGATTAAACATTAAATTGAATAAATCGCAATATTTAGGGGAACATGACCATTAAACATGATAAAAACCTATTGTATGTCCATATATCATAAAAAACATATGAGGTTCCATAATTGTCCATTTTTACAATTGTTGAACTTTTAATACATGTGGAATAATCAATTCATTTAAAAAATGCCTAGTGTGTCCTTTCCCTCCACTATAAAAAGACACTCACCCCTCACACTTTCTCACACCACTAATGAAACTTTTTCTCCACCAAAAACATACCACATATTTCCTAAAAATAAATAAACTCCTTATACAAGCCTCACGTCAAGCATAAAGGCATCCAAACACGCCATTTGATGTAGACCAAAAGGAGTTACCAGAATTATAGGTAACATAATTCCTCAAGATCTATTATTTTAATATCTTTATCCACCCCCTAAAACATTATTATTCCATTATTATATTACTAAATGAATGTAAAAAATTTAATAATAAGTTTTAATTCTAATTTTTTACCTTCAATTGCAGATAAATCCATCAAATGGGTAAGGAGCTTATTCTTTAGGTGTAAGATGAACAACCGCATCACAGAATGATTTAATTCGTTTTGTCCTTTACAGCCTATCATCATTTAGATTTATAAAATAGGATATTATTATATATTACATACACAATATTTATTATGTATATATCCTTATTTAATTATTTTAAAACACATACCTTTATGTATTCAATCTCATGTTAATATGATAACATCATTTGTGGAAGTTTCAGCTACCACCCCTTCAAAGCAATATGACTCATTTACAATCCACATGGAACATATAAATGATAGTTTTAATTAAAAAATATGTAACATAAATTGAATATATATGATATTCATGAAATAATAACCTTTATTGAAACATAATATAACATTTTATTCATTACCCTTTCCGCACACTAAAATTAGATACTGTCGGTCATTGACATGTGGACCGTTACCTTTCTAACACGATGTGATTCATTTTACATCACATTAAATATATGTATAGTAATATTTGATTAAATAAAATGGTATTTATGATATAATGTTAATCCTAGAAATATATTTATTTACATACCTTCTTTCAACAACAATCATTGAAAAAATTGGAACGTTACTCATGCGTACATACAGCCTACCATCTCCATGGTTAAAATATTGGTTCATTTTTTAAAACCAAAATTCATGAATTTCCTTCAAATTACAAATTATGTATAAAATTGATAATTATGTAGATGTTATTATTCAAAATATGTTTAAATAATTACCCATTTGACCATAGTTTACCTTCCAATTTTATTTTTGACACATAAATCTAAAATGATAAAACAATACCCTAAAAAATATTAATTGTTTTTGTAGTTGTATTAATCATTGATATATGTTATATAAATGTAATGATAAAAATGAAAAAGGATCTAAATAGTGTAAATAATTTATATACATTTTTTATTCAGAAATATTAAGACACACATGACATGTCAAACTCAATGTATGGGATTTCATTTCAATTTACATTCAATTAAGACTTATTTGTTTTTATTAACCAATTAACTTTTATATGGTGTATATAATACCCTGTTGAAAATTGATATCAGTAATATTCTTATTCTCAATATATTCTATTATAAATTTAAAATTTTATTAATGTGTATTATGATTCAAATGTTTAATTATTGTATGGGACAGTTTGGCATGTTTAACAATCATTCTGGTCAATTTTGTTTTATCAATCTTTCAAAGGTATTTCCTTTCATGCATGTAAACACAGCCATGTTGTTACATCGCTATACTGGAGAAATATAGATAAAAAAATATTAATTATTAAATATGGATATTTTATGACAATAAATTTTTTTTAATTAAATCTATTATTATATATATTATAAATGATTTGGAAATGCATTTTATGAGGTGGGGAATGGATAATGAAAGCACCTCGATGCATCAATTATCTCATGAGATGAAATTACTTGTAGAAAACCCCTTTTAGTTTTTTTCTAAGAAGAATAGAAGTATTTATACCTGAAAACATAAACCATCATGTGAAAGGTGTTGATCATACTTGTTAATGTTCCAAATACATTATGTCCACTAATTATGCATTTTCCTCTTTTAGTTTCAGTTATTATTCATCCATAAGATTTTACATCGAAATCTATATGGATTAATTTTATTATTATTTTATTGATTAAATTGAATGTTTGTTTAGTTTCATACCTTTATATACTAATTATGCATTGTCCTAATATTGAGTTCCATTTTGGTATATGTTATTTTCCATGACACTATTATAATATATTAATTATTTCATCTTTTGTACTTACCCTTACTGAAAATTTGAGATCATCCATATTTTTTATTCCATTATCCAATTTATGAAGGGGAATCTTTTGAATTGTTTTCAAAGATATTGATTATTTTCCCTCATAATGTATCATGATTTATTTTCTATTACAAAATTTAATATGTTTATCATGTATATAATCTAGTTTTTCGATGCATTTAAAATGTGCGAAACCACTGGATTTGAATCTTGGAAATATTCCAATGTAAAAAATTAAGGAACCAAATATGAGATTTTGGTGTCAGGACATTACAATGGTGGCCATTCTATACGATTCCATTAATATAGGTAGATATATAAGAATACCTTTAATTGTGAACTCAACATATTTATTATGATGAAGAAAATATGATTATTTATGGAACACATTAATATAGATCCTCCGAAAAATCATGTCATCAAGAATAATTCTCTCGATTATCTGAATCATATGAGCTAGATATTCTTGACAATAAGGAAAAAATTTCCACACTAGATATGATGATTTTGAATGATATTTTTCCTCCACCTTACACTTTACTGAATAAGAGGATCCCTCGTGAAATGAGTCGTGGTCTCCCTTTCTTGATAGTTGATGATGGATATATATAATTATATCTAATCTATGCCCAATGTAAAATAAAAATCCTCCAAAGGATGTAAGAGAATATTTTTTTGGACGTTTGATAAAAAACATTAACTCGGTTGAGTTATACACATTATATTCAATAATTTACTCACTTTTTGATCTTATAGATAACTAAACCTCTATAGTTTGTGGTGGTGTTTTAATAGAAATAATAAACATGCAAGATATTAATGATTTCATTGAACAAGAATCAAATGATATGTTATCTATTGGTTAATGACTTACCAGAATACATGTCTCCGCATAACTGTTGGGATTCACCTCAGTAGTAGTGATAGAATATGACCTTCCTTGTTTCCTGTGGTGTTTTTTATGGTGATTTCCACCTTAAACTCTCATTTTAGGGAAATGGACCACAAAATTACCATGTTATTTATAATTGAAACAATTCACTATCATGAACCAGATCTATTCACCAACAAAACTGACACCCACCCTAGTTTGTGTCAAGGCCCGAAAGGGATTTCTAATCTCCATTGTCTAGAACAAGTTCTCGGTTATCATAATTAAGCATTTGTGAATGATTTAATAGAGTTTGGAATCATAAAACAAATAACCATAATAAATAAACTGAATCTAAAAATAAAATCCAAACAAGCCTTTAATAAAAAATTTTAATTTAAAGACATTGTTTTGGAAAAATCCCAATAGGTACAAAACATAAAAGTATCATAAAACACATTCTAGGAACCACCACTAGGCAAGGGTTCATCATCCTCAAGCCTTCTCCACAACATCGCAGTGAGGTTGGAAGCTAATAACCCAAACCACCAATCTCTGAAAGTTCTACCCAAAACTGTGAAAAACATTACCATGTATACTTACACCTAAGTGTGTAATTAAGGCACGAGCCTATGACCAATATGATTCCTCCCCAAATATTCTATGTGATAAATATTATAATATAATAATCTTGCATTCCTTAAAAATAAAAGAAATTCTAGTAATAATTATAATGGAGTACAATGTTCATTTATAACTGTTTTTCAAGAGATAAAATTAAAGAATGGACTATTATAGATAAACTTCACATTCTACTGAATTTTTAATCCCAACCCATTGTATGGTGATAGTATGTATCAATTATCCAATGAGCACTAGTCACAAAAAATACCTAAGGGCACTAACTAGTTATAGCCCCCAGGTACCTCATATCTAGGTGAAATATAACAGTAAAATATATTTGTTCTCATGCACATTGAAGTAGTATAGAACATACCCATAACCTAGCGGTCCCTAACATCATCATGATAATTTATGTAGTTTTTCCATCATAAAATTTTCTATGTGAAACAAGGAAGAAACCACTCTGGGTCAACAGCATACTAGTACACATCCACCCACCAAAATACATAAGGCATCTCATTTGTGCTCATACAATATCAAAGGCTTATAATGTACCAAATGTACATTAGAATTACATTTACAAATATAAAACACACAAAACAGCCAAAACACATGTCATAAAATCTTCTTTTTCATTCAAATTATTTTAAACATTATACACACAATAAAACAGCCTGCAACATGTTTCATATCTCTTTCACAATTCAATAAAACTTGTATTAAATTTTATTAAACAATCCCAAGATGGTACACATCACAGAATAGAAATTTCACAACCAAATGGACCATTTCAAAAAAAACTCTCATACCCAAACATTTTACCAACATGATTGTACCGCTTATATAAATTAGTGAACAATTTAAAATAATTATAAAACAATTCCAAGAAGTATGAACAAGAATTTCACATAAAATCCATAAAAAACCCCCATTTAAAAACCATATACAATCTAATATCTCAACGAACAATATTTTTATACCATGACACCCTTTAATAAAAAAAATGTCATCAACTATAAAAAACCCAATCTATAACACAAAGGATTTACACAAAATACACATTTTCAAGAAAAATGAAACATCAAAACAAAATTCTCAACTAGTGCTAAAATATGGTATTTTTCCCACCCACAACATATTTGGAACATGGTAAATTTGTAAATCATGCAAGATAACTCATCAATAAATTCTTACTCAGGGAATCACCTACCTTAGATGTCAAAATCCCCAAATCATTGTGAGAAATTTCAACCACACCACAATGGAGGGAAAAAAACCTAAATCCACAATATTGAGCTAGGAATCATAAAAAAATCCATATGTACGAAACCATAGCTATTGTAACTTTTGAACTATAGGGATGAGGGATGAATCCCAAAGGAAAATGGAGAAAAAAAGAGAGAATCACATACATGAAGACATCTTGATGTTTCCCCTATCAAAAATCTGTTAAAATTGATTCCATGGGATCTTGAGTAATCTTGGAAAATTCACATGCCTATGAGGAAAGAAATGGGGAAGAAATGGGTGAAATTGTATTTATTCCAGAAGGTCATAATTAAAAATTACAAAATAAATTAATGTGCTAGACACCCTGTACAGTTTGGTTGTATGGTTTATTAAACCATACGGCCAAATCGGGTGGCATGTTCTATCCACCCAAAAACAATCCATCTTGAATAAATTTCATGGGGGGACATGGTTGGAATCATGGGGTAGAGATAGTCCATGGATCGGGAAAAATAATATTCAAAATAAAACCACCTTTTCACCCCAAGAATCATCTAACTCAAGGGTATAAAACACCCCCAACAACATACCCCACATAAGGGTCCACTAGGAGTGTCACAAATTCAATTTCAATCCACCTCATAAACATACATTTCATATAACAATAAACATGGACTAATATCATCCAAAACATCCAAGACTAATGACTTTGATCAAGAACACCTGAGACACCTAATTTAAACTGGGAACACCTAGATACCAATAGGAAACTAAAAACCAAATGAAGATTAAAAAACATGGAATAGAAAATTTTGCTTGAGAAAATTCTCTCCACCATAATGATTTTCATCCCCAGAATGCCACAAAAAGGCCATATGAATAAAAAAACCCAAACAATAAGCCAAAAGGATTCCTTTGGTAAGATCACCAACCATCAAAATAAAAAACACCTCCAGTTGATCAAACAACAGAAATTATACTCTTGCAAACGAGAAGTTATACCAATATCATAAATGGTCAAACATAGTCAAACAACATCCCAAAACAAAACACCTCAACCACCATCAGCCGAAGCTCAAGAAATCTACCTAAAAAGAACAATTTACTTGAACAATTTTACCACATCCATACTTCAAAAAAACCATTGGATGTGCTTTAATCCCATGTTTACCCAAGGAATATAATGGTGGTTAGAAAGATCTAAATGACACTACCTACTACAAAGATAACACCAATAAAAAATTGAGGTGTATATATGGGGATACCTGATTGGGATCCCAAAATAGAAATTAACTAACACCCAAGACTGATATAGAACACCATCATAGGGAGGGCCCGACGGACTCCCCAACATAAGAGACAACTTTATTTTCTGAGACACAACCAAGACACCAACTGGAGAAGGACCAAACAGACCCCCCCACCATAAGGGATAGACTAACATTAGACATATTCCAAAATAACCTACATGATACCAATGGTGGGTATCCCCACCATAATAATCGACTACTTTAACTGACTAAAAGGGGATGAAATGAAAAGAAGCCAAAAGACCCAATCCCCACTGTAAGGGTGGTTGACCAAGGAACCTACAAACTAGTATAGACACTACATGATTCGCCACCAGGAAAAGAATCCTTATCCTTAATAGAGCCCAACCATGAGTGAGATAAAAAGTATCCTATCAGATTATTAATACATGAATAACCATACTGAGAGTTGCACCCATAGGGATTCAAGCATTGGGGATTGAGAAAAGAAAACCACCCTACCATCATATAAACAAGGATGAACTTCTCTACCGAGACGGATTATAACCCAAAGGGATAGGGTCCACACATCTGTTTTCACCACATGAGAACACTTAAAATGAAACCACCCCATCAAAACCTCAAACTGTCTCCGCTGCCCAGATTGGAGAAAGAAGTTGAACCGAGATCCCTTAAACCCCAGGAGATTTCATAACGACATGAAATATTTCCCTACGAGGTCTATAGCGAGAGCCCAAATGTTTTAAGAATCTTGTAAGAAATCGACTTTTGAGACTATAAGACTCTGAAATTTTCTTGATGTTATTGTAGAGCAGGGTTTCTAGACGGTGTGTGATTCCGAACCCCGATGTGGCCAGAATTAAATTTTAAGTGCATTCACACTAGAGATGCCAAACAAATAGAATAACTCCTAAATGGTTTCTCTGATTGGAAATACGAGGGAACCTTTGAGTCCGGAGTGTGCCTTTTACCCTAGGAGGGGTGTAACATTCACAGGCGTGACCCTTCTGTGGAAAACGCCATCGGGGGTGTTTTCATAATTTGGCGAACCCTAGGCGTGAACTTTCTATCTTCTGAACACAGTCTCAGATTAAAATTTCGAGACCACTATTGCGATCATAATGTGGTTTTTACCCTAGAGGTGGCTTAACCCTGACCCCACTGAAAGTTCGGGTACATGGCCTAATGGCGGTGGTTTATGTGTTTCTCTACTTAAACACTTATTCCCCCTCCTCCTTCTTCCCCCTTTCCTCTCCCTAGAGAAATCTCTCTCAACTAAGGAGAAACCTCCCTCATGCTCCTCCTCCTCTCCAGCAAGGCGGTGGCGACTCCGACGCACCGTTCGTGAAGCTACGGGCTACGCCCTGCGAGCTAGGCTCGTGTATTTTCGTTTTTTTATTCCCACAACCACATCAAATTCTATTAATTGCGTCAAAATGATTTTATGTCATCGATAAAATACCATATCTATAGAGGATTCGATTCGAGCTTCCCAATGATCTTCTCGGATCGAAAATCTGAGTCATGGGGTGCCCGGGGTGGCCCCGGGAAGTTTTCTGGCCGAATTATTTTTTCGTCGGTGGTTCCAAGGGTTTCCAGTGGCCGGTGCGGCAGGCTTCAGGTGGTTTAGGATGGAAGTGCAGCAACAGGCTCCCAGGTGGCAGTGTAAGGCTTCAGGATTTCTAGAATAGCGGCATGACGGTGGGCTCCCAGGCGGCGCAGCGGGTGACTACGGCGGAGGTCACCGATGTGGGGCGCGACCAGGGTCGCGGTGCGTGACCATGAGCAGGGGACTGGGACCTGCCTAAGGTGGGTCTCCACATGGGACAGTGACCGGACATGTCGACCATTCAGTGTGGGGGATAGGAGGTCAGTGGCCGGGCCCCGCGGATGACCCATGGGCTGGCGATGCATGTCGGGCCGGCCGGCGCGGGCCGACCCAAGTCGGGTGGACCGGCTGGACCGGGCCGGTCCAGCCCAAAGGGGATTTCCCCCCTTGTCTTTGGACACCCTTAACTTCCACTATGAGTGTCTGTAATGTGTTCCATCTACCACAATGTAATCCTTAGCTTGAGATGGATATTTTGAGATGGTCTTGGAGATTTTAACATTCTTGAGAAGGGGGCACTGTGGCGCGACACCCTCGTTAAGTACCTCACCAGGATTATTCTTTTGGATGGAGAGAACCCAACCGAAGTTCGTTTAAGGCATTGTCAATGGAATTGTGACCCTGGTGTCCAGACAATGTAGACCAGGGTGGTTTCAGGCATTGAATATCGATTTGTGGTGTGGGCCCCATGGGCCTTCTTTTATGCTGTGAGCAGCGTTTTGTGACTTTTTCAACACACGTCCCTTTGGGGAGAATGAGTAGTATTTTTCACATGTTTTTCTAAGAGCATCGCGATGGTACAGTTCACCCAACCTTTTTTAGGACTTAGGAGTAGGCCCCACATGACGTCATAATGGCATTAAGCGGTGTTGAATAACTTCTTCTTCGGGAGTCCGTTTCCAGCGAGTAAGTAGTTTATCTCGCATTTTTTTCCGCGAGAATCACAACAGTGTAATATGGTAGGGAATGAAAAGCCTCATTAGATATCTCATTAAATGTGGAACCATGAAAGGGATTTTGTCAGAGGTTCTTTTGACACACTCCAAACCAACGCATGGTTGCGATGTTAGTGACACCCAGTGATGGCACATGCAATGCGGAGTTATTGGACCCGTTCCAGGCTTACCCTCCAGTGGGGATGGGCAGTGAGATACCCACCAGCATATCAAGGTTAACCCTCCAGTGAGGCTGGGCAGTGGGTTATCCATTTACCTTTGGTTTTACCCTCTAGTGGGGCTGGGCAGTTGGTTACCGATTGAATTTGGGGTTTACCCTCCTGCAGGGCTGGGCAGTGGGTCACCCGATGACCTTTTAGGGTTTACCCTCTAGGAGGGATGGGCAGTGGCTCACCCGACAACCTTTTAGGGTTTACCCTTCATTAGGGCTCGATAGTGGGTCACCCGACGACCTTTTAGGGTTTACTCTCTTGTTGGGCTGGGCAGTGGGTTACCCAATGACTTCTTTCAAACTCAGCCCTTTGTATGAGGCTGGTCTGTGACCCCTCTCCGTGATTACCAGAGCGGGACCCTTGGATGCACGGTTCAACAATGAGACAACTTTGACATCTGGCGCATTTGTACATCAATGATGGATATCCTTATAATTGTTGTTGACTTTTCATAGGTTGAGCTTGGAGATAGAGATCCCCTTACGCACTCGTTCAGGTTTCTTGTTGAGCATATATATATATATATAGACACCCTACTTCTGTTACCACTCCTTGGGTTCAGTTACACTCCTTCTAGGAGGGGCGAAGACATGCGGGGTATGCAACATGCTTTTCGTGTCTAGCTCCTCTTGGTTGGGACGAGTCTACTTTTTTTCTTTTGTTGGACTGAGCTACACTCTCCCTATTTTACTCATAGACTTTACTTTTTTTATATTTATAGGTTGATGCATGACTGTGGTTGGGTTATAGTTGTTTGTCCTTTGGTTTTATTTTTACTCTTCACTTCTTCAATGAGTGGGATGTGTGTGTGTGTGTACAGGTACATAGGGAAAGGCCTCCCGATGATTTTTATGCCTTCAGGGATTGTCCCCAGCCCCTGGCCTACAGAGGTAGGTTTGGGGTAGTTGCGGCTCGAGACTAGTAGTGTTAGGTCATGACATAGAGGTATCAGAGGTGGTTTGTTCCTAGGAGAGTTGTTTGGATGTCCCTAAAATGAATTGGTTGGGATTTAGGGAAGTATTTCCGACGTGTCTCGGGAGTGAATCTCAAGCCAGGGAGACCCGTGAAGGCACGGGCGGCCGACGTATCCCTTCACCAGGACCCTGATAAACCGCTTGTCGACTTGCCACTCTGAGACATTTGTTGTAGGGAACATTGGAACATGCATCTGGTAGGATTGAGTCTTTGACTGTCCTTGTTGATTTTTCTCCCCTTTGTGATTACTATTATATATATATATATATGGTCATCTGATCATGGTAATCCTTGATAATATTCAAGATGTCCTCATGACAACAGCCAGCCAGGTTACCCTCTCCAGTTCATGATGATGACCAGGAAAGCGAAAAGGCATCGGTTCAAGGAACCTCACGTGATCCCCTTCCACCCAGTGCTTCAGTAGTATCCCCTCCACCTGGAGATCAGTACTTAGTACCGACAACATAGGCTGAGGTTTAGCACAGGCTATGTGCGCTCTGAGACTTCCTGCGTCAGCGGCCACAGAAGTTCTGCAGGGACCCGGATCCCCAGGTAGGGGAAGACTGGCTAGAGTCTATAGACCGGATTTTTAGGTTGGTATAGACACCAGTGGACCAAATGGTATCCCTAGCAGTTATCCTTTTCTTCGGAACAGTCGGGCATTAGTGGGGGTTGGTTACGCAGACCCGCGATTAGTCGTCTCTCACGTGGGATAGCTTCCAACAGATCTTCTGGGAGGAGTACTCCCCCTCTTGTTTACACTTTATTCGAATTCAAGAGATTATGGATATGAAGTAGGGGGGATGACCATGGTGCAGTACTCAGCCCGATTTATCTATTTGATACGCTACTCACAGGATATGATTCGTGACAGTTACTTCCAGGCACGGTTGAGCAAGGTCATCGTAGGGAGATCCATGATAGTGTATTACCCCTGTGCATCCCTACTTATGCTAGGGTTCTAGAGCTGGCGCTCGTGACAGAGAGAATATTGAATGTGGGACGCCAGCTAGTAGGGCCTTGTAGTGGCCGCCTCAGAGTAGATTCCTTGGCAGCAGGCAGACAACTGAGGGCAGAGCATCTGTTGAGGAGACCCTTCCGTGACCAAACTCATGGGAAGGGTCATACACCGTAGTGGAGATATAGAGAACTGGGGTAGTTAAGAGAGAGTCGGTTCTATGCTTGTGATGGACGGGGTCACCTATCATGGGACGTCTTGACCAGGCGTACTGAGGAGTCGTGGCAGGTAGTGGGCGCACCACAGCGGCAGAGGCAGCGCCGTGACCAGGGATCCCTCAGGTGAGGAGTGGTTGGTCCTCATGGAGCCAGTTCAGGCAGAGCAGCATGACCTGGAGGACCAGGATGGTGTTTCGATGTCCTTCCACCTCTACCACCGGTTGGCCCATGCAAGGAACATGGAGGTAGCAGTAGGGGCCATGATCAGCTTCAGACTATGGGTGTTCGTGACCCCTCAGCACACAAGATTCTTCGAGGTACGCTTTGTATTTACTCTACGCTTGTTTCGAGCCTAGTATACATAGGATCCAACCACTCTTTTATATCTCTGCTTTTGGTACGGGAGCTGGAGCTTCCAGTAGAGGCGCTGACACCTGCACCTAGCCTTGAGGTTCCTATGGGAAGTGCTTTGTTGGTAACCTTTATATGAAGATAGTTCAAATTGTCATTCGTAGGAGGGAGTTTCACATTGGACCTACTCGTCATCACGATGGAACCACACGATGTCATCCTGGGCATGGATCGACTTTCTATGGTTCATGCCCAGATCGACTGTGGTTAAAGACAAGTCATAGGCATGTTTTATGATGGGACTAGGTTCACCATCCTTGGTGAATGAGACCTCATGGAAGAGAAGATGTGTACCTTGATTAGGATACCACGACCTTTTTTGCACTAGGTTGAAAGCATGGATTTCGGAGTAGCCGATGCTTCAGGCACCCGGATCCCTACCTTTGTAGAGAAATACATGGGCGTTCTTCCCAAGGTTGTCTCAGGGCTACCTCCAAGGCGAGAGATGGAGTTCTGATTGAATTGTAGTCGGGGACTTCCCTGATATCATGTGTGGATTCTCGGATATCATCCACATAGCTTCGAGAGCTACGACTTCAGTTGGAGTTCCTTCATGATAAGGGATTCATCAGGCCCACTGTGTCCCCCTAGGAAGATCTTGTTTTGTTTGTGAAAAAGGAAGATGAGAGTCTGCGGCTCTTTGTTGATTATCATCGCCTAAATTAGCCCATGATAAAGAAAAAATTCCCTTTGTCAGGGATCGTCGTCCTCTTAGACCAGTTGAGAGGTGCGAAGTGCTTCTCCAAGATTGATCTTTAATCTGGCTACCACCAGTTATAGGTTCATGGGGCTAACATCCCAAAGTTGGATTTCCGTTGTCGTTATGGGAATTACGAATTTCTGGTGATGCCCTTTGGCGTGACGAATGCCCCTGTCGTTTTCATGTCTTTGATGGACCATATCATTCTGCCGTACTTGGAGCGGTTTTTGGTTTTCTTTATTGATGACATACTCATCTAATCTGCGACAGAAGAGGAGTACGCGAAGCATTTTAGGATGCTCCCAGACTTACTCCAGGAGCACTAGGTGTATGTGAAACTCTCGAAGTGTTAGTTATGGATTTGGGAGGTTCACATTCTGGGAAATGTCATTACGGAGTAGGGACTGTCAATAGATTATGCAAAGATAGAGGCAATGCTTGATTAGGATTCACACAATAATGTGTCAGAGGTGCGGAGCATCCTTGTTAGGGCAGGGTACTACAGGAGGTTTCTGGATGATTTCTCCATGATTGATGCCCCTTTGACTGCATTGAGGTGGAAGGGATGACTGTTCACCTGGACTGATCAGTTCCAGAAGGCCTTTGAGTAGTTGAGAAAGTGGTTGACTAGTGCTCCAGTGTTGAGGCTTCCAGAAGAGGGTGTTCAGTTCGTGGTGTACTGTGATACTTCAGGAGCATGTCTTGGGTGTGTGCTGATGTAGCAGTAGGATGTGATTACATATGGGTTGAGGCAGTTGAGGCCCCATGAGCAGAATTATGTGACTCGCAATTTGGATCTACCAGTGGTGGTCTTCTCCTAGAGGTTATGGAGACACTACCTTCTGGGTGAGCATTTGGTGGTCTACACAGACCACCAGATCCTCAAATACATCTTCACTTCAAGGGATTTGAATCTAAGGTAGAGGCGCTAGCCAGAGTATCTATAAGACTATGTTTTTGAGATATTCTACAATCTAGGCAAGGGCAACGTAGTAGCATATTCCATTAGCAGCAAGTCCCAGGCTCATCTAGTGTGGGAAGCTTCAGAGTAGTTGGATTCCCTACGACTGAACTTGGTGGAGCAGGAGGGTACGCCTTCCTTTAGTCTATGGTGATGACTCTATCACTCCTTGAGCATGTGAGATAGTCACAGCTAGGGGATGTCGACAGCGAGGTACTGAATGATCAGATATCCACGGGTGACGCACCCGATGGGTATTTTGAAGGAGGGAATCATGATATAATGTTCCAGGGGCGAGCTGTAGTACTAGTGGAGATGCCGGAGGAGGTGATGATGGAGTTCCACACTTCTCCCTTGGATGTAAATCCTGCTCTAGGGAAGATGTATAGGACCTTCGGTGGCAGTTTTGGTGGTCTTTCATGAAGTGAAGTGTAGCAGAGTTCATTTCTCTGTGTCTTATCTATCATCAGGTGTAGACATAGCATCGGGTTCTGGTATGGTTTATTCAGCCCCTTGATATCCCGGAGTGGAATTGGGATGGAATATCTATGGACTTCATCACGGGGCCCCCGCTAACAGTGAAGGGCCATGACTCCATTTGGTTGATAGTTGACCGACTCAAATAGTCGGTGCACATCCTTTCCATTAGGGAGTAGAGCGTGGTGGAGAGTCTGGGACTACTGTATGTTGGAGAGATCATCCACCTTCATAGAGTACCCTCGATGATCGTCTCCGACCGTGATGCGCAGTTTACGTTGAAATTGTGGTGAGGCCTACAGGTGGCATTCGAGACTCAGCTGTAGATGCGTAAAAATTTTCACCCCCAGACTGACGGGTAGATAGAGCGCACTATCTAGGTGTTAGAAAATATGCTCAGGGCATGCGTGTTAGACTTTGGACTAATCTGGGAGGATCACCTACTCTTGCTAGAGTTTACATACAACAACAGTTGCCACTCTACTATTGGAATGGAAATATTTGAGGCCACCTATGGGAGACTTTGTAGGTCACCGTTTTGCTGGACATAGGTTGTGGAAACCTTCCTCGTGGGCACATAGTTGGTGCAGGCGATGACGGAGAAGGTTCGGGTCATTCGTGAGTGGATGAGGATGGCTCAGAGCTGACAGAAGTCCTACACACACCGTTGTCACATGCCTTTGGAGTTCGAGCAGGGGGACCGTGCCTTTTTGGGAGTCTCTTCGTGGCGTGGGACAGAGAGGTTTGGTCAGGGAGGCAAGCTATCCCTGAGGTTCATTGGTCCATTTTAGATTGTGTGTATGTTCGGTGAGGTGGCCTATCATCTTGCTCTACCCCCATAGCTTGAGAGGGTGCATGAGGTCTTCCACATTTCACAGCTGAGGAAATACATGCATGACCCCATGCATGTTATCGAATGGGGAGAGCTGGACATCATAGATGGAGGCACCTTTGCAGAGAACCCGGTGGCGATTGAGGACCTGTATGATAGGACATTGTTGGAACCACTTTGTGTATAAGGTTGTATTTGTTGTCAATAGTTGTCAATGTATATCAAAATGAAGGTGATCATGAAATACTCCGATGAAGTAGAGGAGTGGTGATTCAGATGATTTTTGTACTCATCGGAAGTTCAAAGAACATGTGTCAAAGGTGATACATTGTTTACAACAATGCAGAATGTGAGGTATAATCCATCCATGGATGATTAAAGAAGAATGGGTTTTTTTGGATGATGTCCATGCAATTTCTCCTTATTGCATGGGAACCATGGGCTTTGATGAATACCATGACATTCCTCGTTATTGCATGAGACCCATGGGTTTGATGAAGACCATGCAATTACTCATGATTGCATGAGAACCACGCAAGAGAATTCTTGACGAATTGAATCGGTTTGCATGAAGTATATCATGACGGTTGATGAAGAAGACAATGTGCCAATGGTTGGAATTCTATGATTGTCATGCAAGGATTGGAATTCTGCGATAGCCATGCACATCACATTGAGAATATGATGATGCTAAAGCTGTTACTTCAAAGAATACATATCACAATAGTGGAGGTTGTGATAAAAGCATAAGAGTTGCTGAAGGATACAGATCACCAAGAAGAAGTGTTGTTGAGGTGATCGTGCTTGTCGACAAAGAAAACAAACGACATACAAATTTGTTTTAAAATGAGATTCCATGGCGACATGTCGAGTTCAAGAGTTGTGTTCAACGATCTATGTTTGATTCAAGAACATCGACAAAGGAATGGATGATCTGGAGGCGGTACAAAAAGAGCAGATACAAGGTTGTGCCGTTTTCCAGTGTTTGCCAAATTTCAGGGCCTCAAAATCAACAAATGAAGAAGAGTGATTTTGGCAAAGGTACTTGCACGCCATACTCTTGGAGGATAGGAATCTTTCACGCCATATGTTTTTGAAGATCAGAGCATCAAAATATGGCAAAGGGATAAGGGTCGCGTAAGTTTTGATGAGGTCGCGCAGGTGAATTATGTGCCGGGAAGAGACTTGTGCGCTGACGCCTTGAATGCATTATAACTTGCGCGCTTATGGTTTTTCGAGATTCGAATATCCAAATTTGGCAAAGGCAAGATGATCACGCAAGTTTGGATGTTGATCGCGCAAGTACCTAATAGGGGATGAGACTTGCGCGCCGATGGATGACTTGTGCGCCGCCGCGCAGGGGGTCCAGTTTGCCTATAAATACTGGGCCACCCCTCCTCATTTCTCACGGAGCTCAAGAATTTGAGATTGTTCGATCTCTCGTCGCGCAGGAGGTTGAACCGCGCAAGTGGTAATTTGGTCGCGCAAGTAGAGGTTCCGCGCCATCTGATGGTTGAGCGCCCCAGGTGATTTGGGCAAGGACGGAAGTGAGTCGCGCGGGTTTGAAGATCATGAAGGCAGAGTCGCGCAGGTGCTTTGGAGAAACTTGAGCGCCAGGTTATACTTGCGCACCTAAGACTTGCGCGCCAGGGGAGACTTGCGCGCCGGGCTTGAAAAGAAGATACAAATATTATTAAAGCACTCCCACCTTTCTGGAGCTTCACAAGAGCTGAAACATTGCCTGATACTTCTGGTGCAAAGTGAGATTGAAGAAGAAATCTAAATGATACATGCATGATCTCATGCATACATGGAGAACTGATTCTGAAAATGATGAGTAAGCTGAGCTTCATTAAGTAAGCAATCACATCAGTGATTGTGATTCAGGAAATCAAAGACAAGGGGATCTAGTGCATTCATTCATTGCACTAAAGAAGAAGGATTGAACTAAAAGAAGAAAAAAATCTGAACCCTGATGCAAGAAAGGTCTCATGCTGAACAGGAGACGAAGAACATCAATGCACACCTATTGAAGAGACCTTCACGTTTATAAACTGAGTGAGACTTCACCAACGGCAGTGATCTAGGGGGAGACAATGGGAGTGACCTGAGGGACGCAGTGAGCTATCCCTGAACAATTGTAAAGGCAGTGAGCCTGGGACAGAGTGTCTGTACCAGAACATTTGTAATCCGCATCTACTGAAGCATAGTGGATTTATGTACGACCGGAAACCTGTCGGCGTATACTCCTTGGACGTAGCCCTTAGTGGTGAACCAAGAAAAAATAGTTGTGTCATCTGTCTCTGCATGTGAATGTTTAATTTCTGATCATATCCATCATACAGGTTTAAGCAGTTCCTACCAACGTGGGAACAAGATCCACAACTTAATGAAGAAAAAGTTGCCACCCTGATTCACCCCTCCCCTCTCAGGGTGTCCCAGGGTCCTACAAATATTTCTTGGATGGACCATTCCATTGGTTCATGTGTTGTGGCAGCACAGGATGGTACATGAGAGAACATGGGAATAGGAGAGCCAGATGCGAGCTCAGTATCCTGAGTTTTTTTGTAGTTTTTTTTCAGGAAAAAAAACATGAAGGAGGGAATTATGTAAGAACATTTTTTTGAGCCTATAAGACTTTGAAATTTTCTTGATGTTATTCCCGAGAAGGGAATTCAGACGGCATGTGATTCAGAGCCTCGGTGTGGCTGGAATTAAATTTTAAGTGCGCTCACACTAGACACGCCAAATAAATAGAATAACTCCTAAACAGTTCCTCGGATGGGAAAACTGAGGGATCCATTGAGTCCAGAGAATTCCATTTACCCTAGGAGGGGTGTAACGTTGTCAGGCGCTGCCCTTCTGTGGAAAACGCCATTAGGGGTGTTTTCGTAATTTGGAGGACCCTAGGCGCGAACATATTAACTTCTAAATAGAGGCTCGAATTAAAATTTTGAGACCACCGTTGTGCTCAGAATGTGGTTTTTACACAAGAGGTGGCTTAACCACGACCCCGCCAAAAGGTTGGGTACGGGGCCTACAGGTGAGGGTTAAAATGTTTCTCTACATAAACACTTCTCCCCCATCCTCCTTATTCCCCCTTACCTCTCCCTAGTGAAATCTCTCTCAACTAAGGAGAAACCACCCTCAAGCTCCTTCTCCTCTCAGGCAAGGCGGTGGCGACTCCAGCGGACCGTTCATGAAGCTACGGGCTACGCCCTGTGAGGTAGGCTCGTGTATTTTCATTTTTTATTCCTGAAACCTCTTCAAATGAAATTCATTGCGTTGAAATGTTGTCCAATCGTTGATCAAAGACCATAGTTGAGTATTATTCGATCCGAGATTTCCATCACTCTTCTTGGATCGAAAATTCGAGTCCTGGGTTGCTCAGGGTAGCCCCGAGATGTTTTTCGTCCAAATTCTATTTTTTCCAGTGGTTCTAGGGGTATTTGGCGGCCTTCACGGTAGGCTTCGGTCGGTCCAGAACAACGACACGGCGGCGGGATCCCACACAGTGTGGAGGGCATCTACGACGGAGGTCGCCGGTGCGGGGCGTGACCAGGGTCGTGGCGCGTAACCCTGAGCAAGGGACCGAGACCCGCCGAAGGCGATTCTCCCCACGGGATAGAGACCGACAACAAGGGTCGGTCGATGCGGTGGACCGCAGTTCAGCGACCGGGCCACAGAGAAGACCTGTGGACGGGTGCTGCGAGCCAGGCTGGTCCCACCCAAAGGGGATTTCCCCTAGTCTTCGGACAGACGCAACATTCACTATAGGTGTCTGATTTGCATATCGTCTATGAAAGTTCAATCCTCATCTTGAGACATATAGTTTGAGATGGTCTTGGGGATTTTTAAATTCCCGATATGGGGGCTCAGTGGCGTGACATGCATGTTAAGTACCTTGTCAGGAATCTTCTTTTAGATCGTGTGAACACATCCAGAGTTCGTTTAAGGCACCTTCAGCGGCGTTGTGACCCTGGAGTTGAGATTATGTAGACCAGGGTGATTTCATCCATTGAAGGCGGAGTTGAGGCATGGGCCCCATGGGCTGTCTTCTATGCTGTGAGCAGTGTTTTGTGACTTTTTCATCAGATGTCCCTTTAGAGAGAATGAGTAGTCGTTTTGGCGTGTTTTCCAGAGAGCATCATGATGGCATAGTTTGCCTGACCCATTTCGGGGCCTACATGTGGGCCCCATGAGACACCATATTGGTATAAAGCAGTGTTGAATAACTTTTTCATCAGGGGTCCATTTCCAGCGAGTAAGTAGTTTATCTCGTGTGTTTTTTCACGAGGATCATAACAGTGTAATCTATTTGGGCGTGCGAATCTTCTTTCCAGATCTCATTAAATGTAGAAACATGAAAGGGCATTTTTTGGAGGCTCCTTTGGTTCACTCCGAACCAATGCACGGTAGTGATGTTAGTGACACCTAGTGATGGCATGGGAAGCGCAGAGTTATCGGACCAGTTCTGGGCTTACCCTCCAGCGAGGCTGGGTAGTGGGTTACCCACCGGCATATCGAGGTATACCCTCCATCAAGGTTAGGAAGTGGGTTACCCATTGACCTTAGCGTTTACCCTCCAGTGGGGTTGCGCAGTGGGTTACCCATTGAATTTAGGGTTTAACCCCTAGTAGGGATGGGCAGTGGGTCAACTGACGCCCTTTTGGGGTTTATACTCCAGCAAGGCTGGGCATTGGGTCACCCGACAACCTTTTAGGGTTTAGGCACTAGCAGGTCTTGGTAGTGGGTCACCCGAAGACCTTTTAGTGTTTACCCTCTAGTTGGGTTGGGCAGTGGGTTACTTGATTACATCTTTCAGACTCATCCCTTCCTATGAGGGTGGTCAGTGACCCCTCTTTGTGATTTCTTGAGCGAGACCCTTGGTTGCGCAGTTCCGCGATGAGACAACATTGATGAGCGGGACGTTTGGGCATTAGTGATGGATATCATTAGAACTGTTGGTTACTTTTCCTGGGATGATCTTGGAGATAAAGATCCCCTTACGCACTCATTCGTGTTTCTTGTTGAGCATATATATATTCACACCCTACTTTTGTAACCACACCTTGGGTTCAGTTACACTCTTTCTAGGAGGGGAGAAGTCACACACGGTATGCCACATGTTTTCCGTGTCTAGCTCCTCTTGGTTGGGATGATTCTACATACTTTTTTTTGGGTTGAGCTGCACTCTCTCTATTATCCTCTTACACTTTACTTTTTTTCTATTTAAGGGCTTATGCGTGACTGTGGTTGGGTTATAGTTGTTTTTCCTTTGGTTTTATTTTTACACTGCACTTCTACATTGAGTGTGCTCTATGTGTGTGTGTACAGGTACTTAGGCAAAGGCCTCCATGAGATTGTTACACCTTCAACGCTTGTCGCCAACCCTTGGCCTATGGAGGCATGATTGGGGTAGATGCAGCTTGAGACTGGTAGGGTCGAGTCGTGAAAAATATAATTCTCCATGTTCAGGAAATATTTAGAACAACACCCCATGAAATTCACTAGCACAAACAACACCCCATTATACAAATAGGAGCTTACAATGTAACATCTCGGATTGAGGTGTCGACCAAAGGTGCCCCATACCCAGTTGGTCACATAGCCTCAAGCGCGTTTCCCCAAACACCATAGGCTTCAGACAAGAGGTGAGGGCCATAGATGTGATAGTGGGGAAAGTATGACCTTATTGGTAGAGTAACAAAGAGAAAAAAATAGTAAACAATATAAGAAGTAGTTGTATCATACATGATAAGTAAACAACAGAAAACTGATAGAATAAACATCTACAGCATATATAAATAAATGATTCATGTAACATGTAACTACGAAAGAATCCAATAAAGTCACAATACCAAAAATATAATACTAACTCCAATTTAAATAAAACAATATGCACCCACAGCCTAGAAAGCCTCAGCTTGGTCTCATGCTCTCCAGCTCCAATAGTATCCAAGTACCAGATGAAGAAAGGCGCTTTCAATTATCTATATCTGCAACCATATAATCTTTTTGGGATCAAAAACATGACCCAGACAGGGTGTGAGACAAATCCTAGAAGGTAACCAACAAAATATCTGTGTCAAACTATCAGCAAATATATATATTGCAGGAAATATGTAGAATAAAGAAATAAAAAAGAATTACTTAAAAATAATCAATCATACAGTTACCAATTACATTCATTTACATTTATTAAATATATAAACTATTGAATTATTATATCCTAGGATCTAGCCTAATATATGTATCCCCTATGTAATAGAATATCACATGTCTTAGAAGACCATCAAACAATCAATTAAGACCGAGTCCATACTTTTGCTTTGGCTTAGCAGAATTGTCATAATCAATCAATAATTTACAAGAAATCCTATGGGAAATTTTTCACATTATAACCCCTTTAATTAAATATATAATTGATTTAATAAAGATATAATGACCCTTTTTAATACATCAGGAAGTTTAAACAATTTGGTTCCATTGAAATGAATACTCTCTGAGGAAGAACTCACTGTTAATTCCCCATGTGGTCTTTTAATGAAAAGTATAGACTCTTTAAGGAAGAACTCAATGTCCATTCCCCATGTGGTCTCATAACGGTATGATGTAGACACTCTTAGGGAGCACTCACATTCAACCCCCCCTATGGTCACACAATATAAACACAACTATCACTATGGGGAATCCCTTAACATCAATTCACCATGTGGTCTCACAATACCAGGTTCTCAAAATCCTATGTAATTAAATCATGCACAAATGACATCCATCAACCAAAAGTAATCACAAAAAATATAAGGAAAATTAGTTACAATGCATAACATAGGAATTTAACAACCAGTAATAATCAATCAATTCCAACCTAACAAGAAAGGAAAGGAAACAAGGTCTGCCTCTTAGGAAACCTAGACCAAATGACCATAAACATTCAATCAAGGAAACACACTCATGTGGTGGCCCCAAAACATTAAATTTGGCATAATTTATCAATGAAAATAATTAATATATCAATCAATTTAAAGAAGAGTATAACAAGGTTAAATTCCTTAATATGAAATACACAAATAATGGGCAATCTTCATTTAGGCATATATAACTCTATGACAAACTTTGATAGGCAACACATCACCTACGTCAATGTCATATTTAGAACACCCTTGAACATTGTCCCTTGAATCAAATTAGATAATTGATGATATATGAAATTCCAATGCAATTAACGATGTTTGATTCAGAGAATGGATTTCAGATCGTTGGCTCGGAGAAGATTCATCCATTTTGTATGCTCCTTTGTGAGGGAAAGCTAAAAGAAGGGAGTTCTATAGATGAGAAGTTTCCCCATTTTGATTAATCAAATAAAAAAATTACATGATTTGTTCATTTAATGTATATATTGTGTACTTGCCTCAAATAACTCCCTTTTTAGGCAGCCCCATAGCAATGTATTCGTCCATTACACGACCAGTACACAGCTACACATGGAAACCGGGGACACAGTGTGTACTTAGAAAATTTCCAAAATGTTCCTTCTTCCTAAAAAACACAAAATCATGATCTATACCTGAATGGAAGATATGGTTTATCAAAAACATATAACCTTAAATAAATTCATCCTCGAATTTCTCTTTCTGGGGTGGTGAAGAAAAAAAACATCAAACAAATTTGGCCACTTGGACCGAACATCATCCTCCCTCTCCCAAGTCTCATCTTGTACTCTCTCGTGCTACCATAACACCCAAACTATTGGAACAGAACGACCATGGAGAACCTTCTTGTTACAATTCAAAATTTGTATATCGTTCTACTCAAATAATTCATCCACCTCCAACTCATCCTCCTTGGGTTGAAAAATGTGTGATGGGTCTGAAAAGTAACATCCTAGTTGAAAAACATGGATGGTGATGTGCATAGCCCGGTACCTCTGAAGTTTCTACAACTGATAGAAAACCGATATGACTCTCTCAAAAACCTCAAACGGCCTAACATTTCTCAGTGAAATCATTCCTTGTCTCTTAATACTCTTGTGTCCCAATATTGTTGTGACACGCAAAAAAACATGATGTCCACTGTCAAAATCCATAGGTCATCTTTGTCGATCAGCATTATATTTTGGGTGAGACTGTGTAGTATTCATTCTATTTTGAATCAACTCCACCTTCTCTATGGTCCTTTAGAAAAGATGAGGTCCCATCATAGCTACCTCTCTTTCATCCATCCAAAATAGGGGTGATCGGAATGGCCTACCGTACATAGTCTCATAAGGTTCCATATGATTCATCTCCAGAGAATAGTTATTATAAGAAAACTCCACTTGGGGTATGTGTCTCTCCCAAGAGACACCAAAATCTAGGATGCATTTTCATGAAATATCCTCTAAAACCTGAATTTTTCACTCAAATTTTCCATTTGTCTGGGTATGGTATGTTGTACTCCAAAGTACCATTGTACCCAAAAACCTCAATAGTCCCAACTAGACACAAGAAGTAAACCGAGCATCCATATCGGAAATGATAGAGTGTGGAAAACCATGCAACCATACAATCTCTCAAATTTAATACCGTCCAAGATCATCAACACTGAATGTATCCTTGATCAGTAAGATGTTTTAAAACATCATGAGACTTTCAATGAAAACCAAAAACACATCATTACATTGATGAAACCTTGGTAAACCTATCATGAAGTCCATCATAACACCATTCCACATCCACTCAGGAGTGGTTAACTACTGTAAAATCCCTTCCGGTCATTGATGCTCCTCCTCCACATGATTACTGGTGGAACATATCCTTAAAAAAACTAGCATCATATCTCTTTATACATGGCCACCAATACTGATAGTGTAAATCTAGATACATCTTGGTGGCACAAGGATGAAATTTCCTAACTGAGAAATCAAAAATCATGCATTAGCTCATCGTGTATGTCCGGTGACACCCATAAATGTCAATGAAAACATAAGAACTCACCCTTGTCTATGGTCCACCTAGGAGTAGGGTCCTATCTTGACACGCTGTCTCATAAGACTAGGACTTTGGAATTTCATAGTTTCATCATTCACACTCGATCCGAAATGGTAGAGGTAACAACTATAGAATAGAGAAACATCATTCAATATCTATCGTGCACCGCCAAACGCATCTCATAGGAAAGATCCATAAGCTGCTACTAACTATTGGCTTCCTGAACATCCTGTATCTGAGTCCTCATTCTCAACGCATCAGTCACTGTGTTTCTTTTCACAGGCATGTAGGCAAGATCAATGTCAAAAGGCTGAAGGCACTCAACCCACTTTCGCTGTCCCAAATTTAGATCATAGTGAGTAAACATATATGAGAAACTATTATGGTCAGTGAAAAACAAAAAATGATCTCCTAGAAGATAATATATCCCGCAACATTAAGCATGAACAACTACAGCTAACTCAATATCAGGTGTCGGGTAATTCCTCTCATGTGGCCTCAACTTTCGAGACCCATACGCTATGACCCCCCCCCCCATCATAAGAACTGCTCCCAACCTGATACCTAATGCACAAAAATAAATTGTGTAACTCTTTATTGGTATTAGAAAGACCAGCCGTGGTGAAAATTTCATCCTCTCTTTGAGCTCTTAAAAGTTTGACTCATAATAATATATCCATGATTACATTACACCCATATTAGTCATGCATGTCACTGGAGATTATAATCCTGAAAAGTCATGTATATAGCATAGGTTGTATCCATCCATCCCCAGAAAACTATTTACCTCAATGATTTTATTCGAATTCCCCTTAGAAATTACTAATCTAACAATCTCAAGGTCAACTGATTATTCTTTTTTTGAGATGACATGACCCAAGATGTGAATTTGGTCTATCCAAAAATGGCATTTTTAGAAATTGGAATATAATCGATTCTCTCTCAGTGTACTCAAAAAAATCTCAAGAGGGATAGCATGGTCGTGTTGAATGTGTGAGTACACCGAAATGTCATCCAAAAATTCTACCACGAAAGAATCCAAAAACGGATGGAACACTCAGTTCATTAACACCATGAATGTTTCTGACATGTTTGTGAGACCGAATGACCAAAAAACATTCTCGTATAGACCACACATGCCCTACAAGGCTGTAAAAGGTATATCTGATGGTCTTACATGCAACTGATGATAATAGGATCTCAATTCAATCTTCAAGAACACCCAGAATCCTCAAAGATGATAAAAGAGATCATCAATTCTCGGAAAAGGGATATCAATTCTTAACTGTCAACTGGTTCAACTTTTGATAATCTATTCAAAGCCTGAGGGTACCATCCTCTTTCATCGCGAAAAGAAAAAGTGAACCCCAAGATGATGTATTGGGTAGGATGAAACCCTTTTCTTTCAGCCCCCCCAACTACTTCCTGATCTCTTTTAACACCAGTGTAGCCATCCTATAAGGATGAATGGACACCGGTGCCACTCCAGGAACATGATCAATGGATAAATCTAGCTATCTATATGGAGTTAAACCTAAAAATTCATCTATAAATACACCTCCAAAACCATCCACCACTTCAGGAAACTCAATCTGTGATGTCCCCTGGTCATCCATATATAAACCATCAATATGGGATGCAATTACTCCAATAACACGATTCTTAGGTCTAGTTATGCTCACCATGACATCCCATTAACCCTTGTGTAGAAAATTACCTCCTTGTCGTGATGTGAAAGTCACTCTATAGAGATATTAGTCAACAAAGGCCTAGAAAAAAACTAACCAGTCCATCCTAAGAATGACATTGAAGCTATTCATCTCGAAGAAAAAGAGTTCCCATAAGAAGTAACACCCACCAACCTTAAGATGAAACTCCTTTCCATGACAAACACTAGTCGTCCTAAGCTCCAACGGAGACTCTGGAATCATAACATGCACATAAATAAAGGTACAGATCCCAAGGCTCTCCAAAACCAAAAAAATATAAGAAACCATGGAAAGACTATATATCAAAAAGATCAAAAGATAAAATTGACAAAACTAGAATCGTACCTCTAACTATTGACGGTCTAGGATCCTTCTTCTACTGTGTCTTCTACAATCCATATGTTTGACCTATAATGAAACCCTATGACCATGTCTACCTACCCTGAGCTAATCTCTCTAGTTGTCACCAAAAGCCTACCAACTAGCTTCCACAACCACAACCTCCACCTCATCCTGAACAATCGTACAAACACATGTTTCCAGTTTGATGAGAAATTGGTGGTCCTACTCATGATGGTGGAGTCATAGCATAAATCTTGTAACTAGATGATGGTGAGAAAAACTGGAAAAAATAATGAAGATGCCCATCTTGCAGCAATCTTAGCCCTTAAAAAGGAATCTCAGACACTAAGGTCTCATATGCCCATTATTACCACACTGGTAGCATACCACTTGGATAACTGACCAAGTATCCCATATATTTAGATCTCTACACATAGAATCCATGAAGAGCTTCCCAATATCAGTCGAAGGATTACTAACTTTGGATGTCAAACCGCCTTGGATCACAGCTCCTAACTCCCTTAGATTACGCTCGGTGATAAGTGCCCAGTTGACTATATAATTAATAGAATTCAAACTAAATATGTTCTCCTTGGATCAGATATCCTGTCTAAGACCACCCTCAAACATCATGTCCCAAAATAAATCAACACCCATCCGAATGGGTGTGTAGCGTTGTAGCTCTCAGAAGTGAGAAAAATAATCCATGGCTGAAAGACTACCCTATTCCAGACCCATGAACTCTTAGGCTCGGTCATCCCTCAACACCTCTGAGTAAAATAATTCATAGAAAGTACATTGTAACTCATCCCAAACCATATCTCATTCACATCCTACCTTTGATATCACTTCCCACCATCTCCTTGAAAAATCTCAAAAAATGTAGGTTGCGAGCTTCACCCTCCTCTAAAGTTGTGTCTCGAGATGATCAAAGATAGACGACATGGCATCTAACCTTGACTTTGCAGCTTGAGGTCTCCCATACCCTAAAAATGTTGGGGGATGATTCTTTTGAAACACCATCACCAAATCTTCCAAAGATGGGGCAACATGCAGTGCTCTCTAGTACGTCTGCATAAACCTCATGATGCCATCTCGAAATTGTTGTATCAGCACCTATGTTTGGTATAGCAGCTGGTGCTAAGACAAGAATGATTATAGGATTTTATGGTAGTCCATGATCTACCATTTCTGGTGTCTGACCATTTCCTTGTATCTGTTTTACAACCAGTGGACGTCTATGTGTCCTGACTTAGCAAGGCCAAGAGCTCACCAATGTTAGAGATTATCAAAGACTAAAATATAGTTTTCAAATAAAGGAATCGGAGAAGAATACATTCATGTTTTTCAAAATAGTTTTATAGGGCGTTTATACCCTCCCCACAGTGTGCTCCCTTAGGTTTCAACATGGGCGTTTACCTCTACCAAATCTAGTCATGTAACACCCCATACAAACAGTGTGTTCCTCTTATGAGACAGAGTGAACTATATTTTCCCTCCTTCCTAAGTACTTATACATGTCTAAACCACATGGGGTTTTCCAACGCAACACTACATGGCATGTTCACCTTAAAAATGACATGTATTGGTTACATTCCATTATCATGTGTCTTTGGTCACATGGTCGGAGACACAGTCAACTCTACACGGCATGAAAGAATGGGAGAGGACATGTACAACCAAGGTTTTATCCACTTGTGTCATTAGTCGCAAGGCTAGACACATGGTCCTTACGACACAACGTGTACTCCCAGAACACGACGTGTTCTACCCAAAATTTCCCAACCATGCGTCTCTTCTCACATAGTCAGGCACAATGATAAAGGTTACACATCGTGTAAATATTGTACACAACATGTAGGAAAGAAAACTTGTTTCTTCCAGAATAGAAGAACACATGTTGTGTGTTCCCAACACCACATGTTGTGATGCCTGAGTTTCCAGACATTAGGCCTCTAGAACTCCTCTGTAATCCTAAAAAAACTTAATATTTTGTCAAAGGAATGACAAAATCATACTCATGAGATCCTATACTCACCTGAATCAATGTTTGGCATCCTTATTCACATCATAACACGAAAACATTCAATTGAAGATTAAACAAGATCCCAAAAATTCCGATCCAACTGGGCCCATAACACCTCAGGGACCAATGTTTGGCATCCATCCAAATTGAAATTTACATATCCTGATACCCTATAAAAATAGAATGTATTCTATCAAGGCATTTGTCACAATAGCATGCATATTGTTAATGCACCCTAAATGGAATGACAACAATGAATGACATGTGATCTCAAGAAAGTTCATATATGATGCATGAGATTTCATAACCTCATCTCATTGGGATAAAACAAAAATAGAACCAATATAATATCAATGAGAAAAACCCTATAAAATTGAGTCACCTAGTAGTAAAATCAAATCAACTATAATAATTACAAAACTATAAACATTGCAATATGCAAGGTAAATTGTCTTTTCCCAGCACACGGGTTAGCTACACCTGGGAACAACTTATTACCAACTACATATTCCTTTAAAAACATATTTATAGGATCTAAATAGTAATACAATGTTGGAAATAAACCCCTTTGGTGCCAATTTGTAACGTCCCAGGAATGGTCACCGCCTAAATATACCTCATTCCTGGTTGGTAACATAGCTTGAATAGAATTTCCCCAAACGCCTAAGGATACAGACTAGCAATGATGTCCTTGGCTGTGATAGTGGGGAAATGATTCCCTAATTGGCAGAGTAACACAATAGAAACAAATATTAGGCAGTATCAAAAGCCTTAATACCATAAAACATAAGTAAATAGCGAAAACCGATAGTATAAACAACTTTAAAATTTATAAATAAATGATGCATGTCACATATAACTAAGAAATAATCCAAAAAAGTCGAAATTCTATAAATACAATACTGAAACCAAATTCTAGATAATAGTAAACTCCAATAGCATCACAAGAATCATCTTGGTCACATGCCCTCCATCTCTAACAAAAATTAAGTAACTGATAATGAGAGGTGCATGACCATATCTATACCTACAACCATATAATCTATTTGGGCCCTAAAGCATGACCCAAACAAGGTGTGAGATGAATCTGAGTAGCAAAAAACCAAAAAATATCTTCCTAACTATCATTGAATATATAGATATATATAGCTTGGAAAATGTTGAATGAAGCAATAAACAAGCAGTACCCAAAAGTAAACAATCCTACAATTTCCAATTATATTAATATACTTTCATTAATTATTCAAATTTTTGAATAATGAAATCCCATGAACTAGCCTAATCTATGTATTCCCTGTGTAATAGAAGAGAAGATGTCTCCAAAGACCATCTAACAATCAAGTAAGACTGAGTCCAACATTTTTCTTTGGCTTGGTAGACTCTTTATAATCAATCAATGATTCAAAAGAAACCCACTGGGAACGTTTTCATAGTATAACCCATCCGGTTCAAAATATCATCAATTCAATAAAGATATAATAACCTTATCTGAAATCTCACACAGTCTAACCCCTTTGGTTCCATAGAAACAAAGACTCTCTAAGGAAGCACTCACCGTTAATTCCCCATGTGTTCTTTTAATGTTAAACTCTAGACTCTCTAAGGAATCCCTCAATGACTATTCCCCATGGGTTCTCATAATGGAATACAATAAACACTCTAAGTGAGAACACAATTTTAATCCGCCCTATGGTCTCACAATGTAAACATAACAGACACTCTCAGCATCACCTCAACGTCAATTCCCCATATTGTCTCACTACACCAGGTTCTCACAGCCCTGTGTAATACAATCACGCACAAATGATATCTTGCATACCAAAGTAATCTCAAATAATTTAAGGATAAGAAGTTACAATGAATAACACTATAATTTAACAAATAACAATAAGAAATCAATTCCATCCTAACAAGGAAGGCACCGAAAAATGGTCTGCCTCTCAGGCAACCTTAACCAAACGACCATAAACAGTAAAACAAGGAAACACACCCATGTGGTGTCCCCTAAACATGAAACTTAGCATAATATATCATCCATAAAATGTTAATTTGTTATTATTAAATCACATTTAAGTGGATAGTGAGAACCCACACAGTATTAAACACTAAAAGAAACTGCAAATTTGTTGAAGAACAGTTTGAGACGATTGGAATCAATTTCCCTAGAAAAGATCCGGGGAATAGAGTTTACCTGGGAGTCAGGGTAGCCCTTCCAGATTCCTTCATACTAATGTTCCATGTTTTCCCAAGATTTCATGAATTCCTCCATGTTCATCTTCCCCATATAGAAGCCTCTATGAAAAATATGATCCTGCTTATCCATCCACTCGCCTTGTTCTTTTTTAGTGATCTCACGAAATGTTCTTCCAGCCTTATTCAATGCTTTCATATCCATATCTTCCTCTCCCATTTCTTCATCTGAGTGTAAAAGTAGATCCATGTGTTCCAACATCGAGGATATCTATCGATGAGGGTCTATGGAGGATCTTGTCTCAAGTTGTTGTCCAGGATCCCTCGTCTTCATCGAGGGAGTGGCAGGGACACCGACCTCGCCACCTGCAGACACCAAGTCTCTATATGTGTTGACCACATCATCCAAATTTCTCACAATAACATGATCTTTTGGGAGTTTATTGTCCTTACGTGAAGACCTCATGATAGTAGGACTCTGTATGTTAAAATACTCCATCCTACGTCGCCGCCTCCGGTTGTTCTTGATAAAGCCATCAGAATCACTAGTAGTGAACTTGCCCTTTCGTGCGGATGATCTATGATATTCCTCTACCATGGTCACTTACTTGGGATCAATATACATGTCCCAAACATCATCTATCTACTCTTGGGATGAACCAATATCTACCAAGCGGTCCTCTCTTTGTGCAACCACCTTCTTGTTTAGATCCCCACTAGCTTGATAGTCATCATCACCAGACACTCCAGACCGATTTTGAATGGCCATGTTTGATCTCCTAGCTATAACCTTCTCTGCATAAGAAAGGGTCACATGAATGGCCTTCCATGGAACCTCGGAGGATCCTTCTTGTAAATATATGGAAGATGATAATAGTGTCAAATTAACTAACAAGAAATACCTAAATCATGGGTAATCAACACTTAGTCATATATAACTGAATGAAAATATTCGATAGGAAACAAACCACCTACGTCAATGGAATACAAGGAACGGTCTTGACCTACGGCCCTTGAATTTTCCTAGAACATCACAGATCTAGGTGATTCCAATGCAACCAACAATTAATGATTTAGAGTAAAAATAACAGATCAGTGGATCATAAAAGATTTGATGATTATATATGCTCATTCATGTGGAACAACCAGAAGAAGTGATTTCTGAATATGAGACATAGCCCAGGTCCAATTAGTCCAATAAAAATAAAATAACATGGTGTGTTCATTTAATGTACGTGCCTGTTACTAGCCTAAACTGGCCCATGCTTTATGCGGTCCACACAGTCATGTACTCAACCATTAAATGGACAGTACATTGCTACACGCAGATACCAGGTACATGGAATGTACTTAGAAATTTTCCAAAATCCCAATTTTTCCTAAAAAACTGTCAAATTCAAGATCCATACCTGAAATAAAGATTCATTTTCGTACAAAGAAGATGCACATGCATCACTTCTTCCATCCCGTATAAGGAATATCCGAAGAAAGGACACGATTAAGTCACCTTCAAATAGAATAATGAATTAAAAATTATCAAAAGAGAAACAGACATTCAATTAAGAATAATCACTCCAAAGGATCTAAAAAACTACATTTTACCTTAAATGTAAACACTACACCACAAAGAATCACCAAACATGACACCTGAAACTCCCAGCGACACTAAGAGGAGTGGAAACATGAACAAAGTTCCATGTTGCATGATATTTATGAAACCAACCATAACTGTAACGTCCCGGTTCTGGAATCCCCCCAGAGGCGCCTCGTACCCGGTTGGTCACATGGCCTCAACCGCATTTCCCCAAATGCTAGAGGTTGTCCACTAGAAGCGAGGGCCTTGGGTGTGATAGTGGGGAAACTATGCTCTCATTGGAAGAGTACACAAAATAAGAGAAAACAAATAACAACAATAGCATAAGTAGTAGACATCAATACAAGAGTAAACAGCGAAATACTAAAAAGTAAACAACTGGAGAAGAAATATATGTAAATGATGCATGATACACATATGTTAAGGAAAACAACCAATGAAGTAACAATGCTAACTACAGTACTAAACCAAAGTACAAAATAAAAACAGATTAGCAACTCCTCAGCATCTCAAGCCTCGGCTTGGTCCCATGCTCTCCAGCTCCAGTGCAATCAAGAACCTAAAGTAGAAGTGATCTTTCCGTTATCTATACCTGCAATAATATAATCTGTTTGGCCCCAAAAGCATGACCTAAACAGGGTGTGAGACAAAGTCCCAATAGGAAACCACCCAAAGATCTATGCCTAACAGTCAGTGAATATGTGGCAGGTAAACAACAGTAAGGTGTAAACAGTATGTACTAAACAGGATAATACATAGAAGTAACAATCCATAGATTTTACCTTATAATCCACAAACATGAAACAACCACTCAAGAAAGTAGAAAAAAAGGTTACCTCTGGGTAGTTCTCACAATCTACCTCTTAAGGTTCAACCTACAAGTACTAGAAACCCTCTGGGAGGCACACACAACCTCACCCTTCTAGTTCAGCTAAAGAATAGACTCTCTAAAGAATCACTCACTGTCAATTCCCCCTATAGTCTCGTATTGTACTAAAGGCTCTATAGGGAAGAACTCAATGTCAATTCCCTATGCGGCCCACGTTGAGGAACAACAGACTCTCTGAGGAAGAACTCAATGTCAATTACCACTGTGGTCGCGCATCGTAAATTTAGGACACTATGGAGAAGCCTTTATGTCCATTATCCCTATAGTCCACTACACTAGGTTCTCACAACCCTATATAAAAAAACATAAATAGCGCGCGTATCGGCCCAAGTAAACCTCAAGAACTACTTGGATATCATTCTATGACACAACAGCATAACAATACAACAATTACACTATCCAATAACTAGGAATGGTAACTAGAAAAATAACAAACAAGCAAAACAGAATGGAAAACATTCAAAGCACAATACAATTTAACCTATGCACAAGAAATTACCTCTACTCAAGCAATCATGCAAAGAAGTAAAATAACAAGGGAAAAACAGGAAACACGCAATACCCCATTCGATGTATTGGTGGAATTTGCACAAAATATTCACAAACATCCTATAGAAAGGCATAACCACCTACATCGATGCTAGGAGATCGATATAAGTGAACCTCGATGATTGATTCCCCTTAAAACATCTATGATCTTAGAAAACGTCCAAAATGATCAACCCATGATAACTTGAAACTGAAGAGGAATCTTATAACAAGGATAAATCAGAAGAGAGAGCTTACCGAGGTGATCCCAACACAATTGACGGTGGCTGAAATGGAGATAGGACAGTGGCTCAAGAGCTCGGGAAGAATTGTGGTCGTACGTGAGCTCTTGGCTGAACGAAACCTAGAAGAAGGTCGTTCTGGCGATTAGTCATGACCCTGGTGTGTTTAATGAAAAAAATACATGGAGTGTACTTTTGGAGTACACGGCGTGTACTCTGTTTTTCCGTACTCCGCTTTAAGCGGCCTACACATCACCCCTACACACCGTGTGTGTGGTTCGGGCATGGCCAGCACACAGCCTGGCGGGGCAAGCAAGTACACAACATGTACTCAGAATGTACACAGCGTTTACATCAAAATTTTTCTAGAAAACCCCACTTTTCTCAAAAACACCAGGAAAATAAAGACATACCTGAAAACAAAGATATGGTTTATTGAAATAACGGACTCGAACGACCAGATTATTTACACTAGGGGATATCACAAAACCTTATTTCGATGAGACTAGTGTAATACCCAAAGTCCCTTAAGGACGCCAACCTAAACTAACAATCCTATACTTCTTTAATCATTATAACAAGAATTTCACCTTCACCACTTCCAAATAAACCCTGTAGGGATAACATTGTCAAAATATACCTTTAACGATTCATGAAACTCAAGAAACATGAGAATATAGTCCAAACGTTTATCAAATGGAGGACCTTATAATGATGAATCACCCATGGACTCACATAAATTGTGAATTAACACTTTGTTTTGGAATACCGTAGACATATAGAAAACCAAGGACCCAACCAAGCTAGTACGTTAGTCAAAACATACCACATACCAGAACCAAACACATGAGGGGTATAACCATAGGGCTCCCCAAAACATTTCTCAAAATGGACCACTAGCCATCCCATTATCCCAACTCACCGGTGAAAAAAATACCAAAACATTATTCAAACGAGATGGGTTCTTAAACTCAATTCACCCAACCAAATAATTCCCAACAAAAATAGGAAACACCACCCTACTACCGGTTATCAAGACATCATAATTACTTTTAAAACCATCTCATTGAATATAAATGGGTATACAGTTAGAGAATCCACCAATGGTACCCCATGGGCCTCATATATGAATTTTTTCATACCACACCAGGCACCCTATTCATATCCATACCACCACTCATCTATCATTTCAATTATCCATCCATCATTCCATGTAAATATATGCATGTTTTCGCTCATGGAAATACCAAAGGTCAAAAAAATATTTACAATTTTCAAATCCAATACATTAAACCAATCGTTCTGTTTTCTCAAAACCACTAGCCACAAAATCAAAACCCAATTTACATCATACAAATGTATTTATAAATACACAAATAATTCAAATAAAATTTCAATTTCACGTTATACATAATAATTTCAGAACATCTCAGACCCTTTCAAAACACATTCAGTTTTACAGAAAACTTCATTTCATCAACACCCATTCATTTAGAAACTCATGTCTCATTTTTTAATATAAGGTTCAAATGATTCATAATTTTTTTAAAAAACTTACTAGTTATAAATTAAAAATCCATCTTCAAAACCCACACATATATTCTAAAACACATAATTCAATTCAAAAAACTTTTCAAATGTTTAGAAAATTCAAACATGAAATATTTTTTTTCAAACCCCACTATAAAATTTTTTTTACTTTATAAAGATTTGTAAACACACCATTTTCCATTTCCATACAATTCTTAAATTTAAATTCTACACTTTAAGAAATAAAAAAATTTATTCTTTACTATAAAATCATTTAAAAAAAGCCACACTTATTAAAATCAATTCATTATTCTTTGAAAAAAAGTTTCAGAGATTCCAAAACAAAGAGAGGAAAGACAACCGAAGAGAAAATTAGTGATGGAGGGTGTCTTAGACATATGGTTGGAGTCCATATTTTAATAACTTCACCATCACAGAGGGTGTTCTAGGGAAATATCCATGGATCCACATGGGTTTATAGGCCCTAAGAGATCATTGAGACCATTGACCAAACTCTATTTTTCATTTCCCCAATCATCAAAAAACCACGATAACAAAAGGACTTAGATAAAACCAAACATCCCCTGGTTAATTAAATACCATAACAATGTGTTCCAAAAAGGTAACCAACTCAAAACTAGAATTTCAAGTCCTGAAAAACCTATCTCTGGTTTACATAGACTCTATCACAAAAAACATGACCCAAAAATAAAGAAACTCCAATTAATACCATTTTGTCACAAACAAGATATGTTCTCCATTAAAACTGGAAACTGAACAAGACCGTTTAAAGTACCAATGGGTATTCCCAATCCCTACAGGCGGTAACAAGTTCCCCAGTATCAAAATTAAGTGTTTAGGAATGATTTACCGTTGTTTGGAATCATAAAAAACCAACCATAATAAATAAACTAAATCTGAAAATTTATTCCAAATAAGGATTTCATAAAAATTCAGATTTAAATACATGGTTTTAGAAAAATCCCAGGTGGGAAAAAACTAAAAATTAGTTTAAAACAAACCCCATTAACCACCACACATCAAGGGGTCATCGTCCCCAAGCCTTCTTAATAGCACCACACTGAGGATTAAATATAACAACCCAAACTGCCAGTTTTGAATGCTCTCCCCAACCCTATGACAAACATTACGATGTCTACTTACACCCCATGGTGTAAGTAGGGGGTGAGCCTAATAACAATACGATTCCACCAAAATTATTCTATGTGATAATAATTATTAGATTAAAATATTTCATGTCTTATAAACAGAAGAAATTCTCGTAACAATTTCAATGTGACACAAATTTTATTGAAAATAGTTTTCAAGAGGTGACATAAAAGAATTAAAATGTTGAAACAAAATGAACAAGCTACTATATTTTCTAGCCAAACCCACCATATTCTAATGGTAAGTATCAAATATCCAATTATCTCTAGTCACAGGAAACACCCCTAGGCACCAGCTAGCTGTGGGCCCCAGGTACCTCATATCTCAGTGAAAAGTAACCTGCTTTCATGCATGAGACACTAGTAGAGAACATCCACATAACCTAGTTGTCCCCAAAATTATCATAATATTTTAGTTAGTTTTTTCATCATCAAAATATCTATGTGAAATAGGAAAAAACCCACTCTGGATCACAAGCATATTAGTATACGTCTGCACACCTAGATACCTGGTATTTCACACTTGTGCTCAAACATGTTCTACATCTTATAAAGTACCAATTTTACAAGAAAATTTCATATTCAAATCACACACACACCAAATATCCCACACGCATGTCACATTATCCCCATGTTCATTCAAATTCAATTCAATGTCATTATCACACTAAAAAAAACCTAGAACAAGTTTCATATCTCATTCACAAATCAATAAATCCTTTTGGAAATTTTATAAAACATTTGAAAGATGGTAAACATCACAGAAAATCCCTTTCACAAAAAAATGGACCATTTTAAAAACAAACTCCTACCAATAAAGTTTTCTAACATGATTGCACCTCTTTTATAAATCAATGAACCATTTAAAATATTCCTAAAACAATTATAAGAAGTATAACCATGAATTGCACATAATATCCTTCTAAAACACCCTTTTAAAAAGAAATTAATTACAATATTGAACAAAATCAGATTTTTAAACCCTAAATTCATTTAATAAAAACATTTTCTGATCCATAAAACAACCCTAATAAATACCACAAAAGTTACACATTAAAAACACACATTTTCATGAAAAAAACATTAAATCTAAATGTTTAACCAATGCAACAAAAATGGTTTTCTCACCACAGTAAGCGTATTTTAAATATGGTAAATAAATAAATCAAGAAATATAAATCATCATGAAATTATTACACATGGAATAACCTACATTATATGTCAAAATTGCCATATCATTATGTGAAACTTCACCAACACCACAAGGAATGGAAAATGAACCGAAATCCAAAATATTGTTGAAATAATATAAAAAACAAACCCTAAGTATGAATCCCTATATTCTGGATATTTTTAATGTCATGTATTAATGAAGAAACCCAATGTAAAAGGAAGAAAACAAAGAGAGAGTCCCCTACTTTAATAAAACATGGATTTTCCCCATAAAATCTCCCTTTAAAAATGAGTTCCATTGGAGCTTAAGGGAACTTCGACACCTCCCATGGATATGTGGAAATAAATATGAAAGAAATGAGAATAAAATGGTTTAAATGTAAGTGGAAAATTTTAATTATAAAAAAATTAATGTTCTAGAAACCATGCACGGTTTTGATAGATGATTTAGTAAACTGCTCGGAGAAACTGGGTGGCATACTCTATCCTTCTAAAAACTCACTATTTTAATTCATTTTTGAATTAGGTATTAGGGGTGATTTAAGGGTTATAGATAGTCCATGTATATGGGAAAATATTAACCAATAAAATACCATTTCAAACAATGTCACGTCTAACTAAAGGGTATAAACTACCCTCACAACGTACCCCACAAAAGGATCCACTAGGAGTGTCACAAATTCAATTACAAGACGCCTCATAAATATAAATTTCCTCTAATAATATAAAATTCCAAATACCATATAATAAATCCAATACTAATGATTTTGATCAGGAATACCTGAGACACCAAATTTAAACTCGGAACACACGAAAACCAAGAGATAACTAGAACAAAAAATATTCAAAACAAATTAAGGAATTGAAAATATAGTGTGACATGCACTATAGTATGATCATTGATCAAAGTATTATTTTATTATTCCACATTAGAACGATTCTTCATATCTATTTGAAAACTATTATCCAGCCACCCCTCTCTTTTAAAATTGAATCATATCATGGTTCCCATTAGATTGTTACCTTGATTATTCTTCCCTCACTTTCGACTTGGGGGATATTGGTCTTTAATTCCATCATAGGAATTATCCATTGATCATCTAATTTTAAACTCATTTTTTCACTTTTTACCTATAGTCCCATGAGACAAATAATAGTCTCTGATATTTATTTCAAGTATATGTGCATAACTGAAAATCTTATCATAATTGTTGAAGTCATGAAACACAAACACATTTCAAATGTTATTATTTATTACACTAAATAAGTGATCCCCTTTTATATTAGTGTTCATGATTACACTAGAGGCATATCATGAAATGCTTGTAAACTATGCCTCATGCAACCATATATACTAATATACATTCTTATTCAATATGAGGAACTCGCTTTCCATCTTAATATTTAGATTTTAGAGAAAATATTTATTTAAAATTATTTTCTTGAAATATTCCCATTCAATGGAATAAATTTCTTTCTTATAAATTTTATTTGATCAGTATACACCACTGATCTACTTCCCTATCAAAATAAGTGATCTCTAGTATGACTTTATCTTCTTATGAGTATTAAAGGGAAAATAATATCTTCTTAATGGAGTTAATATGTTGTTAGAAAATTATGGGTTCAAGATATCCAATGAATATAGAAAGCCTTTTTCACAAAAAGGATTTATCTAAAACATTCTATTTCATAGGATAAGGAGGGTGTTTCACCTGATTAATGTTTTTATTAATAACATGACCGAGTTATTTAAGTACTATCATGACGTTTTTATTTTCCCACTCCCATCCGATTTGGTATTTCATTTTGGAAATCATCACATTACCTATCACATTAATTATATGCACGGGTTCACCTATTTACAAAAATTAAATAATAAAAATAACTTGAAATTAGGGGGGTTTAATATGAATCTAATAAGAATATAAAAAAGGGAAACATTGAACAAATAAGTATAATCATGTAAATGAAATGTATATCCTAACATATGATTCCCTATATTTCAATTCTAGTTATCCAAAGTGATAGAATTATACATGGTATTCTCACTAAATTTTTCTTTTACTAATATCCAATAATATGAACCTTTATCTAATAACTACTATAATTACTATATCCTTTTACTCAAAATATTAAATGATTTTAAGTATAATTATCCATGAAATAAAAACAAAGGATTGTAAATTCATGGTATTTGTATTATTTGGTACGTAATTAGAAGGCATGAAACCAAAATAAAAAAAATACTTTGTTTAAAATAAATAATGTTCTCCAAAGCTATTTTGAGTAATTAAATCTACATTAGGTATACATTGGTTATACATTGATGAAATACGGGAGCTACGAACCCTAGTATTTGAATAAAAATTCAAATAAATTATAGAACTTTGGTTATAAGGCATAACATGGTGACATAAAAAGGAATGTAACATGAATAAACATAAGGTAGAATAACATTAATAACATTGAATCATGTAATCATGGAATCATATGATTGTTCTAACTATATAAATCAGTACAAAACCATGAGTCAAGTCTAACATCCAAGACCACATCACCTGGAGGAAAAAGTCCCATAAAGTAATCAGGTTTACATAATGTCCCATCATGACGTTTCATGAGAGAATACATTATTGAAACATTTTCAGTATATCTGGGAACACCCATCATAACATGTTAATGAATATTTTTCCAGATGAAGAATCAAGTATAATGTATACCCATGGAATTAATTGTGTTTCATAATCATGTCATACTGAGTAAGAAAAGGTAATATCATTATTGTGAGCATGAAATAATGGATTTAAATCATAAATATTCATTTATATGTTAAAATATGAATATATCATGATTGTTTATGTAAAAAAAAATTGATAACATGTAAAAATAGTGTTAATGAATCATTAGAAATGAAATATTTTTGTGCAGTTTAAGGAAAATATTAAAGATCATTTAATGAGGAAAGAAGATTATATATTATATAAAACCAAAAATAAATATATATTTACTTTCATGATAAAATAATTTATTTTTGAATAATAATGGTTTAATAAAATATATTATCTATGGTACATGATAGTGGGTACGAACTTGGGAAGTTACCTGTAATTGGGTTTCCTTGTTGGGGGGATTAAGAGAAGAACCTTATGAAAAGATGTATTTGACCATCAAAGAAATAATAATTGAGATAGTAAAATAATAATATAATATAAAATAATAATATAGAATCATTAAATAATTATAATAATTAATAAATACATTTGGGTAAATATAGATAAAGTGTATCCTCATTGCAAAATGAATGTTAAGAGAGAAACCATTAACATTATTTAGAAACTATTATGTAAGTGCACATAATGTACCAGATAATCAATTTAAATCCACTAATTAATTAATTAAAAATATATTTTATATATATCTAATTTATTATAATTGTATTACCTTCCTTTTTATCTATTTTATTCACTTATAGTATTTATTTTCATCCTTTACAAAGTGTTTATGTCAAGATTTTATGATTTGTTTTCCATGAGTATAATTGTGGGAGTTTTTTAAAAATGGAATCAAAACACTAGATGTGAAATTATATGATATTTATTATTTTATATAATTATCAATGGTTCTACATAAAAAATTTTCAGATATAATAATTATCCATATGAAAAAATTTTAATGATGAACGTTAGTTTATTTTTGTGAATTTCCGATCATCAAAAACTACCTTTGTTTTATTATTTTATATTATGAATATCTATAGGTTAAATAACATTAAATAATGTTTCATACAAAATTTATAATATATTTTTACAATTATTATTGTTGTATGACCATCCATGAAGGTGGTGTTAGAAAATGAAAAATCATCATCCTTCAGATTTGTAAATAGACACCTCACGGACAATGTTTTCATTTTTAGAACAAAAGAGAAAGATAAGAGAGTTGATTTTCAATATACCATTAACATAATCAAATAATAGTATATATATGATATTTTATTTTTCATGTTATTTTGGGTAGTGGGGTGAAGGAAGGATACAAAAATAAAATAAATTTAATAGAAAATAAAAGAATATTTTAGCTCTTGGTGTTGTTCTCCTTGAGAACCTAATTAAGGAAAATTGGGTTTGAAATTTTGTTGACATAAAAGCCTATTCGAAATGGTTGGTGGAATTTAAAATTGTTTTTGGAAGAATTGGAAAATATTCAAGTCTTTGGAAGTGTTAGGAGAAGGGGTTGTGATGGATAGTATATATAATAAAGGATATGGGTGTTTTTGATTATTTAATTTGATTGTTTATTATTTTGGATCATGAAATGAAATTGTGTTTAATAATGTTACTAATTAAATTTTATAGTTCTTCTGAGTAAGGGAAAAAGGGTTCATACCTCATACATATATCACCCATCACTAAATAATTCAATTATTTACTAAATGATGTAAATTACCACATTTCACTAATCAAAAAAAAGTTATCTATTTTAGAAAAATCATAAAAAATAACACAAATAATTTATCATAATTTAAAATTAAATATTGGTCTGAATTTTATGAATATAATTCCTAAATATGAGTAATTTATTCTTAAAACCAAAAAATTATTTATGTGAAAAATACTAATTTTAACATTATAATTTATTTTCTGAATCAATGAAAATTTAGTTAATGCCTATAAAAATTATCTACTAATTATAAAAGAGAAAATACTAATTTTGGAATATATTGTGTGAAAATTAATTTTGATATTAAATATTATATTTATTATAAATTTCATAAAAATAATTTACGCTTTAAAAAATAGGAATATGAAATTTAATACTTTAATGAAATTTTCTTAATTATACCAAGATATGAATATTTAATATTTTCATTTATAATATAAATAAAATTTATTTACACCATAATTTTTTATCTTACAATTACATTTTTTTATTACAATTCTTAATGTTTATATTGCAATTCGAATGGTTGTGTCACTATTCCATCGGTATAGGTTAACTAATTTCTAGAAATACCTCATATTTCATTCATAATATTTAAATTTTTTAATATGTTATCTATATTATTTTATGTTATTCATACTATAAAACAAAATTACAGTAATAGGAAATTCAATGAAAACGTTTTTGGTTGTTATAAAAAAGGCCATGGAAACACCCATACCATAAAGGAAAAAGGGTATAACACATATATTACTTTCCTAATTTGAAGGTAGATCACCTCTCAATGGTTTTTAATATAAAACATGGACTTATTATAGGAAAAATTAATTTTTTCACATTAGGTAGTAGAATAGAATTACACGTCATAAAGTAACCCATATATGAGGTGTTTTTATAACATCGAAGCATTGCAATTTAATGTTTAAATAAAATCGACAGTAAAAGGGGTTCACTAAAAAATTGCTAAATCACTAAGAAAAGAACAAAAAATTAACCCACCCAAATGGGGTGGTTCAAGTTGAGGTTATAACCTCCAAGAAATCCAAGGTGTTTTTGGAATCATAAAAAGTAAATATAGGTAATTTAATTCATAGAAATTTATTATTTTAAAGTAACACCACATATGTCTGGAAGAATCTACAATGGTGAGTTTAGTTAATGAGATATACATTTTTTGAAATGATATATACTACATACCTTGTATTTGGAAGACCCACACATCCAATATTGAGGTTTTATTTTATTTGTATTCGAATATATCAATTAAACTGATGAACTCCTTGATAATAGTGAAAAATACGCCACAAAAAATATTATAAGAGATGTGGAAAAAATATGAAAGGATTTAGGGGAACAATTCTATTACCAATAAACATCAAATGAGACCATCAACCCCTGATTCTGATATAGAGTAGATAATATCTCTCAATGCATATGAGAAAATAAGAGAAGCACCATGGGATAGGGGATCCATCGTATATTTATGCGAATAAACAAATAGAGGAGAAAAATTAATGGAAAAAGTGGGAAAGTGAAAAAATTTCAGCATTTCATATGGCCCACTCATTAGTCTCACTATTATCAAACATTCCTCCAATTTTGAATTTTTCAATGGCCAAGAAGGTATGTTTCAGGGTATATGCTCATGGTTTGGGAAACATCGCACAAACCGTGTGATTTTCCTATATGCAAGACCTATAGTAAGACTCGCCGTTTTGTGGCCGTGTGTGCATGGTTAGACAAAAATGTGTGACACCCTTATCCCCTTAGAGTAGGCCACATGATTCCCACTATAGGTTCTGACAATTTTTGAAAAACCATGAACCCATGTAAACCTTATTTGGATGGGATATTTTGGTCTTAGTACACTTTAAAATCATCGAGACACCCATGAATCCTCTTGGGCCATCAAACAAGTTAACAAAACACGTTTTACATATATAACTCTCTTAATTCTATTATGAAGCTTAGTATACATGTCGGTCCATCCACCAAACTGAAAATTCATGGTCCTTTATGAATCTCCTCTAGTTCTAAAATCGGGGATATTATATTACTGTAAAATATATATTTTTTTACCTATTCACCAAAAAATAAAATTTATTTTAAAAAAGTATAAATATCAACCTATGATTAATTCTATGTAGAAAAACCAAAATATTATTCCATTTTGTCAAATTAAATTTATAAAATTTATAATCATAACATTTAAATAATACAACGTTTTATATAGAAAAATAATTTATTTAAATTAAGATCTATTTCTTATTTAAAGGAAAAATAAATTTATAATTCCTAAACAATAAAAATCAAATATTATAATATTAATAATAATTAATTTTAACCCCTTAAAATAACATGAATATTAATCAAGCATCAAATTTATTTATTTTAAAAAATACCGAGATATATATTGGATATATTTTAATATGCGATATAGATGATCGTAAGGGATATAAATTTGATATGGGAAATAATTATTGTTGAATTTATGATTCATTATCATAAATTATTATTTTCTTTAATATGTACATTATATTGTAACATGTTTGTTAAAATAAACTCATCTAAGAATTTAATGATCACTTGAGTACAACAATAATACATCATAACTTATATGATAAAAGTGGGATGAGAATTTATATGTTTTCCCTAGTCTAGGTTACATCCACCATGACTGTAATGGGTCACTATGCACTCATGACCACATCCCCATATTCTAGAGGAAATCAGCCAATGATGATGGCCTATTTATAATGTGAGAATACCTTACCATATTTTTTAAAAATAGATAAATATCATAGAAAAAGAATGATATAAAATCATCATAATATAAAAAGGATTAAATGAAAATATCACAACTATAATCCATCCATACGTAAACTATTCCCCACAGAATATAACAAAATAAGTTTATGAACTATCACATAGTCGTAGAGAAAAAAATATTGTATATGAGGCTCATATACACCATAATCCAAAATTAAACAAAACCAAAATATATGTATAAATTTTTTCTATGTCCCGTCATATTCCCATATTCCTACTTCAACCAGGCCACACCATCTAATTTATCAATAATTTTAACAAAAGATCCATTAACTCGTTCATGTAACATAAACATATATTATATACCATGGAACCTACGTATGGTGTTGATAGAGAACCAATAATAACATAAATAAGTAATTCATGTATACAATTGTATATTGAATACATTTCAAAAATATTCTCAAAAACCCATGGACCTCATGTTTTAGTGTATTATTTAGTAGATAGAGAATCATTTATTTTAAAACACCTACTCAAATTTTAACATAACCTGATTCCTCATATCCTATTGTACACATATAATATGATATAATCATATTCATAACCAAGGTAATTTAAATATAAGAAATTTTTAGGTTCAAATGATCAGTAAGGGAAACCTATAAACTTTAATTATTTTTAATGTACACATAAAGAAGGGAAATCATGATCACGTGACAAAGATTAGATAATATATCATTAGATAATAATATATAATCATAAAAATTAATTGGGAATTATTGATCTTTTAATAGTATAAAAATTCCAATGAATGGTCAACAAAACATGGATTAGAGAAACATATTGTATGTGATGTAAATCATGAGATCATTACATAATAAACTGAATATATTTAGAATATGAAGTACCATAAATATTTGGAATATCATGGAAATATAAAACATCATGGAAAAATCGGTGGACCAAACCTGACCATGAATTGAAAAAAATAGTAGAGAAATATTCCCAAATAAATTTCCATAATATTGTAATGCAGATATCAATAACAGGTTCCCATAATAGAGAAGATATAAGAACTAGACTCCCAAAATGGAACAGGTATCACTACATGAATCCCATTTTTGAGAGAGCATTCCTGACTTGATTCCCATAGTTGGGTTATTTTTCCTTTCTTGATTTAGATAGTTATCTCATGATGTAAAATTCCTTAAATAATTCATGGTAAGGTTATATATTACCCCACCCATCATTATCCACACATATGACTTCAATATAAATTCAAAACATCCCTCTTATAAAAAATAACCCATGATAAGAAAATGGTTTTCATAACATTTCATATAAAGTCACATAATAAAAACATAATCATTTGAAAAGAAAATCATGATCATCAAATGAGATCATTTTAAAATATCACATATAAGGTTTTTTTATCAAATACTTCATTTTATAAGAATCATTGTGAAATAGAATAAAAAACAAAAAAATGATTTTTCATAAAAAGGTTTTCTTAATTTCACCATATAAAGATGTCATTATCATATCACATTCCAAAAACATTTTATTAAAGATAAAAAAAGAATAAAATATAATAACACATCAACTTTAAATAATATATCCTTGATAAGAAAAAAATATTCCCTAACATGCAGTAGAAGGGAATAATATATGATCATGGTAATGAAAAATCCATTTAAATATTTTCAGAATCAATTTTAAAAAACACACACCATTAACTGGTAAAAGAAACCATTTTTCTAAAACAAATATTGACGAATATAATGATAATTATAGATATAAATTATTTGAGTAATAACTTGGTAATAGCGAAAATTGGACATAACTGATGATCTTGATATAAAGGATAAATCACTTCAAGTAGATGAGAAATATTCTTCACAAAATTTCATTTTTATGAAATATTATATTCATCAATGTAGAAGTATTGAGTGTAAAACATTATTTTTGTAGAAGATAATATTTAAACAAAAAATAATTTCCTCATAGTGTAGAATAATTAAATTTATAATAATGATAATAAATGTGGAGTTATTATAACTCAAGAAAAAAATTTATTTTCAAGAAAACCCCTTTCAAATTGTAGTGAGTTTGAATATAAATCAATTCATATATATATATATATATATTGGAAATAAATTACAATGCATAAAAGTTATTTCATCAAATAAAATCTAGAATATGTATTATATACACCATATAAGTGTAATAAGATTCAAAAAAAATCTATCAAAATATGACTTTTGGGATAACAAATCCATATAATTTTCATTATAAATTTTTTACATTAACCAAAAGACCAGAATAATTAAAATAATGTTATTAATTACATGCCCATGAACCATATTCATAACTATATCCATGTATGAGAATCATTTATAATAACCCAATTAATATATTTATATAGTGGATAGTTTTTACAAATTTTCCAACATAAGGTGTTTTATTAATATGATGGTTTATACTTGTTTTATAGAAGAAGTGTTACTATTCATTCATATTAAAATTTTATTCTTTCCCAATTTTCTAAAATTTTGTTATCATGGTTTTTTAAATTTCCATTTAAGTTTCATCATTCATTCAAGAGTATATAATTATGTATCCTAGAAGATGAAATTGAGAATAAGTGTCCATCACTGATTCTTAACCAAAGAAGTGTGATTATATAATTAATGCCTAAAATATTAACGTATCCTGTGAAAAAATATCCAGAAAATAATTTAAATATATATATAATATTATATTATTAATAATATTTTAAAAATCATCCATGATATAATTTCCTAGTATTATTCATATAAGTGGTCGAACTGACTAAAGCGTAGACATACAATGGATGATTATATGGATATTTAGTTGAAATATCGTTAAACAATTAGAAAAATGACATCGTTAGGTTTTTATAAATATGATATATTAGAATTATAATTCATTTAGATTAATAATTAATGGAAGTAAAAATATAGTATAACTTGAATAAAATAATTTCCTCTTAGTACACATAATTTATATAATGGAATTATTAATGATCATTTAGTAATTATAACATTAATTGGTTATTGGGATTTTAATTCCATAGAAATTATGATTTAATCAATATCATTATTTTATTCTAATTATTTTAATGATTATCCTTCTATTAATGTCGTGGAATAAGAAATGTAAATCAATAGATTTATGTAGGTTGTAGTCCACAAGTATGCTTTGTTGATTATTCAGTTTTCTATATTAAAGAATAAATGTATAATGTGTTATCTCATGTATTAATATGTGATATTTTATAAATATCATACTTAAACAATAGTAACATCCATTTAAGGTGGTTAAGAAAAAGGAAACCTGTCACTTTTTTTGACGAGGTAGTCCACATACACAAACACAAGAATGATGTTTTCATTTTTCATAAGCGAAAATGGAAAAAGATGAATAATTATTACTTAAATATATATTTTAACATATTTATGTAAAAATTAATTATTTTTCAACTTAGGTATATTGAAATTAGAAAAACAATGAAATACAAAATAGATTGAAAATTATTTATGTAAAAATGATTACACATGTTGAGTACATTGAAACTTCCATGTATGATACCTTTGAAATGGAAGTTAGATGATATTATATTGTTAACAGAAGAAAAATAATGTTAAATATATTTATACGGTAAGGAAAATGGTATTATTTTAGTCGGTTATATAATTTTCAGGAGTTCCATGAAGGGGTTGTGAGGGGATCCTTTTATAGGTTTTTAGAATGACATTTTAGTAAATATTTCAACATAAAATAAATGAAGAACATGTTAATCATTTCATGTGGTGAAAAAAATAGAAAATAATTTAGTATTTTGATATATAGTCTATAATCACTCACTCATTCAATTATAAACATGGTTTTAACCTGTTTTATTCAATATATCTGTCAAATTTATACTTTTCAACTTAATATTTTACTAATATATGTTTTTTATGTAAGGTAACATATGATTTTTGACCTAAAAATAACGAATCCATTATAATATAATTTCTTCCAAATAATTAAAATTTGAAATAAATTTATTCTGACGAATTTTTTTTCATTGCAGAAATGTACTTTAATTTAATAAATATATAATTTATGATCTTTTGTTTGATAAAAATATTATATTAATTTTAGAGTATCAAATTCATGTTTGAAAACTATAATAAAAATTTTTAAATGTATAATGTATATTGTTATATATATATATTAAAATAAATAATGGTTTCCAAAATTTTCATGTTATTCATATATTCAAATAATGGCATTAAATTCATTATATCGGAATATTTTTTTATTTATATAAAATCCATTTTATAATAAAAATTCCCAAAAATGATGATGTGTGAATTTTTACATTCTTATTGAATAAATGTTGTAATTTTTATCTAATTCAACCTTAAATATTTATAAATATTTTTTAAATGGAAAATAAACAATACCAATATTTTTAAAAAATCGATGTTATAAAATTATTAATTATTAATTTTATTTCATTTCAAATTATAAATTTATTTAATATATTACAACACATATATTTATATTTTATAAAAGTTATATTTAATTTATTATTATTAAATATAAAATACCTAAAAAAAGTCTTTAAAAAATAATTTTTAATTTTATAATACATACATTTTAACAAATATAATTAAATTTAAATTTTTATATTTTAAATTTAATTTTACTATTCAATCAATTTATAAATATTTACTTTAATTTAATATAAAATTTAAAAAATTACGTTAATATTTAAAAGAAAATTATAAATATATCTGTTTCAAATATTTTAATATCATATTTTCATTTTAATATGTGTTATTTTATTTTAAATTAACTACTTAATAGTAAACAACATTAGTACACATTTTGGATATATGTTCATGACCATATAAAACACCACCATATTTGAAATAACCAAATTTCCAACAACAATATTTTCAATGGCCATATTTCATTTATATGTATAAAACATCCTAAAATTATTCCATTTAAACTTTCCATTTTTATTATTTTATTTTATATGTGAAAACAAGATTTTTTGTTATATGGAATTTCTTCCAATTTTAGGTTTTTTTATATTGACAGTGATTCATAACAGTGATGATGGTCTTGTTGAGTGGATAGTTTTAGTGATATTATTACTTTTCAATTTATTCGCACTTTTTTAATGGATGTAATCATTAATGATGTAAAAAAATACATAGTATTCAATTTATATATTTATATAACATCATTGTTCTTTTATGTTATAATAAAATTCATTAACATTAGAATTATTAATTTATTATATGCCCTAAGGCATATCACATTAAAATTTTATAATGAACAACGTTCGATCCTAGTGAAAACCTCTTGGAATTCCCAATGTCATCATCACATCTCTTTTGGCTATTATTCATTGTCCCATAAAGCCAATATGGAATCCCCACAGTCACACTCACATCTCATCAGGCACGTCATTTGGGTCCTAGGAAGAATGTTTGAGCTTTTATAGTTAGATCATTAATAAATACAAGTAAACATATATAAATGAGTGGTTTTGGTTGAATGAAAATACCCATAACCATTATCTATAGCCTTTTTGGCCCACCTATTAGATATGAGTTCTATGGAGACATCTACTATAGTTTAATGTCACTCACATGTTTTTCCTAGTTCATCACTATATTTAATCCATCCCACTCCAGATCCATGAGGACAAAGCTTAAGTGGATGAATCCATCATGGGATTTTATAATATATATCACTAATTAAGTCATGACTCTAAGGATCACCATAGTCAAAACATAGGTGGATGTATCCCCATTGGAATCCACAATCATAGGTTGTCTCTTGAGCTAATTCATGTCTCATTAGGGTATCACATCCCACAATTGAGTCTCTAATATCTTATAGACTATTGGTCTCTATATGGGAAACCCTACATAGGTGATATCCTCAAGTTGATCCCAAAACAGGCCTATCTAGGTTCGCGTAAACATCTAACCTATATATCACATCGAAACATAACTAGGTTCTACATTACGAGGATAGTGAAATGATAACTCCAATCACGTACTTTCATCGACACCATTTTACGTCCAATAACCATTCTCATACCCATCGTATTATTCTCATCCCATGTATCCCACAGAAGACATTTGTTTATGTTTAATAGATGAAGAACCACTCCATATATATAAATATATCTCCATAAAATGACTCAAGTAACTCATTATAACACCACATGGGTTCCATCGTGACATTCTATATGGAAAAATACTCATAATTGGCTCTTCTTGATACCATTTACAGCTTTAGGGAATAAAAACATTCAAAAACAAGAAATAAGTTCCATGAGAAGAGTATATGATGTATGCCCAAATACATGACGAGTAAACCAAAACCTTCTCCATGGGAATATACAACTATATGAACTGGGTAAAATCATGGATTATTGGTTTCTTATTACACAACCCATTTAAATATGTGGTATGGACATGTACAGCTACATTGTTATTGTACACCCGAGGATTAGTTGTGTACTAATAAATGACCATATCCCCCATGTTCAATGGTTGTATGGTGAAGTAATTAGCCACATATCCCTATCACGCTACAAATTCCATTGTCTGAAAAACCAAATCATCCCCCAAAATGAGGAATACATTGTGTGTGTTCTTGAAACCACATACCATGGGATCAGGGTTTTCAATTGGGAAACTACTATGATCTTCCCCAAACCCTTGTTCTCCCAAAAAATATCATTGAATGACCCTTAGAACACAAAAATATGAAAATGGATTTAGAAACCAAAAACAACTAATATACATGGAGTTTTTAACAAAAATTAAAATATTTAATACCATCAAGTGGAAATTGTTGAAGTTTTTTACCAATCCATACTCTGTAGTTGCCATATGATGATATAGTTTGTCCCAAGCACCCTGGTGGAACCTTCGTCAAACCCTCCCTCTTATCCACTGTAATGGGAAAAATCAATGGGATATATAAGTCAAATAAATGATTAAAGGTGATTGAAAATGAAAATGAAACTATGAAATCATAGAAATAAAAGGAAAAGAAAAATAGAATTGGCCTTAGGCCTAAAGACCACCACATGATAGTGACATGACTTTACAAAACATTAATTAATGACTAACCCACAGTCTCCAAATGAAAAATATTTTACCTTGTTTGAAATATATATTCATTCTAACATGAAATACTAAATTCAAATTTAATTATACAAAATATAATATTATTCCAAATTGAAATGAATCATAATTCCACAAGACAAATTTTTTAGGGTAAACATCATATTCCAGGACCAACAGAGTGGTCAAAACAATTATCATATATTATATGGTTGAGTTAAATGATAATATTATACCTCAAGATAATTCCATATCATAAAAATTTTATGCCCATTATCAAAATCCAAAAATGGGGTTTCATAGGATTACTAGATGTTTACTCAATTGTACTAGAAAATAGTCTGATATCATTATTCAAATATGTGTACTGAATAATTTACACTTTAATCAAATAGAGGATCATATAATTATGTTAAAAATAATCATGAGGTACATTGAAGGTAATCTAATATGTTATATCTAATGATTTTCATATTTATTAGGTCTCATTGGGTTTATTTTAAAAGGTGGAGAAATTAATTTAATATTAATATATGTTTCAAATGAGATTTGAGGTTTTAAAAAATTGTTATTATAGATAATATATCAAATTTGGGTGTGTTTATGATATGTATGTTGAGTTTTTATGTAACGCCCCGACCCCAGTCACCCAGAGTCGATGCATTATTACATTACATTGGCATGATCACAAGAAAGATCAAATCTCGAAAGACGGATTGGTTTAGTAGCCTTGGAAACACTAGATATATTCATAAAGTTTTATATTACATCATAAAGTGAAAAAGTACTACAAAAACATAGTCTCAATATTTCACACTCATATCCCCACATAAAATCCCTGCAAGTCATTCATAACTTACTTCTTCACATCCTGGGAAAAATAAAACATAGAAAAGGGGTGAGCTCAAATGCCTAGTAAGGATAACAATATAGCGGAAACTTTCAAAAATAAGCATAAACATTTAAGGAAATGTATAACTAAAACAAAAGCCATTTAAACATGAACTTAAACATAGTACGGAAAAAGTAAAATGAAATATTGCCATTTACTTATTGACATGGATATTCTACTAATCGAATAATCACATGCAATATCAATAACCACTTTCATAATGATGGAATGCATAATGCTGAACTTTAATTTCTTTGTCAAGGCCTCGTCCCAAGAACTAGGGGATAACTGTAACCGGAACCCAACTGGGAGTGCCTCTAATAACCGGACACAAACCTGGAGTGCCTCTAATAACCGGACACCAAACCGGAGTTCCTCTAATAACCGGAGACCAAACCGGAGGGCTTACTTTTACCAGTCCCCAACCTGGAACATTCTTGTCTAACACATTCATCTGAATGAAAGGTTGAAATATAACATAAACATTCGGATTAAAAATAACTTATGAAATGACAATACTTTAAACAAAAACCATGAGTGACATAAGAATAACTTATCCACAGTCAAAAATATCACAAAACCTTAAATAAAATAACGATGTTTTGTATCATAATAAGTCAACTTCAAATAAGCTTAAAAGCCATCAAAGGATTTTGACCTAGATGAAATCAAAACTATTTTAGAGAAATATCGCTTTTTTGAAAAAATTAATTTTAAAAGTAACATAATTATAAAATAATACATTCAATTTGAAAATGTTCTTATAAGTTTGTAAGGGAAGCTTTGACAATTTTATAACAGCGGTAAATAGCCGCACCCACCGTATAAGTTAAAAAAACATTCTTACCTTAAATTTTTCGAAAAGGATAAAAGTGCCTTGTTTGGAAAACGACGAAAATATTACTTTCAAAACACATAAGGGTATAAATGACTTTAACCAATTGTCTAGTAAATAGTAAAAATGTTTTTAAATACATTTTTAAGGAACATAGATGTCGATGATAAAGAGATCCCAGTTGATAATAACGTATAAACAACCTCGGATAATGAAGAGATTGTGAAATAAACCCTTACCAATTTGCTAACTTATGAAACATACAACCCTTGAAAGAGGTATCTTACAATGAATATGTAAATACAAATTAATTAAAGTGTATTACACAAAGAATATAATTATGGGCAGCACATACACCACACAAAAGGTTATAGTGGCAATATGGCATGAATCTCACGGGAATAAGGAGTGAGATGAAAACCCCTTACCTTGTAATTTTCCTTGAATGAGGGTATCTTAACATCCTGTATAATGGTGAAATAATTTTTATTAAATTATACATGAATCATATATATTAATATGATATCATATATGATCTTTTAACATTGATTTGTTAATAATATCTTTGAATTATCGTCGTTTCGGGTGTTAACTTACTCGTTTTTTTATATGTTTTGTTACATAAGTTGTGTTTGTTATGGATAGGTTGTATGTTATTAATATCAAGAATGATATCAAGTCCTTAAACATAATTTTTAAATCATCAATTGATAATTATAGTTCAATGGATACGATGGAGAATGAATCTCATCGCGTTCGTGGAGACGGTATTCCGTACGTACGCACGAGCGACAATATCATTCTTTTGATATTAAAATAATATATAAATGGATGGTATATCAAATATACATAATAATTAACATGTTATATTTATTATTTTAATTAGTTACACATCATTATTGTACCCATTCAAATAATAATACATTGAATAACAATTACACCACGACATAGAGACGGTAAGCCGTACGTACGCACGTATGGTGACATGTTATTCAAAGGGTGGATAGAATACTGAATATAGTTGTACCATATATATAATAACATCATAGGATATATAGGATACTGGAGATATTATTTTATAATGGTAATAACAAAGAAAGAATAAGTGGAAGAAGAAAGGAACTTGAAAAGGGGTGGTGAAAACATTACCTCTTCTTCGGGTTCTTCCTTTTGATTTGATCAAAAGGGCTCCTTAGGTTGGATTTCTGATCAAACTAATGCATCTAGGTTGTAGTGAAGGATGTTGGGAGAGTATGTGGGAAGAGTTTGACCGAACCAAAAGGCTTTGAAGGTGTGAAAAAATGAGAAGGAGGAGTGCCCTTTTATAAGAGGTGTGAGGGGCACCTTTGGAAAAGCTAGAAATATTATTCTATAATAAAATCATTTTCGGTTTCTAAGGGATCAAAAGTATATTATTCAAAGGTTAAGGTGGGGATAGGTCTAAAACCACTCAACCAATAGAATTTAGACAGGTTTGGGTCATTATATTAACCTTATCTTTAAGTATTAACTCTAAGTTAATTAGTTTCACTTTTACAATGTCTCTTTGTATTTTTATATTATATGGTTAATAAACATACCATATACATCTAAGAGACCCCAAAGTGGTCCATTAATGCTGAACCTATCATTATATAATTCTCTGGGACTAACCTTAGATTTTTAGGAATTTAATATCAACTAATAATATAATATTTTTTATCAAAACTCATTAATGTCAATTTTTACACTTTTCAATAATTGATTTTTTTTGAAACTCATATCAGAATGATTACTATGAAAAAAGTTAATTAAATCAATACTAACATGTCATATTATCCTATAAAAGTATTTTAATTCATTAAAAGTCTCAAATTATATTTATTTTGGAATTTATAATATCAATTATTTTAATGTTTCACTATTATTTTAATTACTGCATCATCATTGTGTCATAAATAAATTAAATTATTTAAAGTCAAAAAATTATAAATAAAATATCATTATGTATGAAATCTTATTATCTTTCTAATGAATATTTACAATCGAATTTATCTTATGTATAACCCTGTATTGAAAATGTTTTATTAAATAAACATTGATTTTAACTCTTTTAACTCTTCTTTGAATTAAATAACAATAAATGTCCTAATCTAATCCAAGTAGACCTAAATGATAATATTTTATTCCTAAGGTTGTTTTTGGTCGGGATACACTTTTCCAATAGAATTAGTACACGTGTTGGGGTAATATTAATATCATTTTTACCCTTAATTACCATATTTTACTTTTAACAGTGGTAAATAAAAGTAAAAAGTTACTATTCACCAAAAATTATTTTCATCTCATTAAACCACATTTTACTTCTTTATATTAACCGTGCCTCTCGGATTTTCTAAATTCCATTTACAGAAGTGGTAAAATTATGGTTTATGAAAAATTCAGTTTTTTTAACTACCACCTAGTAGTTTCACTATTCATCAAAAATTGATGTTTTTCAGAATAATGCCAAAATTTCACCCTAAGCTATAATTGAAATTCCGAATTCAAAAATGATGTCTATTTTAAAAAATTCCAAACATATAAGTTGCATTAATTAATTTTATAATTAATTCCTGCTGTCACAACAAATACTATGTTTATAAGAAACAATATATATCAAAAGATTGATAATTGTTTATGTCCAATTTCAAATTGAAATTAATTCTAATGAACACCATTGGATAAAATGGTAAAAATATATTCTAATTATACATTAAAACTACTGAATAATATAATTTATCACTATAAATTTTTTTGATTAAAAAAGTTGTTTTTAAGTATTTTTCACAATTCATAAAAATTGGAAGTTCTCAGAAAAATACCAAAAATTCAACATAGGATAATTTCGATATTCCGAATCCAAAAATGAAGTCCATTTTGAAATATAAAATATATATAATTTCAAAAATTAAGTATTACTATTCATAATGGCTAGTTTGATTGGTTGTGGTGTGTTAGAACTCGATGTTGCGTACAACACATGCTATCACATTATTCAAAGAGAAGCGTACCATAGAAGCTTGGGGTGTTACATTGTAGATCGTTTTAATGTCCCCTTCTAAATAAGTTTATTTAGTCAATTTGAATATATAAATTATTAAAATATTGGATTTAAAAAGGGTTCACTATTAATGTTGGTAAAAGTGGATTTTTGAAAAATACTTCTTTTATCTGAAAAAAGAATTTGTTCTTTTTATGTCTAAGAAACTAATAATATGGATTCTAAAATTATAAGTATTATATAAGGATCAAAATTTAGTAAATACTATTCATAACCTCTTTTGAACGGCTTGTTTGGTAAGTCATAGTGCGCTTGAACTCGGTGTTGCGTGTAGTGCAAGTTATTGAATTATTTTGATGAAATAACACACTATGAAATCTTGGGGTGTTACATTCTCCCCTCCTTCAATAAATTGAGTCCTCACAATTTTAAATTGTTCTTCGAAAATAAAAGGTTGAAAATAGAATATATCATTGTGGGAAAACCCACATCGGAAATTGGGTTACAAAAATTTTGTCTTAATATGAGGAAAAGAGGAATGAAAGGGTCACCACCAAATTATGATCTCGATTAGGAGAACATTGGTGGAAATTATAGACATATAGTTGAAGGAAAAACATAAATATTTATAGGTAGTGATTGAGGTCATCAATCATAAACAAGTGTAAAATTGAGGTCCTTAAATTCATCAATATATGATGATTTGAAATACCGTCGGTTCAAAAAAAACATAGGGTATTAGGATAACACATTTTTGGTTTTAGTATTCCTTAAATAAAGTATAAGAATTAATTTCATCATAGAATAAGAGATGAAGAAAAATATATTCTTGATAAGTATAGTTCCATCCTTTAACTAATTTCTACCACAGACTCATCTATCACTCTAAAAGATAATTGAACTTAAAAAATATATTCTATTTATCCTATTCGTATAGGGTTAAAAAATGAATTTATAATTCAACTAGAAAAACCATTAAAAATGAAATTATTCAATCCTGGACATCACGTGTGTCAGTGGTAGGTGATACACCCTTGTCGCCCTTCGGTTGTGGGTTCAAGTCTCACGGCCTTGCCGGACGCGACGGGTTGCCGCCCGACCTCCGAGTTGTCCTTTTATGGCAATCCAAAATAATCCAAACTATAACTATCCAAAATACTTCAGTACAAAATTTATAAGGAATGTAAACATAATAAAGATACTTTTTCCGTGTAATAGCATGTGAACACCTTCATCATGTATTCTTTTAAAACACTGCAACATCCTGAATTACCATAAAACCTTATTGATTACATTCATGATCCCTTATTCCTTAAAGAGTAATATATATAATCCTTCAATCAAAAAATGTTTTAAACCCCAAAAATGATGGAATATACAAATCAGTAATCTGTTTCAAGGTAGTCAAGAATATCCAATATAATTTATCCAATTAAATCTTGTATTATTCCAAAATAACTACCACGGTATCAGAACTATATTAAGGTTTTCATTCTCTCAACCATATATTTTCTAAAAATTTATCCTGCTATTGAGTCACTTTTCCTTTCTCCACACAATCTCAAGTCCTTAATGAAATAGTACTGCAGTACAATCCTTATATACTCCATAATTATTATAACAAGTAAATTGTTGATACAACACTCAAATGACATAATCAACATAAGAACTCTAATCATTCCTTTTCATCTATGGTAGTATCATCACTTGATTATTATCCAATAGCATCATTTGCAGCATAGTCTAATAACTAGGACATAGGTTCGTATAGTGTCCAAACTCCTTGCAAATGAATCATTGTACATTTGAAACCATTTTCTTACCCTTGTAGTCACGTACTTTGTGCCCTTTTCCTCCACACTTATAACAAACTCCCATTCCTTTCAGGAAAGTTCCAGGGTGTTTCTTCCCACAGTTATCACCTATGGGAAAATTCTTCTTTTCCCTCTTCCCTTTATCCATCTTTCTCTCTTCCATCCTTTTCTTCTCTTGTTTCCCTTCAAAGCCATAGGACTCAGTAAAGTCTTTACTTATATTATCAACACATGATATTATTTCTTCATATGATGATTATACATTGGAGACTATTTCTTTTATAAATTCTGGCTTAAGACCATGAAATATATGATCCTTATTTCTCTTTGGATCATGTGCATTGCTGGAGTTCTCATTCCTTCTACTGGGTGCCATTTCTAAACAATGTCATACACTAGATTGGTTTATGAATAACAATACCTAATCCCAAACTTCTAAGACACATAACATATGTTAAATAGTTTATGGATATAATCCATAATCATAAAAATTTCTTCTTTGAGGATGTGTATACTCATAAACCCCTCATAATGGTTTGTAAAGAAAATTAGAATAATCCTAAGCATATCCCCCGGGAGTGTCGTAACCAAGAGTGCAGCAAGGCCCGTTGTCGTGCACCAGTTCCCGTTCGAGTCTAGCTCAAAGCTGTGTTTTCAGGTTTTACCCCTAGGTACATCTGTGCCAGAGCCACCTCTACCTACTCGTATCCAAACATGGATGTATTGCTCAGAAAACTCACAAAATCTCTACAATACCAAAATTCTATAAAGTTATTCTATACTAATCCTCAATGTTCATCTTAGGTCTACGTGCTCTAATCAGAGTTTATCTAAATCTAGCTTCCAAGGTGTATACTAAACTTCCTCTGATACCAACTGTAATTCCCCGACCCCAGTTACCCAGAGTCGATTCATTATTTCATTACATTGGCATGATCACAAAAATGATAAAATCTCGAAAGACCGATTGGTTTAGTATCCTTGGAAACACTAGATATCTTCATAAAGTTTTACATTACATCATAAAGTGAAAAAGTACTACAACAACATAGTCTCCATATTTCACACTCATATCCCCACATAAACTCCCTACAGGTCATTCATAACTTACTTCTTCACATCCTGGGAAAAATAAAACATAGAAAAGGGGTGAGATCAAATTCCCAGTAAGGATAACAATATAGCAGAAACTTTCAAAAATAAGCATAAACATTTAAGGAAATGTATAACTAAAACAAAAGCCTTTTAAACTTGAACTTCAACATAGTATGGAAAAAGTAAAATGAAATTTTGCCATTTACTTATTCACATGGATATTCTACTAATCGAATAATCCCATGCAATATCAATAACCACTTTCATAATGATGGAATGCATAATGCTGAACTTTAATTTCTTTGTCAAGGCCTCGTCCCAAGACCTAGGGGCTAACTGTAACCAGAACCCAACCCGGAGTGCCTCTAATAACCGGACAACAAACCGGAGTGCCTCTAATAACCGGACACCAACCCGGAGTTCCTCTAATAACCGGACACCAAACCGGAGGGCTTACTTTTACCGGTCCCCAACCTGGAACATACTTGTCTAACACATTCATCTGAATGAAAGGTTGAAATATAACATAAACATTCGGATTAAAAATAACTTATGAAATGTCAATACTTTAAAAAAAACCATGAGTGACATAAGAATAACTTATCCACAGTCAAAAATATCACAAAACCTTCAATAAAATATGGATTTTTTGTATCATAACAAATCAACTTCAAATAAGCTTAAAATCCATCAAAGGATGTTGACTTAGATGAAATAAAAACTATTTTAGAGAAATATCTCTTTTTTTTAAATCATTTTAAAAGTAACATAATTATAAAATAATACATTCAATTTGAAAATATTCTTATAAGTTTGTAAGGGAAGCTTTGACGATTTTATAACAGCGGTAAATAGCCGCACCCGCCGTATAAGTTAAAAAAACATTCTTACCTTAAATTTGTCGAAAAGGTTAAAAGTGCCTTGTTTGGAAAACGACGAAAAGAATCCTTTCGAAACAAATAAGGGTATAAATGAATTTAACCCATTATCTAGTAAATATTAAAAATGTTTTTAAATACATTTTTAAGGAACATAGATGTCGATGATAAAGAGATCACAGTAGATAATTACGTATAAACAACATCGGATAATGAAGAGATTGTGAAATAAACCCTTACCAATTTGGTAACTTATGAAACATACAACCCTTGAAAGAGGTATCATACAATGAATATGTAAATACACATAAATTAATGTGTATTACACAATGAATATAATTATGGGTAGTACATACACCACACAAAAAGTAATAGTGGCAATATGGCATGAATCTCACGAAAATAAGGAGTGAGATGAAAACCCCTTACCTTGTACTTTTCCTTGGATGAGGGTAGGTTAACCTCCTGTATAATTGTGATATAATTGTTATTAAATTATACAAGAATCATATATATTAATATGATATCATATATGATCTTTTAACATTGATTTGTTAATAATATCTTAGAATTATTGTCGTTTCGAGTGTTAACTTACTCGTTTTCTTTTATATGTTTTGTTACATAAGCTATGTTTGTTATGGATAGGTTGTATCTTATTAATATCCAGAATGATATAAAGTCCTTAAACATCATTTTTAAATCATCAATTGATAATTATACTTGAATGGATACGATGGAGAATGAATATCATCGCGTTCGGGGAGACGGTAGTCCGTACGTACGTACGAGCGACAATATCATTCTTTTGATATTAAAATAATATATAAATGGATGGTATATCATATATACAGAATCATTAACATGTTATATTTATTATTTACATGAGTTACACATCATTATTGTACCCATCCAAATAATAATATATTGAATAACAATTACACCACGACGTGGAGACGGTAAGCCGTACGTACGCACGTATGGTGACATGTTATTCAAAGGGTGGATAGAATACTGAATATGGTTGTACCATATTTATAATAACATCACAGTATATATAGGATACTGGAGTTATTATTTTAGAATGGTAATAACAAATAAAGAAGAAGTGGAAGAAGAAAGGAACATGAAAAGGGGTGGTGAAAACATTACCTCTTCTTCGGGTTCTTCCTTTTGATTTGATCAAAAGGGATCCTTAGGTTGGCTTTATGATCAAACTAATGCCTCTAAGATGTAGTGAGGGAAGTTGTGAGAGTATTTGGGCAGAGTTCGGCCGAACAAAAAGGCTTTGATGGTGTGAAGAAATGAGAAGGACGAGTTCCCTTTTATAAGAGGGGTGAGGGGCACCTTTGGAAAAGCTAGAAATATTATTTTATAATAAATTCATATTCGGTTTCTAATGGCTCCAAAGTCGATTATTCAAAGGTTAACATGGGGATAGGTCGAAAACCACTCAACCAATATAATTTAGACAGGTTTGGGTCATTATATTAACATTATATTTAAATATTAACTCTAAGTTAATTAGTTTCTCTTTTACAATGTCTCTTTGTATTGTTATATTATATGGTTAATAAACATACCATATACATCCAAGAGACCCCCAAGTGGTCCATTAATGATGAACCTATCATGATATAAGTCTCTTGGACGAACCGTATATTTTTAGGAATTTAATATAAATTAATAATAAAATATTTGTTTTCAAGACTCATTAATGTCAATTTTGACACTTTTCAATAATTGATTTTTGTGAAACTCATATCGGAATTATTACTATGACCAATGTTAATTAAATCAATCCTAACATGTCATATTAGCCAAGAAAAGTATTTTAATTCATTAAAAGTCTCAAATTATATTTATTTTGGAATTTATAATATCAATTATTTTAATGTTTCACTATTATTTTAAATACTGCACAATCATTGTGTCATAAATAAATTAAGTTATTTAAAGTCTAAAAATTATAAATAAAATATCATTATGTAGGAAATCTTATTATCTTTCTAATTAATATTTACAATCTAATTTATCTTATGTATAACCCTATATTAAAAATGTTTTAGTAAATAAACATTGATTTTAACTCTTTTAACTCTTCTTTAATTAAATAACAATAAATTTCCTAATCTAATCCAAGTGGACCTAAATGATAATATTTTATTCCTAAGGTTGTTTTTGGTCGAGATACACTTGTCCAATAGAATTAGTACATGTTTTGGGGTAATATTAAAATCATTTTTACCCTTAATTACCCTATTTTACTTTTAACAGTGGTAAATAAAAGTAAAAAGTTACTATTTATCAAAAATTATTTTCATCTCATTGAACCACATTTTACTTCTTGATATTAACCGTGTCTCTCGGATTTTCTAAATTCCATTTACAGAAGTGGTAAAATTATGTTTTATGAAAAATTCAGTTTTTTTAACTACCACCTAGTAGTTTCACTATTCATCAAAAATTGATGTTTTTCAGAATAATGCCAAAATTTCACCCTAAGCTATAATTGATATTCCGAATTAAAAAATGATGTCTATTTTACAAAATTACAAACATATAAGTTTCATTAATTAATTTTATAATTAATTCCCGCTGTCACAACAAATAACATGTTTATAAGAAACAATATATATCAAAAGATTGATAATTGTTTATGTCCAATTTCAAAGTGAAATTAATTATAATGAACACCATTAGATAAAATGGTAAAAATATATTCTAATTATACTTTAAAACCACTCAATAATATAATTTATCACTATAAATTATTTTGATTAAAAAAGTGGTTAAGTATTTTTCACTATTCATAAAAATTGGAAGTTCTCAGAAAAATACCAAAAATTCAAATTAGGATAATTTCGATATTACGAATCCAAAAATGAAGTCCATTTTGAAATATAAAATATATATAATTTCAAAAAGTATGTATTACTATTCATAACATCTAGTTTGATTGGTTGTGGTGTGTTAGAACTCGATGTTGCATACAACACACGCTATCACATTATTCAAAGAGAAGCGTACCGTAGTAGCTTGGGGTGTTACATTGTAGATTTTTTTAATGTCCCCATTCTAAATAAATTTATTTAGTCAAATCGAATATATAAAAGTTTAAAATATTTGATTTAAAATGGGTTTAGTATTAAAGTTGGTAAAAGTGCATTTTTTAAAAATACTTCTTTTATCTGAAAAAAGAATTTCTTCTTATTATGTCTAAGAAACTAATAATATGGGTTTTAAAATTATAAGTATTATATAACGTTCAAAATTTAGGAAATAGTATTCATAACCTCTTTTGAACGGCTTGTTTGGTAAGTCATAGTGCGCTTGAACTCGGTGTTGCGTGTAGTGCAAGTTATTGAATTATTTTGATGAAATAACACACTATGCAATCTTGGGGTGTTACAGGTGATAAGATATAGAAAAATGTGTTTTTATAGTAAAATTTTATAGAATGAAACTGGGAGAATTTTATTGAGGCTTGGAATATTATCTATAAATATTTTTTTCAACGCAATGAATTGATCATGTAGTTTAATATTATTGGATAAGTTATTATATTATATTCATGATGTTTTGGAGAAATTGTATTGAAATAAAACTAAAATTATATTACTAAAAAATATAGGGTCATGAGAAATGATGAAACTAAGGTGTTCTGGTTAGATTTTTTCTAGTCTGGTATGTTTTTATTCTATCAAATCTAGGGTTCATGAATTTTTTTAACACTAAAGGATGTTTTTGAAGAAAATAGTCGAAAAACAAATTCATGAATATTGTTTCTTCTGATTTAAAATTTTTTAGGTACATAAATATGGAGTGTTTTTTTGATGTTTCATGAAGTATTTGAGGCAAAGGAATGGAAATTTCATAGCTCCTATGTTAAATAAATTTATAGAGACCCACTTTTAATATATATTAAAATTACCTCATTTTTTGGAACACTTTATATAATACATAAATAGATGCATGAAGACTGCATTAGTTTTGTGACTTTAGAAACATGGAATCATAAACACTATTATATAAGTGAGGTAAATTATCTCCCACTATATTTATCACGACTATCACCCACATTATAAACATAATACATGATACATGTCTTTATAACCTAGGTAAATGAAATATATGAAATGATTAGCTTATATTATTAATATGGGTATACTTGAGAGATATGTATGCATAAGCATGATCACATTGGTTTGATAATGTGGTCATGACAATAAAGTATCATAAAATACATATCAAAGAACACAAAAATGAATCATGTAATAAATATTTCCAGTTCATAAAACATGAATCACAAAATAATCATGACCATAATCCCTGAAATAATATCTTAGTAATAAGACATGGAATTTTGGAAGACACGTTAATCCTAAAAAATTATTTACATAGAATTAAATGCATCACATCCAAGTCCATTTTAATGGTATTGTTTCGCTCCAAACCCATCTCGGTATTCATGGTTCACTCCCACAAACATGTAAGTATTCAATGATCACTCATATGACCATCTTAGTAGAAAATGTCTTCTATTGAACTGAGTTTAGTCCCCATTATATCCATTTATTTCTGATGAAAAATAAATCATTACCCAATGCATTGTAGGGATATATATATATCACAACTACCTCATAATAAAATCATACATACATGTGTTACACTATATTATAAACATTGATCATATCATAACCCTTGATAAGAAATTGGAATAAAAAACATGTAATCATTTCCTAACCTATGAAAAATAAATTGTTTTCAAAAATATTTTATCAAATTTAAAACTATTAAGTGAACAGGTTTAATACGAATAAAGCTCATGGATGAGAAACATTCTTCATAAACATAATTCCATCAAAATAATAACAATTTAGAGAAATAACATGAAGGGAATGTTAGTATCAATTCTCAGAAAGTTTTGGGTTACTCCAATGGATGACATCATAGATGGAAAATATTTTGGTATAGCCATTTAAAAACATTTCATGAGGAAAATATCCTTTCATCATTGAAAAAAATATATAGAATTTTTTTTTGAAAACAATATTATTCAATATTTGATTTGAAAACATATAATAGAATCTTCTAAAACTTATAAAAATAAAACAACCATTTTTCCCTAAAAATAAACATAATAGGTCATTTTAAAATCATTTTTGAAAACTTTATTTATTTTATAAAATAGATTTCTGATTGATGAGATAACTAAGGTAAAATTTTAATAAAAGAATTTTTATAATTATCAAAAGCCCCATTGAGTAAAAAAATGGTAATAATACATGATTATATTCTGAATAACTATATGATAAGATAAAAAATGTTTTTTTCAAGAGATGAATCAAAATAATACATTAACAAAAGCATAAAAAATGATCACAGTAAATGGTGAAATTTTTAAAATAAAATCATACCACTTTGATTATATGGAATCAAACTCCCTATATAAGAAAGAGACATAAAATGTAAAATAACATTTCACTAAAAGGATGAGATTCATGACATAACATGTTAAATGTAATTATATACTCTTCATAAATGAATATAGGTCATAAAAAACATGTGTCTCAAAGAAGAAAAATTGAGAAAAACTACCTTACAAATATTTTATCATTTGAAATGTAAATCACCCAAAGATAAATATAAAGAATTTGTATTAAAATGAATATAAAATAATTTATATTAATCAAATTATACCTTTATATGAAAAATATGATAAAGAGTAATGAGTTGTGAATTTTACATAACACTACTACACATAAAAGGGGGATAAAGAATCTCAATATATTATGTCATAACTCTCCTCATACTCATTAAAACCAATTATATAATAAATATAGATATATTTTAAATATAACTGAGCCATATTTATTTATACAATATCATCTACTATTTACTTATGAAATTAGACAACTCGTTTATTATCAACTCCATGTAAAAATTACGTTTTGGGTAGTAACCATGTTGTTTTTCGCATGTGTCTTGATTTTTAATATTTCATGTCATAATAATTATATATTTATATCATTAATGTAATTTATCATATAAATATTATATATATTCAGTATAAATTTTTATATGTTGATCAATAATATATATAAATAGAGAATTAAATACACCATTCATTGAGACAATAGTCCATATGTATGCATGAATGCTTTCTCCATTATGATTTCATATTCAATGAAAATAATTAAATAAATCATTAATTATAATTATATTAGAATTGTTTATATATATATATATATTAAAACAATAATTATTTCCTTCCAAGTAATTCTCGAATGAATCTCATTGCTTTGAGTATGTAGTAATTAAGACGTCCACAAATGATGTTATCGTATCTCCAAAAACTAGAATGCATAATTGTATCTATTTTATAATAATTAAAGAAGAATTAAGACATACTTCATATTATACATATGATATAAAAAATTTAAATCATTATTCCCAACCCAAAATGGTGGTTACGGAAGAATGTGGTACATCAGTCTGCGATGTGGCAGTCAACCATACACACAAACAGTGACTCTGAATCCCATTTTAAGGAATTGTGTGTGATTGTAGGTATAGAAATTCTTACAAAAGATTTATCATTTTATTTAAGATATATAGGTTGTTATATAATCATGTAACACAAAAATTTTACGGGATGGATAATTAAAATGAAACATAAGAGCCTGTGGAAGGATGGTAAATCTTCTTTCACTATCTCATTTTGGTTTGCACCAAATGAATTCCTTGACTAGATTTATACACAAAGGGGGAATTACAGGTGAAGGTAGATATGTTTTTGGGTGAATTCAGAAGATTGTTTCCTATAATATGGTCAGGATAGGAGTAAATAAGTGGGGGTGGGGTGAGTACACTTTTAAAGTGGGTGATGAGTGAAATTCTTGTAAATACAAGAAGGAAAACACTATTAAGAGGTCACCCTTAAATAAATTTCCTCCAAAAATAATCATGTTTTGTTAAAATATAGTAATCTGTTGATTTATATACCTAAAATTTCTTTTTTACACATGTCTAGGTTATTTGTCCCCATAAAATAACATATAACTATAAATAATTTTATATTTACCTTAATCACTATAATTATTTTCACTATTATTTCATTAGATAAATAATTTCACCATATAAGAAATTATAAATTATGATGACTCAAAATATGAAACTAATTTATCTAAATTAAAATAATTTTTTTTATAGAAATTAACATAAAATTTATCCCGCAGAAGTGTCACAATATTAGGTTTTTTAAACAGAAATGTTTAAGATTTTGAAATGAATTTATACATAATATCAATGAAAAAATTGGTTCAATTGATGAAAATTGGATTAGTTAATGTATAAATTAACTAACTAAACATTGAACCCAAATTAAATTATAATTTAAGGAAATACATAAATTTTATCAAAATGATATTCTGAATTAATGTTCTGTATTTTTATGTATTTATGCCAAAATGATGTTTTCAATAAAAATATCAAAACTCACCATGAGATAATTTTAAAATTATTAATTCATCAATGAACATTACTTTACTAATTTATATTTTTATAATAGAATAAGATTAATTTTATTATTGTTCATAGTGAAACTTAAAATGACGTTCATTGGAGAAAATAGTATTTTCAATCATATAAATAATTTTCCAAAAATTATTTATTTTATTATCAATATGTTTTATTTTTATAAAAATATTGAAAATAATATTTAGAAAATAGATAATATTATTCATATTAATAATTTTAATAGTTATGTTAAAATGATCTCTTTTAAATAATTATAATAATTATTTTTGTTTTTTTAAAACATAGTGTTGTATATAACGTGAGGTAAGCTGACGTTGCATGTAGTGGAAGATTAACACACTAAAGAGTATAATAAATGATTAAATGTTTATAGTGTGAATTTTTTTATTAATTTTAATTTAGTCAAAATAATTACCATAAAAACAATTCGTGTCACATTCTACCCCCCATAAAATGAATTTCATTCAATATATTCTTTATTATTATAAAAAAAATAAGGATTCATCTACCACATAATTTTCAAAAAATTCCCCCTTAAAATCATCTAAATGGTAGTGTTCCTAAAAAATAAGGCATCATGACTAGTCCTGGATTATAAATATTTCATTATACGATCCATAATTTCAAATGGTTATTCTTCATAAGAACGATCCAACTCCAGTGGTTTGAACTCAAAGTTCCATACATGTTAAGGGTCAGGTATATACTAACATAAGAGATATATATAGAACACATCATGGACATGAGATATATTTGGAGGATGTTACATTTTATAAGTAATGTCCATGTATGATTAAGAATTTCAAATGGACTGGTATACCTATGGAATATTTTCTATAACATCCCCTATCTGGAAGCCACTAAACCAGTTCTCCGAGCTGGGTGGATACATGACCTTAAGCGCGCCTCCCCATATGCCAAAGGCTGCCGACTAGAAGTGGGGGTCTATATGGTCAAGTGGGGAGACTATACCCCCTTTTATCAGATTAATCCACAATAGAAATAAACCAATATGGGAAAAAATAATCAACAAACAAGGATCATGTATAAAAACCATTTCCAACAATCAAATATGTCATGTCATACTACAAGTGAAAAAGTGGACAAAACCCCAAAATAAAGACAATGGCCAAAATCCCCAAATGGTCCAGACTTCAAGTACGGATACTCCACCCAGTGCTACCCATGTCCACTCAACTATCTATCAAGGGACCTTGCCCATATCTTGACCTGCAAACATGAATTCTGCTCGGGTACCCAACGATGGCCCGAGTAGTGTGTGAGTACAACTCAGTAGGCCACCACCAACGGGGTCTACAAAATATCCAGTATAAAAAGGTAGTGCATGAAATAGGAATATGAATGATTATTTCCAAATAATTAATTAAGGTCCCACTAACCAGTTCAGAACTAAATCCATTACCACTTCCATTACCTTTCATTTACTACCAATTATCATCACTTACCATTTCATCAGATTTACATGGGATAATCACATACATTATATTACATGGGTCAAAGGCCAACAATCACATACAAGATGGTATACACATTGGTATCCTATCTCACTAGGACTAACCCCTCATAGAAACTATAAACTCACCTCGAAGCCTCAGTCCGGGTGGATGCAACCGTTAGAAGAATCTACACTTAGTCCCCTTTCCTAGACCATGCATTTAGGGTGGAGTATAGAACCTTAGTCTTCACTCAACCCATGGGCGTAGATCCTCATGTCATACCCCACTCTACGAAGCCATGTGCACATGATTATGTATATAAGTAACCATCAACCATCCAAACAATTTCCCTATAGTATCACTATTCACAACAACCGACATGGGAATCCACATCATGGCTTACCCATTAACATATTACCATTTCACATTATTTAACCATCCAGCCAATTCCAATGTATTATGTCTATCTTACTGAGAATTCAACATTAAACCCATAATCTATCCCATTATGGTCTTTAATCAGTTTACACAATAACCCATTTAACTCATTCATCATTCCCATAAATCAACCATTTAACCCATTCCACTTTAACCCTTAGGTTATGATCATGCCTAGGTGCATCACCTCACTTCTATTCCAAGTTCAACCAATCATTCCATCATATTTATCATGGTCTCTACAATTAATTACAACAAGGTCACTTTTTTAATATCAGTCCCCAAATCTGGAAAAAGCTGGCACATCCCATGGATGGCCCCAATTAGGTCAAGTCTATCCCAACACATCCCACGGGGATTGTGAGGGTTCCAATTTCATATTTAAAACACCATTGTTACCAAAAATGCCAATGTTATCCAAAACATAACCAAAAGAAAGAAAGAACACAACTAAACATGCCCAAATACCCAAATAACTATGAGATATCACATGTAGACCACCTACCTCGATACCGTGATTGAATGCACTCTCAATTGAGTCCTTAGACCTCGATCCGACCAACCTTTGGAGTTGCAACCTAAAACTCACCTAAAAGATAGGGTTTTATAGTTTTGGAACAAAATGGAGAGAAGATGAAAACCCTACACCAAAAGGAGAACCAAGGATTAGATTAGCCTTACCCAGAGCTTCATTCCACAACCAAGAGCACCAAAAATGACTTATAATCGAAGGATAAGCACCCTTGGAAAGCTTGGGATGGCCATGTTCGTCCCAGGTTAGAGAGTGGGGAGTGGAGAGGAAACTCCTGAGTTGGGGTTTAAAAACCCGGAGTGGTAATTTTGTAATTTTTCCCAACGTTAAGTGGTCGCACGGTTTGTCCGTGCGATTTATCCGCACGGTTAGGAAAACTTTGTGCAAACTGTGTGCATGCTTCTAACTAGAGGAGGAAGGGTCACACGGTTTAGCCTGGGCAGGCCGCACAGGTTTCCTGGTACTGCGTAGGCCGTGCTCCCTAGCCTGTCTTTTCCATATTTCCTTTCATCCGTGGCCTGAGCCTCCAGAACAACCCCAAGGCCTCTCATACTTTCGGAAGAAATCCCTTAAATCCTAAAACAAGGGATTCAACCAAAACATAATGAAAACATGCCTTTCCAAAAATCGGGATCTTACAACATCCCCGCCTTATAACGGCTCGTCCTCGAGCCGAGTTTCCAAGCCTCATTGGTCTACTGAAGAAAGGAATTCGGGCCACTTATCCTGCATATATGATTTTCTCTCCCATGATTCTTCCTGAACATTACCATGATGCCATAGTACTTGCACTAATGGCACAACCTTGCCTCGCAAGACCTTTTAACTATGATCCAGCACACGGATCAGATGCTCATCAAAGGACGCATCAGCCTCAAGGTCCACATCCTCAACATCATCCACGTGAGATGGATCATGGTGATACCGCCAAAGCTGCGACACATGAAACACATCACTCATCCCACCATACCTAGGTGCCAACTTACCCTGCCTTCTTATCCGACGGTGAGCCAACCTTGGCGACACTCGAAATAAAAACTTTATTACCCACCGAAAACTCAAGAGGTCTACAATTCTGATCTGCATACGTCTTCTTCCAACTCGGAGCTGTATCCATCCACTTCATGATCAACTTAACTCACCCTGATGTCTCCTTCACGATATGTGGCCCTAATAACTCGGATTCACCGGCCTCTAGAAACCACAACTGAGTTCTACATGGCCTCCCATAGAGTCCCTCAAACAGTGCCATCTGAATCGTAGCATGAAAACTGTTGTTATAGGAAAACTCAACTAACGATAGGTGTCCCTCCCAAAAAACCACCAATGTCCAAGACACAAGCTCTTAAAATGTCTTCCAACACTTGGATCGTACGTTCGGACTTCCCATCCGTCTGCGGGTGGAAGGTCGTACCCAAAAACACCTTTGTACTAAGCACTTTCTGCAACCCTTTCCTGAGATGCAATGTGAAAACGTGGATCTCAGTCCGAAACTATGGTATGTGGCACACCATGCAATTGTACTATTTCCCGAACATACAGCTCACCCAACTGTTCGACTGTATGGGTCTCTTGAATAGGTAAGAAATGATCCACTTTCGTTAACCGATCCACAACCACCCATATTGCATCATTCTTCAGCGACGTCCTCAGAAGACCCATGACAAAATCCATTGTCACACCATCCCACTTACATTATAGAATGGGAAATGGATGCAACAAACCACCTCAGCGTTGATGCTCGGCCTTCACCTGCTAACAGGTAAGACACCATGCGAGAAAGCCTGCAACTTCCTTCTTCATTCTAGGCCACCAAAACTGCCTTCGGAGATAACGGTACATCTTGGTCAAAAAAAGATGCACTTCCCACTTTGATGCATGGAACTCACACATCAACTCTTCCCACACACACTTTGGCACAACCACACGATCAGGAACACAAAAAACATCATCCATACCGATGGACCAGCCAGAAGGTAGCTCCCCACTTTTAAGCTTTTCCTTCATGATAAAACACTAAGGATCAACAAGCTAACCTTCCATAACTCGACTTAAAATCATCGAATCCATCTATAAAGAAGAAAGAGTGACCTGACCATTCTCCTCCAGCACCTCCATGTGTATTTCTGAAAACAAAGCAATCAACATTCACTCCGTGCTGGACTCCTGAACCATCTGATTCTAAACCTTCTTCCTCATAGCTACAACAACATTTTTTCCCATTCCCGGCATGTACACCAACTCAAATTCAAAAGACTGGAGATATTCAACCCATCTTCGCTACTAAAGATTCAGATCCCACTGTGAGAATATGTAGTTTAAACTCTTATGGTCAGTAAACATGGTAAACTGTTCTCCCTATAGATAGTGCCTCCAACACTTCAATGCGCACACTACTGCAACCAAATCAAGGTCATGAGTGTGATAATTCCACTCATGGGGTCTCAACTGCCTTGACCAGTAAGCCATCACCTGCTCATCTTGCATCATCACAGCCCCATGTCTGATTCCAGATGCATCCCAAAACATGATGTATTTCTTACCCGGCTCAGGTAAGATCAATATAGGTGCGGTTGTCAGCCGCTTCTTCACCTCTTGGAAGGAATTATCACATGCCACAAACTATTAGAACTTGATTCCCATATTAGTCAACCCCGAATGTGGTTCTTCCAAGTGAGAGAAATCTTGAATGAACCTTTGGTAATACCCGGCCATATCCAAAAAACTCCAAAAATCAGAAACACTCTTGGGCTGCTCTGAAGATAAAACTGCCTGCACATTCTCTGGATCCACTAACACACCTGCCTCTGAGATGATGTGACCCAGGAAATGTACCTCACCTATCCAGAATTGAATCTTAGATAGCTTGGTGCATAACTGGTGCTCTCTTAGCATACTCAGGACGATGTCATGTTGTTAGACATGATCTTCATGAGTTTTCGAGTACACTAAGATATCTTCAACAAAGAAAACCACAACCCAATCAAGATAGGGATGAAATATCTGGTTCATCAAATCCATAAACACTACCGGTTCATTGGTCAAGCCGAAAGGCCTTACCACAAACTCAAACAACCTGTACCAACTCCAGAAAGCTGTTTATGGTATGTCGGAAGACCTCACCCTCAACTGGTGATAACCCACCTCAGATCAATCGTAGAAAACACAGATGCACCCATCAACTGATCAAACATGTCATCAATTCTAGGAAGAGTGTAAGGATTTTTCACCATCATCTGATTCAACTTTCGATAGTCAACACACAGCCTTAACGACCCATCGACCTTCTTTGCAAAAAGCATAGGAGATCCCCAAGGAGACATACTAGGATGGAAAAACCCCTTACGCTCCAACTCCTAATGATGAAACTTCAGTTCCTGGAGTTCTACCTATGTCATTCGATTTGGTGGAAAAGAAATTGGCTCTGCTCCAGGAAGCAACTCGATTGCGAACTCAACATCACAATCATGGGGTAACCCCGAGAAATCCTCAAGAAACATGTCTTGAAACCAATCCATAATTAGAGGTAAAATAGACTCCTCCCCTCTTGCATTACCATCAAGAATGAGACATTCCACTCAATCCATGAGTCCTCTCATCTATTGACAAAACGGAACTGCACACCCTGCTCGAACATCCCATTCGCCATAGTGGACATAAGTGTCACCCTCAACTGACCTAAATGATACTCTGTGACGATAACAGTCTATATGTTCCTGACACAACACCAAACATTACATTCCCAAGATTAGGTCAAAACCTGACATCTCTAGAATGAACAAGTCCCATAGATAACGATACCCACCAACTTCCAAGGTACATCCCTTGTACTGCTTGATATCTACAACCCGCACCCCCAACAGAGTGTCAATTGACATAACTCCACACACACTCACCATGGGTAAACCTAGCGCTACCACACATTTAGCAGGGAAAAAATAGTTTATGTCACTTGTGTCAAACAATGCACTAGGAAGAGTAGAAATTACAAGTATCGTACCTTAAACAGTCAACGGTCCAACCTCGCCATCACCAGGTGCAAACTGAACTGCATGAAGCTGACTTGCCCCTTTACCCTAGGCTCCAGCCTGAATGCTCTTCACTACACTGCCCTGCTGGAGTGAGCGATCTTACCCTGGAGATCCATGTCCACCGCCCCTTCCAGTACGGCCCGTGGAGCTATTACTTTGTTCCTAATACGGGGCAACGGATCCCCTTCCCGCATCTGGTACCTTCCTTCCACTATCATACTCTCCCACCTAATAAGGTTTATTGCAGAACTTCTGCACATGTCCCATATAGCCGCACAAACGACACTCAACTGGTGGTCGAGGACACTGATCACGCATGTTCCCCGGCCTACCACACTGATAGTAGACCACCTAATTTAAACTCTGAGAGGATGAAACTCTCTTCCAGCCACTTTGCACAAATCCACCATGTTGTGTGCTCTCATGGAGTCGCTTTCGACCTTCGGTTGCTGCACCGCTCATCTGTCCCACTGACACTACAAGCCCACTACCCATAGCTACCTTCAGGTTTCCTTCCGAGACCAGTCCCTGATCTACTACCTCTACAAACCTCTTCAAGCTGAAGATTTTTACTTGAGACCTTATCTCATGTCTCATCCCATCCTGGAAACTCCTTGCTACTGCTGCCTCATCCCCCCCTAACACTGGGAAAAAGAATCTCAAATCAGTGAAGCGACTATCATAGTCCATCACCGATAGCGATCCCTGATTCAGGCTTATAAACTCTGTATCCCTCGCTTGTCTCAAGGTTTCTGGGTAGAAATGCTCCAGAAAAGTATCCTGAAAAACCTTCCCAGACATTCCCTCAGCCTGCTCAATTTGAGCCCGAATGTACCACCAACGCCTAGCCTGGCCTCACAACATATAAGTGGCCAACTTCAATCACATTTAAATAGGGTCTCCAGATGGTCCAGTATCGTCTGTACAGACACTAACTAAAACTTTGCTGCCTCTAGCCCACCCTCTCTAGTGAATGTTGGAGGGTGCTGGAGCTAGAACTCCCTGGTCAGCTCAAACATACTCAGTGCAACCCGCCCTGGGTCCCGATACATCATGTTCATAAGGCGGTCCACATTCTCCCAGAACTGGTCTTCTCTACCTTCATTTATTACCACATTTTTGTTCTCCTCTACTAGAGGAGTGTTTTGAGCAACACCCTCCCGTTGACCAACTGGTAACCGACATCGTAGTGGAATTTTTCTACAATGCCAAGAACGAGATTTAGCACACATACCATATAACATTCACCACTCCATCAAAAGCACATTACTAACTACAACAACCCATTCATATACTAACCCAATGACATTTTCCAACTTGTTTCAAATCCTATTACTCCATTAAACTTCATTTACCCACTTGTTGTATTTCATTCTTCTCATTATCTCTTGCTTTCATGAAATGCATGATGCACCCTACTTTCCTGCCTCACACACCCACCTCGTGCGTGTGCATAACACAATGCATGTCACCTATCTCCCTGGGTGCCTACAATGATGCATGAATGCAAATCCTCATGTCGTTAAGGCTACGAGCCAAATGTCATAAAACAATCACATCAAACCACATGTGCATCACCCAACAGGGAAATATCATCAACTGTAATATCACACAACCAAGAACATCATTTCCCACCCAGGGTGACTTGGGTTTCCCCCATACCTTGGATAGCTACTCCCAAGCATGAGCTCATTACCTAGTCCTAACACGTCTTAACCCTTGGATACCATTCCCAAATAACAAGGCCTCAGTGAAAGAGAAGAAAGACCTCCTCTAATACAACTTTGTAACATCCTCGGCCCGGAAGCCACTAAACCAGTGCTCCAAGACAGATGGTACATGACCTTAAGCACGCATCCCCAAATGCCAAATTTTGTCGACTTGCAATGGGGGTCTATGTGGTCAAGTGGAGAGACTATACCACCTTTTTATTAGGGTAAGTCACAACATAAAAAAACCAATAGCAGAAACAATAATCAACAAACTAGGAACATGTATAAAAATCATTTCCAACAATCAAATATGTCATGTCATACTACAAGTAAAACAGTGGACAAAACCCCAAAATAAAGACAATGGACAAAATCCCCAAATGGTCCCGACTCCATGTCCGGATCCTCCACAATGTGCTACCCATGTTCACTCAACTACTTAGCAAGGGCCCTTTCCCTTATCCTGACCTGAAAACATGAAGTCTGCTCAGGTACCCAATGGCAGCCTGAGCAGGGTGTGAGTACAACTCAGTAGGCCACCAACAATGGTGTCTACAAAATATCCAGTATAAATAGGTATTGCATGAAACAGAAATAAGAATGAAAATTTCCAAATAATTAAAATAATGTTCCACTAACCAGTTCAAGACCAAATACATTACCACTTCTATTACCATTCAGTTACTACCAATTTTCATCACTTACTATTTCATCACATTTCCATGGGTTAATCACAGACATAATGTTGCATGGGTCTAAGGCCAAAAATCACATGCAAGAAGGTAAACACATCATTATCCTATCTCAATAGAACTTACCCCTCATAGCAACCATAACCTCACCTCGAATCCTCGGTCAGGGTGGATGCAACCGTTAGGAGAATAGACCCTCAGTCCCCTTTCCTAACCTGTGCATTTTGGGTGGAGTTTAGAACCTCAGTCTTCACTTGACCTATGGGCGTAGATCATCATGTCATACCCCACTCTACGAAGCAATGTTCACATGATTATATATAAGTAACCATCAACCATCCAAACCATTGACCTTTGGAAACACTATTCACAACAACCCACATGGGAATCCACATCCTGCCTTAACCCATTAACACATTACCATTTCACATCATTTAACCATTCACCCAATTCCCATGTGTTATGCCTATCTCACTAATCATTCAACATTAAACCCATATTATATCCCATTATGGTCCTTAATCAGTTTACAAATTACCCCCTTTAACCCGTTCATCATTCCCATAAATCAACCATTTAACCCATTCCACTTTAACCCTTAGGTTATTTCCAAGTCTAGGTGAATCACCTAACTTCTATTCCATGTTCAATCAATCATTCCAATATATTTATCAAGTGCTCTAAAATTCATTACAACAAGGTCATTTGATTAATATCAATCCCTAAATCTGGGAAAAGCCGGCACATCCCATGGATGGCCCTAATTTGGACAAGTTTATCCCAACACATTCCACAGGGATCGTGAGGTTTCCCATTTCCATTTTAAACACCATTATTACCAAACATGCAAAGGTTATCCAAAACATAACCAAAGGAATGAAATAACACAAGTAAACATGCACAAATACCCAATTAACTATGGGATATCACTTGTAGACCACCTACCTCGATACATTGGTTTAACGCACTCTCAATCGTGTCCTTAGACCTTGATCCGACCAACCTTTGGAGCTTCAACCTAAAGCTCACCCAAAAGATATATTTTTAGAGTTTCAGAACAAAAGGGAGAGAAGATGCAAACCCTAAACCAAATACAGAACCAAGGATGAGATTAGCCTTACCTGAAGCTTCGATCCGCAACCAACGGCACCAAGAATGCCTTATAATCGAAAGAGAACCACCCTTGAGAAGCTTGGGTCGACCATGTTCGTCCTAGGGTAGAGAGGGGGGGGGGGGGGTGGAGAGGAAAATACCGAGTTGGGGTTTAAAATCCCGGAGTGGAAATTTTGTAATTTTTTACAACATTATGTGGTCACACGGTTTGTCTACATGGTTTGGAAAACCATGCGCATGCCACTGTCTAGAATAGGAGGGGTCAGATGATTTATCCGCACAGTTTGGAAAACCTTGCGCAAAATGTGTGCATGCTTCTGTCCGGAGGAGGAAGGGTCGAACAGTTTAGCCTGGGCAGGCCACACGATTTGCCTGGCTGTGCATAGGCCATGCGCCATGGCCTGTCTTACCCATATTTCCTTTATTCCATTCCCTGAGCCCCAGGAACACCCCCAAGGCCTCTCATACTATCAGAAGACATCCCTTGAAGCCCAAAACAAGGGATTCAACCAAAACATAATGAAAACACGCGTTTCCAAAAACCGGGATCTTGCATTTCCCCTTTCTTCGTGAATATCATTACCTTTTTCCAGGGAGATATTAATAGAAACATACACTCAATTACTTAAAATTATAGATAATGATTAAGATTATCAAAAAAAATCTTTTATATTGGAGATTCCTGGAATATTTGTTAAATGGTTCTATACTTCTTGGACATTTCTTCAGTGATCTCAAGCCCCAATATATTTCATTCTCTAACTCCATCATAAAATATTTGACCTCTAAATTTCATCCTATATATGTCTTCATATGGAGACATCCAAAATCCTAAATAAAAGATATTCTTCTAAGAAAACTAAAACAGATGAAAGTGTTTGTCCCAACCACATTTTAAATTAAAATTACAATATATCAACATATCCTCTATAGATTGAATATTTATTTCAAACTAACCATACAAATGAGGATTATATATAGTTATGAAACTGAATTCTATTTGAAGGTATTATAAAAGGAATTTCTAGAACATAAATGTTAAACTGCATATCCTTGTTATACATTTTAGAATTCGGTACTCCATGCCACAATTCAACTTCCTTATGTAATATCCTCAAAAGATGATCCTAAAGGAATTCTTCTCTGCTATTAATGAATTTTGATGAATTAGTTATGTGACCGATATCCCCCCATATAGCCTTGAACACTTTATATGTTTGGGTTTACCATCGGAAAAATCCATAGTGAGGTTATCCATTTTCTATTCTAGTATGGTTAATGGATACAACATCCCCTTATACATTTATTATTAATCATTAAATTGATGGAATACAAAGCATCGTGATACATACATTGTTCCAACACTCTTAATTTCGTCCCACCAAAAGTATTATTTCAAGTCCCTATACATATTGGTACATCCTAGATTAATTGGTAATTAAGATATATGATCTACCTGTAATGTATCCTTCACCAAATTTGGTGTGGATGGAATTAATACGTGGTTCTTGAACCCTATAATAACGTAATTATCAAGTATAAAAATAAAATAATATCTATCATTACATTGTAGTTTTACATCTTCCTTAAACACCACATTAATCTTCACATGGATGTAGAGTTCAAAATTCAATTGAGAAAGATGTTATTTTTTCCTTCATTCGATATTTCTAAAACCATCACTTAAAAATCATGAAATAATAGATATTTTGAAATCATTATCAGGGATAGTCTATCTTGGTACTTTTGACTAAAAGCATCAACCACCTATTACACTTTCCCATGGTTGTATTGTAATAACCATATATAATCCTTTACCAAATCTAACCGTATTCTACAGTTCATTTTAAACTCCATCTATGTGAATAAATATGTCATAATTTTATGACGAGTATATATATCAAATAGTTATCCATAAATATAATTCCTTTAAATAATTAAGGTAAAACATCCATAGCTAACTCCATGTCATGAGTTCAGTATTTTTTCACATGACTCGTCAATTTTCATGATTCATATGAACTAATAATGTCATTTTCCAAGATAATTCGTCCCAATTACTTACTGGATAGAACACAATAGATTATAGATCCTTCACCACTATAGGTTAATGTATGAATAGGTGTGCTGACTATCCTTCTCTTTAGTTCCTTGAAATTTTCCCCACAATTATCTATCTAGGGGAATATGGAACCCTTCTATGTTTTAATGTTTAGTGGATTATAAAGTCATTATAAATTATCCAAAAATAATTAATAATATCCATTTAATCCAAGAAAACTAAAGATATCATTCAATTTAGATGGTATAGGAAAACATTTAATAGCCTCCGTCATTGATGGATATACTCATACATCCACTCTTGAGATTATATTACTCAAAAAATGAAGAAACATCAACTAACATTTTCAATTTGAAAATTCTTAATACAAATTATCCTTACTTAGGTTCTTTAGTAGAATTCTTCATTGGTCATCATTATCTTACTTTCTATTATAATATATAATAATATCATATATAAATACCACCACAATAAATTGAGTAAATATCACAAGTCTATATTCTTTAAATCCATAAATATAATATGGAAATTAGAAAGAACAAAATGCATCAATATATATTCATCATTTCCATACTTATTTTTGAATTCCTTCTTTGTTATATCCTCAATCATGACCCTCAATATATGATATCCAAAATATAGGTCAATATTGGATTTTTATTGAGCATAGCAGTGTTGATCAAACATGTGATCAATCTAGGGATGGGGAAACCTATTATTGATCGTGATATTCTTCCACTACCAATAATAAATAGGGAGTCACATTGAACCATCATTAATTATCTTCGAAAATAGGTGCACCCCAAGGAGACACACATGGATGGATGAATCCATTATCATGGTTATTTGGGAGTTATTTAATAAATTCCTATAACTCAATTATGTTAATTCTATATGGATTATATGAAATATTTGTGGAACCAATTATGTCCTATATTGAGAAACCAATATAAATTTTTTTAGGAAACCTGGAAACACTTCAATAATTATTTAAAAAAATCACAAACAATAGTAATGTCATCGATGTAAAATTTTTCACCAACCATTCGAGATAAACATGTCTTCCAGATGGGAATTAGTACTTATACATAGGACTTAATCTCCCTATGAATTGCATACATGTCACCACATTGAATGATGATGATAGATTGGTTTAAAATATCAAACATAACTTCCCTCCCTTTATATTTGATGTGGAATTTATGAAGATAAATACAATTTATTCCTAGAATGTCATTAAATTAAATGAGAGGAAGAATGAAAACATATATATAAAGTACATTCCCATAAACACCAACTACATAGGAATTGTAGATGTAATATGTAATAATTATACCATTTGGGTTTTTAACATCTAATTCCTCGTCTAATAATTTCTGTGGAATCTTATTCCCCTTATAAAATTCGATAGATATGAAAGAGCGGGTATATCAGGAATCATATATGACATTAACAATTCTAGAGTAGATGGTAAGTTTACCTCTCACATGTCATCATCACACTCTTATCCAAAATTATATATCATTTCATATTTCCCCATTTCCCTCAACATAAGAGGATTCTGATGTCGATCATCATCATTAACATTTTCATTTAGGAATTGGTTATCATAATGCTCATTATCCTTACACCGGTAGACCTGAAGTGGGGTAGGTTAATTATTTTTTTCATTATGTCCATTAACATTTTGAACTTTATTATTCCCATAACATTAGGGATCAAATTCTTTGTCACCATTGCTTCCACAATTGAAACATTTATTGGACCCCTTTAATCAATTGTCTTCAAAAAAATTATCATAGTTTGATCATAAAAGAAGGGCCATGTTATTCTCTTCATGATTTTTAGGTTTTCCTTTTGACTCCATATTCATTTTCATGTCATAATTCTTTTTGATACCTAACCCTAACCTCAATTTTATCCTTTATTGCAAAACAGACAATATTTTTGTATCTACTAATGTCTCTTATGTTCAAATCCCATATATGACTTCTATTTCATACCTTGATAAACCTATCAACAATTTTTGGGATACATGATAATACCAAAATCAAACCATGTATGTCTTGTGATTTTTTCCTCGTAGGTCCCAATAGATTCATTATACATTATCATTATATCATGAAACTCTTTTTATTATTTGTACAAAAAATAAATAAAAATATAATGTTTAAAATTTTGTTATTTAAATCATTCCAATTCATTGATACAATTTCATATTGATGTCATGTATTCATGATTAGACTCTACCACCACTCAACATTACCTTGTAACTGGTAAAAAATTAGACTGAATTACTAATGTTTTAAAAACTAGAGAATATATATTTTTTAGTGGTACTGATCCATTTTTTAGCACCAAGTGGATTAGAATACCTACTAAGAGAAGGTGTGAATTCCCTCAGGAAGATAATAATCAAATTTTATTCTCTCATTTTCCAATTTGGATATCCATCATGATTTATAGCTTGGAAATTTTTAGTGACCATAATAATGATATTTTAAATATTAGCTCTTATATAATTTCAATTATCACAAGAACAATCATATCATTTCCCATAACACTCAAAATTGATGTTGTTCCATTCAAATCCAACCATTCACTAAAAAAATGCATAGGGTAATGAAAAATAATATTAATTGGGAAACATATAATCTAGAAAAAAACTTTTGGGATGTACAAATCATGCCAACATATTTAATCAATGATATATTAAATTTAACATAGTTTATTCATAGAAAACATATATTTAAATCATTTATGATAGTTAATGATAATTTTTTGAATTTACAAAGCATATCCCATTGGATTGTCAAACCTGGTATACAATAAAGGCCATTTTCATATACCAATTCTCTACCAAGTCAATCTCAATATAGTGCTTTCAGGGTTGTTACCCATAGATGCTTCTGTGCTACCACCACATCAACTTTTATTATCCATATGTGGATGTAATTATATGAAATCACTACTATATCCTTTAAGGATATTATAATACACTTTCCTATACTTTTACTAATCATTATACTTATTCAGAGAAAAAATTTAATAGGGATATCAATAAAGTTTTCTTAACCATGTTTCAAAATCATCACTAATTGATTACTATGATGCTAACTATAGAGACCCATACTTAACATACATTATCATTACATAATTTTTTTTGAATACTTAATTCATTACACAATTATATTACTAATTACCATATTAAATTTGGTCTTTTGGAGACATGGAAATACAAACACTAGTATACCGAATAGTTACATATTCTCATACGAGGTTCCTCATGACTATTATCCTTCTTAAAAACATCATTAATAATACATGTCTTGATAACATGGGTAATGGAAAAAAAAGAAAGGGAGGGATCATATTCATTGTAAGGGTAATAAAGGATGATATTTAATCTTAATCTTGAGAATATGGTTCTGAGAACATTATCATAACATTTTAAGGTCATACCTTGTGAATCTAAGATCATAAAAATGAATCACGTGACAATGATTTGATATTCATATGAAATAAATATTATGGGAATCAATAGAATAATACATGAAATAATAACAAAGGAATAATATGTGGGCTTGTGATAGAAAGATATGAATATAATTTGTTTTTTAATAAGTCAATCCATCGCTACAAAGGTCATCTTAGTGTTATGGGTTTAACTCCCCAAACCATCTTGCATGTCATGGTTCACACCCATTACTATCTAAATATTCAAGTTTCACTCCCAGGACCATCATAGAATAAAAATTCCATTACTTAATTGAGTTCACTCCATATTCAATCCATTACAATCTTAAGAGATATAAATCATTACCTAATTAATTATAGGGATATATAGTTAACACTCATCTCATAAGGAAATCCTACATAAATGTTTACCACTAGATAATACAAATTAATCATATAATAACCCATGAAATTAAATTGGTATAATAATAATTTAATCATATCAAACATATAGAAAATATATAGGTCTCATAATCATTTTTTTACATCATAACACATGAAAATAAGCGTATTTCATAATAACATTTCTGGTGAAATAGAAACATGTTTCACAAAAATGGTTCCATCAAAACAAAAAAACATTATGGAATGAATATGAATTGATCTTTTTTATAACATCGTATAAATTAATGATTAACTCTAATTGATTTAATATTATATGGAAGATATTTTCTATATATATTTTTAAACAATTTCTTTAGGAAAATAACCATTTGTCTTTGAGAAATACCTTTAAAAAAGAATACATTTTTTAAAAACATTTTTCCTTAAAAATAACCCTACGAAATATAACTGAAGCTATGAAAACTAGAAATCATTGTTAATATACTTTCTCCATGACAAATTTCATAAAGGGAATTTTTTAAAACATTTTTGACAACATTTTTTTCAATAATTTTTTTTAATGAAACGGATTTTTGGATGAAGAGAAAAATATGTTCATAATTATTTAACATCATTTTATTAATTATCATATGTAAAAATAAGTGTAAATTTTCTAATAATCGGTGAATATATTATAAATAATTAATGAAGAATAAAATAAATGAGTTTCCTTGACATATGGATCATACAATTTCAATAATTTAAGTATAAACATATACATCACTAGTTAATGATGAGGTTATTGTAATCAAATTTTACAAATTTTGTATAATTGAAAAAGCCACCCAATTTAATAAAATAAAATAAAATAAATCTTATATTATCATTAAAATGGGGAAATTCATGATAAAACATCTCAAATGGTACTATATACACCTAGTAAATGAATATATGTGAATAAAAAACATGTGCCTAAAAGAAGACAAATTGATAAAAAACTACCTTACTAATTTAGTAGATTTTCAGCTGTAAAACACAATGAAATAACGATAATAATTTGGGAATTAAAATAACCATAAATTTCTATATAAAATCATAAAATATGTTAATGTAAAGTATATAAACCACACAAAATAAACTACTGGTTAATATGGAATAAGTCTCGTTGAAATAAAAGTGAGACAAATACTCCCCTTACATTATGTCTTGAACATCATTATACTCATTAAAAAACAAATTCATAACAAATATAAGATTATTTTTAATCTATAATAGAACAATATTAACTAATATAATACCATTCATTATTTACGTTTTATATTATATGACCCATTTATTAAAAATTCCATATTAAAGATAGGTTTTAGGTCATTACAATTTTTCACAAGTTCTTTGATTTGATATATTTTTTGTCTAAATAATTATATAATTATATTAAAAATGTAAAAATGATATATATATATATATAGATATATCATACATATTCAGTATATATGAATTATAATAATCAATAAAATATAGAAATAGAAAATGAAATATACAGTTCAAGGAGACGGTAGGCTATACGCATGCATGAAAAATGTTTCCATTTCATGTTATATTGAAATAATGAAAAGTAATTAATATATATTATAATTATAGTATAATTATTATTTTACATATAAAAAATATTTATATTAAATCCATAATTTATACATTCCATATAACGTGTGAATTAATCACATAACTTTGATGAGGCGGTAGTCCACTATTCCACAAATGATGTTATCATATACCAACAAAATGGAAAGAATAATGGTATGCATATCATAAAAATATATAAGAGTAATGGATTAATAAATATTATAAATTATATATATAAAGTAATGTAATCATTATTCCAAACCTTGAAAGGTGTTAATGAAATAACGAGTGATATCAGTTCGATAGGCGGTAGTCCTCATTACATAGGAACAACGATTGTGAATCAAATTTGATGGATGTGTATGTTATTGTAGGGTGTAACCATACCTATAATACATATCATTTTATTTTTGTAATGGATTTTTTCCTATAATAATTTAATTATAATATTTTTGGGGGTAGAGAATTAAAATAAAACCACACTATTTCTGGAAGGATGTTACCTCTTCTTTTGGTAACTCCTTTTAGATTTCACCAAAGGTCTTCCTAGGATGGGTTTCATCCCTGTGAATTATCCTAGGATGAAGGGATGTAATTTGGGGGGGATATATTTTAATACCATGGCTTATAAAAATTTCATGAGAAGTGTAAATAAGTGATGGGTGTGAGTTCCCTTTTATAGTGGGGGAAGAGTTTCTTTCATTTTATTACAAAAAGGTAAACACTATTGGGCGGTCTAAATTAAATCATGACACAACAATAATTTTACATTTAACAATTTAGTGGCCAATTTCTCAAAATATATCTAGAAAATTGATTTTGGGAATATATCAATTTTGCTTTCCCCTTTAAAATTAAATTTTAAATATTATTGTGTCTTGTTTTAACCTTAATAAATGTAATTATTTCTAAATACATTCACTAAAAATGTTGGTAAAAAATAATTTTATCTCTTTATAAATTATTAATTATTAGTATTAAATGTATTTAATCCGTTATATCAAATTCTAATATGATAATTGGAATAAATTAAATTTAAATTAATCCCACAAACATGTCGTGAAAAAGAGTTATTGAAGAAAAAATGAAAAAAAATTGAAATGTTTCTGTATCAAATTTCAATGTGAAATTGTATACAAGTAAATAAAATTTATTATTTTATTTGAAATTTATCTAATTATGACCTAATAACTAAAAAAATTTAAATTCATTATTTTTCAATATTACTTAAAAAATTATGTTTTCAGAAAAATACTAAAAAATCATCATTAGATAATTTTAAAATTATGAATTCGAAGATGAATTTTATTATACCAAATTAAATTTTAAAAATTGTCTTTAATTTAATAATATTTTTCACATAACGATATATAAAATAAGTTCAATTTAGGGAGTTTTTTAAAACATATAAGGAAATTACCATTAATTATTTGTTTTATTTCTATACAAAAATTGAAATTAATTTTTAAAAAATACTTATTATTATTATAATTATTATGTTACATAGATATTTTATAACTATCATTTTTAAATAATTACAATTACAAAATTTTATTACATATAATCTCATTGTTGTATGTAATACATGAGAACACTATGTTATGTGTTCTGAAAGATTAACTTGTTGTAGAATTTTATGAAAGATTAACATGGTATAATGTGAAACTCAAGAAAGATAATTAATTCAATTTATTTGAATAAAATGGTTTATAAAATATCAAAGTGTTAGATAATTTAACTAATAAAAACCTCAATATAGGTATATAAATATGCATAAACATTTTAATAAAGGAATTATTCTTTCATAACACTTTTGTGAATTAAATAATAAAAATTTGACTCATCTAATTTATTTTATTGTTAATTGTTTGAATGGTTTAATAGAAATTATTTTATTTGATTTTTTTCACGAATATGTTTAAAAAATCCACGGATTTCTAAAATTTGGCATGAAAACCAAAATACAATTTCATTAAAAGGATTCTTAGTAATTGGAATAGGATTTCATAATATTTTCAGGGTTAGATGTTTGTTTATACAGATTATGAGATAATAGTTTGTGAATATCTATGAAATCACTCCACACAAAAAACATTACAATAGTTTCATTTTACATATGATATGGTGTCTTTGGGAGGATATTGTAATAAAAACCATACATAATTTATGTATAAGGACCCAGCCTTAAACATTACATATTATTGAATTAAATGAATAATTCACATTGAGGATCTTTTCAGGTTTAGAGTTTTAGATAATTGGGACATAACTGTTACATCTCTAATGTTAAAAATTGACACATCTACCCAGCTTCAATTTTTTTCCACAAAAATAATAACTCTTGAACAAAAGAGTTATGTCTAGTTCCTTGTTTTAGATAGCCTGACATTTCCTTGATCCCATCCTTGACCCCATTCATCTTTATGTCCTTTGAAAAACATTTCAAAAAAAACTTGGGATGAGCATGAAAAAGCTCAGTAAAGGTTATAACAATACGGAAGGAAAAAATTAGTCCATGTATACATAAGAATCAATGAAATCATACTTTACTCATAAAGAATAAGCAATTTAACATATATCATTAAATCATAAGATTTACGAATAACTCATAGAAATCACAAGACATAAAGGTGACTTGTGGAATTCATAACATTCTTATGTAGGGATTAACCCTCATGTTTACGTTTGGAATACTCATCACATTATATTCCATAAATCTCTTTGGATAAACCTTAATGTTTAGCTCCTTCGCGTTACCCAATGCATTGGAGAGCTATATCGGGCTCACCTGCCATTAGTTTATCACAGAACCACCCATCTTCATAAACAATGCCCAAGAACCATAACATAATCATACCACATAACTTAATCATAAAGGAAATATAACATTCCCACACATCAATAACAATATAACATTTTAAGATATTGAAATAATGAACCCATTCTAAAACCCATTCTCAAAACCATTTAAAATATTTAATAAAGATATTTTTGAATCAAAGTGTCCCAAACCACTTTGAAGATTTTAAAATTTGAAACCATTAATATTCATATAAATAAATTCTTAAAACCATTTTGAAAACATGGTTATTAATGAGAAATATTTATAAGAACAAATCATTAAAACATTTAAAACAATATTTTAGTTAAAGGGTTTTTAACAAAAAGAGAGACACTTGAATACAATAATTGAGGAATAACATTTAATCAGAACTTTATAATATCATGATAATAAAGGGATTCATGATATAATATCCCAATGGACAGTATATACACCATATAAGAGTGAATTGGTGCATAACAACAATGAAGTCTCAATAGAAATGTAAAATGTGATGAAATCCCTTATAAAGAAGGTATCCTTAAATTAAGGATTAATCAATCCCAAAATTATGTGTGACAAATATAAATACACCCAATATAATTAAATATTAAGTGTACAACAATCAAAGGTAATTAAAAAATATTCAAATTATGACATATTCAATAACTACATGTTGAACCCAAAAAAATCGAAATTGGGTTAAAAAGTTCCCTTGGTAAAATTCGACAGCCTAACGGTGTCACATTAAAATTCATAAAATTAGTTGATGAGATGGAAAATGGTATCTCATCACTAGGACATAAAATTTTCATCAATAAGGATATAGAAAAACATATCCTGACATAAAAAGATGTAAATTAAAAGACATAATAATATAAGTCTTTTAAAAGTAGGAGTGTGAAAGGTTCCCTTACCGATTTGGGAGACTTTCGAAACGTACACCCCATGAAAGAGGGGTCATACAATGAAGATGTAAATACCCATAAATGAGATTATATTATACAAATAGTAAAATAATTGGATGTACATACACCACACAAAAGGAAATAGGGGCCAATGTTGCATGAATCTCACGGGAATAAAAAGTGAGATGAAAATCCCCTTATGAAAATTTGGCAGCCTAACAGCGCCACAAAAAACTTCCAAAAATGGATTGATGAGATCAAATAGGGTCTCTTATCATATTAAAATAAAATTTACAGTAATATAAATATAAAATAACATCCCCCAACATAATAAAGAGTAGTTTAAATTACGTTACATAAAAAAGAGTACTTAAAAAGAAAGAGAGAGGTAGGATCCCTTACCTCAAGTCCGAATTGTCTTGTTCGTTTCTTTATATTCCTAAATAATAAACTTTGGTCAATTTATAATTTCATAAGGTCCTACATTAAAGATTATTATTCTGTTCATATAACATATTATAATGTTATAATAATTGGTTAATAATGTGAGTTCATATTAGACGTTTTTGTCTATGTTTGGTACATGAGTCAAAAATGACCTTGTTTGAAAATGATTGTCCATGTCGTTATAAGTAAATCATCTCCAGAATAGTACGAACGATTTAAATATCATATATATCCAGTAAATATTCATTTTATACAATTCCATAACATTTTGAGATAAAAATAAATGAAATTCCCCGTTCATGGAGATGGTAGGCTGTACCTACGCATGAATGCTACTTTAATTTCTATGACATATTAATGGAATTAAAAATAAGTGAGATATATATATATATATTATAATTCCACTATAATATATATTTTTTATAGGTCAAATATGTTCATTAATTTCATTATTTATACATTCCATGTATTGCATGAACGAGTAACATCACTTGAGGGGGCGGTAGTCCACACTTTCTCGTATGAAATTATCGCATTTGCACAACATGAAAAGCATAAAGGTATGTTTTAAATATAAAATAAAGAAGCATATGGAAAAAATAAATACCATATATATCATATATAATATAAAGTGACATCATAATGGCCACCATTAAAGGTGTTAATAGAATATTGAACAATCATCGTTTCGTGAGGCAGTAATTCGCCATCCACAAAAACAGTATGTTCTTTAACCATTAAACGGAGGTGTGTGTAACTGTAGCTCAAATAAATCACATAAAAACATCCTAGTATATTTAATTTACTGTTTTTGATACAACATAAAGGAATAAAAAGAGTTTAGGTGTTTGTAGAATCAAAATAAAATAAAAGAACACAAGTGAAGACATTACCTTTAAATCAGGTAACTGCTCTTGGATTGAACCAAAAGGGTTTCTTAAAGAGCATTCTGCCAATGGTGAGGCTTCAATGATTAATATAGGGATGTGGAGAGATTAAATTAGAATGTTTTGGCTGAGCAAATGGCTTTAGAGGTGTGGGTAAGGTGGTATAGTTGGGGGCCTTTTATAAGAGGGGAGGAGGGGCACTCTTGGAAAGTTATAAAATATTGCTTTATTATAAAATGGTTTTTCGGATTTTAAAGGTCCCAAAAGAATATATTTCAAGGATAAGGTGTTATTGTTTTGAAATCCACCGATCCAATAGGTTTTTGACATGTGTAAGACTTATATTTTACCCTATCTTTTCATTTTATTTAAATCGTTCATTTTTGAGGTAATCACTGCATCATCACGGTGTCATAAATAAAATAATTTATTTAATGTCTAAAAATTATAAAAAATATATAATGATGTGGGAAATAATTTTAGCTTTCAAATGACTATTTATAGTTTAAGAGATAGTTTATGAAGACAAAATTAAAATTATTTTACTTAGGTGTTACATACTTTGGTTACATTTTCCTTTCTCTAAAAAATATATGATAAAATGTCACTATCACACTAATGTGATTCCATGGGGTCACAACGTTGGAAAAAGGAATCCCATGGTCGGCCATGATATTACCAATAAAATTAGGACACATATTTGGGTCATTTTATATTTTTATGATATTATTTTCTTACCCTTATTTACCCGATTACTAATTAAACACGATAATCAACGATAATTACCGTCGTTACTATTCATAATGTCCAAAAACAAAAGAGTCTTAATTACATAATTTGTAACTTCTTATTCCAAATATGGAATCAATTTAATAAAATTCAAAACACATAAATTTTAGTAATTAATTTAAAATTAAATCTCATTGTCAAAACAAAAGACGACTTTTTAAGAAGTAAAATTTATCAAAAGATTGACTTGTATTTACATCCAATTGAAAAGTGAAATTACTTCCAATGAACAAAATTGTATTAAGTTATAAAAACATAATTCAATTATACTTTTAAAACAATTAAAATGACAATCTGAATATATAAATAAATTGGATGAAAAGGCAGTTTTGAATTAAAAACTGTATTTTTCACTATTCATTAAAAAGAATCAACATTGTCAAAAACATACAAAAATTTTAACCAAATTAAATTTAAATATCCAACTTATAATGAATAGTTTTATTTTTACAAATAGATCTTATAAAATTGTCAAAAGTTAGAATTAAAAAAGTTTCACCATCAAAAGGCGGTAAAACAATCTTTTAAAAATATTAGAATATTTATTCTTAAAATTGGATTCATTTGGATTTTAAGCCTATAATATTTATTGGATAAATGTAAAAATATTTGACAAACATATTTAATCAATTTTTAGTTATTTCTATTCATTACTTCCATTAAAATGGCTAGGAGTTAACTATTATAATATTATTATATTATTAGTGTGCAACATAAGATTTCAAAAAAACTCGTTGTTGCGTATTGGGTACGCCATCGAGCATAGAATTCCTTTTAAAGTAGTATTAACATTTTAATAAAAATTATTGCTAAACATTATAATGTAATATTATTTATTTACCTAGTATGTTACATCCTTCCCCCTTTTGGGAATTCCATCCTCGCAATTTCAAAATTGGGCTTGGAAACTACATTGAATGTCCCACATCGGAACAAGACTCATTAAAACTATCACTTCAAAAGAAAGGGAGAGAATTACAAAGGTCTCCCAAGTTAACCCATAATAGGATTCCAAGTATGAAAAAATGGATATGGAGGAGAAAACAAAGGGTCATGTTCTGATGGAGAGTTATAGTAAACAAGTCTAGGAGAAAGTTAACCACAAGAAAATCACAAACATGTGATGGGTTAAACGGTATTCGATTCCCCAATAGGAAACGTTAACAGACAACATTTTTTTTAAGATACATATAATTGAGGAATTTATTTTTGAACTTAACTAAATCATAATGAAACATACTTACTTGTCACATAGAATTTCAACTTTTACTAGATTATTTAATCAAACTTATTTTTTCTCCAAAAGACAAGTATTTAGGAAGACTTGTTCGCATTAAGAGTACTATAATCAACTTCTTGAGAATAACCTAATCCACAAAAGAGAACTATATATTTCTTATGTCTTTAGATCTCAACCAAAACCAAACCAAAAAGTTTAGTACGAGATCAGATAATACCCAAAAAGGATTTTTTTTTACAAAAAGAAAAACTACTCCTAATCTCCAAAATTTGTCAAACAAAACCCAAAGTTCAACAAAGACCATTAAATAGACATTTATCCATAAAATTCATCAAAGTAAACCCAACTAATATTGAAACCCAAATATTTGAAGGATTTAATCACATAGTCTCCAAAGGTACATATTAACATTTATCTCCAAATAACATGAGTTTCTTTTAAAGTCTCATTCTGAAAAGTAATTAACCTAATCACATATCCTCCATTAGAGGTTAATCATTTCAATAGATAACCCAAAATCAACTTACTATTGATTCATAAAATCATCCAACTAAAAAAATAATTAGTCAAACTAACCAGGTACTTCACGTAGTCCAGTGGTAGGCGATAAATACTAGTCGCACTTTGGTTGTGTGTTCGATTCCCACAGCTTTGTCCGACGCGACAGGTTGTCACACGGTCTGCATGTTTTCATTTTTCCAAAACTACATAATTCTTAAAACATTCCCCAAAAAGAGATAAAATCTTCAAAAATAAACATAACATAATTTAACCTCAAGTTTATATCATGTCTTTCATATTCCATCATAACGTATAGTAACCCATAATTACCTCAAAACTATGGATCATATAAACCCTATTGGTTACCTTTATAATTATTAACTGAACTTCCATGTCGAGTTGGTTCTCTCGTACATGATGTATTAGAGAAATCACCAAGGTTCAAGTGGTTGATCATGACACCTGATATTAGGTTTAGAATAACCACGAGATTTCTCATTGAATCGTCCATTTCATCCAGTCTCTTAATCAGAGAACCACCACAGTTTCCTTCAAACACATTGTCACTTTGGTTCATGCTAGATCTATCCATTTACTAAAACCTGAAATGTCAGTGTGAGTATATCAACAAAATCATTATGTTCTAAAGAGGAAGATAAACACTAAGATATACTTATCCATGTTATCTCAAACTAATTCTAACCTTCAAAAATAACAATGACTCTATCTAATATAATAACCATTGTGGTTATACATAACTTTTCACTTAACACTCTAACCTATAAAGTTATCTAAATCATCCTCCGATACCAACTATAAGGACCCGGCCTTATACATTACTTATTATTGAATTAAATGAATAATTCAAATTGAAGATCTTTTCAGGTTTAGAGTTTTAGAGAATTAGGACATAACTATTACATCACAAAGGTTAAAATGTAGACACATCTAATCAGCATCCATTTTTTTCCAAAAAAAATAAAAACTATTGAACAATAGATTCATGTCCAGTAACTTGTTTTAGAGATCCTTACATTTCCTTGATCCCATCCTTGACCCTATTTAACTTTATGTCATGTGAAAAACATTTCAAAAAAACATGGGATGAGCATAAAAAGATCAGTAATGGTTATAACAATACGGAAACAAAACATTAGTCCGTGTATACATAAGAATAAATGAAATCATACTTTACTCATAAATCATAAGCAATTTGACATACCTCATGAAATCATAACATTTAGGAATAACTCATATAAATCATATGACATAAAGGTGACATGAGGCATTCATAACATTCTTATGTAGGGAGTAACCCTCATGGTTATGTTTGGATTACCCATCATAGTATATTCCCTAATCTCTTTGTAGAAACCTTAACGTTTAACTCCTTTGCGTTACAGAATGCATTGGAGAGTTATATTGGGCTCACCCGCCCTTAGTTTATCACGGAACCACCCGTCTTCACAAACAATGATCAAAAACCATAAAATAATCATATCACATAACATAAGCATAATGTAAATATAACATTAACACATTTCAATAACAATATAACATTTTAAGATATTGAAATAATGAATCCATTCTAAAACCCATTTTCAAAACCATTTGAAACATTTAATAAAGAGATATTTGAATCAATGTGTCCCATACCACATTGAAGATTTTAACATTTTAAACCATTAATATCCATATAAATAAATTTTTAAAACCATTTTCAAATCATGGATATTAATGAGAAATATTTATAAAAAAAAATCATTAAAACATTTAAAATGATATTTTAGTTTAATGGTTTTTAACAAAAAGAGATACACTTGAAAACAATAATTTAGGAATAACATATAATCTGAAATTTATAATATCATGAGAATAAAGGGATTCATGATATAATATTCCAAAGGATATTATATACAACATATAAGATTGAATTGGTGTATAACAACAATCATGTCTCAGTAGAAATGTAAAATTAGATGAAATCCCTTATAAAGAAGGTATCCTTAAATTAAGGATTAATCAATCTCAAAATTATGTGTGAAAAATCTAAATACACCGAATATAAGTTGATATTAAGTATAAACCAATAAATGGTCATTCACACATATTCAAATGATGACATATTCAATAACTACATGTTGAACCCAAAGAAATCGAAATTGGGTTAAAAAGGTCCCTTGGTAAAATTTGACAGCCTAACGACGTCACTTTAAAAATCATAAAATTAGTTGATGAGAGAGAAAATGGTATCTCATCATTAGGAAATAAAATTTAAATCAATAAGTATATATAAGAACATATCCTAACAAAAAAATATGTAAATTAAAATACATAACAAAATAAGTCTCTTAAAAAGAGGAGTGTGAAAGGTTCCCTTACCGATTTGGGAGACTTTCGAAACGTACACCACATGAAAGAGGGGTCATAAAATGAAGATGTAAATACCCATAAATGAGATTAGATTATACAAATAGTAAAATAATGGGCTGTACATACACCACACAAAAGGAAATAGTGGCCAATGAAGCATGAATCTCACAGGAATAAAAATTGGGATGAAAATCCCCTTATGAAAATTCGGCAGCCTAACAGCGCCACATAAAACTTCCAAAAATGGATTGATGAGATAAAATAGGGTATCTCATAGTATTAACATAATATTTAAATAAATATGAATATAAAATAACATCCCCCAACATAATAAAGAGGAGTTTAAATTAAGTTACATAAAAAATAGTACTTAGAGAGAAAGAGAGAGGTAGGATCCCTTACCTCAAGTCCGACTTGTCTTGTTCATTTCATTATATTCCTGAACAATAAACTTTGGTCAACTTATAATTTATTAAGTTACTCCTTTAAATTTTATTATTCAGTTCATATCACATATTTTAATTTTATAATAATTGGTTAATAATGGGAGTTCATATCAAATGTTTTTGTCGATGTTTGGTACATGAGTCAAAAATGAACTTGTTTGGAAATGATTGTCCATGATGTTTTAATTAAATGATCTCCATAATATTATTAATGATTTAAATATCATATATATCCAGTAAATATTAATTTTATACTATTCCATAACATTTGGAGATAAAAAAATGAAATGAACCGTTCATGGGGACGGAAGGCCGTACGTACGCATGAACGCTACTTTCATTTCATTGACATATTAATGGAATAAAAAATAATTCAGAGATATATATATTATAATTAAATTATAATATATATGTTTTATAGGTCACATATTTTCATTAATTTCAGTCTTTATACATTCCATGTATTGCATGAACGAGTCATATCACTTGAGGGGGCTGTAGTCCACACTTCCTCGTATGAAATTATCTCATTTTCACAACACACAAAGCATAAAGGTATGTTTTAAATATAAAATACAGAAGAATATGGAAAACCTAAATACCATATATATCATATATAAAATATTGTGACTTCATAATGGCCACCATGAAAGGTGTTAAGAAAAGATTGAACATCATCGTTTCGTGAGCCAGTAATTTGCCATCCACAGAAACAGTATGTTCTTTAACCATTAGGCGGAGGTGTGTGTAAGTGTAGCTCAAATACTTCACATAAAAACATCCTATTATATTTAATTTACTGGTTTTGTTACAAAATAATGGAATAAAAAGATTTTAGGGGTTTGGAGAAGAAAAATAAAACAAAAGAACCCAAGTGAAGACATTACCTTTAAATCAGGTAACTCCTCTTGGTTTGAACCAAAATGGTTTCTTGAAGAGAATTATGCCAAATTTGAGGCTTAAATGATGAAAAGAGGGATGTGGAGAGATGAAATGGGAATGTTTTGGACGATAAAAAGTCTTTAGAGGTGTGGGTAAGGTGGTAGAGGTGGGGCCTTTTATACGAGAAGAGGAGGGGCACTCTTGGATAGTTATAAAATATTACTTTATTATAAAATGATTTTTAGGATTTTAAAGGTCCCAAAAGGATATATTTCTAGGATAAGTTGATAGGGTTTGGAAATGCACCCATAAAATAGGGTTGTGACAAGTGTAAGACTTATATTTCACCCTATCTTCTCATTTTATTTAAATCGTTCATTTATGAGGTAATCATATCATCATAACGGAGTCATAAATAAAATAATATATTTAATGTCTAAAAAATATACAAAATATATCATGATCTAGTAAATCTTTTTAGCTTCCGAATGAATATTTATAGTCTAAGAGATAGTATATGTATACAAAATTTAAATTATTTTACTTAGGTGATCAATACTTTGGTTACATTTTCCTTTCTTTATAAAAATATGATAAAAGGTCACTATCACACTAAAGTGATTCTATGGGCAACCAAGGTTGGAAAAAGGCATACCATGGTCGTCCATGACACCACCAATAGAATTAAGACACATGTTGGGGCCATTTAATATTTTTATGATATTATTTTCTTACCCTTAATTACCCGAATACTAATTAAACACGATAATTAAAGATAATTACCGCCATTACTATTCATAATGTCCAAAAAACAAAAGAGTCTTAATTACATAATTTGGACCTTCTGATTAGAAATATGGTATCCATTTCATCATATTCAAAACACCTAAATTGTAGTAATTAATTTAAAAGTAAATCTTGTTGTTAAAACAAAAGACGAGTTTTTAAGAAGTAAAATTTATCAAAAGATTGACTTGTTTTTACATCAAATTGAAAAGTGAAATTACTTACAGTGAACAAAATTGTATTAAGTGATTAAAACATAATTCAATTATACATTAAAAATAATTAAAATTACAATATAAATATATAAATAAATTGGATGAAAAGACAATTTTGAATTTAAAACTCTATTTTTCACTATTCATGAAAAAGAATGAACATTTTCAGAAACATACCAAAAAATTTAACCAAAGTAAATTTCAATATCCAAATAAAATAGAATAAGTTTATTTTGACATATAGATTTTATAAAATTGTCCAAAGTTAGATTCAAAAAAGGTTCGCCATCAAAAGGAGGTAAAACAATCTTTTAAAAATATTAGAATATTTATTCTTAAAATTGGATTCATTTGGATTTTAAGCCTCTAACTTTTATTGGATAAATGTAAAAATATTTGACAAACATATGTAATAATTTTTTAGTTATTTATGTTCATTCCCTCCATTAAAACGGCTAGGCGTTAACTATTATAATATTATAATATTATTAGTGTGCAATGTAAGATTTCAAAGAAACTCGTTGTTGTGTATTGGGTACGCCATCGAGCATAGCATTCACTTTAAAGTAGTATTAACATTTTATTCAAAAATATAGATTAAAATTATAATGTAATATTATTTATTTACCTGGGATGTTACATTATGTCTATTTATCAAGGGCATTAAATGTAATTATAGTTAATAGTAATTTTTTTGGATTAATTTCCCTATAAATGACTATATAATCAATGTATTATAATGTTTAAAAGATGAATAATTAGATTTATAATTTTTTTGAAAATCAGAAAATGTCATTTAACTCTTTAATAAGGAGACTCTCCATATTAATTCACAAAAACCTAGTAAAGTTGTATCTAGATGGATATATGTGATGTGGTTCAAATATTAGGATTCTAAAATGTCTCTTAGAGTAGGAGAGGCCTTCGAACCACAGAGCTAGTCATGTTGAATATATTTTCTTCATGAAGAATTTTTTTTATCCTAAGTACAAAATTTACAAAAAAATTTGTATTAATAAAGATATGATATAGTAAATGGTGTACTGAGTATCACTTATTTCTTTATAATTTTCATATTTAACATTTTATCAAACTATACTCAATAATTAATCTAAATACCAATGAATACATAGAAGAATCATATAATGGTATTTGTAATAAAAATTCAAGACATTTTTATTAATTAAAGGATGAATCCTTAATTTTGTTTTTCTAATGAGTAATTATACAAAAGTAATGATCTGTGAGGAGTCAGTAGAATTTTTCTAGGATAGTCAGTTTACAATTCTGTGAACTCGAGTAAAGGAGGTTCACCTGACATGGAGTGAAGATGTATAATCATTCATAATAAATAAAAATCTATAGAATAATAGATGATTATGTCAATATAAACAAATTATTAGGGTATTATCCTTATAAAATATCTTTACGGTGAAGTAATTAAAAAAATTAAAGCACCATATGTATTAATTCATTCAAATTTGGTTATTGTGTGTAACACCCCATGTTTTTGTTATTTTTATTACGTAACAAAATTTAATTGATATCATGAATTAAATGAAACACAATTTTAGTCTTGTATTAAGAAAAAACCATGCTAATTGTTTTTTACACTTAACACTATATTAAGCTAGCACTACACAGAACACATGATAAGCTTGTGTTACAAATGACACTGAGTTTTTGAAAAAATGATTATATACTATTATTTTTCAAGTGTAAAAAATTTAAACTAGGAATTGAGATATATATATATATGAATATTGAATTTAAATGTTTATGTATTATGTACAATATATTTATATAAATATAAATCTGTTGATCAAAAATTAATTAATTTTCATTAAAATCATTATATTCTTCAAAAACAATCCTTCATATTTTTTGGAGAAAAATATAAATATATTTTACAGTATTAGAAAAATAATTTGATAAATAAAAAAAATTGAAAAATTATTTTAAAAATTATCTTAAGGTAAATTATTCATAATTTCCTGAGATGGATCATTTTTTATAAATAGTGAATAATACAGAATTCTAATTGAAAACATATATTTTTTAAGTTTTTTATAACGTTAAATATTATTTTAAATTTTTTTAAAGTAAAATTAGGTCAATTACCAGTGTTTTAATCCAATTTATGTAATTATAATTAATTTCATTTTAAATTTGGAAATAATAACCTTGTAAACATTTTATAATTTTCTCTTTAAAAACTAACATTATTACCACATTTTTGGGATTAATTTTACATTAATTTTTTTACTTATATGAATATAATTATTAATAAAATATATTCTATGAATTTAAATACTATAATTTATATTTTCTAATAATTTCATAATAATGTTTTATTAAAATTAGTAGAAAAAACATTAAAAATTAATTTCAGTAGATATAGTAAAAAAAATTCTTCCATGGTGTGTCTATTGGGGGGTGGGTAAAATAAAAGGAGCAGGGTTTCAAATAACCAAAAAAATTCCATAAACAAAATTATTTACATATTTAAACCTTATCTATTCTAGGATTTGAAATGGACCATTATTGTATCATTTTTATGTGAGATCAATATGGGTACAATTCATTCTTTCAAAAAAATTAAAACATATCCACTCACATCCCTTATAAAAGGCCACCATTCTCCCATATTATTTCAACTATAAAACTATTTTGGATCAGAAATATACCTTAACAAACTAAATTTCTAAATTTTCTCATATAACCCAAAAATCAAAGTTTTTGTCACAAACACATCCTTTTAAGGGTTTTGGTTAAAACCTAAGGAGGATACTCGTAGAAGATGTATCATTCATCAATGTTCACTTTTATATTATTTCTTCATACACCACCATCAATTATTACTATACATTGATGATATAATATCCTAAGTATCTTCAATATATTATAATGGATTAATGTTATGTTAATGACCTAAAATAGGGATAACTTACATCAAATGGGTTATGAAATCATTATTCATGTGTACGATAGATTACTTCCTTGCGAACCGATTTAATTATTTTTTCCATTACCACATCATGATTGGATATGACATGGATATAAAGTACATTTATAATTTTTATAACAATATTTTTCTTATTGATTCATTATATCATACAATAATTTTTTATTTTCCATTTTATTAGAGAAATGATAATATCCTTCGTGTGTATGACATACTAAAGTATCTTGAAGTGATGTGATTAGTTTTTACTAACTCATTACTTTGAAGATAATATGGAAAATAATATGTGATATAAATTACAGAATAATTTTATTCATGTTATATTTATCATTCTTCAAAATTAATTTATCATTTCTTTTTCCTCTTCACTCACTACATGTTAATAATGTAATTTTTATATGTGTGGACAACAACATTCACAAAGTAATGTGACTCTATTTTCATCCCCGAGGAACATGGATGATAAGTATCAATATATTTGATTAAATAATATGGTATTTTTGGTATTATAATAATTTATATATATAATATATTACTTACCCCCTTTGTATGTTGTTGGTTGACAATTGGAAATTTTTCTCATGCGTTTGTATGAGAGATCCTCTCTATAATTGTAATATATTTTAACTTTCAAAACCAATAGTCATTATTGGTATTAAAACTATTATTTACTAATAAATATGATTATTATGTCTTGATTATTCTTCTAATATTGATGGAACCATGATCAATGAATGGAAAATCAAAATAATAAATAAATATATTTACGAAGAACATAGTTGTTATCATCCAAAACATTACATAAACATTTAATTGATAAAAAATATATAATAAAAGGACATTTGTAAATCATATATAGAATGATATACATAATTATGGATCATTATTATATTTATAAAATAAAATTATATTTTTTATAATATAGGTTCTAAAGTGAATGATGAAAGATAGGACTTAAGGTAAGGGACTTCTATTAGCTCTTTTTTAGGAGACATACGTAAATTCTCGACTCGTTGATTTTATGTGCGAAATATACTAACCCAGTATAATTTCATGTCTTGAATATCATAATTTTCATGATATTAAATGTTTAATTTTGTTTTATCTTTATTTTGGATTATGATTTAAAATATTACTAATGTTATAGGGGATGTTTTCTTCACTTTTACTTCGGCGATCCACATTCAATATTCACTACCTGTATCTTTGATGTGGTTTATATACATTCCATTAATGTAAAATATGTTATAACAATATATTAATTCCTTAGGGGTATATAAAACCCCTTTTATAAGTGATATATTGAACATATTTATCCTGATGGTATTTTATGTTCCATTTTATTTTATTCCTTTTTGGGGCTTACAAATAAATATTACAAATGTCGTAATGATTTTCTGGTACAATCACATCATTTTTATGCAATTTTTATTATTATCATTATGGTGATAACATATTATGACCAATAACACATAAAATTCAACAATTATATAATTCTCTAGAAACTAATTATATTTTAATGTAATAATATCATTTTTTCACGTGTTGGTACTTCAAATAATTAATAATATGTTTTTATGATAACCCAAATTTATTAATTCTTCATTTAGAAATTAATTTTTTTTTCCAAAACCATGTTTTCTAAAAATTATTGAAAAATAATTTAATATTTCCCATTTATTTTTAAAATTAAATTTCAGCCCTGATTTATTATTTTCAAAAAAATTGAATGGAATATTCATGACATTTTCCAGGTAATTTATGCTTAGAATTTACCAAAGTAATTGGTGGAATATTTTTTTAACATGTATAGTATGAAAAAAATCGCATATTCATAACAATTATTTGATTTAAATATTAATTTATAGATATTCGTTGTTATTTTTAAGGAAATGTTTTTCAAACTGTTTTAGGTTTTAATTTGTTTTCTCAAATAAGAAAATAATTTCTTCTAATGAAATGTTTTAAATGACCCATAAATACTTTTTTTCATCTATGGTTATATATTTTGATGTTAAAAATGCCTTATAAGGGATATTATAAATGTATACAAATATTATTCTTTATCTAAATACTTTATATTTCTCATGGCATGATAATATTGAAATCCATTTTTGTTGCATGGGTTATTAAATGAAATACTTCTTCTGAAAACCTTTTATATTTCAATGGGTTATGATATAATGAAATAATGGAATGATTATGATATTGATAACATGTATAGAAGTTAATATAAGATTAAATATCTCTATATTATATAGTTACATATAATTTAATCTCACCATTTCATATGTTTCCTTTCCCCAAGTTATAGTGAAATATTTAAAGTAGGGTATACTTTTAAAGAGTACTAATAGAGATGATATTTATGAGAGGTGTTGAAGATCTTTCAAAAAGTTAAAATATTGTATACATAGTGTCTATATTACTAATGTTATTGTATTCCTCTAGTGTGAATTATTGTGATGCATCGAATACTCATCTAAAAAAATGTATTGTAAATTTTTTAAAATCATAGGTCGATATAGTTTGTATACAAGTAATGGTTAGTTAATGTAATTAAATGATGGTTTTAAAACTAAAGTCATATCCATAGGGGTATTTATAAGGATATGGATTGAGATGTCTCTAAAGATAAGCCTATGAGTAATTAAATTTGTGTGTAAATTTCCTAGAATGTTGGTAAATGATAGAGAATGTGGTTTCAATGAAATTACAACCTTGTCCAAACACTACAATTTTTTTAGTGACAACATAGAGGTGTATAAGGGTAATAATTAAAAAATTGTCTTATTGAGAAAGACTCCATCAACACCAGGTGTATAAAAATGGATGTTTCTAGACACATGGATTTTTATTCCAACTGTATATTCATTGGAAATGCATAAACAATTTAAAAACAATCATTAAAGATTAAAATTGATGTAAAAAATTAATGAACTAGGATAAACCAATGGATACATATATTATAAATAATGTGTCATGATATAGACATCATATAGGTGATTTTCATGATCATGTAATTTTTCGCCATGAATAAAGTTACTTACACTATTATTTTTTGTTGTAGTCAATGGAAGGAACCAAAAGGAATCCTATGAACAATGAATATGGTGGAAACATTGGTGAATAAGAGAAACTAAATTGGATGATGAGTGGATAGATAAAGACATTGATTTTTCCAAATCATCTTTCATGGTATATGAACATCAATGTAAACATTTTTCTGATTCCTAATGCATCCAAAAACATAATGATTCACTTTTATGAGTTCATGTGTGGTTATACACACATAGTAATGAAAATTAATCTTAGTACATTTGTACATGGTGGGATGAAGAACATATAATAATATCTCTATTATAAGGTATTATTTTATGTGTGTAGAAAATAATTCCATAGTGTTATGAGTTAATAAATGAATTTAATGAATTATTTGTGGGGAACATGTGAATTCTCTAACTCAATTACCTGACACAAGAATTCACTTCCTGCACATGGAATGAAATAATCCATTTTATTCATGGATTATGTTATAGAAGTATTTTCCCAATGTAATTTGGGATGTAATAATCATGAAACATATAATGAATATGTTATTTTGAAGAATATATATCTCCATGTAAGATAAAATTATGATTTATGGAATATATCCTAGTATTATATGTTTGAGGATTATCATAATTGAAAATTCATATACCTCTAACATGGGGTTTTACATCGTGATATTTTACAATGATTCTCGGTATTTTAGGGGACATTTATGGAAATAAAACCCTTCATTTTTAAGAGGTATACTATTTGATGGAAATATGATTAATGGTTTGTGTATACTTTAGGGTAAAACATATCTTTGATTTTATAGTAATTATGTTTTATTTATGTTTCATTACATTTTTACTAATATAGTTTTGTAAAAAGGATAACTTGTAAGTCAGGAAATAATACTTTTCACCAAAAAATGTCATTGGTCGAAAACCCAAAAATGAAGTGTGACACTGGTACAGTACCATCCACATGCATATATGAAAGGTTAATTTTACTATTAAAACATAAAAGTAGATATTACTAAGTGTATAAATATATTATTAGTATGTTGTCAATTTAAGGATACATAATATGGTATAAAAAATTGCTACAACCATTATCCATACACGAAATGAAATGGGAAGATGTCCCCATTTTTTATAATTAGAATCACCAAAACATATTTCTACATGGGTTATACTCAATCATTGAATAAATTAATCACACATTATCTATATCAAATAATATTTCTCTTGGGATTTGTTTTTAAAAATATAAATTAATTAAGTGGAAATGTTACATGCAGTAAATTAATAAATTATATCTAATCAGGACCCAATGTTTACATTTATGTTTTATAAAAATTAGAAAAATATTGATAATGATTTAGGTTTCAGTAGTATGATAATAATTCAAAAACTAAAGGAAATAATAAGATTGTGAATAGTGTAATTAAAATGTGTATGATATTACAACATCTTCTAGTTGAGTTTCATAACAACAATATCATTCATTATATAATTTTATGCCTCCTTGTGATAAGATATATAATTACTGCAAAAATGTTTTGGTAATAATGATATTGGGACCATAGCTAAATGATGAGTTGGAATGGTAAGGTATATACATTATGAAATGTGTAATTATTGAAAAAAATTGGAAAAAAAGTGGAACTGATAAAAAGTGAATGATCATGATTTTTATGTACACTTTCCAGTTTTTCTATGAACATATCCATGGAATAAAGAAGAGAAAACTAATCCCATGATATACTGATTCTATCAAAATAGATGATTATATCATGATAGTAGCTTATCATATGTTACTGACACCAAATATCTCTCAAGATCATTTTGTGTTCTATGTATAACTACTAAAGAAGTACATAACTAATTAATTATATTTAATGAACATATATATCACATCACTAGATCACGATATTTCTTATGAGGAATAACAATTAGATATTCTAAAATGAATCGTGAAAGGTCTAAAAAATAATAACACTCACATGGTAAATGTTTTTTTGGTGATACAAACTATTTTTGGAAGCTACATGTGGTATTGAGTATATGATGAGGAATAATTACATTAATTTTATATATGAGTGATAATGTTTTTGGTAAAAGTTAATTTCAAGTGTGGTAGAATGTAAACACCTGATTTTTTTATTTTTATAAAATAAAATAAATTTCATTGATTTTATACATTACATGGAACACCATGTAAATATTTTGATACATAAATCACTGTGTTAATCTAGTGATCCACAAAACATGAAGTTATGGTTTCATTTCTTGAAACACATAGTTATCCTGCATTACACATCACACTATTTTTAAACAATCCCACGAAACACTACTTTTAGAAAACATGATGGTTATAACCTAGCTGTTGAACATATAGTTTTTAATAGTAATAAAAAATCATTTAATATTATCTAAAATTTAATTATATAAATATATCATATTAATATAAATAAAATAATGTTCATTAAAATCATAAGATATTTCGAAAATATTATTTTGTAAAAAAATATATTTTTAATTTTTTTTCAAATAATAAAGACTTATTTTTTGATGATTTTAAAAAATGATTTTACAAAAATATAATTCATTTTAAAATAATCATGATAAAGATATCTTAGTGTGATTTGTTTCTGAAAAGGTCATTTTTTTTATAAATAGGGAAACATGCTGAATTTTTATTAAAAATTGAATTTCTATGAAATAAAATTATAAATTTATATTGTATTTTAAATTGGTCTTAAAGTTAGATTAGTTTAATTACTCAACATATTATACAATTTAGGTTATCAGATTATTTGTTCTTCATATTTTAATATGGAAACATTGTATGATTTTGATCATTTTCTCTTTCAAAATCATGCTTTCGTGTCACTTTAAAGGGATTAAATTTAAATTTTGATTTTACACTAATGTGAATAGAATTTGAAAAAATCGATAAAGTATTTAGAATAAAAAGAATATATTTTATATAATAATGTCAAAATTACTTCTGACTAAAATGAATTTTAAAGAATGGAAACATTATTTACTATGATGATGGTAAAAATCGGTTTACCAAGGTGGGAGAATTATACATAAAATATAAGTGTTATGGATAACCAAAAAAAATATTAAACAACCATTTTAGGTCCATATTTTTAACATATCATCATGTCTTTATAATTTTATATTATAGTATAATTGTGACATGAAAATTACATGCGTGGAATTCTTTATTTCAAAAAATTACAAGTTTTCTTGTCACATTCCTTAAAAATCGCCACCCCTTATCATAAACTATTTAAACAGTAAAAAACATTATTTTATGTAAATAACTACCCATATAACTTTATAAATTACCTATAATCATCTGAGAAGACATAATTTTTGTATAAATACAACACAAGAAGGCTTATGGTGCAATACTAATGATATCACCTAAAGAATAGGTAACGTTGTTCAAGGACAACTTTTATTTTATTTCTTCCTCCACCACCATAAATTATTATTATGACATGATGATATAAAAAACTACTTATAAACATAATTGTATATTTTTATGTAAGGGGATATTCCAATAACCACCTACACTTCCATTAAATGGGTTTTCAAAATCTTAATTCACGTGTATGACAGACTGTCACCATGCAAACCGATGTCATTAATTTTTCCAATTCACCTACCACAACTAGGTAAGATAAACGATGAACTTTATATATAGTATTTTTATAAAATTATTAATTATTTTAATTATTCATATAATATGTTCTATTTTTCTTTCCATTCCATTAGGGATACGCTAATTTCATTTCTGTGTATGGTGGACTACCACCTCATGAAGCAATGTGATTAGCTTTCACTAACATTTCACATGAAAAATAATAAGTACAAATATATGTGATATAATTGATAAAATATTTATATTCATGAGAAAATATTATTTTTAATTGATTATATATATCGTATTATTTCATACCTTTTCACACACTAAAAGATAATTACATCGTTCATGTATATGTGGGCATCTGCCTTTATAAAGTGATGTTACTCTCTTTTCATCACAACTCCACATAGATGATTTGTGTAATTTAATTAAAAGAAATTATATGGTATTTTTATTTCATTATCATTTTTAATGATAATATATTACTTACATCATTTCAAAAATGATCTTTAAAAATGGAAATGTTATTCAATCATTTGTGCAACCTACAATCTACATTATTGTAACATACTAAATTTCTCAAAACCATCTTTCATGGTATGTCTCTAATGTATATTTTATTTATAAATATGATAATTATTTCATCATCATTATTCTATAGGTAATGTACCATGATAAAAGTATGGTAACTGAAAATAACAAATCAATACAGATATGAAAAACAAAGTGGTAGTTACCTGAAATGTGACATAAACATTAAATTGTTAATAAATGGGAGATAAATTGAAATACATAAACTTTATATAGTATGATATATATTTTTATGGTTATATAATATATTTATTATAATTGTAACATCCCAGTTTTGGGTTCCACCTAGAGGTTCCTCGTACATGTTCGATCACCTGGCCTCAAGCGCATTTCCCAAATGCTAGAGGATGCCAACTAGAAGTGATTCCCTTGGATTTGATAGTGGAAACAATATACCCTCATTGGATGAGTAACACAATAGAAATAAATAGATAACTATAGTGGAAGAAGTAACCCCATACAATAAGTAAACAATAAAAGACTGATTGTAGATAAACAACAGAAGCATATATATATATATATCAATAATGATTCATGTCACAAGGATATAGGAAAGCATCCAAACAATAAACAATAGTGAAATATAGTACTAAACCAAATTACAGAAGAAAAAAAGTAAAAAACACCAATAGCATTGGATGATTCATCTTGGTCCCATGCTCTCCAACTCCACAGTAATCATGTACTTGAAGTAGAAGGGAACTTTCTCTTACCTATACCTGCAACAATATAATCTGTTTGGGCCAAAAATAATGACCCAAATAGGGTGTGAGACGAATCCCATTAGGCAACCACCAAAAGAATTGTGCCTAACTATTAATGAATATATATGGAAAGAAAATATGAAAAATTATGTAATAAACAAGGAAGTACGCAAAAGTAAAAAATCATATAGTTTTAACTACATTCTTTTACATTTATCAAAATAAAAAACCAAACAATATCCAGCAACCCTCTCAGAAGCCCTCACAGTCTAACCCCTCTGGTTAAGCTTAACAAATACTCTATGAGGAATCACTGGATGTAAATTATTTAGGTTCTCTTGTAATAGTACACTACATACACTTTAGGTAAGAAATCAACATCCAATTCCCCTTATAGTCTCGCAACGCCGAACAAAAGACACTCTGAGGGAGACTCACATCCAACCCCTATAGTCTCACAACGTGAAAAGTATAACAGACACTATGGGGAATCCCTCAGCATTCATTCACCCTATGGTTTAACTAAACATGTTTCCCACAACCCTGTTTAAATAAATCATTCACAAACTATTTTTAGAATCCCAAGTAAAACTCAATATATAACGTAGCTAAACAACTACAAATAATGGCACAAGAAACTCAGAGAATATCACTCCATCCTAACAGCACTAGGCATGGAAGACAGAGTAGCATAACAAGATAATATATACCCAATAAACAATATCAGTTCAAATATGGAAAAACACATCCATAGAAAGGTAAATAAACCATACTCTCAAATGGGAGTCCTAACACAGGCAATCAAGTAATAACATGCCTTAAAGGGGTAAAATCCCTAAACAAACCATACCTTAAAATAGGTTATTTAGCAAATTTGCACATATAACTGAAATACAATATATGAAAATGAACAAACCACCTACCTCAACGTTATTAGACCTATATAATTGAATCTGAGAATTCGATTCGACTTAGAACGCTATAGATCTAAAAAAATTTCTAAAAAATTCGACTAATAATATCTCATGAAAGAGGAGAAATCATGTTATGGGGATCTATAATAAGGGAGAAATCACTGTTATGATTCCAATCCATCTAATGAAGTTCTATTCAGAGCACATATGATCCATCGGGGGCTCAGAGAAGAATTATGATCTTCGGTCGCTCAAGTATGAGACGATGTTAGAATAAATGTTTTCTGTGAACAAGATGCAACCCCAGTCTAATTTATCAAATAAAAATAAAAATACATGATTTGTTGTTTAAGGATTCATGGCATGTATATGCCTTTTCTTGGCTCCACATTAGATGGTATCTAGGTCACCCCACATGACCATTACTCGGACGTTACACGACCAGTACACAGCTACCCACGACAACCAGCTACACATCAAGTACTCCTTCAATTTCCAGAAACTAATATTTTTCACAAAAATAGCCAAAAACAAGATCCATACCTAATAAAGAAGATCTAGGTTCTTAAAAACATCCCACTTAAAAAAATTCATCCATGAATTCCTCTAGAAAGGTAGAAATAAATAAGAATCCTCAACCAACATTGGCCATTATGATTGATATTATCCTCCTTCTCCCATGTCTCATCTTGTACTCACATATGCTTCAATAGCACCCATACTAGGGATCATGCCAGTCATGGAAAACCTTCATGATGCGATCAAAAATCTAGATAGAATGCTCCTTGAATAAGGCATCCACCTCCGACTCAACCTCCTCTGGTTAAAAAACATGAGATGAGTCTGAGAAGTAATATCCGAGCTGAGAAACAAGGAAGAAATCGTGCATAGCCTGATACCTATAATTTAACTACAACTGAAAGGAAACTTGTTCGAATCTCTCCAAAACCTGAAAAGGCCCGCCGTATCTCGGCGAAAGCTTACCTAGTCTCCTAATCCTCTTATTTACCAACATTAATGTGACACATACGGAAACCTTATCTCTGACCTCGAACACCAGAGGTTGTCTCCGTGTATCAGCAGAGGACTTATTTCATGGTTGTGCAATGCCTATCCTCTTCTGAATAAACTCCACCAGCTCTATGGTCTCCTTGACAAGATAAGGTCCATACATAGATGCCTCCACAAATTTCATCCAACATTGGGGTGATCGGTATGTCTACAATAAATAGCTTCATAAGGATGCATATGAATAGTTGCTTGAAAAATATTATTGTAGGAAAACTCCACCAGATGTGTGTGATTTTCCCAAGAACCTCCAAAATCTATGACGCATGCTCGATCCATGTCCTCCATTACTTGAATCGTACACTTGTACAGTCCATCTGTCGAGGGATGGTAAGCATTACTCAAAAGTATCAGTGTAACCAAAGACCTCTATAGTCCCTACCACACCCGAGAAGTAAAAGAGACATCCATGTCTAAAATGATTGAGTTAGGAACCCCATGTAAACGTACTATCTACCTGATGTACAACCTTCCTAGATCATTTACATTGTAGGTCTCCTTGATCGGTAAGAAGTGTGCACCCATCGTGATTCTGTCAATTAAAAACCAAACATCATCATTCCCTCACAGCAACCTCATTAATCCTTTTATGAAGTCCATTGAGACATCATTTTACTTCAAATCGGGAATGGGATGATGTGGAAAAAGACCTGATGGTCATCGATTCTCTACCATCACCTGCTGACAGGTGGAACACCTCATGAAAAAACCTGCAACATCCCTCTATTTACTGGGCCTCGAATAATAATGGTTTATAAATCAATACATATTGATGAAACTAAGATGAAGTTCCCAAATTGAGGATTCAAAATCACACATCATCTTGTCTTGTATATCTTCTGACACCCATACACGTCCATGAATGCACAAGATCTCATCCTCACCTACAATCCATCCAAGAATAGGGTCCTCTCCTAACACAATCTCCTACAGGACTAGGCCCTCAACATCTAATAATCGCCTCAGTCATACTCACCCGAGAAGAGTAGAGGTAACACCTATAGAGGAAAGAAATGTCTATCCCTGTCTATTGTGTACCTCCAAATGCATCTCATAGAACATAGCCATAAGCTTCCACTAACTGCTGGCCTCTTGAACTACATGTATCAAAGTCCTAATTCTCAACGCATTAGCTTCTTTTTTTCCATTCTTAGGAATATAGGGAAGCTCAAAATCAAAGGACTGAAGGTATTCAACCAACCGTCACTGTCTCAAATTCAGATCACACTGAGTGAAGATGTACTTCAGACTTTTTTGGTCAATGAAGACTAAAAATTTCTCTCCCATAAGGTAATGTCTCCTACAGTGTAATGCAAGATAAAATACAGCCATCTCGAGATTGTGTGTCGGGTAATTCCTCTCATGGGGCCTCAACTGCCGAGACTCATACACAAAGAATCCTTCCCCTTTCATAAAAACTTCTCAAAAGTAGATACATGATGCATTATTGTAAATAATATAGATCTTTCTATCCTTGGGAAAAACTAGTATCGTTGCTGAAGTCAACCTATAATTCAACTCCTTAATGGATGAATCGTAGGAATCTGACCACATATACATTGTACCCATCTTAGTCATGCACGTCAGTGTCACTGCTAGGCATGAAAAGACTTGTATAAAGCATTTGTAGTAACCAACCATCCCTAGAAAACATCGTACCTCAATGAAGTTCTTTGGCTGCTCCTAGGAAACTACTGCCCTTACATTCTCTGGGTGTATTTATACTCCTATCTCTGAGATAAAATGACCCATGAAGTGAATCTGATCAATCCAAAAGGGAATTTTAAGAGTTTAAAATATAATTTATGATCTCTTAGTGTACTCAAAATGATTTCAATATGGGTAGCATGGTAGTGTCAAGTGTGTGAGTACATTAAGATATTATCCACGAAGACTACCAAGAAATAATACAAGTATGGATGGAACACACAGTTCATTAGTACTGTAAAGACTTCAGACACGTTTGTGAGACCTAACAGCGTAACGACATATTCGTATAGACCATACCTACTCTAAAAGGCTGCAGGAGGTATATCTGATGGTCTAACATGCAACTATTGATAACTTTATCTCAATTAAATCTTCAAGAACACCCAGGTTCCTCGAAGCTAACCAAATAGATAATCAATCCTCAACAATAGATATTGGTTCTTCATTGTCAGCTGGTTCAACTTATGATAATCCACACAATGTCTAAGGGTACCATCAGCCTTCATCGCAAACAGGATTGGATAAACCCAAGGAGAAGTACTCGGTTGGATGAAACCCTCTTCCTGAAACTCCTCTAACTTCTTCTTGAGGTTATGCAAATATTGTGAAGACATCCTAAAAGTGAGAATGTACATTGGTGATGCCCTTTAAACAAGCACAATTGAAAAGTCCACCACTTGCTCTGGAGGCCAACCTAATGTCCTCTGGAAAGACATCCCTGAAACGATCCACCACTGGGGGAAAGTACATCTATGATGTTCTCTGGTCATCCAGATACAAAATAGAAATCTGGTCTTTATCTCCACCCAACCCGTGATGCTCATGTCCCTCTCTGCTCTCTTGGACATCCCATTCACCCTTATCAATAAATGATCTACCCTTTAGTGATGTGAACTCACCCAACGACGATAGAAATTGAATACAACCAAGAAGGGAACATACCTGTCCATTATGAGAATGACGTCATAGCCTAACATTTTTGTGACATAGAGGACCTATAAGAAGTAACACCCATTAACTACAATAGGTAACTCCTTGAAATTACATACACTAGCTATTCTAATCCCCAATAGAGTGTCTAGAATCAAACTATCATCAGAGTTAAAGATATAGATCTTTAGTCTATCCACAATAGAAACATATATTAAACTATGGGGATCCCTTGTATCGAATAGTGCAGAAGATAAAACTAAGGAAACTAGAATCGTACCTCTAACTGTAGAGGGTTTGGGTTTCTGGTCCTATTGAATCTGCTCCACTGCAAATGTCTAACATGTACTCTATCCCTCTGACAATACCTTACCACCAAGATCTTATCCACCATATTGTTGCTGAAAGCCTGGAGACTAGCTACCATGGACACATCCTCCCCCTCATTTTCAATGAAAGGAAAAAACTCCAGTTATCAAACTAATGAGAAACAGGTGGTCCTTCTCCTAAATGAAATGTCATGGAAGAAACTCTATAACAAGATGCAGGTGATAAAACCTAACAGAAATGCTGAAGATGATGTTTCATGCAGTAAGATCGACAAAAAACTTGGTCTCTCAGAAAATGTGGCCTCGTATTCCAACTCTTCCTGCTCTGGTAGCACACAACTTGGCCACCAGAGGATGTATTTATCCTAAAATTATCCCCACGCATAGAATCCATGCGGAATTTCCTACAGTCAGTCAGAGGGGTAATAAGTCCAGATGCTAAGACTCCCTTGAATACAACCTCAGAATCCCTCAGGTTTCACTCTGTGATTAGTGTTTGGTGGACTATAGAGGTGTTGGAAGTCAACCTGAAGATGTTCACTGAAGATCATATGTCATGTATGAGACCATCCCTAGACTTACATTCCATAAATAACTCATCACCCCTGGAATGGGTGTGAATTTTTGTAGCTCTGTGAAGCGAGAATAAAACTCCATGACTGATAGAGTACCCTGATATAAACACATGAAATCTCAGGCTTGATTGGACCTCAAATTCTCTAGGTAGAAGTTATAGTAGAAGGAAGGCTGGAAATCATCCTTTTCCACAACTTGCTGGCATCCCGCCTATGATATCACATCCCACCATCTCTTTCCATAATCTTGATGCATATAAGTAGTGAGTTTCAGCCTACACCCTAGAGGTATCTCTATATTCTCCAAGATCGATAGCATGGATTCTAACCATGACTCTGCAGCTTGAGGTCCTCCATCCCCTGAGAAAGTGGTAAGTTTCTACTACTGGAAAATAGGCATCAACACTTCCATGGATAGGGAAGGATGTGGTGCTATGTGGATGTTTAGTATAAACCTCATGAATATTTCTCAGAACAATGCATTGGCACCTATATCTGAAATAACAGCTGGTGAAAAGACAAGCATGATGGGAGGATCTTCTGGTAATCCATGATCTACCATGTCTTGTGTCTATTAACTACCCTGTATCTAGCGTACAATCGGAGGACGTTGTGGTGGAATGACTCTACATGGTTATGCACACACCTTAGTACAATAATCTCAATGACCGAAACGTTGAAGTGAATGAAAACAAATGGAGAATGAAATCATTTATTTTCTTCAAAACATGGATACACTGAGTGTATAACCCCCACACAGTGTGTTCGCTTCTGTCTTTACATCAGTGTGTGCGTCTACCCAAAACTGGCCATGTAACATCCCACACACACTGTGTGTTCTCCATTTACACAGCATGTACATGAATCCTTTCCCCTGCCCAATATCCTCTACATGACTATACAACACTGTTCTCTCCTAGAACAAAACTAGATGGTGTGTTTGTGCAAGACATGATGTGTACAACATAGGTTTCAATGGCCAGGTTATTAGTCACACTGTCAAAGACATGATTTAATCTACACATCATGTTTATTCATAACATGATGTGCACTAGAATAATTTCATCCACCTGGTTCATTAGTCACACTTCCAGACACATGGCCTTTCAATCATGGTGTGTACATTCGGTACAACATTTTCCGAAAATTATTTTCCAACATTGTGTACCTACCCACATAGGCAGTTACACGGTCAAGGATTACACGACATGTACATATAGTACACGATATGAACTTAAGAAGAACAGTTACTTTCTGAACATATGGTTACATGGCGTGTATTCCTCAATAAAAACTTCGTATTTTGGAATTTTTCTTGATAGAAATCCTCAAAAAGTACTCTTGAACCCATAAAAACATTGAAATAAACAATTAAGTGTCAAATTCTAATCTGTGGGTGCCCATACTGCTAGCGAATCAGAGCATGACATCTTATTAATTTATATTACAAGGAATAACAGTGAAATCAACCACGCCATCTGCCGAATTCTGATCCATGAGGGACCATAATACCTCAGGGACAAAAGTTAGGTGTTCATCCAAATGAAACATTCATATTAGCAATATTCTATTAGGAAGAAGGTATTTTATCAACGCATATATCACAACAACATGCATATCTAGCACAACATCTATCACGACAACATTAAATAGATAATGCACCCTAAATGGCATAACAAGAATGAATGACCTGTGATATCTAACAAGTTCTTATATGTTGCAGGAGATGGTATAACCTCATCTCATCGTGTTGCAATAGAAATAGAACCTCAATAATATTAACAATAAAATGATAAAACTTGTGATTCACCCAATGATGAAATGAAATCGATTGTAATAATAGAAAAACCAGAAAAAATTGAAATAATCATGGTAAATTAGTTTTTCTCTTTACATAGGTTAGCTACTCCAGGGAATAGATTATTACCAAATACCAATTCCTTCCTATCCCTGGTTGTAGGCTCCAAACATTAAGTCAAAGGAGAAAATAATTCATCTAAGACCACTTTGTAAGATCCCACTTCTAGGTTCCACCCACAGGTGACCCATACCTGGTAAGTCAAATAGCCTCAAGCGCATTTCCCCAAACACCAGAGGCTACTGACTAGAAGCAAGATAATTGGATGTGATAGTGGGGAAACTATGCCCTCGTTTGTAGAGTAACACATTGGAAATAAACTGATAAAAGGAGCAGAAGCGTTAATAAAATAAAATAATTATATTTTAGAATATTGATGGTAAATATACAACTACATCATATATATGTCAATAATGATTCATGTCACAATGATCTAAGAATGCAGAAAAACAATACAAAATGTTGAAATATAGTACTAAAACAATGTACAATGTAAAAACAAGTAATCAACTCCAAACCATCAGAAGCCTTAGCATGGTCCCATGCTCTCCAAATCTATAGAAACAATGTACCTGAAGTAGAAGGGTGCTTGCACTTATCTATACCTGCAACAATATAATCTTTTTGGGAACAAAACCATGACCCAAACAGGGTGTGAGATAAATCATAGAGGGAAACCACCCAATGATCTGTACTTAACTATCAGTGAATATATATGGTAGGGAAATATAAAAATTGAAGTAATAAACAAAGATGTGCTTAAAAGTAAACAATCCCACAGTTTCAACTACATTCATTAAAATTTATCAAAATAAACAACCAATCTATCTCTAGAAACCCTATAGTAATCTCTCATAGTCTAACCCCTTTGGTTCAGCTTAACAAAGACTCTCTTAGGAATCACTCACCGTTAATTCCCCGTGTGGTCTTGTAACGGTAAACAACAGACACTCCGGGGATGCACTCAACGTCCAATTCCTACTATGGTCTTGCAACGTGGAACTACATACACTTTGATGGAGCACTAATTTATACCCCCTATGGTCTCTCAATGTGAAAAGTAAAACAGACACATTAGGGAAACCCTCAGCAACCATTCCCACTATGGTCTAACAACACCAGGTTCCTATAGCCCTGGGTAAATCAATCATGCACAAACGATATCCAGCAACCAAAGTAAAAAACAATATACTACATGACTAAGGAGCTACATATCATGGCACACGAATGTCATGGAATGTCACTCCATCCTAACAACAATAGGAATGGAAAACAATGCATCCTAATAGGAAAAGCTATACCCAACAACCAATATCAGTTCAAACATGGGAAAACACATCCATAGAAATGTAAATATACCATATTCTCAAACAAGTTTCCCAACTCAAAAAATCGGGGCATAATTGGAATTAAAGGGGCGAAATCCCTAAACATGAAATACCCAAAACTAGGGTATTGAGAGTCTTTTCACATATAAATCAATTATGATATAAAAAAGGTAGAAACCACCTACCTAGACATTGTATGATCGATATTGTTGAATCCCAGCCTTTTATTCGACCTATAATTCCATAGATCTGCAAAAACATATAAAATTTTCAACCAATAATATCTCATGAAAGAGGATAAATCAAGGAATGGGGATTTAGAAGAAGGAAGAACACAACGATATGATTCTAACATAATTGAAGGTGTTTGATTTGGAGCACCGATGGCCGATCAGGAGTTTAGAGAATAATCGTAGTCATCGGTCACACATGGATGAGAAGACATTAAAAGAAGTGTTTTCTATGAACAAGACCCGACCTTAGTCTGATTAATAAAATAAAAATAAAAATACATGTTGTGTTATTTGAGGATACATAGAATGTATATTCCTTTGTTGGGCTCTACTTTAGGTTATATCTAGGTCACCCCACATGGCCATGTACTCGGTCGATACACGGCCTGTAAATTGCTACCTATGGAAACCAATTACACGTCATGTACTCCTCAGTACACACCGCGTACTCCATAAATTTCCAAAAACACAAATTTGTTCAAAAAAACACTAGAAAACCATATCCATAATTGAATAGGATGATCATGGTTTTTACAATAATCATACATTTATTATACAAGAAGTTAGAAATTTTATGAAGATAGTCAGAATTAATGTTGGAGATTACATTCTATCATTTAGTTCTGGGATGAATAACCACTCATTTATATTATTTGGTGTATATAATTCCCTATTAAAATTTCATATTAATAATATAATACTTTTAATGATATTAAAATTTTATTTTCATTTTATTCTTCATTGGTTCTTATGAATCAAATGATTATAAAAGCAGTAAGGGATTTTTGAGTCCATTTTTTCTTTTGTGACACATTCCATATTCACGACCTATTTAATATATATGGTGAATAAAAATTCCATTAACGTATTTTATGATAATTTTATTTAAAATTATTGGTATATACATATCTATTTCTGGACCTGTCTTTCATTGGATTTATGTTTCCAAAGTTTCCAAATTGATTTTATATTTTTTTCTCAATTTTAATTCATTTAGTTAAACTTTAAGTCATGCACCTAAATTATTTCATGAGGTGTATGTACAACCCAATTTATATGTAATATAAATAATTTATTTATCTTAAAAATTTTATATATTACATTCTTTGTTATTAATTCATGGGTATTGTGATTTAATGTTACCAAAGTGGTAATGATTTTATGTTACAATATCTTCATTAATTGGGATTATTTATCATTATGTTTCTGATGATAAACTATTCTAATAAATCCTTAAATAACAACAATAATTATATTATCTTATAGTAATTAATGATATAATCATGTAATATTAATATTTTCCCTCACCATCGTAGATAAAATATTTGTTTGTTAAGAAATAAATTACTTTATTTATCGCTTCGGTCAGAAATCAATTTTCCTCCGAAACCACATTTTCTAAAAATTTATATTTTTTTAATTATTTTATCATTTTTAAAATACATAATTACCATTATTTGAAGTTTTTTAATATTTTTTATGGTAATACTAAATTTTTTTAATCAATTCTCATTTTTTTTTCAAAAATTTGAATGGAATATTTCTTTCAACATGTCCTATATAACTAATATTTTCCATAATCACGACCATTGTTTTCATTCATTCATGCATTATTAATTTAAAATGAAATTTTAATGCAAATTTATCTTCCAAAAAATATTATGTTTTGAAAATATATTTTTACTTTGTAATGGATATTCTCATCAATAAATTTTTTAAATGATCGATCCAAATCAATTTCCATCAAATTTGACATTAGTTGATGTTACCAATGCCTTAATTGGTATTTGGTCCAATGATTACATTCCAATTCATTATCTGAAATGTTTATTTGTATGATGGAGTTCTATTTATGAAACCCATATCTATTCAATGGGTTATACTATGATAAAATTCATATCAAAACCACATTTTCACACGGTTATACTATGATGAAATGATGTAATTATTATGAAATCTATCAATTTTCTATAGATGATTATATTATGAAATTGTTATGATTACCAGTTCATTTCATGTGTTATGATATAATGAATTATTTACCACCCATTGTAAGACATAATTTTTTTCATTATGAAATGGGTGGGAAAAATATCACCCTATGATGCATTCAGTATATATTTAAATCTCATGAAATAGATAGGAATAGAAAAGGGTGCGATCCATGTTGAATAAGAGAATTTTTACTCTATTCACATTATATAAACCTATAGTTTCATCAAATACCTACCCATATAACATCCAAAACTCTCACTACCAATCCTAGAAGATATATTTTTTGTATAAATACAACCTTGGAAGGCTTCTGGTGTAATACTAGGGAGGTAAACTAAATTAAAGGTTATATTCTTCAACAAGAGCTTTTATTTTATTTCTTGTTCCATCACATTCAATTATTATTATACAATAATGATATAAACACTTAAGTATATTCTATATACGAAGATATTTTTATTTTATAGAATTATCCTAAATACATATCCACTTCAATAAAATGTGTTTAAAAATAATCATTAATTTATGTAGAGGATTACCACATTGAAAATTGATGCCATTTGTTTTTCAACAACAACCTTCCACGGTTGTGTATGATAATGGTTATAATTTATATATTTATATATTTAATAATATTTTTATATATCTAGATTCATTATATAACATTTACCTTTTTTGTTCCATTCCATTAGAGATAGGATAATGTCATTTGTGTGTGTGGTGGACTACCAGCTCACGAAGTGATGTGATTTTTTCACTAGCACTTTACAAGGATGATGATAATTTTAAATATATTTTATATACTTGATATAATAATTATATTCAGGATATTTATTTTAATTCTTAAAATATTATATATCATTTTTTTTCTTACCACATCACTCACTGGATTCTTATTAGGACATTCATGTACGTGTGGACTATTGCCTTCAGGGAACCATGTGACTCATTCTCATCACCACTCTACATATATGATATGTAAAATAATAATTAATGTAATTATATGTTTTTTTGTTTCATTATATTTCTATCATTATAGTATATTACTTTATTTATTGTCATAATGATCATTGAATAATGGAAATCATATTTATGTGAATTTGTGGCTTATTATTTGCATTATCGTAACATACATTATTTCTCAAAAATATCATTCATGACTACTATTAAAATCATGATTGATGTATAAATATTATAATTATTTCACAATTATTATCAAGAAGGTTCTGTAATCATGATCAATGTATGAGGACCAAAAATAAAAAATCAATACATATATGAAAAAGAAAGACACATTTTCCGGATATAAGACCTAAACAATGAAATTTTAAAAAATGTGTAATAAAATGAAATAATAAAATGATATATATTTTTATATATAGATATAATATTTTAATATATATAGTAATCTTATATTTGTTATTCCCTAATTTCTTACTCATGTTAATAAATTCATGGATTAATATATGAGATTTATATTCACTCTTTTTTGTAAGAATATAAAAATTCACCACTCATTATATTATTTGGTGTCTATAATTCCCCTTAGACATATAATATCATGAAATAATCATTTTAAATATATTAAATGTTTCATTTTAAATTAATATTTTTTGGGGATTGAGATTAAAATGATTATTAAAGTAGTAAGGTATTTCAATATTCACAATTTACTTCAGAGAGAGACATTCCATATTCACCACCTATTTCATTTAAATGGTTTATATAATAACCATGTATGTATTTTATTATTATTCTCTTGATGTTTATTGGGAATTATATATACATTTTTTATTTTTCATTCATGGGACATATGTTTTAAATGTTACCAAAGAGTTCCATTATTTTTTTTCTCGATTTTATTTTATTGAGACATAAATAATGTTATACTCATATAATATTTCATGTCATGTAAAAACATCCCCATTGAAATATAATATTCAGAATTAATTTATTGGAATAATATTTTATGATCCATTTTTTTCATTCCATCATGGGGATTATGATTCAATGTTATCGATGTGGTAATGATTGTATGTTTCAATCTCTTTATTAATCATAATTAATTATCATTATGTTTCTGATGAAAATATTTTATTATCCATATTTTGAGAAACAAATGAATTTTATACTCCATAAGTTATTCATGATCTTTTCATGTAATATAAAAATTTACTCACTCATTAGTACATAAAAAATCTAATTTTCGAATAATAATTGACATTATTTATATTTTCTAATGGAGATCTATTTTCATCTACTAAATTTTTTTATAAAAATGTATTAATAAATACATTTTTATTAAAATATTATTAAAAAAATTATTACCCATGTTTGAATTTTTTTAAAATATTTTTCTTTTAAAGGTTATCCTATTGTTTTTTTATAAATAATGATCATTATCCTTTTACATAACATGTGAATGGAAGCTTTGTTTCAATGTGTCTAGTATGAAAAAAATCCCCATAATCATTACTATTATTTTATTTAATTTATTTTTTATTCATTTTCAATATTATTTTCATGTCAAATATTTTGATCTTTATTTATATTTTAAATAGAAATTTTCAAATTGGAAAGGATATATTTCTTAAAAATTGTTTTAAATTATTGATCAAAATCATTTTCTATATAGGGTGACAGTAGTTGTTGTTACATATGCCTTACTATGTATATAATCTAAGGATACCATTTCTATTCTATATCTAAGTGGTTTATTATTTTTGTGGAAGGCTGTTTATAAAACCTATTTCAATTCAATGGTTTATACCATGATAAAATCATATGAAATAATTTTTTTTCCATAGGATATGCTATGATGTAATGATGAAATGAATATGAAACCTATTAGTTTTCTATAGGTTAAGATATGGTGAAATTTTTATGATTCCCATTCAATTTCATGTGTCATGGTATGATGACTATTTTATGATATTGTGGAACACATAAATTTTTTTTCTTTATGATATTGGTCAGACCAATATCCCCCTCCAATGTATTCAGAAAATATTTAAATCTCACGAGATATATAGGAATTGAAGAGGGAGTGATCCAAATTCAATTTGGGAACATGTACTCTATATAGGTACCCAAACATGAACATTACATAATCTAGATATTTCAATTAGATTTAAATTATTAACATTTTCCAAGATATTTTTGGTTTAGAGTTTTAGAATGTTAAGACATACCTCAAACACATCAAACCACAATAATATAAAATGGGTACCAATAAAAGAGTATTCATTTTATAATAAACAAAATATATTAAAAGAATAAAAAAATGATTTCATTGATAAATATTTATTTAATGTGACTTAATTATTTTTCATACACATTCTTATAACCTTTGAAAAACATTTAAAAACATGTTATTGGCATTAAAATATCAACAAGGGATATAAAAAGAAGGAATGAATCCATTATTACATGAATAAAAAATCATTTTCTCATTGAAAAACTTCTCACCCATATATACATGTTTTTTCAAATATGATATTCCTATAAAACATATATTATATATATATTAGCATAAAGGTATATTATAGAATTGTATAATTGAAATTGTAACCCTCATAACAACCATATAATTCCTAACCCTCACAGCTACCTTATTTTGTATCCACTACGGGAAAAAGGGGTTTTTGCGATGGGTTATTTGGGACGGGGATAAATCCCATCGAAAATAGTCTCGTTAGATACTTATTTGCGATGAGGGAAATTTCCTGTCGCAAATAAATACTTATTTGTGATGGGGAAAGATCGCACGTCGTAAAGGGTTTGATGCGCAATGCACGCAAAACCACGGGAATGTTAATTGCGATGGGGGGTTACCACCCGTCGCAAATAATCAGCAGCGGTAAAAAATATTTGCGGCAGGAATATACCCCTGTCGCAAATAGTATGTCAGCAGGTTATTATTTGTGACGAGACCCATCGAAAATAACTATTTAACCATTGACAATGATAAATGCAGGCTAAAGTATTTGCGGCCGGTGTCGTCACGAATAACACTATTTGCGACGGGATACCCGTCGCAAATAAGCTAACCTATAAATACCCCCATCCATTTTTTTCATTAATTCTCAAACTCTATCTTCTACCTCTCTCAAAACACTATTTTTAGAGTTCATAGATTCTTAAGTTTAATTTTTATTTCCAGAGTTGATATTGAAGTCTTCAACAACTATCAAAGATCAACCTCAGATCAATTTTAAAGGTATTGATGTTCATTTTAATTTAATATTTATTTTAAATTTTTTGTTAGTTTTAATTATTCTTAAATAGTGGTAATTTAATTATGTTTAGATTTTTTTGTTATTTAATAAATTTAAATTATTATTATTCATTGTTCATAGTTAATGGTAATTATGAATAATTAATAATAATTAGAAATAATTAATAATAATTAGGAATAATTAATAATAATTAGTCATAATTAAGAATAATTATTAATAATTAGACACAATTAAGAATAAATACTAATAATTAGTAATGAATACTAACAATTAGGAATAAATAGTAATAAATAGTAATAATTAGTAATAATTAGTAATAATTAGTAATAATTTAGAATAATTTAGAATAATTATGAAATAATTAGGAACAATTATGAAAAATAATAAAAAATACGAATAATTACAATTAATTACTAATAATTACTAATAATTATTAATAAACCTCCTCCATGCACTCATTTACCTTTTCAACTAATCCATTTCATATTTTTATACTTTTAATGATCTACCTATATATATATAGATATATTTATTCGTATATTAATATAGATTTATATTAATATAAATATATTTGGTTATATATATATATATATATATATATATATTCATATATTAATATATATATTTATTCATATATTAATATATATTTATATCTATTTATATATATATGTAGTTATAAATTATTATTTGTATATGAATATATATTTATAAACATAGTTTTAAATAAATTCAAGAAATATGTTTTTTATGTGTATTTATAAATAAATACATACATACATACATACATACATATATACAATACACACACACACATACACACACACACACAGATATATATGTATAGTTATGAATGAATACATAGAAATGAAAGGGAGAAAATCCATCGAGAATGTTAAAACGGCTATAACTTCTAATCTGTAAGTATGTTTCAACTCCACAACCAGTCAAATCAAAAAACATGAATTGATCTTCGATATGATATGCGGTACATGCCAAACGGACATCCAGATCAGACGTTATAGCCATTTGAATGTTCAAACGACCATAACATCTAATCGAGGAGTCCATTTCAGCTTTACAATCAGTCAAATCGAAGAACATGAAATGATATTCGATATGATATATGGTACATGTTTATCAGATATCGGGATCAGAAGTTATAGCTGTTTGAATGGTAAAAAACCGGGCTACCCCGACTAAAAGCTCAGTTTTAGAGGCCTTCTGGGCCTCTTTTGGCCTCGAAAATCACTCTACCAAGGTATCCCGAATCAAAGTGATGTAGAGATCATCGCAGGCTTCGATTTGATATGTTGTAGTGGTCAAACGGAGTCCCAGATCAAAAGTTATGGACGTTTGAATTTTGGGTTTCATTTTCAACTTATTTTTTATGTTTCATTAATTTTTTTTAATTTTTTTATATTCAAAGAGTTATTAAATGACTATTAATTGATAAAAATTACATAATTACTAATTAAAAATATTTTTAAATTTATTTTATATTCCACTTTTATTAGATATCTTATAAATTAATATTATATTTCCATAGATCCTTTCAAAAACATATTTATAAAATAAATATTATATTTATATCAATATAAATAGATTAATATATTTATATATTAGTAAATAATTTTTTAAATTTTTTTATTATTCTTTGCGATGGACCCGTCGCAAATAGGCTCTTCGAATAAACTATTTGCGACGGGAAAAGGGTGCGTCACAAATACTTTGTTGTGACAACCCGTCGCAAAATTTTTTTTTAAACCAGAAATCTATTTGTGATGCTATTTTCCGCAACGAGTCATTTGAGACGAGGCCTCGTCGCAAATAAATGTATTCCTAGTAGTGATCCCTCACAGCTACCATACTCTGTAACCATGGAAGTTACACTTGGAGTAACCATATGGCCAACCTCTAACATAAATGTATCTAATAAATTTGTGGGAGATATATATCCTAACCTTTATCATAAATAATGTAAAATAACCGTAACATAATCATAAAATATGAATAATGTCATAGAAAATTTTCATTTTAATTTTGAAAAAAAAAATTGAAAGTGGGTTTTTAAGAAATGTACTTTACAAATATAATACCATTTCTGTAAGAATTAATATAACTAATGTATTATCATTATAATATATAAATACACATAATAAATCAATATATAAACAAAATTCATTAGGAAAATAATCTTGGTTGTATATAATTAATGAAGTATAAGGTGAACCCAATGATGGGAAATTGGGATAAGATTTCACTTACCTCGAGTTCTTCATACTTAAAAATTGTCTAAACTAATTTAATAATAGTTAAAAGGGTGTTATTAATGTTTTAAAAAACAATATTAATGTTTATAACACGTTATATGATATTTTTATTACATCATTTGACACAATTATTAATAATATTTTTTTACATTGTTTCGAGTGAGTTCTTTACAGGATTTCCATGGTCCATTTGTCAGGTATTTTTTTGTCGAAGGGAAGAAAAACACCAGAAGTAGAAAAAATTTGTGTTAATATGTTTCCAAGAATATTAAATGATTCCATAAATAATTTTTGTTATAATCTATGAGGATGAAGCATTAAATAATTCATTAGTGATTTTCGTTTAGATCATTTTGGTTGTTCTTTGATAATCATGATTTTGTTTCATCACATTCCAATAATATTATTCATATAAGTTAATTCCAGAACTCAATAAAGGTAATATCATACAATTAAAATATGTTTCAACCATTCAAATGGTTTTACAACTAGCATAGAAGGAAGTAAATGAAATTTAAGACACATCGTCCATGATGTCGGTAAATCGACACATCATGGGCGATGTTTTTATATTTAGAATAAGAGGCAGAGGAGGGGAAGAACGATGATGAATTTATCCATAAACATGATTAATATCTAGAATATATATAATAATATATATTTGAAGACTCTTGTATAAGGGGTGGTTAATATATTATAAGAAAGAAAACAATTGAAAAGAAAACATATGAAAATGAAAAAGGATTTTTACCTCTCGATCTCTTCTCCTAGAGGTCTTCCTTAAGGCCTTTGGTTTTGACCTTTTTGTGAGATCAGAAAGAAATAGAAGTGGGGAAGACCCTTGGAAAAATTATTGCACATTATTTATATAATAATAAAATCGTGAGAGGTGTGAGAGGACGAGGGGGTTCTGGTGGTATTTATAGTGGAGGAGAGGTGGGTTTCCATTATTTTAATCATTAGTTTAATATCTCTTCTCAAACCTATGAATAGTCTTGATTCATGTGACCATAAACAGTCAATCGATAATGTGAGTTTGAAACAAGTGTTATTTCGTCATCCATGATACTAGGAATAGTTCATTTAACATATAATGTATATGTAAGATAAATTAACATATTTCACTGTTTATACAAAATTCTTGTATTTCAAAAAATACCAAAAATTCACTGTAACAATTTTTTGAAATGTAGAATTAAAAAATGAACTCCATTTTTTAAAATAATTATCTAATAAAGATTAATTTTTTTATAAAGGAAATAATAATTTATTTAAAGAAAACAATTTTAAAACCACAACTCATTTTATATCACCTTGAAAATTTTATCAAGATCTCATTATCGTTTAATAATAAGACAATAATATAATAATATTCTTTACAATTAATAAATTTCATATTACTATTCATATGGGTATGTTTCTATTCACCAAAATTTAAGTTTGTTCTGTCAGAATCCAAAAAACATTTTGATCACAATTTTAGATGTTTGTTTTTCATAATTCAAATCATAAAAGAAGTAATTTTTTGTTCAATAGATAGTTTATAACAAATACACTAAATTTTTTTTAATAGAGTCCTAGTGTTTTAGGCATTTTATTTAATTTATTTGTAAAAAAAGTGGGTTTTAAATGCTCTACACCTTCTGGAAATTGTGTCCTCACAATTTTATTTACTTTTTAACCAAGTGAGGGTACCTTTCCCTCAATGCATTTTCCGATTTTCATGTTGCTTATTGAACTATGTGGTTCCTCCATAAAACATTTACCTGGTTTATTACATTATTCTACAACAAATTTCTCTTAGATCAAGAATATGAAGATGTTTCACTTCATAAGAAAGGTTATCTTCCAGTTGAACTTCTTTTGGGAGAAAAACATGAGTGGAATCATGCCCATACTTTATTGTCATTGAAACATGAATAATATTGTGTAATTGAGACAAACATGAAAGATATTTACCCATTAGGATTCTTTTATATCTTTCTCTAATATTTCATATGGTGTAATGGACAGTGTAATTTTCATTTCGTTCTTACCAAAACACATAACACATTTCCATGTTCAGATTTTATGAAAAACATGATCACTTACCTCCAAATAAAAGCCTTTACTCTTATTATCATCATAACTTTTCTTCCTTCTCTATGTTTTATTAATTGTATTATTGTATTATATTAACATTATCAGCCAATTCCCCTACTAATTCTGGTCCCATCAACTTCCATTCCCCAGCTTCATCCCAAAATACTGGAGTTTGACACTGCTTCCCATACAATGCCTCAACGGTGCTATCTGTATATTGGAACACAAACAATAATTATAATAAAATTCAACAAAATAAATATTATAATCCCAACATTCCTTGTAATCCATTGAACGAGATCAAATCATATCACTGAATGCCTGAATTTTCCATTCTGAGTACCCATCTGAATGAGGATTAAATGATGTACTAAATTTTAATTCTCTTCCCAAACACTTCTGAAGGCCTTTACAAAAGATATAAGTGAACCTAGGATTATATTCAGACACAATGGGAATAGGGACTCCATGTAACTTGAAAATAAAATTGAGTTAGAGTTGAAGAATATGACCTAAAGACATGGTATGTTGAATTGGAAGGAAATGAGTATACGTAGTTAGTCGACCAATAATAACCTAGATTTCATTGATACCATGATAAGTCTTTTGTTTTTCCAAAATGAAGACCATTGATATAATTTCCCATTTCCATTCTGGCACAGGTAAAGGCTGAAGAACCCATTTTGGTAACAACCACTCGACATTAACCTGTTGACGTGTTAAACATCTCACATTAAATATGCATCATTTCTTTTCATTCCATCCTACCGGTAATACACCCGACGGACTCTGTACATATTTTGTGCTTCTATGATGAACTAATAATGGAGAACTATGAGCTACGTACAATACATATTTCTTCAGCTGAGAATCACAAGGTCCACATCATCTTTTTCAAAATCATATAAAACAATATTTATCAATTTCAAATTCTTAAAACATATCCATTTTATCCAATTCAACCCTTTTTTGTATATTTCTATTCTCCTACTACGCATTCTTAATTCAGACTAACAATGTTGATTGCACTGAAACCTAAAACAAAATAAGGGAATTTCCTACACTAACAACTTCCAATACAAAATTCATTAAATCATTTATCAAATGGTCGTGTTCTGGATTCTACATTGTTAATGATGCTTGATGTTTTCAACTAACGACATCTGTCAATTTGTTTGATTTTATAGGACAACAATTGATCATGGAATCATAATTCTTTACCAATTCAAACCCTCTTATCAACCTCATGTTTAATTATTTTGGAGTCTATATATACTTAAATTTTTTTTGGTTAATATATGTTTCACATTTTAATCTATATAAATGATTCATCATAATTTATAAAGAGAAAACCACAGATTCTAATAGAATATCATGTGTGGGATAATTTAACTCAGAAGGTTTTAGTTGTCTTGAAGCATAAGCAGTTTCCCGATCATTCTAAATTAGAACACAACCAAGACTCTTTAATGAAGAATCACTGTAGATGAAAAAACTCTCCACTTCTAGAAGGTAGGGTTAGAACTAAATCATTTACCAATATTATTTTCAATTCATTTAAACAATCATAAAATTCTTTTATTTAGATTAATTTAAATTGTTTTTATCTAACATTGTCAGCGGACTAGGTAATCATGCATTTCTTTCAATAAACCTCCCATAATAGACTATGAAACCCAAAAATCGTCGAGCCTCTTTTATATTTGTGGGTCTTGGATATTTATCAACAACTTTAATTTTTTCAATATCAATAGTTAATCCATCTTTAGAAATAATGTGACCAAGGAAAGAAATTCATTTTAATAAAAATTCTCACATGCTGAGTTTTCCATAATGTTTTTTTTCTAATATGATTTGAAAAAAACCGTTGGATATTTTTCATGCTCCTACCTACTTCTATAATATACAATAATTTCATTAATAAACAAAAACAAAAACATATCCAAGAACTCATGATATATTTTATACATAAGTACTTTGAATATAATAGGAGAATTAGTTATCCCAAACAATATAACAAAAAATTTATAATGCCCATATCTACCACAAAAGTATACTTTGGGAATGTTATCCACCTTCACCTTTAGCTGATTGTTCATGGATCTCAAGTCAATGTTGAAAAAATACTGAGCTCCCTATAATTGATCAATCAATTCATCGATGTTAGGAAAATGATACCTATTCATAATAGTAATGTTTGTCAGTTATTTAAATTCAATGAAAAGTCTCATAGAACTATTTTCTTTTTAATGAACAAAATTGGAACTCCCCATGGTGAAGTGCTAGGTTGAATGATGACTTTATCATGTAACTTGTCCAAATAATTTTTAAATTCATGATGTTTCATTTGTTCCATTCAATAAGGGGCATGAAGATTGTATTATGATTAGGAATTAAATCAATTGTGAATAAAACTTGTTGGGCAAGTATAACACTAGGTAACTCATCAGAAAAAAAGGTAATCATATACCATTGGAATATTATTCATCTGAATATATCCCTTATTTTCAACAATATATTAATGATAAATTTCATTTCCATATTTCAAAATTTTCTCATCTTCTAGAAATTTTATCAATTGTATGGTTTTTTTAATAAAACTAAAAAACATTATGAAAAAAAACATTGTTATCTCTACAATAAATCTTATCATGATAAACAGAAAAACAATCCATGCCCAGAATAACACAAAACTCTAAAAATGGAAAACAATGTTTTAATGTAATCATTATCCACATATAATAATAGGAAGATTATTAAATGACCTTTTGGAAATAACATCCCCCCCTTCGGTTTTAACAATATGTTCAGGTCTCATTTTTTATGAGATATTTCAAATTTACCAAAAAAATATATCTGAAATAAAAGAATGTACATACCCTGTATAAAAAAAGTCATTAGAAAAATATCACTAAATAAATAAAGTACCTGATACCACTTCATTGGATTGCCTGACACCTGATGAATTGACTACACCTTTCTGCTTGGAATAACTTACAATCTGATTCATTTGATTGATTCATACCCATCATGTGACATATGTACTGCTTCTTCTATTTTCTTTCAAATTACAAGTGATCATAAGAAAGCTCCATTTTTACCCTCACTGTACATCAGATAATATTTTCATAACTTTTCAATTATTTAGAGCACAATTACATTTTGTATCATGGCATCAATTCTGATTAAAAGTGACTTATTTTTCTAACAAGTTCTCATATAAGGTTTAGAGCACACCTTTCTAGTCGGGTGAATTTTTCTTCATAAATATCCACTAAATATTCCTCCATATTCCTTAATTCATGGAATTTATTATCTATCCTATAATTTCCCAGTTTTGGAATCTACCCATTGGTGCCCCGTACCCAGTTGGTCACATGGCCTCAAGCACATTTCCCTAAATGCCAGAGGCTGCCGACTATCAGTGAGGACCTTGGGTGTGATAATGGAGAAATTATGCCATCATTGGTAGAGTAACACAATGGAAGTAAAAAAAATATCAATAGCGGAAGGAATAATAATCCATTCAAAAGTAAACATAAGAATACTAAATCAATAACAACTAGAGAACACAAATATATAAAATGAATGATGCATGATACATATGTCTATAAAATTAGACAAACAAATAACAATGCTGGAACACAATAGTACTAAACCAAGGTACAAAAGTAAATAAGTAAACAATTCATCATCATCGCAAGCCATAGCTTGGTCTCATGCTCTCCATATCCATAGAAAATCAAGTACCTGAAGGGGAAGGGCACTTACCTTAATCTATACCTATGACAATATAATGTGTTTGGTCCCAAAAGCATGGCCCAAATAGGGTCTAAGACTAAATCCTAATAAGCAACCACCACAAGATCTGTGCCTAAATATCAGTGAGTATATGGCAGGTAAAAGTACAAAAAGTAGTAAACATGGAGTACTCTGAAGTAAACAATCCATAGTTTCAAATATCAAGCAACAGCTAACAAAATAGAGAAACACAAATAGGTCACCCTCTGGAAAGTACCCACAGCCTACCCCCACTTTTCCTACCTAGCAACATAAGAAAACAGTTAAACACAAACAAGTAACCCTATGGGAAGTACTCACAGCCCCTCCCCTCTAGTCATACCTAACAAGTATGAGCAACCCTCTGGTTATTATGATCATTCTAACCCCTATGGTTCAGCTTAGGCATAAACACTATGAGGAAGCACTCGCCGTCAATTCCTCCTATAGTCTCGTATAGGTAACTAAAGGTTCTCTAGGGAATCACTTATGTCAAATTCTCTTTGTGGCCCTCGTCAAGGAATTATAGACACTCTGAGGAAGCACTCAACATCAATTCCCTATATGGTCTCACATCGTAAGGATAACAGACACTATAGAGAATCCCTTACGTCCATCCTCCCTATGGTCTATACACTGGGTTATAACAACACTTTTTAAGTTATTCAAGTCTAGTTGTGTGTATCGGGAAAAGTCAACCACAAGAACTACTTGGATAGCAGTCTACAACAATTCAGCATATCAAAACAATAGTCATAGCATCCTACAAACTAGGCATGGGAATGTAAACAGAATCCCAACATGAAAACTAGACCCAACGGACAAAACAAGAAAACATGCATAGTCAAACACTTCCAAAGTATAATAATTAACCCTATTCACATTCAATAACCTCTACTCAGTCATACAAGCCTAGAAGAAAAACATTAGGGCTAAAACGGTAAATGTACAATACCCCATTCAGGGGTATTTAGAAAAATTGCACATAAAACTAAAACACATTCAACAAAAAGGAACAAACCACCTACCTCTATGTTGGGAGATCGATATACACGGGCATCAGCCCTTGCATCAACTTAGAACGTGGTTGATCCACAAAAATTCCTAAAACGATCAACCCACGATATCTCATGAGAGATGAGAAATCATAAGATGGTGCTCTAGGAAACAATATATCACATCTATGCAATTACAATGAAATGAACAATGTTATATTTAGAGGACGGATGCTCGCTCGGGGGTTCATCGAAGTTCTATGGCCATATGACTCTCCTAGACGAGATGAACGAAGAAGGGTGTGTTTCTATCGATTAGACGTGACCCTGGTGCATTTAATGAAAAAATACATAGTGTGTACTTTTGAAGTACACGGCGTGTACTTTCCATTTCCGTAATACACATTAAGAGGCCTCCTGGTCACCCCCACATGGATGTGTGCATGGACGTTACATAGCCAGCACTCGGCTTCCTGTGGTAACCGAGTATACGGCGTGAACTTATAAAGTACACAGCGTGTACTTCAAAAATTATATACATTCTTATTTTTCTAAAAAAATGTCCAGAAAAGGAGAAAATACCTAAAAACAAGGTCTGGGTTCTCACAAAATTCCTCCCATAAAAAAGCATCCTCAATTTTCTCTAGCAAGGAATCATAGAAGAAGAAACCCTAAATAACACCAAAAATTGTGCTCGTACATCATCCTCCCTCTCCCAAGTCTCATCCTGTACTCGCCCATGCTACCATAGCACTTGTACCAGAGGAACAGACCTACCCCATAGAACCTTTTTACTGCGATCGACAATCCAGATTGGATACTCCTCAAAAGATGCATCCACTTCTATCTCAACCTCCTAGGGTTGGAAAACAATTGACAGGTCTGAAAAGTAACATTGGAGCTATGAAACGTGAAAAATTTCGTTCATAGCCCAGTACCTATAAGGTAACTACAACCAATAGGTAGTTGGACCAACTCTCTTCAATACCTCAAATGGCCCGAAGTACCTCGGAAAAAGTTTACCCTATCTCCTAATCCTCTTATACCCCAACCTTGGTGCAACATGCAGGAAAACCTAATCCCCGACCTCAAACTCTAGAGGTCAGATCCACTAATTAGCATAAGTCTTCTGATGAGACTGTGTAGTAGCCATCCTCTTCCGAATCAACTCAATCTACTCTGAGTTCTCTTGAACCAGATGAGGTCTCAGCATAGCTGCCTTTCCTACCTCCGTCCCACATATGGGTGATTGGCATGGCCTACCGTACAAATCATCATAATGTTCCATATGAATTGTTTCTTGAAAACTATTATTTCACAAACACTCCACAAGAGGTATGTGATTCTCCTAGAACCTCTAAAATCAAGAATGAATGCTCAGAGCTTTTCCTCAGGCACCTGAATCGTGCACTCAGATTGCCCATCTGAATGGGGGTGGTAATATGTACTAAAAAGTACCTATATACCCAATTCCTTTGAAAGCCCTTTCTAAACCTGAGAAGTAAAACGAGAATCTCTTTCTAAAACGATAGTGTGTGGAACTCCATGTAAGCACACAATCTCTCAGATGTGGAACCTCCCTATCTCATCAACAGTGAAGGTCTCCTTGATCAGCAAGAAGTGGGAAAACATCGTGAGTTTATCAATAACAACCCAATCTATATCGTTCCACCAAGGAAAACTTGGTAAACCTGTCACAAAATCCATCACGACATCATTCCACTTCCACACGAAAATGGGTAGCCGTTGTAAGATCTCTGCTAGTCGTTGATGCTACGCCTTCACCCACGGAAATGTGGATCTCCTCATGAAGAAACTAGAAACGTCTCTATTCATACCTGGACACCAATACAAATAGTGTAGATCATGATACATATTAGTGAAACCAGGATAAACTACCCAAACTGAGGAATGAAAGTCCCACATTAGCTCCTTGTGTATGTTTACTGGAACCCATACGCGCCCTTGGAAACACTAGATCTCATCCTCTCGTATGGTCCATCCCAGAATAGGGTTATACCCTAACACGCTCTCTTGTTGGACTAAGCCTTCATAATCTGATAGCTGCCTCATTCTCTCTCGATCAAGACGAGTAGAGGTAACAGCTACAGAACAAAGAATCATCTGCTTATGTCTGTCGTGCACCTCCAAATGCATCTCTGAGATCAGAGATAGAAACTGCCACTCACTGCTGGCCTTCTGAACTGCCTATAACTGAGTCCTCATACTCAACGCATCAGCTATTGAGTTACCTTTCCAAGGTGTATATGCATGCTCAAAATCAAAATACTGAATAAACTCAACCCACCTTCGCTGTCTCAAATTAATATCGCACTGAATGAAGAATTACTTGAGACTCTTGTAGTTGGTGAAAACCACAAAATGCACTCCTAGAAGGTAGTGTCTCCAAAATTGTAAGGCATGAACAACTACTGCCATCTCAAGATCGTCCATTGGGTAATTCCTCTAATGTGTCATCAACTGCTGAGACTCGTACGTAATGACTACTTCCCTCTGCATAAGCACATCTCACAGCCCGATACCTAAAGCATCACAGTATAAAGTATAGACCTTTCCCAGATCTATCAAGACTAGAATTGGTTCTAAATTCAATCTCCCTTTTAGCTTCTAAAAGGATGACTCACAAGGATCTGACCACAAGAACCATTCCCCCTTCTTAGTCAAACTCGTCACCAGTGCTGTTAAGCGTGAAAATTTCTATATGAAGTGTATGTATTACCCAGCCAACCCCAGGTAACTTTTTAACTCAATTAAATTCATCAGATGCTCCCAGAAAACTACATCTCTCAATTTTATTGGGTCTACTAACACTACTGTCTCTGAGATAACATGACCCAAAAAGTGAATTTGATCAATCCAAAAGTGGAATTTTGAGAGCTTATCATATAACTATTACTCTCTTAGTGTACTCAAAACGATATCAATATGTGTGGCATGGTCATGTCAAGTGTGACAGTACACCAAGATATGATCCATGAAAACTACCACAAAGGAATCCAAGTATGGATGAAACAATCGGTTCATCAGTACCATAAAAACTGTAGGCGCGTTCGTGAGACCGAATGGAATAACCATATACTCGTATAGACCATAACTGCTCCGGATGGCTGTAAGAGGTATATAAGATGGTCTAACATGCAACTGATGATAACCGGACCTCACGTCAATCTTCGAGAACACCCGGGCTCCTCAATGATGATCGAATAGGTCATCAATCCTTGGCATTGGATATCGGTTCTTGACCGTCTACTGGTTCAGCTTCTGATTATCCACACAAAGCCTGAGGGTACCATCTGCCTTCATCGAAAACAAAATAGTTGAACCCCAAGGAGAAGTACTGGTTCAGATGAAACCCTTTTCCTACAACTCCTCCAACTACTTCTTGTACTCCTGCAACTCTGGTGTATCCATCCTATAAGGAGTAATGGACATCGGTGTCACTCCTAGCACGAGATCAATATAAATTCTACCTCATTATCTATAGGAAAACCTAAAAAGTATTATGGAAGGAAATCTCTAAAATGATCCACCATTGGTGGAAAGTCCACCTGTAAAGTACTTGGTCATCAAGGTATAGACTAGTAATTTGAGTTGTGACTCCTCCAAACCAATGATTCTTGGGACCCTCTCTACATGATTGGACATCCCACTAGACCATATGAAAATAAGATCCACCCTCTGGAGATATGAAAATCACCCTGTGGTGATAATAGTTGATAACTTCCTAGAAGGGAAATAGCTAGTCTTTTCCAAGAATTACATCATATCCTATCATCTATATAACATAATAATCCCATAAAAAGTGACACCCACCACCCTCTAGAGGTCACTCCTTACGCTGATGTACACTAGTCGTTCTAGTACCCAATAGAGTGTCTAGAATCAATATTTCAGAAGAAGAAAAGATGCCGAGAACAAGGATCCCCTCAACAAAAACAGATATAAATATACGGGAAGCCCCTATATTGAAAAGTGCAGTAGCTAAAACTAATGCAACAAGGATCTTACCTCAAACTTGAGATGGGTCGGGATCCTGCTCTTATTGGGTCTAATCCACAGAAAAATTTTGACCACCCTGAGCTGGTCCACCCTATTGTCATTGAAAATTGGGAGACTGGATACCATGACCATGAACTCCACCTAAGCCCGAATGGCCTAAAGAACTCCAGTTCCCAGACTGGTGAGAAACATTTCATGCTACTCCTGAACAAGGAGTCATAGAAGAACCCATTTAACCAGCTGTTGGGGAGAAGATCTGACAGAAGCGCAGAAGAAGACCCATATTTCCATATGATCAAAACTCCACTAGGTCGCTTGGGCACTGTGGCCTCGTATGCATGTTCTTCCTGCACTAGTAACACACCACCTAACTACCATAACATGTATCTCACCTCCTTGGATCTCTGTGCGTAGACTTTCTATGGTGTTTCATTCTATTAGTAGGAGGAATACTAACACAAGATATTGAGCCGCCTTGGCTCACAACTCTAGAATCCATCAGATTGTGCTCTATGATCAGCGCCTCGTTGATGATAGAAGTGATTGAGGTCATCCAGAAGATGTTCACCTACGATCAGATGTCATTCCTTAGACCATCCATGAACTTCCTTTCTAGGAATAACTGATCACCTCCAGAAATGGGTGTGAAGCACTGCAGCTTGGTAAAGCGAGAGGAATACTCCCTGATATAAATAGTTCCCTGATCTAGACTCACAAACTCTCGGGCTTGATCATACATCAAGGTATCTTTATAGAAGTAGTTGTAGAAGATATACTGAAACCCATCCCAAGCCATGACCTGCTGGAATCCAGCCCGTGATATCACATCCCACTGCCTATTGGTGGAGTCTCAAAGCATATACATAGCAAGCTTGAAACTTCTATCTGGATGCGTCCCAAGATTCTTGATGATCGACAACATGGCTTCTAAACATTACTCAATAGCCTGGTATCCTCCATCCCCTGAGAAAGTGGGATGATGCTAATGCTAAAAGACCCACATCAATTATTCCATCAACGGGGCATGATGCTACACTCCCTAAAAGGTCTGCATCATCCTCATAAAACACTCTCTAAACTATGTATCAACACCTATGTCAGTTATAAAGGTTGGTTCCTACACTGGTACAACTAAAGGATCTACAGGAAGTCCCTGATTAGCCATATCCGATGTCTGATCACTACCTGGAAACTGGAAGATGCCTGGAGGATGTCACGGTGGCCTGAATCTTCAAGGTCAAGCACACACCATAGATCAAGATTATCAAGGATTGAAAACTAAAAGTGAAAGGATGAAAAAGGAGAAACAAATCATTCATGTTGTTCAAAACATGACTACACGGTGTGTATAGTACCCACACGGCGTGTTCCCTTAAGCCATTCACATGGCATGTACTTCTACCAACACTGGTCGTGTAATACCCCAAACACATTGTGTGTTGTCCTCACACACGGTGTGTTCATGAATCCTCTTCCCCTACTTGATTCCTTTTACACGGTTAAGCAGCATGGCTCTCCTAAGACAAGACTACACAGCGTATTCAAGATTGACACAACATGTACTAGAAAGGTTAACACATACCTGTGTTGTTGGTGACATGGCCGGGTACTCGGGTTATATTACACAATGTGTTCAAGGCTGACCCACTTGTTGGAGGATCAAAACCTCCCTCTCATACAACTTTGTAAAGTCCCGGTTTCGAAAGCCACCCAGAGGCACCCCGTACCCAGTTGGTCAAAAAGCCTCAAGTGAATTTCCAAGAACGCAAGAGGCTGCTGACTAATAGTGAAATCCTTGGGTGTGACAGTGAGGAAACTATTCCCTCATTGGCAGAGTCACACAATAGAAGTAAAACAAATAGAAATAGAGGAAGAATTAATAATCCATAGAAAAGTAAATAGCTGAAGACTGAAGCAATAAAAACTTGAGCACACATATATATAAAATGAATGATGCATGATATATATGTCCAGAAAAGCATCCAAAAAAATCACAATGCTGGAACACAGCAGTACTTAACCATGGTAAAAAAGAAAACAAGTAAAAAACTTCTCAACATCACATTCCATAGATTGGTCTCATTCTCTCCAGTTCCATAGCTAATCTTGTACCTGTAGTGGAATGGCGCTTGCCCTTATCTATACCTGCAACAATATAATCTGTTTGGGCCCACAATCCTGGCCCAAACAGGGTGTGAGACTAAATCTAAATAAGAAACCACCACAAGATCTAGGCTTAATAGTTAGTGATTATATGGCTGGTAAAAGAACAGAAAGCAGTAAACATGGAGTACTCAGCAGTAAGCAATCCACAGTTTCAAATATGAAGAAAAATCTATCAAAACAGAGAATCAGAAATAGGTAACCCTCTGGGAATTACCCACAACTAATCCCCTCTAGTCTAACCTAGCAACACAAGAATGCAGCTAAACACAAATAGGTAACCATCTGGGAAGTACTCACAACCCCTCCCTTATTTTCATACCTAACAAGTACAAGCAACCCTATGGGTAGTATGATAAGTCTAACCCCTCTCGTTCATCTTAATAATAAACTTTGTAAGGAAGCACTCACCGTCAGTTCCTCCTACAGTCTTGTATTGGTAACTAAAGGTGATTTAGGGAGGAACTAATGTCAGATTCCCTCGGTGGCCCATGTCGAGGAACTACAAACACTTTGAGGAAGCACTCAACGTCAATTCCCCATGTGGTTTCAAATCGTAAATATAACAGAAAGTTTGGAGAAGCCATGACATCCATCCTCCCTATGGTCTATACACCAGATTCTCACGACCCTGTGTAATTGAAGAAAGTCTAGAAGCACATATCGATTAATGTAAACTTCAAGAACTACTTGGTTAGAAGTCTACAACATATCATCATATCAAAACAACAGTCACACCATCCTACAAACTAGGTATGAGAAAGTAAACGACAGCCTAACACGAACACTTGACCCAAGAGTCAAAATAGGAAAACATGCATGGGAAAATAGTTCAAAAGCATATCAATTAACCTTATTCACATTCAATAACCTCTACTCAAGAATTCAAGAAATGAAGGCAAAAAATAGGGCTAAAACATTAAATGCGCAATACAGCATTCATGGGTATTGGGAAAAATTGCACATAAAACTAAAAGACATTAAAAAAAGGCACAAACCATCTACCTCTCTGTTGGGAGATCGATATACACCATCATCGTCTTTTGGATCAACCTAGAATTTAGTAGATATAAACAAATTTCTAAAACATTCAACCCATGATATCTCATGAGAGAGGAGAAATCAGAAGTTGTTGCTCTAAGAGAAAATATCACTCACTGATGCGATTCCAACTCAACCAACGGTGTTCGATTCAGAGGATGGAAACTCGCTTAGGGTTTCGTCGAAGATCTGCAGTCATACGACACTCCTGGATGAGACGAATGAAGAAGGCAGTGTTTCTATCTATTAGACACGACCCCAATGCGTTTAATAAAAAAAATGCATGGCATGTACTTTTGATGTACGTGGCATGTACATACCATTTTCATACTCCGCTTTATGTGGCCTCTAGGTCACGCACATATGGTTGCGTGTAAGGCCACTACACGTCCAGTACATGGATTCCTGTGGTAACTGAGTACAAGTCATGTACTCATAAAGTAAATGACATGTACTTTGAAAATTTCCATAATTTCATTTTTTTTCTAAAAAATTACCAGAAAAGGAAAACATAACTGAAAAGAATGTCCGGGTTATTACACATCCTATGTCTAACCTCATTAGAAAAGTATTTTTCAAAGAAAAATACTTTTAAATTCATCCCACTCTAAGGACTCAATATCCCATTTATCCCATAAATTTAATTCCATTGACCACAACTGATTAGCTTTACCTTAATAATAATAAATGGAAAGACTATACAACTATTACTTGAATATCCCATAACATCAAAGAATTTTTAACTGGCTTTATTTCATCCTTTATCCGCTATTGGTCCAGAAGATCCATTGAAAAGAAGAGGGTGTTGCCTCAAAAAATATTCCATTATGGTCATGTTCCTTTGAGGTAGCTTTAGTTATTCACTTCCATTGATGACACCAACATTTATTCCCTTGGTCAACTAAGACATTACTATTACTAAATTCTCAGTTCTAATTCCTTCCATTCTCGGTTTCAGATTCGGAAAGATATCAGCCTATCAGTTCCTTCCAACTTCAACATATTCATTTCTTCTGTGTAAAATCATTCTAAACATACATATCATTGGAGAAAAAACATGGTAATCTTTAAATTCAATTCCATTTAAACAAAAAAAATTTGGTAAAAAACATTTATGGTTTTCTGTTAAAATCATACTGACTCCTAAAGTTATCTAAACCACGATCCAATACCAACTATAATGACCCAACATTTAAAATTACATAATCTAGTTATTTAAACTAGATTACACTTCTTTAAATTCACAAATAAAATTTTAGTTTTGTTTTATAGAAATTTGTGAAACCACTCATACATATCAACCCACAATCATAAAAATTGTTTACAACTAAAACATTATTCATTTCTTCCAAAACATATAATTTTAAAACAAACAACAACATGATTTCTTTGACAAATCATCATTTAACATGGCTTACTTATTTTTTTTACACATCCTTATAACCTATGAATTTTTTTTTAAAAAAATTCGATGACAATGAAATGACCATTAATAGATATAAAAATATTATATAAATTATTACTACATTAATACAAAATCATTTTCACAAAGAAATACTTCAAACCAATATACACTTACATTGTGAAACATGATATTTCCATAAAACATAAAGAACATAAATAAAATCATAAAGGTATGTTGGGTAATTACATACATTCAATTGTAAACCTCATGAATACCAAATGATTTTTAACCCTCACTATTGACTTACAATGTAACCCTCACAATTACCTTATGTTGTAACAATCAAAGTTACACTTAGAGTAACTATAAAGCTGACCTCAAACTTAAACATAATTAATGAATTAGAGGAATATATTATTCCCACCATTGATCATAAATAATTTTCAATAACCATAATATAATCATAAAACATGTATAATTTTATAAAAAACTACTTTTGAATTTCATAACATATGATTTTAAAAAAGGATTTTTAAAAGGAACATCCATTACTAATATCATATAATTGAAGTGATAATTAATATAATGAATTTATTATGTGTATAAAATATAAATAAACATAATAAAAAATAATATATATTATATTCACTACACAAATAATCTTGGTAGCTTATGATTTCTGATGTAGATGGTTTACCCAAAGAATGGAAACGGAGTTAAGAATACCTTACCTCAGGTTCATCTTACATTAAACTTTTTTAGACCTCCATTATGATAGTTAAATGATGTTATTAGTTTTTTAATGAAGAATAATCATGTTTATAATACATTATATGTTATTTTTATAACATAATACTTCCCATTTGTCAATAATATTTTGTTATTTTTATTGTTTCGATTGCGTGCTTTACAAGATTCCCATGGTCATTTCCTAAAAGATTTTCTTATCAAATTGAAGTGAAACTCTAGAAGAAGAATGAAATGTGATAATAAGTTTGAAGAATATTAAATGAAAATTTAAATCATTTTGGTTATAGTGTATGAGGATGAAACATTAGATAAATCATTAGTGATATTCGTTTAGATCATTTTGGATGTTTTTCAACAATCACATACATATTTCATCTTAAACCATTAATATTATGAATATTTGTTAATTAATGAATATAAGAGACATCATATCATTAACTTTAGAATATTTTTCAACAATTAAAATTGTTTTACAACCATATTTGAAGGTAGTAAGAGAAATTGATGACACAACGTCCGCGATGTCAGTAAATCGACACATTAGAGATGAAGTTTTTATTTTAAGAATAAGAGGAAGAGGAGAAGAAGAATGATGATGAATTTTTCCATAAACATGATAACCATTCCAAATATATATAATAATGTAATTTTCATGCCTCTTGGATATGGGGAGGTAAAAATAGTACATGAATGAAATGAATTGAAATGAAAACACAAGAACATGAAAGAGGATTTTCACCTATTGATATATTTTCATTAAGATCATCCTTAATGTTGAAATAGTGGGTACCCTAGACACAAAAATGTAGTACATTTGATTAAAATATTATGTATATAGTATAATGTACATGATTTACAATTACCATTTTATTGTTGAAATTTGTGTGTCCACTATTAAATGGTAATGTCCATAGATTAATTGTCATATCAAAAGGTAATAGAAAATATCATGCAATAATGAGATCCTCAGGATATTATGACATTATTCATAAACTACGATCCAATGGTATCTATACATACAATGCAATAAAAATAGTATATTTTATACTATTATATGTAGGGGGATTATAATCATTGATATTTCTTCTCATGAAGTTCGAACTTTGTGATATATAGTACTGAGATCATGAGGATAGAACTTCAAATAGGAACATCACATGTTTTGGGTGTCATTGGTTGTTCCTATCTATTGATATATGTATTGGTCTCTCGAATAGAGATAATTATTAGTGTGTTCTATTTGATTTCATACCTCAATGCAATGAAAAAACCATGATATTGATATTTTGGAGAGGCAGCATGTGTTGGGTGCGTCTGTGGTGGTATGCAATTGGTAGAATGGTCTCGAAAAGATTTTTCACTTCAAAGTTAAGGGAGTTGTATAAATTTGGCTTGGTTTATTAGAATGGATCTACCTTCATAATTCTCTGGTTAGAGTAGTAGAACGGTAAATCAATCCGGATAGATCAAAAATTAAAAAATCAAGAAAAATACGATGGCACAAGTGTGAATTCTACTTTATTCGGTATTTAAAGATAATTATGTTATAGTAAACAGTCAATGTTTGTAGGTTTGTTATCATTGCTGTAATAATAATTGTCTATTTATGGGACTTTATGGGTTTCTAGACTCCACTCTTGGTCTATGGATTTTATTCACTAATATGGAGATAAGTGTCTAGAGGGTCACACAAAAGAACGTATTAAAGAATCCACCCTATTCGGTTAAAAATGTATACTAGACACGGTGGGACTCACCACGGGGGATGAGTTTTGTCCATGTTATTTCTCACTGATAAATAAATATTTTCATATTATTTAGGTAATGAATAATTGTGATTGAATTTATATAATATATTTGTGAATTAATTAAATTTTGGAAAATATTATTCAAACTAATATTATTTTAATATTTAAGGTTCTTTGAATATTATGGAGGATGATGAGTCGTGTTAAATGTATCAGGTTTTTCATGTAATATAAATTTATATATTACGTGTGTGTGATAAAAATAATAAATTATATTGACATATTTTAGTTCTTCATAATTATTTATTGAGTGGACGTTAAATAAATGAGGGCCCAGAGAACCCAACCTATTATTTTGTAACTCCACTATTAATAGAGAGAGTGGCTCTCACCCAATGGTCTTTTAATTCATTTATGAATGAATTTATCTCTCTCCACTTTATCTATAGAGATAGAGGGTCTCACCAGATGTACTATTTAGTCATTTATGAATGAGTGACTCTCTCTCCTCTCGTTTTCAAGAGAGATAGGTTCTCTCCCAACTGACTATTCATTCATTTATGAATGAGAGTCTTTGTATCTTCTACAACATTCTAGAGAGATAGTATCTCCCATATCAAGTACAGATTCATGTTCCACCTTCCTGCATTGATGGAAGTGGATCACTGAGATTATCGGTACATCAGTGATATCATCGGATCGTTGTGCTATCACCTAGAATTTGATTTTCAGAACTCCAACGGATTTTTGAAGCATGTGTGGATGATATAGATGGATCCTTCTAAGGATACATAATGTAATGATCACTAGGGATGAGTTTCTGTGGACTGTGGATTTAGATATGAATAGTTACATTCATAGTTTTAATTTTCATGCTATTTTAATTTCTATGAGATACACGGATCTTATCAGGGCATGGATTGTCGGCGACGACAAGTTCAGTCATGCTGCTGATGAAAATTTTAAAATTCCCATCCGATTGAATTCTAATGTGGGCCCATGCACCTTAAATATTTATCATAGGACCGGCATAACATTTCTATTCCAAATTAAATTTATTTTTATAAAATTAATCTGAGGGTTTAAAATTATCCCCAATCGTTGAAACTGTACATCGATCTGATATTGAATGGACAAGTTTTCACCAATTGAAATTTTAAATACAGACAATTTACAAAATTTTCATCATAGGTATTGAATTTTTCAATCGATTACTTCTGATCATGATCCATCCATGTTTCAATCTAGTCATCGAAATTAATAATGTATTAGATTAAAAAATTATAATTATAATTATTATAATTTGTTTTATTGTTGTAAAATTTTTATTAAAGTAATAATAATAATAATATTATTATAGAATTATAATATTAATATTTTTATTATATTAAATGTGTATGTTGTTATGATTATAAATAAAGGCTATATTTAGCACTTTGAAAATGTGTGTAAAAAACACATGAAAAAAATGATTAAGGGGATAACATTGTTATAAAAAATGGGGCATATCCTGGATTTTGGATTGAAACAAAAAATATAATAAAAAATACCCCAAAATGGGGTCTTCATATGTGATTCATTCGCATAGCTCCTCCGCTGGTGGGGAGGAGCCCGCCGCCTAGGCTACTTCCCACCGGACCAGCACCGTACTAGGTCACCCACCCTTGGGGCTCCACTCCTCACAATGTAGCCCCAACCTCTTATTATGCTCCCTCTGGTGTTATCCCCCTCCTCACTTCTAATCCCAGTAGACCAGCACCACAACAACCATTTGCAGGACCTACTCCAGCCGGGGGTAGTACCGCTACCCTGCCAGCTTGCCGGAATGCCATGCCACCGACGCACTTCCTCAATGGAGGCTAGATGGCTGTCAGGTCAATCCTCAAGATCTGGTAGTTTTTTCCTTCACCGAAGAACATCACCAGCCACATTTCTACCATAGTCCAGTGAGATCTGGACTCACCATATGGGACTAGTGGTCTGAGCCACCCTACTTCCAATTATGATTTATTTCACCTCTTTCTTGTCGTGAACCAGATCCATCAACCCACTTTTCCTAGTCTGACCAAGACTATATTCTCATCTGTGTGGATCCCCATATAAATTCTAGTTCTATGTTTCTCCTTACTTTATAACTAGTTATCACAACCCCACACTTACAAAGACTACTCTGGGTTGGCTACTGTTCCTGAGGTACCCCTCAAATCAGAGGGACCCTAAATCCCTATATGTGGCTCGAGAAATGTCATTCCAATCCAAAATGGGTTTGGAAAGATATGCATGTCCCATTTTAGCCCATCACGAGGATTTGGTGGCCCAGACTAATTAAATTAATACATTTAATTAATTAAATTTTATAATTAAATTTAACTCTTTATAATATTAATTATGATTATAAAAAATAAATTTTAATACTCTTGGATTCAAATTAATTTAAATTTTGAGTTAAATTAAATAAATAAATTCATTTAATTGTTGGTTTTAAAATAAAATAAATTAGGGGACTAAATAATAAATCAATTATTGTAATTATTTAATTCATTTAATTTAAATAATTAATCGATAAATATTTAATTCAATTTAAAATTTTATTGTGATTTATTAATTACCAGATCACTGGTTGTGAGAACTAACCCATGTATGTTTTATTTTATTTTATTTATAATTTTAACTTCATGTGATGTTTTTAATTAATTAAAAGATGGTATGTGCATCGTCTTTGTTTACTATCAATTTATATTAGCGCATGGGCACCCAATTTTATGTGATGTACCTTACACCCCTTGTTCCCCTCACCTATGCATGAGTATTTTTTAACATCGGACAAAGAAAGTGTGTGATATTGACCCCACCAAGACTAGACAGTAATCCAAGATGTGTTGTGGACTCCACCAAGATGAGGCGATACTCTAGTTGAGAGGTGGACATAAAATATGGGGTGAGCTAAATCAAGAGTCAATATATGAATAAGGTATGATTCCCCTAGGTAGTTATAAATGATCAAGACCATTCGGGTAATAGATTACCTTTATGCATTTATTTATTATTTTATTAATTTTAAATTAGTTGTATAAATACATAAAATAATAATTAAAAATGAATAACTAAACGATGTGTTTTTTCTATTAATGTTCTGTTTTGAGCACAACAACATATATGAGAAAAAATAATAGAAATGGATTATTTTTTTAAAGCTAAAAACAAAAAACCCTCAAAGAAATATTTTTTCACAACCACCTGCCATCATTTATGTTAGAAAAAAACTAGGTGATCAGGGTGATGATCATTCTAATGATAAGGGTTCCTCTTACTATCATTATGTTCATATGAGGATGGTAGGATGACTTAATTATAAATACAGTAAAGGAATAGCCAAATCTAGATTGTTCTAATTTTTGAGGAAATCGTTGAGTAAATCATTTAAGGATTTTACAAGTTAGGACATCACTGAATAGATCAAGTAACTACTTGTTAATGTGGTTTTCCAATCAAAAGACTACCTTGAACCCTTTGAGCTATGGAGTAGATAAAGCCTATAGACTATGAGGGGTGGTTTAAGGATCATCGAAACTATAATCCTCAAGTGATAGTTTATTTCGATTCTAGTATAGAGGATCCTAGAACTTAATAAAATAATGGGAGATATTTAATTATTAAATTAATCAATAATGTCTCATTCCATAATCAATACAAAAGTACTAATCTACTAATGTTTATTTGTATAGAAAAATGGAAACCAATACCATAAGTAAAAACCATGATAAATATTGGACAAAGTTAAATGTACAAGCTTTCATGATTTTCTAAATGTAGTATTGTAACTTGATCATTATACTACTATATCATAAATTCAAGGTGTCAGTGTCCCTTTTCCTGTTAGGGAACCTCGGGAAGCGTGGGTTTAAAATTGCTTAAAAGAGACACAAGAATAAAGCATATTATGGTTCTACCATAATGCAATCATCAATGTCTGATGTTAGTTGCAGTCACTTCATTAGGACATGGATGATAAGAACATGTAGTCTCGTATCCAATAAGGTTTTGAGGAGAATGTGCAGTAAGAATTTAATGTGATGATTACCCTGGCTTTAGGTAAACATGAAAGGAATATTTTGATATTTCATAGAATCCCAATATTTTAACTCATTACCCACTTACTTTAGTTTATTTTATGTATATAAAATAACAAGATGGAGTAGATTCTTCATTAAATATTAAGGAAATTTTCTCTAAGTAATAAGAATATCAATGAGAGAACCTTATTTAGTTCTTATGGAAAATAAACTTTATGACAATGTGAAAAGGACAATGACATGATATGTCAAATTCACCATCATAATGTCCATCAAATAATAATGGTTCATTATTAAACATGAGGTTATTTTAATTACTTATTATTAAATAGATTTATAGAACTTGATAATGGAGTGAACTGAACTGAATAATCTAGAACACTATTCTTCTTCAGAATATATTCTTCAAAGAATAGTACTTTTCTGAAATACATCTTGGTTATAAAATAAACTATACCAATCTCATATGTGTATTGAAATACAATAACCCTATATATATAAATTAATTACTAGAAGTGTGTTTTTTTCTCCAAGAAGATGAGGAATTGTTATTCCTAGCTGAATGGTGAGAAACACATAAAATATAATTTCTGAGTGATTGATTCAAGTTAAACAAGTTGTTGAGTATAACGAAAACATTTATCTCACAAGTCCACATCACATAATGGGACATTATTCAAATTTCTAGAATGAATTTTACTATTGGTTTCTCATACTCAACAAATAGTTCAAATGTTACATGAATCATAGTTGATAAGTGATGAATATAAAAAGGTTATACTTTTTCCTAGTTGTGGAAGGATAATTATTTTCCAACAAAAAATTAATGTATACATTAAGAATATACCTAGTATGGTATTTAGACTTGGCGCAACTAAAAACATTTTTTATAATCGATGTATTTTGTTTGGACAAATAATCCTTTAGAAATAAAGGTCTGTCACAAAGCTAGTGGAGCATGTTCAACAATAGAATGCGAACTATTCCAATGGAATGATATCAGTAGAGATACATCACAAGATTTTTTTAAGTGATTAAGTAATGTAATAGTATATTATATGAAAGGTTAGAGGGTATGAGTTTCTTTAGATCGGCATTCTAGGGAATATCATGACCAAGAATTCATCGACCATGATAATGTAGCATTTAGTAATTCTTAAACACACATTACCTTATCAACATCATGATATTTATGTTCATAAAGATGATAAATGATGGGTCTAACATGTTATCATTTATCTACAAACATGTTGCATGCAAAAATTCCTAAACACAATTTTTATACATCAAGGTTATGATATATGTAGTATCAATGTTACACTCTGCAGTAAATTCCATCATATTTCAAGATGTTATTTGAAGATAACGTTGAAATTCCATAACTGATTTTCCAACTAAAATGAAATATTGATATTATACGAGTCATTTTATGATAGAAATACATTATGACATAGAATATATATTTAGATGCAATAAATTTGTTAGTGCATAAAAAAATTAGCATCAAGATAAACACATAGTTCATCAATGTATTTATCCGAATAGTTTCTTATGATATTATATAAATTCCGATGATAGAGAAGGTGTAGTCAAGTAATAGAGTACAGTTCAATATAAGGGTGCACATATCTAATTGAGATAGTGGGAAAAATATTGACTTGGCTATAGTAAATGATCGAGATTCACTAGTAGTTGGTATAGGAACTAGGTCATCAAGTCATCTGGAAGATGAATGTTCCAGAGGCACATACTGCATAGGAAGGTTAAATACCATGGTAATGGTTTTAGAATCACCGCGGTCGACAATACATTATTCATTGACAATGATAATTCCTAAAATTATTCAATATATGACAATAAGATCAGGTTGACAATATCAATTAAAATTCAATGGACTCCATGTATCAAGGTGAAAAGGGGCATATACAATGAATATAATGGTTGGTATTAAGGTGATTTCATACATCAATGGTACAAATGTTTCATTAATATGGCTAAATTGGTAATAACATTTGTATTTTCCTAAATTCATTAGAATTTGACATGTTTTAGCTATCTTTAAAGATCATAATATTAGCCATTGGGTGTCAAGATCAACTTTCATGTAATGTGTCTATATGATGAAACCATAGTGGGATGATGACACCATTGAATGCTAATAAAGGTAGTAAGTTACAGAAATATTATTATGTATTAATGTAATCAACAAGATCTTAAAACATTAATTTGGAATGAATCATTTCGTTGTTTCTTCCAAATGTTAGTGGGAGCACCATTGTTTTCCATGAAAACATGTTTGGAAGCATATGGAAAATAGATATTGGTCTTATAGTTTGATAAGAAAAAAATGATCATACTTCTCTAGTGAATGAATTAATGTTTCAACCTAACATCTAGGGAACAATATATATTGAGCTATATATAATGGTTGCTTGGACCTTGTAAATCATACATATAGTGACATAGTATTGAAAAATAAAAACTATTCAAGTTAAGAATTGTTGTCAATATCATATGGCATAATCTATCTAGGTTGACATGTTTGGAACATGGGAGGATATTTACATTTTGAGTTGAGTTTTTAATGCTTCATTGATAGATCAATCATGTATTCCATGATTTGTAAAAAAATATTTTTTCAAGATATACATTATACTAGGTAGATATCAATTATATCTAGGTGAACTGTAATAGAAGTAGTTGAAACTGTCATATTTTCCATCGACAAGTATAAATGATAAATAACTGGTATAAGGAGAAAAAGTATACTCATTATTGTGGGACACAAACATTTCTTCTTTAGATCAAGATATTCTAATGTCATAGTTAGGCTAAGGTGTTGAGAATGGAAAGCTCATATAAGCACATTGTAACAATACCTACAAATACTAAGTATGTTGCAGGTTCTACGACAACTAATAAGCAGTTATTAAATGCAACAATTTGTTCCAGTTCCTAGAATCACACATAGTATATAAAGAATTATCATAATGAAAATTATGATATTTTTACAAACCATGATTTCATGTAATGAAATTTGAAAAATGGATATACTCAGGGTTACCTTCTATTGAGATGTTTTATTCTAGGAGATGAGATTGTATATAGTATAATTGACATGATATGGAAATGTGGAAGACCCAACAACTAAATATATTACTTAGTAGAAAAATTATCTTCATCATGTGAGTAGCTAAAAATTTTGGTTAGAATTTTGGCTTAAGTGCATGTGGGAGTTTTACAATTATGGGTTCCTTAAACCCAACTATGCAATAATTTTGATCACCATATCATGTATTGAGTTAGATGTACATGATGTATACTTATTATTTTAGTGTTGACAGTTTTGTGTCTATTATTAAATGATAATGTCCATAGATTAATTTTAATATCATAAGGTTATAGAAGATCCCAAGCTATAATGTGATCCCTGAGAAATTAACACATTAATCATAAAATAAGGTCATATGGTCTAAACACATTTACATGAATGGACACAGTAGAAGATAGACTATTAGTTGTTGGGGGCTCATAAGTATTGAGACTTCTTTTCATTACGTTCAAAAATGGTGATCTCTAGTTTTGAGATCATGAGGATTCACCCATTAATTGGAAAATCACATGATTTGGGTAACAAAGGTTGTTCCTATCTACGAACATGTGTCTTGGTCTCTTGACTTGATATCATTACCATTTTTTGTAATTTGATTGCTTACTATAATTCAATGAAAAACCATAATATTTAAATCACAGAAAGGTAGCTTGTGTTGGGTGTGTCTTTCTTCGTATTTAATTTGTTTAATAGCCAAAAAAATAATGTCACTTATAGGTTTTGGAAGTTGAATATCTTATTCTTAGTTGATCAGGATAGTGCTACCTTCATAAATATTTGGGCATAGCATTTGAAAGGTAAATTAATCTAGATAGATTAACAAATAATAATTCATGAAAATGGAGTTGATAGAAGTATGAATCCTCCTTTATGAGATATTTAACAACCAATAGATTATAGCATAAAATCAGTGTTCCTAGGTTAGTTATCACTATTATGAAAATTATTATCTCATAAGGGGTCTTGATGGGTTGTTAGACTTAACTCTTAGTCTATTGATTTTATTCACTGAAATCAAGATAAGGGACTATATGGTAAAAACATAGTGTATTCATGAATACTCCACATTCAGTTGAATATGTATATTGGCAATGGTGGGCCCCACCATGGGGTTAGTTTTTTGTCCAAGTTATTTATCACTGATTAATAAATAAATTAATATAATTTGAATTAAGAAAAATTGAGATAGTATTTATTTAAATTTTATTTCATGTTCAGTAAATATGAGAAAACATTATTTGAGTTAATATTATTTTAATATTCAAGGTTTGTTTAATATTAAGAGGGATGATGAGTAAAGTTAAATGACTTGGTATTATCACATAATATATATTTATGTATTACAGGTGTGTGAAAAAATAATTAATATTATTGATGGTATTAGTCTTTCATTATTATTTATATATTGGACGTTAAATAAACAGGGATTTGGGGAACCCAATCAAGAATTTTGTAACTCCTCTATAAATAGAGAGAGAGGCTCTCACTCAATGAACTATTCATTAATTTATGAATGAGAGCCTCTCTCTCCACCTACTTTCTATAGATAGAGGCTTTCACCAATAGAATAATCAGTCATTTATGAATGAGGGCCTCTCTCTCCTCCCACTTTTAGGAGAAAGAGAATCTCACCTAATTAACTATTCATTCATTTATGAATGAGGGTCTCTCTCTCCTCCCTCTTTTTAGTAAGACAATATCTCCCTCTCAAGTTTTGATCCATGTTCTACATTCTAGCATCCAAGGTATGGGAATGTGGTGATCATCAGGACACAAAAGATAACATTGGACTGGTGTGCTAAAACCATACATTCCATTATTGGCGCTCCCACGGATTTTTAAAGCACATGCAGATGATCTAGAGGGATCCTGCAATGGATCGTTAAATAAAATATTTCCAGAAATGTGTTACTGTAAATCACTACTTTAGATGTGAATAGTTATGTTCATAGTATGTTTTTTGTGATATTTTAATTTATCCAATATCCTCATACCTTACCAGGGATCAGATAGTTGGAAAAGACCAGTTCTGTCACACCATCAATGAAAATTTTTAAAATCCCCATCCCACCGGCTTCCATTTTGGGCCCTGGTACCTTCAATTAAGGCCTTTGGATTTGGCCTTTAGGTGAGACCACCATATATTGGACATGGGGAAATGACTTAAGAATGGGATTGAGTAAAATTTATATAATGATCTATGCGTGAGAGGTGTGATAAGATGAGGGGGGTGAGTTTGATATTTATAGTGGAGGAGAGGAGGGGTTTTCCATTATTTTAATCATTAGTTTAATATTTTTTTTCTCAAGATTATGAATAGTTATTATTCATGTCACCATAAAAAGTAAATAGATCATGTGATTTTGAATGAAAGGAGCATACATCTTCCCTGGTGCGAGGAATAGTATATTTGACACATAATTTTATATATGGTAAATTACCAGATTTCACTATTCATCAAAAAATTCGATTATATTAGAAAAGTCCCAATAATTGACCCTAACCATTTTTGATTGTGTAGAATTATAAAAGTGAACTCTATTTTTCGAAAATAATTTTCTAGATATGATTAATTTATTTTTTATATTAAATAATAATTTATTAAAAAATCAATTTTAAACATAGACCTCATTTTATATCACCTTGAAAAATTAATGAAGATCTCATTATCATTTAAAATTAAGACAATAAATTAATAATAACTTTCACTATTCATAAGGTTTATATTACCATTATTATTAATATTCTTATTAATATTAATAAAGGTGTGTTACTATTCACCAAAAAATATGTTTTCCTATCAAACTCAAAATAACAAACAGATCACAATCGTAGATGTCTATTTTTCAAAAATCAAATCATATATGAAGAAAATTGTTTCTAACAGTTAGTTTATAACTATATCATTCAAAAAAAGAGTTTTTGAATAGTGTCTTACTGTTTGAGTCATTTTATTAAATTTATTTGTAAAGCCTTGGTGTGTTACCCTCAATGATTGTCTTGGGAGAGATCCTTGACTACTATGAAGGTTTGGGTAGTAAACTCAAACCACTATGATATCATTTGATGTGATCCTTGAATAATATATAAATGATCTTATATGATCATATGTATGCAATAATTTTATATCTTACTCATATTTTATGCTCTCATAGATCATTTTATTTTATATAATTCTTATTCTAGTCTTATTATCCTATAATATATTTTTTTCAAACAGAATTCTATTATTTTATATTTAGTGTAGGGTTTTAGAAGTTATTCTCATGTTCTAATGACTTTATATTCTTTTCATTCTTAAGTGTCTACCATATTTACCCTTCCTGAGCATTTTACCACACATTTATTGTGTTTTCTTTCCCCATGATATAAATAGTTTTTTTACATTGGATGGTTTTCTAAAAATTATTAAATGGGATGATCCTTATGGGAGATTATCAAGATCCTACATGAAATTACAATATTGGGTACCTAGTAACCGATGAAAATAAACTATTAGGGTACTTAGTTGTGTGATTGTGTAATGTATTGAATATTCATATAAAAATATGTAATATCAAAGTATGTAAATACTAGGTAAATATATTTTGGAGGTATCAATGAAGGGAAAAATGATTAATAGATTCCCATCATCATGGAGAAAATATCCTAGAGAATCAAAAAATTTACACCATTATTCCCCAATCACTTCTCAGGGTCTATTAGATTGCAACACTATACTACTAAAAAAATATTTTGTATCATTATTTTTTTGGGATGTATAGTATATTTCACCATGAAGTTAAAATTATATTAACTGGCCAGTAACCCCCCATTCCTCTAGAACGTTCATCCATTACACTATTAGGGGAAAAAATTGGTATAACATAAAAAAATAATTTGGATTCATTTTTTTGAAATTACATTCCTCGCAATATTTTTTGAGAATAATAAAATCCTTATCCTCAAAAAGGAAAACTGGAATAATACTTTTCAATGGAATATTATTGATTAAATTAAGGTAATATATCTATGACACCACCAAATTTTTCTGGAAATGATTATGTCAATTAGGAAGATACACCAATGTATTTTTCCAAGAAGATAATCATTGATCAAAAAATTATAATTATAAAAGCCTATAAATTACATAAATCGAATCCAAAATATATCCCAGTAATGATGTAGAGAAAAATTCTCTTAATTATAATATCATGAATGTTTTTACTATTCTATTATTAGTTATTTTTTATCTATGTCCTAGTATGTAAAATGAATTATGATGTTTGTAGAATATTATAATTTATTTATTATGAATCATACTAGATAACCAGAATAATGTTTTGAATATTTTTTTGATGAATACCAATATTTCAAGATGGTAGAATATTAAACTACTAATATGATTCTTCACATGTATTTTTGTATAAATAATAGAATGAGTTTTCATTAATAAGTAGTTGCAAAACACTTCTATATAGAAATTTATTTTAATATCCCAACACAAAATTTAGAATTTAATAAATGATAAAATTGATGATATAAATAAAATTAATGATTTTGGTTTGGATGAGCATATTGGTTCATGTATATAATATGATCTTGAGTCAAATATAATTCAGAATTAGGTTGATATACATAATGATGTTATTTAAATTTTATTTCTTATTACTCCATTTACATTATTTGATGATTCAGGTTTACTAATTAATGAAAAAATTAATATAAATAATGTTTTGAAGAGATATTATAAATAATTTATAAAAATAAATCCTGATGAGAATATAAAGTAACAAATACATGCAGTTAATTTTAAAGTTTAACAAAATCTATTCATACAATTTTTTACTGAATGAAAAAATTACACATCAAACATTAATTTCTGGTGCTGAAAAATCAATAGAACAACAAGATGAAGGGAAATTCAATGAATACATTTATTTATTATGATATTTAATATTAATGAAATAATTTTAAATGTGAAAAATAGACTTTTAATAAATTCTCATAGAAAAAATTGGCAATATTTTCTTTTCACCTTCTCACTTATATTCTTAAAAATATTTTATATGATGTACTTGGTATGATAAAAATATTTTTTATAGAAAACATGACTAAATTTAATGATATTGATTCTGATTCTAACTATATTTTTAAAAATATTATTCTATTTTATAATTATCTTAATTAGGGAAATAATCTAATAAAATTAATTATCATTATGATTACATATTTATACAAGAAAATTATGAAATAATACAATGAGTTTTTCAATGTAATTAGAAATACTAATTAAAAAATTTATAAACATAATGATGAATGTTAAAATATGTATTATTTATATATATAAAAATAAATGTTAAGAAATAATGTTTAATTTATATTTAAATGATATTTATTAAGTTATAAATATATTTTGGAAACATAATAATGAAAATTAAATGTTTAAAAATAATGATATTAGTTAAAATGTATTTTTTTGAAGTTTTAATATATTATATGAAGAATAAATACAATGTAAATAGTAAAATTATGGTGTTAAAGAAAAAAAATTTCCATTTTTATAGGAAGATAGATATATTAAAAAAATGATGTTTTGGAATAAAATGGACGAAAAATATTAAAGGATATAGTAATAATAATGTTTTCCATCGATATACAAGATCAAAATATCAATAGGTTAAAACAAGGGTATTAAAACAATTAATTATTCAAAATGGTTTACATTTCATCATTAAGAATCTAATTAGTATTTATGGGCTATTCAAAATGTTTGTTTAATAAATGTCTACTTTTATAAAAAAATTAATGAAAGTATTTCTAAACCATATAAATCATTGATTCATATCGGTACTTATTGTTGGGTCAATAACGTTTTCTAATGAATTTTACATTCCTCTATGTTTTGAAAATCACAAACACAATATCTTAAAAAAAATTAAATTTTCCCTAAGGATTCTCTTTATAAGGAAAATATTCCTTCTCAAAGGAAATTTTTATCCTTATCAATGTTATCATTGTTCATTTTATAGTCTCTTTAAATCTAAATCATATTTATTAGTATGGTAATATTTGGTTTTCAATCCAAAACCTCATAATACTATGAATAATGAGATATAATGTATTATATTTTCTGGTTCTGAATTCTAGAATTTTAGTTTATGAATTGTCTGAAATTCAGTCACCAATTTCACTAAAATTCGGACTCCAAATTCTTTATTATTAAAAATATGAATTGTCAAAAAATTCGTTTTTTCAATTCTATTCAATTCAGACTCCGCATTCTTCAAAATTCAGACTCCGAATTCCTCAAAATTTAGACTCTGAATTCCATAGATGTCAGATTCTGAATTCAATAGAATTCAGACATCAGAATCTATAGTATTCGTGTTCTGAATTCTTTTTAAAAGAGAAATAGAATATCCAAGTATTATATACACTGAATGATTTTTTAGATAGATTCCAAATTATATTTTTCCTTAGAATCCAAAGAATATTTATGCTTAATAAATTTCATTTTCATTTTTCTTATTGTGATATGATGTCATATAATCTATTTCTAACTAACCGTTGTTTGAGTGACACATGTATAAGTCCTTGAATGATTCAAGATAAAATATGACTGTTGTAGGAGGGAGCTAACCATTGGAGAGGTGCCTATAAATAGGATCATATTTGAAAAATCTCCAAAACTATTCTATCACCCTAGAGATAGCATGATGCTGAAGTGATTTCTAAAGATAGATATTCTCATGCCTTGTGAGTACTGAACATCTTGTTCTGCTTGCTTCATACGATTCCGGTTTTTGTTGACTAAAATCTAGGTCTTCCATGGATAAGAAGAAAAAGGTACCGACTACCTTAAAGATTGATGGAATACAGGGATATCCTGAACGATTCTGATATTATTATCGAGGGCTTAACCTTGTGTGGGTAAGATAGACTTTCTTGAATGTATAAATCAAGGGACCTTTATCTATGGTTGTTGGATACCCAACTCTTTGGGTAAAATTATTTCAAACTTGTTACTAGTTTTTGTTTCATGTTTATTTTTTCTCTGTTTTTTATAAAGGAAAAAGTATAACATTCTTATAATTTCTTGTAATTTTGAATACTATGATAACTACGATTCTATATGCATTAAGGTGGAATATTTTCCCTATGAAAATTTCTTATGATTCATTTCCAGAACCAAATTTCCAGAACCTAGTAAGTTTGTTTCATAGAACTATTTTAGGGTTTCTGAATTTATGTTGTTTAACATTGTTAAAAAAATTTTTACTTATGGTTAAAAACAAAAGCTTTTAAACAAAAAATTCACACCGTCTTGTAAATTGAGCATCTACATCATTATTTTGAACCTATAATTGTTAACAATATAGCTCTCTGAAGTAAATTAATTCACATACAAGGTTTCTTACTCATGTTTTCACTATTATAAATTATTATTCTCTCACTGTCTTGGCTACGATAGTCATTGTGGTAATGGGTTTTTTGTTTGATGCTTTGATGTTCGATGTTCATGAGGTTTTTTCTGTGGCGTCACCTTCATCAGGGGTTCCCCACTCCTCCTTGATTCTCGTGCATGGTTCAAACTCAAGTGGAATTGTTTCTATGGCGTTCGTGACTGTTTGGGGATTGGATGGAGGTGGTGTTTGATTTCGGAAAATGGTGATTGCTCCATGATGTTTGGGTTTTTGATTCAGGCTGAGTTTCTGGGACTGCAATCAAAAAGTTACAGTTCGGGTTGGTGTTGGTTTCATCATTTTTTGTGATCTTTTTTGTTGAATGCTTGGTTATGGTTGAGAGAATGAATGTGTTGAATCGGGGAATGAAATGTTGGTTTTGTGAGTCTTTGGATTTTTCCAGTAGGGTGGAGTAGAAGGAAGCTGATTTTAGTGTCTTTGATGTTGGGCATTGGCTCTTCTATAATGGATTTGTGTTGTTTGGCGTAAAACTTTTGTTCCATGGTGATCTGGTTGTTTAATTTTGTGAAGTCCTATAAGGTTTCTCACTTTTTCCTCAAAAGTGTTTGAATAATAAAAATGTAATTTCCAGTCTATGCATAGTGTTGAATATCAGGGATTTCTATTTCCGTATAGAGAACCTGTATGTATGGTAAAACAATGGCTTATGGCTATTGGAAAAATTTTACAATCTATGAGAGAGAAAGGTCTTGATGATGAAGCTCTTGTGGAAAATATTATATACATCAGGCCTGATGAGTGGGAATCTATGAGAACAGTTATTGGTGAGAATGTTAAAATATCTCAAATTACTCTTGATGAGATATTCAGAACTCTTCTTAAACATGAGACGACAATTAAAAGATATGCGGATATGAATAAGACAAAGAACGTCTATAGAAGTGTATCCTTTTCTTCTACTAAATCCAAGACTCCGGAAAGGGTTATATGATCCAAGTTGAGGAAAATTAATTTTTTATCGGAATATGGTCAATGTTAAAGTAGTGAGAATGAGATAGCTAATCTTTCTAGAAGGATGAATAAGGTAGATGGAAAGAAATACTTTCAGTGTAGGTATATGAAGAAAGAATGATAATACAAGGAAAAATCAAGATTCAATTGTTATAAATAAAAAACATCAGGGCATATCAGGCCAGATTATCCACTTCTTATGATAAAGGATAAAAAGGAAAATCATTCTTAGATTAATAAAAAGAATTATTACAAGGATAAAGCTAAGAATATTTTGAAAGGCAATGAAACCTAGATTTCTGGTGGTGGTTACTCTTCTGATGAATCCCTAGCGTATGAATCTTCTAGTTAGAATATTCTTGCTCTAATAGCCATAATACCCATTAAATATCATTATCTAATGGCCAAGGTACATATTGATGAATCCATCACCAATGTAACATTGAAAGAAAATCATACTCTTAATAAATATTATAAGTCTTCAGATGAAAAATCATCATAGGATGAATATAATACTTTTCATTCTTATGATGAAGTGTCTAGGTTTGCTAAAATCATTGAGAATGAAAATTCAAGAATTTCTATTTTAGCTAATTAAAGATCATATATTTCTAAAGATATTGATAATAAAACATTGTATTTTGAAAGTATTTCCAAAAACCATGACGAATTTAGTTCCAAGAAGGATAATATTTGTAAGGGTCTTGAAAATGGAATATCTATGTAAAAAAAATTAGAGTCTAACTCTAGTTCTAAAACTAATGTTTTGGAGGAAAAAAACATAGTTGTAAAAATAAAGTCATAAATTTTTTCCATGAGGAATTGTTTGTCAAAATTTACCTCTAGTAAGGAAAATTTTGAGAAGATGTATTCCAAAATTCGACCAATAAGGAATAATTCCAGATTTTGTTATAACCATTTTAAACCAGTTTTCAATCATAACTATTTTGTTCACCAAAGTGCTCTATTTTGCAATAAATGTTAGTGTGGTGGACATTGGGATAAAATTCTTCTTTAAACAAAATCAAATATTTATGTTTTTATAAAGCTTATTTTTCTATGGAAATGGGGATACCTAGAATATTTCTCACTGAAATTTTTCCAGATCCAAGAATATTTGGATTCTGAAAGTATAACTCTTTTTTTCAGGAAAATAAAAAAGTACCGATAGAAATACATGGTACAAGGATAGTGGATGTTCCCGACATATGACTGGTAATAAAAACTTCTTTGAAAATATTATCAAGACGAATGGAGGAAAAGTAACATTCATTCATACATCTAATGGAGAAATTTTTTGTATAGGTAACATTGTTCTTCTTTGAAAAACATTAATTTCAAATGTTTTATTTTTTATGGGTTTTAAAAACAACCTCATTGGCATATGTCAATTGTGTGATAAAGGTTACCTTGGGAATATTAGGAATTATGAATGCTTAGAACACAATTCCAAATAAGAGTTAATTAATTATACCCATTGCCAAGAGAATGTATACACCATAATCTTAAAAGACCGGAGGACCTAAGATCTACCTTTCCTTAGTTCAATGGAAGATCAATCTTGGTTTTAGCATATACAGTTAAGACACTGTAACCTTAGCGACCTATACAAACTCTCAAATAAAAGACCTGTTAAATATCTACCAAATCATATATTTATTTCTTTAATAGTTCATGATCATTATTAATATATAGGGAAATATAATTCACGATTTAAATCAATTGGGGAAGTCTCACCTTCTAATGAATTACAGTTAGTGCATATGGATCATTTAGGCCCAACAAAAACTGGAAGCATTAGAAGAAAATATTATATATTTCTATTATTTGATGATAACACTATATTTAAATGGGACTATTTTCTAGCAAAGAAATCTGAAGATTTTTCTTATTTAATAATTTTTATAGCCCAAGTTTAAATTGAGAAAACCCATTCATTAATAACTATTCATATTAATTTTGGAGGAGAATTTCAAAATTATGATTTTCAAACATATTGTAGTAAGATATGAATTTCTTATAACTTCTCTGCTCTAAGAACTCCTCAACATAATGGTGTTATTGAAAAAAAATTATTTTTTCATGAAATAACTAGAACCATGTTGAGTGAATATTATTTTATTAAACCCTTTTTTGATAAATCTGCATGTACTACGTGTTATACTATAAATCAAGTTTTTATTAGACATTTTCTTAACAAAAACCCTGTGAGTTATGGAATGGTAGAAAAACTAGACTTTCCTACATCAAGGTATTTGGTTGCTAAGTATTCATTCTGAATACTAAAGATAATTTACATAAATTTTCATTCAAATATGATGAAGGAATATTCTTAGGCTACACCAAAACTTCTAAGGCTTATATAGTTTTTGATAAAAATACTTTTACATTTGAAGAAACAATACATATTAAATTTGATGAAACTGATGCTTTTGTTTTTAAACAACCTTAAACTATATCTTCATATGTGTTTTCAGAAAATTGTTTTCAAACCATGATAGATTATATTTTTGTCAAGGAAAATATACAATAAAATATTCATGAAGCATTTACTCTAGAATATTTCCTACTATATGTTGATGAACATGTATTAAAAACCGAAATTAGTTGTTTATTAAGAGTCATCCCAGTGATAGTATCATTAGTGATTTGAATAAACCAGTAAGAACTAAAAGTTCCTTAAAAAATGAAGTCGAACATCTAGTATTCATTTTAAAATTATAACCATAATTCACTTTTGAAACATTAAGTGATTATGATTGGATTAAATCCATGCAATATGAGCTAAATAAAATAGAAATGAATAATTTTTGGACCATGGTTAAAAGACCTAAGGAAACTTCTGTTACTGGAGTAAATGAGTCTTCCAAAATAAGTGTGATGAAAATGGAATCATTTTAATAAATAAGGATAGCTTAGTTGCAAAAGGATATAATCAACAAGAAAGAATAAACTATGAAGAAAATTATGCTCCATTAGCAAGAATTGAATCTATTTGTATTTTACTTTCTGTTGCATCATTGTTCAATTTCCAACATTTTTAAATCGATATAAAATATGCTTTCCTTAATGGATATGTTCAATTGGATGTTTTTCTTAAACAACCTCATAGTTTGGAAGACACAAAACATCCTGAACATATTTTCAAACATACCAAAGCTTTATATAGACTTAAACAAGCCCCTAGAGCCTTGTATAACAGACTTACATGATTTTTGCTACAAAATAATTATGTTAAGGGGAATGATGATGTAACCCTTTATATAAATAAAGTTAAAAAAATGTCTTTATTGTTCAAATTTATTATGATGAAATTATATTTGGTTTAAATCGGAAATCATTAACTTATTTGATTGCGAAATGGAGTGTTAAATGAGTATGTTGAGTGAGTTAAAACTTTTCCAAGGATTATAAATTTCTCCAAAACCAGAAGAAACATATATATCTCAACATAAGTATATTAAATATCTTCTTAAAAAGTATTGATATGAAAACACTATTAGTATAAGTACTCCAATTGGTACCTCAATCTCACTTGATCTTGATGAAGCTTGGAAACCAGTAGATCCAACATTATTTAAAGGATTGATATGTAGTTTACTATACATGATAGCTAGTCATCCAGACTTACTGTTTTCAGTATGATTATGTTCAATATATATATCCAATGCTACGTAATCTCATTTAAAAGCAATGAAAAGAATTATTCTCTATTTAATGGGATCCATGGATTTATGACACTTATTCTTCTGGAAAAGTATTGGTTTTGAAAAGTTTTTTGGATGCTGACTTTGTTAGATATATAATGGATAGAAAATGTACATCTAGAACAATTTAGTTATTTAGAGATTCATTACTTTCATTGACAATATAAAAGAAACACTCAATAGCACTTTCCACTGCTGAAGCTGAATATATAGCTGGTAGATGTTGTTGTGCTCAAGTGTTGTGGAATCAACAGACAGTCATAGTCTATCGAATAAGTTTTACCAAAACAAAAATATTTTTTGATAACACTGGTTCCATTTCCCTATGTAAAAACCATGCACATCACTCTCATGCCAAGAACATTGATATTATGCATCACTTTCTTAGGAGTCACACATAAAAAGGAGACATAATTCTTCAATTTATTATAATGCAAGATCTACCTGGTGATAATTTTAAAAACTATTTACCCTCAGATCAATATGAGTAAATTAAATAGAATTAAGAACTAATAACCATAATGTAATATTTCATATTAACTTATTTTTAAAACCTATGTACTTAAAGTAAGAAACTCATTTTCATAGGGGGAGTATATTTTCTTGTTAAGAATATTGTTTTCATATTCAATTTTTGGTTTGAAAACAAAACTCAGTAATAAATTTTTTTTATCATATCCAAAACATTTTTCTAATCAATTTTTTTAGTCATAATTTTTCGTAATCAAAACTTTTTGTACTCAAAATTTTCATAATCAAAATTTTTTTCATAATCAAATTTTATTAATCAATATATTTATTAATCTTTTTTTAATGTTTTCTATTTTTAAACCAAATTTTTTCCTGGATGTTACATTTTTTGAAACTATTTTTCTTATTTGCTCAATTTTACAACTTCAAAAATTTTCCTTCTTTTATAAAATTTTCCAAAATCTTTTGTTCGTCAAGAAATATTTTCCTCATTTCTGATAATTTTCTTAGAAATCCGGAAGGTTTGTTTCCATAAAAAAAATTTGTAATCAAATTTTTACTTAGTGGTATTTTTCCCTTTTCTTAAATAATTTTTTTTCTAGATTCAATTTCATTACATCTGAATTTTTTAAATAAAAATTCAAAATATTGAAACATACCTAAATCCTTCTTCATATTTCAAATCAACAATCAGATCAGATCGAGCTTATTTTAATAGTTGTATATTTTTGGAAATATGAATCGTCACCTCAAACACCTATATCATGTCCCCTTAATGGTTGTCCCTCATCCATTAACAGGATTTGGCATGCTGAAACTCTACTACTTTACTTAAGTCCCACTCTGAATTTCTAGTTTTTCCCAATTCTGAATGTCTTTGGAAAATTCTCATCAGAAACAAATGTTTTCAGATAAAAAAATATCTGAATAGAATATCTAAATATAAATTTTAGAAGATCGATAGTTCTTTTCTATCGATGATTATATTATTTCAAATAATATCATTTTGAAGGGTTGGGAGAGCTTATGTGTATCCAAGACAAAGGCACAAGATCCGATTTATTCAGAGTTTCTGGTAAAATTCTATGAGTGTGGAAGTTTCTTTAATGAAGGAGGGAGAGAAAAGTTTCCCTTTAAGAGTTATAGAAAAACCAATTCTCATTCCTACATTAAAGCTGCAACCTTAATTAGAATTCCTAATATGGGTGAATTTTAGTTTTGTACCGACAAGGTACCAGTTGTATTAGTTACGTTTGATAAGTTGAAGGATTTTGAGTGCCTTGGTTTGAAAAAAATGAAGACTAAAAATATTTTTTATCTCTCTACAAATTTACGGATTCTTATGTTATGGGTTCGTGGTTTTCTCATTCCGATAAAAAGGAGAGAAGGACTCATAAAATAAAAGTAATATCTATATTCTGGATTTTCTGGTGAACCATATGAAAATTAATTTAGTGAAGTATGTCTTAATTACAATCATGAATATCTAGAATGGTACTATCAAATCACAAATCATCATTTATCATGTTATTCATTCCGTGATCATAGTCCTTTGTCTAGAATCATTCAAAATACAATGTAGTTATAAGCAATGTAATTTCAAGGTTATGTTGTGGAGAAATGATATCCTTAGAAGAATGAATGTTGGTTTCTCTAGTGATTGCCTAAAATTCTATGATTTATCTAAATTTGAAATTGAATCATTATCAGTGAAATAGGAAGTGGCTGAGACATCCAAGAAAGGTGGGATGAAGAGAAAGGTGAAGGAACTAGAAGTGAAAAAAATAATCTTGCAGTTCAGGAAACCCAATCTGATCCTCCAAAACTAAATACGAAAAAGTCTTATCTAGATGAAGTGGTTTCCATGTGGAGAGAAGATAAGATGTATAGGAAGGAAGGGGATCGTAGTTTTGGTTTGGACCCTACAGAAGCTAAATCCATGAAGAATAAGTCTATTAAAGAGAATGGAACGCAGAAAAAGAAAAAGTAGCAGAGGAAAAAAATATTGATTGATGAAATAGTTCAAGCTCTTGTCAAAGACATTGAGAAAGCCTACAAATAAGTCTAGGTGCCAGAATTGTTTCTAAAAGAATCACTTTTACTGACTCTGTGAAAGAAAATGGTAATTTGAAACTAGAACAAGATGAATAAATAGTTCAGGAATAGATAGTCGAAGAAGAATAATAGTATGTGATGATACAGATGATATGATAAGACAAGTGGAATAATATCATGAGAAGTAGAGTCCTTGTGATAAATTATCATTCCATACTTATTAGGATGAATCTACCAAAATTATTTCACAAGTAAACGTGGATGAGGAGCAGGAAGAAGTGAATAAACCATCTAGGGATGAAAGTAACAATCATGATTTTTTTCAACCTAAGGATCTAGTGGAAGATACTGAAAAAGGAAATGTTGAGTAAGAAAAAATATTTCAACTATCAAATAGGGAACATGAATCTCCAAAAGTAGAAGAGATCATTCCAAGAGATGATAATGGAAAACATGAGTTTGTTGATACAATGAGGAAATCCAAGGTGGAAAAGAAATATTTTGGAGGATCATCAAAGAGAAAAGCTGAAGAGATAGAGAAATAATCTTCAACAACCAGAAAATCTGGTTCAGAATCATCCTATTTGGGAAATGACTTTGTGGTCCAATCATTGAAGAAGTTTGTTGATACCAGTCCTTTTTTTCTAAGTATATACTCGAGGTGCCAGATTCTTCAGTAGTCATTTAATCAAAAATAATTTTCTATTTCCATGCTTATAGATAATTTTTTCAGGCTTGAGGATGGTTTCAAATATTTCTATATCAGGTATGATGCTCACAAGAGGTTATTTAAGAAAATTACTATGTGTACTATGAATTAAATCGAAGAGATGAGAATATTTGATGACTTTCGAGACAATGTGAAGGATTCTTTTGATATCGAATATGTTAAGATCAAATATCTTACTAATCATTTCGAGGGTAAGCTCATCCTCGATCATACAGCCTGGAAGCAGGAATTCAATGATCTGTATGGGAAACATAACTCAGTCATTTTGAATTTGAAATGGGAATGTGATCTCAGAATTGTGTTCAAAGAAAATATTAGTAAGTAATAAGAGATTTTAAAGACTCAAGAAGAAATTCTTAATGCTCAGGAAGACATAATCAATGTTCTGGAGTATAAAAATGAGGATTAGGAATTGTTTCTCAAGAACTTTGAAGAAGATAACAAGGTTATTAAGAAGATAAAAACCATCATGTAGAAGTTAATGCCTACGGAGAAATTATGATGATAATTTTCCCAATCTAATAATTTGTTGTATTTCCTTCCTTGTATAAATTCATTCATTTGTAATGACATTTTGGATTTTCTTCATATTCGTTATTGTATTGTAATAATATTTATGGTACCATTGTTTTCTATTCCCTTTATTCATTTTTGGAAACCACAATGGGGGAGAAAGGAATGATAAAAATAATAATAAGTAAAGAAGAGAATTTATTAATTAAGGGGGAGTCTATCTAAGGGGGTGTTATTATAAAAGAAAATTTTAATATGAAAGAAAAAGTAAAATCTCTTCCAAGAAGTCAATAATATGATCCATAGGGATTTTAAAACCCAAGGGTGAGTTAGTCGTATTCACCATGATTCATAAGTAAAGGGAGATAAGTAATTATTTTCATGTTCATAAAGAAAAATTCAAAGTCCTTATATTCTTTTTAATAAGGATGTTTGTGATATCCAAAAGGGGGATATTGTTGAGTCAATAAGGTTTCCTTATGAATTTTCTATTTATCTATGTTTTCAAATTCCCATGAACTCTATCATAAGGAAAAATTACATTTTCCCAAAGGATTATCTTTAGATGGAAAATCTTTCTTCTCTGATGAATTTTTTAACCTTTTTTATGTTTTCATTGTTCATTTTATAGTCTCTAAATATAAATAAATTTTATTACTAAGGGAAAATTTTGTTACAAATGTAAAAACTAAGAATGTTATAAATAATGACATATAAAGTATTCTATTTTCAGTTTGGGAATTCTTTGAAATTCAGGTTCTGAATTATCTAAAATTCAGTCTCTCGATTCTCTAAAATTTAGACTCTGAATTCTGTAAAATATAGACAATGTATTCTATGAAATTATTTTTTTGAATTATCTGAAATTTATACTATGAATTATTCATAATTCAGACTCTATATTGATTTTAATTCAGACACTCAAATCTAAATAATATAGACTACAAATTCCTCAGAATTCAGACTTCGAATTCCTTGGAATTCAAACTCCGAATTCCTCATAAAATTCCTTATAATTTAAAGTCTTATTTCATTAGAATTAAGACTCTTGAATCTATATAATTTGGATTCCAAATTCTTTATAAAATTCAATCTTAATATCCTTGTAGTATAGACACCTAAGGTTTATTTGGTTAGATTCTGAATTCCATTTTTCTTTATACTTCAATAAATAGATTTCGTTAATCAATTTCATTTTCCTTATACTTATTGTGAAATGATGTCATACAATCCGTTTCTAAGTAACCAATTTTTGAGTGACGGGTGTATAGGTCCCTAGGAGATTAAATAAAAAATATGACCATTGGTGGAGGGAGAAAACCATTGGAGAAGTTCCTATAAATAGGAGATCATTTAAACGAGCTCAAATATTGTTCCATCACTCTAGAGATTTCATGCTGATGAAGTGATTTCTAGAGTGAGAGACTCTAATGCCTTATGCATATTGAACATCTCACTGAGCTTGATTCGTGAGATTCTGATTATTGCTATGTAAAATCAAGGGCTTCCATGGATACGAAGACATAGGTGCTGACTACCTTAAAAACCAAGAGCTTGCGGGGATAGCAACAAACATTCTGATATTCCTATTGAGGGCTTACCCTGGTGTGGGTAAGATAGACTTTCATGAAAGTATAAATCAAGGGACCTCTATCCAAGGTTTTTGGATACCCAAATCTTTGGGCTAAAATATTTCATACTTGTTACCACTTTTTTATTTAAGTTTATTTTCACAGTGTTTTTGATAAATAAATAATTTATAACTTACTTATACATGTACTTTTGTATACACTGATAATTATAATTCTATATGATTTAAGATAGAATCATTTCCTTGTAATATTTTCTTATGTTTCATTTATGGAACCATATTTCGGTAATGAAGTAAGTTTGTTTCATATAACTATTTTAGGGTTTGTCAAATTACGTTTTTTAACATTATTAAAAATAGTTTTCCTCAGGGTTAAAACAAAAGTTTTTAAACATACAATTCACCCCCCCCCCACTCAATTGAGCATATACGTCATTATTTCAGTCCTACACTTATAACATGGTTCCAATAATAAATTAATTTTAATTTCTATTTAATAGTTAATCAAAAATTTAACTACGTTGAGAGGGAACCCTAATAGATCACGTATTTCAATTTAACATGATCACAAGGCCCCAAAGAATATATTCCTTTTAAAAAAATTATTTTCCCATCTTCAAGGAAAAAACTAGTCCCTATAACCTCATCAGTGTTTACACCTAACTCACCACTGAAAAATCCAATTGTTTTGTCATTTCCTTGAAGAATGTTTTACGGGACCAAAAACTATTGAAGTTTTTATAATGTGACTCCCTATATACCATATTTTTATATATATACTAAACATCACTACATTGTTTCATCTTATTTATTTTTCTTCGATATAGTTGAAACAACCTTACTCTGATGTCATAGAGGCCCAATGGCTTTAAGGTAAAATAAATCAGAGAAATTATGATTTATATTAATAAAAATACAACTATTGTACCATACTTTCTATATTTATTTCATAATACTACATTACAGGAAGAAATGTGATCCTGCATGATTTTGAAACATGGCCCAATGGTATGATTATGAGGCATCATTTGAACATAGGAAAATTCTAGTTTGGATACTGAAGAGTTACTATTTATTATCCTTTTAACAATAATGAACACCCGTTTATTATTTAATCTTTTTTTTAATTTTTATAATAATTTTTAATTTATTTGTTTGTGAACAATTTTGTGTAATAATTTTATATTTTTCAGTTTGCTAACATGCACTGAAATATTTCATTATTATATATAGTGAGCATGGATAATTTGGTTTATAAATGTTTTTATTATTATATTAATCTACTTTTAGTAACTCTAAATTTGTTTTAAAAAATAATTATAGTTTCATGGATCCTTTTTATATTGTCGGGCATAGAGATTATTAGCTTTAAGTGTTAAAAATTAAATCTTCATTAAATTTTGTGATTCCTTTTTCAAAAGCGATAAAAATTATAGGCATGAATTACTTCTATATATTTATAAATTTTATGTTTCTTTATCATTTATTATATATTAAAAAATAATGTGTTGGTATAATAAATAAAAATATTTTATTTTTTATATATGTTATCCAATATATAGTTTTTCTAATTTTGAGCATATTTTTTTTAGTTTTTACACCCCCTAAACATACCCTTTTATATATTTTAATTATTATAAGCATGATGATTAGTATCTATCGTAAATCAGAGATTAATATGTATTAAAAAATTTAGTGAATTTTTTTAAAGATTTTTATTCATAGAAAATTTTATATTTTTATGTATGATGATATTACTCTAATTATGTAGAAAATGATTTTTATAAAGCTCTAATTCATAAAGTGGATGATGAAATGTTTACAGTTGAAATAAATAGTAATTTTTAATACTGTTTTTGTAAAATTTATAATGGGGAAGAAGAAAATATAATTTCTTTTGTTTGATCCTTTTTATCAATTATTAAAATACGGAAATCCTCTGTAATTATTTTTCATTTGTAATAATCCAAAAGGGTGAGATTGTTAAGTGGATCATTTCTCCTTGATTTGGTTATGTGTTAGTAAAAATGTGTACTCATTTAAGTAATATTTATTAAATAACTATAACAATCTCCCTAATAAAAGTTTCATAAATAATATAGGATTCCATTTTAAAGCAGCTATAACTTTTAGAATAAAAGAGTAATGTTATATTAGATTATTAATTGGTTTTTATATTATTTTAGTAATAATTCTTAATTCAAAAAAATAACTTTTTGTTATATTTTTTCAATGTTTATAATAATTATTAAATTACACACACACAAATAATATTGCACATATTAAATGTAAAATGAATTATATAAATGTTGAAATTAATAATACACATTTTGAAATAACTCTTACAGAATAAAAAATGACACATATAAATATTAAAATAGATCATTTATAGTTTTTAAAAAGAATATAGACATCGAATGATACATATATGGTGAATACTGAATTGTATAAAATAATTAATGACTTAGATATATATATGACTCATACACTATGGTTAAAATAACTCATCAGTTAAAAATATAATTTGTAGATTGAAAATAATGGAAAAATTGTCCAAGTAAAATTATTTCTTATATACTATTGGAAATTGAATATGTTTTCATATATATATTTCTTGTTTTTATTATTAATTGGGTTATATTATTTTAATTAAAATATTATTTATATGATTAATGGTTTTTTCATATGTTTTTATAAATTTAAATGTGATTAATGAATGATTTTATGGAGTATTAAATGTTGTTTTAAATACTTATTCATTTATTATTCTAATAATTTATATATAAAAGATATTTAAAAATAATAATGAATGAATTGAAGGCCATAACCATATAAATATTTAATTATTATGTATTGATGATTTATTTTCATGTATTTTGAATATGAGATAAGAATTTTCATTATTCTCTATTAAAATAATATTTGTGTTCAGTAGTGGCATCGAATGAGATAAAATGTTCAGCATACAGATTTTATATAAGATAAAGGAATAATATTTTACACTAAATTGTGAAAACCTTGATGGTTTTCCAAAGAATTGTTTTCTAGTTCAAGAAATATTGATGAAATAAATATTCCAAAATATGAAAATTTCATCAATAATCATTCACTGGGTGTTAATGATATATTATGTTATTGTAATTTAAGTGTTTTTAATGAAGAGTCAATAAAATTTTGAATTTTATGGGGGTTTACTTCATACAAAAAGATTTTTTAGAATTATTACATGATAAATAATAGGGAATTGTTTATTCCATGAGTTAGTAGGATATAGAGATATTTGATTAGTCATTGGGTATGGATAAAAAGACAGTTTTGTTCTTGATACACATTAAAATGAATGTTCTGGAAAATGAACGAATTTGAAAAAATGGAAAAGAGGGATTCTAGTTTGATATTCCAAGTTGAAAAGGTATTTTTTGTAAATAGTTGTTACTCAACTGTAAATTTATTTCACGTTATAGTGGATTCCACGCTCAAATTTTGATAATGTAAAGCGTATTCATAGTATCACATTGAACATTCTACAATAAAAATACTGTGTATTCATAATTTTTATTTTTCACAACATAATATTGTTAAAAGTGATTGAAATATTTAATTTTTTTAAACATGATATTTAACCACATCTTCACGACCATTCATCAATAATATTATTTGTAAAATAGTAATAATATTATCATCAAATATCATTAACCATACCTTCATAAATTTCATCAATATTATGTTAATTTAAGAAGTGAGATAACCAAAATACGAATTTTTATGAGAGGGAGAAGAATTAGATTGATATACAAAAAATAAGAAGACTAGTATCATCATTATAGATGAATCCTATTCCTAAATTATTAATATTAATTCAAATAGGATAAAATGGAATGTAGTAATGTTTTTACGAAGACCAAGTTAGTTCTATAATCAAAATAATTTTTTTTGGTAAATTGCCTAAAATGTATCTAATCAACTAATGGGAAAAAGGATAAAGGATATGACCATACCAGGGACTCATCATGATAATAAAATAAAAGTATAACATGATTTGAATAACAATAATCATTCCATAAGGAGGTTTTTATTTTTATCATATGAAAATATATTTATCAATATTATATTCTCATATTTCTTTTTTCATTCATATATTATGTGTTTGAAATAAAAAAGTTTGTGAAGGAGAAAAATATTCCCAAATAGTTTTAGTGGAATGTTTTGGAATGCTTTTAATTGATAAAAATTAACCCACACTGATTAACCATACTATATTTGTTGTGTCACTAATTTAGGTGGTAAAATTGTTTGAATTACACCCAAACCACCATTCAATATTTTTATCTGATTTTTACTACACAGAAAACAAATCAAATGGCTAAAAATTAATTTCACCCTACACCTATAACAAGTATATCAATAGATGAAATCACTCCAAAAAATCTTATACAAGTATACATTCGTTATAATTATAGAGAATTTAAATCATATAAATAACCATGGTTGTTATCACAACCTTTCCAAGTAATCCATACACACAAATATTTTATTACACCCCACATATAATACATAAGCTCTAAAATTTATAATTATACTCAGTTAAGTTTGGACCACATATAGGTGTTGAAACTAAAACAGACCATTTTTAATGGCCACAATAATTTAACACAAAAAACATGAACAATAATGTAAATTTAGAATTTTTATCATATTAAAAGTGTAATAAAACTTTCTAATGAAGATATATTGATTATTAGGTTCAACATGACGACTATATTCATCCAACTATAATATACCCTTTAAAAATTGGTTGGTCGTATGAAACATTAATCATAGGTGAATTTAATTTAATTCTACCAAAATTACAACTTTAAATTTTCCATTTTCCATTTTATAATGCATTTTATAGAACATACTCATGGTCTAGAAGCTCAGAACATTGTTAATGACAACTCTAGATGTCCCCCTGTTGATTCATATCACAGTTTTGGTACACTGTATCCAATTTCAATTTATTATGAACTTAGACTCATGATGGATAACTCATGTAACAAGTACCCCATTACTGCGCTCGATGATTCAAGGGTACACATTTTTCTATAATTAATGGTCATGTTAACATGGTTGGATTAGAATACCTGACCACAATATCATAGAGACAATGTCTTACTTTGGGATATTTGTATAGGTACATGGAATCAGATCATGAAGTACTGATGAGTTTAACTATTTTAGAAAATAAATAACCACGTGATACATATTTTACATTGATTATAGAAGATAAATTATAAAATAATCTAAAAAAATGTGTCCTTGAAGCCAATTTCAATAATTCATCTTCATATCTAGGGGATATTAAATGAAATAAGGGTGATCTCAAATGATCCCAAAATATTATTTATAGTAGAATATACCCTGAATCAATAAAAATATCCAACATGAAATAGTATGTAAATGAACACACATTACAATAACATAATTAGATAAAGAATAATCAATATTGAATAGTAAATAATAGAAAAAACATTCCATTTGATCAGGAATCTTGGAATGAAATTCATCTAGATATAATGTAATTTTGAAAATATCATGGATATTAAAAATTAAATTTTTTATGAAGTAAATTTTTAGCTATTAGATGTCATATTTCCAAGTTACATTGTATATTTTATGTCAAAAGATTTTACAAGATACTTTAAGATGAATTAAGTAAGAACCTATCTCTTATAGCCAATTGATTCTTCACATGAGACTGTCGATGATTGATGAGGTTTCTATAAACTATCCATAAACCACGTCTTTCAATTATAGAGCATTACATTAAATATAATAATGTATTTATTTAATAAAAAAATTTATTTACCACCCAATATCCATATTAAAAAAAGAATATATATTTATAAATATTTTCTAGATAAAATAATTACTTCCAATGTATACACTATATGTCAGAATGGTGTATTGTTTAATAAATAATCATATCAATGATAAATTATATGGACATTTATTGAAAATTTAATCTATTTTAATCATATTATATTGAATATTTCATTTAAAAGTTAATGACTAAAATGAAACAAGGAAGTGGTTGTCAATACTATCCTTGCCCAAAATAATCATAAACCATAAAGAAGATGAATATGGTTTATATAATCATATATTCATTTGAGTAGGAAGAATATTTGGTTTAAATTGGTGAATATAAATTCCATTGGTTGATCTATAGAAACATTCTTGAGGAAAATATCCATCTTATATTGAAAAGCATTAAGAAAATGCTTTTGTTTGAAAATAAAATTTTAATAACTTTTATCAAAAATATCCTCATAAAAATTCAAAGAAAGAATCAAAGAAATTTATTTCATTAAATCTGAAAATCATGTATATTCCATAAAAGTTAAAAGAACATTCAGTTTTGGTTGTAAAATATTTAGGAATTTTCATTGTTCAGAAAACTATATATAGACTTTGTAAATAATTAAGGTAAAAGAAATATTGATATTATATTGAAAATGACAGAAGATTACATTGAATACATTTTGTAAATATTAATATGATGGGAAATTGATATTGATAAATAAATTTTAAATATTTAAATATTTGAAATTTTGTTTAGAAAACATGGTTTTTGGATGAAAAAATATTTTCAACTGAATAGATAAATGAAGTCAGATATCATTAAATAATTTTCTAGAATAATATATGTTTTATTGAATAGAAAATTGTACTATTTAAAGAATATTTCATTTATAAAAAAATGATGAGAAAATTTTTTTTTTTATTTGGAAATGATGAAATAATATACTTCAATTGAAATTCATGAATAAATAATCTCGATTAATATGAAATTTTTATGTAAACACTTTAAAATAATATAATTTTGAAATGAGAATAAACAAATAATTAATTTATGTGAATCAATATTAAATTCCAAAAAAAATAAATATAGAATAAGAGAATAAAAAGACATCATATTTTTTATCTTATAATATTAACAATAATGAGGAAGTGATATAACCCAATCGAATGAAATTGATTTATTAAATTATTTACGACATGGTTACTCTTAAGTCAAATACCATTGTATATGAAAATTAAAATAGAAATACAATATACCATGATTTATGAAGGATTCATGATATTACCTGTTCAATGTGATGTATATTTACAATATAAAATAAATTAGGATCATATCTTTACAATTTTCTTTAGTATAATGAAATTATGAAAAAATCCATTACCTTACAATTTCTTTTGGTTGAATGTTATATAACATCCATTATATTTTATTTAAATATGTTATTAACTAATTAAAATACCAAATTAATGTTATAATATCAAATATGATACTTTTATATCAATTAATGACCCATATTTTAAAAATGTTTTATTATTTTCATTGTTTCTTATATTAGTTTTATTTTTCCTCATGTGTGCTTCATAAAAAAAATCTAATTATATCACATATTATATAGTTCTATTATCTCCATAATTATAATAGTGACATAGTTATAATATTAATATCTCAATTTTACTTTTAATACCAATCATGAGTGATTTTTTTTAAATTAAGTATGTTATAATCATGAAGATGACATGATATACGTATGCATGAGAAAGACTTACTTTTTTCCATGATCATAATGGCAATAAGTATAATTATTACATTTTAATATTACAATGATCATAAATTCATATATAAAATATTATATATTACTCTATATCATCCATGTGGTGTGGTGATGAAATGAGAGTCACATCACTTCATAATGGTGGTAGTCCACATGTAGGTGAATAATGATATCATCTATTCATGAGTGAAATGGGAAAACATAATAAAATATATATTATCATTAAAAAATAATAATAGTAATTATGTAAATAAAACTTTTTTATTTCATATATAATAGTTTATTTTATATTTATCACCTTATATGAGATAAATTAGTGAAGGATAAATAACATCGCTTCACAAAGCATTATTCTGCGGCACACATGGGAAACATTATCATAACTCTGACGGAATGGAAGATAAAAATTTAAATATGATATAGTGAATATATAAGATTAAATATGTTATAAATACCATATATATACATTATATCCATCATAATATCAAACCTTGATATGTGTAAATGAAAAATTGTACATCATCCATTCGCAAGGTGGTAGTACGCCATTCACACGAATGATGATTTCATAACACATTTGATGAAGTCGGATATTGTTTTATGTCATTAAATAATTATAACAACATCCATATATATTTAATATAAATATTATATGAGATCATGATGTTTTAATAAATATCAATGGAGGGGGAGACAAAAGTAAAATAAAGACTCCTATTGAAAAAAATTATCTCCTCTTCGGATATCATGATTTGGTTTTCACTAAATCCATCAAAGTATGGATTTATTAAAAAATTAAGGATTATATAATTATGAGAGGGATTTTTTTGAATTTATTAGGTAATTTATTGGAAGATCAAATTTTATGTGAATGTGTGAATAAGAGATAAGATTAGGTGACATTTTATGACTGGGGGAGGGGACACACAAGGTCTTTTTGGAAAGAATTGAGTGCTCTCAAGTTTTCCATTTATAAAATGGTTAGAATGCTCCATTATCTAAATTTATAAGTTTAATATCATAATTATTTTAATAAACAAATTTCTATTCAATTTTATTTTTCATTTTCTCTATTATCATTATAGTTTTACAATAATCCCATTTAAACCTAAAATGTGGTAATTGATTTTTATTGCATTCTGAATTTATTTTGATAGAAAATTATGTTAATCATATTATATAATATAAATTATTGTTTTTAAAAATATTTAATCAAATTTTATAAATTCAAATCTCATATGTGGCAAATATTAATTTTAAAATTATTAAGATAGATGAGATGGGAATGCGGGTTTTCAAAGTGATACTGTTGTAATGTCATCGAAGAATGTAAATCTAAATTCAATATTGAAATGATTGTAATGTGATAAATTAAAATAAATGATTTAAATTGAATGCATTTTACTTTAAATCCAAATAAAAAATTAATTTCACAATATAAATTTTTCAAATGAAAAGGTAGTTGTTTATTTAAATTCTGTATTATTAATTTTAATAATAAAATTAAAATTCTCTAAAAAATATAAAAAATTAATAAAATGATATTATTTTTATAAATATGTTGAAAATTTGTTTTAAATTTTCAAACTATTTTTTATGAAATTTGAAAAAAAATATCGAATTATGTGCACAAATCATGATTATACTGTCTTTTAGAAAAAATAATATTTATTTCAGAAAACATTTTTTTTCATTAACTGATTATTATGTCATTAATAATCTTAAAGTAGATAAAAAAATGTTTTAACTATATATATTAATAATTTAGTTTCTCCTATTCATACACATTATTCTAATTTCTAGGTGGTATATTATATAATAATGTTAATATAATAATGTAGATTGATAAATCTTTATCTTGGTTGTAACACAATTGCTAAACAAAAATAAATATTACATACAAGGAAATAAAAACTAATTATTACTTTTATTTTATGACATTACATATATTGAATTTTGTTATAAATAAATATATCATAAGGTTTTATGATGTTATATGAAATTATACAATTGGTGTTTCATTGAAAACACAATATCTAATATCATGTTCTTATTTTAGAATTTAAAGGATTTAAATTCGTCAAACCTTAAATAAATTACATCATCTCAATTTAAACATGACATTGGTAATAATGGTCTTGGTATTTTGATGTAACATTTTTAAAACCCAACATCATAAAAAGAGTAAATAAAATATTTTCAAATTAATAGTGATTAGAAGTAAAAATAATATATGTGAAATCATATAAACATGTTTCTATGTAGGAGAAGATTGGTGGAAAGATATTATGTGTCCATGGAAGAAAAAATTATATAATTTTAGAGAGTTATTTTTTTTTAATTATCATAAATAAGTGAAAAATCACATGAAATTTGATGGTCTCAATTCCATAAAATTTGATGATTTAAAAGAAAATTTGATACATCATATATGAATGTAATAGGATAAAATAATTAAGAACCTTTTCCTAATGTTGAGGAATTATTTAAATGTATATGAATTTAAAGAAACATACATACTTTGTATGAATCTATTTTATAAGAATAATTTCATCCTTTGGATATGATGTGATTAGTTTAAACATAATTTATAACAATAAGAAATGAATAAAAATTTGATTTTTTTTATGACTAAGTTAACTAAAATATAATTTTAGTGGATCATAAGATCTATAATTTAATGTTAAGTCACTCAATCTATCATTATTTATTATTATAAATAATAACATATGTTATTCAATATGAATGAATCTCCCTGAAGTGAATTAACACTTTAAAGTCTCAAACCTCATCAAAAGTTAAACATAAACTATTTCATCAATGGTTTACCATATGAAGCTTCCAAAATATTATGATCTAAGACATTAGAAAGAAGGAAACTAAATTTTATAAATTAACTTATGATTAATATATCAACAACATGAATTAGTTATTAATCATCACAATGAAAACATTATAATAATTCATCAAGAGTTCTTTGAAAGCCTGATAATTACCTAGAATACAATAAAACATTATTGAAAACTTTCATGGTTCATTATTCTTTAAATAAACATTATGTTATTATATATATTTTTTATATCCAAAAATGTTTTGTACTGTATCAATATTATTATAAACCACTTTTTCAACAAAAAATCAATTAGTTCCAAGGTCCACATCCTTATTAGATTTACATTATCCCTATCAATTGTATCCTTATACCAATATCATTATCTCAGAATAAGGAATATATTAGGAGTTATCATTCCCTTAATCACATGTTTTCCAAGAATTTAAACCTTCCAATGAATCATTTTCATAGTACCATTCTATAGGTTCTTCTATATACTTTTTGAAATAGAACTATAATATAGTCTGTATACATTTTATAATTACTATAACATGAATATCAACTAAAAATACTTTTATAACATTTTCTAGGGAGATAAATATATGATCACAATAATTATTCCTATTTGGTTTCATCAATATAATAATCTTTAACATTATCCAATTTCTTCTTCGGAGGTATATTTCCATGATGATTGTGGAATAATTTTTCATCGTTACTCATTTATTTAAACATAAAACACTAAATAAAAGTGTTTTCTAATCCAGTTTATTCAATTTTCCTAGTAGCACTTTTCTCCCCAACTATAAAAAACTACTGATCCCTTCAATAATTTCCTTGGGGGATTCATTCCATAATTATCACGAGTGAGAAAATAATTATTTCCCTTAACCCCTTTATCCATATTTTACATAGACACCCTCATATTCATGTTTTTTTAACCAAATAAGTAATAATTTTATAATTATTTCTATTTTTTATCACATGATTTTATTTCCTTATATGATTAGAAATGTTGGGACACTAGTTCCCTTCAAAATATTGTTATAAACCCATCAAGGAAACAAATATTCTTAATCTATGGATTATTTTCATTGATTTGGTTATCATTCCATCTATTAGGAACCATTTTTTAATTATGGAATACACTAGATACGATCATATCATTATGAAAAAAATGTGTAATCTGAAAACTAGTGTAACATGTAATATAAATTGAAAAATTTATACATAGATAATGTCATTATCATAAACATGGTTTATTTGGGTATATAATCTTTTTAAATTCTTCATAATTGTTTATAAAGAAAATGTAAAATATACTAAGGATATTCTTGTGTTTGTTTGTTTAGGTGCACCGTAAAAACTATTTTCCAACACTATGTGATAATTCGGTCAATACCAATGCTACACATTAATATTTACTACCCCAAGTATCTCTATTCTAGAACCATATCTATTTACATTATCAGAAAAGGGTTTTATTTTATGGAAACCCCATATAATCTCTTACGTACCAAAACTTCAAGATTTTGTTCAGTACTATCAAAAAAATCTATTATAGGGTTTTCTTACCAAATATAGGTTTTCCTATATTTAGTTCACTAGGATTATATAAAACACATCTTGATACCAGTTGTATATAACACATAAAAAGTTTCCCAGAGTAATCATCTTATTTTATTACATTGGAATAGATCCAATTAATAATATCCAAAAGGACTAAAAAGATTACTAGTTTTGGAAAACATGATACATAAAAGATTATAATTTACCATTCAGTGATGGAAACAATATAAAGATGAGTTAAAATTACCAGTAGGTATTAAGTACATTATACGATTTTATGAATCAATAGGATTATAACAAAAGAAAAATATAATAATAGAACACACATGAAAATTAAATAACTGGATGAATCATAATCAAAATGAAATGGAATATAACTAAAAACATATTTCATTTACTATATAAACTGATAATATAATTCACATAGAGATAATTCCATTTTGAAAATCTCATTGATAGTTATAACTGAATTCTAAATGAATATAATTCTAGACAATCACGCATCATGTTTCACAAGAAAATTATGTCTTTAACATAATAAGTATTCAGGAGGTTGTTTAAAACATATAGTGTAAAAACACATCCAATTTGGCCAAACAAATGTATATCTCGAATCTCCCAAAGCATCAAGGGGATTTCTATAAATGGTACCCAAGTAGTTTGTTTTTAGTCTAAACCATTCCTCATATATCAAATAATCAATTTATCCCATAAATAATTTTCCATATAATCAAATATCCATATTATGTAAATATAACATATTTACCTTTATTTCTCAAATTAAAAAATAACATTCAATGTAAGAACCATGTGTTAACAATTATTTGTTTTAAGAAATAATCTTATCCCTGATAAATAATATTGATAATTATGTTATATTAAATTTATAATTATTACAAGAAATTGAATATTACAAAGAAATTTAATAACCAAAAAATGAAACTAAGATATGGAAGTCAATCATATCTCTGGTAAAAATTATTCATAAATCATCAATGGGAAGAATAAAGATTGTATCAACAAATAACCATTGAATTAAGAAGAATGTGATGCTTAAATATCTAAATAGAAACACAATAAATTATGTTTAAAATCATTCTTGGGAAATATATCCTTTTCATTTGGAAAATTATTTTTAAAATCATTTTCATTTAAAATTCATTTTTAAAATGTTTTAAATAAAAATATCCTCATAAACAAAAAATACAATATTTTAGTAAATGGTGGTCACGAATACCTATAATTCCTTACATCCTTAAAAAGTAATAATAACATTAATTTAGGATAATAAATGTATAAGAATATTCCTTTTTAAGAAAATGATAAGAATATTCCTTTCAGATATTTTGGTAAAACACAAATATGAATTATTTTAAAAATGATATATAATTCCTATGAAAATATTTTTTAAAGAGGAAAAATAGACGAAAATTCCATAGATAGAAAAATTTAAGACGGTAAAAATTAATTGAAAACAATTTTCCAAAAAATTCTTTTTAGGAGAATAGATTTTTTGACGAAATAGAGGAATAAAGTTATATTTTCTAAAAAAATATCATGTTGTTTATGTAAATATTAGTCAGAAATGGTACTATAAAATGAAAATATCTTGAATTAATAGAGTAAAATAACATTTAATCAGTTTTTAGTAAAAAATCGAATAATTTACATCAATCTAAATTAAATAATTGTAAATTATAAATAATGTGTGTTTTTGATGTAAACCCTTTAAAATATCATGATATTGAAGTGATAATATACTAATGAAATTATTATTTATATCAACTATAAATACAATGAAATATGAATATATCATCATATAATCAAAATTCATTATAGATGTAATCATAGAATACTAATGATAATGAGAAAGTCATATAACCCAATGAAAAGGAATTATGTTAAGAAATTCATTACATCTTTGTAATTATTATGCCAAATCCCCATTATTGTAATAATTAAAATAGAAACTCAATATGTAATGAATTATTAAATTATCATGATATTACATGTAAAATGATAATTAAATATCCATATAAAATAAATTAGATGAATTAAATTATAATATGCATCAATGTAATGAAATTAGGATGAAATTCATTACCATAAACTTCTATTTAGTTGAATGATATTTAACATACAATGTGATGTTTTTAAACATGAATTTTATAAAATACCAAAGAAGTATGAATATTTATAATATCATATATGATCCAATTTTAGCATCTTTTCACACACATATTTGTAAAATTTAATTATTTTCATCGTGATAAGTGTTAATTGAATTATTTTCTCATGAATTTTTCATTATAAAATATATGATTCTAGAAATTATTATATTTTTTCATTATCATTATAACAATAATAAATGAATAATTATAATATATTTACAATAATATTAATTTTAATGCCATTAATGATGGATGGTTTTTCAAAATGATGTATGCTATGGTCATATAGATGGTAGGTTGTATGTACACATGAGTAACAATTCCATTTTTTCAATGATCATTAATAAAATATGGCATGTAATTTTATATTTTTTTAGATTAACTATAATATCATATATTCCATATCACATACTTATATTTATCATCCATGTGGTGTGGTGATGAATGGAGAGTCATATTTCTTTAGGAAGGTGGTAGTTCACACGTACATGAATAATGATATCATCCTTATGTCAGTGAAAAGGAAAGCAAGAAAATGATATATATTACCTTTAAATATTATTAAATATGTAATTAATATCAAAATTATGTCGTTTTTATCACATTAAATCATTAAATTTATCTTAATAACCTTTCTTGAGAAGAGTTAGTGATAGGTGAATCATATATAGTGAGGTAGTACTCTTCAATACTAAAGAGAATTGTTATCGAATCTCTTATATGATGGAATGTAAATATAGATATATTATATAGTGACTTTATTGGTGTAAATATGTTATAACTATCATATATTTACATTATATTTTTCTTTATTGTCATGACATAGCCTGATTACCATGGTAACCAGATAATCATGCTGACCCTAACACAGCCTGAAGTGGGTTCTTGATCCCCACAGGTCAGCGACTTGCACCTTGCATCATACACCAAGTAGGTGGGAACAAATTTACCAAAACAAATACTCATGAAAGATAATAAATCAGTATGAATACAAAATAAACTCCACTATGAATAAGTTAATAGAAGTCAAACATGTAAAAATATATAAAGTACATCAACCTAGTATCAGAAAATAGCTTAAACTACCCATGTACAAACTCTGATGCAACTCTCCAGGTCTACTAATCAAGATCTGAAACTAACACCATGTGATCATATCATCAGGCTAAATCCTTGAATGGGTAATGTACAAAACAAATGAATTCACAAGTATGGTGTGATCCACATCTAACTAGGGTTTCACTCAATGATTCCACGCCAAAATTATAATATTAAATTAACCTAAAAGGTGACTTCATTTTTCAAAACAAAATGTTTGGAATTACAAAATAATATTTAATAATTAATTATTTACATATAAAATGATTTAAATAATTTATAAATTCATGATTAAAATTTAAAATGATGTAAATAAATTTCAAACAATCGAATTGTCTTTAAAAAAGGGGTGTTTTACACAATTGGTATATTTCCAAAAGAACTTAAATAAAGAGTTTTATATAAAATAGCTTATATAAATCAAAAGGCATGTAAAATAGTGTTAAAAATGGAATATATTCATTTGAAATGAATCAAGCGAGCAATACAGTCATATGCCTTGTAAGGTATGATTGTTCCATGCGATAGAGACCTGACACTATGAAATGAAAAATATTTACATATTTCCCTTTGAACAAAGGCCAAATGGACTCATCGCCATCGTGTAAGGAATGTGAAGTGTTGATATGATGTTTCATAACGTTTTAAATCATAAATTGTTGTCCAAATAACACACTAACTACATAAGGCTTTCATGTTTTCTAATAAAAAAATTGGCGATTTATTTATATTCAAATTAAAGAAAAATTAAATCTCATTACACATTTCAAATATTAAAATTTTCCCTTAATAACCCAATGCTTGGTTTTAATCAAATATTCCATTTCCCTAAGATAAAACCCTAAGTTTTCTATCAAAACATATTTTACCCATTTTCACATTTAGTGACTTTACACCAATTTACCATTCGATTTAATAGAACAATTTCATAATTGTTTGCAACAATATAATTTTTACAAAATTTCATTAATTTCATCAAAAAAACCCCTTATTCAATAGAATTAAAGTTTTTTTAATAGTTTCCATCAAATCAATTTTTGAAAATTAAATTCACCGATTCAATTCAAATAATTTCCAAAAAAATCTATATTTTAAAATAAAAAATTTATATTTTCACAAACATCCATAAAAACATCACAATTAAATTTAATTGGGTGTTTTCATTTTCATGCAAAAAATACATTTTTAAAGATAACAATTCTATTGAATTTGGTTTTTCATACAAACCCATTGAAATCCATTAAATCAATATCAAACAAACTCATTTAATTAAAATAATTGGAATAAAAAAATTAATTGTTAATAATAATTGGGAATATTAATTCATCCACTATCTTTAGGATTAATAGATATCAAATCACAAAGACGTACCTGGAAAACTCCTACAGAAGATGACATAAATAAATATTTATGAATAAAACTGAGGTTTAGGTCCATCTTATTGTGTATTATATCCATAAAACATTACAGGGATATGTGGAACCTTAGTGAAAAGTTTACAGACCATGCAAGAATGATAACAGGAAAATGAAACTAATCATGCGAACATCAAAGGGCATTCCTCAATATTCAGATCTCTTTCAGGTGGTATCCAAGGGTCCATGATTCATTATTGGGAGCTCTAAGGGAGGTATAAAATTATATTAGTTCTTACTAGTTTTTCATGGCCATAAATAGGGGTTAAAAATGTAATAATATATTAGATCACTTAAAATAATGTCTGTATATTTTCCTAGGAAAAGGTGCATGGTTTTGAAAAACCATGAACAGGATGTGCACCTATTATGAATGGTCCAAAAAATTATACTAATAGAAAGAATGGATTGAATAACCATGCACCAAATTTGAGAAAGTAAACTGGCATGGGTTTCCTGATTTTCTATAAAACGGTGTACTATTTCGGGAAACAGCACACCAACTATGCAGTAGCCTAGATATTTAAATTTTTTTCCAAATTTCACTTGAAGAAACCCAAAATAAAATCGAAAAATTTCTTTTTTAATATATGGATTATGAATACAAGAAAAACTGTAACATGATGTTAAAACCTGCTCACCATTAAAAAAACCAATCCACTGAATGCCTACAAAATTTTATTCCATGATAAAATATGAGGCCATTGCTCCTTCATCAGTGCCTCCCTATCTCATGTCTCATGATAATCATAATTTTGCAACCATAGATCAAAAATTAAAGTAATAGACCTCCCAAAATTTACCTTGGGTTCAAAATCAACAATATATATTGGTCTTTCAGTTACAGATAAATCAGTTTCAACTTCATGTCCTTGGTAGTTCATAACATGAGATGGATCAGATAAATAATTTCATATCTGATATACATGGAAGACATTATGTATTGATATCAACTGTGGTGGAAGTGATAAATGAAAAAAAAAATCATTCCCCACCTACTCGACAATGTCGAATGCTCCCACAATAAGGAGCATGTAGCACATACCTCCCAATAAAGCTTTGACCAAACTGGGGTGAAACATTCATGAACACCTATTCACAGACTGAGAATTAGAAAGAACTATGATGTAGATAAACATAATGATTATATTTAATATGTAGTATCGCATTTCTCAGATTAATCAATTGAATATTTTTTTCATATCTTTCACAAAACATTGTCCAACCAAAGAAATTTCATTAATGTCTGACCAAAACAATAGAGATTTATATGGTTGGCGATACAAGGCCTGGAAATTAGCCATTCCCATCAAGGACTACTAAATATTGTCACAATTAAACTCAATCAGTCACAAATGATAATCTTAATCCTTTCTAATGTTAAGAACACAATCAGAAAACATATCCTCAAGAATCTCTATATCTATTTATATTTTTTCATTTGGCTATAGATGGTATATCATATTCATATAGTCATGGGATCCCAGGGCCACAAAAATACCTCCTAAAAAAAATATGTGAATAAAGGATCTATATGATAGACTATTACATATGGAACACCCTAGAAACAAAAAATCTATTTCATGTAGATATTTTCTAACTCCTCAACTTTGTTTGAATCATAAATTGGTATAATTTAAGACAATTTAGGAACATGATCAACCGCAAACTGTATTGCATTCTTATTTATCTTTGTATGGTGATACCAAAAAAAATTCTATAGATATCTCATCCCACTTATATGTAAGGTATTAAAGTGTTAGAAGTATAACTTATGGTTTATAGTAATCATCCATCACCTGCTGGCATGTATAAAAATTAGTGAAAACTCAATGATGACATGTCTCATTCCCAGCAACCAGAACTACCACCACATTTCATAGAAAATCTATATGGTTCCCATGTGTACATCCCACTGGGATTTGTTACATTTTTCCATAATAGTATTTTATGTCACTAATGAGAAAATAAGAAATTTCTAAAATCATATAATTCCCACTTTGTAGTATGACCACTCAAAAACAATATCCACACCATAAATAGATTATCCAATTCAATAGAACTCATCATAAATATTATGTTTCTAAAGAATCAATTTGAGAAGAGTAGATATCATTTGGACACTAGTGAAGGAAACCTTGGCTCCTGATTCTTGGACTCCTATATGAAACATTGAGAGGATCTCCATCAAGTTACATTATTCCTATGATTCATTAAATTCATTGGTCTTTATTTTTCTTCCCAAATAATCTATAATGGCATTCCCTTTACTACGGGTAATGGAGGTGTATAAATAGATAGTATCCAGGTATTCTACCTAGTGTGCCTACTAGTGATTTAATTATTTTTTAGAGAAGATATAACTCAATATCTTGCGGTGAAAAAAATGTAAACCTTTCCCTATAAAGGGAAAAACCCCCAACTCTTAAGTAGGTGTATCCCAGTTGCATGTTCCAGGTCATAGTTCATATAATTCTTCTCATCTGGTCTAATTCAATGAGATCTAGAAGAAATGGCATGACCACCATGAATAAGAACACAACCAAAACATGATACAGATCCATCAAATAAGAATTAATATCCCTTCTCGGACTCTAGATGAGTCAAAACTAATGTAGTAATCAAAATATGTTTCTTCTCCAGAAAAAAACTATGAAATTTATGATTCTACTAAAACATTACTCCCTTATAAGTTAGTGTAGTCATTATAGATTCCCATATTGATAATTCCTTAACAAACCTGCTATAATATCTTGCAAGACCTAAGATTCTCTGAATCATGAAAACATTATGTGGTTGTTCTCATTTCATAACTACTTTTACCTTATCAAGGACATATAAAATACTATTCTCTAACACCACATGCCCCAAGAATTGTACATCATTAATAAAGAATGAAGACATCAAATTCTTGTCATAAAGATAGTGATTCCATAAAAAATCCAAAACTATTCTCAGATGTTCTATATGATCCTCCTTAGTCATTGATTAAATATGTTTTTCATCCTAAAAAACCACTAAAAATGTATCTTGATACACATGGAAAATCATATTCACTAACTCCATAAAACCTACATGAGAATTGGTCGGAAAAAAATTCCTAACAAGGTACTCATAATAGAAGTACATACTAATAAAGGCAACATTCTGAATGTCATATTCATTTATCATCATCTAATGGTAACCAAATTATAGATCAATAATTGAGAACATATTCTCCCATTTCAAAAAATGAAAAAATCATCAATACATAGAAATAGATACATGTTCATTATTATCACTTGATTGAGATTTTGTAATCGATCCAGATGTTATTTAAACTATCATGTTTTTTATCAAGGAGAATCGGCACCACCTATGGTTACACACACAATAATACAAATCCTTTCATTGTAAGATCATGCAACTGGGACTTCTATACTTATATTTTAGCTAGTTCCACATAGTAAGATAGAATATAAACTTGTTGAGTACAACAAATTATGTAAATGGAATAATTAAACTCTTTTATTGGTGAAAAAATAGATATGTGAGAAGGAAACACTTTAGGAAACTCAACAAAAACAAGATATAGATTACCAATATAATATTTCCACTATTGGTCAATAGAACACACTAACATTAAATTCCCCAACTACAGATAACATGTTTCATCCATACTCATCCTTGGGCCACATTCTACTTTAATGAAATGAGGCACACAACAAGGTGGAGTAATGGAAACATGTTTAAGATAAAAATCATTAATTATTTACTATTAATGATCCATGTATTCCAAAATGTAACATCAATAGATTTTATGTCATGAACCAGAAAACTCAATACAAGATCAAAATATTATAGAGAGGTTTACTCAGGTGGGAATATAGAAACCCTGATCTCTATTCATAACAAAGGGTGTAGTAATATCCATAACATATCATTAAATATCCATAGGAATATTTACTTTATTTACGATACAGTCTGAAATAAAAAATGAGATTCACAAGTATAAAATCGAGTAGTCACTAATGATGAAGCAATAGTAATGGTACCTATCATGGTTTCTGGACCAGTATCAGCCTCCTCTAGAGACTCTTAAATAGTGTTAAATAACATCAATTAATATTCATGTGGCTCAAACCCTTTTTTACATGACGAATCGAGTTTTACTATAGTTTTAGGAGGATATTATGATTCTATTCCACTATATGGTGTAGAATAGACATGTTAGAATCTCTATAAGTGCCCTGAGCATCTGGAAGAGACCCAGTTATTTTTTTCCACTGTTAAAATAATATATGAATGTCTTTTATTGGCACATTGGTATCAATTCAAATGACTTATTCATGGAACTATAGGAGGTCTATAATTTCATAGTTATCAGTAACTTTCAAGATAATCTTCACACATCCATTTTCCAGTGAAGGAACTCATGCTTCCACTATGAGAGAAAGAAACTCCTGATAAACCTGAATTTCTAGGTATGTATATTCCAATAATTGGAGATCTATCAAACATATCATCTTAAAATTTGTCTTTATCAATAAAATAGTAGAATAAATATCACAACCAAATCCCAAAAAAAACCTTTGAGACATTATCTTCTTATTAAACATAATCTCCATTGTAAAATGCATAATCTCAATAAAATAGTTTTCATACACATTCACGATAATGTTATCCTTTCCATGTATGAAAACTCATTGGAATTGGTAAACAACATTAACTCTAAAAATAAAAAGATAGTAAAAAGAACATTGGTATACCCACTCTAATCCCACATGTTTCTTATCTATCAAAATCGTATCCAAATATTTCATGCTTGGTCCTTTTAATACCAATGTGGAATATATTACCTTTATTTTATTAGGGGTTTCGAATAACCCAAAAGAATATATATTTTTATCAAACATTCCTTATCCTCTTAACGATCATTTGTGTCTTTGAATGTTTATGTATTCTGAAGAATGAACTCTTGAGAAAGTCCCTCTAAGGTTCCACTGCTAGATCATGGATTAGAACTAGAGGTTGTTCTAATCATATATCATAGACAATGCACATAATCACCTCTACTAGATGCAGATCTATAACCAAATTCTCTCACTAAGGTACATTAGTAGCTTCCTTCAAGATCCTATTCACACTTCTTCTCTATGGAGTGATGGTAGACAACATTAGAAGACTACAAGTAAGACATCATGTTACAGTCAAGTAGAGAAAAATGGAAAGTTAATCCCAAAAGGTTTAACATTAATAATTTTATTTCAATCCTATCAAAATAAAAATTAGGTAAAATATAAGAACAAATCCACCCAAAAAAAATTTCTTACCACTGCTAGCGACATATGGATTATTATGGTGAGATCTGGATGGTCACTCAATCACAACTACCTCCTGTGTCCTAAAATTCCTTCAAAGTTCATACTGACATCACGAAGAGAAGTTCAACATCCCTTTTATACCACTTTGTCACAAACCATTCGGGGTACCCTAGTATCTCGATAACCAAGCCGACCCATACATAGCTCGACAATCATTCTCAATCCCCAAAGGTCCACAATTATCAAATGGAATCTTACATAAAGTTGTTGGGAATAAATATTCCATAAACAATTCAGAATTAAGATAACAAAAAATTATTCATACAAAATAAAATCCATTAGGAATAATGTACAAAAAGTAAAACATGTATAAAAACCCAATGTACTACATCCATGTACCATAAGAAAGAAAAAACTTCACATGTACCAACATGGACCCAACTCACCATTTCCATGATTCTATAGCTAGAACCACTACCCAGTGGTCCTTTTACCTTACTTCATCCTATATAGAAAACATATAGAAACACTAGAAAGAAAAAAAATTGGGTGTGGGAAAATTAACTATATTATTTCACACAAAAACATTATAAGAAGAATCCAATATTAAATTAATCCATAATGTTCATTCAATTTATAAAAAAGAAGGGTTTTCATTTCAAACGAATATTTAAAAAATAATTCCTTACATTCCAAAGGATGAAAATTCTTTAGAAATTCTCGCTTCAAATTTCAAATAATTTAATTCTCTTCAAATAAAGGGGTTCTTAACAGAAATGGATCATTTCAAAAATTGATTATATAAAAAAAATTATATTAAATATTTTATAAATATTGGATGGATTGTAAAATAGTTTACAACAATAGAATATATTTCTATCGAATAAAACCTGTGAGAAACATGGACATATGCCTAGTAAGGAATGATAGTTCCATGCTATAAGGACCTGAAACTATGAATAAAATTGTGGAAAAATATCCATTTGAACGAACTACAAAGGGAACTCATCGCCATCACCAAAACAATGTGATGTGCTGATATGATTTTTTTAGAAATATTATAATCATAATTTGTCATCTAAATTACTTAGTAAATAGGAAATAATTTTATGTGATATAATAACAAAACAACCATTATAGATTTATTTTATGACAACATTAAATACAATTAAATCCAATTATCCATTTCAAATATTCCAATTTTCAATCTAAAAATAATAATTTATTTTTAATAAAAATCATTCTATTTTACCACAATAAAACCCTAAGATTATGACCCAACCAGTTTTAAAAAATGAAAAACAAATTGTTAGTGGAAACCAATTCACCATTAAATTTCCCAATATGATTTTATAATTAGATTTAGAAAAATAATTTTTAAACATTTTCATCAATTTAAAAAAAACCTTAAATCAATTAAAATTGGGGTTTATCACAAGCTTATGTTAAATAAAATTTCCCCAATTAAATTAAAAAATTTGATTGAAAAAATTTCCATAGAAACCATTGTTCAAATTAAGTGATTTAAATTTTCACAAACATCAATAAACACTCCCTAATTCACAGGAATTAAATATTCTCTGATTTCATTCAAAACCCCCATTTTTTATTACCCCAAATAAATGGAATCACGTTTTTAAAACAACCTAATTAAAATAAATTTATTCAAAATAAATCAAAATTATTTAATAATAATTATTTAAATTAAAAAAATAGGGTTAATATGATTTGGGTATTGTAACAGAATCACCAACCTTGGGATCAATGGATCTCGAATCGTAAAGCTATAATTAGAAAACTCCAATAGAGAATGAAAAAAATGATGATATATGAATATAACATATGATTAGATTCAAAATAGTGGTCATTATATCGAAAACATATGGGGATCCATTTAACCGTAGATAGAAGAATAGAGACAATGGTACATTAAAAAAAACTAATCACTCGAAGTTTGAAGGGTATTATTCAAGATGTGGATCGATTACAAAAGGAATATGAGGGGAAAAATTATTTCTGGGAGCTCCATGGAATTTATAAACCTATATTAGAGTGTATCAATCCATAAGGTGTTTAAAATTAGGTTTTATAATATCATAATAAAAATTTGGATCACATAAAATCATGACCGCATGATTTCCAGACAAAAGGCACATGATTTAGAAAAACCCAACGCAACCAATGCACCTATTATAAATTGGATACATGGTTTCTCTATAGAGGACACATATCTTGACTAATCGTGTTCCAGTTATGTAAAGCACACTACTATGGGTTGATTATCATTATCTTCAAAGGATCATGGTTTGTGAAAACGGTGCACCTACCATACAGTATCCCACAATTTTTCAAAATTTTCTAAATTTCACCTAAAGAAACCTCAAAGAAAGCACAAACAAATCATAATGGAAATTGAGGTATAAGAATATCGAAAAAATTATTAATAGGATGTTACAATCATACCCAGCCTTCAGAGGTGGAAATGGAAAAATAATCAAAATTGGTTCGCAAGGGGGTAATCTGTCTTACATATGAATGAGGATTTCATAACCCATTTTATGGATGCAGATGTTATTTTAGATTATTAAATAATTATAGAAAATAATAGTATATGGAAAATAATTATTTTATTATAATATCATGGTCTAATATAAATGTATAGAGGTATAGGAAGAAGTAAAATAAATATTCCCATTAAAAACACAACCTTTTGGTGGTATCCTTATTAAGATATAGATAAATCCTTTAATTATTGGACTTATTTCAAAAATAAGGATTCTAATATGAGAAATGGAATGGGGGAAAATATTTCGGTGTGTATTAACTAATACAAATTTTATTGAGTGTGTGAATAAGATAAAATATGGGGAGGCCTTTTATATGTCGGGGAGAGGACATACATGGTATTTTCATAAGAATGGAGTGCTCTAACATTTATCATATTAAATAGTGTCAAAAATGTCCCATTCATGAATAATAGAGGTGTAATTATTGATTAATTTCCATAAAATTTTATTTATACAAGTTTATATATTTATTAACCATATCATTTAGTTTAACCAATAGTAAACTCATTGTTGCATTAATCGTGATAATTTATTTTTACTCTATTCACTATATATTTTGGTCAATAATTACGTTCATCTCATTAAAAAATATAGATTATTATGATTACAAATTTTGAATCCATTTTTCCAATTTTAATTCACTTATTTGAATTTTCTGGTTTAAATTATTTCCATAGATATGGAGAAAATTTTTGTTTTCCAAGTGAAAATATTCAATGGAATAAAAACAATTACCAATAAATTAAAAATATAGATATTTCCATTGATCTAATTTGGATTAATTTATATATTACTGAAATAATTTTAGTTTAAAACCATATCAGTCTACAATTCAACATTATAATTTATTTAATGAGAGAGATAGTTTTCAAGTAAAATTAATTTTTTTCTTTATTTATAAAAAATTTAAAATTTCAAAAAAAACTTCACAAAAACATAATAATAGATTTCTTATTTAAAAAATTATGATTATACATTAAAATAAATTTAATAAATGATGTAAAAATTAATTTTATATTATGTGCACCTAGCATGATGAAATCATATCTTAGGAAAAAATATTTTTGTTTCCAAAAATATTTGTTTCCATTTAAATAATTCTATTTTTTTATCATTAATAAATTGTGAAATATAATGTGTAAAATATAGTTTTTAATATCATTGTTAACCCTATTCACACAAATAATTCTTATGAATACTTGATATATAAAATAATAATGTTTATATTATGTTTTTGTACCGTAAAACACTGTCATGTGCGTAATATTAGATGTCAAAGATTCTAGTTGTTGCATGAAACACATGCTAAAATCGATGTTTCGTGTAATTAATTATATTGAAAATATTTTATTTAATTTAAAATAAATATATCATATGGTATCATAGTTCTATATTCCTCACTACTCTTGGTCTTTCAGGTCATACAAACTATCAAATATAGGGTCCTTTTTAAAAAAATTTATGGTGTTATAGTTTTAATGATCAAGTATTATTTATTCATAGAAATCAACATAAATTTGAAGAAATTGTTACTAAAAAAATATTACTTATACTACAATACTAATAAATTTTAAATTTTTAATAAGTTAGTTTTAATTAGGGGTATCACAAAAACCACGAAAAATAATTTATATTATGGATTTTTGGAGGAAGACAAATAACTGATTATAAGAATCCAGTATATGATCAAGGGGAGTGAAATATATGTTATAGATTAACTCTATGAAACATGGAATGTAGATCATTTAATATAAGAGGAAACTATACAATTAAGGAGAATAAATTGATAGGGTATAAGGGAGGGTAATGCGACTAGAGAAATAATGGGAGGGTGAGGATTGCTACAATTTAATAGTATTTATCACTTAATTGTAAGTTTAGAAATACATGTACCCCATGGGAACACACATGAACTCCATTAATTACCATATAGCCATTAATAACCAATTTATGGGTCACCATTCACCAAATGTCCCTCACACATCTACCCATATAACATTGTGTTTGACTCTATACCTGATGTAGTTTCTCTTAGTGATAAAATTTAACGAACTTGGTTTAAATTTTTAAAATAGGTCCCCATGATTCAACATAAACTCATGATTCTCAAAAAAATGTTGTCATACACATGTTTTTCCAAAAACTAAATAATGTTAAAAAAAATTTAATATATGTGTTTTGTTACAACCTCCTCACCATATGGAAGCTCAACTACATGTTTCACTATCAAGATTCGATGAGGATAGTTGGGGAATTGAACCAACCGTTGAGATAATATATTAAAAACATGTTCAAAGGTATCCTTATTGGTAAAAACATTCTATAGCATGAAAATACTATTGTTTTTTACTTAATTGGAGGATCTTTATGATCTAATCTATAATAAAAACTGGTTATTATAAAAAAAATTGAATACCATACTTCAGGATGATATTTTCCACATGGATCACATGAGTTGTTTTGGAAAAGAATATTTGATGTTGAGATATATTAAATATGTTATCTATGAAAATATTTCGTCTAGGATTATATTAATCATATTATATGGTACCAATCCTCTTAATAACATCAAGTTAACCCATAAACCCAAAACCAATTATCTTAAACTATAAAATTGATGGTGGCCAACCTGACGTGAAACTCATAAAAATACTCATTCACAAACCTCAAACTCTATAAGATAAATTAACTATTTATTAAAAGAACGCATATTTTGGTGAAAATTTCATAATGAGTTTTGTAATTAGTATAATTTTATTTAATTTTTATTTTTGAGCCTCAACTTGATCATAGTTGACTCCCTATCTCTAACTAAAAAAATTGTGATCAATAGAGAATTCCCTATATGGAAAAATAAAAATTCAACCCAAATATAAGATTTATATTGTTTTATAGGAAGACTCTATGAGTATAACATGGTTTTCAAATAAATGAAAAGAATTAATGAAATATTTTCAATGTGTGTCTTCAAACACAACAATTCTATTCATAGAGTTTATACCCATATAATGATTGAAGAAATTTTTTTATTATCCTAAATGTATATTTAATTTTATAGAACCTACCCTAAATTTTCTGACCATTCATCTTTATCAGATTTTATTCTCCTTCTCACCCCATGAATCATAACTATCTCAAGCACATACACCCTTACCATTGTTTCTAAATTTTTTTATCAAATCAATAGAAAATGGGATGAAATCAATAACCCTTTAATAGTAACTCATAATAAATCATTAACATGAGAAAAAAACAAAATTATATATTATTTTCTATTGTCATAACCTCGTAGATAATTGGATGGATATGACATGTGGTTATTGGTTCCCTACAATCACCCCTGATAAGTGATTCGTTTTGAAAAAAACCATACAATGTCCTGAAAACTGATACATAGATAATTCCATCCAATATAATGATAAGTATTACTAAACCCCATTATAAAATCATGTATTGAGGTGTCATAACCTCATATAATATACTCATGTGTGGTTAAGGGAAACAATATATACCATCTAACATTAATGAAACCATCAATATCATGGGACTAATTTGCTCGATGATCCCATCCATATATAATTTTTCTGGTAAATATATCATTTATGTCATACAATTTACTCCCCTGTATACCATTCAAGGATTGAATAAATAATTTAAAAGGATGTAACGGTCACCCAACCCTATCCATTCATGTTATCAAAATAAAACATAGTAAATATAATCATTAACTACCACTCGTTAAATTCCACATACAATATCAAATCTCGAGTATTCATATTCAATAAATCTATTATAAAATTAACCTTTCCAATGGTATAAGATATTCAAAAATAATAACATCATTGATTTTAAATGGACCCCTCTATAAAGGGAACAATTCATATTGAGAAAATATATAATCATCCATCTTATTGTCATTATACACCATGATCCTTCTACAAAAAATGTAGTGACACTAACACCACAATGTTTACACTAAAACAGTCACTGATAGATCATACATTGGGAAATTCCACTCACATGAACTTAATTACCACGCTCCATGTGAATCAGCACATCTTTATTACGTTAAAATGGCTCCAAAACTAACCCTAAAAGCATTAAAATACATGGTATAGTCTACACCTATATCATTAAATGAAAAAAAATCATTTTGATATCAACTATTTGTTAGATCCTAGATACAATTCATAAAATATTTTAATCACATGAAACATTCTTCATATTGTTCGGGCTATTTTTGATGCTTCAAAATAAGAGAAGTCATAAATGAGCCACTAATTGTACCAAATAAATCCCATGAATCTATAAACATCAAAACAATTCCAATTTTGAACAAAAAAATCATAGGCACAAACTTCTCATATTCAAATGATATTTAGGTCCCATATATCATGTTACCTATAAATAGAAAATTCATGATTTATAACTAACACTTTGAGAGACTTCCATAGAACTAATGTCCCCTTAGTGTAATAAATATAACCTATATATGGAGATCATGATTTTCTATCTATTTAGAGGATAATAGAATTTCATAAATAAATATAACCATAAATGAGTCCAATTATGTATGTAAGACATAATTTATATGCATATTTTGGGTTTTTCACCATGAATGGCCTCACAAGAAAATCATAAATATTATAACAACATTTAAACGAAGTATGAGGTATATATGAAATACAAACAAAACAATGATGATAACCCAATCTCATATAGATATTAGAGAACCAGTTGTCTACCATTTACTAGTCAAATAAGTCATATTTATGAATAATAGGATTCTATTTATGTACTATCTCCATGTTCATCCTATTATAACGATTGCGAAAAAAATTATCCTCTTTATTCGAAAAAAACAAGATAAATCAGAGTAAAAATTCTATGGAAATGATTCATCTAACCTCAAGGACCTATATTCAATCATTCAACACTATAATACCTCTAAGATCAATACAATTGGGTTAAATAGATATATTCTTCATAACTAATATTATCTCAATTTTAATCATTATCTTCTATGTCACCAACAAGTGTCGTTCCCTCCTTAGCACCAACACAATATTTTTACACACATGGAGAGAGGGTAACAATGTTTTGGACCACCTGGAATCTCTAGAAGTCTACATTTTATAACATTTTTTATTTTATACTATGTACATATTTAAGCATGAGGTGGTTAATTTGATTAGAGGTGAATTCCTTGGTCTTCATTATTTCAGGCCTCTGTAGATGCATAGGTCGGTTAAAGGGGCTAGTGGGGGCAGGCGTGAGTTTTCCTGTTCCTCAATTTTCCCTCAATAAAAAAGTTACCTGATGATGATCTTAATTACAAACTCAATATCCATATTGGTTGGAAACCCTTTAAAGTATTCACAAAATCATTAATAAAACTAGTAAAAATTAGAGGGTTTATTGTAGACACCCAGACTTCACAGACATGGAAATTAAATTAATTTTTCAGAATACTTAATACATAACAAAAACAAACACCAAAGGACCATAATAGTTTAGTGTCTTTGGAAACCCAAAATATAATCTTCTAATCATGGTGAAATATCATCAACATCTCCCATAAAGATCTTACCCTTTTGTTTTCTTACCTAAAACATTTCTCTATATCCTAGGGAAATAAAAACATAAAAATGGTGAGCTCAAATGCTCAGTAAGGGTAAACATAGGTAATGTAAAACAATCCATGAACATTTGAATGAAAAAATTTAACATAAAATCTAAATATCAAAATCTTGAGCAATGACATAAATATAGGAAGTACGTAAGGCATATATCATAAAAGAACATAAATCATGATAACATAGCATGGGAATAAAACATGTAATTATGGAAACCATTAAGAACATGATATTATTTCCATATTTACCAAGGAATTTCTTCCAAGACCATCTTAGTGGACAAAGTCCCTTTCTCAATCGAGTTCACTCCTCGTTCAAGTCATGTATCACTGAACCAGATTAACTTACCATTCCAGCCATGTCTATCTCATGAGATATAAATCCTTACCCAATGCATTGGAGGGAGATATAGGTCCCACCCTTCTCATATTGAAATCATTCTTACTTGTTCCACAGAATAAACATAAAACATTCATCATAACACAAAGAATAAAATGGGTTTCAGAAACATCATCACATAATCCATATAAAACAAATGGATATAATTTCAGCATAATAAAAATCACACCCTGAAAATAATAGAGACATTATACTTGAAACATAAACATTCTAAAAAATTTCATCATTGATGGAAAATAGTTTTGATAAAACACTGGAAATGAATTTTTGAGGAAAATATACTTTATTTTTCAAAATCATTTTCTTTTCAAAAAATGCCATGAAACATTAAAATAAAAGTATTTTTTTGAAAATAGTCCTTAAATCTTGTAGAATATGGTTCATGAAAATTAGGCGTTATGAAACCACAAAAATCCATTCATTCTGTATAAGTTTAAATAACATTCTCCTCGTACGTTTAACAGAAAAGTAAAAAAAGATTAGAGTATGGTAAACAAAAGAAAGATTCCTTCCATAACATAACGTAAAAGTCAAAGAGGGGTAAAATGAATTTAAACATACATGGAGTAATATTAAACAATTTATTAAGAACGTTTTTTTTGACATGGATGAAAAATATAACCCTAGTAAATACTTAAGTATAAGAAATCTCAACTAAAAATGAGATTGAAAAATTATCCCTTACCTTAGGTCTGATATGATTCTTACATATTTGAACCTCATGTATAATGATTTAAATAATTTCATTTACTTATTACAGAATCATATTCATTGTTATGATATCATATATGGTTCACTTATGACCTTATTTTACTAGCTCTTTTGTAAATTCTATGTTAAAGCAGCATTTTGGGTAAAATCGTTTCATTTATCGTACGTGTTTCGACTTGTTTTTATTACGCATATCATGATTTACATAATTATATAATGGAAGAAATTATTTATATATAATATATAATCAGCATATAAATATATATGATAGATCTATAAATGGAAATGAAATACACTGTTCATTTAGACGGTAGGCTGTACGTACGCATGGACGTTGTTTTCCTTTCCTTATTGACTTGAATCGATGTAAGTAAATGAAGTATATATATATATACATAAATCCAGTAGCATTATCATGTTATATATAGCATTATTATTCATTATATATACTTTATAATCATTCTTGAATGGTTAACATGGAGAATGAATGTCATCGCTTCGTGGAGACGGTAATCCGTACATACACACGAGCGATGATATAGTTCCCATAATTATGGAATGGAATTGCAGTGTATAATATCTCAGAATTAGTATGATGTTATAATAACCATATATAGTTATTCTTTACAACAATATACCAATCCATGTAATGTGGTGGTGGAAAAATAGATTACACCACGTCGTGGAGACGGTATTCCGTACTTACACACGCGCGGTGATATCATTTTCCGTAGGATGGATAGAAGGTAAAATAGGTTTGTTTAATAAATATAATAACATATCATTATATTATTGATACTTATGTTATTAATTTATAATGATAAAACTAATTAAGAAGAAGTTGAAGAAGAATGAATCTTGAAAAAATCAGTAGAAGAGATTACCTCTTCCTCGACGTGCCTCTTTTAAACTTCCTCTTAGGGAACTGGAGTTGGTTTTTTGAGAATAAAAAAACCTATATGATATAACTAGATATGTTTAAAATATAAAAGGGAAGTTTTTGGATGATCTTTAAGGCTCAAAGTTTTGTGAAGGTGAGAGGGAGGAGGTTCCCTTTTATAAGGGAGGAGAGGGGCACCTTTCGAAACCTCGAAAATATTTATTTGTAATAAATCAAACCCCACATAAAAACACCAAAAATGACTCATATTCAAATATTATATGAGATAGGGTTGTAATAACATCAACCAATAAAATTAAGTTATGTTTGATATTTATTTTAACCCTTATCAGCTTGATTTATACTGATTTAATTTATTTAATTTTATTTGTGGTAATAAGATTCTAAATTTTAAATTGTTATAAATAATTACTTATGTGTTGAAAATTATCCATAATTGGATAATTTATTCCATTTTAGACCTTATAAATTTTAATTTATAATTTTTAAATATTTTTGTGATTTTTAAAAAAATTTATATTATGTTATTTTTATAAAATAACAATAGTGTCAATTTTGACACTATAGATTTATTTTAATTTATCTAAACTCCACACAAAATATATTTTCGAAATAAATGATTTAATAGATTCATAACATTTCATATTTATCTATAAAATTCTTGTATCACATTTAATAGATCATATAATATTTATTTTAATATTTTGAAAACCATTTATTTGATATTTGATTCAATAAAATAATTTCCACATCACTATTGTGTCACCTTTAATGATAATTACTGAATCCCTAAAATTTAGAAATAAATTAACATAAAGTATATAATTTTATTATATTTCTGTAGACTATTAATTTTCTAAGTTTAATGAAGTTTATCGCTAAAGTAAAATTATTATACTTATCATATTTAAGAGAGTGACATGTTTTCACTTTATTTGGTTTTGATAATAATTAAATTATTTTCATGCTCCAAAGTCCATAAAATGAATATATTCCTACCCATAGGTGATATGGGTAGACTTTTCGTCATTCAATATAATTTTTTCAGGTGTTAGGGTAATTTTATAATATTATATTTACCAATAATTTCCAGATTTACCTTTAACTATGATAAAAAAATTACCGTAGTTACTATTCATAATGCCTAAAAATAAAAATTATATTATTAACACAATTTATACCTACTTATTCCAAATATGGAATCCATTTTTCCATGTTCAAACCACAAAATTTTCAGTATTTAATTTAAAATTAATCCCGATGTTAAGAAAATGGGTTTTAAAAGTTAAAACGTTGCAAAAGAATGAAATGTTTTTACTTATGAATTCAGTGTAACATTAATGGTAATTAATTACAATATATTAAATGGTAAAAATATTTTATATACATACATTAAAACTATTCAATATAATATTTTATCCATATAAATTATCTTTATGAAAAAATTTGTTTTTAATTAACATTTAGTTATTTTTACTATTCATCAAAATATGAAACATATCAGAAAAATATAAAAAATTTATCCAAAGTAAATTTTTATATCATGATTCCAAGGAATAAGTTTAGTTTTTCAAATTGAACTTATAGACATTCCTAAAACTTAATTTAATGTGGGTGTTCCATCAAAAGGTTGCCAAACATCATTTAAAAAAAATACTAATTTTACCTGAAAAAATTATTTTGTCTCATACCATGTTCTAAAAGATGTGTAAGATGAATAATAATGTTATAAAATTGAAAATGTAGTGTATAATATTCATAACGGCTATTCCATAATAATATTATAACAATATACTATCGTTTAGTAAAACCTGTTATTGCGTACTATACACGTTATCGAGGAAGGTCACGATTCCATGTAACGTAAGCCAAGTATGGGCTGCGTGTATTAGAAGCTCCCTTTGGTGTTGTTTATAATGTATGAAAACTTATTTCATTTATACATTAAACAAAATCTATACTTAATGTTGTGTAGAATAATTTCTACAATACGAACTTCAAATTGTGTGTAACACGAACCAAGAATAGTGTTGTGTATACTACAAGCTAATACGGTGTTGCATATAGAACAAGATAATCTTCGTGTAGCATAAAACATAAGAAATCAATTAAATTAAAAGAATATTTTTCATAAAATCTCGGGGTGTTACATTCTACCCCCCTTAAAATTAATTTTGCCCTCGATATTTTTCGTGGTTTTAAAAGGTTTACTACTTGAAAGTTTCTTTAATAAAAACCCACATCGTAAAAAGGAATACAAAAAATTAACTTTAAAAACTAATGTATGAAATGTAACGGTTACCCAAATTAACTCATCATTGGGCTTCCACATAAGAGAATATAGGTGAAAATATGGATATGGAAGAGAAATATAACCATCAAGTTCCGATGGAGTGTGGTAGAGAACATGACTATGAAAAATCCAACAATCACAAAGCCATATATTTTTCATGATATAAGGAACCATCTGATTCATCAGATATGAGGGCAATAGGACAACATTTTTGGTTTTCAAGATCATTTCCCTAATGTTGAAAAAATTTGGAATTAGAAGAAAAACTTAATTGATTTTGGTACAATCTCACCATTGGTCATTCCTTGAACAATTTCCACTTCATATCTGAAGTTGAATTTTCTATTCATGAAGTTTTATCGGATCGTGCAATAGAATGAAAGTTCATTCCATCTGTCTCAAACAAAAAGTTAGAAAAAGTCATTAAATATAAATAAGTCCATATATAGTGAGATTAATCATATATGGTTCCTAAAATGGACTTATAATTCATATATCATACCACTTAATAAATTAAAATTAATTTATACTAACTAGGGACTTCATGTAGGCCAATGGTATGTGATAAAGGCATGTCACACTTCAGTTATGGGTTCAATTCTCGTAACCCTATCAGACACAATGGGTTGTCGTTTGTCCTGTAGGTTGTCCTTTTTCTAAATCTACACTATTATAACATTACAGAAATAATATCGAAAAACAAGTTCTATCCTTAAATAATACTATCTGATGTCCAATATAATACATTCCAATATTTAGGCTTATCCAAAATACATCTTTCCAATCTCATAGTATATAGAAGATGATTACTTGAAAGGTCATATAAGAAGCACGTGAATAATATCAATTATCCCTCATATATCATAATATATATCCTGTTGATCGTATTCCAAACATGTGAATACATTAATAATGTATTATCTTGAAAAAATGAATACCCATTGAACTTTATTGAAAACATGAATTCTATCAAAATTAAACTCTTTCCACATACCAAAATTAAAAAAAATCCAGATACTCAAACCATGATATCACATAGTCCTTACATCAATCATGCGCTCATGAATACTATCAAACATATTATTTTCTCCTTATCCATTCATTATGTGCATATCATCTATTTTCCAAAAAATATTTGAATAACTTTTCATGGTTATCGTTACCATAAAATTATTGAAAACCACAATAGATCATAAATATTCTAATATTCCACGACACTACAACATTGTTTTGGAATCCCATTACATAAACACTTTATCATTCCACCACATCATTGTCATATTCAACATCGCCAATAGTTATCGCATGTAACTTCCCATTGTCCTTTGACTTAATAGGTTTTTGATGTCGATCATAATTAACCATTGGATTAGGGCATTGGTTTTCATAATGCCCCATTTCCTTGCAATTGTAGCATTGAAGTGTTGGTGGTGCATTCTTTGTAGTCTTTTCTCTATTCACATCATTATCTACCTTTTACCCGTTACTTCGACACTAAACTGCTCGATGAATTTCTTTTCCACACATAAGACTTTTTATTGTACATTTTATACAATTTCCACCATGATTCTTTCCACACATTGATCATAAAGAAACATTCATCTTCTTTTCACCATTGTTTTGAGATTTCTTTTTTAACTGCATCTTCTGTTTTTTGTCAAAACCATGAGATGGATGTGTAACACCAACTTCCACTTCTACCTTGATAGCACAACACACAATTTCTTCATAGTTACTAAAGTCTCTTATAGATAATTCCCTTTGAAGACTTGGTTTTAATCCACTGAAGAATTGATCAACTTTACTTTCAGGTTGGATGAAAAAGCCAAATGAATACCTTTAAAACCTTGTAAAATTCACCTCGTATGTAGCAACAGATTCATCATCCTTTCTCTTAAGCTCAAGGAACTCCTTTTCCATATTTGTTCTAAGAATACAAGGGAAGTACTTATTGAAAAACAAGTTCTTGAACACATCCCATTCCATGGATGCAATTTCATCTTGGGGCCTTGTATTCTTAAGTAGAGTCCACCACTGGTCAACTTCATCTTCTAAATAGTAAACATCCAAAATGAATTTTTCATGTTCTAAATAGAGAAGTATGGAAAATATCTTTTCAATGGTACAATTCCATTGTTCAGCAACAAGTAGATTAAGAGACCCATTGAAAAAAGGTGGTCTTTCCCTCATGAAGGACTCAATAGAATATTGTTCCCTTTTCTTCTCATTTGGAATACCATAATGATTAATAGCTTGTGTAAGTATAGAAATAATATTTTACACACCATCTCTCATAACATTGGTTTGTTAAGAGGACAATCATTACATTTTCAATTACATTGATCAACACGGTTACTTCGGGTTCTAGCAGTCATCTAAAACCCAAAAATAATAGTGTGAGAGGAAAAAATCATGCTAGGAAAAAAACATAATAAATTGGAAGTACCTTCAATATCTATCATCTTAGGTTTCATTATAATATTGTTAATTTAAATCTAGGACTATTACCTATACGTATACATAACCATAGGGACATCCCTAGTCATATCATAGAAATATCTCTAGGGATCTCACTAAAGTGTTTGCATCCTAGTTTCCAAAGGATAAATAAACCTCCCTATGATAACAACTGTATAGACCCATACTTGACGTACAAGTACATTACATTACATTTGCAGAATACTTAATACATAACAGAAACAAACACTGAAGGACCGTAATAGTTTAGTGTCTTTGGAAACTCATAATGTAATCTTCTAATCGTGGTGAAAGATCTTCAACATCTCCCATAAATATCTTACCCTTTTGATTTCTAACTTATAACCTTTCTTTATATCCTGAGGAAAATAAAACATAAAAATTGTGAGCTCAAATTCTCAATAAGGGTAAACATAGGGAACGTAAAATAGTCCATAAACATTTGAATGCAAAAACATGAACATAAAATCTAAACATCAAAATCTTGAGCAACGACATAAATCTTGGAAGTACGTAAGGAATATATCATAAAGGAACATCAATCATGATAAAATAGCATGGGAATAAAAAATTGTAATTGTGGAAACCATTAAGATCATTATATGATTTCCATAGTAGCCTAGGTATTGCTTTCAAGACCATCTTAGTGGAAAAAGTCCCTTTCTGAATGGAGTTCACTCCTCATTCCAGTTCTGTATCACTGAACCAAATTAACTTACTGTTCCATCCATGTCTATTTCATAGATAGAAATATTTACCCAATGTATTGGTGGGAGAAATAGGTCCCACCCATCCCATATTTAAATCATTCTTACTTTTTCCACAAAATAATCATAAAACATTCATCATAATATAAAGATTAAAATGTGTTTCATAAACATCACCCCATCATCATACAGTACATATAAAGAAAATGGATATCATTTCATCATATGAAAAATCACCCCATGTAAATAATATATACATTATAATTGAAACATAATCAGGCTAAATAATGTCATCTTAGACGGAAAATAGATTTGATAAAACACTTGAAATGAATTCTTGAGGAAAATATCCTTTCTTTTTCAAAATAATTTTATTTTCATAGAATTCCATGAAATTTTAAAAGAAAAGAATTTTGTTTAAAATAGTCATGAAATCTTATAGAATAATCTTCATGAAAATTAGGCATTTTGAAACCCTAAAAATCTGTTCAGGCCGTATAATTTAAAAAAAACATTCTCCTCGTACCTTTAATGGAAAAGTCAAAAAGTTCCTCGTCTGGTAAACAAAAGAAAGATTCCTTCCCTAAAACAATATAAAGACAAACAGGGGTTAAAAGTAATTTAAACATACAAGGAAGAATATTAAACAATTTATGAAAAACATTTTTATGGACATGGATGAAAAATATAACCCCAGTAAATACTTATGTATAAGCAAACTCGAATAAAAATGAGATTGAAATACTATCCCTTACCTTAGGTCTGATATGATTTGTACGTATCCGAACCTCATGTATAATTATTTCAATAATGTGATTTACTTATTAAAGAATCATATTCATTATTATGATATCATATATGGTTCACTTATGACATTATATTACTAGTTCTTTTGTAAATTCCATGTTAAAGCAGCATTTTTGGTAAAATCGTTTCATTTATCGTACGTGTTTTGACCTTTTATTATTACTTATATCCAGATTTACTTAATTATAAAATGGAAGACATGATTAATATAAAATATATATTTAGAATACAAATATATGTGATAGATCAATGAACAGAAATGAAATACACCGTTCATGGAGACGGTAGGCAGTAAGTACGCATGAACGCTGGTTTCCTTTCTTTATTAACTTGAATCGAAATATTTAAATGACGTGTATATATATATACATAAATAAAGTAGCATTATTATGTTATATATACAGTTATTATTCATTATATGTACTTTATAATCATTTTTTAATGGTTAACATGGAGAATGAATCTCATCACGTCGTGGAGACGGTAATCCGTACGTACGCAAGAGTGATGATATAGTTCCCATAATTATTGAATGGAATTGGAGTGGATAATATCTCAAAATCAGTATGATGTTATTATAACCATATATAGTTATTATTTACACCATTATACCCATACATGTAAGGAGGTGGTGTAAAAACAGATTACACCACGGCGTGGAGACGATATTCCGTACATACGCATGCGCAATGTTTTCATTTTCTGTACGATGGATAAAAGTTTAAATGGGGTTTTTTCATACATATAATAACATACCAGTATTTTAGTGAGACTGATGTTATTACATTATAATGAAACAACTAATGAAGAAGAAGTTAAAGAAGAAAGATACTTGAATGAATCAGTAGAAGAGATTACCTCTTCCTTGACGTGCCTCTTTTAAACATCCCATTAGGGAATTAGAGTTGGCCTTTTTAGAATACCAAAACCTCTATGAGATAACTAGATATGTTTAGAAGAGAAATGTGAAGGTTTTTACCAATCTTGAAGGCTCAAATTTTTGTGAAGAGGAGAGGGAGGAGGTGCCCTTTTATAAGGGAGGAGAGGGGCACCTTTGGAAACCTCAAAAATATTAATTTATATTAAATGAAAACCCATTTAAAAACCTCAAAAAATAACTCATATTAGAATATTAGATGATATAGTGTTGTGATATCATCAACTAATAAAATTTACACGTGTTGTAAATTTATTTTAAACCTTATCAACTTGATTTATCCTTATTTAATTTATTAAATTTTATTTTTGTTAATAAGATTCTAAATTTTAAATTGTTAATCATAATTACTTATGTGTTGTCAATTATCCATAATTGGATAATTTATGACATTTTAGAAAATATAAATTTTAATTTATCATTTTTAAAATTTTTTGTGATTTTTAAATAATTTTATATTATGTTATTTTTATAAAATAACAATAGGGTCAATTTTGACACTATTAATTTTTTTGAATTTAAATAAAATACAAACAAAAGATATGTTCGAAATAAAAGATTAAATAGATTCATAAAATGTAATATTTATCTAGAAAATTCTTGGATCACATTAAATAGTTCTTATAATATTTATTTTATTATTTTTTAAACCATTTATTTGATTTTTCAATCAATAAAATAATGTCAACATCACTATTGTGTCACTTTTAATGATAATTATTTATTCTTTAAAAATTATATATAAGTTCACATGATGTATATAATTTTATTATCTTTCTGAATACTATTCATTTTGGATGTTTCATGAAGTTTATCACTAAATGAAAATTATAATACATATAATATTTACGAGAGTGACATGTTGTCACTTTCTTTGGTTTTAATAATAATTAAATTATTCTCATGGTCAAATAGTCCATAAAATTAATATATTCAGACCCTTAGGTGATATGGGTCAACTGTTAGTCATCGAATAGAATTTTGGCAGGTGTTAATGTAATTTTATAATATTATATTAACCCTTAATTACCCGATTTATTTTTAACTATATTAAATAAAATTTACCATATTTACTATTAATAATTCCTAAAAATAAAAAGTATATTATTAACATAATTTTGAAATACTGATTCAAAATATTGAATCCATTTTTTATAATTCAAAACACGAAAGTTGCATTATTTAATTTAAAATTAATCCCACTGTTGAGAAAACGGGTTTTAAAAGTTAAAACGTTGCAAAAGATTGAAATGTTTTTACTTATGCATTTAGTGTAAAATTAATGGTAATGACTTACATTATATTAAACTATTAGGGTACTTAGTTGTGTGATTGTGTAATGTATTGAATATTCATATAAAAATATGTAATATCAAAGTATGTAAATACTAGGTAAATATATTTTGGAGGTATCAATGAAGGAAAAAATGATTAATAGATTCCCATCATCATGGAGAAAATATCCTAGAGAATCAAAAAATTTACACCATTATTCCCCAATCACTTCTCAGGGTCTATTAGATTGCAACACTATACTACTAAAAAAATATTTTGTATCATTATTTTTTTGGGATGTATAGTATATTTCACCATGATGTTAAAATTATATTAACTGGCCAGTAACCCCCCATTCCTCTAGAACGTTCATCCATTACACTATTAGGGAAAAAAATTGGTATAACATAAAAAAATAATTTGGATTCATTTTTTTGAAATTACATTCCTCACAATATTTTTTGAGAATAATAAAATCCTTATCCTCAAAAAGGAAAACTGGAATAATACTTTTCAATGGAATATTATTGATTAAATTAAGGTAATATATCTATGACACCACCAAATTTTTCTGGAAATGATTATGTAAATTAGGAAGATACACCAATGTATTTTTCCAAGAAGATAATCATTGATCAAGAAATTATAATTATAAAAGCCTATAAATTACATAAATCGAATCCAAAATATATCCCAGTAATGATGTAGAGAAAAATTATCATAATTATAATATCATGAATGTTTTTACTATTCTATTATTAGTTATTTTTTATCTATGTCCTAGTATGAAAAATGAATTATGATGTTTGTAGAATATTATAATTTATTTATTATGAATCATACTAGATAACCAGAATAATTTTTTGAATATTTTTTTGATGAATACCAATATTTCAAGATGGTAGAATATTAAACTACTAATATGATTCTTCACATGTATTTTTGTATAAATAATAGAATGAGTTTTCATTAATAAGTAGTTGCAAAACACTTCTATATAGAAATTTATTTTAATATCCCAACACAAAATTTAGAATTTAATAAATGATAAAATTGATGATAGAAATAAAATTAATGATTTTGGTTTGGATGAGCATATTGGTTCATGTATATAATATGATCATGAGTCAAATATAATTCAGAATTAGGTTGATATACATAATGATGTTATTTAAATTTTATTTCTTATTACTCCATTTACATTATTTGATGATTCAGGTTTACTAATTAATGAAAAAATTAATATAAATAATGTTTTGAACAGATATTATAAATAATTTATAAAAATAAATCCTGATGAGTATATAAAGTAACAAATACATGCAGTTAATTTTAAAGTTTAACAAAATCTATTCATACAATTTTTTACTGAATGAAACAATTACACATCAAACATTAATTTCTGGTGCTGAAAAATCAATAGAACAACAAGATAAAGGGAAATTCAATGAATACATTTATTTATTATGATATTTAATATTAATGAAATAATTTTAAATGTGAAAAATAGACTTTTAATAAATTATCATAGAAAAAATTGGCAATATTTTCTTTTCACCTTCTCACTTATATTCTTAAAAATATTTTATATGATGTACTTGGTATGATAAAAATATTTTTTATAGAAAACATGACTAAATTTAATGATATTGATTCTGATTCTAACTATATTTTTAAAAATATTATTCTATTTTATAATTATCTTAATTAGGGAAATAATCTAATAAAATTAATTATCATTATGATTACATATTTATATAAGAAAATTATGAAATAATACAATGAGTTTTTCAATGTAATTAGAAATACTAATTAAAAAATTTATAAACATAATGATGAATGTTAAAATATGTATTATTTATATATATAAAAATAAATGTTAAGAAATAATGTTTAATTTATATTTAAATGATATTTATTAAGTTATAAATATATTTTGGAAACATAATAATGAAAATTAAATGTTTAAAAATAATGATATTAGTTAAAATGTATTTTTTTGAAGTTTTAATATATTATATGAAGAATAAATACAATATAAATAGTAAAATTATGGTGTTAAAGAAAAAAATTTCCATTTTTATAGGAAGATAGATATATTAAAAAATGATGTTTTGGAATAAAATGGATGAAAAATATTAAAGGATATAGTTATAATAATGTTTTCCATCGATATACAAGATCAAAATATCAATAGGTTAAAACAAGGGTATTAAAACAATTAATTATTCAAAATGGTTTACATTTCATCATTAAGAATCTAATTAGTATTTATGGGCTATTCAAAATTTCTGTTTAATAAATGTCTACTTTTATAAAAAAAATTAATGAAAGTATTTCTAAACCATATAAATCATTGATTCATATCGGTACTTATTGTTGGGTCAATAACGTTTTCTAATGAATTTTACATTCCTCTATGTTTTGAAAATCACAAATACAATATCTTAAAAAAAATTAAATTCTCCCTAAGGATTCTCTTTATAAGGAAAATATTCCTTCTCAAAGGAAATTTTTATCCTTATCAATGTTATCATTGTTCATTTTATAGTCTCTTTAAATCTAAATCATATTTATTAGTATGGTAATATTTGGTTTTCAATCCAAAACCTCATAATACTATGAATAATGAGATATAATGTATTATATTTTCTGGTTCTGAATTCTAGGAATTTTAGTTTATGAATTTCTTGAAATTCAGTCACCAATTTCTCTAAAATTCGGACTCCAAATTCTCTATTATTAAAAATATGAATTGTCAAAAAATTCGTTTTTTCAATTCCATTCAATTTAGACTCCGCATTCTTCAAAATTCAGACTCCGAATTCCTCAAAATTTAGACTCTGAATTCCATAGATGTCAGATTCTGAATTCAATAGAATTCAGACTTCAGAATCTATAGTATTCGTGTTCTGAATTCTTTTTAAAATAGAAATAGAATATCCAAGTATTATATACACTGAATGATTTTTTAGATAGATTCCAAATTATATTTTTCCTTAGAATCCAAAGAATATTTATGCTTAATAAATTTCATTTTCATTTTTCTTATTTTGATATGATGTCATATAATCTATTTCTAACTAACCGTTGTTTGAGTGACACATGTATAAGTCCTTGAAAGATTCAAGATAAAATATGACTGTTGTAGGAGGGAGCTAACCATTAGAGAGGTGCCTATAAAGAGGATCATATTTGAAAAATCTCCAAAACTATTCTATCACTCTAGAGATAGCATGATGCTGAAGTGATTTCTAAAGATAGATATTCTCATGCCTTGTGAGTACTGAACATCTTGTTCTGCTTGCTTCGTACGATTCCGGTTTTTGTTGATTAAAATCTAGGTCTTCCATAGATAAGAAGAAAAAGGTACCGACTACCTTAAAGATTGATGGAATACAGGGATATCCTGAAAGATTCTGATATTATTATCGAGGGCTTAACCTTGTGTGGGTAAGATAGACTTTCTTGAATGTATAAATCAAGGGACCTTTATCTATGGTTGTTGGATACCCAACTCTTTGGGTAAAATTATTTCAAACTTGTTACTAGTTTTTGTTTCATGTTTATTTTTTCTCTGTTTTTTATAAAGGAAAAAGTATAACATTCTTATAATTTCTTGTAATTTTGAATACTATGATAACTATGATTCTATATGCATTAAGGTGGAATATTTTCCCTATGAAAATTTCTTATGATTCATTTCCAGAACCAAATTTCCAGAACCTAGTAAGTTTGTTTCATAGAACTATTTTAGGGTTTCTGAATTTATGTTGTTTAACATTGTTAAAAAAAGTTTTACTTATGGTTAAAAACAAAATCTTTTAAACAAAAAATTCACACCGTCTTGTAAATTGAGCATCTACATCATTATTTCGAACCTATAATTGTTAACAATAGAGCTCTCTGAAGTACATAAATTCACATATAAGGTTTCTTACTCATGTTTTCACTATTATAAATTATTTTTCTCTCACTGTCTTGGCTACGATAGTCATTGTGGTAATGGGTTTTTTGTTTGATGCTTTGATGTTCGATGTTCATGAGGTTTTTTCTGTGGCGTCACCTTCATCAGGGGTTCCCCACTCCTCCTTGATTCTCGTGCATGGTTCAAACTCAAGTGGAATTGTTTCTATGGCGTTCGTGACTGTTTGGGGATTGGATGGAGGTGGTGTTTGATTTCGGAAAATGGTGATTGCTCCATGATGTTTGGGTTGTGATTCAGGCTGAGTTTCTGGGACTGCAATCAAAAAGTTACAGTTCGGGTTGGTGTTGGTTTCATAATTTTTTGTGATCTTTTTTGTTGAATGCTTGGTTATGGTTGAGAGAATGAATGTGTTGAATCGGGGAATGAAATTTTGGTTTTGTGAGTCTTTGGATTTTTCCAGAAGGGTGGAGTAGAAGGAAGCTGATTTTAGTGTCTTTGATGTTGGGCATGGGCTCTTCTATAATGGATTGGTGTTGTTTGGCGTAAAACTTTTGTTCCATGGTGATCTGGTTGTTTAATTTTGTGAAGTCCTATAAGGTTTCTCACTTTTTCCTCAAAAGTGTTTGAATAATAAAAATGTAATTTCCAGTCTATGCATAGTGTTGAATATCAGGGATTTCTATTTCCGTATAGAGAACCTGTATGTATGGTAAAACAATGGCTTATGGCTATTGGAAAAATTTTACAATCTATGAGAGAGAAAGGTCTTGATGATGAAGCTCTTGTGGAAAATATTATATACATCAGGCCTGATGAGTGGGAATCTATGAGAACAGTTATTGGTGAGAATGTTAAAGTATCTCAAATTACTCTTGATGAGATATTCAGAACTCTTCTTAAACATGAGACGACAATTAAAAGATATGCGGATATGAATAAGACAAAGAATGTCAATAGAAGTGTATCCTTTTCTTCTACTAAATCCAAGACTCCGGAAAGGGTTATATGATCCAAGTTGAGGAAAATTAATTTTTTTTCGGAATATGGTCAAAGTTAAAGTAGTGAGAATGAGATAGCTAATCTTTCTAGAAGGATGAATAAGGTAGATGGAAAGAAATACTTTCAGTGTAGGTATATGAAGAAAGAATGATAATACAAGGAAAACTCAAGATTCAATTGTTATAAATAAAAAACATCAGGGCATATCAGGCCAGATTATCCACTTCTTATGATAAAGGATAAAAAGGAAAAGCATTCTTAGATTAATAAAAAGAATTATTACAAGGATAAAGCTAAGAATATTTTGAAAGGCAATGAAACCTAGATTTCTGGTGGTGGTTACTCTTCTGATGAATCCCTAGCATATGAATCTTCTAGTTAGAATAATCTTGCTCTAATAGCCATAATACCCATTAAATGTCATTATCTAATGGCCAAGGTACATATTGATGAATCCATCACCAATGTAACATTGAAAGAAAATCATACTGGTAATAAATATTATAAGTCTTCAGATGAAAAATCATCATAGGATGAATATATTACTTTTCATTCTTATGATGACATGTCTAGGTTTTCTAAAATCATTGAGAATGAAAATTCAAGAATTTCTACTTTAACTAATGAAAGATCATATATTTCTAAAGATATTGATAATAAAACATTGTATTTTGAAAGTATTTCCAAAAACCATGACGAATTTAGTTCCAAGAAGGATAATATTTGTAAGGGTCTTGAAAATGGAATATCTATGTAAAAAAAATTAGAGTCTAACTCTAGTTCTAAAACTAATGTTTTGGAGGAAAAAAACATAGTTGTAAAAATAAAGTCATAAATTTTTTCCATGAGGAATTGTTTGTCAAAATTTACCTCTAGTAAGGAAAATTTAGAGAAGATGTATTCCAAAATTCGACCAATAAAGAATAATTCCAGATTTGGTTATAACCATTTTAAACCAGTTTTCAATCATAACTATTTTGTTCACCAAAGTGCTCTATTTTTCAATAAATGTTAGTGTGGTGGACATTGGGATAAAATTCTTCTTTAAACAAAACCAAATATTTATGTTTTTATAAAGATTATTTTTCTATGGAAATGGGGATACCTAGAATATTTCTCACTGAAATTTTTCCAGATCCAAGAATATTTGGATTCTGAAAGTTTAACTCTTTTTTTCAGGAAAATAAAAAATTACTGACAGAAATACATGGTACAAGGATAGTGGATGTTCCCGACATATGACTGGTAATAAAAACTTCTTTGAAAATATTATCAAGACGAATGGAGGAAAAGTAACATTCATTGATACATCTCATGGAGAAATTTTTTGTATAGGTAACATTGTTCTTCTTTGAAAAACATTAATTTCAAATGTTTTATTTTTTATGGGTTTTAAAAACAACCTCATTGGCATAAGTCAATTGTGTGATAAAGGTTACCTTGGGAATATTAGGAATTATGAATGCTTAGAACACAATTCCAAATAAGAGTTAATTAATTATACCCATTGCCAAGAGAATGTATACACAATAATCTTAAAAGACCGGAGGACCTAAGATCTACCTTTCCTTAGTTCAATGGAAGATCAATCTTGGTTTTAGCATATACAGTTAAGACACTGTATCCTTAGCGACCTATACAAACTCTCAAATAAAAGACCTGTTAAATATCTACCAAATCATATATTTATTTCTTTAATAGTTCTTGATCATTATTAATATATAGGGAAATATAATTCACGATTTAAATCAATTGGGGAAGTCTCACCTTCTAATGAATTACAGTTAGTGCATATGGATCATTTAGGTCCAACAAAAACTGGAAGCATTGGAAGAAAATATTATATATTTCTATTATTTGATGATAACACTATATTTAAATGGAACTATTTTCTAGCAAAGAAATCTGAAGATTTTTCTTATTTAATAATTTTTATAGCCCAAGTTTAAATTGAGAAAACCCATTCATTAATAACTATTCATATTAATTTTGGAGGAGAATTTCAAAATTATGATTTTCAAACATATTGTAGTAAGATATGAATTTCTTATAACTTCTCTGCTCTAAGAACTCCTCAACATAATGGTGTTATTGAAAAAAAATTATTTTTTCAAGAAATAACTAGAACCATGTTGAGTGAATATTATTTTATTAAACCCTTTTTTGATAAATCTGTATGTACTACGTGTTATACTATAAATCAAGTTTTTATTAGACATTTTCTTAACAAAAACTCTGTGAGTTATTGAATGGTAGAAAAACTAGACTTTCCTACATCAAGGTATTTGGTTGCTAAGTATTCATTATGAATTCTAAAGATAATTTACATAAATTTTCATTCAAATATGATGAAGGAATATTCTTAGGCTACACCAAAACTTCTAAGGCTTATATAGTTTTTGATAAAAATAATTTTACATTTGAAGAAACAATACATATTAAATTTGATGAAACTGATGCTTTTGTTTTTAAACAACCTTAAACTATATCTTCATATGTGTTTTCAGAAAATTGTTTTCAAACCATGATAGATTATATTTTTGTCAAGGAAAATATACAATAAAATATTCATGAAGCATTTACTCTAGAATATTTCCTACTATATGTTGATGAACATGTATTAAAAACCCAAATTAGTTGTTTATTATGAGTCATCCTAGTGATAGTATCATTAGTGATTTGAATAAACCAGTAAGAACTAAAAGTTCCTTAAAAAATGAAGTCGAACATCTAGTATTCATTTTAAAATTATAACCATAATTCACTTTTGAAACATTAAGTGATTATGATTGGATTAAATCCATGCAATATGAGCTAAATAAAATAGAAATGAATAATTTTTGGACCATGGTTAAAAGACCTAAGGAAACTTCTGTTACTGGAGTAAATGAGTCTTCCAAAATAACTGTGATGAAAATGGAATCATTTTAATAAATAAGGCTAGCTTAGTTGCAAAAGGATATAATCAACAAGAAAGAATAAACTATGAAGAAAATTATGCTCCATTAGCAAGAATTGAATCTATTTGTATTTTACTTTCTGTTGCATCATTGTTCAATTTCCAACATTTTTAAATCGATATAAAATATGCTTTCCTTAATGGATATGTTCAATTGGATGTTTTTCTTAAACAACCTCATAGTTTGGAAGACACAAAACATCCTGAACATATTTTCAAACATACCAAAGCTTTATATAGACTTAAACAAGACCCTAGAGCCTTGTATAATAGACTTACATGATTTTTGCTACAAAATAATTATGTTAAGGGGAATGATGATGTAACCCTTTATATAAATAAAGTTAAAAAAATGTCTTTATTGTTCAAATTTATTATGATGAAATTATATTTGGTTTAAATCGGAAATCATTAACTTATTTGATTGCGAAATGGAGTGTTAAATGAGTATGTTGAGTGAGTTAAAACTTTTCCAAGGATTATAAATTTCTCCAAAACCAGAAGAAACATATATATCTCAACATAAGTATATTAAATATCTTCTTAAAAAGTATTGATATGAAAACACTATGAGTATAAGTACTCCAATTGGTACCTCAATCTCACTTGATCTTGATGAAGCTTGGAAACCAGTAGATCCAACATTATTTAAAGGATTGATATGTAGTTTACTATACATGATAGCTAGTCATCCAGACTTAATGTTTTCAGTATGATTATGTTCAATATATATATCCAATTCTACGTAATCTCATTTAAAAGCAATGAAAAGAATTATTCTCTATTTAATGGGATCCATGGATTTATGACACTTATTCTTCTGGAAAAGTATTGGTTTTGAAAAGTTTTTTGGATGCTGACTTTGTTAGATATATAATGGATAGAAAATGTACATCTAGAACAATTTAGTTATTTAGAGATTCATTACTTTCTTTGACATTAAAAAAGAAACACTCAATAGCACTTTCCACTGCTGAAGCTGAATATATAGCTGGTAGATGTTGTTGTGCTCAAGTGTTGTGGAATCAACAGACAGTCATAGTCTATCGAATATGTTTTACCAAAACAAAAATATTTTTTGATAACACTGGTTCCATTTCCCTATGTAAAAACCATGCACATCACTCTCATGCCAAGAACATTGATATTATGCATCACTTTCTTAGGAGTCACACATAAAAAGGAGACATCATTCTTCAATTTATTATAATGCAAGATCTACCTGGTGATAATTTTAAAAACTATTTACCCTCAGATCAATATGAGTACATTAAATAGAATTAAGAACTAATAACCATAATGTAATATTTCATATTAACTTATTTTTAAAACCTATGTACTTAAAGTAAGAAACTCATTTTCATAGGGGGAGTATATTTTCTTGTTAAGAATATTGTTTTCATATTCAATTTTTTGTTTGAAAACAAAACTCAGTAATAAATTTTTTTTATCATATCCAAAACATTTTTCTAATCAATTTTTTTAGTCATAATTTTTCGTAATCAAAACTTTTTGTACTCAAAATTTTCATAATCAAAATTTTTTTCATAATCAAATTTTTTTAATCAATATATTTATTAATCTTTTTTTATTGTTTTCTATTTTTAAACCAAATTTTTTCCTGGATGTTAAATTTTTTGAAACTATTTTTCTTATTTTCTCAATTTTACAACTTCAAAAATTTTCCTTCTTTTATAAAATTTTCCAAAATCTTTTGTTCGTCAAAAAATATTTTCCTCATTTCTGATAATTTTCTTAGAAATCCGGAAGGTTTGTTTCCATAAAAAATCTTTTGTAATCAAATTTTTACTTAGTGGTATTTTTCCCTTTTCTTAAATAATTTTTTTTCTAGATTCAATTTCATTACATCTGAATTTTTTAAATAAAAATTCAAAATATTGAAACATACCTAAATCCTTCTTCATATTTCAAATCAATAATCAGATCAGATCGAGCTTATTTTAATAGTTGTATATTTTTGGAAATATGAATCGTCACCTCAAACACCTATATCATGTCCCCTTAATGGTTGTCCCTCATCCATTAACAGGATTTTGCATGCTGAAACTCTACTACTTTACTTAAGTCCCACTTTGAATTTCTAGTTTTTCCCAATTCTGAATGTCTTTGGAAGATTCTCATCAGAAAAAAATGATTTCAGATAAAAAAATATCTGAATAGAATATCTAAATTGAAATTTTAGAAGATCGATAGTTCTTTTCTATCGATGATTATATTATTTCAAATAATATCATGTTGAAGGGTTGGGAGAGCTTATGTGTATCCAAGACAAAGGCACAAGATCCGATTTATTCAGAGTTTCTGGTAAAATTATATGAGTGTGCAAGTTTCTTTAATGAAGGAGGGAGAGAAAAGTTTCCCTTTAAGAGTTATAGAAAAACCAATTCTCATTCCTACATTAAAGCTTCAACCTTAATTAGAATTCCTAATATGGGTGAAGTTTAGTTTTGTACCGACAAGGTACCAGTTGTATTAGTTACGTTTGATAAGTTGAAGGATTTTGAGTGCCTTGGTTTGAAAAAAATGAAGACTAAAAATATTTTTTATCTCTCTACAAATTTACGGATTCTTATGTTATGGGTTCGTGGTTTTCTCATTCCGATAAAAAGGAGAGAAGGACTCATAAAATAAAAGTAATATCTATATTCTGGATTTTCTGGTGAACCATATGAAAATTAATTTAGTGAAGTATGTCTTAATTACAATCATGAATATCTAGAATGGTACTATCAAATCACAAATCATCATTTATCATGTTATTCATTCCGTGATCATAGTCCTTTGTCTAGAATCAATCAAAATACAATGTAGTTATAAGCAATGTAATTTCAAGGTTATGTTGTGGAGAAATGATATCCTTAGAAGAATGAATGTTGGTTTCTATAGTGAATGCCTAAAATTCTATGATTTATCTAAATTTAAAATTGAATCTTTATCAGTGAAATAGGAAGTGGCTGAGACATCCAAGAAAGGTGGGTTGAAGATAAAGGTGAAGGAACTAGAAGTGAAAAAAATAATCTTGCAGTTCAGGAAACCCAATCTGATCCTCCAAAACTAAATACGAAAAAGTCTTATCTAGATGAAGTGGTTTCCATGTGGAGAGAAGATAAGATGTATAGGAAGGAAGGGGATCGTAGTTTTGGTTTGGACCCTACAGAAGCTAAATCCATGAAGAATAAGTCTATTAAAGAGAATGGAATGCAGAAAAAGAAAAAGTAGCAGAGGAAAAAAATATTGATTGATGAAATAGTTCAAGCTCTTGTCAAAGACATTGAGAAAGCCTAAAAATAAGTCTAGGTACCAGAATTATTTCTAAAAGAATCACTTTTAGTGACTCTGTGAAAGAAAATGGTAATTTTAAACTAGAAGAAGATGAATAAATAGTTCAGGAATAGATAGTCGAAGAAGAATAATAGTATGTGATGATACATATGATATGATAAGACAGGTGGAATAATATCATGAGAAGTAGAGTCCTTGTGATAAATTATCATTCCATACTTATTAGGATGAATCTACCAAAATTATTTCACAAGGAAACGTGGATGAGGAGCAGGAAGAAGTGAATAAACCATCTAGGGATGAAAGTAACAATCATGATTTTTTTCAACCTAAAGATCTAGTGGAAGATACTGAAAAAGGAAATTTTGAGTAAGATAAAATATTTCAACTATCAAATAGGGAACATGAATCTCCAAAAGTAGAAGAGATCATTCCAAGAGATGATAATGGAAAACATGAGTTTGTTGATACAATGAGGAAAGCCAAGGTGGAAAAGAAATATTTTGGAGGATCATCAAAGAGAAAAGCTGAAGAGACAGAGAAATAATCTTCAACAACCAGAAAATCTGGTTCAGAATCATCCTATTTGGGAAATGACTTTGTGGTCCAATCATTGAAGAAGTTTGTTGATACCAGTCCTTTTTTTCTAAGTATATACTCGAGGTGCCAGATTCTTCAGTAGTCATTTAATCAAAAATAATTTTCTATTTCCATGCTTATAGATAATTTTTTCAGGCTTGAGGATGGTTTCAAATATTTCTATATCAGGTATGATGCTCACAAGAGGTTATTTAAGAAAATTACTATGTGTACTATGAATTAAATCGAAGAGATGAGAATCTTTGATGACTTTCGAGACAATGTGAAGGATTCTTTTGATATCGAATATGTTAAGATAAAATATCTTACTAATCATTTCGAGGGTAAGCTCATCCTCGATCATACAGCCTGGAAGCAGGAATTCAATGATCTGTATGGGAAACATAACTCAGTCATTTTGAATTTGAAATGGGAATGTGATCTCAGAATTGTGTTCAAAGAAAATATTAATAAGTAATAAGAGATTTTAAAGACTCAAGAAGAAATTCTTATTGCTCAGGAAGAAATAATCAATGTTCTGGAGTATAAAAATGAGGATTAGGAATTGTTTCTCAAGAACTTTGAAGAAGACAACAAGGTTATTAAGAAGATAAAAACCATCATGTAGAAGTTAATGCCTACGGAGAAATTATGATGATAATTTTCCCAATCTAATAATTTGTTGTATTTCCTTCCTTGTATAAATTCATTAATTTGTAATGACATTTTGGATGTTCTTCATATTATTTATTGTATTGTAATAATATTTATGGTACCATTGTTTTCTATTCCGTTTATTCATTTTTGGAAACCACAATGGGGGAGAAAGGAATGATAAAAATAATAATAAGTAAAGAAGAGAATTTATTAATTAAGGGGGAGTCTATCTAAGGGGGAGTTATTATAAAAGAAAATTTTAATATGAAAGAAAAAGTAAAATCTCTTCCAAGAAGTCAATAATATGATCCATAGGGATTTTAAAACCCAAGGGTGAGTTAGTCGTATTCACCATGATTCATAAGTAAAGGGAGATAAGTAATTATTTTCATGTTCATTAAGAAAAATTCAAAGTCCTTATATTCTTTTTAATAAGGATGTTTGTGATATCCAAAAGGGGGATATTGTTGAGTCAATAAGGTTTCCTTATGAATTTTCTATTTATCTATGTTTTCAAATTCCCATGAACTCTATCATAAGGAAAAATTACATTTTCCCAAAGGATTATCTTTAGATGGAAAATCTTTCTTCTCTGATGAATTTTTTAACCTTTTTTATGTTTTCATTGTTCATTTTATAGTCTCTAAATATAAATAAATTTTATTACTAAGGGAAAATTTTGTTACAAATGTAAAAACTAAGAATGTTATAAATAATGACATATAAAGTATTCTATTTTCCGTTTGGGAATTCTTTGAAATTCAGGTTCTGAATTATCTAAAATTCAGTCTCTGGATTCTCTAAAATTTAGACTCTGAATTCTGTAAAATATAGACAATGTATTCTATGAAATTAATTTTTTGAATTATCTGAAATTTATACTATGAATTATTCATAATTCAGACTCTATATTGCTTTTAATTCAGACACTCAAATCTAAATAATATAGACTACAAATTCCTCAGAATTCAGACTCCGAATTCCTTGGAATTCAAACTCCGAATTCCTCATAAAATTCCTTATAATTTAAAGTCTTATTTCATTAGAATTAAGACTCTTGAATCTATATAATTTGGATTCCAAATTCTTTATAAAATTCAATCTTAATATCCTTGTAGTATAGACACCTAAGGTTTATTTGGTTAGATTCTGAATTCCATTTTTCTTTATACTTCAATAAATAGATTTCGTTAATCAATTTCATTTTACTTATACTTATTGTGAAATGATGTCATACAATCCGTTTCTAAGTAACCAATTTTTGAGTGACGGGTGTATAGGTCCGTAGGAGATTAAATAAAATATATGACCATTGGTGGAGGGAGAAAACCATTGGAGAAGTTCCTATAAATAGGAGATCATTTAAACGAGCTCAAATATTGTTCCATCACTCTAGATATTTCATGCTGATGAAGTGATTTCTAGAGTGAGAGACTCTAATGCCTTGTGCATATTGAACATCTCACTGAGCTTGATTCATGAGATTCTGATTATTGCTATGTAAAATCAAGGGCTTCCATGGATACGAAGACATAGGTGCTGACTACCTTAAAAACCAAGAGCTTGCGGGGATAGCAATAAACATTCTGATATTCCTATTGAGGGCTTACCTTGGTGTGTGTAAGATATACTTTCATGAAAGTATAAATCAAGGGACCTCTATCCAAGGTTTTTGGATACCCAAATCTTTGGGCTAAAATGTTTCATACTTGTTACCAGTTTTTTATTTAAGTTTATTTTCACAGTGTTTTTGATAAATAAATAATTTATAACTTACTTATACATGTACTTTTGTATACACTGATAATTATAATTCTATATGATTTAAGATAGAATCATTTCCTTGTAATATTTTCTTATGTTTCATTTATGGAACCATATTTCGGTAATGAAATAAGTTTGTTTCATATAACTATTTTAGGGTTTGTCAAATTACGTTTTTTGACATTATTAAAAATAGTTTTCCTCAGGGTTAAAAAAAAGTTTTTAAACATACAATTCACCCCAACCCCCCCCCCCCCCCACTCAATTGAGCATATACGTCATTTTTTCAGTCCTACACTTATAACATGGTTCCAATAATAAATTAATTTTAATTTCTATTTAATAGTTAATCAAAAATTTAACTACGTTGAGAGGGAACCCTAATAGATCACGTATTTCAATTTAACATGATCACAAGGCCCCAAAGAATATATTCCTTTTAAAAAAATTATTTTCCCATCTTCAAGGAAAAAACTAGTCCCTATAACCTCATCAGTGTTTACACCTAACTCACCACTGAAAAATGCAATTGTTTTGTCATTTCCTTGAAGAATGTTTTACGGGACCAAAAACTATTGAATTTTTTATAATGTGACTCCCTATATACCATATTTTTATATATATACTAAACATCACTACATTGTTTCATCTTATTTATTTTTCTTCGATATAGTTGAAACAACCTTACTCTGATGTCATAGAGGCCCAATGGATTTAAGGTAAAATAAATCAGAGAAATTATGATTTATATTAATAAAAATACAACTATTGTACCATACTTTCTATATTTATTTCATAATACTACATTACAGGAAGAAATGTGATCCTGCATGATTTTGAAACATGGCCTAATGGTATGATTATGAGGCATCATTTGAACATAGGAAAATTCTAGTTTGGATACTGAAGAGTTACTATTTATTATCCTTTTAACCATAATGAACAGCCGTTTATTATTTAATCTTTTTTGTTTTTAATTTTTATAATAATTTTTAATAGATTTGTTTGTGAACAATTTTGTGTAATAATTTTATATTTTGCAGTTTGCTAACATGCACTGAAATATTTCATTATTATATATAGTGAGCATGGATAATTAGGTTTATAAATGTTTTTATTATTATATTAATCTACTTTTAGTAACTCCAAATTTGTTTTAAAAAATAATTATAGTTTCATGGATACTTTTTATATTGTCGGGCATAGAGATTATTAGCTTTAAGTGTTAAAAATTAAATCTTCATTCAATTTTTGTGATTCCTTTTTCAAAAGCGATAAAAATTATAGGCATGAATTACTTCTATATATTTATAAATTTTATGTTTCTTTATCATTTATTATATATTAAAAAATAATGTGTTGGTATAATAAATAAAAATATTTTATTTTTTATATATGTTATCCAATATATAGTTTTTCTAATTTTGAGCATATTTTTTTTTAGTTTTTACAACCCCTAAACATACCCTTTTATATATTTTAATTATTATAAGCATGATGATTAGTATCTATCGTAAATCAGAGATTAATATGTAGTAAAAAATTTAATGAATTTTTTTAAATATTTTCATTCATAGAAAATTTTATATTTTTATGTATGATGATATTACTCTAATTATGTAGAAAATGATTTTTATAAAGCTCTAATTCATAAAGTGGATGATGAAATGTTTACAGTTGAAATAAATAGTAATTTTTAATACTGTTTTTGTTAATTTTATAATGGGGAAGAAGAAAATATAACTTCTTTTGTTTGATCCTTTTTATCAATTATTAAAATACGGAAATCCTCTCTAATTATTTTTCATTTGTAATAATCCAAAAGGGTGAGATTGTTAAGTGGATCATTTCTCCTTGATTTGGTTATGTGTTAGTAAAAATGTGTACTCATTTAAGTAATATTTCTTAAATAAGTATAACAATCTCCCTAATAAAAGTTTCATAAATAATATAAGATTCCATTTTAAAGCAGCTATAACTTTTAGAATAAAAGAGTAATGTTATATTAGATTATTAATTGGTTTTTATATTATTTTAGTAATAATTCTTAATTCAAAAAAATAACTTTTTGTTATATTTTTTCAATGTTTATAATAATTATTAAATTACACACACACAAATAATATTGCACATATTTAATGTAAAATGAATTATATAAATGTTGAAATTAATAATACACATTTTGAAATAACTCTTACAGAATAAAAAATGAGACATATAAATATTAAAATAGATCATTTATAGTTTTTAAAAAGTATATAGACATCGAATGATACATATATGGTGAATACTGACTTGTATAAAATAATTAATGACTTGGATATATATATGACTCATACACTATGGTTAAAATAACTCATCAGTTAAAAATCTCATATGTAGATTGAAAATAATGGAAAAATTGTCCTAGTGAATTTATTTCTTATATACTATTGGAAACTGAATATGTTTTCATATATTTATTTCTTGTTTTTATTATTAATTGGGTTATATTATTTTAATTAAAATATTATTTATATGATTAATGGTTTTTTCATATGTTTTTATAAATTTAAATGTGATTAATGAATGATTTTATGGAGTATTAAATGTTGTTTGAAATACTTATTCATTTATTATTCTAATAATTTATATATAAAAGATATTTAAAAAAATAATGAATGAATTGAAGGCCATAACCATGTAAATATTTAATTATTATGTATTGATGATTTATTTTCATGTATTTTGAATATGAGATAAGAATTTTCATTATTCTCTATTAAAATAATATTTGTGTTCAGTAGTGGCATCGAATGAGATAAAATGTTCAGCATACAGATTTTATATAAGATAAAGGAATAATATTTTACACTAAATTGTGAAAACCTTGATGGTTTTCCCAAGAATTGTTTTCTAGTTCAAGAAATATTGATGAAATAAATATTCCAAAATATAAAAATTTCATCAATAATCATTCACTGGGTGATAATGATATATTATGTTATTGTAATTTAAGTGTTTTTAATGAAGAGTCAATAAAATTTTGAATTTTATGGGGGTTTACTTCATAAAAAAAGATTTTTTAGAATTATTACATGATAAATAATAGGGAATTGTTTATTCCATGAGTTAGTAGGATATAGAGATATTTGATTAGTCATTGGGTATGGATAAAAAGACAGTTTTGTTCTTGATACACATTAAAATGAATGTTCTGGAAAATGAACGAATTTGAAAAAATGGAAAAGAGCGATTCTAGTTTGATATTCCAAGTTGAAAAGGTATTTTTTGTAAATTGTTGTTACACAACTCTAAATTTATTTCACGTTATAGTGGATTCCACGCTCAAATTTTGATAATGTAAAGTGTATTCATAGTATCACATTGAACATTCTACAATAAAAATACTGTGTATTCATAATTTTTATTTTTCACAACATAATATTGTTAAAAGTGATTGAAATATTTAATTTTTTTAAACATGATATTTAACCACATCTTCACGACCATTCATCAATAATATTATTTGTCAAATAGTAATAATATTATCATCAAATATCATTAACCATACCTTCATAAATTTCATCAATATTATGTTAATTTAAGAAGTGAGATAACCAAAATAAGAATTTTTATGAGAGGGAGAAGAATTAGATTGATATACAAAAAATAAGAAGACTAGTATCATCATTATAGATGAATCATATTCCTAAATTATTAATATTAATTCAAATAGGATAAAATGGAATGTAGTAATGTTTTTACGAAGACCAAGTTAGTTCTATAATCAAAATAATTTTTTTTGGTAAATTGCCTAAAATGTATCTAATCAACTAATGGGAAAAAGGATAAAGGATATGACCATACCAGGGACTCATCATGATAATAAAATAGAAGTATAACATGATTTGAATAACAATAATCATTCCATAAGGAGGTTTTTATTTTTATCAGATGAAAATATATTTATCAATATTATATTCTCATATTTCTTTTTTTATTCATATATTATGTGTTTGAAATAAAAAAGTTTGTGAAGGAGAAAAATATTCCCAAATAGTTTTAGTCGAATGTTTTGGAATGATTTTAATTGATAAAAATTAACCCACACTGATTAACCATACTATATTTGTTGTGTCACTAATTTAGGTGGTAAAATTGTTTGAATTACACCCAAACCACCATTCAATATTTTTATCTGATTTTTACTACACAGAAAACAAATCAAATGGCTAAAAAGTAATTTCACCCTACACGTATAAAAAGTATATCAATAGATGAAATCACTCCAAAAAATCTTATACAAGTATACATTGGTTATAATTATAGAGAATTTAAATCATATAAATAACCATGGTTGGTATCACAACCTATCCAAGTAATCCATACACACAAATATTTTATTACACCCCACATATAATACATAACCTCTAAAATTTATAATTATACTCAGTTAAGTTTGGACCACATATAGGTGTTGAAACTAAAACCGACCATTTTTAATGGCCACAATAATTTAACACAAAAAACATGAACAATAATGTAAATTTAGAATTTTTATCATATTAACAGCGTAATAAAACTTTCTAATGAAGATATATTGATTATTAGGTTCAACATGACGACTATATTCAACCAACTATAATATACCCTTTAAAAATTGGTTGGTCGTATGAAAACATTAATCATAGGTGAATTTAATTTAATTCTACCAAAATTACAACTTTAAATTTTCCATTTTCCATTTTATAATGCATTTTATAGAACATACTCATGTTCTAGAAGCTCACAACATTGTTAATGACAACTCTAGATGTCCCCCTGTTGATTCATATCACAGTTTTGGTACACTGTATCCAATTTCAATTTATTATGAACTTAGACTCATGATGGATAACTCATGTAATAAGTACCCCATTACTGCGCTCAATGATTCAAGGGTACACATTTTTCTATAATTAATGGTCATGTTAACATGGTTGGATTAGAATACCTGACCACAATATCATAGAGACAATGTCTTACTTTGGGATATTTGTATAGGTACATGGAATCAGATCATGAAGTACTGATGAGTTTAACTATTTTAGAAAATAAATAACCACGTGATACATATTTTACATTGATTATAGAAGATAAATTATAAAATAATTTAAAAAAATGTGTCCTTGAAGCCAATTTCAATAATTCATCTTCATATCTAGGGGATATTAAATGAAATAAGGGTGATCTCAAATGATCCCAAAATATTATTTATAGTATAATATACCCTGAATCAATAAAAATATCCAATATGAAATAGTATGTAAATGAACACACATTACAATAACATAATTAGATAAAGAATAATCAATATTGAATAGTATATAATAGAAAAAACATTCCATTTGATCAGGAATCATGGAATGAAATTCATCTAGATATAATGTAATTTTGAAAATATCATGGATATTAATAATTAAATTTTTTATGAAGTAAATTCTTAGCTATTAGATGTCATATTTCCAAGTTACATTGTAGCTTTTATGTCAAAAGATTTTACAAGATACTTTAAGATGAATTAAGTAAGAACCTATCTCTTATAGCCAATTGATTCTTCACATGAGACTGTCGATGATTGATGAGGTTTCTATAAACTATCCATAAACCACGTCTTTCAATTATAGAGCATTACATTAAATATAATAATCTATTTATTTAATAAAAATATTTATTTACCACCCAATATCCATATTAAAAAAAGAATATATATTTATAAATATTTTCTAGATAAAATAATTACTTCCAATGTATACACTATATGTCAGAATGGTGTATTGTTTAATAAATAATCATATCAATGATAAATTATATGGACATTTATTGAAAATTTAATCTATTTTAATCATATTATATTAAATATTTCATTTAAAAGTTAATGACTAAAATGAAACAAGGAAGTGGTTGTCAATACTATCCTTGCCCAAAATAATCATAAACCATAAAGAGGATGAATATGGTTTATATAATCATATATTCATTTGAGTAGGAAGAATATTTGGTTTAAATTGGTGAATATAAATTCCATTGGTTGATCTATAGAAACATTCTTGGGGAAAATATCCATCTTATATTGAAAAGCATTAAGAAAATGCTTTTGTTTGAAAATAAAATTTTAATAAGTTTTATAAAAAATATCCTCATATAAATTCAAAGAAAGAATCAAAGAAATTTATTTCATTAAATTTGAAAATCATGTATATTCGATAAAAGTTAAAATAACATTCAGTTTTAGTTGTAAAATATTTAGGAATTTTCATTGTTCAGAAAACTATATATAGACTTTGTAAATAATTAAGGTAAAAGAAATATTGATATTATATTGAAAATGACAGAAGATTACATTGAATACATTTTGTAAATATTAATATGATGTGAAATTGATATTGATAAATAAATTTTAAATATTTAAAAATTTGAAATTTTGTTTAGAAAACATGGTTTTTGGATGAAAAAATATTTTCAACTGAATAGATAAATGAAGTCAGATATCATTAAATAATTTTCTAGAATAATATATGTTTTATTGAATAGAAAATTGTACCATTTAAAGAATATTTCATTAATAAAAAAATGATGAGAAAATTATTTTTTTTATTTGGAAATGATGAAATAATATACTTCAATTTAAATTCATGAATAAATAATCTCGATTAATATGAAATTTTTATGTAAACACTTTAAAATAATATAATTTCGAAATGAGAATAAACAAATAATTTATTTATGTGAATCAATATTAAATTCCAAAAAAAATTAAATATAGAATAAGAGAATAAAAAGACATCATATTTGTTATCTTATAATATTAACAATAATGAGGAAGTGATATAACCCAATCGAATGAAATTGATTTATTAAATTATTTACCACAGGGTTACTCTTAAGTCAAATACCATTGTATATGAAAATTAAAATAGAAATACAATATACCATGATTTATGAAGGATTCATGATATTACCTGTTCAATGTGATGTATATTTACTATATAAAATAAATTAGGATCATATCTTTACAATTTTCTTTAGTATAATGAAATTATGAAAAAATCCATTACCTTACAATTTCTTTTGGTTGAATGTTATATAACATCCATTATATTTTATTTAAATATGTTATTAACTAATTAAAATACCAAATTAATGTTATAATATCAAATATGATACTTTTATATCATCTAATGACCCATATTTTAAAAATGTTTTATTATTTTCAATGTTTCTTATATTAGTTTTATTTTTCCTCATGTGTGTTTCATAAAAACAATCTAATTATATCACATATTATATAGTTCTATTATCTCCATAATTATAATAGTGACATAGTTATAATATTAATATCTCAATTTTACTTTTAATACCAATCATGAGTGATTTTTTTAAATTAAGTATGTTATAATCATGAAGATGACATGATATACGTATGCATGAGAGAGACTTACTTTTTTCCATGATCATAATGGAAATAAGTATAATTATTACATTTTAATATTACAATGATCATAAATTCATATATAAAATATTATATATTACTCTATATCATCCATGTGGTGTGGTGATGAAATGAGAGTCACATCACTTCATAAAGGTGGTAGTCCACATGTAGGTGAATAATGATATCATCTATTCATGAGTGAAATGGGAAAACATAATAAAATATATATTATCATTAAAAAATAATAATAGTAATTATGTAAATAAAACTTTTTTATTTCATATATAATAATTTATTTTATATTTATCACCTTATATGAGATAAATTAGTGAAGGATAAATAACATCGCTTCACAAAGCATTATTCTGCGGCACACATGGGAAACATTATCATAACTCTGACGGAATGGAAGATAAAAATTTATATATGATATAGTGAATATATAAGAATAAATATGGTATAAATACCATATATATACATTATATCCATCATAATATCAAACCTTGATATGTGTAAATGAAAAATTGTACATCATCCATTCGCAAGGTGGTAGTACGCCATTCACACGAATGATGATTTCATAACACATTTGATGAAGTTGGATATTGTTTTATGTCATTAAATTATTATAACAACATCCATATATATTTAATATAAATATTATATGAGATCATGATGTTTTAATAAATATCAATGGAGGGGGAGACAAAAGTAAAATAAAGACTCCTATTGAAAAAAATTATCTCCTCTTCGGATATCATGATTTGGTTTTCACTAAATCCATCAAAGTATGGATTTATTAAAAAATTAAGGATTATATAATTATGAGAGGGATTTTTTTGAATTTATTAGGTAATTTATTGGAAGATCAAATTTGATGTGAATGTGTGAATAAGAGATAAGATTATGTGACATTTTATGACTGGGGGAGGGGACACACAAGGTCTTTTTGGAAAGAATTGAGTGCTCTCAAGTTTTCCATTTATAAAATGGTTAGAATGCTCCATTATCTAAATTTATAAGTTTAATATCATAATTATTTTAATAAACAAATTTCTATTCAATTTTATTGTTCATTTTCTCTATTATCATTATAGTTTTACAATAATCCCATTTAAACCTAAAATGTGGTAATTGATTTTTATTGCATTCTGAATTTATTTTGATAGAAAATTAAGTTAATCATATTATATAATATAAATTATTGTTTTTAAAAATATTTAATCAAATTTTATAAATTCAAATCTCATATGTGGCAAATATTAATTTTAAAATTATTAAGATAGATGAGATGGGAATGCGGGTTTTCAAAGTGATACTGTTGTAATGTCATCGAAGAATGTAAATCTAAATTCAATATTGAAATGATTGTAATGTGATAAATTAAAATAAATGATTTAAATTGAATGAATTTTACTTTAAATCCAAATAAAAAATTAATTTCACAATATAAATTTTTCAAATGAAAAGGTAGTTGTTTATTTAAATTCTATATTATTAATTTTAATAATAAAATTAAAATTCTATAAAAAATATAAAAAATTAATAAAATGATATTATTTTTATAAATATGTTGAAAATTTGTTTTAAATTTTCAAACTATTTTTTATGAAATTTGAAAAAAAATATCGAATTATGTGCACAAATCATGATTATAATGTCTTTTAGAAAAAATAATATTTATTTCAGAAAACATTTTTTTCATTAACTGATTATTATGTCATTAATAATCTTAAAGTAGATAAAAAAATGTTTTAACTATATGTATTAATAATTTAGTTTCTCCTATTCATACACATTATTCTAATTTCTAGGTGGTATATTATATAATAATGTTAATATAATAATGTAGATTGATAAATCTTTATCTTGGTTGTAACACAATTGCTAAACAAAAATAAATATTACATACAAGGAAATAAAAACTAATTATTACTTTTATTTTATGATATTACATATATTTAATTTTGTTATAAATAAATATATCATAAGGTTTTATGATGTTATATGAAATTATACAATAGGTGTTTCATTGAAAACACAATATCTAATATCATGTTCTTATTTTAGAATTTAAAGGATTTAAATTCGTCAAACCTTAAATAAATTACATCATCTCAATTTAAACATGACATTGGTAATAATGGTCTTGGTATTTTTATGTAACATTTTTAAAACCCAACATCATAAAAAGAGTAGATAAAATATTTTCAAATTTATAGTGATTAGAAGTAAAAATAATATATGTGAAATAATATAAACATGTTTCTATGTAGGAGAAGATTGGTGGAAAGATATTATGTGTCCATGGAAGAAAAAATTATATAATTTTAGAGAGTTATTTTTTTTAATTATCATAAATAAGAGAAAAATCACATGAAATTTGATGGTCTCAATTCCATAAAATTTGATGATTTAAAAGAAAATTTGATACATCATATATGAATGTAATAGGATAAAATAATTAAGATCCTTTTCCTAATGTTGAGGAATTATTTAAATATATATGAATTTAAATAAATATACATACTTTGTATGAATCTATTTTATAAGAATAATTTCATCCTTTGGATATGATGTGATTAGTTTAAACATAATTTATAACAATAAGAAATGAATAAAAATTTGATTTTTTTTATGACTAAGTTAAATAAAATATACTTTTAGTGGATCATAAGATCTATAATTTAATGTTAAGTCACTCAATCTATCATTATTTATTATTATAAATAATAACATATGTTATTCAATATGAATGAATCTCCCTGAAGTGAATTAACACTTTAAACTCTCAAACCTCATCAAAAGTTAAACATAAACTATTTCATCAATGGTTTACCATATGAAGCTTCCAAAATATTATGATCTAAGACATTAGAAAGAAGGAAACTAAATTTTATAAATGAACTTATGATTAATATATCAACAACATGAATTAGTTATTAATCATCACAATGAAAACATTATAATAATTCATCAAGAGTTCTTTGAAAGCCTGATAATTACCTAGAATACAATAAAACATTATTGAAAACTTTCATGGTTCATTATTCTTTAAATAAACATTATGTTATTATATATATTTTTTATATCCAAAAATGTTTTGTACTGTATCAATATTATTATAAACCACTTTTTCAACAAAAAATCAATTAGTTCCAATGTCCACATCCTTATTAGATTTACATTATCCCTATCAATTGTATCCTTATACCAATATCATTATCTCAGAATAAGGAATATATTAGGAGTTATCATTCCCTTAATCACATGTTTTCCAAGAATTTAAACCTTCCAATGAATCATTTTCATAGTACCATTCTATAGGTTCTTCTATATCCTTTTTGAAATAGAACTATAATATAGTCTGTATACATTTTATAATTACTATAACATGAATATCAACTAAAAATACTTTTATAACATTTTCTAGGGAGATAAATATATGATCACAATAATTATTCCTATTTGGTTTCATCAATATAATAATCTTTAACATTATCCAATTTCTTCTTTGGAGGTATATTTCCATGATGATTGTGGAATAATTTTGCATCGTTACTCATTTATTTAAACATAAAACACTAAATAAAAGTGTTTTCTAATCCAGTTTATTCAATTTTCCTAGTAGCACTTTTCTCCCCAACTATAAAAAACTACTGATCCCTTCAATAATTTCCTTGGGGGATTCATTCCATAATTATCACGAGTGAGAAAATAATTATTTCCCTTAACCCCTTTATCCATATTTTACATAGACACCCTCATATTCATGTTTTTTTAACCAAATAAGTAATAATTTTATAATTATTTCTATTTTTTATCACATGATTTTATTTCCTTATATGATTAGAAATGTTGGGACACTAGTTCCCTTAAAAATATTGTTATAAACCCATCAAGGAAACAAATATTCTTAATCTATGGATTATTTTCATTGATTTGGTTATCATTCCATCTATTAGGAACCATTTTTTAATTATGGAATACACTAGATACGATCATATCATTATGAAAACAATGTGTAATCTGAAAACTAGTGTAACATGTAATATAAATTGAAAAATTTATACATAGATAATGTCATTATCATAAACATGGTTTATTTGGGTATATAATCTTTTTAAATTCTTCATAATTGTTTATAAAGAAAATGTAAAATATACTAAGGATATTCTTGTGTTTGTTAGTTTAGGTGCACCGTAAAAACTATTTTCCAACACTATGTGATAATTCGGTCAAGACAAATGCTACACATTAATATTTACTACCCCAAGTATCTCTATGCTAGAACCATATCTATTTACATTATCAGAAAAGGGTTTTATTTTATGGAAACCCCATATAATCTCTTACGTACCAAAACTTCAAGATTTTGTTCAGTACTATCAAAAAAATCTATTATAGGGTTTTCTTACCAAATATAGGTTTTCCTATATTTAGTTCACTAGGATTATATAAAACACATCTTGATACCAGTTGTATATAACACATAAAAAGTTTCCCAGAGTCATCATCTTATTTTATTACATTGGAATAGATCCAATTAATAATATCCAAAAGGACTAAAAAGATTACTAGTTTTGGGAAACATGATACATACAAGATTATAATTTACCATTTAGTGATGGAAACAATATAAAGATGAGTTAAAATTACCAGTAGGTATTAAGTACATTATACGATTTTATGAATCAATAGGATTATAACAAAAGAAAAATATAATAATAGAACACACATGAAAATTAAATAACTGGATGAATCATAATCAAATTGAAATGGAATATAACTGAAAACATATTTCATTTACTATATAAACTGATAATGTAATTCACATAGAGATAATTCCATTTTGAAAATCTCATTGATAGTTATAACTGAATTCTAAATGAATATAATTCTAGACAATCACACATCATGCTTCACAAGAAAATTATGTCTTTAACATAATAAGTATTCAGGAGGTTGTTTAAAACATATAGTGTAAAAACACATCCAATTTGGCCAAACAAAAGTATATCTCGAATCTCCCAAAGCATCAAGGGGATTTCTATAAATGGTACCCAAGTAGTTTGTTTTTAGTCTAAACCATTCCTCATATATCAAATAATCAATTTATCCCATAAATAATTTTCCATATAATCAAATATCCATATTATGTAAATATAACATATTTACCTTTATTTCTCAAATTAAAAAATAACATTCAATGTAAGAACCATGTGTTAACAATTATTTGTTTTAAGAAATAATCTTATCCCTGATAAATAATATTGATAATTATGTTATATTAAATTTATAATTATTACAAGAAATTGAATATTACAAAGAAATTTAATAACCAAAAAATGAAACTAAGATATGGAAGTCAATCATATCTCTGGTAAAAATTATTCATAAATCATCAATGGGAAGAATAAAGATTGTATCAACAAATAACCATTGAATTAAGAAGAATGTGATGCTTAAATATCTAAATAGAAACACAATAAATTATGTTTAAAATCATTCTTGGGAAATATATCCTTTTCATTTGGAAAATTATTTTTAAAATTATTTTCATTTAAAATTCATTTTTAAAATGTTTTAAATAAAAATATCCTCATAAAAAAAAAATACAATATTTTAGTAAATGGTGGTCACGAATACCTATAATTCCTTACATCCTTAAAAAGTAATAATAACATTAATTTAGGATAATAAATGTATAAGAATATTCCTTTTTAATAAAATGATAAGAATATTCCTTTCTGATATTTTGGTAAAACACAAATATGAATTATTTTAAAAATGATATATAATTCCTATGAAAATATTTTTTAAAGAGGAAAAATAGACGAAAATTCCATTGATAGAAAAATTTAAAACGGTAAAAATTAATTGAAAACAATTTTCCAAAAAATTCTTTTTAAGAGAATAGATTTTTTGACGAAATAGAGGAATAAAGTTATATTTTCTAAAAAAATATCATGTTGTTTATGTAAATATTAGTCAGAAATGGTACTATAAAATGAAAATATCTTGAATTAATAGAGTAAAATAACATTTAATGGGTTTTTAGTAAAAAATCGAATAATTTACATCAATCTAAATTAAATAATTGTAAATTATGAATAATGTGTGTTTTTGATGTAAACCCTTTAAAATATCATGATATTGAAGTGATAATATACTAATGAAATTATTATTTATATCAACTATAAATACAAAGAAATATGAATATATCATCATAAAATCAAAATTCATTATAGATGTAATCATAGAATACTAATGATAATGAGAAAGTCATATAACCCAATGAAAAGGAATTATGTTAAGAAATTCATTACATCTTTGTAATTATTATGCCAAATCCCCATTATTGTAATAATTAAAATAGAAACTCAATATGTAATGAATTATTAAATTATCATGATATTACATGTAAAATGATAATTAAATATCCATATAAAATAAATTAGATGAATTAAATTATAATATGCATCAATGTAATGAAATTAGGATGAAATTCATTACCATAAACTTCTATTTAGTTGATTGATATTTAACATACAATGTGATGTTTTTAAACATGAATTTTAGAAAATACCAAAGAAGTATGAATATTTATAATATCATATATGATCCAATTTTAGCATCTTTTCACACACATATTTGTAAAATTTAATTATTTTCATCGTGATAAGTGTTAATTGAATTATTTTCTCATGAATTTTTCATTATAAAATATATGATTCTAGAAATTATTATATTTTTTCATTATAATTATAACAATAATAAATGAATAATTATAATATATTTACAATAATATTAATTTTAATGCCATTAATGATGGATGGTTTTTCAAAATGATGTATGCTATGGTCATATAGATGGTAGGTTGTATGTACACATGTGTAACAATTCCATTTTTTCAATGATCATTAATAAAATATGGCATGTAATTTTATACTTTTTTAGATTAACTATAATATCATATATTCCATATCACATACTTATATTTATCATCCATGTGGTGTGGTGATGAATGGAGAGTCATATTTCTTTAGGAAGGTGGTAGTTCACACGTACATGAATAATGATATCATCCTTATGTGAGTGAAAAGGAATGCAAGAAAATGATATATATTACCTTTAAATATTATTAAATATGTAATTAATATCAAAATTATGTCGTTTTTATCACATAAAATCATTAAATTTATCTTAATAACCTTTCTTGAGAAGAGTTAGTGATAGGTGAATCACATATAGTGAGGTGGTACTCTTCAATACTAAAGATAATTGTTATCGAATCTCTTATATGATGGAATGTAAATATAGATATATTATATAGTGACTTTATAGGTGTAAATATGTTATAACTATCATATATTTACATTATATTTTTCTTTATTGTCATGACATAGCCTGATTACCATGGTAACCAGATAATCATGCTGACCCTAACACAGCCTGAAGTGGGTTCTTGATCCCCACAGGTCAGCGACTTGCACCTTGCATCATACACCAAGTAGGTGGGAACAAATTTACCAAAACAAATACTCATGAAAGATAATAAATCAGTATGAATACAAAATAAACTCCACTATGAATAAGGTAATAGAAGTCAAACATGTAAAAATATATAAAGTACATCAACCTAGTATCAGAAAACAGCTTAAACTACCCATGTACAAACTCTGATGCAACTCTCCAGGTCTACTAATCAAGATCTGAAACTAACACCATGTGATCATATCATCAGGCTAAATCCTTGAATGGGTAATGTACAAAACAAATGAATTCACAAGTATGGTGTGATCCACATCTAACTAGGGTTTCACTCAATGATTCCACGCCAAAATTATAATATTAAATTAACCTAAAAGGTGACTTCATTTTTCAAAACAAAATGTTTGGAATTACAAAATAATATTTAATAATTAATTATTTACATATAAAATGATTTAAATAATTTATAAATTCATGATTAAAATTTAAAATGATGTAAATAAATTTCAAACAATCGAATTGTCTTTAAAAAAGGGGTGTTTTACACAATTGGTATATTTCCAAAAGAACTTAAATAAAGAGTTTTATATAAAATAGTTTATATAAATCAAAAGGCATGTAAAATAGTGTTAAAAATGGAATATATTCATTTGAAATGCATCAAGCGAGCAATACAGTCATATGCCTTGTAAGGTATGATTGTTCCATGCGATAGAGACCTGACACTATGAAATGAAAAATATTTACATATTTCCCTTTGAACAAAGGCCAAATGGACTCATCGCCATCGTGTAAGGAATGTGAAGTGCTGATATGATGTTTCATAATGTTTTAAATCATAAATTTTTGTCCAAATAACACACTAACTACATAAGGCTTTCATGTTTTCTAATAAAAAAATTGGCGATTTATTTATATTCAAATTAAAGAAAAATTAAATCTCATTACACATTTCAAATATTAAAATTTTCCCTTAATAACCCAATGCTTGGTTTTAATCAAATATTCCATTTCCCCAAGATAAAACCCTAAGGTTTCTATCAAAACATATTTTACCCATTTTCACATTTAGTGACTTTACACCAATTTACCATTCGATTTAATAGAACAATTTCATAATTGTTTGCAACAATATAATTTTTACAAAATTTCATTAATTTCATCAAAAAAACCCCTTATTCAATAGAATTAAAGTTTTTTTCATAGTTTTCCATCAAATCAATTTTTGAAAATTAAATTCACCGATTCAATTCAAATAATTTCCAAAAAAATCTATATTTTAAAATAAAAAATTTATATTTTCACAAACATCCATAAAAACATCACAATTAAATTTAATTGGGTGTTTTCATTTTCATGCAAAAAATACATTTTTAAAGATAACAATTCTATTGAATTTGGTTTTTCATACAAACCCATTGAAATCCATTAAATCAATATCAAACAAACTCATTTAATTAAAATAATTGGAATAAAAAAATTAATTGTCAATAATAATTGGGAATATTAATTCATCCACTATCTTTAGGATTAATAGATATCAAATCACAAAGACGTACCTGGAAAACTCCTACAGAAGATGACATAAATAAATATTTATGAATAAAACTGAGGTTTAGGTCCATCTTATTGTGTATTATATCCATAAAACATTACAGGGATATGTGGAACCTTAGTGAAAAGTTTACAGACCATGCAAGAATGATAACAGGAAAATGAAACTAATCATGCGAACATCAAAGGGAATTCCTCAATATTCAGATCTCTTTCAGGTGGTATCCAAGGGTCCATGATTCATTATTGGGAGCTCTAAGGGAGGTATAAAATGATATTAGTTCTTACTAGTTTTTCATGGCCATAAATAGGGGTTAAAAAATGTAATAATATATTAGATCACTTAAAATAATGTCTGTATAGTTTCCTAGGAAAAGGTGCATGGTTTTGAAAAACCATGAACAGGATGTGCACCTATTATGAATGGTCCAAAAAATTATACTAATAGAAAGAATGGATTGAATAACCATGCACCAAATTTGAGAAAGTAAAATGGCATGGGTTTCCTGATTTTCTATAAAACGGTGTACTATTTCGGGAAACAGCACACCAACTATGCAGTAGCCTAGATATTTAAAATTTTTTCCAAATTTCACTTGAAGAAACCCAAAATAAAATCGAAAAATTTCTTTTTTAATATATGGATTATGAATACAAGAAAAACTGTAACATGATGTTAAAACCTGCTCACCATTAAAAAATCCAATCCACTGAATGCCTACAAAATTTTATTCCATGATAAAATATGAGGCCATTGCTCCTTCATCAGTGCCTCCCTATCTCATGTCTCATGATAATCATAATTGTGCAACCATAGATCAAAAATTAAAGTAATATACCTCCCAAAATTTACCTTGGGTTCAAAATCAACAATATATATTGGTCTTTCAGTTACAGATAAATCAGTTTCAACTTCATGTCCTTGGTAGTTCATAACATGAGATGGATCAGATAAATAATTTCATATCTGATATACATGGAAGACATTATGTATTGATATCAACTGTGGTGGAAGTGATAAATGAAAAAAAAATCATTCCCCACCTACTCGACAATGTCGAATGCTCCCACAATAAGGAGCATGTAGCACATACCTCCCAATAAAGCTTTGACCAAACTGGGGTGAAACATTCATGAACACCTATTCACAGACTGAGAATTAGAAAGAACTATGATGTAGATAAACATAAGGATTATATTTAATATGTAGTATCGCATTTCTCAGATTAATCAATTGAATATTTTTTTCATATCTTTCACAAAACATTGTCCAACCAAAGAAATTTCATTAATGTCTGACCAAAACAATAGAGATTTATATGGTTGGCGATACAAGGCCTGGAAATTAGCCATTCCCATCAAGGACTACTAAATATTGTCACAATTAAACACAATCAGTCACAAATGATAATCTTAATCCTTTCTAATGTTAAGAACACAAGCAGAAAACATATCCTCAAGAATCTCTATATCTATTTATATTTTTTCATTTGGCTATAGATGGTATATCATATTCATATAGTCATGGGATCCCAGGGCCACAAAAATACCTCCTAAAAAAATATGTGAATAAAGGATCTATGTGATAGACTATTACATATGGAACACCCTGGAAACAAAAAATCTATTTCATGTAGATATTTTCTAACTCCTCAACTTTGTTTGAATCATAAATTGGTATAATTTAAGACAATTTAGGAACATGATCAACCACAAACTGTATTGCATTCTTATTTATCTTTGTATGGTGATACCAAAAAAAATTCTATAGATATCTCATCCCACTTATATGTAAGGTATTAAAGTGTTAGAAGTAGAACTTATAGTTTATAGTAATCATCCATCACCTACTGGAATGTATAAAAATTAGTGAAAACTCAATGATGACATGTCTCATTCCCAGCAACCAGAACTACCACCACATTTCATAGAAAATCTATATGCTTCCCATGTGTACATCCCACTGGGATTTGTTACATTTTTCCATAATAGTATTTTATGTCACTAATGGGAAAATAAGAAATTTCTAAAATCATATAATTCCCACTTTGTAGTATGACCACTCAAAAACAATATCCACACCATAAATATATTATCCAATTCAATAGAACTCATCATAAATATTATGTTCCTAAAGAATCAATTTGAGAAGAGTAGATATCATTTGGACACTAGTGAAGGAAACCTTGGCTCCTGATTCTTGGACTCTTATATGAAACATTGAGAGGATCTCCATCAAGTTACATTATTCCTATGATTCATTAAATTCATTGGTCTTTATTTTTCTTCCTAAATAATCTATAATGGCATTCCCTTTACTATGGGTAATGGAGGTGTAGAAATAGATAGTATCCAGGTATTCTACCTAGTGCGCCTACTAGTGATTTAATTATTTTTTAGAGAAGATATAACTCAATATCTTGCGGTGAAAAAAATGTAAACCTTTCCCTATAAAGGGAAAAACCCCCAACTCATAAGTAGGTGTATCCCAGTTACATGTTCCAGGTCATAGTTCATATAATTCTTCTCATCTGGTCTAATTCAATGAGATCTAGAAGAAATGGCATGACCACCATGAATAAGAACACAACCAAAACATGATACAGATCCATCAAATAAGAATTAATATCCCTTCTCGGACTCTAGATTAGTCAAAACTAATGTAGTAATCAAAATATGTTTCTTCTCCAGAAAAAAACTATGAAATTTATGATTCTACTAAAACATTACTCCCTTATAAGTTAGTGTAGTCATTATAGATTCCCATATTGATAATTCCTTAACAAACCTGCTATAATATCTTGCAAGACCTAAGATTCTCTGAATCATGAAAACATTATGTGGTTGTTCTCATTTCATAACTACTTTTACCTTATCAAGGACATCTAAAATACTATTCTCTAACACCACATGCCCCAAGAATTGTACATCATTAATAAAGAATGAAGACATCAAATTATTGTCATAAAGATAGTGATTCCATAAAAAATCCAAAACTATTCTCAGATGTTCTATATGATCCTCCTTAGTCATTGATTAAATATGTTTTTCATCCTAAAAAACCACTAAAAATGTATCTTGATACACATGGAAAATCAAATTCACTAACTCCATAAAAACTACATGAGAATTGGTCGGAAAAAAATGCCTAACAAGGTACTCATAATAGAAGTACATACTAATAAAGGCAACATTCTGAATGTCATATTCATTTATCATCATCTAATAGTAACCAAATTATAGATCAATAATTGAGAACATATTCTCCCATTTCAAAAAATCAAAAAATCATCAATACATAGAAATAGATACATGTTCATTATTATAACTCGATTGAGATTTTGTAATCGATACAGATGTTATTTAAACTATCATGTTTTTTATCAAGGAGAATCGGCACCACCTATGGTTACACACACAAGAATACAAATCCTTTCATTGTAAGATCATGCAACTGGTACTTCTATACTTATATTTTAGCTAGTTCCACATAGTAAGAGAGAATATAAACTTGTTGAGTACAACAAATTATGTAAATTGAATAATTAAACTCTTTTATTGGTGAAAAAATAAATATGTGAGAAGGAAACACTTTAGGAAACTCAACAAAAACAAGATATAGATTACCAATATAATATTTCCTCTATTGGTCAATAGAACACACTAACATTAAATTCCCCAAATACAGATAACATGTTTCATCCATACTCATCCTTGGGTCACATTCTACTTTAATGAAATGAGGCACACAACAAGGTGGAGTAATGGAAACATGTTTAAGATAAAAATCAATAATTATTTACTATTAATGATCCATGTCATCCAAAATGTAACATCAATAAATTTTATGTCATGAACCAGAAAACTCAATACAAGATCAAAATATTATAGAGAGGTTACTCAGGTGGGAATATAGAAACCCTGATTTCTATTCATAACAAAGGGTGTAGTAATATCCATAACATATCATTAAATATCCATAGGAATATTTACTTTATTAACGATACAGTCTGAAATAAAAAATGAGATTCACTAGTATAAAATCGAGTAGTCACTAATGATGAAGCAATAGTAATGGTACCTATCATGGTTTCTGGACCAGTATCAGCCTCCTCTAGAGACTCTTAAATAGTGTTAAATAACATCAATTAAGATTCATGTGGCTCAAACCCTTTTTTACATGATGAATCGAGTTTTACTATAGTTTTAGGAGGATATTATGATTCTATTCCACTATATGGTGTAGAATAGACATGTTAGAATCTCTATAAGTGCCCTGAGCATCTGGAAGAGACCCAGTTATTTTTTTCCACTGTTAAAATAATATATGAATGTATTTTAATGGCACATTGGTATCAATTCAAATGAATTTTTCATGGAACTATAGGAGGTCTATAATTTCATAGTTATCAGTAACTTTCAAGATAATCTTCACACATCCATTTTCCAGTGAAGGAACTCATGCTTCCACTATGAGAGAAAGAAACTCCTGATAAACCTGAATTTCTAGGTATGTATATTTCAATAATTGGAGATCTATCAAACATATCATCTTAAAATTTGTCTTTAGCAATAAAATAGTAGAATAAATATCACAACCAAATCCCAACAAAAACCTTTGAGACAATATCTTCTTATTAAACATAATCTCTATTGTAAAATGCATAATCTCAATAAAATAGTTTTCATACACTTTCACGATAATGTTATCCTTTCCATGTATGAAAACTCATTGGAATTGGTAAACAACATTAACTCTAAAAATAAAAAGATAGTAAAAAGAACATTGGTATACCCACTCTAATCCCACATGTTTCTTATCTATCAAAATCATATCCAAATATTTCATGCTTGGTCCTTTTAATACCAATGTGGAACATATTACCTTTATTTCATTAGGGGTTTTGAATAACCCAAAAGAATATCTATTTTTATCAAACATTCCTTATCCTCTTAACGATCATTTGTGTCTTTGAATGTTTATGTATTCTGAAGAATGAACTCTTGAGAAAGTACCTCTAAGGTTCCACTGCTAGATCATGGATGAGAACTAGAGGTTGTTCTAATCATAGATCATAGACAATGCACATAATCACCTCTACTAGATGCAGATCTATAACCAAATTCTCTCACTAAGGTACATTAGTAGCTTCCTTCAAGAGCCGATTCACACTTCTTCTCTATGGAGTGATGGTAGACAACATTAGAAGACTACAAGTAAGACATCATGTTACAGTCAAATAGAGAAAAATGGAAAGTTAATCCCAACAGGTTGAACATTAATAATTTTATTTCAATCCTATCAAAATAAAAATTAGGTAAAATATAAGAACAAATCCACCCAAAAAATTTTCTTACCACTGCTAGCGACATATGGATTATTATGGTGAGATCTGGATGGTCACTCAATCACAACTACCTCATGTGTCCTAAGATTCCTTCAAAGTTCATACTGACATCACGAAGAGAAGTTCAACATCCTTTTTATACCACTTTGTCACAATCCATTCGGGGTACCCTAGTATCTCGATAACCAAGACGACCCATACATAGCTCGACAATCATTCTCAATCCCCAAAGGTCCACAATTATCAAATGGAATCTTACATAAAGTTGTTGGGAATAAATATTCCATAAACAATTCAGAATTAAGATAACAAAAAATTATTCATACAAAATAAAATCCATTAGGAATAATGTACAAAAAGTAAAACATGTATAAAAACCCAATGTACTACATCCATGTACCATAAGAAAGAAAAAACTTCACATGTACCAACATAGACCCAACTCACCATTTCCATGATTCTATAGCTAGAACCACTGCCCAGTGGTCCTTTTACCTTACTTCATCCTATATAGAAAACATATACAAACACTAGAAATAAAAAAAATTGGGTGTGGGAAAATTAACTATATTATTTCACACAAAAACATTATAAGAAGAATCCAATATTAAATTAATCCATAATGTTCATTAAATTTATAAAAAAGAAGGGTTTTCATTTCAAACGAATATTTAAAAAATAATTCCTTACATTCCAAAGGATGAAAATTCTTTAGAAATTCTCGCTTCAAATTTCAAATAATTTAATTCTCTTCAAATAAAGGGGTTCTTAACAGAAATGGATCATTTCAAAAATTGATTATATAAAAAAAATTATATTAAATATTTTATAAATATTGGATGGATTGTAAAATAGTTTACAACAATAGAATATATTTCTATCGAATAAAACCTGTGAGAAACATGGACATATGCCTAGTAAGGAATGATAGTTCCATGCTATAAGGACCTGAAACTATGAATAAAATTGTGGAAAAATATCCATTTGAACGAAGTACAAAGGGAACTCATCGCCATCACCAAAACAATGTGATGTGCTGATATGATTTTTTTAGGAATATTATAATCATAATTTGTCATCTAAATTACTTAGTAAATAGGAAATAATTTTATGTGATATAATAACAAAACAACCATTATAGATTTATTTTATGACAACATTAAATACAATTAAATCCAATTATCCATTTCAAATATTCCAATTTTCAATCTAAAATTAATAATTTATTTTTAATAAAAATCATTCTATTTTACCACAATAAAACCCTAAGATTATGACCCAACCAGTTTCAAAAAATGAAAAAAAAAATTGTTAGTGGAAACCAATTCACCATTAAATTTCCCAATATGATTTTATAATTAGATTTAGAAAAATAATTTTTAAAAAATTTCATCAATTTAAAAAAAACCTTAAATCAATTAAAATTGGGGTTTATCACAAGCTTATGTTAAATAAAATTTCCCCAATTTAATTAAAAAATTTGATTGAAAAAATTTCCATAGAAACCATTGTTCAAATTAAGTGATTTAAATTTTCACAAACATCAATAAACACTCCCTAATTCACAGGAATTAAATATTCTCTGATTTCATTCAAAACCCCCATTTTTAATTACACCAAATAAATGGAATCACATTTTTAAAACAACCTAATTAAAATAAATTTATTCAAAATAAATCAAAATTATTTATTAATAATTATTTAAATTAAAAAAATAGGGTTAATATGATTTGGGTATTGTAACAGAATCACCAACCTTGGGATCAATGGATCTCGAATCGTAAACCTATAATTAGAAAACTCTAATAGAGAATGAAAAAAATGATGATATATGAATATAAAATATGATTAGATTCAAAATAGTGGTCATTATATCGAAAACATATGGGGATCCATTTAACCGTAGAGAGAAGAATAGAGACAATGGTACATTAAAAAAACTAATCACTCGAAGTTTGAAGGGTATTATTCAAGATGTGGATCGATTACAAAAGGAATATGAGGGGAAAAATTATTTCTGGGAGCTCCATGGAATTTATAAACCTATATTAGAGTGTATCAATCCATCAGGTGTCTAAAATTAGGTTTTATAATATCATAAAAAAAAATTGGATCACATAAAATCATGACCGCATGATTTCCAGACAAAAGGCACATGATTTAGAAAAACCCAACACAACCAATGCACCTATTATAAATTGGATACATGGTTTCTCTATAGAGGACACATATCTTGACAAATCGTGTTCCAGTTATGTAAAGCACACTACTATGGGTTGATTATCATTATCTTCAAAGGATCATGGTTTGTGAAAACGGTGCACCAACCATACAGTATCCCACAATTTTTCAAAATTTTCTAAATTTCACCTAAAGGAACCCCAAAGAAAGCACAAACAAATCATAGTGGAAATTGAGGTATAAGAATATCAAAAAAATTATTAATAGGATGTTACAATCATACCCAGCCTTCAGAGGTGGAAATGGAAAAATAATCAAAATTGGTTCGCAAGGGGGTAATCTGTCTTACATATGAATGAGGATTTCATAACCCATTTTATGGATGCAGATGTTAGTTTAGATTAATAAATAATTATAGAAAATAATAGTATATGGAAAATAATTATTTTATTATAATATCATGGTCTAATATAAATGTATAGAGGTATAGGAAGAAGTAAAATAAATATTCCCATTAAAAACACAACCTTTTGGTGGTATCCTTATTAGGATATAGATAAATCCTTTAATTATTGGACTTATTTCAAAAATAAGGATTCTAATATGAGAAATGGAATGGGGGAAAATATTTCGGTGTGTATTAACTAATACAAATTTTATTGAGTGTGTGAATAAGATAAAATAGGGGGAGGCCTTTTATATGTCGGGGAGAGGACATACATGGTATTTTCATAAGAATGGAGTGCTCTAACATTTATCATATTAAATAGTGTCAAAAATGTCCCATTCATGAATAATAGAGGTGTAATTATTGATTAATTTCCATAAAATTTTATTTATACATGTTTATATATTTATTAACCATATCATTTAGTTTAACCAATAGTAAACTCATTGTTCATTAATCGTGATAATTTATTTTTACTCTATTCACTATATATTTTGGTCAATAATTACGTTCAACTCATTAAAAAATATAGATTATTATGATTACAAATTTTGAATCCATTTTTCCAATTTTAATTCACTTATTTGAATTTTCTGGTTTAAATTATTTCCATAGATATGGAGAAAATTTTTGTTTTCCAAGTGAAAATATTCAATGGAATAAAAACAATTACCAATAAATTAAAAATATAGATATTTCCATTGATCTAATTTGGATTAATTTATATATTACCGAAATAATTTTAGTTTAAAACCATATCAGTCTACAATTCAACATTATAATTTATTTAATGAGAGAGATAGTTTTCAAGTAAAATTAATTTTTTTCTTTATTTATAAAAAATTTAAAATTTCAAAAAAAACTTCACAAAAACATAATAATAGATCTCTTATATAAAAAATTATAATTATTCATTAAAATAAATTTAATAAATGATGTAAAAATTAATTTTATATTATGTGCACCTAGCATGATGAAATCATATCTTAGGAAAAAATATTTTTGTTTTTAAAAATATTTGTTTCCATTTAAATAATTCTATTTTTTTATCATTAATAAATTGTGAAATATAATGTGTAAAATATAGTTTTTAATATCATAGTTAACCCTATTCACACAAATAATTCTTATGAATACTTGATATATAAAATAATAATGTTTATATTATGTTTTTGTACCGTAAAACACTGTCATGTGCGTAATATTAGATGTCAAAGATTCTAGTTGTTGCATGAAACACATGCTAAAATCGATGTTTCATGTAATTAATTATATTGAAAATATTTTATTTAATTTAAAATAAATATATCATATGGTATCATAGTTCTATATTCCTCACTACTCTTGGTCTTTCATGTCATACAAACTATCAAATATAGGGTCCTTTTTTAAAAAATTTATGGTGTTATAGTTTTAATGATCAAGTATTATTTATTCATAGAAATCAACATAAATTTGAAGAAATTGTTACTAAAAAAAATATTACTTATACTACAATCCTAATAAATTTTAAATTTTTAATAAGTTAGTTTTAATTAGGGGTATCACAAAAACCACGAAAAATAATTTATATTGTGGATTTTTGGAGGAAGATAAATAACTGATTATAAGAATCCAGTATATGATCAAGGGGAGTGAAATATATGTTATAGATTAACTCTATGAAACATGGAATGTAGATCATTTAATATAAGAGGAAACTATACAATTAAGGAGAATAAATTGATAGGGTATAAGGGAGGGTAATGCGACTAGAGAAATAATGGGAGGGTGAGGATTGCTACAATTTAATAGTATTTATCACTTAATTGTAAGTTTAGAAATACATGTACCCCATGGGAACACACATGAACTCCATTAATTACCATATAGCCATTAATAACCAATTTATGGGTCACCATCCACCAAATGTCCCTCACACATCTACCCATATAACATTGTGTTTGACTCTATACCTGATGTAGTTTGTCTTAGTGATAAAATTTAATGAACATGGTTTAAATTTTTAAAATAGGTCCCCATGATTCAACATAAACTCATGATTCTCAAAAAAATGTTGTCATACACATGTTTTTCCAAAAACTAAATAATGTTAAAAAAAATTAATATATGTGTTTTGTTACAACCTCCTCACCATATGGAAGCTCAACTACATGTTTCACTATCATGATTCGATGAGGATAGTTGGGGAATTGAACCAACCGTTGAGATAATATATTAAAAACATGTTCAAAGGTATCCTTATTGGTAAAAACATTCTATAGCATGAAAATACTATTATTTTTTACTTAATTGGAGGATCTTTATGATCTAATCTATAATAAAAACCGGTTATTATAAAAAAAATTGAATACCATACTTCCGGTTGATATTTTCCACATGGATCACATGAGTTGTTTTGGAAAAGAATATCTGATGTTGAGATATATTAAATATGTTATCTATGAAAATATTTCATATAGGATTATATTAATCATATTATATGGTACCAATCCTCTTAATAACATCAAGTTAACCCATAAACCCAAAACCAATTATCTTAAACTATAAAATTGATGGTGGCCAACCTGACGTGAAACTCATAAAAATACTCATTCACAAACCTCAAACTCTATAAGATAAATTAACTATTTATTAAAAGAACGCATATTTTGGTGAAAATTTCATAATGAGTTTTGTAATTAGTATAATTTTATTTAATTTTTATTTTTGAGCCTCAACTTGATCATAGTTGACTCCCTATCTCTAACTAAAAAAATTGTGATCAATAGAGAATTCCCTATATGGAAAAATAAACATTCAACCCAAATATAAGATTTATATTGTTTTATAGGAAGACTCTATGAGTATAACATGGTTTTCAAATAAATGAAAAGAATTAATGAAATATTTTCAATGTGTGTCTTCAAACACAACATTTCTATTCATAGATTTTATACCCATATAATGATTGAAGAAATTTTTTTATTATCCTAAATGTATATTTAATTTTATAGAACCCACCCTAATTTTTCTGACCATTCATCTTTATCAGATTTTATTCTCCTTCTCACCCCATGAATCATAACTATCTCAAGCACATACACCATTACCATTGTTTCTAAATTTTTTTATCAAATCAATAGAAAATGGGATGAAATCAATAACCCTTTAATAGTAACTCATAATAAATCATTAACATGAGAAAAAACCAAAATTATATACTATTTTCTATTGTCATAACCTCGTAGATAATTGGATGGATATGACATGGGGTTATTGGTTCCCTACAATCACCCCTGATAAGTGATTCGTTTTGAAAAAAACCATACAATGTCCTGAAAACTGATACATAGATAATTCCATCCAATATAATGATAAGTATTACTAAACCCCATTATAAAATCATGTATTGAGGTGTCATAACCTCATATAATATACTCATGTGTGGTTAAGGGAAACAATATATACCATCTAACATTAATGAAACCATCAATATCATGGGACTAATTTGCTCGATGATCCCATCCATATATAATTTTTCTGGTAAATATATCATTTATGTCATACAATTTACTCCCCTGTATACCATTCAAGGATTGAATAAATAATTTAAAAGGATGTAATGGTCACCCAACCCTATCCATTCATGTTATCAAAATAAAACATAGTAAATATAATCATTAACTACCACTCGTTAAATTCTACATACAATATCAAATCTCGAGTCTTCATATTCAATAAATCTATTATAAAATTAACCTTTCCAATAGTATAAGATATTCAAAAATAATAACATCATTGATTTTAAATGGACCCCTCTATAAAGGGAACAATTCATATTGAGAAAATATATAATCATCCATCTTGTTGTCATTATACACCATGATCCTTCTACAAAAAATGTAGTGACACTAACACCTCAATGTTTACACTAAAACAGTCACTGATAGATCATACATTGGGAAATTCCACTCACATGAACTTAATTACCACGCTCCATGTGAATCAGCACATCTTTATTACGTTAAAATGGCTCCAAAACTAACCCTAAAAGCATTAAAATACATGGTATAGTCTACACCTATATCATTAAATGAAAAAAATCGTTTTGATATCAACTATTTGTTAGATCCTAGATACATTTCATAAAATATTTTAATCACATGAAACATTCTTCATATTGTTCGGGCTATTTTTGATGCTTCAAAATAAGAGAAGTCCTAAATGAGCCACTAATTGTACCAAATAAATCCCATGAATCTATAAACATCAAAACAATTCCAATTTTGAACAAAAAAATCATAGGCACAAACTTCTCATATTCAAATGATATTTAGGTCCCATATATCATGTTACCTATAAATAGAAAATTCATGATTTATAACTAACAGTTTGAGAGACTTCCATAGAACTAATGTCCCCTTAGTGTAATAAATATAACCTATATATGGAGATCATGATTTTCTATCTATTTAGAGGATAATAGAATTTCATAAATAAATATAACCATAAATGAGTCCAATTATGTATGTAAGACATAATTTATATGCATCTTTTGGGTTTTTCACCATGAATGGCCTCACAAGAAAATCAAAAATATTATAACAACATTTAAACGAAGTATGAGGTATATATGAAATACAAACAAAACAATGATGATAACCCAATCTCATATAGATATTAGAGAACTAGTTGTCTACCATTTACTAGTCAAATAAGTCATATTTATGAATAATAGGATTCTATTTATGTACTATCTCCATGTTCATCCTATTATAACGATTACGAAAAAAATTATCCTCTTTATTCGAAAAAAACAAGATAACTCAGAGTAAAAATTCTATGGAAATGATTCATATAACCTCAAGGACCTATATTCAATCATTCAATTCTATAATACCTCTAAGATCAATACAATTGGGTCAAATAGATATATTCTTCATAACTAATATTATCTCAATTTTAATCTTTATCTTCTATGTCACCAACAAGTGTCGTTTCCTCCTTAGCACCAACACAATATTTTTACACACATGGAGAGAGGGTAACAATGTTTTGGACCACCTGGACTCTCTAGAAGTCTACATTTTATAACATTTTTTATTTTATACTATGTACATATTTAAGCATGAGGTGGTTAATTTGATTAGAGTTGAATTCCTTGGTCTTCATTATTTCAGGCCTCTGTAGATGCATAGGTCGGTTAAAGGGGCTAGTGGGGGCAGGCGTGAGTTTTCTTGTTCCTCAATTTTCCCACAATAAAAAAATTACCTGATGATGATCTTAATTACAAACTCAATATCCATATTGGTTGGAAACCCGTTGAAGTATTCACAAAATCATTAATAAAACTAGTAAAAATTAGAGGGTTTATTGTAGACACCCAGACTTCACAGACATGGAAATTAAATTAATTTTTCTGAATACTTAATACATAACAAAAACAAACACCAAAGGACCGTAATAGTTTAGTGTCCTTGGAAACCCAAAATATAATCTTCTAATCATGGTGAAATATCATCAACATCTCCCATAAAGATCTTACCCTTTTGTTTTCTTACCTAAAACATTTCTCTATATCCTAGGGAAATAAAAACATAAAAAGGGTGAGCTCAAATGCTCAGTAAGGGTAAACATAGGTAATGTAAAACAATCCATAAACATTTGAATGAAAAAATTGAACATAAAATCTAAATATCAAAATCTTGAGCAATGACATAAATATAGGAAGTACGTAAGGCATATATCATAAAAGAACATCAATCATGATAACATAGCATGGGAATAAAACATGTAATTATGGAAACCATTAAGAACATGATATTATTTCCATATTTACCAAGGAATTTCTTCCAAGACCATCTTAGTGGACAAAGTCCCTTTCTCAATCGAGTTCACTCCTCGTTCAAGTCATGTATCACTGAACCAGATTAACTTACCATTCCAGCCATGTCTATCTCATGATATATAAATCCTTACCCAATGCATTGGAGGGAGATATTGGTCCCACCCTTCTCATATTGAAATCATTCTTACTTGTTCCACAAAATAAACATAAAACATTCATCATAACACAAAGAATAAAATGGGTTTCAGAAACATCATCACATAATCCATATAGAACAAATGGATATAATTTCAGCATAATAAAAATCACACCCTGAAAATAATAGAGAAATTATACTTGAAACATAAACATTCTAAAAAATTTCATCATTGATGGAAAATAGTTTTGATAAAACACTTGAAATGAATTTTTGAGGAAAATATACTTTATTTTTAAAAATCATTTTCTTTTCAAAAAATTCCATGAAACATTAAAATAAAAGTATTTTTTTGAAAATAGTCCTTAAATCTTGTAGAATATGGTTCATGAAAATTAGGCGTTATGAAACCACAAAAATCCATTCATTCTGTATAAGTTTAAATAACATTCTCCTCGTACGTTTAACAGAAAAGTCAAAAAAGATTAGAGTATGGTAAACAAAAGAAAGATTCCTTCCATAACACAACGTAAAATGAATTTAAACATACATGGAGTAATATTAAACAATTTATTAAAAACGTTTTTTTTGACATGGATGAAAAATATAACCCTAGTAAATACTTACATATAAGAAATCTCAACTAAAAATGAGATTGAAAAATTATCCCTTACCTTAGGTCTGATATGCTTCTTACATATTTGAACCTCATGTATAATGATTTAAATAATGTCATTTACTTATTACAGAATCATATTCATTGTTATGATATCATATATGGTTCACTTATGACCTTATTTTACTAGCTCTTTTGTAAATTCTATGTTAAAGCAGCATTTTGGGTAAAATCGTTTCATTTATCGTACGTGTTTCGACTTGTTTTTATTACGCATATCATGATTTACATAATTATATAATGGAAGAAATTATTTATATATAATATATAATCAGCATATAAATATATATGATAGATCTATAAATGGAAATGAAATACACTGTTCATGGAGACGGTAGGCTGTACGTACGCATGGACGTTGTTTTCCTTTCCTTATTGACTTGAATCGATGTAAGTAAATGAAGTATATATATATATATACATAAATCCAGTAGCATTATCATGTTATATATAGCATTATTATTCATTATATATACTTTATAATCATTCTTGAATGGTTAACATGGAGAATGAATGTCATCGCTTCGTGGAGACGGTAATCCGTACATACACACGAGCGATGATATAGTTCCCATAATTATGGAATGGAATTGCAGTGGATAATATCTCAGAATTAGTATGATGTTATAATAACCATATATAGTTATTCTTTACAACAATATACCAATCCATGTAATGTGGTGGTGGAAAAATAGATTACACCACGCCGTGGAGACGGTATTCCGTACTTACACACGCGCGGTGATATCATTTTCCGTAGGATGGATAGAAGGTAAAATAGGTTTGTTTCATAATTATAATAACATATCATTATATTATTTATACTTATGTTATTAATTTATAATGATAAAACTAATTAAGAACAAGTTGAAGAAGAATGAATCTTGAAAAAATCAGTAGAAGAGATTACCTCTTCCTCGATGTGCCTCTTTTAAACTTCCTCTTAGGGAACTGGAGTTGGTTTTTTGAGAATAAAAAAACCTATATGATATAACTAGATATGTTTAAAATATAAAAGGGTAGTTTTTGGACGATCTTTAAGGGTCAAAGTTTTGTGAAGGCGAGAGGGAGGAGGTTCCCTTTTATAAGGGAGGAGAGGGGCACCTTTCGAAACCTCGAAAATATTTATTTGTAATAAATCAAACCCCACATAAAAACACCAAAAATGACTCATATTCAAATATTAGATGAGATAGGGTTGTAATATCATCAACCAATAAAATTAAGTTATGTTTGATATTTATTTTAACCCTTATCAGCTTGATTTATACTGATTTAATTTATTTAATTTTATTTGTGGTAATAAGATTCTAAATTTTAAATTTTTATAAATAATTACTTATGTGTTGAAAATTATCCATAATTGGATAATTTATTCCATTTTAGACCTTGTAAATTTTAATTTATAATTTTTAAATATTTTTTTGATTTTTAAACAATTTTATATTATGTTATTTTTATAAAATAACAATATTGTCAATTTTGACACTATAGATTTATTTTAATTTATCTAAACTCCACACAAAATATATTTTCGAAATAAATGATTTAATAGATTCATAACATTTCATATTTATCTATAAAATTCTTGTATCACATTTAATAGATCATATAATATTTATTTTAATATTTTGAAAACCATTTATTTGATATTTGATTCAATAAAATAATTTCCACATCACTATTGTGTCACCTTTAATGATAATTACTGAATCCCTAAAATTTAGAAATAAATTAACATAAAGTATATAATTTTATTATATTTCTGTAGACTATTAATTTTATAAGTTTAATGAAGTTTATCGCTAAAGTAAAATTATTATACTTATCAGATTTAAGAGAGTGACATGTTTTCACTTTATTTGGTTTTGATAATAATTAAATTATTTTCATGCTCCAAAGTCCATAAAATGAATATATTCCTACCCATAGGTGATATGGGTAGAATTTTCGTCATTCAATATAATTTTGTCAGGTGTTAGGGTAATTTTATAATATTATATTTACCCATAATTTCCAGATTTACCTTTAACTATGATAAAAAAATTACCGTAGTTACTATTCATAATGCCTAAAAATAAAAATTATATTATTAACACAATTTATACCTACTTATTCCAAATATGGAATCCATTTTTCCATATTCAAACCACAAAATTTTCAGTATTTAATTTAAAATTAATCCCGATGTTAAGAAAATGGGTTTTAAAAGTTAAAACGTTGCAAAAGAATGAAATGTTTTTACTTATGAATTCAGTGTAACATTAATGGTAATTAATTACAATATATTAAATGGTAAAAATATTTTATATACATACATTAAAACTATTCAATATAATATTTTATCCATATAAATTATCTTTATGAAAAAAAAATTTTTTAATTAACATTTAGTTATTTTTACTATTCATCAAAATATGAAACATATCAGAAAAATATAAAAAATTTATCCAAAGTAAATTTTTATATCATGATTCCAAGGAATAAGTTTAATTTTTCAAATTGAACTTATAGACATTCCTAAAAATAAATTTAATGTGGGTGTTCCATCAAAAGGTTGCCAAACATCATTTTAAAAAAAATACTAATTTTACCTGAAAAAATTATTTTGTCTCATACCATGTTCTAAAAGATGTGTAAGATGAATAATAATGTTATAAAATTGAAAATGTAGTGTATAATATTCATAACGGCTATTCCATAATAATATTATAACAATATACTATCGTTTAGTAAAACCCGTTATTGCGTACTATACACGTTATCGAGGAAGGTCACGATTCCATGTAACGTAAGCCAAGTATGGGCTGCGTGTATTAGAAGCTCCCTTTGGTGTTGTTTATAATGTATGAAAACTTATTTCATTTATACATTAAACAAAATCTATACTTAATGTTGTGTAGAATAATTTCTACAATACGAACTTCAAATTGTGTGTAACACGAACCAAGAATAGTGTTGTGTATACTACAAGCTAATACGGTGTTGCATATAGAACAAGATAATCTTCGTGTAGCATAAAACATAAGATATCAATTAAATTAAAAGAATATTTTTCATAAAATCTCGGGGTGTTACATTCTACCCCCCTTAAAATTAATTTTGCCCTCGATATTTTTCGTGGTTTTAAATGGTTTACTACTTGAAAGTTTCTTTAATAAAAACCCACATCGTAAAAAGGAATACAAAAAATTAACTTTAAAAACTAATGTATGAAATGTAACGGTTACCCAAATTAACTCATCATTGGGCTTCCACATAAGAGAATATAGGTGAAAATATGGATATGGAAGAGAAATCTAACCATCATGTTCCGATGGAGTGTGGTAGAGAACATGACTATGAAAAATCCAACAATCACAAAGCCATAAATTTTTGATGATATAAGGAACCATCTTATTCATCAGATATGAGGGCAATAGGACAACATTTTTGGTTTTCAAGATCATTTCCCTAATGTTGAAAACATTTGGAATTAGAATAAAAACTTAATTGATTTTGGTACAATCTCACCATTGGTCATTCCTTGAACAATTTCCACTTCATATCTGAAGTTGAATTTTCTATTCATGAAGTTTTATCGGATCGTGCAATAGAATGAAAGTTCATTCCATCTGTCTCAAACAAAAAGTTAGAAAAAGTCATTAAATATAAATAAGTCCATATATAGTGAGATTAATCATATATGGTTCCTAAAATGGACTTATAATTCATATATCATACCACTTAATAAATTAAAATTAATTTATACTAACCAGGGACTTCATGTAGGCCAATGGTATGTGATAAAGGCATGTCACACTTCAGTTATGGGTTCAATTCTCGTAACCCTATCAGACACAATGGGTTGTCGTTTGTCCTGTAGGTTGTCCTTTTTCTAAATCTACACTATTATAACATTACAGAAATAATATCGAAAAACAAGTTCTATCCTTAAATAATACTATCTGATGTCCAATATAATCCATTCCAATATTTAGGCTTATCCAAAATACATCTTTCCAATCTCATAGTATATAGAAGATGATTACTTGAAAGGTCATATAACAAGCACGTGAATAATATCAATTATCCCTCATATATCATAATATATATCCTGTTGATCGTATTCCAAACATGTGAATACATTAATAATGTATTATCTTGAAAAAATGAATACCCATTGAACTTTATTGAAAACATGAATTCTATCAAAATTAAACTCTTTCCACATACCAAAATTAAAAAAAATCCAGATAATCAAACCATGATATCACATAGTCCTTACATCAATCATGCGCTCATGAATACTATCAAACATATTATTTTCTCCTTATCCATTCATTATGTGCATATCATCTATTTTCCAAAAAATATTTGAATAACTTTTCATGGTTATCGTTACCATAAAATTATTGAAAACCACAATAGATCATAAATATTCTAATATTCCACGACACTACAACATTGTTTTGGAATCCCATTACATAAACACTTTATCATTCCACCACATCATTGTCATATTCAACATCGCCAATAGTTATCGCATGTAACTTCCCATTGTCCTTTGACTTAATAGGTTTTTGATGTCGATCATAATTAACCATTGGATTAGGGTATTGGTTTTCATAATGCCCCATTTCCTTGCAATTGTAGCATTGAAGTTTTGGTGGTGCATTCTTTGTAGACTTTTCTCTATTCACATCATTATCTACCTTTTACCCGTTACTAAGACACTAAACTGCTCGATGAATTTCTTTTCCACACATAAGACTTTTTATTGTACATTTTATACAATTTCCACCATGATTCTTTCCACACATTGATCATAAAGAAACATTCATCTTCTTTTCACCATTGTTTTGAGATTTCTTTTTTAACTGCATCTTCCGTTTTTTGTCAAAACCATGAGATGGATGTGTAACACCAACTTCCACTTCTACCTTGATAGCACAACACACAATTTCTTCATAGTTACTAAAGTCTCTTATAGATAATTCCCTTTGAAGACTTGGTTTTAATCCACTGAAGAATTGATCAACTTTACTTTCAGGTTGGATGATAAAGCCAAATGAATACCTTTCAAACCTTGTAAAATTCACCTCGTATGTACCAACAGATTCATCATCCTTTCTCTTAAGCTCAAGGAACTCCTTTTCCATATTTGTTCTAACAATACAAGGGAAGTACTTATTGAAAAACAAGTTCTTGAACACATCCCATTCCATGGATGCAATTTCATCTTGGGGCCTTGTATTCTTAAGTAGAGTCCACCACTGGTCAACTTCATCTTCTAAATAGTAAACATCCAAAATGAATTTTTCATGTTCTAAATAGAGAAGTATGGAAAATATCTTTTCAATGGTACAATTCCATTGTTCAGCAACAAGTAGATTAAGAGACCCATTGAAAAAAGGTGGTCTTTCCCTCATGAAGGACTCAATAGAATATTGTTCCCTTTTCTTCTCACTTGGAAGACCAGAATGATTCATAGCTTGTGTATGTATAGAAATAATATTTTACACACCATCTCTCAAAACATTGGTTTGTTTAGGAGGACAATCATTACATTTTCATTTACATTGATCAACACGGTTACTTCGGGTTCTAGCAGTCATCTAAAACCCAAAAATAATAGTGTGAGAGGAAAAAATCATGCTAGGAAAAAAACATAATAAATTGGAAGTACCTTCAATATCTAACATCTTAGGTTTCATTATAATATTGTTAATTTAAATCTAGGACTTTTACCTATACGTATACATAACCATAGAGACATCCCTAGTCATATCATAGAAATATCTCTAGGGATCTCACTAAAGTGTTTGCATCCTAGTTTCCAATGGATAAATAAACCTCCCTATGATAACAACTGTATAGACCCATACATGACGTACAAGTAAATTACATTAAATTTGCAGAATACTTAATAAATAACAGAAACAAACACTGAAGGACCGTAATAGTTTAGTGTCTTTGGAAACTCATAATGTAATCTTCTAATCGTGGTGAAAGATCTTCAATATCTCCCATAAATATCTTACCCTTTTGATTTCTAACTTATAACCTTTCTTTATATCCTGAGGAAAATAAAACATAAAAATTGTGAGCTCAAATGCTCAATAAGGGTAAACATAGGGAACGTAAAATAGTCCATAAACATTTGAATGCAAAAACATGAACATAAAATCTAAACATCAAAATATTGAGCAACGACATAAATCTTGGAAGTACGTAAGGCATATATCATAAAGGAACATCAATCATGATAAAATAGCATGGGAATAAAAAATTGTAATTGTGGAAACCATTAAGATCATTATATGATTTCCATAGTAGCCTAGGTATTGCTTTCAAGACCATCTTAGTGGAAAAAGTCTCTTTCTGAATAGAGTTCACTCCTCATTCCAGTTCTGTATCACTGAACCAAATTAACTTACTATTCCATCCATGTCTATTTCATAGATAGAAATATTTAACCAATGTATTGGTGGGAGAAATAGGTCCCACCCATCCCATATTTAAATCATTCTTACTTTTTCCACAAAATAATCATAAAACATTCATCATAATATAAAGATTAAAATGTGTTTCATAAACATCACCCCATCATCATATAGTACATATAAAGAAAATGGATATCATTTCATCATATGAAAAATCACCCCATGTAAAAAATATATACATTATAATTGAAACATAATCAGGCTAAATAATGTCATCTTAGATGGAAAATAGATTTGATAAAACACTTGAAATGAATTCTTGAGGAAAATATCCTTTCTTTTTCAAAATAATTTTATTTTCATAGAATTCCATGAAATTTTAAAAGAAAAGAATTTTGTTTAAAATAGTCATGAAATCTTATAGAATAATCTTCATGAAAATTAGGCATTTTGAAACCGTAAAAATCTGTTCAGGCCGTATAATTTAAAAAAAACATTCTCCTCGTACCTTTAATGGAAAAGTCAAAAAGTTCCTCGTCTGGTAAACAAAAGAAAGATTCCTTCCCTAAAACAATATAAAGACAAACAGGGGATAAAAGTAATTTAAACATACAAGGAAGAATATTAAACAATTTATGAAAAACATTTTTATGGACATGGATGAAAAATATAACCCCAGTAAATACTTATGTATAAGCAAACTCGAATAAAAATGAGATTGAAATACTATCCCTTACCTTAGGTCTGATATGATTTGTACGTATCCGAACCTCATGTATAATTATTTCAATAATGTCATTTACTTATTAAAGAATCATATTCATTATTATGATATCATATATGGTTCACTTATGACATTATATTACTAGTTTTTTTGTAAATTCCATGTTAAAGCAGCATTTTTGGTAAAATCGTTTCATTTATCGTACGTGTTTTGACCTTTTGTTATTACATATATCCAGATTTACTTAATTATAAAATGGAAGACATTATTAATATAAAATGTATATTTAGAATATAAATATATGTGATAGATCAATGAACAGAAATGAAATACACCGTTCATGGAGACGGTAGGCAGTAAGTACGCATGAACGCTGGTTTCCTTTCTTTATTAACTTGAATCGAAATATTTAAATGACGTGTATATATATATACATAAATAAAGTAGCATTATTATGTTATATATACAGTTATTATTCATTATATGTACTTTATAATCATTTTTTAATGGTTAACATGGAGAATGAATCTCATCGCGTCATGGAGACGGTAATCCGTACGTACGCAAGAGCGATGATATAGTTCCCATAATTATTGAATGGAATTGGAGTGGATAATATCTCAAAATCAGTATGATGTTATTATAACCATATATAGTTATTATTTACACCATTATACCCCTACATGTAAGGAGGTGGTGTAAAAACAGATTACACCACGGCGTGGAGACGATATTCCGTACATACGCATGCGCAATGTATTCATTTTCTCTACGATGGATAAAAGTTTATATGGGGTTTTTTCATACATATAATAACATACCAGTATTTTAGTGAGACTGATGTTATTACATTATAATGAAACAACTAATGAAGAAGAAGTTAAAGAAGAAAGATACTTGAATGAATCAGTAGAAGAGATTACCTCTTCCTTGACGTGCCTCTTTTAAACATCCCATTAGGGAATTAGAGTTGGCCTTTTTAGAATACCACAACCTCTATGAGATAACTAGATATGTTTAGAAGAGAAATGTCAAGGTTTTTACCAATCTTGAAGGCCCAAATTTTTGTGAAGAGGAGAGGGAGGAGGTGCCTTTTTATAAGGGAGGAGAGGGGCACCTTTGGAAACCTCAAAAATATTAATTTATATTAAATCAAAACCCACTTAAAAACCTCAAAAAATAACTCATATTAGAATATTAGATGATATAGTGTTGTGATATCATCAACCAATAAAATTTACACATGTTGGAAATTTATTTTAAACCTTATCAACTTGATTTATCCTTATTTAATTTATTTAATTTTATTTTTGTTAATAAGATTCTAAATTTTAAATTGTTAATCATAATTACTTATGTGTTGTCAATTATCCATAATTGGATAATTTATGACATTTTAGAAAATATGAATTTTAATTTATCATTTTTAAATTTTTTAGTGATTTTTAAATAATTTTATATTATGTTATTTTTATAAAATAACAATAGGGTCAATTTTGACACTATTAATTTTTTTGAATTTAAATAAAATACAAACAAAAGATGTGTTCGAAATAAAAGATTAAATAGATTCATAAAATGTAATATTTATCTAGAAAATTCTTTGATCACATTAAATAGTTCTTATTATATTTATTTTATTATTTTTTAAACCATTTATTTGTTTTTTCAATCAATAAAATAATGTCAACATCACTATTGTGTCACTTTTAATGATAATTATTTATTCTTTAAAAATTATAAATAAGTTCACATGATGTATATAATTTTATTATCTTTCTGAATACTATTCATTTTGGATGTTTCATTGAGTTTATCACTAAATGAAAATTATAATACATATAATATTTACGAGAGTGACATGTTGTCACTTTCTTTGGTTTTAATAATAATTAAATTATTCTCATGGTCAAATAGTCCATAAAATTAATATATTCAGACCCTTAGGTGATATGGGTCAACTGTTAGTCATCGAATAGAATTTTGGCAGGTGTTAATGTAATTTTATAATATTATATTAACCCTTAATTACCCAATTTATTTTTAACTATATTAAATAAAATTTACCATAGTTACTATTCATAATGCCTAAAAATAAAAAGTATATTATTAACATAATTTTGAAATACTGATTCCAAATATTGAATCCATTTTTTCTAATTCAAAACACGAAAGTTGCATTATTTAATTTAAAATTAATCCCACTGTTGAGAAAACGGGTTTTAAAAGTTAAAACGTTGCAAAAGATTAAAATGTTTTTACTTATGCATTTAGTGTAAAATTAATGGTAATGACTTACATTATATTAAATGGTAAAAATATATTCTATTTATAAATTAAAACCCTTCAATATAATAATTTAACCATATAAATTATATTGATGAAAAAAGTTGTTTTTAATTAAAATTTATTGTATTTTTTACTATTCATCAAAATATGAAACTTATCAGAAAAATATCAAAAAATTATCCAAAGTAATTTTTTATATCCTAATTCCAAGGAAGAATTTAAATTTGTCAAATTAAACTGGAAAACATTTCCAAAACTAAATTTAATGTGGGTGCGCCATCAAAAGGTGGAAAACAACATTTTTAAAAAAAATACTAATTTTACTTGAAAAAATAATTTTTCTCTCATACCATGTTCTAGAAAATGTGTAAGATGAATAATATTGTTATAAAATTAAAAATTTAGTTAATAATATACATAAAGTCTAGTCCATAATAATATTATAACAATATATTGTTGTTTAGTGAAACCCAGTATTGCGTACTATACATGCTATTGAGGAAGGTCGCGATTGCATGTAACGCAAGACAAGTCAGAGCTGCATGTAGTAGAAGCTCCCTTTGGTGTTGTTTATAATGTAATCAAAACATATCTCATTTATACATTAAACAAAATCTATACATAATGTTGTGTAGACTAATTTATACAAAACAAACTTGAAATTGTGTGTGACACGAGCAAAGAATAGTGTTGCGTATAGTGCAAGCTTATACGGTGTTGCATATAGTACCCGCTAATCTTGGTGTAGCGTAAAACACAAGAAATCAGTGAAATTAAAAAGAATATTTTTCATAAACTCTCAGCATGTTACATTGATCATTTTATGGGGATTTTTTTATTTTCAAAAATAATATAAGACAACTAGAAATAAATCATGAAAAACTATTGATAGTTAGGTACTAAATGAGCATATTATATATGAAACTACAAAGTAACGGTTTTTAAATATACCTATTTAATTGTGAGTGCTTACCTTTTAAAATATTAGTCTATTTAATCTCAATATAACGTTATTCAGTCCATCCCAAATATCACATCCAAGAAGGAAATCATTATTATAATTAAATCCAATAGAATTTGATATCCAAAAATACTGATGGAACAATATTTAAGTATCTAAATAACACCTGATTTAGCCCTTCTGTGTTTATAAATGGACATCACACCATACATATACTCTCTATTAAAACCAAACTAATAAAAAATTTGAGAATATATTTATGAGTTCAATGATACTAATTTTAAAAAAAACTAATTCATGTATATATTACACAAAAATGGTACCTATAATAATTAATATACTAATTATATTATTTATAAGTATTATATAAATATAATTTTATTGGATTTAAATTTAGAATTTTGCTCATATAGAATCACTCTTTTAATGGTTTCCCTCTGTTTACATTTATTTTAATATGCTTTGGGTCTTTTACTAACTCCGTGACCCAGATGATAAGAGGAACCCCAACTAACACTCAAATAATATACTTTTGGACTTTATCAATATCAATGAATCTATATAAAATCTCCACTTATCTAAAATTGTATTGTGCTTTAGAAAAATAAATGTTGGAGTCATATACTTCAATATAATTGACACTCCATCTGATTTTGGTGGAATTGTAAGTGAACATGACTAGGTAAACCACACATGGAGTACTCTACAAATCATATTCATCAAATTATTTGATATAAATAACCAATTTTTCATCATTTACCATCATAGTATTAACCATGATGTATATGTTTCTGAATACTAAAATACCCTCTTCCAACCCTTTTCATATAAGAATTTTTCAAAATCATTATATGATCGTTTTGGTTTTTTTAGCTATGAGAGCCTCGTAAACATCCTCCACACATGATTTCATAGAAAACAATATAATTAATATCCAAAATATAAAATCTAAAAATTTCCTCAATGTACACATCATTGACTACCTCATCAAAATCCATCTTTGAAAAAAACATTGAATACTTTTAAAACGCCTTGAATAATCCATGCGTGTCATTTATCTTCATGTTAGATACACACACTCAAAAGATGTATCCACCCTCAATAACTCTTGATCAAATTATCATCAGAAACGACATGAAAATACTTTATTTATAACCCCATAAGATAGTATTTATATATCAGGAAATCACACTAATTTTTAGATGTGAATCAAAATATAGAGGTCAATAGCTCCATCATAATAATAAGGGTTGTCTATAGATGGTAAAAAGATAGTCAATATCATCCCTACATTAAGATCAACATCCTAGAGACCATGATAACAATTATATTGGAGAGTTTTATTCGTCTAAAAATCTATTTCAACTCAAACATAAAATTCCTCACACAGACAGTATTTTTACTAATAGATTTTACAAACTATTTAATAAAATAATAGAACAACTTGTATGTGTGGTACTACCATAATAAACGTTTTAGATTAATTTATAGTGGGTAATTCATATACACACCCACTTAGTGGTCCACTAGAGGATTATATGGTGGATTGTATCAAATATTTCAAAAATATGAATCATGCCCAATTTATTATCACAGTTCTTGATTTTAAATTTTATGGAATGAAGTAAGAGGCATAACATCCAACTACTCTACCGACACAATTTCATGACATAACAATCATGGACCTCTCAATATAGTGGTATTCCATGTGCTTCACCACAAACCTACCTACAATAGTCCAGGGTATAGAAACATGTGTCATGTAGGCATATAACACTCTTGGGGGTTCTTATCCTAAGGTAACTATTCAAACATGTAGGTCTCTAAAAAATAGTAAAATGTATAATGTAATTTAATAAATGAAAAAAAATTCATACACATTACTAATCACTAAACAGTGTACAACAGAAATAATGGAATAAAAAATATCCATATACAAGTCCACCAAACTATAAAAGTGTCCAACCTAGTAGAAAATAGTATTATCAATGATATTGGACTCCACGAACTCACTACGAAAAATCTAGAAATTCTATGCTCCATCTACTCCTTGTCCCCCTTAGTATCATTAAAAAATCATGTTGTCTTCATAAGACCCGACATGTGTATGTAGATACCACATAGTGTTGAGTATAAACATACCCAATACTATATCAAAATATCACTAAAACAATACATCCAATATTATCAACTCAAAATAATCGATATGATCAACCTAAATATACTCAATCTAGGTACCATGTTTCAAAGTAAGGTCACATCTATACTGCTAGCCTATGATTTCATTCAAGCATCCAAGGTAATGGAAGTAGAATAGAACACACTCCGGAACATTTTTGAACCTTATTAAACTCAAATGATATGTCATTAAAAAATTAAATAAACAAAAATAGGTACATGATTTAACTTGTAATATTTGGATAGAAAAGTAGAGTATCACAACCTAAGGTTAGGGTGGATACCTAACTCAATATGGATTAACCATCTATGATGTGGATCACACATGCTAATAGTTTTTATATTGATACATGACCAAACCTAGGTATAGATGATTGAGAATCATGCCCATGGCCACAGAGAGGGATACCCAAATCTATATAGGACTAAAACTTATAGAAGATCACTCATCCTATATTCATGATGGGGTACCTCAATGACACCATAGAGGAATAAACCAAGGGAATGTTCTCTATAGTTACTAAATTAGACTGATATGAAAAATGGAACCATCCTACTCGGTAATTTCTATTTGGGGCTTATAATGAACCCATATAATATCTATATATACTTGGAATTACAAAAGTATATTCCCATGTTCATTTTCCACTTCATGTGTAACCCGGTCATGCTCATGTATTGGGATACATTCTTTCACTTTCACGTAGAGGTATAAGATGTCTATCCATTACTAGGCCACTTGGTGAGTGACTTTTCACACTTTTTGTGTGTGTGTAATTATACATTTAAACCCCATCCACCATGGATTGGGATCCACATATTGTGTGTTATGTCATTAAACAACATGTGTATCTCTAGTTTTAAAAAAAATCTAGAACTCTCATGTGTTTTCAAACACACCACCATTTCCTTCAATCAATTAGGAACATCGCCTATGAAACTTAGATCTACAGTTCACTCAACTCCAAATTCATAGATAGTCGGATTCCAACCACCCACCCTCTCTAGAATCATATCCCATTTTATCACAATAAACAAAACATCCAAAAAAAAATATCTTTTATCCAACTAATATCTTCTCTTCTCTCCATCACATAGTGTTCATTCCTTCAATATTAATCATTATCCCTCTGAAACCTACTATTTCACAAATGATCTGTTGCACAAAAAACAATTTTCTATTATAGTTGAAATTTTGGTCTATCAAAATATAATGACGACCATTCAATGAATGATGAGATAAAAGCATGATACATAATCATGAGAAATAAGATCCATCTATTTTTTAGGATTCTCCCCATTCTATAAAAAAGAAAATGTTAAATGAAATATATAATCAATGGTCAAAAAACATTATCAATTAAAAAATATTGGAAGATAAATTTTCAATAGTAAATCAGTAATTGACCAATAAATAAACTTTTTAGAATAATTGATTCACAATCGACATGAGGTAATCAAATTGGGGATAAAATCGATCCAAATAAAAATACTATCCTGAATTTTTATTAAATTTTTGTGAAGAAATTTAATGAACTATTTTCATGGATGGGATCCATGAAATCCATTGATAATGTAAATCTACTTAGAAAACTGATCATTGATCCATGATGAAATTTTCACCACTAAAGGTCACTTATTAATCCCTCTCAAATCTTAAGTGTAATGTGGATACCATAACATCTGTACATAACATAGATTGGATAGGAGGGGAAATATACCATTACTAATAATAACCAATAAATAAATTAAATTAATTATTGATTAATATTCCCCCCATGACAGCTTTTAAATGTATCAAGTGATCTGTGAATTTTTTTTGAATTTCCTATGGTAAAACATATATTTAATATTTAATATGGGTCTCATTTTTTCAATATGAAACACTCTTTTAGGAATATAATATTGTTAAAAAGTTCTATTCATACATTATATATATATATATGGTGATTTTATTATTATGAAATGAAGGCTCTACAAACCACCAAATATCATGATGAACATTTTAATAACTCTATAAATATAATATATATTTTTAAATAATCACAAAAAAATACAGTCATTACATTAAAAATAGACCATAAAGGTTTCTCTACAAAATATCTCTATCTATCCTTGTATACCCACAAATTTGAAATCCAATGAATATTGGATCTAGGGGATCAATCATGACATAATAATTATAATAAAATAAGAAAATAAGCAATTTTATATACAATTTCATCATCAATTCATATAGGTAAATTATGTATACGATTATTCCAACACATTAAATAAGGTAACCGTAGAGCATAAATAATGATATTAATCATAGGGAAGCATGTGAATTTCATTTGAATCATACACATTAAAGATGTTTATTGAAAAAAAACTTCTCACAATACCATGCCAATTAAAAATTTATAAAACAAAACTAAATAGTGAAAATCATCATATATTTAAAAATTATCTCAACAATAATATAAAAATGGGTTAAATTATTCACTTCCTTCATACTATAAAAATATTCTATTCCAAGGTCAGATAATTCTAGGGAAGATGTTCATAATAGTCACTGAAAACATATTATAATCTTACTAACATATCCTTTACATAAAAATAAAAAAAAGTTCTTTGATACCACTTTGTAACATCCATAGTGTTGTTCACATCCATCATGGCCAAATTTGGTTTCTATGTACATTAGGTGTTCATCCACATATAAAATAATTTTATAACCAACAAAGATGGATAATTTATATAGTATGGGTGTTATTCTATCATTGATAGCTTTATCCACTAATTAATGTTTTTACTATATTTAAATTGTATTAAAATATTATATATATTAAAAGAGACAATCAAAAAAATTAGTATGTAAAAAAATACAAATATTATATAAAAACATTAATGGAGGTCATGTCAAAAGACAATCATGGTAAAAATAAGATCCCCATATATGGATCACATGTAACACAGTATGGAAATAAAATATATCTAAAAAAAGTAGTGCGTCTAACATAGCCCCATATTTTGATGCCAATCATAATATTTTAGCTCATACATTCCTAAATAAAGGACCCTTCCCATACCTAGGTCATGTAAAATTAAATGTACTGAGCTATAAGGGTTTTGAGTAGGGTTTGGAATGACACCATCAATGGTTTCTATAAATATTTATAATAAATAAAATTCCATTCTTGATAGATATGATAATAAATATAAATAACATGAAAAATACTTGTTGTATCATTAGGTGATGTTATGACACAAAAGATCCACCATAAATACTTCAATAATTGATTACGACTATTTTGAACTTTCCACTTTAGAATATCAATGTTCATGGGGATTCAAAACCACAATATTATTCAAAAATATCATAGAAACTATAATGGATTACAAATCAATGTAAAATTATTTTTGGATTGAATAACATTAGACACAATTATTATTATGAAGAACAAAAAATTGGTTCTACACCCTACCTGAATCACGTATCTTATTATCTTTGGCATTGCACCCAACAAATAACACAATTTACTAGTAGTTTGTGTGGAAACAAATGAAGAATTCTATATACGATTATGGATATTATTATATCCTCCAATATAAAAAAAAATTTACATATAATTACACTACTCCTACCTCATAAAATATGTATATGATCGCTATTACACATCACCTGAATAAAATTAAAAACTATGCTTTCTATTACACCCAACCCCAATTCATCCGTCCACCATTAGTTTCCATTATGCCACACATGTACTATATATTATATTCATGGTAGACATTATACCATAGTAGTTATAAACAGCATACATCGAATTTTATTAAATATTTCCTTTTTTATGTTTATTAAAATCTAAAACAAAAAAGTGAATAATCATAAAATACAATCCCTTATAACGCTTTTCATATTAATAAAAATTTTACAAAACAAAATTATCACTTGGGTGGACACATTATGAAAAAGAAATTAACTGCAATATTTACTTAAAATTAATTTTTTCTTAAACATTAAACCATCCCTAAATTTAAATTATATCTAATGATGCATACATGTAAACCAAGAATCCACACATTTCTCTTTTAAAACATAATTTTGGAAACCTTTTTATGTTTTAATATGTATCAATATGTCTGATGACACTGCTAAAATATTATCCTATGGTTTCTTAGCACATTTAGTTCAAGTACATCATCCTTAAATGGAATTTATTTGGAATCATAGATATATTTAATTATGGAATTTTATTTTATTGATATTTTAATCATTTTATTACAGTATATATATATTAATTATTTTGATTATGTTTTATTATTAAAGTTTCATTCCATTATCTTTGGTTAATATTGTATGAAATATTGAAAATATGAACTCTATTTATTAAATTATTATCTGAAATATAATTAATATTTTTCTATTATAAATAATTTCTTTTGTTTTGAAGGAGGAATTTGTTATATATAAAAATTATTGATGAGTTATAAAAATTAATTACAAAAATATATTATTTTGAATGTAATTGGAAAATAAAATCTTCAAGAACACATGTGATACTGTGTATGATATTGTCTGAGAGAATGATCCTAAAATTGTGAATTTGTGGGGTATCATAGGTTTTTTGATATTATATATGATTTATCACATAGACTGGTGATCCAAGAATAATATACCATGACTATATAGAAAATCATAATTTATTTTTAATGAGGAAGAATATCATACATAATATATTTTTACTTTCCTAGTGTGCATATGCATCTTTTTTCAATTTCATATTGACTAGAATAGATGAGGTTTACTAGTATGGTTATTTTTTACACAAAATTTTCTATATATGATTTTTATTAATTAAATTTATGTTTTATCAAATTGAAACATTCATCTATTCTAATTTATATGATCTTTTAGAGTGGATAAAATATGATTATTTGTTAGTACATAATGGAATTTTGTGGGTTTTATGTAATGATTTTGTACTTCTCTAAAAATAAAAAAAATCCTCCCCATATGGATAATTCCTTTCATTCAGTGAAAAAGAAATAAAAATAAATATCTAAGATGATTCATTTAGATTCATAGCTATTATAGTCTCAAGTGCCAAGTCATGCTTCCATTTCTCACCTATGTTTGACATTGTATATAAAGAACAAATTTCATAACATGAGTATTTTTTATGTACAATAATTTCAAATAAATTTTGTCATTAAAATACTTATACTCATTTAAAAATTTTAATTAAAAGGGATAATAATTTACATTTTAGAAAGATCTTTATATCATGAAATAGTTAAAGTTGTCAAACATGTGAAACCCTACAGTTCATCGAATAATAGAAAGAAGAATTCAAAAGATGTTGGTTTTTTGGGAGTCAATCTAAATTCTCAAAGAAATATATTAAAATATATAGGGGAAATAATACATTGATGTTTGATAATAAGGAATATGAAAAATCTATTTAAAAGAGAAGGAGTTTGAGGGAGATCTATTGTTCATTGTCTTTGGTTGTTGATCATGTTTTTGAAGTTTTAATTTCTAATTTTTCAACCATTATATATCTAACATTTCTTCATATCATGAAATTATTAACCACCTAATGGTGGGGAAAAACTTTGGTGATGGGTTAATGAAGGAGACCTTATTATAATTCATGTTTCATTTTATAAATTATTAAAAACTATTTGTTGAGACAATTACTACATTAAATAGTTGGATAATTATTTTTTGTGATTATATTTAATTATAAAAATCTTATAATTGTTTTACTATTTTTTATTAATTAGATATCTCAATGAATGAAATTATTCATATATATAATGGAATTATAATGGTTATATGGTTAGTATCTATAATTCACACATACATGTCTAGAATGATAGTGATCTATATTTTAATTTACTGATAAAATCATTAATCAATCATGTTTTTAGAATTATTTTTTTAGGTAACATATATCTTCGTGGCATTTCTTATATTTTTATAAATATATATATGTGATTTGATCAAGTGGTAATTACTTTTAGTATAATCCTAATCATCTATTTTAACTTAGGTTGATTAATGAAGTGATGGGGGGTTATATCAATTCTCATTTAAAATAATAAAGACTGAACTATTTTTAATAGTGGGAAAATGCTGAAAATAGAAATTCAAACCTGAAACCATCGCCTAATATATATTTTGAAAAATATTTTCTTAACATTATTTAAAATATATAAAAAACAACGATCAAAAACCATCCTTTCATAACTAAGAGTGAGAAATGTGTTTTCATAGACGTTTTCTAAAGTCAACCCACACTTTCCACTATATTATATCTATAAAAACATATGATGTTCATTAGTTTTTTCAAATCCTGAATATCTATGATAATAAAATTAAACCATTGTTTAGGGGGAATGTTATGAAAAATTCTAAAATTGAGATTATATGACCATATCTAATACAGTTAAACTAATCTATATTGATCCTCATATTGAGATAAAATTATTAAAAAAATAGAATCCCAGATTTTAAAATAGATTTTGACTATATTTAATTAATTCAATCTCATTAAACTCATAGTTATTCTTAAGAACCTATCATAATGTTAGGAAACCCAATAAATACCTGGAGGTGACATTTTTTTACCTTACATTAATATCCAATACTACTAAAGTTATATTCATTCATGTAAAAATCGCATAGAATAAAATACTAACCTCATTCATTTATTACCAATAATTCATATGCTTTCTGGTGAATACTAGAAAATTTATTAAAAGAAAATATTGTGGTTTATTATTTTATAATCCTAGAAGAGTTATGTAACAACTTGTGAAGTGTAGAGCCTTCCAATTCTCATTGGAAGAGCACTTAAAAATATATATCATTATTGAATCCTAAAGAGGAAAATTACTATGATAAACTATAGAGTATTTATTTCAAAATGTTCATCCCCACTTTCAAGAGTACAAAAATAAAAAATTAATTCAATGCTATAATAGATCCATCAGTAGTGATTTTTTATGAATACTAGGAGTGAATCAAGATATTTTGTTCTAGATATCATCACCATGGAATTTAATATAATTACGTTACAAACATTTTTAATCATGTAAATATATATAGTAAGAGTTATCTACTCCTTATATCATATCGAAAAGATATCACTGATAAATAACTAGTGAAGGATATATGATTGATTGAATGTATAATGTATAATTCAAAAATAATTGGTATAAGTGGAATTAGTACCTAAGTAATACATGTGTTATTATATTCTAAATCACCCCATACATAGTATAATATTTATGAACAAACAAATATATTTAGACAAATTACTACTATTCTTATATCGTACTAACAAAGTTTAGATAATATTTGTGTTCAATATTTTTCTCAAAACTATTACATATATCATTCATATTAGGATTATGGAATTGAGTGTTTTTAATATACCTACTAACAAATAAAATTTTAGTAGTGATTTCAATGATGGATAAATACTTCCCATGTATAATATTTATTTTTTTAATCAGAAATGTAAAAATTAGACACCATTCAAATGGAAATACTATTAACCACTACCATTTCAAAAAATGTACCAGAAACATTATAAATAATTATCATACTAAGAACCCATTGTAAATAAATAATATCTTTTTGAAAATCAGAATCATTTCATAATGACCAATTTTAAACTAAATTTTTTATAAGTTGAGGATCTATAATTTTATATAAAGGTGTCAATAAATCATATAAAAATAATTTTTAGATAATTCTAACATTCCAGTGGAATTAACTACTCAAAATTTTCCAAAAAATAATTGTAATGTAATATAGATAAAGACAAAAACTGGAAAGGTGATTTAAAACCATTATGAACAAGATCAAAACGAGATCATTCCCAAGAAAGAGGAAATAATGTTTCATGAATGAAATAATTATTTATCTGAAAAGGAATCCTACAACTAATCCTTTTGGGAAAATGGATTGAAATAAGCGAATAATCCTAATAAATAATATAGGAATTCAGAAAAACCTATGTATAATTTGGTATGGGAAAAAATGATTATCCATTTTCCTTTCCAATGATATGGGATCAGTAAAATAAAATATCAGAAGATTTAAATCCAAAGTTAAATTTTGAAACCATTAAAAAGTTTATAATGATCATACCAGTAATTGAATCCCTCAAAAAAATATTCTATGTTACTATGGGAACTATTTAACGCCATAATATTTTTATGCGATTGATTTTTTTAATTTATTTTTTGACTTATGTTATATGTTACACCGGCATAATATTTCACTATATGAAACACCATCTCAACTTTTAATATTCACAACACTATGTTTGGCATGTGTTATACACAATTTGCAGTTCTCATGATAGATTTCATTTTACACTAGATCGAGTTTAAGAGAAGAACTAAATATTATTATGTTACCTTCTAACCCAGATATTAAAATAGTGAATATGAACTGTATTAACTGAATTATTGAAATATAATCAATTATTGGATATAAAATTAATTCTCTAGTGAGGAATTATTTATAAATAAATTTATTTCATATTTTAATTAAAAGAAAACATTTTTCAGAAAAACAATTTAAATGAAAATATTTGAGATTATAAAATAATAAAATCACATATGATAGATTACATTGATTAAATATATATGAAATATATTTAATATAATGTTAAAATTTCATCTTATATATTTTTTAGAAATGATATAAAAATATATTAAATTTTTCTGATAAAAGAAACATTTAAAAAAAATAGTTTTGCAACCATTTAATGGATCAACCATATTAAATATAGATTTCAAAGTTTTTTAAATTCTATTTGAAAAATAAACTTATTATTTAAATTATTTTTATCAATATTTACGGTGTTTTATTTTTTTATGATAAGTTTCACATTTGGATTAATAGTTAAAAAATAATGCATCTTAATTAAAAACTAATTTTTCATAAAATTTATTTATAGTGTTAAATTAGATATTTGAATGGTTTTTAGGTATAAATATATTATATTTTTATCATTTAGTATAACTAAGGTCATTATCATTAATATAACATTGAATTTAGATGTAAAAATATTCCAATCTTTTTCATGTTTTATCTTTTAAGACATTATTTTTCATTCCAAAAACGAGATTAATTTTATATTAATTACTCAAACATATGTGTTTTGAATTTTTAAAATTGGGTACTGTATTTTTAAACAGTGGATCAAAATTATGTTCATATAATTCTTTCATTTTTGAAATTATGAATAGTGACATTAGTAATTTTTATTAATACGGTAAAAAGGTAAATAAGGTAATTAAGGTTAAAAAGAATATTATAAAATTACCCTAATACTTTTTCTAATATCATTGTATGATTATTTTTCACAAAAAATGATCTATTGGGAATGTGGTAACCTTTCTAAGCCACATGGATGAGATTAAGACATTATCTATATTTATTTAAATTAAAATTTAAACATGTATTACTCAAATTTGAATAATTATATAATTCTTAATATATGCATATAAAAATACAAATTCAACTATAAATTCTCATTTGTGAGATAAAATGTTTTTCATTATCAAGGTAATTTATTTATAGTTTTTATGAAATTAATAATTATATTAAAGGCTTAGACAATGATAATATAGAAATTATTTATCGATAAAAAATCAAATAAATAAATTTAATTAAAAATATAATAACAACTAAAAGACCAAAAACCATGAAAAATCATAACGGTGGAGCATTTATTGACCATAATGATCCAAGGTTCTAATTATAGACCATTTTGAGACACATGTAAAATATTATGACACTTATAACATTTTATCTAATGTAATGTTAATGTTTTCATATTCCTGATTAAATAAATATATAATTTTTAATGTAGGATTTTAGAGAAGATATATTCAACTATAAGTATTCTAATGAAATATAGAGTTTTTAACATAAATTTATATTTTTTGTTTTAATTTTTATTCAATAAATACTAATAATATATAGTTAAACAAAACTGATGTAGTTATTATTTTACTAATGGAAATATATAATAAATGTTATAAAAATATAAAAATAAATATAATTTGTGATAATAAATATATAAAATGAAATATCTATATGAACATGACCTATTAGGAATAAAATAAAATATTTTCTTCATTGTTAACTTGTTATATTAATATTTTTTATTTATCTATGAACTGGATAGTGTCAAAATTGACACTAGTGATTATTTATCAAAATAATGTTTTATAAAATTATATAAAAATCATATTATTTTTAAAAAATAATAAATAATAAATAAATGGAATAAAATATTATAAATTATTCATTTATGTTATAATTAGAATCAAATGATTAAGAATTACACTCTTTTAATATTGACAAAATCGTTACCTTAGTTAAAATTAAAATAGAATAACTAATGGTTAATTAAGATGTTAAGGTATAAATTGATAGTAATACTTTCCTAGAATTTATTCTTTAAGATATTACAACCTTATATAAAATCATAATAGATCATATGATATTTGCGAAGTTTTAATGGGATTTTAATTTAATATAAATTAATATTATTGGAGATTCCAAAAGTTCCCCACCTCAATTATAAAAGGGTACCTCCTCCCCCACTTCTTCATAGAAAATTTATCCATCAGTATTTTCTAATCCGCACCCAATATCTTTATTTACATTACTATACAGGTTTATGAGGTTTTAATATTCTCAAAAGACACACTCTTATATCTTTTAGAGGTGGTATAGAGGGAGATCATCGAAGAAGAGGTAATCTCCTTTACCCACTCTTTCAGGGTCATTTATTCCACTACTTTCTATTCCTATATTTTTTTCAATTTTCATTTAATTAATAATGTTTAAATTATATTCCAATAAGTTATTAAAATTATGGAAGAACCGTATTCCACCTTTCATCCTTCCAAATAAAAATGAAATCACTATACGTGCTTAAGTACGACATACTATATCTACACCGTTGTGTAATATATTTTTCAGAACCACATTACATGGATGGGTATAATTATAGAAATAAAAACTAATTTTTTTATTAAAACATGATATTTATTATTTTATAAAATATTAACCATTCACATCCATACCATTTCATTATTAATGGGATGATATCGTCGATCGTGCATACGTACGACCTATCGTCACCTCGATGTGATGCAATTCATTTTACACAATCATCATCAAAGAATTACTATTTAAATTAATATAATTAAAAAATATGATATATATTACATGAATATAATTTTGGAGATGATATAAATATATCCTAATAAGAAGAACCAAAACTTATATTAGAAAAATTGCTGGAGAAAATGAAGTTGTTAATACCCAAAAGATGAGTAGTATTGAAATGTTGTTAACAAATTGGTGATAAGATGATCATATTTAGTATAATAAATATATATATGTTTCTATAAAAAAATAATTAAATTATAAAAACCATTATGCAGGTGGTTCGTATAGGTACTAAGGGAATTATACCAAATTTAAGGGATAATTTTTTTCTCAACATTATTTCTGTGAGACACATGCTATATACAATAATTATTTATTATATATAGTGTATATACTACTCATGAATGTATTTAATGTGTCTCAACTAGAAGAGTATGTTATTTTATTAATTTTATATTTATAATAGGGAATATTATTCTTTTTTTATAGTGTGAAGAGTAATTATTTCAAAATCTCGTCAATATTAAGAATTGTTTCACTTTAAGTCTTTGTTAGGGAATATTTATCATACATGTCAATTTTTTATAAAAACTTTTTCATTAATTTTTTTACTAGTCATATATGTAAATTTAAAGTCATTTTTACCCATTTTATATTTTTTACTACGTGTTTTGAAAGGAATCTTTATTTTTCTCTAAATGTGGAACTTTTTGAGTTTTTAGAAAACTTTATGGGAAAAATGTTTTGTTTTAAATTTTATGACATAAAGATAATTTTACACGTTAATATTTATTTATTTATATGATGCTAACATTAAAAAATTAAATGGCTATTTTCAATGACATTAATTTCATTTAAAAATCTATAACGTTTTATAAAAGGAAAACAGTTTTGAAAAAGAAATGATATTTTCCTCAAAAATTATTTTCAAGAGTTCAATCAAAATTATTTTCCTTCTAATATTAAATTATTTGATGGTATATGTTATTTAATAGGGACATTCTTTCAAGGATATTATACATGTTACTCCTATCATATGATTTTTTTATGATGGTATAATATTTATGAAATCCAATTCCTTTTCATGGATTTTTCAACGATGGAATGATGTTTATGAAAACCATATGGATGTGATATGATGAAAGATTTATGTTCTTGTAGAACAAATATTTAATGATTCCACTATGATATGGGTGGGACATATATCTCCCTCCAACACATTAGGTAACAATTTTTATCACATGATATAGACAATACTTGAATGATAAATGATCTCATTTCTATAATATAGAGGTGAAATGATAAGTGAACCTATTTTAGTACTACCGGATGAGAATGAGGATTAAACTCAGTTCACTAAAAGACTTTATCTAATATGAAGGTCATGGTAATGCGCCTTAGAAAATATGTAAATTATTTTCAATGATTATGTTATTTCCAAAATTCAATGTTTTATTCCAATGCTATTTTATCAGGGCCCAGGTTTCATTATCATTTAAACCTTATAAACTACCAAGATTAATTTCATGACTCGTTATTTTGATATATGTATTACGTGGTATGATTTTCAAAATCTATTATCCTTCCTTTACATTATTTCATTAATTTTTTGTTTTATATTTTAATTTTTTACCCTTTATGAGCAACTGAGTCCACCATTTTCATATTTATTCCTTTCCACAAGATGAAAAAGAAACATATTTTGTTAGAAAAATAAAGGCAAACATATTTATGAGAGAAATTTAAGGTCATTATCCAATTTAGAGGAATGTGTTCCATTATTCCATATGTACTAAACTAATATCGTATTTGGGATAATTTTTTGTAATTTATTAAGTATTATGAAAAAATTATTGTAACACTCATGTATGTCATTATGAGGTCCTTCGAGTTGGTATCAGAGATAATTTTTAGTCAGCTATTGGAAACTAGCATGGGAAAACATTATTGATATCCCTAATGATATTTCTATATATATTTCAAGGGATTTCCTAAAGAGAGGTCTAATTATAGGTTATAATCCTTAAATTTTGGTAATGATCATGAACAACCATCAATTAAACCTAATATATCATAAATTAAAATATTATAATTAATTTCACTTAAATTCGTGTTTTCTTATATATTATATATTTTAACACTTTTTTTCTTGTCTTTGTGTATAGTAGAAAATATTCCAAACAAAGTCAAAATTGAATGTTTAGGTTGTGGAAATCATTAGTATTATATGTTCTATGTGGAAATATCCTGAATATAATCAAGAGGGGGTTTGAGTATCAGTAATACAAATGAAGATAAATAGACTAAAAATGGAATATTAAAGGTATGATATTATTAACCATAGTGTTTAATTTAAACATAATAAAAATTGTTATATTATGGTTTAAAACCCTTATTACATGATTAAAATTTCATATTTTTGGAAGTAATAATATATTGAAGCCTGACTAATGGTTTAATAATAAAGTTAGATTATTGATGTGTATATGTTTTGCAATTAAATTATGATGTAATTCAAATCATGAAATATATAAGTATTTTTAGAATAAAATATTCATTATGAATTGAAATGGATATGATTAATGGTGATGAAAACAAAGAAAAGTGATTTATGGGAAATATAATATTTTGATTAAGGGAAGGAAACCATTAATTTGTTCAATATATTGAGGAAATTTTGTTCATATTTGATAAATATATGTTTTATTTGATTAATTTTATGATAATAATTAATTATTTTTTTACATAAGGTTAATGATATAATTGATGTTTTTCAGCTCTTTCGACCTATATAATATATGAAATAAACATTGGAAAAAGGAAACATGCATTTTTTCAATAAATATTTATGGTAATTCATGTTAATACCATGTTTCAAGAGAATACATTATGAAATAATTCATATGTTTGGAATATTATGGATAATATATACTTTATAATATATGGGGGATAAATGTTAACATGATTCTGTGAACATATTTCTAATATTTTGGATTTTTATATTTTGAAAGGATTTTATGGTTATCCATTTATTTTATATTTATGTTAAAATTTAGATTAATTTGTGATATTAAAATATTATCTCACCATAGGTGGACTTTTCATATTTGATAACATATACTATCCTTTTAGTTATTAATAATGATAGAATAAAAAATAAATCTATGTATTGATCTCATGATCTGTTAGTATTTTGGAACTTCAAAATACAACAAAATTTCTTGGACAAATAGATGAAGTGGAAATTGATCAAGGAATGAAAAATGGTGAGATTGTTCAAAAACTAATTAAGTATTTCTTCATATGAAATTTTTTTAACATTATAAAAATGATAGTTATATAAAATAGTTGTCATGTTATTATCATATTGATGATATCAATTACCCCTTTTATGTTTATTTAGTTTATGGTTTTTTATTTTTATCTGTATTTGGATAAACCACATTCTTGTGATCATTGAAATTTATCAATCACTGTGATTATATATGCTTTTCCTCCAATCCAAAATCATCACATTTCTTTAACAATTTAGAAATTTAGTTTTGAGTTACATTAGGTAACTATTTTGTTTCTAAAATTAATTTTTAAAGGAAGTTCTATTATTAAAATTTATGATACGGGTTTCTATGAAAGAAACATTTATGTATTAGTCCTTTTATAACCCAGACTAATTTTGAGAGTGAAATTCATTTTAAGGTGGTAGAATGTAGCACCTGAAGAATTTTATGAGATATATATTTAATAATTTAATTTCTGTATTTTGTTTAATGCTACAAAAAAATAATCATGTTCTATACAAAACACTGGAAAATATTACTATATACACAACATTATTATTGTCTTGTGTTATATGAAATTTTGAGTTCTTTTGGTATATTTATTTTTATGCAAGACTAAGTTTAAGAAAACAATTAAATATTAATATGATCTTTATAACATCTAAATTATAATGAAGAGTATGAAAATAATTAACTTAATTATGAAAATACACATTACACATTTATATTTAATTAACTCCATGGTGAGTAATTAATTATAAATGAAAATAAAACCCTTTTTAAATAAACAAAAAGGATTTAAAATACAATTAAAATGGGACTATGTGATTTATAAAATAATAAAAACTCCCTTTATGAATTTTATTAATGAAATATTTATTTTATATATTCAATATTATTTTTGAAATTAATTATATATGTTTTTTATACATCATATAAGAACGAATTAAATTATTCCTATAAATAATGAGTTTTTTCAAAAAATACATTTTAACATCATTTTAATGAAGAACCAGTTTTAAAAATTATCATTGAAAATTTATATATTCCATTTGAAAAAATAAACCTTTTACCTGAAAATGGATTATCAAAAGTTGTTATGGATTAACATTTCGTAATTTTATTAACAAGATTCACATTTTGATGAATAGAAAAAAACCATGCATTTTAATAAGGAAATAATTTTTCGTCAAAATTATTTATAGTGTTAAATTTTATATTTTAATGGGTAAAAGTATTACTAGGATATATTATTATAGTTAATATAATATAGGAAATTTCCATTTATTTTACACAGAGTTTAGATATAAAAAAATTTAAATATTTAGCATGTTTTAACTTTTAAAACTAGTTTTCTCATTCCCAAAAAGGGATGAATTTTAAATTTATTAGTTTACCTTGTAGGTTTTGAATTTTTAAAAAATGATTACATAATTGGAATCAGTGGTTTTAAAATATGTAAAAATGTTCCTTTTATTCTTGGGCATTATGTATAGTATATTTAGACATTTTTATTAATACGGAAAAAAGATAAATCATGTAATTAAGGATAAAAAAATATAATAACAAAACCATAACAATTGTAATAATTCCATTTTATGAGTTTATTTATACCTAATTAATCCTTTGTTCTAAATGGTATCTTTTGGAAGCCACATGGATGATATTACGACATTTAAATGATTTTATTTAAAGAAATGTTAAATATTTATTACTCAAATTTTAATAACTATATCATTTTTAATATAGGTTTATATAGAAGTTAAATTAGACTATAAATACTCATTTGAAATATAATTCATTTTTTATTTAATGGAAATTTATTTTTAAATTTATGAAAAAAATAACTTACTTAATGGATTATATAATGATGATGAAGAAATTTACTTAATAGATATAAATTCAAAAAAATAGTTTAATTAAGATTATTATAACCAATAAATGTCCAAAATACATAAAAATATCTTATTAGCCGACTATATATCAACAATAATCATCTAAGGGTAGAATTATGTATCATTTTGAGCCACATTAAAAATATTATGGCACTCACAATTGTTTATCTCATATTAATGTTGTTAAATTCATGTTTTAGTAAATATATAATTTTTTATGTTGGATTTTCCATACTATATATTTTATTATAAGTATTATTTTGAATATTAGAATATTTAACTGCATCATTTTATTTTATTTTAAATTTTATTCCACACAAAATATATATTATATAATTACAAAAAACTAATGTAAAAATATTTTTATTAATGGAGTTTTCAAATAAATGTTATTAAAAATATTAAAATAAATATATTTTTGGATAATTAATATATCTAACCAATTTTCTAGATTCTCTTGACCTCATATGAATAAAATAATTTTTTTTTCAATTTTAACTTGTTTTCTTAATATTTTTTAAAATATATGAATTGAATAGTGTCAAAATTGACCATCTTGATTGTTTATCAAAATAATATTTTATTAAATTATTTATAAATTATATTTTTTTTTAAAATACAAATAATTTTGATATGGGATAAAATATTTTATGTTTTTTTTCATGTTTTAATTAAAATAGTATTTTTAAAAATGACACTCTTTTAATATTGAAAAACTTGTTACCTTAGTTAACATTAAAGTAGAATAACTATGGGTTAATTGAAAAGATAAGAATTGAAATAAAATAATTACCTATCAAAAATTTATTATTTGATGATATTACAACCAAATATCGTATCATATTTGAAAATATGAAATTTTTTAGGTTTTTGGATGTGGTTATATTTTTTTATAAAATAAAATTTTTAAAGATTCCAAATGTACCCTTCACCAAAAGAATAAAAGGGGACCTCCTCCCTCACAACTTTACATCAAATTGAGAATTAAAAATCATCCATTTCTTACCCATTTCCATTATCAACATTACAATCATAATTATAGATATTATTTTTTTCTCTAAAGACCAACACTTGTGTCTCTTATAACAGATTTATAGGGATGTCTATGATAAAACTGTTTTCTTCTTTTCCGACTCTCTCAAAAACATTTCTTCTAATAATTTATCATCATATGTTGTTTGAATTAAAAAGTAATAAATCTAGTATAAATAAGATTATTAAAATTTATTATAATTATGTAAAAACCATATTCCAATATTTATCCATCCTACAATAAAAAAAATCACCACGCGCTCATACGTACAACTTACCATCTCCCCATTGTGGTGTAATATAATTTTCAATACCAATATATCTAGATCTGTACAATGATGGTAATAAAAAATAAATTTGATTATTATAAAATGATATTGATTATATGAAAAAATATATACCATCCACCTCCATACAATTCCATAATTAAGGTAATGAAATCATAGCTCGTGTGTTTGTATTACCAACAGTCTCTACGATGAGATATGATTCATTCAACATGATATTCATTAAATCATGATTTTATACATGTATATAATGAATAAATATGATATATATTACATTAATATTTTTTTGAAATTATATTATTATATCCTTATAAAAACAAAAAAAAACATATATGACAAAACATGGCTAAGAAAATAGAGCCATTTATACCAAAATGATGAGTAATAATGAAATATTATTAAAAATGGTTGATACGATGATCATATATAGTATAATAAATATAAATATAGTTTCAAAATAAGTTAATTAAATTATTTAAACCATTATATAGGATTTTAGAATAAATACCAAGGGTATCAATCTTAGCATAATGTACTATTTTTTATTTATTTTATTCCTATGAGACACATGTCCTATACAATAATTGTTTAGTATACATGGTGTATTTACTTCCCATGAATGTATTTTATTATTATTATCCAGTATATTATGTTATTTTTTTAATTTCCATTATATCATAGGTAATATAATTGAATTTTTTTTAAATTAAAGGGTATTTATTTCTAAATATTTTTAATATTTAGAATTGTTTCCTTTTATGTCTATATTGGGGAATATTTATCATCCATGTTCATATATTATAAATACTTTTTAATAAAAAAATTTTTACACTTCTAAAAGGGATATTTCAAGTCATTTTTAACAAATTTTTACTTTTTTCTATATGTTTTAAAGGAATCCTTATTTTATTTTCCAAATGAAGTACTTTTTTAACTTTTACTAAAAAAGAACGAGAAGAATTTTTTCCTGTAACTTATAAAGGATGAAGAGAATTTTAAGATTTCATAATTATTTATTTCTGTGAATATTCAATTACAATATTAAAAGTTTATTTTCAAGGTAATTCATTCATTTTGAAATTACCGATATTTCTATGAAAATAAAACATTTTCAAAGAATAAAAGATATTTTCCTTAAAAATTATTTTCAAGACTTCTTTCAGCATTAGTTTCTATCTATTATTACATTGTTTGATGTTATATAATATTTAATGGGGAAATTCTATTTAATGGATATTATCCCACTTAATCATATGAATTTATTATGTTCATTATGGAATTATATTTATGAAACACATTTCATTTTTATAGATTATGTTATGATGGAATGATGTTCATGAATCCCAATTGGATATGATATAATGAATGATTTAGGTTCTTTTAGAACACATATGTATAGTTATCATTATGAGATTGGTGGGACCTATATCTCCCTATAATGAAATGGGTAATGATTTTTATCTCATGATGTAGATAGGGATTAAAAGTAAATGATCTCGGTTTAGTAATACATGTGTGCAATAGTATATAATACCAGTTCTGTAATATAGGGCTCAAATCAGGTGGTAACTTGGTTTAGTTAAGGACGTTAACCACAATGTTGGTATTGTAAATTTTCATTATCTAATATGGAAAATATATTCTATGATTATGTTCTTTCAACAATTTCAAGATATATTACAATTCTATTTGATCATGTCTCATGTTCCATTATGATTTATACCTTTTTTACTACCATGATTTATTTGATGAATATATATTTTGATATATGTTACACATGTTATGATTTTAAAATGATATTTTTAGGTTGTTACATTAATTTTTTCATGTATTGTTTAATAAATTCCTTATTTACCATTACGTTGAATATGTGTAGACCCTTTACCTATATTTTATTTTCCCTTATATATATAGAAAGGTTCTAGGTAGGAAACATAAATGGGATGATCTTTATGGGAAATGTTGAAGATATTTACCCAAATTAAAGGAATGTTTTCAAGGATTCCAAAGGTAGTTAACTAATAAAGTCATTGGGCATTATTCTTTGTAATGTATTATGTATTCAAAAAAGTTGTTGTAATAATAATGTATGCAAATCTTGGCTAGTTAGAAAATATGCATAAAAAGATAAGACTTCAAGTTAATAAGTGAGTTAACAAGAGTTTTAGTGTTTAAAAATTCATCAAAAACATATGAAAAACAAGTCAATATTTAGAGACATTTTAAACTATTTAACCATTGGTTGTATGTCTCCTCATATTGCACTTTGTGATCATAGACACTATATTGATGTAATTCCAAATTTTATTCACTTAAAATATTATATATGTGCAAATTAAAACATAAAATATTTGATATTCATCTTTTTAAATGATCAACTACATTCCTCGTTTGGAACCTTCATTATCATTAAGTTTGAATATATATTCCAATCATTGCCAGTGAATTTTTTATGTTTAATATAGGGGATGATTGGATACAAACTTATTCACCCACCATATTTTGTTATTCCCTTTAGATGAAATGTAATATAATAATAAATGTGAAAAATTGATCCCTCAATATGGTTTTCTGTGAAAACAATGTCCATTTAATCTTCTAAAATTACACAAATTACCCATAAGGGTATAATTTACATTTCAAATTTTCACACAGATGAAGTTAATTCCAGAAGAGAATCTGGTATGTTAAAATTATTTTCAAATTACTTTTGATAAGTATGATTTAATTATTCTATGAAAAATTATAGGGAGTAAATTGAAAACCTTATAAATTGATTTGATGAATATGTATCATCTAGATTTATTGTTGGATTTGACTTTTAACTATAATTATGAAGTGGTTTTCTCAAATTGATATATGAATCCATGGATGTGGAGTTATTAATGATGAAAATTATTTCAATCTAAATTTAATGAACAAATTATGAATAAAAATCATAACTAATGGATTTAAATATTTGTATTTAATTTATGGGAGAGGATTATATTTGAATATTTTTACTTTTATACATGAATACATAGGTAATGATATAAATATAATTTAAAATTAGTATATTATTAAAATATGAAATTAAAATATGTTACTGATGAATAAAATTTTATATTTTCATAGGATGGAATAAAATACCTATATTCATTTCTAGTAACCTATATCCCGAACACGAATGAAACTGACATGACCTTTTCAAAAAAATCTACAAGAACTATGTTGGTGTTTATAATAATTCCTTGGAGCAATTCCAAAAATCGTTATTCATATAATATTACATTAATATGATTCTAAACATTTTGAAGATAGTAATAAAGGCTCAACCAATCCATGATCAAGGAATTTAAGAGGGAAAATAAAAAAATATATATAGATAGTTACAATCTAACCCATTTGTATCTCTCAATCGTTCATTCTTATTCCCTTAGTCCTCAAGAAAAATAATGTATCCGTAATTAATAATTATTTGAATGAAGTCATATATGTGAGAGTCGAAAATAGTTGGATAGTTTTTTAGACTATAGGAACTTCAACCATGTCATACGGAATATTCATTCTATCGTTACCATTGAATAGAAAATGAAATAAATAAAATCAAGAAAAACTAAATATTTTTTTATATATGGGTTTTCATGATATATTAAGGTCTCATTGCACCCAATTTTGAGAAAAAAACAACATCCACATGAACTTATGGTGAATTCTCTTGAAGTATTATGTTATTTGGACTTTGTAATTTCATTTTAACATTTCATATATTCATGGTAATATTATTATATAAGGAAATCCCTGATTTATTTTTATATGAATTTAATATTTTTTTAGTATATCTTTAATACAATATAGGAAGTTATGATATGTTGTTCACCATTTATCTAAAATGAACATGTTGCCAAATTTTGAAAAGTAACATTTCCTAGTGTAAAGATATATTTTTCATTATTATATAATTCAATTTCATGGGATTGAGGTTTATAAATTATAAACTGATGTTATCAATGGATATAATTAAAAAAATTGTGATATTTGTTATATATTAATTAGGTTGTACATGGTTACTTACAATATTCAAAAAAGTCCTCATTCAGATTTATTTTCCATTTTCTAGATTACATTTAGAGTATTGTGGATTTACTTTTTGTACTAATTTTATGAATTGTTTACATATAATTAAGAGTAAATTGACAACACCACTATTTAAGCATCTGATAGATGGGAAGAAAACCATTGAAAAAATTAATGTTTCATTAAAAATTATTTGAGTGTAGTGATTTCCCAAAAAAAATTATATAGACATTATATCATTGGATATGATTCAGGATGATTGGATTATACATAAAGACACATAAAAAACTGCTAAAAATGAAATTTTAGCATTTTTTCTACTAAATAGAATTTCAGATCAAATTTTTTTGTACTAAGGTTACTATTCTTTCAAATAAAAAAACACTTAAATTTAGATGTTGATGTCTGAACCCAATAAAAATATTCTAATATGGTGTTTTTTGTGATTAAATAAAATGAATTATTATAGAATCAATTTCAAAACCAACCGAGTAGTTTTCCCAAAAATTAAAAGTTGTAAAGTATAGACATAAATCCCTCAAATGACTTTATAATAAGTGAAAATATATATTTCATTGAAATATAGAATCCCAGGTTTCTTGATATAGTAAATTTATCTTCTCATGTACCCACTCAATTAAACTAATAATTGGCCTAAAAATCATATCAGATTTGTAGTTTCATTTTTTGGATGATCCATATCTGTGGGAATTTTAAAATGGTGAAATTATATAGAGGTATATTTATAAGAACTATATTCAATATATCATATATTTTTGAGATATTTTATATGGTGGAGGACATAAAAACCTCAATGTACTGAAAGAAACTTCTTTGAGTATGGTATATACTCTCCCACACTATTTAAAGATAAAAATAAATTTTAAAAAATATGTGAGTATTAGTATTTTACATGTATTGTTTCTTAATAAAAATGGATTCCTTATAATCATGTTGGATGTTTGGAAATATTTAATTTTTGGTGAATACATTTATAGGTCTAATTTTCTATCGTAAATGTATCGATACATTATATTAGTAGTGGAATATGAATCAAAATATGTAGAATTTGAAGGCATCAATACTGATGATGCAATTTTTTTTATGATTTTTCAAAAGTATCATTTTTTGTATGTTTAGAGTGTCAATAGAAATGATTAGTGAGAAAAGCACAAAATAATTCAATAGTATAATACAGGATTTGATGAGAACATATTGAGTACATCAGAGAATATAAAAAAAACACAATCAATAAACTAATGGACATGTTGATGTAAAAAATAAATATTTCAATGGAATATTAAAAATAATTACCAATATAAATTGGAATAATTAAAGATATTGATTATAATAAATATTATATACATGTTGGAAAATACTTATTGCTCCCATTGAGATGAGTTTATATCAATTATTCTCTTGGAAGTGTTTTCACCATCGAATGGAAATGATTCAAGATGACTTATGTGCTCTCAGGAATGTAAATATAGATCTAAAATAGGGAAGAAGATAATAAAAACACAATACTGGGATCTAAATTAAATTTAAAGTGAATATTTTTTAAAATTATTAAATTATAAAGAATTTCCAAATGAGGAACATGATAAATTATTTAGGAAATAGACATTCATTATGGAGAAAAAAAATTCTTAACAAATCTAGACTAAAACAATTCTTGGTAAAATTGATTTTACATGTAATGTTCTATATGTTGTAGTTAATATATATTTTTTTGGTAATATGTAAACAATTATAGATGTGGAGAAGAAACAATTCCTTATATATGGATAAAAACTACTTAATTCTCATGGAAACATGATGCATGAATTAGTAGAGGAGACCATATTCCTCTAACAAATATACTACTGAAACTAATATGTTGTACCTTTCATTAACAATTTAATAATTATTTTTATAAACTTAAATATTCTATTACCTTATATAAATATTTTAATATACTATGTAAATTTCATTATTCAATAGTCTAAGGTACAATTATATATTAAGAATGTAAATAAAAAAATTAATTCTTTTTTTGTGCCATTTTATTCATTTCATGACATTTTAAAAATACCTTTTGTTAAATTGGAATACAGTTGCAAATTTTAAACCAATAGACATGAATAAAAAATTAGTTGACCAATGAAATAAATATAGAAAATTATTTAAATAAAATTTATTTAAAATTTATTGTTTGGGAAATTTATGAAATGACCATTAATATTTAAACCATATTCCATTAATTATATAAAACATTAATATAATTAATTAGAGGATCATAAACCAATTATTACATATATTTGGAATTCCCCTACATCTTTAGATAACTAATCCATTATTCAATAACTAATTTTTTTAATATTATAAAACTATATTTGTATTTAGGGCCATTTTTGTTAAATTATTAATTAATTATATATAATGGAAGAATCATTTTTATAGAAAACATAATTTTTGTTAAAACATGAAAATATATCCTTATAATATTTTTCTATCAATCAGTTACCTCATAATGTAACTATTTTACAAGAAAAAAACTCCTATTAATATTGACATTTATATTAGTTTTTTATCATATTAAAACTCATTATTGCGATACGAGTTGTGTAAAATGAATAAAAAAATATACATAAGAACTACAATAAAATGAATATGTGCTCATATTGAGTATCTTCCTAGGAAAATTATGAAAATATTTTTTGAAATGATTAAGGATTCCTAAATATTAAGGAAATAAAAAGAAAATATATTACAAAAAATGGTAGTAAACTGGAAACAATTTCATAGAAATCAATGATTCTTCTCTAACTCCAAAACTAAAATCTATATATACATAAAAAATTTAAAAATATACATGAGTAAATGTTGATAATAAATGTTGTTTATTACCTAATTTTTAAATGTATCATATTATATTATTAAATTCAAATTTGGATAGAACTAAATCACAATAAGGGATGGTGAGTGTTGATTCCTTTCTGAGGGGAAATGGAAAATTTTAAATTTTAATTAAATGTGATGAAATCCACTTATAATAACCCTTAATATTTAAACAACATAACCATAATACAATTATAAATATAATAAACATAAAAATTAATAATGATAATATAGCGTAGTTGAACAATTTATTGGAGACTTATAAAATCTATATGCCGATTATGATCCATACATGTTCATTAAATGAGAATAAAAATCATCAAATTCAGACATTTTGTGAAAATGATATAATTCCAGGATGGTAGTTAAATATTAGTATAGGACGATAAGAAAAATAGAAATTAAATGAATTATATTAATTTGTGAAATGGAATTGAGAATATTTAAGAATAATTAAAATTTTTATTCACATTTACATTAATAATGGAACTCACATTATATAGATATTTGAATTTTTCTATTGTAATATTTTTGATAATTCACTTGTTTGGGTGTCTATGTTTTAAATTTTGGAGAAATGAACAAGGTTATAAATTCATTATAGTTTATTTATATTCAATACTATTTATTACATCATATTTATTTAATAAATAGATTTATTTTTTATAGTGATTGATGTCTTATTCAATTAGATTTGGTGAGTATTTTTTAAAATGGTCAAATATATGAAGTCAATATATTTATTCAAATTATGAATCAAAATTAATGCATTGTTAATAAAGATAAATTATTTTATTTCATAGTATGGGAAACCAATTAGTTGTATTTATTGGAGAAGAATATTGATATACAATTTTATAGGTTTTTTATTTAGAAATCAGGGGGAAGATGTAAATGTTACACAGGTAATGGAAAATTATTAAGCTATTTACCATTATAGTGAAGTTAAAATTAACAAAATGTGGTTTTGTGTAAGTTTTAAAGATAATATTTATGATTTTTTTCTATATAACAATGATGCATTAAATTTTATTCTTAATGGAACGGTCATAAATATGATATTTTTTACATGGAAAAGGATCCTATGTAATTTATTATTGATGTCTAGAGTTGATATATAACATTTCATCCATGTTATATTGAGGAAAATAACCATTATTTTTAAATATATTTCTTGTTTATTACACTATATTGTTCACACATATGATTTTTATAGATTTTATTTTTTGAATTACACTCTGGAAAATATATCCTTGCTCATATGTAATCTTTTTCTAAGAGGTTAAAAAATGAAAATAGTTTTGTAAATAATGAAATTCTGGTAATTTATCACAAAATATATTTTTCATTTATAATAATGAATAATATTTTTTTGACAAGACCAATTCAATTTCATCTCATGATAGAATACAATGAAAATTCATAAGCACCGATGAGTTTAAGAGATCAACCACTATAGATTCATGTTAAAATTAATACTTCCATTACCCAATATTATCTCAATGGAACCCTATAGATTTTATTTTGTGTTGTCTCATCTTTTATAGTACATTTATTCATTAAATTATTCTAAATATTTTTTTTACTATGATTAAAAAATTAGTAATAAGTGAAATTGGGGAAATTACATCAAAAAATGAAAGTGAAATGCTTCATAGAAGACAATATTGACTGATTAATTGAATAATGAATCCAAAATTTGTGGTTTTCTTTGATGTCAAATAGATTTATTGTGAAGGATAGATAGGCCCAATGTGGAATTATTCTCAAAGGGGTTTATTGGGTGGAACATTATAAATATATTTAAATTATTTGAGGTAGATGTAGATAGGATGTTAATCGACTACTGTTATAGTATAACTTTTTGATTGTCAAATTTCTGTTTTTCTTCTATTATATTTTCTATTTTTCCTTTTTATCACTCATATTAACTATTTAATAGAAGGATAGAAATATTTTGTGGTTATGGAAGGTAAGGAATTGTAATTTCAATGATTCATTATGTAATTAAAGGAATAAATGGTATCTTTTGATATTAACTTTTCTATTCAGTAGTTTGATAGTAGTTTGAGTGAAATTGAATTCATGTCTATTATAAACATTATTAGTTCTTCGATTTGGTTTTTAATAAGATTTACCCCTCCCCAATGTTTTTATTATATGCTTAAGAATATCTTATGATGTGCAATGAGTATCTAGTGATCATTAATACATATGTGGAAGGTTGTAAAATATTCTATAATTTCTTAAGGAAAACATTACTCGATTTAGAATTTCCTAATTAATTTTTTGGTAGTCTATTGTTTGGAATCATTTTATTATTTTTAGACATATAGGAAAATTTAAAATGAAAAATTCATTATTTCTATTATCTTATGGTGATTAATGAAGAAATTGTGCATTTTTTCATTTCTCGATAAATATGATAAGGGTTGACATCATTTTCAAAACAAGTATAGAATTTAGTATGAAATACAACCTTCAAAACATCAAATTTCATCTATTTTGATAAAATATAATGTTTTAATGTTTTTTAAATTCACTAAAATAAAATAATAAAATTACCACCCCCTTTAACTAATAGTGAAAAATGATTTTCATTCACCCCACTGTTGCAACATCACAAGATTTCCACGATACGATATCTATAAAAACCAATGGTTTTAAGTATATTATTACCAAATAAATATAGTTTTTTAATGAAAACTGATGATAGGGTAGTCATTTTTGTAGTAAAACGTTCCCACTCACAAAGAGAAATTACGAAACAATTTGTATGGATTAATGTTCAAACGCTCAGGGACAGTGTTACCGAATATCACACATGCATAGAAATGAGAATAAAACATCGTGAATGAGTAGGGTGCACTTAAATAAATTACCTAGAATCTATTTAATGTCATACCACCCTATAAAAAAACCATAGCTTTGACTGGAGGTCAAGAATATAACTCATGCATACCTCCCTTAACATAATAGGATTCTCTCTAGAATCGTGTGTTGAAGGTGGTATAGTGTGGAAACCCTTACCACATATCATAGTGAAAATGTGTTTGGAATATTACTATTTATATTCAATAACTAAATGAATAATTAAAAAAGAATTACAATTTGGTATGAGATAACATATAATCAAATAAAACATTCTATTAAAAAATAAATTGTTGGCGAGTGGGTCAGGTTGTCATATACAAAAGACAAAAGGAAAATATGAAAGTACCAAAAATAAATTTTTGAGTAACGTACCATCCCCATCTCCATTTTATCATTCTATAAGTTCATAATTTCAAGAAATATGGGTTTCTAAAACCTTATTCAGAACCATGTAACATATTTTAGGTACCCTCATTTGAAGGAATCCTGACTAGTGTGTGAGTAAACCCCAATTTTCAACCACCAATGGTGTCACTAAATATATTTATTCTGATTATAGTGAATACATTAGTTAGGAAGAGAATAATTAAAAATTTGATAATTTAAATTTTTAAAACTAAATAAAAAAATCAAAACCAAAACTCTAGACCATTGTGATATCAATGAAGAGTACATAACTTCTTTGACTAATAAATGGGTGACATTGATCATTTCATAGTGACCTTCCAACCATTCTCCTAGAGTGGGAAATATATACATCCTCGGTGAAAAAAATGTGACTCAAGGATAATATACCCATCCCTAAGGACAATCCAAATTATCATGGGGTCATGTTCACCCATGGTCTATCTACCAAAACCCAGTCCACACCGATACTGGCTTCACCTCGGTTATAATGAATATAACCAAGTCCATAATTGGACTAGGATAAATGTATGTTTAATGATATTAAAAATTCAATTTAAAAATGTAATTACAAAATTAAAATATCATATCATAAAAATGTATATCATTATCCCAAAAAAAATTGATACCATTTCATACGAAATGATACATTCCATATATAATCCTTAAAATATCACATTAAATCATTAGATCAATTGTTTCTTAAAACAAGACCATAATTCAGTGACATTTTCAAACAATGAATTTTTTTCTTTAAAAATTGTATTCAACCAAAAAATAGCCACTTTTATTCATTACTGAGATTTTTTTCAATTCATTAATTCATATACATTACTATTAACATTTAAAACTCTATATGAACTCACAATAACCACTAATATATTCAATATTTTCCATCTAATTATTTCCAATTCATATATCTTAATCATTTTCAATTCATAATAATTATGAAATTATATTTGAAAAACATTTGTCCATAATATAATTTCCCTTCTTAAAATAAAAATATGACATGTTAACATATTAGAGACATTAATACTATTCATGTTGGAATTCATGAAAAAGTAATTCCTTTTGGAATCATATATTTCATGGAAAATAGATAATTAAATGAATTATAATGATGTTAAGACTCCCCATTTTAAAATACTAGATATAACAAGTATAATTCATGTGAAGACTACAATTAACACATGTTTCAATAGTTTAAAAAACTACAAAAATTGAGGGTTTAGTCTATAGACTACCTATCTCAATTGATACTTTATTTTATTAAATTCCCATCCTAATAATATTTCAACAAATCTCTTATAAGGGTAAAGTAATATTTTAAAACAAACCATGCTCATATATCATATCAAAATCCACAAAATAAATTAATAATAATTAATTTATAATTAATTGAAAAATTATATCTATTCAACCAACATATTTTTTTCAGGAATAAAATGACAGTGACATGCTAGGTGCTTAAACATCACCTTAACCAAGACCCAAAATACTCCAGAAGATCATTACAAGGTGTTGGAAAAGAGCCAAGATGAATTATAGTCAACAAGAACCAATACTATAAGGAAATTCATTTTATTTGACCTTGAACCCTTGAAAATTTAATACAAAAATATTCCTCAGTTGATATAATGGATGACGAAAAGTGCGAATTTCCCCACGATATCCACGGGATAGGATTAACAGAAGCCCTAAAATCTATAGATGAATCCACAGTTATCCAGTTGAATCATCACTGAAATGTGTAATTTGAATAATGATAATTAGAGATAGAGGATCTGGATATGAAATGGTTCATATATTTATCTTTATCTCACTAATTCATTTGAAATAATGAGAAACTAACTTTGTTTAATGTAAATACATCAGGGTGTGTGAAAGAAAGAGGAATCCCCATTGTAGTAATACTACATGATGTGGGAGGAAGGAAAAACTAGGTTTAGGAAATAAAGTTGTTGTCATATAAAAATTATGGGTATATAACTAATAAAATTATTTTACTAGAGGCCATTGGATTTCCTGGGACCCACCTTCTAGATTCTCATGGTCTTTCAACCAACTATGGATCTCATGTAGTATGTATGATTTCTATCATTGAGATAGGATAGATATTCCCTCAATACTATCCAGCTGGCAGTGTATAAGTTGTATCATACAACACCAAATAAGTATATGGTGCTTTATACTAATATCAAAATCCTTTTGAACCCGATTCCTTATAAAAACACTATTTGTTGTGTTCAAACCATCATAATACTCTTTTTTAATCGCATTTGTTGAAATAACCTAACAACTAGATGGAATAAAAAATTTCTTATTAAAATTGAAATTCAAATATACACAGAGGATATTAAAAACACCATACTATTAAACTTTTCATCCCAGAAAAGACATTGTCATTATCCTATTACAGCTTAATACCCATGACGGTAATTGAAACATGTTCAATAGTTATGTTTAACTAAGGAACTATCAATTAAATTTTAGATAGAAGCATTGAACTAGGGTCACTAAAATTTTTCAATAAAAATCTAGAGCATTAGTTTATTACTGGATAACTAATATGATACATTATCATTCATGTCTACCCTATGATAGAGAATGAGTCCTCTTCCAAATTCTCACTCAGATTGTGCTTCACCCAACCATAAAACATAGCTATGAAAAGATATATCCAATCAATAAATTTCTCTAATATTTTATTAACCTATCATAACAGGATATCAACATTACAGAATGTGTATGAGGAAGTTTAGAATCCACTATACCACATCACCCTTTAAACACTGTTAAAATGTCAGTACCACTCTTAATTACTAATTCTGAAACAAATTGGATGTGTAATCTCCAATGAATCACAAAGCCCAAAAAAATGAATTTTCATCAAAAATACTATAAAACACTAGAAACATAGCTATCATATCAAATATAAAACACTCTATATGGTTCCAAGAACATCATAACAAAATAAATTTTATAATTAATAACAAACCTATTCTAGAAAATTATTCAGAAAAATATTTTCTACCCTCCCAAACATATTTTCAAGCCACCTTTTCAAAATGCCTCACTAGATATCAGATGTGTCCAATGGTTTTTCTGGTAAACTAGCAGATTTCATTATTCAATTTATAGGTAACACCATGATAATGTATAATTATAACTTGAACTTCCATTGGGATGACTTTCTTGAAATGGAATTCCTATAATCTTACTCCCGCTTAAAATAATGATCTTTTTTCTTGAATATGATTTTAATGTTCAAAAAACCACCAACACTATGTTGAAACTCACATCTCAAAAATTTTCTATTCAAAATAATAATCCCATTTTGATCTACAAACTAAAATCCTAGTGATATTTTCCTCATCCAAAAACATGTTTCTGGACATCCACGTTCTTACTCACAATGATATGTGTGCTCATGACCAACCGGATAATCCCCAACAAAGGAGTACCAAAAACATGATTCTATCAAACCAAAAATCTAAACTTCATGTTATATAATCCTTCTATCACTACATAAATTAACTAGGTCAGACTACCTAATAGGTATTTTGGTGCATCCTTGATCCCTCTACTGATTGGGATACATCACCATTACAATAACAAACATGTTATTTATTTCACATTAACACATGATTTATTAAATAAGGTTACCCATAATAAAACATTAAATATCAATAAGTCTACTTTATTTTTTAATTAAGTACATTACATAATAATTTAAAATAGAAAAAACATCATCTTTATTTAAAACATCCTTAAACTTACTATACTTGAAACTACATGGGATAACCTGTAGAAATACATTAGAAAGGGGTGGTCTATAAATAGTAGTAAGGGAATAAACATGGAGTAATTTTAATAGTATATATGAAATTTATACAATAGCCCTAAAAATGGGGCATTAAAATACATGGAATCACAAACAATAACAGTGAGGTGTGACATATGATGATAATCAAAAATTAGAATTTTGGAAACAACTTAAAACAATGCATCATAAACATTGGTCAATGATATATTTCAATAATTCCTGATGTAAAATAGTAACATAAATGAATCAGGATTACTCACAATCCAAACATGACTTTACATGACACTAAATAATACACAATGAATTTGAGTACTATATATTTCTAGGAGTAATCATCACATTCATTTCATTATCATGCTTATGTGTGCGGCATAGGTTCTAAACCTATAATGCTTCACCATCATATATTATTCCATGATAAATTATTATGGAATAAATACATTTATATACATAATAAATAAATATATATTCATAATTCTGAACACCCTTGATTTGAAATGGAGTGAGGTAGTTAGTACATGATTTTTTTTCATGGAAAATCACGATGAACTTTTAGTAGCATACCTACATCACTTAAATATAAATAAATTTATATTATGAGAATGAAAGGGGTATCTCATAATTTTTACAAAAATGTGAAGTAATAACTATATGGAATGGAATATAATAACATTATGAATTAGGATTATAAGGCATAAGATAATAAATAATATTTAATAAAGAAGAGAAGGTGAGGATCATTTTCGTAAGTGTGTGAATCCAACCTCTTGAGAGGATAATATTGAGAAATTGGGGATACATTCGAAGGAATAGAGAGAAAGAAGTTCATATTAAGTATGTGTAACATGTATTTTGAGTGAATATAATTGGGATCTTATGTGGGTTTATATAGGAAATGAGTGTGGATGTTATTATTATTTATGAAACATTGGTTTTGGACTATATCTAATGAAATAACCAAAACCAATAACCAACCAATATTTTTTTCCATGGTTTCATCCAAATGGTAGTGGTTTTAATTATTCACTAAGGAAGTGGGATGAACATAACACAATTGTACTCATGATAATGTGGAAGTTAGTCATACACTTAAGGAAATGATTTAAAAACCTTACAATATAACAATGGTTTTTGTGGATTCACAAAGAATTTATAAAATAAATTAATTAAACAAAAAATCACATAATATTAAAGAGGAATGATATATTTGGTTGTGTATACCTTTTATAGTATTTATGACTTCACTTTTCTATCATTATGATGTCATAATACACACTATGTATTTATACGATACTTATTTTTTACCCAAAAATTTAGTTTTCTCAAAAAATTGTCAAAAATTAACTATAAGCTATTATCAATGTTAGGTTTTAAAAAAAATTATTTATTTTATCAATATATTTGTATAAATATGTGTATTTTCACTTTTAAAATAATAATTGATATTTATTGAAAAATTCTGTCTTTTTTAACAATAAAAAATTTCAAACATTTATAAAAAGTAAATTTGAAATAATAAAATTTCTGTGATCATTAAAATTTAAAAAATTAAATAATAACATTTTATTAAAATATTATTTATTTAAAAAACTATTAATTCATCAAAATAAATTCCTTAATACAAATTGTATAGTAATTAAAAATACAATATTTATTTTATTGTATCAAAATAAAACTCATTAATTAAGAAAAAATAATTGGATGAAAATGTTAATTGTTATATGAAAACAATATACATAGTCACATTCCATATTTATTGATAGATATTACTGTAATAGACCAAAAATATCCATAAGATAAAGGTGTGTGATGGTGAGAATTTCATGTTGTGGTTTGATTTATATGGGTTGGGATATGATCTTGATGTGCCTAAATAACTCACATAAAAGGTTTCACTCATCCTTATATTGATGGATCATAGCTTGGTATTGGTAAAGTTCAATTCCCAAGGATTCTATCTCCCATGGAAGCTCTGATAATTGTTCCTCATGGGGGAATAATCCAACTTGTGGAGGCCATCACTTCCTTTTTCTATGTCATTTGGATTTATTAAAACCATATATTGATACTAATAATTTGATCATTGTTCAGTGGTTAAATTGTTAATGGTAACTATGTTTAACTGTCATTTAAATATGATATAATAATACAAGAAAGTGAATCTATTTTCATTAAATATAAAATTTAATAAGTCATCTAAATAAATCGAAAGGGTGATTTTATTTGTAATAGATTTGGTCCTTACAACATTCCCCCATTAATAAATTTCACCCCTAAAATTTTATTTTCCCACAAAAAATAGTGGAGGTTAAGTCTGTCTCATCACCTCATATGGTTCACAAATTTATTCTCTAAAATAGTTGTTTCTCAAAAACAATTTAACCGGGTTAAATTTCTTATTTTGATGTGATTTTTCCAAATGATATACAATATTTACCATCTTCTCCTCCAAAAAAAGGGCATCCTACAATGGTAAAAAATAATAATAGAGTAGTGAGGGACCTTTTTGAACATTCTAAAGATGAATACATGGAATACATCGTATTATTGATATAGGTTAGGTTGGGGTAGAGGTCGATAAACCACTGCTCTGATGCAATCAAGGATCTCCAAGTGGCTGACATATCTTCGATAAAACATTCCAATATTCTAAAATCTCATCAATTTCTTCTATGGAGATATGTAAATTAATTAAATATCTCTAACATCATATTCTTGAAATCATCTAGGAATATGTTCATAGATCTTTTTTTCACTATAAGTAGCATTGATGTGCTGGAGAATGGTCTAAAAGTTTCCTCTTTTTCCATGACAATTTGAGGACCTATTCATTTTTATTCCTCAACATAATTATAGCAAGAAGGCATTCTACAACTCTTTCTGTAAAGGGATTTATATGGTGATATATGAATTATTGAATGTAGACTTTTGTTCTATGAGAAATAAACCAATGGTAGAGGTTGGTCCCATACTCCTCTGCAATACTTAGTGTTTTCTCTGAACATTTCTTCACGTGTCAGAATAGTTTTCTCAGACCGGCCATGATATTAAGGATTATGGACCAGACTAAATTTCATCTTAGTGTTTAGATAATAATGGATACTTTTTCTGAATATGGAGGTGAATCTCATATCCTAGTCGGAAACAATTGATAGTGGTACCCCAAGCATCCTAACCACTTCTCTAAAGTATATATGTTCTTATTAATCTAGTTTGATGTCCTCTCGAATCACAATGAAGTGTGTAGTCTTTGTACGACTATATACCAAAACCCAGATAGAATTATTCTCTCGTGATTTATTTGTAATACTAGTGACAAAGTCCACATTGATGATTTCTCATTTCTATTTAGGTATGAGTAATGGTTGTATCATCCCCTTGGATTTTTACCTTTCCTCTATCAATTGCTGAAACACAAGAAATCATGTTGTATAGTCTATAATCTCATTCTTAATATTGTCCAAAAAATTGGGCTATATGAGATCTCGATACAAAATTTTGCTTCCAATATTGATATAGATGGTAGAATCATGTCTATCATCTAATAAGTCATCCTTAACTCGGTATTTTATGGTAGGGATAGCCATGAACCGAACCATAAAATTCCATATTCATTATCATTGAACTCAATGTATTTATATTTTCTTATAGTTTCCACTTTCTTCTAAATTCATTTAACATTTCTCTAAGAATCCATTAACCCCTTTAGAAGGGATGGTTGGTCAATAATTTTGGAATGGATGAATGGGGTTTCTTCCATTATGATGACAATTTCCATCCATTTTAAATCTACGAATATAAGAATCCTTCTCAATTATTATCAATGATAGAATTGATGTATCCTTTATTCTTAAATAATTTATCACTTTATTCGTTTTCCAAGGGAGGTAGTGAATTGAACAGTTGTTTCCCTTGATCAGCTCTTACCATCTTTGTTGGTGAGTATTCAGATCTTTATGTTAGAACATATACATGAGGTTTTTTTGATCCATATATACCTCCAAGATATCTACAATTATATAATTCATCCATATTTTTAAAGATAATATCATTGCATCAAACATAATAACATGTGTTTTGTAGTATGGTTTTTAAACTTTCAACTACCTTGATGCATCCTCTATCACATTAATATTCTTCATTAACACATAGGCCAAGCCCTTATTTGAATCATTACTAAATACCTAGAAAAACTATCATCTTTTAGGTAGTGTGAGTATAAGGATTGTGATAAGACACCTTTTTTGTTCATAGATTCTCATTGGCCCCCCATCATTACATGAAAACATGACTCCCATCCGAGTTATATGGGATATATCATTTGAAAATTGTGATAAATTTCTCATAACAAAGTGATAATAACTAGCTAATCCATGGTAACTATAGAAAATTTTCAATTATTCTTTCACCGATCATTCATGAATTTCTTTTACATTATAATGTTACATAGTTATATCATTAATTATGATGATATTCTCCAAGAATGGTACATATTTCAACCATAAATCACATTTTTTGTACATGTCAAAACTCTTCTCCTTTCACAGTTTCATTAACACAATGAAAAGATACTTCCCATGCCCCTACTTACTTTTAGAGTATATTGTAATACCATATATAAATACTTCCACAAATTTGTTGAGGAAATCATGAAATACAATATTCAATATGTCAATGAACATTTGGGTGGAATTTTTATCTCCAAATGGAATTACTATTAACTCATAGTGTAAATACCAAGTACAAAATGTAGTCTTGGGGATATCCTCCTTGTTCACCCTAAATTGGAAATATCATGATCATAGATTCACCTTTGATAAGTTTTAAACATCACATAGTTGATTAATGAATTCATCACTCCATATAAGATGATACCTTTTCATTATTGTGATATTTTTTCACTCGTGATAATCGTTAAAAAGGTGCATTTACCCATCATTCTTCTTGACAAAGGGGATTGGTTCTCCCCAATGTGAAGCACTTGGAAATATAAACCCTTTATCAATATTATTGTGTAGTTTTTATCTCCAAATGTTCCACAAATACCATTCATTATGAACTCTATGTTAATGGTAACACCTCAGGTATGAGATCTATTGATAATTAAACCTCTAAGCTTGGAGGAAGACTAGGAAATACTGTAGGACACACATCAGCATATTCCCTCACAATGGTAGTGCCTTTAAGGATTATTATTTCATTAGATTCTATTAATTTATCTATATATTCATTCTCATATGGTAATAATATCCATGGTTGATATTTTTGTGTTAAAGAAGTTTCATCCCCCCTAATAACTATACAAAATCAGTGTTTGATTCGCAATATGGACAATGTTTTCCTTCTCAGAGAAATTTATGACGGATCTATATAGGGAATGGAAATTCCTACTCGTAATTGCATCAAATTTCCCCAAAGGGTTCATGGAAAGCATTAATGGGGTATTTAGTTGACAAATTTTTTTGGGAGTTATATACTGGAGATGAAATAATTTTTCGATTTGACATTTTCACTAATTACTCCACTCCCATACTTTTTTTGTTGTGTTTGAATACTTATACATAACATTCATGATATGGATGAATGTGTAGAGATAAAATCAAAAGGTATATTCACTATTCATGAATGAATGACTAGAATATTTATCACCAGATCATTGTTTGGATACCCCAAAGCAGTTGTGATGGAAAAAGATCACCCTTTAACCATTGAGGTATTGGTTGTCACTGAAAACCCTTGTATTTGTTTATTGATTTGAAATAAACCATGGTTACTTAATGTTGATGTAATGAGGAATTCATTGAGGGTTGATTGTACTATTCATTTCATTGTCGCATTAGTAGGTTTCGTCTCTCCTAAATTTCTAGCTAGGTTATTTTTCTTCACACACATAAATCATTTCATCACCCACATTAAGAAATTTCAAGGGTGCTTTCTACAAATTTGACACCTGATATGTTGAAGTTTCATGGAATAATTTTATTTATTTATCAGACCTCCAGAATTAAAATCCACTTTCTTATTCTTATCCCTATGTTACCCTTGAGATTTTTAGATTTATATTTTGACATTTAGGGAACAACAGGAAATTTATTCATGTCTATCAATTTCGCATATTGTAAGAGTTTTTTACCAACTATGTTTTAGAAAATAATAAAGAGATAAACCATGCATTCATAGGAAATGAAAAATCTAGTGGAATATTGTGCAAGTCCAATGATGTTTTCACCACATGTCTAAAAGATTCATCACATTTTTTCTTGATGGAAAGGATATCCATTTAAATTTTCTGATGTATAGTTCATGGAAATTATTTATGAAATTATATTTTCTAGAATACCTTCACCTCCATCGCTTAAATATCTTCCTCGGTCTTCGTATTATATATATATGTACACCACTAATCACCTTATCCCTACAAATGTTACATAGATAGTAAAACATTCTCCTATAACATTAATGGATGGAGAAGATCTTATAATGAAGTTAATCTATTGTTCCCTGATCAAGGGATTAGACAACCCATTGAATGTAAGGTGCCCTTATCGTATCAAGGATTCATTTGTAGCTTGTTATTTCATTGGTGGATATTGAAACTCCTCTTGAGCTATGTTTATATTCAAAAATTGAGTTAGCTAAGGTTGTATCATTATAATGTTCATGATCCCTACTCCTTATGGGATGGTCATCTCGTTGAGTCATTCATCAAATTTTTTGTCGCATTGGTTGTTTACTTGATTCTACAAATTTCAAACATTGGATATAATTAATGTCAATTTAGGGATGATTTATATTAATTTATTAATAAAATAAACTATAATAAAATTAAATTAAATGTATTACTTATAAAATAAAATTATTTCATTAACAATGAATGTTGAATCCTGATATAGGTTATCAATGAACTATTTCCTAACATATATTTTCATGGAAATTTTTTTTCTCCCTTAATAATGGTTTGAATAGAGATTACAAATTTACATAAGAATATAATATAGGAATATCAGATCAGGTGCTTAGTAAGGAGTGTTTTCATGTACCAGGTTACACCATCTTAGGCCAAAGGCACCTTGTTGGAGTTCTAACCCATACATACATACATTCCAGATCCACATCCACTTATAGTATTTAGATTGGGATGTATTTTCATGATAAATAACATACACTATATGTAAAAAATTTAATTATATTTTCTTATAATTAGTAATGTCCCTAATTCGTTCATAAGATTTTTCTAATCACAATCACAAAAAATAAATAATCTTTTCCTTTGATTCCAACTATAACCCCATAGTTATATATTTCACATTAATAACTGATTTTTTAGATAATTGTACACTTAATATAACCTATATGATCAATAAGTATAGTTTTTATATGAATTATGTACATTAAATAAAAATTAGAAATAGGAAAAACATCTTCTTTATTGGAAACTTTTTTAACATTATAACCCTTAAACTATATGGGATAACCTTGGTACATACGTTAGAAAGGGGTGAGCTATAATGACTATTAAAGGAATAAACAAGAAATAACGTGATTTAAATATCAAATTTTAGAAAATATACATATAAATAGGGAATAAAAGTGTATTAATCCTAAACATAATCCATGAGGCAAGATATATCGTGATAATCATAACATGGGAACTATGAGAACAACTTAAACCACAACATCATAAACATTTGTCATGGATAACATCAAAGAAATAATTATGTAAACAGTACCACAAAGGAAGTATCATTAATCCATATCCAAAAACGATTTCCCATGAGAGTAATCATTACCCAATGCATTGGTGCTCTATATAATTTCAGGTGCACTCATCAAATTCATTCCATTCTCATAAGTAAGTGTCCCACAAATATCATAAAACATGGATTCCTTCATAGTCATATTTTTTTGAAGATAAAGTACTATTTAATGTATACATGTAGGTCCCCATTAAATAATTGTAACTTCAAAATTTTGAACACCCTTAAAAAAATGGGTTTGGGTATTCACTACAGAATTGTATGGCATGGAAAATCATAGTGGATTTTCAATAGCATAACGAAGTTGCATAAAAATCATAAAATCGGTTGATGAGAGAGAAAGGGATATATCATCATTTGGATATAAAATATAATTTAATAGGGATATCTAATGACATATCCCAACATTAAAAATTTCTAAAAGAATCCTGAATAAACTAAAATGTTTTATTAAATAGGATAAGGTGAGGATCCCTTACATGAGTCTGTGACTCCAAATGCTTGGAAGAAGATTATTTAGAGATTGTGGGGACCTTATATAGTCTCTAGAGAGTGCGGGGAAGAGTAATGATGTTATAGAAGGATTTATAGTGATGTAAAATGGGGGAACGGGTGGTTATATAATGTAAATGAGTGGTGATTTCTTTATTATTTCTCAAACATAGGTTTTGGAATCTATATAATAAAATAACAAAAACATCAAACATTATAATGGGTTTTTCCCATGGTTTCTACAAAATGTGAGTGGATTTGATTATTTCATATGTCCCAGGGTGGAATATAATAAAATAATACCCTTTATAATGTGTAACTGAGTCATACTCCTAAAGAAATGATTTTAAAAACATAAAATATATTAATAGTTTTGGAGGATTTACAATGAAAATATAAAATAAATAAAACAAACAAAAAATCAAATTCTTTTAAAGGGGAAAATTATTTTCTCTTTGATATCTTATATAGTATTTATTACATCATATTTGGGTCATTATAATGTGAAAAACACACTATGTATTTATATGGTATTTAATTGTTAACAGAAAAATCGATTATCTTAGAAAATTATTAAAAATTAATCATTTGATAACATATACATTCTTATTATAAAAGTAATATCAATTTTCTCTAAATAACATAAAAAATATGTCTATATTTTCTTTTCAAATAAGAATTTACATTTGTTGATAAATGTTGGGGTTTTTTACAATAACAATTTTTGAACCTTTATACAAATTACATATAACACCATAAAAATTAGATGAACAAGTATAGATAAAAATACTATTCAATTAAAATATTATAATTAATATTATAAATTTCAAAAATAAATTTAATTTCATAAAATATTTTTGTTAATTGACGTTGAATACTAATTAAAAGTATATTTGTTTTTTATTGTATTATAATAAAAATCATTTGAAAGTAAAAATAATAAGATGAAATTATAGCCATTATTCTATAAAAAATGATTTACATACTCTTAATTTTAGGTTTTTGATACATATCGCATTCATACCCCAGAAAATTACTAAGAGTAAGGTTCATGATGGTGAGACTTTCATGGGGTTGTTTGACATACATTGTTTTGATCGTGAGCTCGATGAATCATCCATAGAACCTCTAATAAATTGGCTTCATTGTGTATAATATTACTATTTATATCCATAAATTACAATTGGATTTGTTAAAACTTTATATTTATACTAATCATATGATCACTAGTCAACAGTTATATTATCAACGGTAATGATTATTAGCAATTTGTTTAATATGATAAAAAAATACAAAGAAGTGAATGTGTTTTTTATAACCATAATATATAATAAGACATTTAAATAAATAAAAATGTGAATTATATTTATAATAGGTCATGTCGTTATAATGATTGATTTCCCAGTACCCACCAATTGAAAAATGATATCATTACATTGGTAAAACATTTTCTGATCTCTATGATCATGTTATACCTATAAATATCGATATGGAATGATGGGTATAAGGTTCATCAACCATAATTATCATTATTAAGGGTTATTAATAACCCAGTCACTACTTATGAGAATTCAATCCAAATATACCTCTAAATAAACCACTAAAATTTAAATCCCAACTAAAAAATGAATTATGGAATGCTCTACCCCATCATTATTGTCTCATAAAACTCATAGAGAACCAACCCAAAATGTTCTCATCAGAACATCATGTGTGACTCTCCTCCTGATAATTTCTCTCATATATGACATTTTATCATATGAGTTATTTGTGAAGGTTCAACCTCATATCGGTCATTCCATCACATCTAATCATTACACCATTTTCCCTTAATAGAGGCATGACACATCTCCCATCTAAAGCCCCAGTACACCATACCCACATGGACCACATCAAAACCCCATTATTTCTCAACACACATAAAACTTATCACATATAATAACATTTTTATTACACTCTTATACAACCAAAATCCCCAAAAATAATTAATATACATCTCTAGTTCATGATTTCCAATATAGTATCATTTCGGTTAAACTATTGAACAATCCAATGAAACATGATCATGAAACACTAATTCATTCTATAGAAAGGTATATTTATCATGAAAAGTCCATTCTTCTCATCAACAAGCCATAACACTCCAACAAGAATGTTTCAAAATTATTAGAGTGCCCGTAGTGCTTTCCAAAATCAAGGAATCTCATGATCCAAGTTCATCCACACACAAAAAAACATATGATTTGTCATAAAGTTTCACATGGATTCATTTACACTCTCAATATACTTATAATAGATAATTTTGAGTTATTTGTGATCGATGATAGACCGGTCCTTCACTAAGAACCTATATTCTCTATAGAATACTCATCACCAAGGGTTATTTTCATTCTAGTGAACTTGGAATTTACACATTCCTTTTGTCATACAAATTTCATGGGTATTCATTTTCATATACACCATGAATTAAAACCACCTATCCATAACCAATTACAACACTTATGTGCATTTATCCCCTATTAATATAATTTCAATAAGACAACATATTAAATTTCACATTAGGTGATTTAGTTTATAAAATATCTTCTTTCCCCAACCCAGGGGTCCTACATATAACAAACACTATTCTCAAGGATAAAACCTATTAGAAACACACTATTGTTTTAACTAGTTTAGAAAATGGAATTAACTTTCCCCTCTTGAATCATTCTATGATACTAAAATGACCAACACACAAGCTTGTCTCCCATGAATGGCAATGGATTCTAATGTATCCAAACCACATTTGTGGTATCACCCTTCAAGTTCCAATATTGTTCAATGGTTAATCAACATATTCTAGATTCTATTACCAAACTCAGGATATCTAGCTAAACCATATCATGGGTCTCCCCAATGGTTACAAACCAAAACTCTAAATTTCAAAGTTATTAAAAAGAAGTCCACATGGATTTCCCACAATGCACACACACCAACCCTCAAAGAGTTAAAAATTACAAAAATGATGCACACCTCATTCTCATGGAAACTTGACATCTTCCAATAAAAAACACAGTAAATTTTCTTAAAAATACATTTAAATATATTCTATCCAACCAAATCCCTGAAAATGAGTAAAAAAATAGGGTCATAAATATGCATAAATAGAAATATAATGTGATCACAATCTAGTACAATGTCACAAAATGTGAAATATTTTACTACTAGATACAATAAAATCATGAAGGCCTCATGATCATAGGGACGTAATATATCATGGATTCGATCACATCCCTAAGTACTCATACACATGGTCAATGATAAAACACCAACTATGTCTTCCACATTTATATAATGGATTCAGAAATATACTATTTTATATTTTGTATTTTACATTAAATAATACCTTCAAATAAGACGGATTAATAAAATGAAATATAATTTATATTTTAAAGATATATACACTTCATAATTTGTACTAGGAATTTTATTTAGTCACATCCCTGTATACCCAATACCAGTAATCATCTAATTTATATTAAACTCTTTCACTTTATAATAAATTTTTATAGTTGAGACTTAGTTGTACAAGGAATTTTATTTAGTTACCTCCATATATACCCAATAAAATTAATCATCTAATTTATTTTCAACTATTTTACTTTATAATATATTTTTATAGCTGAGACTCAATTTAATTATATGTTAATTCATGTAATAGTGGAAAAAAACTCATTATGTTATTACTAGAATTTTATTAAATAGAGATATATTAGTAATAAAAAAATTTATTCACTTAATAAGTCATTAATTAATTCAATGGATGTTTTATATAATATTTCCTTATATACTTATACAGAAATATTATATAAATGGATTTTGAAAATTTAAATAATGGACCCTATTTATAGTCCTAGAAGAAATAAAACATAGTCACCCAAATAAAATTTTCATCCAACATACATGATATGTAGAATTAACTCAACTTTTCTTTCCATATGATTCCATGAGAGGAAATAGGATAAATCAAAATCCTAAAAATATAGTTCATCACTTGATGTGAAATAATAATAACTATAAAATAAAAAATCATAATGCCCTATTAGATCTCTTGATATAAGGACATTCTAAATATGTGGGGTGTCCCTTCCTAGAGAAAAGTTATATATATTGTCCTATTTAAAACATATTAATCTTTATACCATGACCAAATTGTTATAGAATAGAAAAGTATCTCAGATACTACTTATTGATGTACATCCACCCTAAACTACTTACCAATGAGCTGACTGGTGGTGTCTACATTGCATTAGGCTTTCCTTCCCTTACTAAAGAGGTTCGGAGTAGTAACGTGGATCCACATTGGTAAAATTATGATAATATAAATGAATATAAAATTTTAACAACAATTTAAATAAAAAAATAAGTTTAAATAACATAATGAAGTGGTAAAAGTAATCAAATTTAGGTAATCATTAATAACTAACAAAATAAAACATGCCATGCCAAAATGAAACTAAATACAATGAGAAAGGTAGTTATATGAGAAAACCTAAAACCCCAAAATGAAAGAACCTTAAAATATCTTCTTATTCTTGGATAGGTACCAACTACATTTTTTAGAATATAATTATAAAATATCTATAACCTAGGAATTCTAAAACCTATCATGCGACCATGTAGAATCTTCTTAGGTACCCATGGGACTTTGAAGCATGATAAGGGTGTGAGTAAAAGTCAGTATGTTGAAATCAATGTAATAAAAAAATATAAATATTCTCATCTGAGTGATAGTTTTAGTGGGAAATCATACCATTTAAAAAACATTGAAAAATTCCAACATACTGCATAAAATAAACACTTATTGTGAGATTCATGAGGACACTTGATAATTGTACATACCTTCTTTGACCAACGATCGAGTTTCTCCAAGTTTTGCATTATTAAATTTCAAAACCATCTTATAAGAGTGTATTATACCCATATTAGGTACCAAAAAATCAATATAAGGTATGATTACACCTTTTTCGATCAAGATTTACCAATTATACAAAATGTGTTAGTTCACTCTATGATTTACAAGCAAAACCAAGTATCGCTAGGGCCAATTTCACCATATACTTAAAAAGGACATTGAAACCCTTTAACCATATAATTACAAAAATAATAGAAAATTTGATAAATCCATTTTACCCTTTACTAAAAAAACAGATAACATTTCAAAAGAAATTTACCCTTATATATTCCTTCATTTACAATCTCATTTTGTTGAATCTTTTAATTTACATTAAAAATTTCCTTCTCAAAGGGGAATTTTTTATCCAATATTAGGAATCAATTCCAAAAGAATACATTTTCATTTTTTTCCAAACAAAAAATATAAAAATACAAATTATTAACAACAAATATTTAATTTTCTAGAACCCATAACAATATAAATCACTATGTTTCTATTTAAAATTTTCCATATCATTAGGTCTAATTAATTTTTTCAATCCATTTTAAATTAAATATGATTTTTAAATTTTATTTCAAATTCAAAATTCTATTTCAATATTTAAATTTTACATACATTATTTAAAGGTTAAGGATTTATTGATATCAATCCCATTACCAGACAAATTGAGGAGAAAGTCATTCCAATATGAATCACAAATTTCATGGAACATCATGTATCAAATGAATATAAATTAATGGAAGATTGTACTTTGTAAAAAATTAAATTTATCCACGATAGGGGAATGAATTAATGTAATTAAAATATATTTTCTCACATAAAAAATAGTACAATACTATTAGGTATGTCCAGGATGGCCTACCTCAGTAGGATGTACAATTTAATAAATTCACACCCCAAAAACATTTGACCCAAGATAATTACAGGCCAGTGTAAAACACCAAAACCACCCTTGATCTTATATCACCTAAAAAATTATTTATAATCAAATTCAAAATTATTTAATACATAAAAATAATTATCCAACAATTTTTACATTCTAAAAAATGAAATATCACTTAACAAATCCTTTTACCACACCAAAACTGAGAAAAACCTTAATTAAGAAGATCCTTGCATGATTTTAAAGAAAACTTGAGATAAATCCCCCTCAAAATAAACCAATACTATAATAAAATACATTTTATTTAACATAACCTTAATTAACAACTCACATGGAAGCATAAATCCATAAAATGATTTTTAAAAGTATATAGGAACTATATAAGGATGTCCACAAGATTGGATGCATAAAAACCATATAATCACAAGATGATTCCATTGTTCTATGATTAAATCATAACTCATGTATCTAATATAGAAAATAAAAATTTGTTAAAGAGGATTAAAATAGTAATGAAGTCATTTCCATACCTCTAGCTGACATATGCTTTAGACAAATGGAGAAATAAACCTTGTTTGAAGGAAATCCACTATGGTGGTTAAAGGAGGAATCCCACTTGGTTAGATAAAAATATATCTGGAATGGATGAAAATATTCAGTGTGGGTTTAAGGTGATAACCCTAGTAACATTTTTGGGAATCTAGAAATAAACTTCTAGTACTTAGGAAACCAGATAGCTGGAAAAATTCCATCGGCCAACTGGAGATCCTTTGCTACAAGTGTGCATCTAATCCTTTAAATCACCTAGTTGGTGATTCTATAGTAGCATGTTTTATTTCCAACTCTTTATCCAATGATTCATGCTATCCCCACCACATTTTGAGTCCAATTCCTATCCAAAAACACCTATTTGTGGTATCTGAATATTATAAACATTTATCCAATCTTAGGTTGTTGAAATAGACTCACCAAAAAATGAAGGTCAAAATTTCCCATAGAAACTCAAAGAAATCCATTCATATATGGTATTAATATATTACTAATTAGGAATCATCCTTGTATTTCTATTTGATTATAGTTTCCCTCAAAAATTTACTAATCCATTAGAATTTGAGACTTTTTTTAAAGGTATAGAAATAATATTAAAATCCAATAATTGATTGGGGATTACTGTTTTCCCTACCCTATAAAATTTATTATGAATGAAATCCCACGGATTATATTATTAAAGATGGAGATCTACCACTAAGGAGAATAAATTGAGGGGTTTAGAGATAATGTTGTATATATAAATAATATAGAATGTAGAAGTGTCACTTATTATTAATATTTAAAAATATAATAAATTAATTTTTTAGAAAACAAAATTGTTTCCAATAAAGTACTTTTAAAACCTCCATTTGGTATCAAATCAATGGGAATCATAAACATAGTTTAATTTCTAATTTTACCATTCCAATAGGGGGTCCACCATTTACCCAATTCTAGATCACCATGTATCGTATGGAGTTAGTCTTATAGTGATAAACTCCTAAACTCTATTTGACTTCTCAAAATTTATTAATGGGGTTGTTCTAACATCCTATATTCCCTATAACTTCCTAAATAAATGATATATTGAGAAAATTTTATCCATTTTCCAAATAAAATAATTAAGGGTGTTACCATTTATAAAATGTACAAACTCATAGAGCATCCTTCATATATATAGGATACCAATAAAGAGGAGTTAAAATATTCTTTTTAAATATACTATTATTAGAGATCATATTTCCAAACCTTATACTTCCTTTAATAATCCAGAAATTATTTTTTAATTTAGAATCTTGGGAATACATGACTTTTTGTAATCTATTAGGTGATTTTATTACTAGTGGGTAAATGTTAGATAAATAAACTAACTAGTTTTTTTATCATTGATCAGCAAGTGTATAATAGAAGGATATTTACAAATTGTGTATAGTATTTATATTCATCAGTTTCTGTAGGTTTTCATATTCAATTAAAATATCTTGCATATTAGGATTTATTTATTTCAATAATATATATTACACATGTTTTAAAGCCCATCAGTTTCATGAATCAATCATCATTAAAATGTTAACATAATGACATGGTAACATACCAAATGGTTAGATATCAATTTTTTTAAAATAATATTCATATAAAAATATAATATTTTATTTTTATAAGGACAACGAATCCACGATATATAATGAATATAATTATAATAATTATTCTTTCTTAAATTTTCAATGTATTATGATATTGAAATTCAATAAGCCTATAGGTTTAGAAGTATTTAAATACTATAATAATTGTCTTTATGTATGATTAATATAATAATTTATTATCATAACGAAAATTGAGGTTTTAGGTTTACATTTTATTATAAAAATTGTAGCATGGAAACTATGGTAACATTTTTTTATGTTTATTGATATATATTACATAATAAAACATTTGATCTTAGCCATCCTAATAAGCCTTAAATAAGGGATCAAAAAATGAAATCAATATGTTTTACTATTATATATCATACATGTATTTCATTCATCTGTATTTATTACAAAATATAATTTACTATCAAGGTTGAAATTCAATAGTTTGATGTCAATACATTTATGAGTGTATTTCACATCTCAATGTAATTTTTCAAAAATATATTAATGAATAGTTTTTAATGGGTAATGTTTGTTGATCAAATTTCATTACATATGATTCCATAAAATTATTTAATGCATAATAAATTCTCAAACACAAGGCAACGATAATCCTAAATTCTAATTAATAATTTTAAAATTTAAAAATAACTTCTTTAGACTATACAAAATTGTAAAAATATAATTTAAATTTTTTATATTTATATTTTATTTTATTTTAAAAAAAATTAATGTTTCTAAGAAATGATTAATACATCCTTCAATTTTAATTTATATTTTCTTATTTATAGTACCATAATGTTATATATTAACATGATGAAAACATATTCCAAAAGATTATCTAGTACATCAAAATATTTTTATTCATTATTTATTTAATCTCATATGAACATTGAAATTAAAATCTTAATATATATGATAATTATAATTCTAGGTATTATATGATAAAATACATGTTTACACCATCACAATTAATATTTTACTAATCTATGGCACACATTTTATTACATTAACATATCATTCTGGAAAATCATAAATAAAGTTTATGTGATTTAAACTAATTTATGAGAGAATAATGAATAAAATAAATTAGTTAAAATAAACTATAGTGAAAAAATTCTATATCCTAGAAACATTGTGTCAATAAATATAAAAAATGGAATCTATACTCTCAGAAAAAATTATTTTATTGAATATTCATTTCCATTATCATTAAAGTTAAATAAATTAACAATATAAAAATATATAATATCCTTTCTCATAATAAGATTGATTTCTTCCATTAATGAGTATTCAATACTAGTAACCTTTTTTAACAATACAGATATTATAAGAACCTCAATATTATACATAATACATGTTCCAAAAATGTTTTCATTTAAAAAAATTAAAATTTTATTTCCATTCCCATTACTCAAAATTACAACATATTGTGAACTTGAAAAAATATAGGTATAAAAATATAATTGTTTATAATAGTGATATATATGAAGATATTATACTTAAATATATTTTGTGACTTTATGTAACAATTTTACCATTCATTTAATTTTTATATTAAAATATTAATTTCAGTTTTTGTGTATTACATCTTCAAAAAGATCATTGAAGTTCCAAAACATGGTTTGTGTTAATTGCTTCCACTATATATCGATTCAAGTTATTTTTACTATTTTTTATTAACTATGAATTTATTACAAGAACTTATATTATTTTATAGGTAGTAAAACAAAAATATGTTATTTTCTTTAATTTTTAATTTATTTTACGAAAACTTTTTTGTCCTTATTTTACATAATAATTTTTTTTGAGAACTCAATTAAGAATTAAATCATGTTTCATTTTTAAAATAATAACTTCTTAAAGGGCTTAAACTTTTATAAGTTCATTTTTCATTTTAATTATTCTTTAATAATAACATTAATTTTATAGAAAATTTATTTCTTTGAACCACACATATGTTGTTTGATAACAGATAATGTTAAAATAGAACTTAAGTGGGATGGATATAAGATACATTGTTCTAATTAGATATGAGTTTTTAGAACATTAAACATCTCATGTGATTCATTAATCAAACTATTATTGATTAAAAATATATTGAATTATTACTATATATATGTTATCTTCTAATCCAAATTGTTTATCATAAATTTGTTTATATTAAAAGATTTATGAATATAGAATTTTTCAAATAAACATTTAATGGAAAAAAATTATCATTCATAATAGATACATATTTAAAATATTTAAATTTATCTCTTTTAGATATACCATCTTTAGTCATGTTCCTTTAGAGAATATTGACAGTTCTCCATAAAATTTATTCATATAGTTATATAATATTTGGAAGAAGTGATCACAATTTTTTAAATGCTGAAAATATCAAAATACATTACAAAGAAGATATTATAATTTATTTTTAAATTATTTAATCTATTCATGGATTCATTTTCATGTACTACATTACCATTCTTACTAATTTTATTTACAATAACAATAATTTACTAAAAAATAGATATTTTTAGCACAAAATAGCATATTTATCATTTTTTACATGAATCAATAATACATAATGTTATACATTTTAAAAATGATCTCTAAAATTGTTTCATTATAACAACACTAAAAAAATCAAATGTGTCCATCAATCCTTCTTAATAGATTCTTGGAATATATTTCAAGATTTAAGAAATAATACTATAGGTATATGTTATTGAAATGATAATTTTAAATATTCTATTTATATTATTTATATTTAAACATGTCATAAAGTATCAAAACAGATAAAATATGTTCACATCTATAATATATTTCATTCATATTAATGAAAAGGTTATAATTAATTTTCATGTTTGAAATAAGAATAAAAATCATATTTGTACTTATATGTGATATATTCATATTATTGGGGACTATTTGACTCAAATTATAAAAAAATATGTTTCACTTATAAATTATACATATCTTTTTAGAGAAATGTTTTTACAAATCATATTTATATTTATGAGAATTCCATGATAATTATTAGAATTACAAAACAATTTTATATTAAAATAAAGCACTATGATAAATGAAAAATATATATTTTTATATTTACTATAAAATTGTTATATATTATATTGGTTATCTTTCTTTAATATATAAGAATGTACATATATTTAAAATATGAATTCCATAATTGGTATCTCATAAAATTTAAGTAGATTAGAAAATATAACCTCTTTAACATTCATTGTTATTGTGTAAGTCACCCTCCCACTACGTGTATCAATAATAAGTGATTATTTAGACACTGTAAATAAATTTATTATTTTTCATTCATTCCAATATAGTTTAGAAATGTTTTCTATATCATTATTAACTTTGGAAGGAAAATTATAAGGCATTTTATCATATTAAATACTTCCATTAACTCATATAAATTTCTAATATTTAGGTTACATATAATATAAGATACTAAATGTAAAATTGGAATACACATATTAGCATTATATAAATTAAATCATGAAGTTATTTCCTATTTCCTAAAATATGTTCAGAAAATTATAATCATAGTTATTCTTTATATTTTTTTATATAATCCATTGAAATAATTAACACTAACGATTACAACAATTGAAATGTAATTCTATGATAAAAATTATCTAAGATGAAAATCATGTATGCAAAATATTTAATATGGAATTCAATATAATATAACATTATTGAATGATGGGATTTTGGAAACATCATTCTAGTTTTTAGTATTTTTTTAATATAAGAGCTTTTGGAATTTGGGATTAAGAATTAAATACAGGACAATAGAAATCATCCTACACAAATGGAAGTAGTGAAGAATTCAAAAAGAGTTGTTGTGGGAGGATGTGTTCCAGATTCATACAAGTTTTCACTAGATGTAAGTGTTAGGTCAGTGCAGTCAGCCTATTGCTAGAGGGTCTATATTCATGGGGACAATCATCATCAATGATTGGATAATTTTGGAACTGATTCAATAAGAATATTTATGTGAATATCTTTTTATATATAAATGGGTTGATTCACGTTCATTATCGAGGTAATTTTTAGTTGTTAAACCTGTTGTATCTTGTGTTTTTAGTGACTTTATACTATTAAAATATATTGTAAAATCTTATTTCTCTTCTAATGAATATTTTTTTAACCATGTAGTATAAATTTATTTCGAAAAATGTAAATAAATATATTTTATTAAACAATAATTTTATTATGATTATAATTCATCTATTTTTTTGTTTATTGTTAATTATTATAAAAATATTTTTTTTGGGTGTGAGTCTTCATAATTTCATATAATCATCTTTCTGGCATCATGTGTTCAAAACATTCTTGATTTCATGTTTTTCCCATTTGGGTTTTGTGGATTGGACCATTCAAGAACATTGATTTCATAGAAACACATGGTATCCGTGCTTTCTTAATTTTATTTAAGATCATAACGTAACTTATATAAAAATTAGTTTCTTATCCTTTATACTAGTTTGATTTTATATAATTTTTTAAAAGGCTTTTTTAGGAATATGAAAAGAAGAAATTAGAAATGAATGATGAAATAGTTTTATAATATGATGAATGAAATTTGTGGATTACTTGTAGATAAAATATATATAATTTCCATTTAACGAGGACATTTAAATGATATTTACAAATGAATAATTGTAAATTCTTCATAAAAATGAACTAACTGTGATCTAAATATTGTTATCCCAAAATATGACTATAACCAGCTATAAGGTTAAGAAAACATCTCAATTACTTCCAACAAATTTTGAACATTTACTAGAATCCATTCATATGAAAAAAATGGTTCTCATTTGATGAATTTTAATTATATATTTGTTCTAAGGATGAATTGAGACTAATCATTTAAATGGAATCAATGTGGTCCAGTGTTAGCTGGAATCTATTGGTGTGTTTTTCATTCAAGGCATGTGGGAATTGATACATCATTCGTCACTTCTAGAATGACGAGATATGATGGTGTATGTTGTCTAATACTCCAGTTTTATGATTGAAAAGGTATCTTGATGTTATATTTTCTATGTGTATGTGGGGATTGCTACTTTTATCATCACATCCAAAATCATGGAACATGATGGTATCTGGTGTATAAAAATATTATTGTAAATAAGAAATTGAATTTAAGGTGATATAACATATAATTATCAATGAAGGGATATGGAATAATTAGTTCCCACTTTATATCAAATAATATTTTACTATTGAAGGTTGAGGTTGTTCCACCTGAGGAACATCAATGATTTTTGGATAGAAAGAAATTATATATGATAATGAGGGACCAAATGGTCTTATTTACACCTCACCTTGGCATTGTGAATAGAATGTAAGCATATAGGACTATCATAATTGAAATTATAACATTTTAAAGACTAATTTTTTCACATTAAAAAGAAATATCTTTATATAAGGATGGAAAGTAAATATTATGTTTTAAATTTCTGAAAGAGTGAATAATTTTTTAAATTTAATGATTTATTTCTCTCAACATATACGAAGGGGGTATTGATGAAGTATGAATCCAAAAGATTTGTAATGTATTATCGTGTTGATACTGATGGTTTTAATATTTTTATATAGGTTGCTTGAATATTCAAAGAAAAATTGATTTATTGTTTCACTTTAATGTAATTTGATATATCACAGGTTTATGCAAGAATGTAATTTATATTTTTTTAGCTTAATAATCTAGTATTGTATATAATTTTTATATGTGTTATTTGGAAATTCGCATTGGACATGGAGGAGGTAGTGTGTGGAGTTAAGGATAAAACAACATATCTAAACAATAATTAAGTAGAAATAATGAACATTGAAGAAAAAATAATTAAATGTAAAATTTATAAAAAACCTATTGGGGAACATTATAGAGAAATATTTATGAACCATAAAAATAAATGTATTATTGAAGCCACTTTATACGGAGTGTGGAACTTGTTATAGTTACATCTTAATGAAGCAAAAAATGTTTTCAAATTTATCATTCATCAAGGAACCTGAGAATCCAATGAATGGGTTAAGTAATCCATACGTATATAAAAATAACCATTTCAACCTCATAGGGTTGCATTTTACTATTCATCAATCAACGAAAATTCCAAATATAATGATTGTATGTTATTATATAAACAAATGTTTTAAATTTTGGTAATATATTTTTAGATGGAGAGCCTTGGTGAGAGATTAGAATCGAATAATGATAAGACTCATTTTTTCTAATAATATTTTAAATTATGGAGGAAATTATTAATTGGAATTATATTATATTAAGTTAATATTTAAATTGGATTAAGTTCATTAAACACTAAATAAAATTGTGTTATATAAATGATGACCCAAAATTTCAATTATAGACTCAAGGGAATGAGTTCATGTTCTCAATTTCCAAAATATTTTTGGTCTAAATTTGAAAAAATTCAAGCATAAATCCTTTATGAAAATCAATTTAAAATAATTAGGAAATAACATACTAATTAACATTTACATAGAATATTAGCTCAAAAAATCTTTTAAATGTTTCTATATTAATCTTCTACTGACATATTATAAGGACCTGACCTTATTATGTTACATTACAAAATCATGAGTTTTAGTCAAGAACTAACTTACTTTCACATTAAGGATAATTTTGAGTATAGAGATTTAGATATTTTGGACATAATACATAAATAAAATTCTACTTATATATAGACTGTACACCCCCAAAATAGTATCTATTTAATATGAAATATAAATATTTTCATGTAAATCATGATTTCTCTGACCAATCATCATTACATTTAACTTTGATTCCTTCTTTTTCCTTTAAATCCTTATAAACTATAAAAATAATTTAAAAACACAAGATGATCACAAAAGCACAGTAAGGTAGATATAAATAATTAAATAAAACATTATTCCACGAATACTTGTAAACATTTTCGAAGAAACATTTTTCTCCCCCATACACTTACTTTTTGAAACATGATATTTGCATAATATATCCAAAAAACATAAATTACATAAATTGGAACATAAAGGTATGTAGTGAAATTACTTACTTAGTTTTGTAACCCTCATGGATACCATATGATTTTTAACCCTAACGACTACCTTACTATGTAACCCTCATAGAAACCTTATGGTGTAACCGTCACAGTTACACATTGCGTAACCATACGACCATCCTACAACATACACATAACTTGTAAATCGGAGGGAAGTATAGGTCCCACCATTCATCATAAATAATTCCCAGTAACTATAACATAATCATCAAACAATAATACTTGTATAAAAACATTCACCATGAATTTTGTAAAATAGGAAGTTTAAATGAAGATTTCATAAGAAATGTAAATTAAAAATAACATATAATTAATATGAGAATCAGTAGAACAAATAAAATATTTGTATAAATTGTAAAAAAACAAAATAAAACATAGTATAAACAAAAATTCATCAAACAAATGATCTTAAAAACAATTAATGGATTAGATGGTTAACCTCATTAATGGAAATTAGGTTATGAATTCCCTTACCTCGGGTTCATCTTACTTAAAACATCATTAAATATTATGTATAATGGTTAAATTATTTTTATTAATATCTTAAAGAAACATATTCATGTTTATAACACCTTATAAGATCATTTTATTACATCATTCCATCCATTTAGTAATAATATTTGGTTCCTTACATAGTTTTGGGTGAGTTCTATACATGATTTCCATGGACGGTTTGTATTTGATATTCTTATTGTATAGAAATAAAAATTTATAAGAGGAATGAAAGGGTATTCCTATGTTACCATAAAATTTTATGATCCCATAATTAATTTTGTTATCATAAATTATAATGATTCATTAGATAAAACATTAATGATGTTAGTTTAAATCATTTTTGGAGGTTCATTGTTAATCCTGAATTTCATTCATTATATAAATTAATTTTTTTCATAGAAGGTCATTCCAGAACAAAAAATAGGTTATATAATACACTATACATTCTATTTTATCCCCAAAAATGGTTTTACAGACAATTTTGAAGGAATTATTGGAAATTATAAACACATAGTCCACGATTTTGGTAAACAACACATCAAAAACAGTGTCTTCATAAGAGGGGGAGGAGTTGAAGTAATTTGAGGATTTTTTCCACATACAAGATAAAATACATAATATATAAGATTATGGGGCTTTAATGTCTCTTGAATAAGGTGAAGATACGATATTATAATAAAATAAAAATAATTGAAAATAAAACACTTGAATAAGAGATGAGATTTTACCTCTTGAGATCCTTCTTAAGGCCTTCTGTTTTGGCCTTTTTGTGAGACCAGAATGTCTTGGACGTGAGAAATATACTTGGGAAGAATATTGGGCAAAAAATAGATAATTCTCAAATCATTAGTGGTGTGAGAGGAAGATGGGGTGAGGGTTGTATTTATAGTGGGGGATAGTATGGGTTTTACATTATTTTAATCATTTGTTAAACATTTTTTTGCTCAAGATTATGAATAGTCTTGATTAATTTAAAACCAAATAGTAATATTTGAATGTAAGTTCAAACCAGGTGTTCTTATATCAGACTTACATCACCTATGATGTAGTAAAAATTTTATTTAGCATTTATTTTAATTTATCATATTTTGTTATTCATAAAAAATTCATGAATTTCAGAAAAATCCCAAAAATCCACCATAATAATTATTCAATGCATTGAATTCAAAAATAAACTCCAATTTTTTTAAATTAATTATCTAAAAATTTTAATTTTAATTTTAAATAAAATTATAATTTATTTTAACATAATAATTTTAAAACTATAACTTCTTTTTTAACACCTTGAAAAATTAATCAAGATTTATTTACAATATAACCATAATAACAATATATTACTATTCATAAGTTTCATATTACTATTCATAAGGGTAGTTTACAATTCATAAGGATATGTTAATATTTATCCAAAAAAAAATTTGCCTTATCAGACTCCAAATAACGTACTCATCGTAACCAGGTATGCACGTTTTTTGAAATTCAAATTATAAAAGCAGAAAAAATATGTTTAACTTCTAGGTTATAACTATGTTCTTTAACAAAAGTGTTGTTTCATAGATACATGTAGTTTTGTGCATTTAAACTTATTTATAAACCGTTTGAATGTTATATTCCCCCCACCATATGGAAATTGTGTCCTCACAATTTTTATTTACATGTTAATGTAGTGTGGTCACCTTTTCATCATTGCATTTTGAGATTCCCGTGTTGCTTATTCAACCATTTGGATTGCCAAAAAACCTTTACCCAGTGGATTACCTTTATCCACAATACTTATTCCCTTCAATCAAGAATTTGAACATCTTTCTCTTCATAATAATGGTTCTCTTCTAGATGAACTACTTACGGGCTCAAAATACGAGATGAATCTAGCACATACTTTCTCAAAATTGAAACATGAAAAAACATTTTCTACCTAAGACCAACTCAGAGAAAAATGTACTCAGTATGAGAATGTTCTAATATTTTCTATGATTCAATATGGTCTAATGAACTCTGTACTTATATTTCCTTTTTTACTAAAATGCATAACACTTTTCCATGGTGAGATTCCAGGAAAAACCAAATCACCTACCCCAAAAAAAGTCCTTCCTCCTACTATCTACACAACCTTTCTACCTACTCTGAGTTTTTCTCATGTGTTGTTTAATTATCATCACATTCTCATACACTTCTTCTACTAATTATGGTCCCTTCAATGTCATTTCCCTGAATTCATCCCAAAATCCTAGAGTTTGATGCCTCTTCTCATATAATGTCTCAAAAGTTGTCATATGAATAACAGAATGAAAAATGTTATTATAATAAAACTCAATTAAAGAAGGATGTTTATCCCAACTTACTTAGTAGTCTATCGAACATGATTGAATCACATTCACTAAGGTATGAATCATCTATTCTGATTTCCTATCTGATTGAGGATGAAAAGTAGTACTGAAATTTATTACTATGTCCAATGAAATGTTATGTCCCTCCCAAAAGTTATAAGTGTACCTAGGATCCCAGTCAGATTCAATGGAATGAGTAACTCCATGTAACCTTATAATCTATTTGATGTACAATCGATAAATATGATCGAAAGATATAGTATCTAGAATAGGATGTAAATGTGTTGATTTAGTCAGCCGATCAATAATCACCAAAATCGCACTGTTACCTATAGAAGTATTTGGTAGTCTCACCATGAATCCCATAGATCACTTTTCCCATTTTAACTCTAGAACTAGAAAAGGCTGAAGCATCCCCTTCAGTAACTACCTCTCTGCTTTAACATGTTGACATGTCAAAATTTTCAATGTAAAATATGAAATATCTCCTTTTATTCTATCCCACCAATTATACTCATGAAAGTCTATATTCATCTTAGTACACCTAGGATGAACTTAAAATAGAGAAATATGAACTTCACACAATAAATCGTTCATCAATAGGGAATCACAATGAAAAAACTATTTTTTTCAAATTATAAAACACAATATTTATCATGGTTAAATTCAATAAACTTACCAATTTTAACCAACTCTACATTTTTTTTTGTATCTCGGGATATTCCTTTTTCACTTTCTTAATTCTGTTTGACAAAGTTGAATGCATTGATACTTGAAACAAAATAGATGAATTTCCTACACCAACAACATCCAAGAAAAAATTATTCAAATAAATAATCAAGGGGTCATGTTCTAAACCTAACATGGTTACTTATGCATGATGTTTTTGACTCAAGGCATCTAACACTTTGTTTTATTTTTCTGGAAGGTAATTGGTCCTGAAATTATAATCTTTTATCAATTCAATCCATTTTCTCTACCTTGTGTTTAATTATTTCTGAATGAATATATTCTTCATACTTTTATAGTAATTATATATTTGACATTTTTCACCGTATAAATGATGCCTCCAAATTTTCAAATTCAAAACCACAGTTACCAATTCTAAATCATGTTTTGGATAATTTAACTCATTTGGTTTTAGTTTTCTTGATTCATAAGCAATTACCTAATAATTCTTCATCTGAACACAACCATGTCCCTTCAATGAAGTATCATTGTTGACGAGAAACTCCCCATTTTGGGAAGGCATGTCCAAAATTGGAGAATTCACCAATTTCATTTTCAATTACTAAAAACAAACATCACAATATTCTTTCCCAAAAAATCAACCTATTGTTATGTTAACGTAGTTAGTGGGATAGATAAATATTCAATATTTTTAACAAAATGTCGGTAATAACCTTCTAATCCAAGAAAAATACGAATTTTACTAATATTTATAGGGTTTTCCCATTCATCGACCACTTTTTTTGGAAAGGTAAGTTGTTATTAAATTATTATTTACAATGTTCCCAAGAAAAGAAATAATTCTTATGCAAAAAATCACACTTTCTAAATTTTCCATTTAGTTACTTTTCCTTTATGGTTTTCAAAACAACCCTTAAATGTTTTCCAAGGTCCTTCTTACGTTTAGAAAACACATGAATTTAATTAATAAATAAAACCAAAAACTTTTCCAAGAACTCATAAAATATTCTATTCATAAGATCCATGAATACAATAAGTGAATTAGTTAACCCAAATGACATAACAACAAATTCAGAATTCCCAAATCTAGTATGGAATATATTATTCAAGATGTCTTCTTCATTTACTTTCATCTGATGGTACCCCAACCTCAGGTTAAGCTTCATGAAATATTGTGCTCCCTATATATGGTCAAATAAATCATCGATATGAGGGAAATTATTTTTTAAACAATGATGTTATTAAAGGATCTATAATCATTGAAAAGTCTCAAGGAACCATCTATCTTTTTTATGAACCAAATAAGATAACCCCATAGTGAAGTGATATAATGAATGAATACTTTATCAAGAAACTCTGGACACTAATTTTTCAATTCCATATGTTTATTATTTGTCATTAGATATGGAGGTTTTTAAATTAGATAAGCATCAATAACTATGTTTTTTTTGAATTTGACTTCCTGATTAGGTATGAAAATGGGTAACTCATCCGGATAAACATCAAGGTATTCATTTACCTCTGGCACATCATTAATCCAAACAGTTCCTTTAATTTCAACAATATGAGAAAGATAACATTTATTTACATATTTCAACAATTTCACAACTTCCTAATATATTAACAATTTCATGGGTTCATTCTGGTTTACAAATTGAAATACTTTAGAAAAAATAACTTATTTAGATCTACAATCAATCATAGCTTGATAAATTGAAAGCCAATCCATTCCCAGAATAACATCATACACTACTAATGAAAAAACAACAGGGTTTTTATGTAATTTCATTCCACAGATAATAATTGGAAGAATATTAAAATTCCTTTTTTTCTATTACATTTCCCCCTGTGTGTTTTTACAATAAGTTCTTCTCACATTTGTTGAGTTGATAATACTAATTTACCAATAAATTACTTAGAAATAATGGAATATGTAGACCATGTATCAAAAAAGTATTTAGGAAAACTAAGTAAATAAATAAATTACTTGATACCACTTAATTGGATATCCTGACATATGATGATGTAGTCTCAATGGAACTCACTACACATTTCTTTTTATAAACTTGCGTCCTTTTATTATTCGGATCTTTATTTGGGAAGACATTTTCATAATGAATCATATCACCACATTTAAAACAATTTATAGTTTCCTTATCAAGATTATTCTAAGGATCGTTTTCATTAGAATCTTAGACCATATATCTAAAATTACCAAATCTAAAACACTTCCTAATTTTTTAAGGCATTTCCCTATGATCATTTTGCCACACTTTTCACAAACTGTAAATTTTACATTTTTACCATAATTTTCCTTTGATTGATTCTTACACATTCCATTTTATATGGACCTCTTATTCTACTTATTGTTAATGTGAACATGATCATCAATGAACTCAATTTCTACCCTCTCATTACATTATACATGTTTCTTGTAACTTTTGAATTCTCGAAATGAAAATTCCCTTCGATACCATGGATTCAATCCTGAGTAAAAATGGTTCATTTTGAAATCAAGATCCCGAATAATATTTGTAGAATACCTCACCATTTAGGGTAACTTTTCTTCATTCCTAGCCACGGAATCTTCCTCATTTTTCTTTAATTCAAATAATTTCTTCTCCATCCTATGTGGAACCAGCTTAGGAGAATATTTTTCAAGGGGTAGAATTTTAAATTCATCCCACTCTATTGTAGCAATCAACTCTCTATTCCATGTATTCTTGCACATTGACCCCCACTGATCAGATTCACCTTAAAAATGTTAAATGGAAAGACATAACATTTGATTATATTAACATTACAGAACGTCGAATATATTTTCAAGGGCTTTAATACATCCTTCAACCACTATTGAGTCAAAATATAAACTTATAGAAGGAGGGTTTTTCCTCATAAAATGATCCAATATCATCATATTACTTTGTTGATCATCTTATCATTCCCTTTCATGGATGACACCACCCTTTATTACATGTATCATCTAAGACAATACTATCATAGAATTATTTTTTCCAATCCCTATAATTCTAGGCTACAGATTTGGAAGGATACTGTTATGTCTATTCCTCCCCACTTCAAATTCCATGTTTCGTCTATGGAAAACCATTTTAAAAAACATATCTTAGTCAAAGAAACGTGGAAATATTTAAATTCTATATCATTTAATTTTAACCATAGATTAAGAATCATTTATGGTATTCTATAAACATCATCTAAACCACTAAAGTTATCTAAACCATGCTATGATCCCAACTATAAGGACGCAACCTTATTACATTGCATAATATTGAATTTCAGTCAAGAACTCACTTCCTTTAACATTGAGGATATTTTCAAGATTATATTTTTTTAGATTTTGACATTATACCCACATATCGTTCAGCATATATATAGGATGGACACCACAAAAAATATCCATTTCTTCCAAAATATAAAAATTTTCTTATAAAACATGATTCCTTTGGCCAATATTCATTACATTTAACATGGATTCTTTGATTGTCCTATACCACCTTATAACTAGTGAAAATCATTTAAAAACATGGTTTGAGCACAGAAATCTTGTTAAGGTCCATATAAAGAAGGAAAGAAAACACCAGTCCATGAATACTTGTAATCATTTTAACAAAGACATACTTCTCACCCATATACTTACTTTGTGAAACTTGAGATTTCCACAATATTTATAAATAACATAAGAACAAAAATAGGACCGTAGAGGTTTCTTGGGAAATTACTAAATTTTTTTGTAACCATAATGGATACCTTATTATTTTTAACCCTCACAACTTCCTTCCAATGTAACCCTCATGGCTACTTTACGGTGTAACCATCGTAGTTACACATCGAAAAACCATACAGCCGAACTCCAACATACCATTACCCAATGAATTTGAGTGAAATATAGGTTTCGATAATCATCTTAAAAATTTCCCAAGAACCATAACATAATCATAAATCTATAGTACTTTTATAACAACACTCACCTTGAATTTTGTAAAACTATATGTTTAAAAGAGGATTTTATAAGAAAATTCACCTACAAATAACGTATAATTTATATAACAATCAATAAAATGAAAGGAATATGTTTATACACTATAAATGAAAATAATACAACAAAATATTATAAAAAATGCATCAAAAAATGATCTTAAAACCTCAAAATTAATGATGTATTAGGTCAAACCCAGGAATTAAAATTAGGTTAAGAATTCCCTTACCTCGGGTTCATCATACATTAAACCAGTTTAAACCTCATGTATAATGGCTAAAAGAGTGTTATTAATATATTAATGAAAAATATAAATGTTTAGAACACCTTATATGATCATTTTATAACATAATTTAATCTATTAATTAATAATATTTTGTTCTTTACATTATTTCGGGTAAGTTCTTTACGTGATTTCCATGGCCAGTTTGTATTTGATTTTCTTGTATTATGAAATGAAATTATAGAAGTGGAATGAAAAGTTATTAATCTTATTATATAATATTTTATAATATAATAAAAAAAATTTATCATAAATGATGAAGATTCATTAGATAAACCATTAATGATATTTTGTTAGATCAATTTTGGTAGTTCCTTGTTAATAATGAAAATTGTTTCATTATATAAATTAATTTTCTGTTTATATGTTCATTATATAACATAAAATAGGTTAAATAATAAACTTTGTGTTCATTTTAAACCCTAAAAATAATTTTACAAATAGTTTTGAAGGATGTAATGTAAATTTCAAACACATCGTCCATGATTTTGGTAAATGACATGTGACACTTGGACTTTGCACTGTGTCATGTTTCAAAGTTTTATCTTCACCATATAATTTTTATATGTTCTGATTATTATTATCCTTTTGATATGAAATACGGGTCGGGCCCGACTGAGACTTTGCACTGATAAATGATCATTTTGGCCTTGACAACATTTCAGTGCGCCGCTATCGAAGACGTGCATCCTCGCCTAGGTCACCGTGCATCCTCGCTCGGTTCCCCGCACGCCGGCCCGATTTGCAACTAATAAAATAAAAGAAATTAATAATAAATGTATAAAATTAAATGAGTTTTTTTAGGGCTTGTCATCATGCGGTGCACAGACGAAACATAATTGCAAAGCCGTGTGGCCTCGCCAGGGCCGTCGTATGACCCTGCTCAATGGTCAACCAATTAAATAAATGAGCTAATAACAATAATAATGAATTAAAATTAATGTGTGAAAAAAAAGACAGTAATGCGTCAATTTAATAAATTGTATTTTAATGATAGTAATATTATTATTCTCATGGTTTTGGTTTAAGAATATCATTATTAACATGTTATTAATTAACATTGCTATTATTATTACTAATATTATTATTAGTTTTTGTTTTATTCCATTTTTTTCTTCTTATTATTTTATTTTACTTCCTTATTCTTCCTTTTGATTAGGGTTTCATCCCATTTTTTTGTTTCGGAACACCCTTCTCCCCCTTCACCAGGCCGCCGCCAACTCCACCCCTGCTTCCCTTGCCATTTAATCATCTCACCTCCCTCGCCCATCCGTCGTAGCCTTCTCCTCCTACGTCGGACCATGCATGGTGCCTCCCTTGATGGCCAGCCCCATCGCAGCATCTCCCCCAAGCCGTCGCGCCCCCTGCTACTACCCCCAGCCCCATCATGTTGCTTCCCTTATCTCCCTCCCGGCCAGCCCAAATCGCTGCCCCCCTTCTGCCCCTGGCCAAAATTCCTCGGGAGAATTCCGGCCGGCGCCCTCCCCCTACCAGCGCACCCACTCCATTGCATTTTCTCCCTTGTCCGAGTGCCCCCGGAGAGTCTGATTGCCCGCTTCATTCCAGCTTGAGGCTTTGCTGCATCATCCTCCCCTTGCAGACGGCTCCCCCCCCTCCTCTATTCCGACGAGCAGCCTTGAAGAATCAACACCTCCTCCTTCCGTGCGTACCACCCATTTAGTTGAGTCTCTTCCCATTCAATTTGAGTTTTTTTGTTTTGGTTTGTTTTTTCGACGAATATAAGGTCCGATTATATGGTTCTAACTTGATGTTTTTAATTTGAATTCGTGTTTTTGGTTTGCCCTAGGTTCGTTTGAGGTGTGGTGGACGCGCGATGGTCGTTGCGCACCACGGTTGTGAAGTATCCTATGACAATGTAGGTGGTTCCCCGTCTAATTATTATTCGATGAATTAATTTGCAATGTTAATTTCGTTTTTGATATTTTTAATTAATTATTGTTGTGTGAATTAAATTTTATTTCAAGATTTATTTGTATTGAAATTGTTTATTATATTATTCATATTATTGGGTGTTTTCTACTGATAACACTATTAGTGACTTTGTAATTGTGCGGTTATCTTATTAAGTCATGTAAGTGGTGAGAACAGTTTTTTTACATGGTGTCGGGTGCGTTTGGTCATAAAAGATGTTTTTGCATGAGCTTAGTGGTTAACGTTAAGCGATTTCTTCTAAATTGTTTTATAAAAATTTATTTTTGGCATGTTAAACTACGTGGTTGAGACAATGGTGTTTTTGATATGGTGTAAGGGTTTTCCATCAAACCTTTTGGTGGTGCATGTCACACGTATTATTGTATTTGAGTGCGTGTGGTGTTGGAATGTGTTTTGGATTTCTAAGTGGTTACCTTTGTGTGTGTAAAACCATGTGACACTCCTTTGCTATTGTTTTATAAACTTTTTAACTGGTTTATTAGATTATGTCAATAGTGTGAAGCGTGTTTTGAAAACATTTTTAGAGAGTGTATTATTTCAAATGGTTTTTTTTTGTGTGTGCAAATTGTTGTTTTGGCGTGTGTAGTATCTTATTGGGTTTGAGTGTATGACTATGACATGTGGCATGAACATTGAATTACTTGAGCAGAAATGGGAATCCTGGATACTAGGTGGGCGGACTAGGCTAGCGTGCTAGTGATACGGGAGTGGCATCGGCCCAGTTTCACATAGCGGGATTGACACTTACAACAAAAACTAAACATTGGATGATGACTGGAGACCACTATGGTAGGAGGTGTTTCCCTACCAGTGGCTCGTGCATGGGAATGTTTGATATGGTTCACCGAGACGTGAGGTTCTAGGGTCCCGCTTCTCAATAGTATCTTTAGGGTCTCCCATGTATTGTGCTCTTCCTATGCTTACTGATCACCGTTGGCACACAGTGTGACGTTGGGGTTATCATGAAAAGTGTGTGTGTGTGTGTGTACATGTGTGTGTGCGTCTGTGTGTGTGTGTGCGTGTGTGTGGGTGTGTGTGCGTATGTGTATGTTAACTTATGTTGTTTTCCTTTTAGAGAAGTCCCCTTAAAAACCGTTTTCATTAAAAAATCTTTAAACACATATTTATTTTTATTCTGTTAAATTGCAAATGTATTCGTCTTTTAATAATTATGTGTGGATCCTTTTTCTCGGTGGCATCCTATTGGGATTTTAGCTCACACCCTACATACACCCTTGGGTGTATGTAGATTTTTTTTCTTCTGCATTGTAGGTTGTGACTTCTTGCTCAGTGATGGTGGTTCAGGTTGCAGTTGGTCTTTTCATGCAGAGTGGTGATGATCTGGCCTCTCTTTTTCCAGGAGGTTTTAGTTTTAGTTTTATTTTTCACTATTGTATTTTCTTTTTAGTTCATGGTTCGACTTGTAGACTTAAAAAATGTTCATAGTTTAAAGACGTGTTTGGTTGCCTTTTTTCAGTTTCAATTTTTTTACCTAGATAGTTGTTTTTCTATATTTTATTTCAGGTAAAATCGTTCCCACTTGTTACTTACAATACCCGGGCACTTGTGCCAGCCCCTGGGGATCGGGAAAACCTTCGGGTCTTTCCGCGGACCGGGTCGGGTGCCGGGTCGGATGGTGACCCTGCCTGGTTCGTGAAAAGATGGTATCAGAGGGTAAGTTTTTCTCTCTTGGGTCTTTCTCCTTTGAGGTAGATTCATGGTAGACTATAGTTAAGGTTGTCGGGACTCGACGTCCTGGCTACGAGCAAGGAGCCTGGCCAGCACACCTCGTTGTAGGACTCGAGTTACCAAAGTAAGTTTATGTTTGTCTACATCTTCAGTCCGTGTTGTTAATTTTGTTTAGTAGAAATGAAAAAGGTGTAGGGTCAGTGGTCCTAGTGAGCTCGCAGGGTCTGGAAAGCCATGCGGAGCCGGGGACGATGTCCTAGAATACCCTCCTTGGTGGTGGCATGACTGGCGTATGGACGCCAACCATATGTTCAAGTCACCTACTGACACAAGTTTTCTCTTGCGTCGTTTCTCATCTCTTTATTTTGGATTCGTGGAAATTTTGTTTTTAAGTAAAAATGTTATGGTCATGGAAAATGTTTTCAAATGAAGTGCTTTAAAATTGAAATGGTGTGTGAGGTTTGAAAAGTGTGGGTTGGATTTTTTGGTTTTGAAAAATGGAAAGGTTTTGTTTTGATCCTTGGCGCTCCCATGGGCAACCACATGCATGAGTGTATACGAAAAGAGAAATGGTTAATGGAACAAGCGGATGAGTGCCTGGATGGACATGAGGTGGGTGTCGTTGTGGAATGGGAACATGTATGTGTGAGGCCCATGGGACACCATTGGTGTTTCATCAACCCACTGGCTTTGATTATTTTCAAAATGTTTTGTTAAAGGAAAATTTGGTGTTTTTAAATAAACGGTGATTGTGTGGTGTGTTCTTCTATTTTTTAAAGGTTGGATGTGAGGCATTTCGAGATGGGGATCCTTTTTGACTGATTTGTGTCTTGAGTATGAATTTTTGTTGGTCAGTTGGTGTGAAACCATTTGGTGAATGGTCTCTTTTGAAAACTTCTTCAGGACGCCCTTTTAGTGGTTCCCCCTGCATGTTTGGTGTTCGCCTGCAGTATGTCTTGACCATTGGACCAGTTTCATTTACGTCCATGATTTTTCTTTCATGATTAGTCTTCCCCCCCATAAAGCATTGACATGTGATTGAAGTATGACTACGGGGAATTCCCTGTTGGCCGGAACTCCAGTTGATCTAAGGACTCTCTTTTTGAATTCTAGAATTGAACCCACCTCTCCTTTTTACAACTAAGTGGATCCTCTCGCAGCGGGATGACAGATTCGAGGGAAGTTGAACAGAGTTTTCATTTCCTTGAGTTGTCTGAGTCACCGGGTATGAAATTTGACGTCGTTGCATTTGAAGGTTTCCCCTGAAAACAGCGAAAGGAAATCTAGTGGGGAAGGGTGAAGGCGGTTCATAACATTCAGTGTTGAATAGTGTCTTGAAGGGCTTTGTAGTATTTTCATCAGTTGCAAGGGTCATGTTCGGCGATGTCTTGCAGTGTAAGTTGTATTTGATTGTCAAGGGTGAAGTTTGACCACATTAATTTTAATGTTATGTTTGGAAATGGTGAAGGAGATTCCAGTGTGACAGGTGGAAGCAACATAGAGTGGTCAGTGCAGGACACTATTATAAATGACCTTTGGTCCTTTGTTGGTTTCGTTTAAGGAAAGTTTCATGTTAGGACACTATTTTGGAATACCCAGTCATATGAGGCTTCTATGGAAGTTATCAGGAATCACGTGGTGTTCAAGACGCTGTTTAAAGTCCTTCTCGGCGTAATGTTTCTCCCAACAACAATGATCATACTCGGTGATGTTTTGTGTTGTCGTGTTCTCATTCAGTGCGACAAAGGGTGATATGCATGCACCATTTCATCTCTTGTGTTAGTGAATATTCTATGTATGATTAGTTGGATGTTGTAATGTGTTGTGTTTGCTCGTGTTGTCTTGGTTACAATGTGGTTGCGTGTGACACCAAAAGGAGAAGCTCCGTTCGGGATTCCTCAGTACCTGACGGCGAGGCAGGAGATTCTTCAAACATCAGGGCTCCAGCCATAGGCCTTGGAGTGAAGCTGGAGCGTGGTCAGGAACCCCGAGATTGTATGAAACCCCGATTTCATTTATGTCATCGGCGTTGAAAGTGAAAGCAGCTTAAATTGTTTTCTATGGTTGTTCTGTTCGAATTAGCCGTCTTGTTGCATAGGGTTTTCGTGACTATGTGGAGGATTGTTCGTCTCATGCATTAAAGTCTTGGGTTTCATATTCCACTGGATGTAATTTCTTTAGTGGCCTTATGGGGTTTGTTGGGAAAATCAGTTTCATATTTCAATGATGCTCATCCAGGGATTTGGAGATGTTGGTCTATCTCCGTCCGTGGTTTTGATGCCCGGTAGCTAGGCCCGACCCTCCCCGCCCCTGGTGGTGGGGTACATGGTCCCCGTAGGAAAATTTCTAAAGTTTTGTATCTGCTACTAATTCTAATGGAGGGGAGACCCACATCAGATCTCGTAAAAATATCTCTGGAATGAATCGATGTTGGACTCCTCTTTAATTGTGGGGAGTCCGTTTGGACCTCCCGATGTCGATTTTCCAAACCCATCTTGGGTGATAGTAGGTTCTTATGGTTGGGAGTCTGCCTGGGCCTCCTCGTGTCGATTTTCTAGTCTTGTCTCGGGCATCGGAAATTTTTTAATGGTAGAGAGCCCCATCGGGATTTCCAGTGATGATCCATTCAGTTTTGTTCCTAGATATGGTTCAGTGGTAGGTTATTGAAGTATTCATTGGATGTGGGTTGGTCTTGTATCTTCGTTCCAGTAAAATGGTGTGTTTTTCGTTCAAAGATGCTTGAGGTGTTTTGGTTTGTGAGGTTGGTTCCTGAAGGTGTGAGAGTTGCTTTCCTGGATCAGTCAACTGGAGACGTTCTAGCTCTTTGGGGTGGGCGACACATATCAGAATGTCTTTATTTGAGTTTTTGAAGTTGTCTTTGAGTCACTCTCTCTGATCATGAAGCGTTTTACCCTTTTCACCTGATGTTTCTGGTTATCCCCTTTTAGAATTAAGGGAGTGTGGTTTTCTTCTTTGGGTTTCAGCTTTAGTTGTGGCTTTCCGGGGACAGAAAGCTTTCTGGTGAGGAGAATTGTCACACTAGAACTTTGCACTGTGTCATGTTTCGAATTTTTATTTTCACTTTATAATTTTTATCTCTTTTGATTATTATTATTCTTTTGATATGAAATACGGTCCGAGTCCGACTGAGACTTTGCTCTGAAAAAGGAGAATTTTTCCTTGACAACGTTTCAGTGCGCCACTATCGAAGACGTGCGTCCTCGCCTAGGTCACCACGCAGCCTCGCTCGGTTCCCCGCTCGCCGGCCCGATTTTGAACTGATTAAATAAAATAAATTAATAATTAATGTATAAAATTAAATGAGTTTTTTAGGTATTTTTTTCATGCAGCGCACAGAAAAAGCACAATTGCAAGGCCGTGCGGCTTCTCCAGGGCCGTCGTATGACCCTGCTCGATGGTCAACCAATTAAATAAATGAGCTAATAATAATAATAATGAAATAAAATTAATGTGTGAAAAAAATGATAGTAATGCATCAATTTAATAAATTGTATTTTAAGGATAGTAATATTATTATTCCTATGGTTTTGGTTTAAGAATATCCTTATTAACTTGTTAATAATTAACATTGGTATTATTATTACTACTATTATTATTAATTTTTGTTTTATTCCATTTTTTCTTCTTATTAATTTTTTTTGTTACTTATTTATTCTTCCTTTTGATTAGGGTTTCAACCCTTTTTTTTGTTTTGGCACACCCTTCTCCCCCTTCACCAGGCCTCCACCGACTCCACCCCTGCTTCCCTCAACCTTTCATCATCTCACCTCCCTCCCCCATGCGTCGTATCCTTCTCCTCCCAAGCCGGACCGTGCACGGTGTCTCCCTTGATGGCCAACCCCATCGTAGCATCTCCCCCAAGCCGCCGCGCCCCCTGCTACTACCCCCAGCCTCGTCATGTAGCTTCCCTTATCTCCCTCCTGGACAGCCCAAATCCCTGCCCCCCTTCTGCCCCTGGCAAATATTCATCGGGATAATTCCAGCTGGCGCCCTCCCCCCTGCCAGCACACCCACTCCATTGCGTTTTCTCCCTTTTCTGAGTTCCCCAGGCCAGTACGATTGCCCACTTCATTCCAGCTTGAGGCATCGCTGCATCAGCTTCCCTTGCATCCGGATTCCCCCCCCCCCCCCCATTCTGGAGAGCAGCCCCGACGAATCACCACCTCCTCCTTCCATGTGCAACACCCATTTAGATAAGCCTCTTCCCATTCAATTTGAGTTTTGTTTTTTTGGTTTGTTTTTCCGACGGATATAAGGTCCGATTATATGGTTCTAACTTGAAGTTTTTAATTTGAATTTGTGTTTTGGGTTCGCGCTAGGTTCGTTTAAGGTGCGGTTGACACGGGATGGTCTCTGTGCACCATGGTTGTGAAGTATCCTATAATAAGGTAGGTGGTTCCCTGTCTATTTATTATCTGATGAATTTATTTGAAATGTTTATTTTGTTTTTCATATTTTTAATTAATTATTGATGTGCGAAATAAGTTTTATTTGAAGTTTTATTTTCATTGATATTTTTTAGTGCATTGTTCATATTATTAGGTGTTTTCTGTTGAGAACTCTATTAGTGACTTTGGAATTGTGTGGTTATCTTATTAAGTCGTGTAAGTGGTGCGAACTGTTTTTTTACACGGCATCGGGTGCATTTGGTCGTAAAAGATGTTTTTGCGTGAGCTTAGTGGTTAACGTTAAGCGATTTCTTCTAAATTGTTTTATAAGCATTTATTTTTGGTATGTTAAACTATGTCGTTTAGACAATTGTGTTTTTGATATGGTGTAAGGGTTTTCCATCAAACCTTTTGGTGGTGCAGGTCACACTTTTTATGGTATTTGAGTGTGTGTGGTGTTGGAACGTGTTTTGGATTTATAAGTGGTTACCTTTGTGTGTGTTAAACCATGAGAAACTCCTTTTCTTTTGTTTTATAAACTTTTTAAGTGGTTTATTAGATTATGTCAATAGTGTGAAGCGTGTTTTGAAAACGTTTTTAGAGAGTGTATTATTTCACATGTTTTTTTGTGTGTGCAAATGGTTGTTTTAGCGTGTGTAGTATCTTATTGGGTTTGAGTGTATGACTATGACATGTGGCATGAACTTTGAATTAGTTGAGCACAAACGGGAAGCCTGGGTACTAGGTGGGTAGACTAGACTAGAGTGCTAGTGATATGGGAGTGGCATCGGCCCAGTTTCACTTAGTGGGATTGACACTTACAACACTAACTAAACATTGGTTGATGACTGGAGACCACTATGGTAGGAGGTGTTTCCCTACCAATGGCTCGTGCACAGGAATATTTGATATGGTTCACCGAGACGTGAGGTTCTAGGGTCCCACTTCTCGCTAGTATCTTTATGGTCTCCCATGCATTGTGCTCTTCCTCTGCATGCTGCTCACCGTTGGCACATGGTGTGACGTTGGGGTTACCCGGAAAAGTGTGTGTGTGTGTACATGTGTGTGTGCGTCTGTTTGTGTGTGTGCGTGTGTGTGGGTGTGCATGCATATGTGTAAGTTACCTTAAGTTGTTTTCCTTTTAGAGAAGTCCCCTTAAAACCCGTTTTCATTAAAAATTCATTAAACACTTATTTATTTTTATTCTGTTAAATTGAAAATGTATTTGTCTTTTAATAATTATGTGTGGAACCTTTTTCTCAATGGAATATTATTGGGATTTTAGCTCACATCCTACATACCCCCTTGGGTGTATGTAGATTTTGTTTCTTCTGCATTCCAGGTTGTGACTTCGTGCTCAGCGATGGTGGTTCAGGTTGGAGTTGGTCTTTTCATGCAGAGTGGTGCTGATGTGGCCTCTCTTTTGCCGGGAGGTTTGAGTATGAGTTTTAGTTTCCACTGTCGTATTTTCTTTTTAGTTATTAGATCGAGGTGTAGACTTAAAAAAATGTTCATAGTTTAAAGATGAGTTTGGTTGTCTTTTTCCAGTTTTAGTTTATTTACCTGGCTAGTTGTTTTTCTATCTTTTATTTTGGATAAAATGTTCCCACTTGTTACTTACGATACCTGGGAACTTTTTCCAGCCCGTGGGGATCGGGAATGCCCTTCGGGTCTTGCCGCAGATAGGGTCGGGCACCGGGTCGGATGGCGACCCGGCCTAGTTCGTGACATGACACTTCACGAACGATACCTTTATAAGAGGGAGAAGAGATGAATTATGCTAATGAATTTTTCCCATATACATGTAACATCCAAAATATATATGATTATATAGCTTTCAGGCCTCTTGTATAAGGGGATGATAAGATATTGTAGAAATGAAAATGAATTGAAAATAAAACATAAGAAAAAGAAAAGATGATTTTTACCTCTTGATATCTTCTCATTGAGATCATCATTAAGGCCTTTGGTTTTGGATTTTTGATGAGACCAGAAGGTCTAGGATGTAGGAAAGATCCTTGGGAAGGATATTGGGTGGAAATTACACAATTCTCAAATATTGAGAGGTGTGAGAGGAAGTGGGGGGTTGAGGGAGGTATTTATAGTGGAGAAAAGAGGGGGTTTACATTATTTTAATCATTAGTTTTATATTTTTTATCAACTCTATGAATAGTATTTATTCATATAACTCGCAATAGATATAAGTTAATGTTAGTTCAATCCTTGTGTGCTTAAATCAGCCTTACATATTTTATTACATAGTTAAAAAAATATTTAACATTTATTGCAATTTATCATATTTTACTATTCATTAAAAAGTCATGAATTCCTAAAAAATCCGAAAAATTCACCCTACCAATTTTTTGACGTCTAGAATTCAAAAATGACATAAATTTTTTTAAAAAAATTCTAAATATTATTAGTTTAATTTTTAAATAAAATCTAAATTTATTCTAAAATAACAATTTAAAAACTATAACTCTTTTTAAACACCTTGAATAATTAATCTATATGTCATTACCTCATAACAATAATAATAACAGATTTACTATTCATAAGGTTGATATTACTATTTATAATATTATGTTACAATTCATAAGGGTGGGTTAATATTCACCAAAAATTATGATTTCCTTATCAAACTCCAAATAACTTACTGATCACAGATGTGAATGTCCATTTTTTGAAAGTCAAATCATAGAAGCAGAAAAATTATTTTTAATAGATAGGTTATAACTATATTCTTTAACCAAGGTATTATTTCATGGAGACCTCGTGTTTCATGACTTTAACTTTATTTATAAAACCATGTGGTATTACACATATGGTTTCTATGTAAAGTTACAAGAATAAATCTGGGTCATAAACTTTTTTATTTTGTTTCAAAAGATAATGAAATACCTTGACACCAACTATAGACTAGAAATAAATTAATATTTATCTACATCAAAAATTTCATCATCAATGAGGAAATCATATAAAAATATCAAATCAAGGTGTATTTTATAATCAATAGAAAAAGATAAAATACATGTTTTTGTTGGTATATGTAGAGTCTATGTGGTTCTAGATTATTCAATGAGAATGTAATTTTGGGAGGTATAACTGAGATCCTAATTGGAAGAAGTTGGAAACTTTTCCAAGGAACCTTTGTCTGATGTACAAGAATGATAAATAAACAAGGAATCGCATTGAGTAGCATCGTTTGCACATAGTCTATGAGGAGATGAAACTCATGTATTGGGGTTCTATACTAAGGATATAATTATTTTTCTATGGATTCATAAAATAATTATGTAACATCCCTACAGAACTAACCAGAAAAGTAGAAGCCAGATGGGTCACCAAATATCCTCAATTTAATCTAATCGTACAGTAGAGGCTTCTGACTATTATAAAGGGTGTGAAGGTGGTTCATTGGGAACACTATACCATTATATTCTATGTAGCATAGTTTTAAAATAGATAACTAAACTCATATTTTAAGGGAAGATATAATACAAAAATTGAATTAAATGTATCCAACGCTAGTTCATAAAAATCATGAATGACATGTGATGATGTGTAATCTAAATCAATAAACATAAAATATGATTTCCAATACATGACTCAAGTGAAAAAAGAACTAAAAATCCCAAATGCGATCTCCACGAGCATCCTAAGATTGAACTCATTCATGTTATCCTGACTTCTATGTAAAATCAACACAATATAATCAATAGTACATGGTCCTACAAACCATAAGTTCTACTCAGGTACCAGTGGTACTCACGAAGTGTGTGAGATAACATATGACGAGGTCAGTACCCATTGTTTTTAGTCCAATGCATTTCATGAAATATAATTATGCAAGTGTTCATGTATACTAATAATAAGTAAGTATAAGTCAAGATTCACATTTCATATATAATGTTAATCCAAGGATACTGGTAGTATAGCTTCTCATTGCTCCCTATGAAATCTGGTCAAACACCTATAATAAGCCAGCTACAAATAATGCATGAATAAATATCGTGTCATTTCCGTTCATCCAAACATGTCATCTCACCACAGCCTTATTGAATCACCCAAGTACCAGATCAACACATACTTGTACTAACACTAGAAGAGTCATAACATCCATGTCCCAGGCACATAAACCTACGTACCATGTTCCTCATTTCCATGTCATATGTCATGTATCAAACTACCAAAGGCCATATCCAAGGCGTCCAAGACCAAGTAATCCTCATCGAGTCCCAAGAGAAAATCCATGTAAAATTTTTTAAGGTTCTGGTTGGAGTCCTAGGAGAATGTCATAACAGACAGGTTATACTTAAGTCCACGATTGTTGGATATAATGGATATAAAATCACAAGTAATCTCATAGGAACAAAACACAAGGGGAATATTGTAATGATCCAAACTATTATTAATGAAAATTCCTATTGATATAATTAAATGTATTATTATTTAAGATAGTTATATAACCTAGGTACTTACATGGTTTTAATTTTTTTTATTTTAAAAACCATTAAGAATTGTGACCATTTCTAATATAGATGTTGAATTCTGATCACATGATTAGTATAAATATATGACTTTAACAAATCCAATTTACTCTGAAAAAGAAAGAAATAAACACATCCAATATAATTTCCCTATAAGAAGACCATTTGGTAGAGATCAGAAAGGATGTGGAATCATTGGGCTACACTCTTGACCAATCCCATGCAGAGCTTCAACATATTAAGCTTGAATGGAACCGTCTACGGGAGAAGGGGAAGTTGATAGAGTTTACCACCTGAGCGATGTTATCTGAGCCACCCCAAGAGTCAGTCACCATCGCACACCTTACCCTTCAGTCTTATGCGGGTTTTATAAGGTTTTATGTAACAATACCTTAGCACTATGATTATGTGCATTATTGTTTTATATAATAAAGAATTTATATTCATTTTATTAATGTTGTTACTTTGTAAACAGTTTTTAAAGCACAGATAGTATTTTTTGTTAATATTCAACTATGTAATATATTTTGTTAAATTAATGGATTTTAGAATTAAAGAATATTTTATAAAAAAAATTTTATTATTAAATTAATTTTTATTAGTTATAAATGATTGTATAATTTTTATGAAAACAATTGTAATTTTTATTAAGGTTTCAAAGCTGTTTTTTTCATAACCCACAAATTTTTATAAAAGTATTTTTATTTTAAAAGTGAAAAATCACATATTTATAATATTATTTATATAAAATCAATATTATTTTTTGGAATCACAACATCGAAATTATCTAACATTGAATTTTTCATAAATTTCTGAGATAGTCGAATTTTAGTGTAAAAATTAAATACCCTTTAATTATATATAGGGTTTTATGATATCATAATGACCCAATAGTGATGTAATAAAATAATATAGAAATTTCTTAAGCCATTATATTATTTACAATTAAAATAATGTGAATTTATGTTTATTTTATTTATTTTACAAATCCTTAGTAGACCCTCCAAGACTTATAAAAACATATAGCTTTTTGAATTGATTTCATTGTGAGTGTGACTCACCTCTGGATAAGAACCCCTATTATTTTAAGAATTTAGGCCATTTTCCTTATAAAAAATTGTGTTCCACTTTAATTTGCAAAAATCCATGGGAAAAACCATGGGTAGTTTTGTGGTTGTGATTCGATTAATGTATGGTCTCCCAAACCAAAATAATAAAGAATCTCCTCTCCTTTCTAATTTAAACCCACCCAAGATCCCACTTCATATTCAATCAATTCATTTTATGATTGAAAAAACTCTACTATCATCTCTCTATAATCCTACCAAGGCACACCAAGCTTCCCATAAGCTTCTCTCAAGCCTCTTCCAAGCCTTTGAGATCACACTTCCAAGTAAGGGATTTCTTCCTTTCCCATTTTTGTACAAATTTCATTACGTTGTTATTACCTTCTATTTTCAATTAAAAATGTTGGGGTATGACTTTTAAACTCTCCCATACTACCCTATTAATGTTTTTATTATGAGAGACCCATTTTATTTCCCATTAATTCCTCCCATTTACACCAGTTACCATACAGAAATTCCGTAAGGAATTTCTCTCTCCTCATTTACATTCAAAAAAATATTTTGAATTATGCATCTAAATTACATTCCATATTTTGTTATTTTATGTCCCAAGAACCCCTTACTGTTAATTTAACTTATAAATGATGAGATAACACTTTCACTTTAATCAACCCATTTTAGGAATTCATATTTAATGTCGTTATGCTACTGAAATTACTCAAAAATTTCCATGCAAAAATCATTCTGAAGTGAACCACATACCCAATCCTCTCTAAGGGTTATTCACCTTTAGGTACATGTACATATTGATTTAGAAAGTACATTAATGTATTCCACATGTCTTATTCTTTGAATGAAATATTATGTTAATGAATCCATGTTGTATGATCTATGTGGCACACTTATGCATGAAATGAAATGATTATGAAGGGTGTGCCCTAATAGTGCTTCAATGCATTGGGTAAAGTATAGTATCATGATACATCATGTGAAATGGGTTTTGAATCATGATAATTAAAGGGAAACTATGGTTTAATTGGGAGACATTTTCAATGAGGGTTTACACATTATCCATGTGCAATGAGGCTTGGCTCAAGCTAATACCATGTTAAGTGTTGTTTCCACATCTCCATGATTTGATTGTCATGATTTATCATGCCTTATTTTTCATGTTTCTCTTGTTCCACATTGATATTCATATTGTATAACATGTATTGTATTCCTAATGTTATTCCACATTTATTCCCTTACTGATATTTATATCTAACCCTTTTCTTATGTATGTCCTCAGGTTATCCCATGCAAAGTAGAGTACGAAAGAATGTTGAGGTCATGTAAAGGATGTTTTCAATAAAGTTGTTTTATTTTGCATGTTTTAAACCATTAATTAATTTTCATAATCCCCATATACACAATACCACTCAATCAACTATGTTGTATCAAGTTAAATTTTTATGTAATAAATCATGTCTAAGTGTGTAATAAAAATAAGGGTTATTATAGTTCACATAAGAGGATATGATTAGTTATTTTAGGATTAGGATTAGAAACACCTAGTGAAATACTTTTGGATAATAATAATTATAATAAAAATATCCCTATGTTTTGGTAATTATTGGGTAAGTGGTTTATCAGGAAAATATATCCCTATCTAGATACGAGCATGTATAGGTGGCTCGGTAATAGATGTACCTAGGAGTGAAAACTCTAACAAGGGGTTTCGAGCTTGACCCAGGGTATCCTGGTTCACAAAAATGGGCCATGATGCACTCTTGGTTACAAAAATCCTAGGGGATATGCTTTGATAAATTCAGAAGCTTAGTATGAACAATTATTAAGAGAATTAAAAATATTTCCACTAGAAATATATGCTAATAAGTAAATTATGGATAACATAGATTGAAACCTATATATTCATAAGTTATGGAAATAAAAGTTATTTATATTTCATTCATTTTTTCCAAGGATTACTATTTATTTTTTACCCCTAACATTCTTTTTATTCCATCCAATTGTCGGTAATAGGATGATGTGAGATAAAAATTTATTTGAACATAAATGTGATGACTATTCTAAAGAGATACCCAATTCTATGGGAGAAAGAATCATGAACTTTATCACGATAATCCCTCAGTTGACTCAATCATTGCATAGAACCACGGTTCAAGAGGAACATTCAACCCCTTTAAAATAGAAAAAGACGCTATCAAAAGCTTCATGAGATAAAGGCCTCCTACTTTTAAGGGATCAGATGATCCCATAATTGACGAATAATGGACCAACTCCATTGAAACGATCTTCTACATCCTTCAACGTTCCGAACAAGCGATGTTTCTTATGGATGCTTTTCGTATGGAGGATGAATCTGATCAATGGTGGACATTGATCAAAAATAGAAAGCTCTAGGAGGACATCTAGGCATTGGAATGGAAGTATTTACAGAAAATGATTTTCAATAAATATTTTCCTCGCACCCTATGGCTTAAGATAAAAAAGAGACATCCTTTCACTCAAGAAAAATGATGACAATTCCATTAGAGTATACAATGAAAACATCACAAGGCTTACAGGGTACACCTTTTTGGATTTGTCGTTACCCCCGAATCAAAGGTTGACCACTTATTTTGTAGGCTATAACCTAGCCTGCAGAATTCCCTGCTGATCCATGACTTCAACAACTATAAGGAAATTGTCTAATATGCCCTCATGCTAAAAAGGGTGATGTGTGAATCTCATGGGTATCATGAGGATAAGAAGAGTAAGGTGGACTTCAATTCTAGCTGTCTGATGGATTAATTCAATAGTGCTAAGATGATTTAGAACCCCACTTTCCAAATGTGCAGAAAGAAGCACCCAATAAATTGTTTGAAGATGACGAGGAAATGATTTAGGTGTGGAAGTGAAGGGAATCCATCTATTAACTGCTAAAAAGAAAAACCAACGGCTACGACAGAGGAGAGTAATTCTCCATTCGATTCTCAACATGTTGTTCTGTGATTAAACCGCAAAGAACTAGGGAATCTTGTAAATAATTTCCCTAAGACAAGGGTTTTTAAAGGCATCCAACAACCTTCAAGGAAGTAAGGGTGTGCTTTTTTCCATCACCACTGTCGAAATGAACCCCGAAAATGATGTGGTGACAGGTACTCTAGTTATTAATTCATGAATAGTTAAACGTACTTTTTGATTCTATTTCTATGCATTCTTTTATATCCTAAAATATTTGTACAATAATCCCTACGTCACCACAAATCATTGAAGTAGATATGTCGGTGAATCTGGAAAATTGGAAAATCATTGCATTCTAGGAATATAACTCCTCCCATGTAATAATTTATGGATTGGACTTCCAAAAAAACCTCATCATACTTCATATGGTATAATTTGATGCAATTATTTGCATGGATTGGCTTTCCTTATATATAGCCAACATAAATTTCCATGAGAGGGAAATCACTCTCTATATGATGAATCGACCCCCAATTATATAAAACTTTAAGGAGGAAGATGAAGGTTTTTTACTTCTATTATCTCAAGTGTGGATATTACATCCCTATGAGCACGTGTATTTGGCTCAGATGATTGACTCTAAGGTGGCAACCATCCTTGAAGACATGCCTATTATTAGGGAATTCACTGAAGTGTTTCCCAAGTAATTTCTTGGTCTTCCTCCTTGAAGAGACGTTGAATTTAAATTAACCTTATACCTGGGGAGTTTCCAATATCCAAGACTCCGTATAGAATGGATATTATGGACCATGAGGAGATGAAAACAATTATAGGATAATATTGATAATGGTTTTATATGCCCAAGTGCTTCACCATTGGGTGCACCAGTCCTCTTCGCCGAGAAGAATGATGGGTTAATGCACCTTTACATTGATTATCATGAGCTCAACAAAATCACAATAAAGAACAAGTACCATCTTCCATGAATTTTTTACTTTTTCTATCATCGGTGTGGATCACAATAATTCTCCATGGTATATTTTATGTTGTGATATTATCAAGTAAAGGTGAAGAAGGAAGATGTTCCCAAGAGTACTTTTCATACAATATATAGGAAATATGAATTCATAGTAATGCCTTTTGGACTCACTAATTCTCCAGTAATATTCATGGGCATAGTGAATATATTATTTAAAGATTACCTTGAAAAAAATTTGGTAGTCTTTATAGATTATTTTCTTATGTACTCTAAAACCAAGGAGGATCATGAAGAGAATCTAAGAACTGTATTAGTGACCTTATGAAAGGATAAGCTCTAAGAAAAGTAAAACTACTGTGAGTTTGGTTGAAGGAGGTCTTAATCATGGGTCATATAATCAAAAGAAATGGGATATCTGGGGATCCCTCCCAAAAAACTGTAATTGAGGGATGGATGAGGCCAACATCAGTAATATATATCCGTAGTTTCTTTGGGTAAGCCAGATATTATCACCAATTTGTGATAAATTTCTCATGATTGTAGAACCCTCTTACTAAGCTAACTCAGAAGGGATTGAAGTTTTCTAGGAGTGATGAATGTGAAGAGAGCTTCAATGAGTTGAAATGGAGGCTTATCATGGTGCCCATGCTAACATTACCCACAAGTGGAGAACATTTTGTGGTATTTAGTGATGCTTAAATGAAGGGAGTGTGTTGTTTGTTGATGGAGAATGAAACAATAATTACATGTGCTTCAAGGAAATTGAATTTTCATGTGGAGAATTATCCAACACATGATCTAGAGTTGGATGCAGTGATCTTCACTTTAAAAATTCAGTGACATTACCTCTTTGGAAAGAAGTGTGAAATATACGCAGATCACAAAATCCTCAGGTATATATTCACACAGAAAGAGAAAAATATGCGCCAATGATGATGGTTAGATATGACCAATTATTATGACTACTCAATCCAATACCACCATGGGAAAGAAAGAAGGTGGAAGATTATCTTTGTAGAAAGGAGAGTGATTCTGTCATTGATGATAATTTAGAAGGATCCAATCTTCTTAGATTTCATGAAGATGGAAATTGGAATCATAAATAAGCGAACACAATCAATCCTTTTACAAATGATTAAACAACCGTCACTTTTGGAAAGGATAAAGGATGCCCATAGAAAGGAAATGAAAATTCTAAAAAGGGTCGAAGCTATCCGAAATAGGAAATCTTCCTAATTCATGGTTGACAAGGATGGAATTGTGAGATTTCAGTCATGATTATGTGTACCATATGGTCAAGAGATAAAGAAAGAGCTTCTGAATGACTCTCATAGCTCAACCTTCTCTATTCACCTAAGGATCACTAAGATGTATTGAGATTTCTGAGAAAACATTTTGTGGGACAATACCAAAAGTGATATTTCTGAATATACATCAAAGAGCATGATATATCAAAAAGTGATGGTTTAGAGGCAAAAGTCTAAGGGGATGATGCAACCACAACCTATACCAACATGGAAATGGGAAAACATTACCATAAACATTGCCACTGGACTTCCAAGGACATCTAGAGGAAACAATAGAATATGAGTCTTTGTGGATCATCTTATGAAGAAAGCCCCCTTTATCACAATTCGAGAGGACTTATCCTTGGATCAACATGCATGGATTTTCAACAAAGAAGTGGTAAAGCTGCATGGAGTACCACTATTTATTGTATCTGATCGTGATCCTAGATTCACCTCGATGTTCTAGAAAATTCTCTAGTGTGATCTAAGAATTGATCTAAACATTAGAACGGACCATCATCCTCAAAATGATGGCCAATCTAATCAAACTATCCAAATACTAGAAGATATCTTAAAATAATGTTATATGGACTTCAAAGAAGGATTGGACCAACATCTTCCACTAGCTTAATTCTCCTACAATAACAGTTTTCACTCGAGCATCATAATGGCAACATATAAAGACTTTTATGGGGAAAGGTGTAGAACACCGGTGTGTAGGGATGATTTCAGTGAATGTAAGATTCTAGGATCTGAAATGGTTGAGGAAATGTTGGAGAAAGTGAAAACCATTCAGTGTCATATCAAGGCAGCCCAAAGTCGATAGAAGAGTTATTCGGATAACTGTCGACAAGATCTTCTGTTCAAAGTTGTAGACAGGGTATTTCTATGCATATATCTATGGACGAAGGTCATGAGGATTAGAAAGAATTGGAATTTAAGTCCTAGGTACATCGTCCCCTTCGAGATTCTTGATCGTGTCAGGGTTCTGGCCTATCGAATAGCACTTCCACCTACCATGGACAAAGTACATGATGTCTTTAATGTATAAATCATAAGGAAGTACATACCAAACCCTTCACATGTACTCTCTCTAGAGGTAGTATAGTTAGATGAATATCTTTCTTACTAGCAGAAACTAGTGAAGATCTTTGATTGTAGAGAAAAAGTTCTACGAAATAAGACAATACCCCTCGTCAATGTGTTGGGGTGAAACCACATGTTTGAAGAGGCAATGTGGGAATTTGAGGAAGTTATAAAGCAAGGTTACCCAAAACTATTTTAGTGTGGGAAAAAGAAAATTTTGAGGGAGAAATTTCTTAATTGGAGAATATTGTAACGACCAAAACTTTTATTAATGAAAATTTCCCTTGATCTAAGTAAATGTCTTATTATGTTAGATGGTTAAATAACCTATTCACTTAGCTAGTTTTATGTTCTTTGGATTTATGAATACCATTAATAATTGTGACCATTTCTAATATAGTCATTGAACAGGGATCACACGATTACTATAAATATAGGTATTTCAAAAAATCCAATTTACTCAGACAAAGGAAGTAGTTGCAACATCTAGTAGACTTTCCCCAAACAAAGCCCGTTTTTCAGAACTTGGGAAGTAGGTGGATTGATTGGGAATCTCTCTTGACCAAGACCAATCCAAGATTTAACATGTTATGTAACACCCCATGATTTTTTAGTACATTGTTTCATTAAAGTAATACAATAACTTATGTTGTACGCAACTTCGAGTTCAAACACACCACAACCTATCAAACTAGTTGTTATGAATAGTAATACCCACTTTATGAAAATTTATAAATTTTATCATTAAAAAAGGACTTCATTTTTCGATTCTAAATATTGGATTTATCTTCAGGTGAATTTTTGGTACTTTTTTGAAAACATTCAATTTTTTATGAATAGTGAAAAAATTGAGTTATTATTTTAAACCAACATTTTATTTAAATAATTATTTATTTTATTTAAATATAGTTTAGGTAAAAATAGATACATAATATCTATATGAGGTCAATGAAATTCATTGGTGTCATTTTATAATATGTCTGGATATATAAAAATTTAATTGAACTTTTTCCCGTCTTTTACCCACCTTATAGGAGCATTTAAAAATTTGTATAAAACATAATTTTACCACTTGTGTGAGTTGAGTTTTAGAAATACAAGAGACATGGTTAATATTAGTAAATAAATGTGGTTCAATAAGATGAAAATAATTTTTGGTGAATAGTAACTTTTGATATTTATTCACCACAATTAAAAGTAAATAGAGTAATTAAGGGTAAAAATGATATCATATTTACCCTAAAAATGTCCTAATTATATTGGATAAGTATAATTCAACTAGAAAAACCTTATCAATTAAATATTATCCTCTTTGGCCAACATGGATTGGATTTGGATATTTATTATTATTTTATTTATTAAAGAGTTAAAAGAGTTAAATTCAATGATTAACAACTAAAACATTTTTAATATATGGTTACATGCAATATAAATTTGACTATATATATTACTTATCAATATAAAGATATTTCCTACATAATGGTATTTTATTTAAAAAATTTAGACATTAAATAATTTAATTTATTTATGACACGATGATGAGGAAGTAATTACCTTATTAATGAAATATTAAAATAATGGATATTATAAATATCCAAATAAATGTAAATTGAGACTTCTGATGAATTACACTAATTTTATAGGTTAATATAACATGTTATGGTTGTTCATGTAAATTTTATTCAAAGTGATAATTTTTTATGGATTTCAAAAAAATTAAATACTAAAAAATGTCAAAATTGACATATTTGAGTTTTTAAAACAAATACTATATTATTAATTGATATAATAATCATTAAAATATAAGGTTCAGAAAAAAAGACATAAATAAGGTTATATATAATAATAATGAACCACATAGGGTTTTATTGTCTTGTTATTGTAAGTTTATTAACCATATAATATAAAACTACAAAGATACAAGGTAAATGTCAAACTATTTTACTAAGAGTTAAATCTATGGGATAAGGTTTATATGATGACATAAACCTATATAAAACTTATTGATAGAATGTTTTTCAATCCATACCCACCTTATCCACAAAATAATTTATTTTTGAGCAATTAGAAACAGAAAATTATTTTATTATAATATAATATTTCAAGCTTTTCCTAATGTGACCATCACCTCTCTTATAAAAGGAAACTTCCCATTATCTTAGTTTCACAACTCCAATTCCATTTGGATTGACCAAACCCAACCCAAATACTCTACCAAATTCCCTCAAATCAACCTAGAGGCCATACATTGATCAGAAAGCAACCTAAGGAGACCTTTTGATCAACTTAAAAGTAAACACTCAAAGTAGAGGTAATAATTTCACCACCATCTTTCAAGTTCTTTTCTTCTTCAACTTCCACTTTCTTTGTTGTTTCCATTCTAAAATAATGACTCCATTATCTTCTATATAATGTGATGTTATTATTAATATGGTACAACTGTATTCATTATTCTATCCATTATATGTATGACAATGTCACCAAACGTTCATACGTACGGCTTACCGTCTCCACATCGTGGTGTTGTTTATTATTCAGACACTTCAATATTTTGATGGGTATAATAATGAGTATAACTAATGTAAATAATAAATATAACATTATAATTATTTTTTATATATGATATACCATCCAATTACATATAATTTCACCATCAATATAATTATATTTTCGCTCATGCATACGTACCGATTACCGTCTCCACGATGCGATTAGATTCATTCCCACATTCACCATTCAATGATGATTATAAAAATATATATTATTAATAACTATTTAATATATGAAATTATAATGATACCAGATATATATATATATATATATATGTGTATGTATGTATGTATGTATGTATGTATGTATGTATGTATGTATGTATGTATGTATGTATGTATGCACTTACATATATCTTATTCACTAACTTCCGTTCAATGCGATATGAAAACGAAAACAATGTGTATGCTTACGTACGGCCTACCATCTCCATAAACGGTGCCTTAAATTTCATATATCTATCTATTATAAATATTTATATTCAAAATATATATGATATATAAATCATGGATTATATTATGGAATGATTTATATTCTGATCTAAATGATATGATCATGAATAAAAAGTGAAAACATCTATGATAATGAAAACGATTATTACACAAATGGTTAATTTAACATGGAAATCATTATTAAATAGATAGTAAAAAGTCATAAATGAATCATGTTTGATATAATAAATATTAATATGGTTCTGGTATAATTTAATAACATACTATTGTAATTATATAAGAGGTTAAATGTACCCTCAGCCAAAGGAAAGTGCAAGGTAAGGGTTAATTTCACTATCTCTTTATTTTCTGAGGTTGTTTTTACTTTAGTATCTACTGAGACCTCTTTATCATCCACATCCATGTTTTCTTAAAAATATATTTCAAAAAAAATTACTATTTACTAGAAAATGTGTTAATGTAATTTATACCCTAGTTTGACCTCATATGTTTGGAAAGATTCCTTTTCATCGTTTTCCAAACAAGGTACTTTTTGACATCTTAAATAAAATTAGGGTAAGAATTTTCTTTTTATACTTATACGACAGGTGTGGCTATTTTCTGCCCTTATAACATCGTCGAATCTTCCCTCATAAGTTTATAATAATATTTTCAAAATAAATTATTTCTTTTATATTTATATGACTTTTTAATGATTTCAAAATAGAAAGAGACATTTTTCTAAAAAAAAAATTCATTTCATCAATGTCAACATCCTTTTGATGGATTTTGAGCCTTTTTGAAATTGATTTATTATGATACAACTCTTCCATATTGTAATGAAGGTTTCGTGATATATTTGATTGTGGATGTGTTATTTTTATACCATTCATGGTTTATGGATAAAGTGATGAAATTTACTATGCTAGTTTTAATGTGAATGATTAAGTTAGTCTTAATCCTTTTCATATGAGGAATGCATTGGTCTTAGTAAGTGACGGGTGGAGCCCACTATAGCTCCTCGGTGCATCGGTAGGTCTAATGAGACAAACTAGTGTCTTGGAACAAGGCCTTGGAAAAATCTTATTTTTAGTCTTGTCACAAGGGCTTGACTATTGGGTTATGAAGTCGGGAATTATACATTCCATCATTATGAAATTGGATATTTAAATTTCATGTGATTATTCGGCTAGTAGAATATCCATGTGAATAAGTAAATGGATTTATTTGATTTTATCTTTTCTCTATTATGCTGAATTTTAAGATTAAAAGTCTTTTGTTATATTCTTATAAATTTCCTTAAATGTTTATACTTATTTATTAAGATTTATTCTATATTTTTATCCTTACTGATAATCTGAGCTCACCCCTTTTTATGTTTTATTTTTCACAGCATGTGAAGAAGTATTTAATGGTTGACCTATAGGGATAGGAAAAACATATAAGTGTGTTCAAAGGGGGGAAATGTTGTTGATGTTTTTATTTCATTATGTAATATATAACTTATTAATGTATCTAATATTTCCAAGGATGCTAAACTAAATGGTCTTTTGGGAAATGATTCCTTGTATCATTCCAAGGTTATGTAATAATGCACCAACTCTTGGTAACTGGGGTTGGGGCATTACAGTGGGTATCATAGAAAGTTTAGTACAAACCTTGGAAACTAAATTAAGAAAAACTCTGATTAGGCAACACTGCCCTAAGATATACTTTTAGGATTAATATAGAAGATGTTCATAGAATTTTGGTACTATAGAGATTTTGTGAGTTTTCCAAACAATACATCCATGTCTGGATACGAGTAGGTAGAGGCTGCTCTGTCACAAATGTACCTAGGGGTAAAACCCAAAAACACGTCTTTGATATACACTTGAATAGGAAATGGTGCATGAAAACATGCCTTGTTGCACTCTTGGTTATGACACTCATGAGGGTTATGCGTAAGATAATTCAAATTTTCATTACAAGCCATTATATATGATTTAGGAGGAAATACATCTTCAAAAAAACATTTCAGAATTATATATTATATGCATAATGTTTTTAATTTACGTAATGTATTTTAAAAGTAAGGAATTATGCATTGTGTTTCCTAATCTAACCTATTGTATTCCATTGTTTAGAAATGGATCCTAGTAGAAGGAATGATAATTACATCAATACGCATGATCAAAAGATTAATAATGATCATATCTTTCATGGTATTAAGCCATCATTTAGAAGGAAAATAGTCCCTCACGTATTATCATCATATGAAGAAATTGTATCATGTGTTAATAATATAATTAATGAATTATATGAGTCCTATGGATTTTAGGGGAAGAAAGAGAAGAAAATTATGGAATACAGAGAAACAGATAAATTGAAGAGGGGAAAGATGGATTATCCCATTTGTGATAACTGTAGAAATAATCACCTTGGTAAATGCTTGAAGGGAATGGAAGTTTGTTTTAAGTGTGGAGAAAAAGGACACCAAATATGTGATAGTAAGGGTAAGAGAAAGGTTTCAAATGTACAATGCTTCATCTACAAGAAGTTGGGACACTACACGAAGCAATGTCCAAATCATCAAAGTTAACAGAAAATGCTGCTATTGGATAATATTCATGTTATGATACTGATGAAGATAAAGATGAATGATTATATTTCTTATGTTGTTATTAAAGTATTGTGTCATTTGAGTATTGTATTAATTATGTACATGTTATAAGAATTATAGAATACAAAAGGATTGTGCTGTAGTAATATTTCATTAAGGACTTGAGATTGTGAGGAACCTAGAAAAGTGACTCAATAGCAGGTTAATTTTTTGGATAATATATGGTTGAGAGAAATATAAAACATAATATGGCTCTGATACTAAGGTATTGATTTTGGAATAATATATGATTTATTTGGATTAATTATATTGTATATTCATTACTACCTTGAAACTGATTAATGATTTCTATATTCCATCGTTGTTGGAGTTTATAACATTTTTGGATAGAAGGAGTATATCAAGTATTCTATAAGGAATAAGGGGTCATGAATGTAATCAGAAAGTTTTTATGGTAATTCAAGAAGTTATTGTGTTTTAATACAATACATGATGAAGGTATTCAAATGTTATTACATGGAAAAAATAATCTTCACTGTGTTTACCATCCTTATAAATTTTGGACTATGGGTTTGCACAGAATTATTTTAGATAAGTCTAAAATTTGGATTGGATTAAGTGTGACGTTGGATACTGTTCTTATGGTTAAATTATTTCATATGATTATTTTGGGATTGTTATAAAAATGACAGCCCAGAGGTCGGGCGAACACTCGTCGCGTTCGGCAAAGATGTGAGACTTGAACCTACAACCGAAGGGTGACAATGGTGGATCACCTACCACTAGAAAACATGATGTCCCAGTTTTTATAATATATTTTCTTTAAAATAGTATGAAAAATGAATTATAAATTCATTATTTTTTTCCCTATATGATTAGGATAAATAGAATTATTTGAATTCTGTTATTTTTTGGAGTGAAAGATGAATTTGTGGTAGGAATCTGTTGAAGGATGAAACCCTACATGTCAACTATATTTTCTTCCTCTTATTCATTGAAAAAATTAATTCGTAATCATTAGGGAAGGGATCTTAAAACCAAAAAATGTGTTATCATAATACCTTATGTTTTGTTGAACCGACGATATTTTAAATCATCATAGATTGAGGGCTTTGAGGCCCTCAATTTTACACTTTTTTGTGATTGATGACCTCAATCACTCCCTATAAATATATATGTTTTCCTCAAATTTTGTGTCTCTAATTTCCAACAAAGTTCTCTTAATTGATATCATAATTTGGTGGTGACTTTTTCATTCCCTTTTCCTCTTATTAAGACTAAATTTATTAACCTAATTTCCAATGTGGGTTTTCCAGAAAGGTATTTTTCTATATTTAAACTTTTATTTTCGAAGTATAATTTCAAATTGTGAGGACACAATTTATTGAAGGAGGCTTGAATGTAACACCCCATGATTTCTTAGTACGTTGTCTCAATAAAGTAATCCAATAACTTGTGTTTTATGAAACTTCGAGTTCAAACACACCACAACCAATCTAACTAGCCGATATGAACAGTAATACCCACTTTTTGAAATTTTATAAATTTTATCTTTTAAAATGGACTACATTTTTTGATTTAGAATATCAGAATTAGCTTAGCGTGATGTTTGGGTATTTTTCTGAAAACATTAAATTTTTGATGAATAGTGAAAACACTGAGTTATTGTTTTAAACCGACTTTTTATTTAAATAATTATTTATTTTATTTAAATTTATTTTTGGTCAAAATAGATACATAATACTAATAAAATCTTAATTTAATTCATTGGAGTCATTTTATAATACGCTTAGATATATAAAAATTTTATCGAACATTTTACCATATTTTACCCACTTCCTAGGAGCATTTGTAAATTTGCATAAAAAATAATATTAAGGCTTCTGTGAGTTGAATTTCAAAAATCTAAGAGAAATGATTAATATCAGTAAGTTAAATATGGTTCAATAAGATGAAAATAATTTTTGGTGAATAGTTTCTTTTAACTTTTATTTACCATAGTTAAAAGTAAATTGGGTAATTAAGGGTAAAAAATGATATCATAATTACCCTTAAACATTTCATAATTTAATTGGATAAGTATAATTAGACCAAAAAAAACTTATAAATAAAATATGATCCTCTTTGGTCAACATGGAGTAGATTAGGATATTTATTATTATTTTATTTAATGAAGAGTTAAAAGAGTTAAATTCAAAAGTTTAATAACTAAATTTTTTTTAATATAGGGCTAAACACAATATAAATTCAAATATAAATATTCATTAGAAATATAAAAATATTTAATACATAATTTTATTTTATTTATAATATTAGACATTAAATAATTTAATTTATTTATGACACAATGATAATGCAGTAAATACCTTATTAATGAAATATTAAAATAATTGATGTTATAAATATTCAAATAAAGGTAAATTGAGACTTATGATGAATTACAATAATTTTATATGTTAATATGACTTGTTATGGTTATTAAAATAAATTTTATTCAATGTGATAATGTTTTATGGCTTTCAAAAAAATCAAATACTAAATAGTGTCAAAATTGACATAATTGAGTTTTTAAAAAATTACAATATTATTAATTGATATAATATTCCTAAAAATCTATGGTTCAGAAAAAAGACTTAGATAATGTTTTTTATATTAATAATTAACCAAATGGGGTTCTCTTGGCTTGTTATAGTATGTTTATTAACAATATAATATAAAAATACAAACAGACATGGTAAATGTCAAACTGTTTAACTAGGAGTTAAATAAAAAAAGATGAGTTTAATTAGAAGACCTAAAACTGTAGAAAACCTATTGGTTGATCCCATCCCCACCTTAGCCTATAAATAATTCATTTTGGATCCATTAAAACCCAAAAATGGTTTTATTATAAAATAATATTTCTAGGTTTTCCTAATGTGACCCTCACCTCTCTTATAAAAGTGCATTCCCCTTATCTTAATTGCAGACCTCCAAAGCCTTTTGGATCATCAAATCCCTACCCAAATATCCTTCCAACTTTCCTAAATTCAACCTATATTCCTCAATTTGACCATAAAGCTAGCCTAAGTATCCCTTTTGATCAACTCAAATGGAAACACCCGAAATAGAGGTAATATTTTCACCACCGTATACATGTTCATTTCTCCTTCCACTTACTCATTCTTTGTTGTTTCCATTCTAAAATAATAAATCCAGTATCTTCTATATACTGTGATGTTATAATAAACATGTTACAACAATATTCATTTTTCTATCCATCATATGTATGAAAAATTCACCAAACGTGTGTACGTACAGCTTACCGTCTTCATGTCGTGGTGTAGTTTGTGATTCAAAAACTTCCATAATTGTATGGGTATTATAATGAGCATAACTTATGTAAATAATAAATATAACATTTTAATTATTTTTTACATATGATATACCATCCAATTACATACTATTTCACCATCAATATAATAATATTGCTGCTCGTGCGTACGTACCGATTACCGTCCCCACGACGTGATGAGATTCATTCCCACATTCTCCATTCAACGATGATTATAAAAATATATTTTATTAGTTAGTATGTAATATAGGAAATAATAATTCTAATGGAGATATATATATATATTTATGTATGTATGTATGTATGTATGTACTTATATATATCTTATTCACTTATGTCACTTCAATTCGATATTAAAACAGAAACAATGTTTATGCATACGTATGACCTACCCTCTCCCTGAATGGTGCCTTCTATTTCATATATCTATCTATTATAAATATTTATATTAAAAATATAATATATATATAAATCAATATTTATATTTTGGATTTATTTAAATCATGATCTAAATGATACGATCAAGAATAACAAATTAAAACACATACGATAAAGAAAGCAATTATTACCCAAAACGTTAATTTAACATGGAAATCGTTATTAAATGGATATTATAAATTCATAAATGAATCAATAATGATATAATAAATATGAATATCGGTTTTCTATAATTTAATAACATACTATGGTCATTGTACGCGAGGTTAAACGTACCCTCGACCAAAGGAAAGTTCAAGGTTAGGGTTAATTATACAATCTCTTTATTATCCGAGCTTGTTTTTACTTAAGTATCTACTGAGACAACTTTAGAATCCACATCCATGTTTTTTTAAAAAATTATTTCAAAATATTTTTACCATTTAATATAAAATGGGTTAAATTCATTTATACCCTTATTTGACCATATATGATTTGAAAGGAATCTTTTTGTCGTTTTCCAAACAAGGTACGTTATGGCCTTTTCGAGAAAATTAAGGTAAGAATATTTTTTTAACTTATACGAAAGGTGTGGCTATTTTCCACTGTTATAACATCATAGAACCTTCCCTTAAAATATTATAAGAATATTTTGAAAATTATTTTTTTCATTAATAATTATATGACTTTTAAATGTTTTCAAAATAGACCGAAATATTTCTCTAATTTTTTTTTTTCATCTATGTCAACATCCATTTGATGGATTTTAAGCTTGTTTGAAGTTGATTTCTTATGATAAAAATCTTCCATAAATTATTTATGGTTTGGTTATATTTTTGAATTTGGATGTGTTATTTTTATACCATTCATGGTTTATGGATAATGTATTGACATTTTTCATGCTGGTTTTAATACGAATGTTTATGTTATGCTTAAACCATTTCATATGTGAAATGTGTTGGACATAGTAAGTGATGGGTGGAGCCTACTATAGCTCCTAGGTGTATCGGTAGGTCACATGAGACAAACTAGTGTCTTGGCGTAAGGCCTTGGAAAAATCATATTTGTAGTCTTGGCATAATGTCGTGACTATGTGGTAATGAAATCTGGCATTATGAATTCCATCATTATGAAATTGGATATTGAAATTTAATATGATAATTCATTTAGTATAATATCCATGTGAATAAGTAAATTGTATTATTTTATTTTATCTTTGATATATTATGCTCATGTTAATGTTTAAAATGTTTTTGTTTTTGCCTTATACATTGCCTTAAATGTTAATGTTCATTTATGAATGTTTCCATAGTATTGTTATCCTTACTAAGCATCTGATCTCACCCATTTTTATGTTTTAATTTCCCTATGAATTGAATAAGTATTTAATGGTTGACCTATTGGGATAGGCTCAGGATATAAGTGTTTTCTAAGGGGAAAAAAAGTTTTTCATGTTTTTATTTCATTATATAATGTAAAACTTATGAACTTATCTAGTACTTTTAAAGATACTAAACTAATCGGTCTTTCGAGACATGATTCATTATATCATGACAGTGTTATGTAATAATACACTGACTCTGGGTAACTAGGGTCGGGGTGTAACATGTTAAGATTGAAGGAACAGCCTATCAGTGGAGTGGATGTTGATAGAGATTACCACTCGAGTGATGTTATCCGAGACACCCCAAGAGTATATCCCCATCGCACACCTTTACCTTCGGTCTAATGTGGGTGTTATAAGGGATTATGTAACAAGACCTTATAACTATGATTATGTGTAATATTTTTGGTATATAATAAATAATATAAAATCATATTATTATTGTTGTTACATTGTAACATGTTTTTAAAGAAAAAACATTATTTTTAGTTAGTATTCAACTAAGAAAACTATTTTGATAAATTGATGGATTTTTGAATTAAATAATATTTTAATAAAATATTATTATTATTAAATTAATATTCTTAATTATAAATTATCATATAATTTTTAGGAATAAAATTGTAATTTTTATTATGGTTTTAATGTGGTTTATGTCAAAAACCCATGAATTTTTGAAATATACCAACTTTTATTTTAAAAATGAAAATTTACATATTTATAAAATTACTTAGAAAAAATTAATATTATTTTTCGAATCAGGACGTCGAAATTATCCAGCAGTGAATTTTTCATAATTTTCTGAGAGTCAAATTTTTGGGTAAAAATTAAATATCGTTTAATTATATAATGTGTTTTATGACATCATAATCACCCAATAGTGATTTAATAAAAATCTATAAACAAAATTTTCGGCTATTATATGTTTTACCATTAAAATAATGTGACTTTAGGTTTATTTGATTTATTTTAAAAAGCCATTGTGGACCCTTATAGACTTATAAAACATTTCATCTTTTTAAAATAATTTTCTTTTGAGTGTGACCCACCACCACATAAGAAATCCTGCTATTATAATAATTTATGCCATTTTCCTTATAAAACATTTTTTCCACACCCCTTTGGGAAAAACCATGGGCAAAAACCAAGGTTTGGTTTGTGTTTTTGATTAGTTTAATATGTGGTGTCCCATTCCTAAATAATAAACAATTCCCTCTACTTTCTTATATAAACCCACCCAATCTACCACTTAATCTTCACTAAAATCCTTTTGAGTTCTACCAGACCCTGACCTAAACTCTAAAGATTGCTCTCATATATCCCCATTCTCCTAAAAATCCTCTCTCAAGCCTCTCCCAAGACTTTGGGATCTCACTTCCAAGTAATGGAATTCTTCCTTTCTCATTTTTGTCCAAATTTCAATTTGTTGTTACTCCATTTTATATTCGATTAATAATGTTGGGGTATGATTTCACACCTCCCTCATGCATCCCAATTAATGTTTGAATAATGAGAGACCCATTTTCTCTCTCATTAATTCCTCACATGTACACCCGTTACCATACAGAAATTCCATAAGGAATTCCTCTTTCCTCATTTACATTCATGAAATTCTTTTAAATTATGTATCTAAATTTTGTTACATATGTTGGTATACTATGTCCCATCATCCATTTAATATTAATTTAATGTATTAATTATGATATACCCCTTTCACTCTCATCAACCCATTTTACGAATTTATATTTGACATCAATAGGTTGCTAAAATTACACCAAACTTTCCATGCCAAAATCATTGTGTAGTGAATACCATACCCACTCATCTATCAGGGATATTCAATGTTATGAACATGTACTTTTTGATTGAGGACTTACATTTATTTATTCCACATCTATTATTATTGGAATTAATTATTATTTTTATGAATCCATGTTGAATTATGTATGTAGAACAATTATGCATGAAATTAAATGATTATGAAGGGTGTTCCCTAATAGAACTCCAATGCATTGGGTAAAGTATAGTATCATGATACATCATGTGCAATGGGTGTTGACTCATTCTAATTCAATTTAAATGAGCATTTACTCGTGATTCATGTGCAATGAGGGTTTACTCATGCTCCATGTGCAATGAGCCTTACCTCATAGTAATACCATGTTATGTGTTGTTTCCACATCTCCATTTTATGATTATCATGATTTATCATGCATTTATGTTCATGTTTATCTTATGCTAAATTGATATGCCTATTTTATAGAATTTATTTTATTCCTCGTGATATTCTACATTTATTCCCTTATTGGTCTGTATAGCTCACCCATTTCTTATGTATGCCCTCAGGTTATCCCGTGAAATGATAATTACGAAGGAATGTTATAGTCATGTAAAGGATGTTTTCAATAATGATGTTGTATTTCATGTTTGAAGTCGTTATTTAAGGTTTATAAGCCCCAAAGACACTATACCTTTTAATCATCTATGTTATATCAAGTGATGGTTTTATGTAATAACTCACGTCTATGTATGTAATAATTAGCAGGGTTATTGTAAATACTAAACCCAAGGAATCTAATACCGCATTCAAGATCCATGGATAGTCATCCATGGTTACTATATATTCATTCATTCATTTCATATCATTTTCATTGAATTCCATAATATTCTACCCACTCAAATAAAACAATTTACATATAATTCATACAATGTGTATATCCACTCACTATTCCCAATAAATAACAAATTACATCTCATGAGTATACCCACCCATGTATCCCAATTTATATTCAAAATACCCAATTCATGTACACACTAATTCATCATAGTTCACAACATTGAATTTAATGAATATAATCACTCGTATATTACAATTTAACATTAAATACTAGTAATGAGTGTACCCTATCATTATTCAAAATTCAAATTTAATATCAACCAATTCAACCATGGCATTCTAACATGAAATTAGTTAAGTAGGAAGGACATCTCTTGACAAGAAGTTCATGTTCCAGATTAACCATTTATCTCAAATCATCATCATTATATGGAGGAAACCCATATCTAAACTAATTATTCCAATTCACTTTAGTTATAAATAAGCTACCTCTAACCAATAAATCCTATGAATACACCCATTGGGAGGTGCATGCAAGGGAATTCAAATGAAATGGACCAATACAACACTTAGGAAGTGTCATGGTTCCATAGACATTTATAAAGAAAATAATTCAATGTTTTATTTATATTAGAGGACATGTACCAAAAATTAGTTATATCACACTATGTTATAGAGCATATGGAACCCACACATAATTAATCAAAACTTATTTTAAACAACTAATTAATTTTTTTTAACTTAGAAGACATAATAACTCTATTTGAGGGGATTTATTATAAAAAAATGGTGTTTTTTCTCGATCAAGTCATTATCCTTACTAATAATTTCATTTAATAATAGAAATTTAACTCATCCAGAATAATTAAGAAGACAACTACTACATTCTTAAATTAATGGTCAAGGATAGGGATCCTTACTCAAAATGAGGACCTAGCTGAATTCCTTTACACTCGATGATAATTTCAACTCAAAGATTCTCTACACATTGTAACACCACAAGATTTCATAGTATGTTATCTCTTCAAAGTAATTCAATAATTTGCAGTACACGCAACAATGAGATCGAGCGCACCACGGCTTACCAAACTAGTTATTAAAAAAGTTCCAATGAATAGTATTAACTGCATTTTAGAATCTTATATATTGTATATAATTTTAACATTCAAATCATGTGTTTCTTATACATAATATAAGAACAAGTTCATTTTTTCATATAAAATAAGTATTTTTCAAAAAATTCAATTTTTCTGCCTTTTAATGGCGAACCCTTTTTTAAAACCAATATTTGAAACTTTTATATATTCAATTTAATGAAATTAAATTCTTATTTATAATCGGGACATAAATTTTGATTTGGATAAATTTTTGGTACTTTTCTCATAACTTTCATATTTTAATGAATAGTGAAAAATACTATGTTTTAATTATAAAAAATTAATCGAAAAAATTTATATTGTTAAATTATGTATTTGAATGTGTTTTAAGTATAAATAGATTACTTTTTTATCTTTTAATAAAATTTAGGTTATTATAAGTAATTTCACATTTAAATTTGACATAAACATATGTCAATCTTTTCTTGTTTTTACTTTTTATAAAAACTACTTTTTGGTTTTGAAAATGAAATTTAATTTTAAATTAATAAATGAAACTTCTATGATTTGAATTTGGTAAAATGGAAATAATTCTTTAATTGTTAATATCAAAATTATCTTAGGGTCAATTTTTGGTATTTTTTTAAAAACATTCAATTTTTGATGAATAGTCAAAGTCACTGCGTTATTATTTATAACCGGCTTTTTATTTAAAAAATTATTTATTTGATTTATCTTCATTTTAAGTCAAAATAGATATATAATACCTATATATGTTCAATTTAATTCATTGGTTTCGTTTTATTATAAAATTAGATATATAAAATTTTATTGAACCTTTTAACCTCTTTTACACACCTTCTAGGCACGTTAGCAAATTTGCATAAAACAAAATTTTACCACTTCTGTGAGTTGAATTTCAAAAATCTGAGAGACACGGCTGACATCATTATGTAAAATTTTGTTCAATAAGATGAAAATAGTTTTTGATGAATAGTAACTTTTTAATTTTATTTAACACGGTTAAAAGTCAATAGGGTAATTAAGGGTAAAATGATATTATAATTACCCTAAAACATGTGATAATTATATTGTATAAGTGTAATTCGGATAGAAACAACCTTATGAAAAAAATATTATCATTTTGGTCCACTTGGATTAGATTAGGACATTTATTATTATTTTATTTAATGAGGTGTTAAAAGAATTAAATTCAAAGTTTATAACTAATCCATTCTTAATATAAGGTTAAACACAATATAAATTCAACTATAAATATTAATTATAAATTTAAAAATATTTCTTATATAATGGAATTTTTTTATTATTTTTAGACATTAAATAAGTTAATTTATTTATGACACAATGATGATGCAGCAATTGCCTTATTAATGAAATATTAAAATAATTGATATTATAAATATGAAAATAAATATAAATTGAGACTTCTAAGGATTTCATCAAATATTACAGGTTAAAATGACATGTTAGGGTTGGTCAAATAAATTTTATTCAAAGTAATAATGTTATTATGGCTTACTATAAAATCAAATTCTAAATAGTGACAAAAATAATGTAATTGAGTTTTTAAAACAAATATATATTATTAATTTATATAATATTCCAAAAAATATAAAGGTCTGACAAAGGACTTAGATAAGGTTATATATATTAATAATGAACCACATGGGGATTCTATTGGCTTGTTATAGTAATTTTACTAACCGTACAATATAAAAATACAAAGACACATGGTAAATGTCGAACTATTTAACTAAGAGTTAAATCTAAAATATAAGGTTAATATGATGACCTAAACCTATATAAAACCTATTGGTCGAATTTTTTTTAACCAATAACAGTCCTATCCTTGGAATAAATTATTTTGGAGCCATTAGAAACCAAAATTGATTTTATTATAAAAAAATATTTCAAGCTTTTCCTAAAGTGACCCTCACCCCTCTTATAAAAGGCCACTTCCCCTTCTCTCAAAATCAAAACTCCAAAGCCATTTGGTTTGGCCAAACCTAGCCCAAATGTCCTCCCAACTTCCCTAAAATCAACCTAGAGTCCTTACTTTGATCAGAAATCCAACATAAGGATCTTTTTTGATCAACTCAAAAGGAAACACCCAAAGAAGAGGTAATAATTTCAGAACCTTCATTCAAGTATTTTTCTTCTTCCAATTCCTCTTTCATTGTTGTTTCTATATAAAAAATATTAAAGTCGGTAACTCTTACATATTGTGATGTTATTATAAATTTTTAATAACTATATTTTTTATTCTATCCATCCTATAAATGACAAAGTCACCATACATGCATACGTACGACTTAACGTCTCCACATCGTGGTGTAGTTTGTTATTCAAACACTTTCTTATTTGGATGGGTATAATAATGATTATTAATGATTTAAATAATAATTATAATTTGTTAATTATTATTTATATATTATATAATATCCGATTACATACAATTTCACCATCAATACAATGATATTGTCACTCGAGCGTACGTACGGATTACCATCTCCACGGCGTGATGAGATTCATTCCCACGTTCACCATTCAATGATGATTATAAAAATATATATTATTAATAATTATTTAATATATGAAATAATAATGATACTAGAGGTATATGTGTGTGTGTCTGTGTGTTTACTTACATATATCTTGTTTACTTACTTCTGTTCAATTCGATATGAAAACAGAAACATCGTTCATGCGTACGTACGACCTACCATCTCCATAAATGGTGACTTCCATTTCTTGTGTCTATTTTTTTTAAATATATGTATTCTAAATATATATGATATATAAATCAATTTTTATATTCTTTAAGTATTTAAATCATTATCTAATTGATATGACCTGGAATAACAAGTTAAAACATGTACGTAAAGAAAGCGATTGTTACCCAAAATGATAATTTAACATGGAAATATTTATTAAATGGGTAGTATAAAGTCATAAATGAATCATGTATGATATAATAAATATAAATATGGTTCTGGTATAATTTAATAACATACTATGGTCATTATATGTAAGGATAAACATACCCTCGGCAAATGGAAGGTGTAAGTTAATGGTTAATTTCACAATCTCTTTATTTTCCGATGTTGTTTTTACGTAAGTATCTAATGGGACATATTTATTATCCATATCCATATTTCATAAATGTTTTTTCAAATGGATTATTTTTAAGTTAATTTTTTGTAAAACATTAATTTAAATGTTTCAATGATTTTTTCTTCTAAACTGTTCTCATTAATGTCCATGTTTTCAAAATGGGTTTAAAGATTTATTTAGATGGGCAAGAATGTTTTAAAATGTTAATACCCTTAAATAGTTTCAAAGTTGTATGGGACAATTTGATTCACAACTATATTTTAAAGGAATTCCTTTATATGTCTTTTAAATGATTTCATGAAAAAAGGTATATTTCTCTCAAATATTTTTATGCATCATTTTCATCTATGTAAACATCCTTTGTTGGATTTATGTTTGGTTGAAGTTGATTTATTATGATACAAAACATCTATATTTTATTGAAGGTTTTTTGATATGTTTGATTGTGGATGTGTAATTATTACACTATTCAAGTGTTATGGATAAAGTATTGACATTTTGTAAGCTAGTTTTAATATGATTATTTATGTTATGTTTAATACTTTTTATATGAGGAATGCATTGGACTTATTAAGTGGCATATGGAGCCTGATATACCACCATGATGCATCAATAGGTCTCATGAGACAAACTAGTGTCTTGTAACAAGGCCTTGACAAAATCTTATTTATAGTCATGGCACAAGGCGTTGACTATGTGGTTATGATGTTTGGCATTATACATTCCATCATTACGAAATTTTCTATTTTTATTACATGTAATTATCCAACTAGTAGAATATCCATGTGAATATGTAAATGGTATTTTTTTATTTATCTTTTCCATATTATGCTGAAATTTAAGTTTAAAAGTCTTTTTTTAGTTTTATACATTTCCTTAAATGGTTATGCATATTTCTGAAAGTTTCCTCTATATAGTTATCCTTAATGAGCATTTGAGATCACCACTTTTTATGTTTAATTTTTCCCAGGATTCCTAGAAGTCTATTATGATTGATAAGCAGGGTTGTGCTAGGGGATTAATGGAATTCTTAATGGATTATTTTGGTTGTGTTTTATTTTCTAATGTGTAATGCAACATTCTTGTTTGTAATCTATTCTCCAAGGCTGCTAAATTGATCGGTCTTTTGGAAATTTATTCCTTATAATTATGCCAATGTATTAAAATAATGCTCTAACTCTAGGATTTTGGGGTCGGGTTGTTATAGTTGGTATCATAGGATGTTTAGCAACAACCTTGAAATCTACTTAGATAAACTCTAATTAGAAAACATTACCCTATGATAGACATTGAGGATTAGTATAGAAGAACATCGTAGAATTTTGGTAATGTAGAGATGTTGGGTATTTCCAAAGCAATATATCTGTATCTGGATATGAGCAGGTAGAGGCCACTCTGGCACAGATGTACCTAGGAGTGAAAACTCAGACAAAGAGTTTCGGGCTTGACCCGGGTTATCCTAGTACCCAAAATGGGCCATTATTCACTCTTGGTTGTGACACTCACAGGGGATATGCATAGGATAATTCACATTTTCATCACAAGCCATTATAAAGGATTTAGGAGTAAATAATTTATCAAATAAAACATTTTACGATTATAGATTGTAAGCATAATCTTTTTAATTTATGTTTGTTATTTTACAAGTTTGGAATTATGAATTGTGATTCATAAACTAACCTAGTGTATGCCATTGTTTAGAAATGGAGCCTAGTATAAGGAATGAGAATTCCAGCAAAACACATGGTTGAAAGATTAAGAAGGATCATATCGTTCATGTTATTAAGCCAAAATTTAAAAGATAAATAGTCTCCCACATATTCTCATAATATTAAGAAATATTATCATGTGTTTATAAGATAAGTGATGAATTCTTTGAGTCCTATGGCTTTAAAGGGATAAAAGGGAAGAAAATGATAGAAGACAAAAATATGGATAAAGGGAAGAGGGGAAAGATGGTTTTTCCCATATGTGATAACTGTGGAAAGAATCACCTTGGTAAATGCTTGAATGGAATTGGATTTTGTTTTAAGTGTGGAGAAAAAAGACACAAACTACGTGATTTAAAAGGTAATAAAATGTTTTCAAATGTATAATGCTTCTTCTACAATGAGTTGGGACACTAGGTGAAGCAATGTCAAAATCATCAGAGTATACCCCAAATGTTGTTATTGGATAATAATAATGTTATGATACTACAGAATATGAATAGGATTGATTAGATTTATTATGTTTTTATTAATGTTTTGTGTCATTTGAGTATTATATTTATGATGTACATGTTATAAGAATTATAGAGTATAAAAGGATTGTACTACAATACTATTTCATTAAGGACTAGAGATTGTGTGGAACCAAGAAAAGTGACTCAATAATAGGTAAATTTTTTTTTGGAAAATATATAGTTGAGAGAAAGATAAACCATAATATGTTTCTGATACTGAGGTAGTGATTTTGGATTAATATATGATTGATTAGGATAAATTATATGGGATATTCTTAACTACCGTGAAAATGATTAATGATTTGTTTATTCTATTTTTGTTGGATTAGGCAACATTTTTTTATATAAGGAATATATACAGCATTCTATAAAGAATAAGAGAGAATGAATGTAATCAATAATATTTTATTGTAATTAAGGGTGTTACAGTGTTTTGAAATAATACATGATGAAGGTATTCACATGTTATTACGTGACAAAAAAGAACTTCATTGTGTTTACATTCCTTATAATATTTGGACTATGGGTTTGGACATAAGTATTCTGGATAAGTATAAAGGTTGTAATCAATTATGTTCGAAATTGGATATTATTCTTAAGGATAACAAATTCCTTAAGATTACTTTTGGATTGTTATAAAAATGACAACTCGGAGGTCTGGCAACAACCTGTCATGTACGGGAAGGCTGAGAGACTTGAACCCGCAGCTTAAGGAGGACATGCATGAATCACCTACCACTGGCCTACGTGATGTCCTATATTCTGTAATTTAGTTTCTTTAAATATTCTGACAAATGAATTATAAAATTATTATTTTTGGGACCCTTTATGATTACGATAAATAGATTATTTTTGAATTCTGTTATCTTTTAGAGTGATAGATGAGTTTGTGTTAGGAATTATTTGAAGGATGAATCTCTACTTATCAAGTATATATATATATTATTATTATCATTCTATAAATAAATTCATTCTTAAACATTATGAAAGGTATCCTAAAACAAAAAAAAATTATCCTAAAACCTTATGTTTTATTTAACCGATGATATTTTAAATCATTATAGATTGATGGCATTGAGGCACTCAATTTTACACTTGTTTGTGATTGATGACCTCAATCACTCACTATAAATATTAATGTTTTTCCTTAAATTATGTGTCTTTAATTTCCACCAATGTTATTCTAATCGAGATCATAATATTGTGGTGACTTTTTCATTTTCATTTCCCTCTAATCAAGACTAAATATTATTAAACTAATTTCCGATGTGGGTTTTCCACAAAGGTATTTTTCTATTTTTAACAATTTATTTTCTAAGAACAATTTCAAATTGTGAGGATCAAATTTAATGAAGGATGGGAGAATGTAAATCCCCAGGATTTCATAGTACGTTATCTTTTCAATGTAATTCAATAACTTGTGCTACATGCAACAATGAGATCGAGCGCACCACGACTTACCAAAAGAGATATTCAAAAAGCGGTTATGAATATTATTATCTTCATTTTGAATCGTATATACTGTATATAAATTTAACATCCATATTATGTGTTTATTAGAAATAATATAAGAAGAAATTCATTTTTTCAGATAAAAGAAGTATTTTAAAGAAAAATGCAATTTTACCGCCTTTTCTGGAAAACCCTTTTCTAAAACCAATATTTGAAACTTTTATATCATAAACTTAATGAAATTAAATTCTTCTTTATAATAGGGACATAAAAATTTAGTTTGGATAAATTTTGGGTTCTTTTCATATAACATTGATATCTTGACGAATAGTGAAAAATACAATGTTTTAATTGAAAAAAAAATTTAATCGAAATAATTTTTATTGTTTAATTATGTATTTGAATGGTTTTTAAGTATAACTAGATTATATTTTTTCATTTAATAAAATTTAGGTCATTATATGTAATTTCACAATTATATTTGACATAAACACATGTCAATCTTTTGATAGTTTTTACTTTTTTTAATACAGCATTTTGGTTTTGATAACAAGAATTAATTTTATATTTGTAAATGAAACTTATATGATTTGAATTTGGTAAAATAGACTTCGTTTTTGAATTTATAATATCATAATTATATTTGGGTGAGTTTTTGGTATTTTTCTAAAAACTATCAATTTTAATGATTAATGAAAAACACTTCGTTATTATTTAAAACCGACTATTTATTTAAATAAATATTTATTTTATATAAATTTATTTAAAGAAAAAATAGATATATAATACCTATATAAGTTCAGTTTAATTAATTGAAGTCATTTTATTTTAAAATTAGATGTTTTAAATTTTATTGAACTTTTTAATCTCTTTTACCGACCTTCTAGGCGCTTTAGAAAATTTGCATAAAACATAATTGTACCAATTCTGTGAGTTGAATTTAAAAAATCCAAGAGACACTGTTGACATAAATAATTACAATTTTGTTTAATAATATGAGAATAATTTTTGGTAAATAGTAACTTTTGACTCTTATTTACCACGGTTAAAAGTAAATAGGGTAATGAAGGGTAAAAATGACATTATAATTACCCTAAAACATGGGATAATTGTATTGGATAAGTGAAATTCGACCAAAACAATCGTTAAGAGTAAAATATGAACCTTTTTTCTCATGTATTATATTAGGAAATTTATTATTATTTTATTTAATGAAGAGTAAAAAGAGTTAAATTCAATGTTTAATAACTAAACCATTTATAATATAGGGTTACACACAATATAAATTATATTAAAAATATTAATTAGAAAGATAAAAATATATCATAAATAATTTTATTTTTTTATTTTTTATACATTAAATAATTTAATTTATTTATGACATAGTGATGAGGCAGTAATTACCTTATTAATGAAATATTAAAATAATTGATCTTATAAATATCCAAATAAATGTAAATTGAGATTTATAATGAATTAAAAAAAATTCTAGGTTAATATGACATGTTAGGGTTGTTTAAATAAATTTTATTTGATGTGATAAAGTTTTTATGGCTTTCAAAAAAATCAAAATATAAATATTGTCAAAATTGACATAATTCAGTTTTTAAAACAAATACTATATTATTAAATGATATAATATTCCTAAAAATATAAGATTTGACCAAAAGACTTATATGAGGTTATATATATTTATATAGAAACACATGGGGTTCTCTTGTCTTATTATAGTATGTTTACAAACCATATAAGATAAAAATACTAAGAGACGTGGTAAAAGTCAAACAGTTTAACTAAGAGTTAAATGTAAAAGATAAAGTTAATATAATTACCAAAACATGTATAAAACCTATTTATTGAGATTTTTTATACCCATACTCACCTTATCCTCGAAATAAATTATTCTAGAGCCATTACATACACAAAATTATTTTATTATAAATTAATATTTTATGATTTTCCTAAAGTGACCCTCACCCCTCTTATAAAAGGTCTCTTCCCCTTCTCTCAAAACAACTCCTCCAAAGACGTTTGGCTTAGTCAAAAAATGCCCGAATATCCTCCCAAATTCCCTAAAATAAACCTAGATTCCATAATTTGATCAGAAATCCAACATAATGAGCCCTTTTGATCAACTCAAAAGGAAACACCCAAAGAAGAGGTAATAATTTTACCACCCTCTTTCATGTTCTTTTCTTCTTACACTTCCTATTTATTTGATGTTTACATAAAAAAATAACAAATATAGTACCTCCAACATACTGTGATGTGATTATGACATATTTCTTATTTTATCCTTTCTATAAATGACAAAGTCACTATACGGTCATACCAACAGCTTACCATCTCCACGTCGTGGTGTAGTTTGTTATTCAAACACTTCATTATTAAGATATGTATAATAATGATTATTACTAATGTAAATATTAATTATAACTTGTTAATTATTCTTTATATATGATATACCATCAAATTACATACGATATCACCATCAATATAATGATATTGTAACTCGTGCATACGTACGGATTACCATCTCCACAACGCGATGAATTTCATTCCCACGTTCACCATTCAACAATGATTATAGAATTATATATTATTAATAATTATGTAATATATGACATAATAATTCTACTTTATATATATGTATATGTACTTACATATATCTTATTCACTTACTTCCATTCAATACGATATGAAAACTGAAACAGGGTTTATGCATACGTACGGCCTACCATCTCGATAAATGGTGCCTTCCATTTCATGTATCTATCTATTATAAATATTTATATTCAAAATATATATGATATATAAATCATGTTTTTTATTTTGGATGTATTTAAATCATTTTCTAATAGATACGATCAAGAATAACAAGTTACAACATGTACGATAAAGAAAGCAATCATTACCCAAAATGTTAATTTTAAATGGAAATAATTATTAAATGGGTTGTATAAAGTCATAAATGAATCATGTATGATGTAATAAATATGAATATGGTTCTTTTATAATTTCATAACACACTATTTCCATTATAAATGTTGTTAAACGTACCCTCGGCCAAAGGAAAGTGCATGGTAAGGGTTAATTTTACAATCTCTTTATTATCCAAGGTTGTTTTTACGTAAGTATCTACTGGGACATATTTTTTATCCATTTTCATGTTTCATAAAACTGTTTTTAAAGGGATTATTTTTTAGGTAATTTTTACTAAAACATCATTTTAAATGTTTTAATGATTTGTTCTTCTAATCCTTTCTCAATAATGTTCATGTTTTCAAAATAGTTTTAAGGATTTAATTATATGGACATGAATGTATTAAAATATTAATACATTTAAAAGTTTAAAAGTGGTATGGGATGCTTTGAGTCAAAAATATATTTTAAATTACTTCCCTTATAGGACTTTTAAATTATTTTATAAAAATGGGATAATTCTCTCAACGATTTTCACTAATCATTTTTATCTATGTCAATATCCTTTGAGTGATTTTAAGCTTGTTTGAAGTTGATTTATTTTGATACAAAACTTCAATATTGAATTTATGGTTTTGTGATATATTTGACATTGGATGTGTTATTTTTACACCATTTATGGTTTATGGATAAAGTATTGACATTTCTTATTCTTGTTTTAATACAAATGTTTTTGTTATGTATACAACCATTCATATGAGGAATGCATTGGACTTAGTAAGTGATGTGTGGAGCTCGCTATTGCTCCTCAATGCATCGGTAGGTAACATGAGACAAACTAGTGTCTTGACATAATGCCTTGACTGAATCTTATTTGTAATCATGGATCAAGGCCTTGAATGTGTGGTTACGAAGTTTGGAATTATGTATTCCATCATTAGTAAATTATATGTTGATATTACATGTGATTATTAGACTAGTAGAATATCTATATGAATAATTAAATGGAATTATTTGATTTATATTTTATATATTATAGTAAAGATTAAATTTAAAAGGCTTTTGTTTTAGTTTTATACATTTCCTTTAATGTTTATGCTTATTTATGAATATTTATTCTATGTTGTTATCCTTACTGAGAATCTGAGCTCACCTCTTTCTATGTTTTATTTTTCCCAGGATTCCAATAACTGTATTATGACTGATAAGAAGTGTTATGCTAGAGGATTAATGGAGTTCTCAAAGGATCATTTACGTTGTATTTTATTTTCTAATGTGTAATTTAACATTCATGTATGTAATCTATTTTCCAAGACTGATAAACTAATCAGTCATTCAATAATTGATTCCTTGTAATCATGCTAATGTATTAACATAATTCAATTACTCTTGGCTTCTGGGGTCGGGTCCTTACACACTTGGATGCACATATATTAAAATATATATACCCCTTATACCAATGTATGTATTCCCCTCTCCATGAGGGAATATTTATGAGATATATATATATATATATATATATATACATACCTATGTATGTGAGTGAATGCAATAAAAGATTATCAAAAACACTAAAAATGAGTACCATGGACCTGACGTCAACCAATTACCCTAAAAGTATGGTGCGAAGCAAAATTATACCTTAGGTGGTGGTAGAAAACCAGAATGACCCAAAACTCATTTTCATTAGTTGCTAACACCAAAAAAATCACAAAGGAGTCCCACAAAGCCTTTTGCATGCCCAAGAACTAGAAGAAACACAAACATTGGGGTTAAACCAAACTTTAGGGTTTCGGTCAAATAAGTAGGGAGATGTGGATAAAAAATCATTCCAAATAGAGTAAGAGTAGGAAGGTGAAGTCACACCTCAAGACCATAACCAAAAATCAATAGGAAATCATGTGTATTTTCTCTATGGAAGACAGATCCGGAGAGGGGGTGTTTCAAGGCTCAATGGGAAACCCCATGGGGTGCTTCACAACCCATTGGAAGAATGAGGGGATAAATATTAGGTTTTAATTCATTAATATTAATTATAAATTAAAATTGTAAACTTTAAAATAGGACACTATACACAGTTTATGAAGCATAATTTAGTGAATAGTGCACCAATCGTGCACCATTTATGGGGCACCTAAGGCACCCTACACAGGAAGATCGTAGTGTTTTTAAACCATGCACCAGTCATTATAAGAATAGTTCTTAGGTACATTTAATTTTACACAAACCATGTGGGATAGGTGCAATATTTGTAATAACATTTGTAGCCCATGTGATAGCCTCTATACCTTTGAAATAGACTACAATGTTTCCTACTGTTGGCTACATCATTTCAGACAAACTGTGAGACCTCTATAGGTCCCTTAAAATGTCGTTTTCCCATACCAACACTCTCAACAATCCTCAAGAAACCCTGGAAAATTCAAGAGACTTCACCCATTTCAGAAAACTTCACTTTGAGATGTTTCAACTCTTGGAACTTAATTCTGAATCATTGTTTAAAATTAAGATCGTCCAGTAATTGAAAAAAATTCCAAAAACCTTTAGAAAACAACCATGTACAAAAACATGGTATTCTAAAATTTCCCAAACATAAAAATTTTCATCCCGATGATTCATTTAGGAATAATAGAAATAGCACCCAACCTAAAAGGGTTGTGATTTACTGTTCAAATTGTCATGTTATGTTTCTAAATACCCAACACACATCTGAGTACTTCACAATCCTATGATACTAAATCCATCAAAACCAAAGCCAATTCTCAATTAAAAACAAACAAAATAATCAATCCCTAACTGAGTCCGAAAAACAAGAGACTCAATCTCATCATTGGCACAACATGGATCTCGATAAAGGTTATCCCCACGTTAAGATTTAACATTAGAAAGTGGCGAATTACGGTCCATGATACCTCAATCATCCTTATAGATTTCCAATGAATTCACTTCGCATTTAAACTAGTTCAATATATCATTTTTAAAGAAATTAATGGACACCACGTACCACATTCTCCTCCACCAGACAATGTTCTAAAAACGGTCCTTCCCTAATATTAAACAATAGGAAAGAAGAAATCCAGTAATGTGACTTCTTCCAACAATCCTCAAATTCTCGACATAACTAGTCGGTGTAATTCAAATGGAACTATAATTCCTTGACCCAAGGCACTCACAGATACAATGAACATGCTCATAAAATCTTATAACCGAAATTTAGTGATGTTCCTTGAACAAAATATCACCTAGAAATTAAAACAATCGGTCCACCACATAGATAAATGTGAAATCTAGATCAAGCACATTGGAATCATTCTACATTAATCATAAAAACTAAGCCTGAAAAATGATTATGTTATCCTCAGATTCATCAAATCTAAGTATAAGGATTTATCCTAAGGTATTCCATACACCATATTTACAAGAGATAAATTGGCACAAGTCCACAATGTATAGATCAAATAATTGACCGAGCCCGAAGTAGCAACCTCTCAGAGGTCACATCACAGGAAAAACAAGTTTCCAATTGTTCAACTAGTGTTTTCGTACATGGAATCCCATATATAACTCCAAACTAATGAATCTCCCAAAGAACCACACTTCTAGCATGCAATGATAACAAAGCACCCAACCCAGTCTAATGGCCATTTAAACATTTAGTGTGACATAAGAGAGAATCTATCATAGTGTATCAAGGAATATGTCAAGCTAAGGGACAAGCTCATCTCTAAATAGAAAAAAAATATCGATCTCATGGATTTCCAGAAAAATGGAAGAAGTGTTCACATTATACCTATTTAAAGAAGTTTACATTTAGGTATCGATGCGTCATCATTTAACCAATAAAAAATCTATTTCCATAATGGATTCTCATGATCAATCAAACATAAAAAGTGATGTATAACCATAAACAATGATGTTATGATGGATTTTGTACATAACTAACCACATCCATATCATGCTTCCATGCAAGCCCTGGAAATATTTTCAACTTTCAATCCTAAAGGAATTCAAACAAAATTTACCATTTCCAAATGGTCTTCCTTGTTTATTCTTCTTATACATGAAAGGGAAAATTTACCATAATTGATGTGATTATAGTCTGAGCTACATTCACAATGTATAATAATAAAAATAAGGCATAAAGAAAATCTACTGGTGTGTCAAAACACTCGAGTCAATATAAATTCCTCCCAAACATTGGGGCAATGATAATCCCTTCAATATCTAGGTCACTATACACTAGAGATCACTTGAGAACATTCTTAGAAGTATAAGGCTCAACAATTCAACTAAACTCAACCTGTGTTTTCAGTTATTTTTCACTCGATTGGAACCAAAAACATGAACACGTACTACCCTAATGTTATAAGAGGAAACAAAAAATCTAGAGTATTTTCCATGGGTTTTATACCATTTAAAATCAAGTATATTATTGATCATACAAAATATTTACCTTAGAGTCATGTTTCTAAAATGGATATTAAATTAGATGGAAACATACCAAGCCGTACATCACTGAAGAAAAAGATAGGTCCACATTACCTAAAAAGAAATGTACCATGCCTGAGGCAGTTATAACTTGATGAATTGATCATTTATTGATGCTCCTTCCCATATCAAGGGACAATATTCAATAACCAACCATCTAAAGAAGGTTTTATTTTAAAATTTTAAATTTGTGCGAGGGACAATGACACCTGAATAGAACTAAATGTCAAAAAAGTCATAGTTTTGGCAAAAAATATAAATATATAAGGATTCATACCTTCCATCGGTAGTCCATTATGAAGCAAAAACATCGACCCTATCTATGGGTCACACTAAATTCATTTTACTTGGATCAAAAGATTTTAATTTAATCCATTTATAAGAAAGAATAATCCTGTGGATTAACTCTCATGACTCCATTAAAATTCATATCATGGGAAACATTTAAACTACCCTTATCGGAGGGTTTAAACAATAGAAAGCATTCTTGGTTCCATTTTTTATGTCATTTTAATAATTTAATTAAACCGTTAAACATTTGATAGTATTTTAAACAAGCTCTCATATAACATTTTACAAACAAGATAGATGGTATTAACCAACACCCCAATGTAAAAAATAATAATGTTATATCAAACAACCTCAAAAAACTCTTTTTGACATCTCTTCATACTTAATAAATTTATCAAATAAATGTTTTTTTTTAAATGTTCCAACTGATGAGGGCCCCATTAAACCAACATTGGTTCTTGAAAAACTAACCTAATAGATTATTTTTAACCATAGTATATATAAACACCCTTAATATTTCATCTCTTATAAACATTCCCCCACTAACCTACATGGTTCCAGTAAGAATTTGGAAAGTTAAATATTTAATGTAACTTCTAAACATATCAATTTTCACATTACAACATTTCAAAAAACATCAGGCCTTCACATATGAGACAGGTTTCCATTTCCTAATTCATGACGCACTCATAAACATCATAAAATGAAATTTGGATCCCATTGATCACAACCATTCCACTTAAAATTTTATCTTTAGCATCAGTTTTTCAATGCTACGAATAAACAAGTAACATTTTCCCAGTTATAAGGTGCTCATACACCTTACAACTGAAAACTAGCTCCCATCGTATATAAAACCAACAATTGTGTGGTCCATTAAACCAATTACACATCAAAATATATATATATAGAATATTTTTGTAGGAAGTAACACAGAGTGCATGCTATAACACATAAAAATGGAATATCAACAAAACAAACCAAAAATAGAGGCAACATAGAATATTCTAGCTGAAGAGAAACAACATTATAATCAAACACACGATATTTTTATATAATATGCACGTTAAAAGAAATAAAATTAAGGTAATTACAGTCAAGGTACACAATCATAGTCAATATAAATCCTATAAATGAAACAACATGACATGGAATATGCATTTAATGTTATTCTTTATGTGCTTATAACGATGAATGAATGTCTCCATTCATACAAAACTAGGCCAAGGGAAAAATAGAATAAATCCTCTAAATTGGTAAGTGGAATAAAAATACACCAATCACCCGAGGTGAAATAATATCAACTATGACATCGAAAAATAATCTTAGTCTTGGCCACTTGGTTATATTCCATTGGTTGGGGTGGATTGTCCTAGACACTACCATCTACCAAGAGATCACACATTAACAGTATCATATCTACAGTCCAAAAATATTAATATGAAGAAATATATCCTTTGATTCCACATTGTTACATCTCATCTTGACTGACCACTATACTGATAGCCAAATCGTTCACCACCTGGCCTCATGCACCTCCCCATATTTTCTAGAGGCTACCGACTAGAAGTGAGAGTGTCAATATGGTTTAGTGGGGAGACTATAACCACTTATTCAAAATATCATAGGAGTAAAAAAGATAAATAAACATAGATATTACTGAAATTAGTAATGTAACAAATGAATAAAATGTGGATGCTTCCAGTTTATACAAAGTAGGCATGATAGATGAGGATACATAATATAAATCTGTAAACATACAATATGCTTTACAATACAAGACTAGAGTGATAAAAAGAACTAGGAAACCAAAATGTGATATCTATGAGAATCTTAAGCTACAAATTATTCCTATGATCCTTATATATAGGTACAAGAAATAAAACTCAATCAATATTCCATGGTCCTTAGAACAACATGGTATACTCTCTTACAGATGGTAGTTAAGTAGGGTGTGAGATAACATCTCAGTTGGCTGGAACCCATTTTTTCGATCCTAGTCCATTTTTTTCAATATAAATAAGGTATTTTTTATGTAAACAAATACTATATAAATACAAGTGAAGATTCACATGGCATGTAAAATGCTAAATTAGTGATACATAAAATATATCCCCTTTAGGATACATGCAACATGATGGTCAAGCACTGATAACAAAGAAGCTATAAATAATGAAAAAAATAAATAATATAGCCTTATATTTCTTCCAAAAATGTCATATCACTTTTTAATTGATGTATATCTAATGTAAAAGATCAAACATGGCCATTCCATACAACCATAAGAGTCCAAACATCCATTAATGAGATGTATAAACCCAAGTAGAATTTTCCTCAAGGTCGTTCTGTATGTCATGTAACATAACACGTAGGGCCATGTCCAGTGTTTTGAAATCAAGTAATCATCATTGAGTCCTTTGAGAATCTTGATGGAAACATGGTAAATGGAACTAATTGGAGTCTTCATATCATGTCATATCAGATAGGCCATACACGACTCGATGTAAGCCGGATCCAAGGAATAGAAAGTCCCATGGAAACCCATGGAATCAAGACCCAAAAAGAATACTCAACCCACAGCTTCTATTACTGTGTTAATGATCCTTATATAGTTTTATGTGGTATCTATACAATCATTCAACCATTTAAAATCATTTATTTTCAATACCATATGATTCTGCACACTCATATAAAACCACTTACATATAGTTCATACAATGATTATACCCCCTAATTAGTCCTAATACATAACCAATTACATCTCATGAATATACCTACTCATATATCCTAATTAATATTCAAAATACCCAATGAGTGTACCCAATCATTTTTCATAATTTACAAAATGAAATTTAATGGGTATAACCACTTATATATTATAATTATTTTTTAAATAAAAACAAATATTAGACCCTCTTATTTTTCACAATTAAAACATAACTTCAACAAATTAATGCATTTCATAATAAGATGACATTACGTAAGAAAGAAGGACATCTCCTAACCAGAAATTTGTGTTCTAAATTTCCCATTTATTTTAAACAATCAACATGCTATTGAGGAATATCATCTTAGAAATAAGTAAAAATATTTGATATGGTTTCAAAAAAGCTTACTCAATCTAGTCAAGCCAAGTAACACACCCCTTGGGTGGTTTAAGAATGGTTAATTTAAATTGAAATGAACATGATGGCACTTTGGAAGTGTAATTTCTCCATAAAAATTTATACAGAAAAAATGCATTTCATAATTACAATAGATTCCATGTATCTAACATGAATTATGTCACACTATTTTATTATGCATAGGGAATGAAAAAAAGCATTAATAAAAACTAGTATTATACATTAATCAATAATGATTATCTTGTAAAATAATGGACATCTATTAGAGGAATTTGATTATATAATCATTATTTTTTTCTCTCAATAAAAACATTTATCATTACTAAGAATATAATTCAATTGAATAAATTCAATTCAACCAATATAATTAATCATACAAAAATTAATTCTAAGATTAAAGCAAATGTTATGGGATCTGTCATAAAAAATTAGACCATGTCAAATATATTTACACTCGACATCAATTTTAACTCGATGCTACTCCAAAAATTTATTTCATATACATTATTATATATATACCAATTAATAAAATGTACATATTCTTTTCACCATGAGGGAATATGTATAAAAATGATAAATATATATATACATACATTTGTATGTGAGTGTATGCCTTAAAATATGATCATAACCCCTATAAAAAACTTCCAGGGTCCCTAAATCACTAAAAGACGGAAAAATAATGGTGTGAATGCAAAAAGTGGGGGTAAACCCATTGCTAGTATGATGGGGAAAAACAAAAACAACCTATAACATATCACCATTTTCAGAAAAACCCGAATCTAACACAAAGGAGATTCATGGAGCCTTTCGCATGCTTCGGAACTGGAATAAACACAACAACTAGGGGTAAACCCAACCCTAGGGTATTGGATGAACAAGTAAGGTGAAGAGGAAAACAAAAATATGAATAAATAGTGAAATACGAGGTAGAAGAAGTCATACCATGTTACCTCAATGAAGAATCAACAAGAAACCCAGTGGATTTAATCGACTGAAGAGGGAGCTGGCGAGGGGGTGTCACACGACTCAATGGGGAACCCTAGGGTGGTGCATCCTGATCCACTAGGATGATGAGAGAAAAAATATTATGGTTTAATTATTTTCTTTAAATTTTAATTAAATAATTCAACTTTTATAATATATACTCGACATAGACTTTAGGCTGAAATCTTTAACAAATTATGTCCCAACCATTCACCCTTTACTAGGAACCTGAGGAAGCCCACACGGGCTGACCCCATGGTTTGGAAAATATGTACCAACCATGTAGTGTATAGTACTTATGTACAGTCCCTTTTACACTAACTTTGTGGGCTAATAAATTAGTTTTTCAAACCATGCACAACTTGTGACAAAGCCTTTATCCACCTATAAAAATCCACACAGTTTCCAGCTATGGGTTGCACATTTTATGACAAACCCTACACCCTCTACAGGTCCTTCAAAACAATTCATTCTTGGTATAGAACACATAAAAAGCCTTGAGAAACCCATGAAACTTCTCAATACTTCACCTTAGTTCAAAATCATCAATTTGGTTGGTCCCAATTTCATAACATCATTAAGATGATAAGTTTTAAATTCATTTCTTCTAGTCATTCCCAAAAAATTCAAACACCCATGAAAAACAACCATGTCCAAAAAACTGATTCTACATATTAAATATCTATATATTATAAATTGTTTGGGACATGAAATATTGAAATAGGTAAGAAATATAAGTGCACAAATATTTTTTTAGGTAGAAATGATTAAAGAGTCAGGTTCAATACGTGTTTCCAATATATGAGAGGTAAAAAAATAATTAATGGAATGATGAATTTAATAACCTAATGGGTTTGTTATATAAAGGTGAATGTGGAATGTTGGAAATGATATAAAGAATAACCGATTATGAATTTATTTCAATAACCTAATGGATTAATCAATAATTAATTTTATTTTCTTGTTTTTAAAAACACAATGGATCGGATGATGACCACCATTGTTTCCATTGAAGGTCAATTTCATGAAAAATTAGATTCTAATATTTTTTCCTTAAAGGATATTTAGAGTATGATTTTTACATAGAGAAACCATAAATTTTTATAATAAATGGAAAATATGTTTTATGGTTAGGATCAAAATACCCTTGTACGGGATTAAGAAGGCACTTTAATTATTTAACATGAAATTCTATTCCATCAGGGGGGATTATTTTTTTAAGAATCATGAATTATTTATTCTATAAGAGGGTGTTTGAAAATTGACTTTCATTAATGTTCTACTTTGAAAGTAAAACATTATCATGGATTGTCCAGAGGGAAAAGCTAATGTATTTTAATGTTGCTTTGTATAAATGATTCCATATGTTGGATATTTGTTCCAAAAAGGTTATGTTAGAGACAAATATGAGAAAGGAATTTAGTTGGAATAGATTTTAATATTTCACTCTTCTCTAAAGAATATTCAGTTGAAGTACCACTTCATTTAGATGCTTCTCGAATATGGAATTGTAAATCATCAGATTGTGAGTGGGAGTCCAATTTTTGTGATGCATTCCAAATAATCTAGTAATTAAATGGATTAAAATAAAATATATTATTATAATAAAGTATAAGACTGTTTATTTTTAGAGTTTATGAAAATTATTAAAACATATTAACTGACAAAACACATTTATTTTTCACTTATATTCATTTTTTAATCCAATATGTATGAAATTACATAATCTATAAAAATTATTTAATGAATCACAAAACCTCTTCTCATATGATACCCTTTTAGACATATATTGCATATTAATTTTCTTTAAAAAGGTGAATGAAAACATAAAAAATGGGTCAGAATTTATCCTTACTGAGGGAAAACATCAATGATAACAATAAAAAATCATAAGTCGGCATAATATTAACATATTAGTATTGTAAAAATAAATAAAAAACATACCCAATAAAAAATTAGAACATAAATGATTTTGTAAATATTTTTATAACATAAGATATGAATAAAAGTTGTGGGTTAGTAAACATGTTCCATGAGGGAATACTGTAATTAAGAGAAAAAACATAAAATAATGAAACTTATTTAAAATATGGAACATATATTTTTATAGAGGGAGAAAATTTTATGATCCGCACCATCAGTTCATTTTCAAATAATAAACTATATCATACTCATGAATATCAATCTCATGAGATATAAATTCTTATATAATTTAATGGGTAACGATATGGGACCCAACATATCATCATCCATAATTTTGAGTGCCACTCAATATAAATTACTTATAACATCAAAATGAAACCATTAAAAAATGGGTTTTCTTAACACATTATAAATAATAAGGTGTTTAGGAAAAATTGGTAGAAACAAGATAAAAATTTTTCATAGAGGATGACTAAAAGGGTATAATAAAAAATGAATATAAGATCACATTAAAAAATGATTTACATGGTTTAGGAAATGATCCCTGCATCCATGGAGAGGGAGAAATTTCACTATGATCAGGAGATAAATTATAGAATATAATCAAACTTTCAAGAAAACAGAAAATATAGTTTAAATGATCTTATAAAGATGATAATGGAGATATACCACCAACCTCATAGTATTTCCATTGTTCTACATGGCCAAATCCACCCAAGTTCAAACAACTATTGTGTCTATGGTAACAAGTGTATAGGGCTATAGTGACCAATTTGTTCTTCCAGTCACAAGATATTACACCTCCATATATACGCGCATAAAATATATTTTCATTTCAGGTACTTCTTCATTATTTTTATACTACTATAGTGACCTTTAGTGTCACTGATCAGCTATAATAATTTTTTCATAATTTATACGATTCCGGAACATTTGGGCAATGGGGAATTTTCCCTCATACCCCAAATATAAGGTAATGATTACCCATTCAACCCCCATACACCAAACATTGAAGGTTAAACCAAAATATCTATGATCTAGTGTGTAGTCTAGGCCACTAAAATTCCTCTAAGTATCATCTAAATTGAATGAGATACACTATTTCAACATAAATTTTACATTGAATAAAAATATGTTTTATTCAACGCATTATAAAGAAACACTAAAATGATACTAGATTTTATATGGAATTAGATATGAAAATCATTAATAATTCCATCAATAATCATAACATGATAAACCCAAGTAATATTAATGGGTATCCAATGACATCAAATAACATTCAAATTAAATATCATTCACTTAAGAAAAAAAATCATCTAGTATTTAAACCATAAATATAAATGGTATATGGTCAACTCAATAATGTTACCAAATTAGTCAATGTATTAAATATCGATGAACACCCATCAGTCAAATGAATCATAAATTGGTTACTCGCAATGGGAATAAAAGTGGGATAAAATTTAGGATCAAATATAGTGTATGATTTTAAAATGATGTAAAGGATGGATCATTCCACTACATGGAGGTACTTTTCATATTTCTTCTAGATAAATATATATCATTGGCAAATCTGAAATAAAACCATGATCAAGAATAAAATATGTCAAAATAGAATGAAATAGATAAATAATAATTCTAAGTATTTGTTAAAATACATTTGAAATATGAAATATCCTTGAACATTTAAATTCATATTATAAGATAAATTTATTAAATATATTTAAAAAAATTACATTACAATCTGGGAATATTTAGATATATTTTTTCAAATAATATTCCAAATGGGGGTGGAATAATGTGTTACCCTGGAAAAAATTAAAAGATATCATTTTCAATATATACATTAAATATCTATGTTAAATGTAACTTTCAAAAGTTATTTTCAAAAAGATAATGCAAAACCCCTTGCAAAACATTTACCTTTGAAAATTAATATTCAATATATATCCAATAAAAACCCATTAGAATTTTCGAAAAAAATTGTTGGAGGAGAATATTTTTTAATAACATTGTTTGAAAACCCACATTATAAAAAATGGTTAAATTTTAATTTTTAAAATTTGTAATGAAAATATTATAATTATATAAAAATATTGATTATCATTCCAACAAATACTGTGTGAAATTATCAAAAATGAAAATAAGGATATGAGACAAATAGTGAATTCAGATATGGATGTGTGTTTATGATAGCGTTGTAGATTTAGATGAGAGAAAAAAGTAGTAATATTTGAATTAATTGTTACATAATCCCCAAAAATGATAATATTAAACAAAATTAAATATATGTTAATCATTAAGAAATATTAATGGAGTGGTATATTTAAACTGAATAAGAAATCATTATGTAAAATATAAGCATGTCTTGATAAAATCAAAATTAAGATAAAGAACCCCTTACCTTATTTACCCACTTAGTCGAACGCTCTCTATGGTCCTATATAATAAAAATAAATATCATCATCCCATATTTATTAATAATTTTAATTATACTATTTTTCATAAAATTCATTTATTTTTTAAAAAAAAAATATATTTTATAGTCATTACTGATTTTCAATGTTGATTTGGAACATTATTGATCATTCTGAAATAGTTTGATAATTACATTATTGTTATTCAGTAATCCTTGAATGATCCTCATTCCTTTCCCATTATAATTAGTGCAATGAATGAATTATAATTATTTATAAAATTTATATTTTCTTTCAGTAGAACATAAATATTTGTCCTATAAGATGAAATGGATAATGAACATTTTCTGAGGGTTTTTAACCTGTTTTATATCCAAATTATTGAGTTAAATTTTGATGAGACATTTAAAAATATATATTTATTTTCATATTAATATCATATTATAAAAGTAATTAATTTATAATAAAAATAAATGGTATAATTTCATTTTTTTTCTTTAAGTAGGAGGTAAAACAAGCACAAATATAAACATTTAATTCTCATAGTACATTTTTTTAAATAATTAAACATATGATAATAATTTTTGACCATATCATTAATATATTCCCAAATTTTTCATAACATAACATAATATATATAAAAAATCATATAAATACTTTAAAAAAAATCCAATTTCTATCCATATAAGTATGTGATGAAATGAATAGTAGAAATTGATCATTCCATGGGGGTAGTAGTCCACATGTATGCATGTAAAATGAATTAATTTTTCATATAATGATAAAATGGAATAATATGTCTTATCTTTTTATAATTTAATACATTCCTTCAATATCTTAATTTTAAATTTAATTAATGATTATTATTATCCCTATAATCTTGTGTGGTAAAATGAGACATGTTGTCTTTTCTTGGCAATAGACCGCAAAACACACAATTCATATTTTTTTTTCTCTTAATGTAAATGTGAATTATTGTTAATCTTTTTAAAATAATGATAATAAAATATCATTATAATATTAATAATTATTTTATTATTTGGTATGGTGTAAGGAAATTTTAGGAAAAGGAATTGCTCAAAATGAAATAGATATGATAAGTAGTGGTTCATGAATTATTCCTTGATTCTTGGATTATCTCTATTTTAGTGGGAATTAATCAATTGAGGGACTTTTTTTTGAGAAGACATGAAAATGATTAATGTAAAAATAAGGGTGTATCTTAGGGTATCTAATATTTTGGGTTGAAATAATGGTGTTTTATTGATATAGAACCATATGAGACGTGTTCCATTTTAGAAGTTAAAAGGAGTGGAATTTTGGTAAGTACACAAAACATTTCGATAATGAATAGTCAATCTGAAGGAAAAAATGCCACAAAATAAAGAAATAATTGAGAGAAGAACAGGAAATGTTGATTTGTTCTAGAAAATACTAAATGAAAACATTCTTTTATAATTTTTTCTCTTTACCTATTAGGTTGAACTTTTTTTTACCACTTTCTTTTTCACTAGAGAAAATAGTTTTTCACATAGTTAATTAGTCCTTCATCTCCAAAATCAAATGGCTCGTATTGTATAATATTAATATAAGGACAAAAGAGTTGAAAATTATTTTTTTAATTCCATTTTTTAATACTTTGTAAACAAATTATTTCTAATTAAAAAATATATAATATTTTAAAACCAAATTTTTTAAAAGGATTAACTTTTATTCTAAATGTGAAACATGAATTTATAAATTAAAAAAATTGTTTAATTAAAACAACAATTATAAAATTAATAATTATTCTATGAAAATGATTTCATTAGTTTTCAATTCCAACACATATACTAATAATGTCATAAATGTTATTTTTAAAAATGTTACTTTTCATTATTCAAATACATGTAAATGAATAAAAAATTATCAAAAAAAATGTACTAAGACAATTTCAAAATTATAACTCTAAAAATGAATATAGAGTTATCTAATTTAGATTCAATGATTCGTAAACACAGTTTTTTAATGGAAAAATAAAATATAAAAAATGTATTTTTATTGAGAAATTATAGTTTCGAATATTAAGTGTTAATAATATTTTTTCATATCAATTTATATTATAATGTTTTCATATATTATTCATAAATAATATTATGTTTTATACTTTACAATTTAATCTTAAAAGAAAAAACATTCAATTCTTAATAAATCATTTCATTGAAAAAAATAAACATTACATTATACTTCATAATATTTATAAGTATTTTAAAAATTAATTATATAAATCTTAAAATTTAATTGGACTAGTCTATTGTTTCTTAAATAGTTATAAAAAAATTATAAATAAATCATATTATTTATTAATACTAATATTTTTACATAACTCAAAAATCTATGTATTTAAAATATTTTAATATAATATTTCTTGTTTCATTTAATTTTTCCAGAATACAAGACATGATCCTAATATACCTATCATATATATGACCAACAACCATGTTTTCAATGATCATATTCTATAATATCATATTAAAAATGAAAAAACTGCTGAATGACCATATTTTCAATGACCATATTTCATTTATATATATAGACATACTAAATCATTTGTTAATTCCACTCTCACATCACATGGCACAGTTTTTATTTTATATTATTGTTTTCTCACAATCCATATTATGATATTGGAGATCCATGATATTATATAATTTTCTTGGTTATTGGGGATCTATTGGTCAAAAAATTTTAAAGGAATTTCCTAGTCATTATTATTATATTTTTATATATATTATTTATTTATTCACTTTGAACGGATATATTTTCTATTAGGTGACTATAATCCATGGTGTATAATACATAGTTTTATATGATGTTTTTGTTAGATTTAACTAATGAATGAATAATGTTTTTTATTTAATTCATATATTATTTGACTTATTTTCAAATAAATTGTATTCATTTAAACAAATAAATAATGTTTTGAATTATTAATATATGGTTTATAAAATAATATAATTCCCAAAAGCATCATGTGTTACATTCTATCCATAAAAAAATGGATACTCTCAATTTTATTGTCTCACCACTATTGAAATTATGTGTTCTCTTATTAACATATTCATAATTCTAGATATAGCTTCTAATATGAAATATACCTTACTTAATTAAGTTATACCGAGTTAAATGTATTTCTTCAAACAAAACTGATCATTCATAAAATTTCGCACCCATGTACTCATATAACCCAATCATATATTATACATAACATACCTATCCCAAAAAAGCTTAATCCTCCAAGACAATAATTCATTTTGAGAATATATATTCCTCTAAAAATTAACTCTTTTTTAACAGTCAAATGTATTTATCCCTAGTTTATAAGATAAAAAATAGGTAATAAATACATTAATCCAAAAAATTGGATAGATTCACTAAAAAAAACCATGTATTACATTTACTTGAAATAAATAATTATTTAAAATACTATCTATCTCACTTTTCAAAAAATATTTAAACCATTTATTTCATCACCATAAAATAAATATTATTCATTTAATTATTTCTACCTCAATTACGTCTTTAAATATAAATATCCCAAAAAATAGAAAATTTTAGTAAAATCACTTTTTATTGTTATATATTCCATTAATTATATGTTTCAACACCATTAATGCATGACAACAGAATAATAATCTATATATTATTCACAAAACACATATAGGTTTTTTTATCACACCATAAATCCAATGATAAATATCTCTCACTAATGACAATAGCTATGATAATTAAAAAATAATTTATATTATGGTTAAACCTCAATACTTTTTTAAGAATTTTAAACTCATAATTATTATTATAAATGGGATATACTATGATTCTAAATTTTCTTTGTTTTCAACTTTATTCATCTTTAAGTTATATTTGTTTTAGAATACATAACTTCCATGGATTCACCTTTATGAACTTGTTATAAAAAATTTCTAAAACCAGAATGGTTTTAATAATGTCAAATATAATTTTATAATATGAATAAAAAGGTTATTCTTATGATTTCCTATACATGGATAAATTAATTTTTTTCCTCTGATACTATCATTTCAACTATGTCGTTCATGGTTAATCCTAGAACTCATTTAGTTCAACCTGGGTTGCATCATGGTTTTTATTCAATAATAATTTGTAACCTAATTACATACTCTTATTGGGAAATAAATCATTCATGATGTTTTTTAATGTGAATTTGATAGTACAATTCATATCCCCTGGGATTGACTTTCTAGGTGTACAGTCCGGACTCTATTGTGAATTAATTCATAATTGAGTTAATACACATCACAAACTCTTCGGGATTATTAACCCCATGTACAAGTATTCTAAATCTTACATCCACATTCCATTATCTATAGAGATATTTTTTTCTTTGAACAAAATAACATCCATATTAACATAATTTTTAGGATTTTAATATATATATTGAAATATCCTATAAACTTTTCCATAGTGTTATAAATAAAATTTTATTATCGTAATCATAAAATATAAGATATTATGAAAACTAAAATTAATATTTATATAAAATTTATAAATTAGGATAAAACGTAACATATCAAAATTTTATGACATTTAAACTATCAAATTATCCTTATGGGATAACATCATAATCTCAAATGTTTTCTAATAATATATGATACCGAAAATGATTACCATTACTTAATATTTTGGTAATTTTATGACTTAATGAAAATATATTATTATAATAAATTATCAATACATTTTATGTTTTTATTTTTCATGATTTTTTTTTATAAAATTATTGTTCGATAAATGGACATTTTTTATTCCCCTATAAGAGAAACTACTTAATCGGTAATAATAATTTACCATCTCAAAATCATTCATGTAGAAATATTCCCTTCAAATAACATCTATAATTTTTTCATTTGATAACATAGGTAAATAGAAACATATGAGAGGGGTTATCTAAGAAGCTCTATAAGGGTAAATATTAGAGATATGAATAAAAGGTCATAAGTGAGCATAAGATGGGAAAGTGTAAATTTATAAAAATAAAAAATACAATCATAACTAGAAAATTAATATTCATAAATTGTGACATAAAATAAAACATGAATAAAAATATATTGTCAATAAACATGATATATATGTTCTTAACATTATCACGAGTAAACATATACAACTCTGAAACATCTTTTAAATATTGAAAACATAATTGCATTCAGAATACAATCATAATGAGGCACACCATCACTAGACATGATTTTGAGGAATTAAATCATACTCATGAGATAAAAAAACATAATAGATTATTTGAAGGATGATATAGGACCCCACCCTTGGTAATTTGAATGTAAATGTTATAATATATAGGAGTCATTTATTTCATTTTAAAGAACCCATAGAGATAATTTTTTCCCTAAAACATTTCGTATAATAAATAACCCAATGAAATAGAATGGGTTTCATTCTACACATCATATATAACGAATGGAAATGTAATGTATTTCACATGGGATCACATAAATAAATCATTATTAATTCCAAAAATTATCAAACAATTATTAAACTATGTAAACTAAGTGGTTATAAAAAAATCATGTAAATTTGATAGTAGAAACCATTCAATAATGATAATAAAGCATATATAACTATCACCATATAAATTAATGGTATATAGTTATATTAATAATTTTCCTAACATCTATATGAACACCCATAAATCTAATGAATACAAAATATGGAATTCATAATGAAAAAAAGTTGGGATAAATATTAAAATAATAATTTTAGATGATTAGGAAATAAAATAGAAGTAATGAATTATTCCACCAAAATATATGGATATTATAAAAAAAATTCAGAATGAATATTGACAGTTACATTATAAAAATATATTTGATAATGAATAAGGTATGTGAAAGTAGAATGACATATACGAAAAATGAATTGAATGGGTTGTTTAAATAGAACATCATAAATAATAAATATAATTGATCATTTTAAATCATTTTAAATGTTATATTACTATAATCATTGTAAAAAACTATTTTTTAATTTACCCTAAAAATTTAATGGTAATATTTCAAATAAAATTCTAATGGTTTCATAATGATGTTTTCCCATGGAAAACATTAAAATTGATAATTTTCAATATATTTATAAAATTTTGATATTATGAAAAAAAGATATTTTAAAAAAGGTGACATGAATTTTTTTTAAAATATTTACATTTTAATAAGAAATATGAATAATTAATTATTTATATACCATAATTATTATTGAAATATTTTTAGGGGGAAAGATTTTGAAATACCATTGATTGAAAACCCATTTAATAAAAAGTGTATGAAATTATCTTTTTCAAATAGCATAAATTAAAATATTAAAATATTATAAAATAATCAATATTATATTTCTAAAACATAATTTATAACATTGTTCTAGTGGAATATATGGTTTTTAAATAATTAGCTAAATAATATTTTGATGTTCTCTCATTAACAAATTATAATATTAAGTGAGAGAACAATCATGTATAATTTTTTTAATCAATGTATAATTTTTAAAATTTAGTAAATATAAAATAAATTAATATAGTTATTTTTTGGTTAAAATTTAAAAAAAATTGGTTTTTACAATGAAATTAACATCTTTTATAACAAAAAATATATATCTAATGGAATTCAAATTTGAGATAATGAACCCCTTACCATGTTTCTATAATTTTTCCAATTCATTATAATATCATGTATAAAAAAGATAAATATATTAATAAACTATTATGTACCCTTTTTCATATACATAACCTTCTATAAAAATTGTTTATTATTAATATATTTTTTTATATTAGTTATTTATTATGAATATTCAGGGCCGTGATTTGGAATTCTCTATCGCTTTGAAACATTTTTGAAAAAGTGTTATTTTTTTCATTCCTCTCCAAAATTTTGTGATTAAATGCTCACAATAATTTATATAATTTGGAATTATTTTTAATTATAAATCTTATATTATCATTTTTTTAATAAGTTATTCTTTATCATAGAATATGAAATAGACAATGAACATTTTTCAATGATTTTTAACTTATGAAGTGTGTTTTCTTAATTAGAGATTTTAATATTGATATATAATTCCAAAAAAAATTTATAATTATACATTTTTTTTACCAATAATTATGATTTCATAGTCATTGAAGATATAATTTCATAGAGTTTTAGAAGTAGGTTTTCTAATCAACCATAATAAGAACATGCCATGCTTAATGGATGATTATGAAGTGGTTTAGTTTAAAGAAAAATAAAAAAATATAATAACTATATAATTTTTTTATTAGTTTCAGAAATTATTTTTATAAATATTTTATAAGAATATCTGATTTATATTCAAAAATTACTAAATTTGAACTATATATTTTCTTCTCAGTACACTTTTTTAAATCGATTCAATTAATGATAATCTTATGTTTATTTTTTAATTAATAGTTACTATCATTTTTTCTAGAATAAATTTAATTATATCACAAAAATATTATATATAATCTATACGAATTTTCATTACCATCTATTTATGGAAGTGTTGAAATGAATAGTACAAATCGATCATTCTATGGTGGCAGTACTCCACAAGTATGCATGGATGATGATTTTATATTCCATTAATGGGTGAAAGGATTAATATAGATTATCATTTAAGAATATAAAATATCTTCTAAAAAGTAATTTTGTATATTAAATCATATAATAAGGAAATTATTTTAATGTGGTGATGTAAAGTGATACATGATGTGTCAATGAAGCAGTAGTCCACACCACGAACAATTCATGTTTTCATTTTTATAAATATAAAAGTGATAGAGATTTATTTCTTATTACATCATTAAAATAATATATTGGTATAAAATATATATGAATAATGCCATGAAAGATGGTGTAATGTAATATAACGTTTAAAAATTACACCTAATCAATTTGAGATAAGGATTGTAAGGAACATATAGCATAATTCAACGATTGATTCTTTTTCAATAGGGGTAAATTCACTGTGGGGTGGTACACAGATAATACATGAATGTCATTAGTGCATATACTAGTGAGTAGGATAGGGCTAATTAGTCATTAAGTTGAACTATGGGGGTTTTGGGTGACGGAATGTGAGGATATGAATGCCCCATTTATATGTGGGAAAATGTGGATTTTTTTAAATACACAATCATTTTCAATAATATAAAGTCATAATGATGAAAAATATCTCTATAATTTAGAAATAATATATAGGGGATGATATAATTTTGATAAATACCTCAAACACACAATTAAAACATGTTTTTAATGTTTTTTCCGTATAACTCCAAGGTTACTCATTTTTTACCAATTTGGGATTCACCATGGTAACTAGTTATTACATTGTCAATGTATCCACTGTTTAAAAGAATATAGTATTTAATATTATATAATTTTCAAAAAATGATTCGATATTCTAAATCCATATTTTGATTCAATTTTAGTAAATTGATCAAGGATTATTAAATAAATCTAACTATGTAATTTATTAAAAACTAATTTTTTAAAATCCATAACCTAAAATCAGATATGTCATGTATTGGTAACTAAATTAAAAAACAAATTCAAAATTATATTTCCACTAATGATATAAAAGATTTTCCATATAATAATGTTTTATAAATTAAAAATTCCAAAATATATACTTATAATGTTATTAAATCATGGTATTGTAAAGAAGATGTTTTTCACTATTCACCAAAAAATAAATCTTTGCAAGTTATATAAAAATCTAATCCTAATTTAATTATGAAATTATAAATCGAAATATAAATTGAGTATTATATAATTCACATTCTAGGATTTATAAATTTAGTTTTTAAATAAAAATACCATATATGATGTCAAAAAGATTTTTTTAAAACAAATGATGTTTCAAATAATTTAGTGTTCTTATTATTATTTCATATAAATTTAAAATATTTTTATATATTAGTTGATATATTGTAATATTTATAAAAGGTTTATGGTTAATCTATTAAGATAAAATATTGTACACTTAACAAATTGGTTCTTTGAATGTAATGAAAAATTACCTTTATACTAAATATGCTATAATGATATCATTTAAATTAATTGATTATAATCTAAATTGTAATATTAATACTTCATTGAAAATAAAATTAGTATTTTAATTTTATATATGCATTATCTTATTTTTTTATTAATAATATTTATAAACAACATATGTATATATATATATATCATATTTTAGTATCATATTTTTATTTAATTTAAGCTTACTAGTTCAAAACAACTTCATTATTTCTATTAGTTATATGAAAAAATACTGTATTTTATATGATCATATTTTCAATGGATATTTTTTAAAATATTAGTTTATTACAATTTCTATATTTTCAATGACTATATTTTCAATGGCCTAATTCTCTTCAAATATATATATATATACATCGCTTATTCATTTAAATATCACTTTGTAAGGCAGATTTTTTATTTAAAATTATAAATTTTACAAACTTATTTCCCATTCAATGGATATCATTCTTATTATATATTTTTTTGGAAGTTTTTGATCCTTATGTAAGTATATGGTGTTGTGTATTTTCTAGTTCTGAGGATTTTTTTATATATTGTGTATTTTCCTCTATTGATTTATGTAATTTTAATAGATGTCTTTTCTCTATGGTTAGAAATAATGAAAATATTGAAATAGACATTTATATTCACATTTTTTGTAACATTGCACTTGTTAATGAATAAAGTTCTGTTAGTTTAATATATTTCTTGTATGACTTATTTCCAATTCATTGTAATTTATTTTTAAAAAATAAATTTTTTTTAGAATTATATAAAATTATTTCATAAAACAATATAATTCCTAAAAAACCCTGGTGTTATAAAAAATATAGCATACATGTTCAATAAAGTTAATGTCATGTAATGTTTATATATTTTCTACAACTAAGTGGGTGTTGTATGAAATTGAAGTTAAAATATCATTAATGATACAATAAAATATAATATTTGAATACGATGAAATGATTCAAATGATAGTGATATGGGAGCCAAAATAAATTGTGGTGAATTATAGGAAATAATTATTGAGTTTTGATATTTCATGGATTATACAAAAATATTCCTAGTTTTTTTACTGATGTTTATTATATTCTCTTTAAATTCACATGGCCAAACAGCAGAAAGTTAGTTAGGAGTCAGAAGCTGCAGAAACATCCAGAAGTGTGGATGTGTTATTGAATAAAAAATTAATTTTTTGAAATTGTAAATTCTGTCAATTTAATTATATAAATTACCAACGTTTCAATGTAAATAATAGGATCAAATATAAATATCTGGTGGTGGTCCAACCAACTCTACCAGATGGATACATTGGAAATAATTCTATAAATATATGAATAGTTTCACTTATATTGAATCAGTAATTATTTTAAATTAAACATCTTTTTTTTTACAGTAGATAACCTATATAGTATTAATTTTTTAAAAAGACGTTCCTCATCTATTAGACATTCCTTTTCCCCATTGAGTAAAACTTTTTTTTGAACCGTGTAATCCCTTGTGGTATTTTTTTATTGGTTTAAATACATTTTTATTTCTTCCATATTGGTTGTGTTTTGGGATTTATTCTAGATAGTGTTTTGATAATGCAACATTGGGGTGTGAGGGTTCCCAATTCTCGAGTCATTGTTCTTCTATTTTGGTTTTACACGTATTCTAAATATCTCTATCAAATAATGTGGGTTTTAGATATTTGATTCTCAATGAATATTGATTCTATTGAAAAAGATAATTATTATTGATAAACCACGATCTATATAAAATAATAAAATGATTAAACCATTTAACTCATCAAAAAGATATATTTATATGTGATATTTAAATATTGATTAAATATCATTTGACACATAGATTGTTATGTGAAAAAGCATTGTATGTTCCCATTTTATGAATAATTTTAACTTTTTCCCTATTTTTATAAGTAATGATATCTTACCTAATAATTCAGAACTAAATGTTTCTTGAGATATAATTTCAATTTTTTAAATGATACAAAATTTCATCAACCTATAATGAAATACATTAATGCCATAATTGGAATGTAACAACACATTAAAAATGATCTCTTGAAAGAGGTACATAATAATCACCGAGGTTTAAAATAAAATATTAGGGAATATTTTCATATAAATCACCCAATAATAATTGTAAATTATTTTTATTAAAAACTTTGGCATGATAAATTTAAACATAAATATAATATATAAAAAATTGACAAAATTAATTTTAATAAAAATATATAAAAAATAAACTACTATTATACAAACAATGTATATGATGACTCTATAAAGGCACTGAATACCTCATTTAAAATATAGTAAATGAGATTAATAAAATAAATATTTCAAAAAATGGGAAATATAATATAAGAAAAAAATAAAAATAATGTCCTCCTTATTAGTCGATCTATAAAAACATATAATTTATAAAAAATAAACACCACGAGTCACTATATTTTTCTACCCTTAGAAAAAAATTCCTTCAATCTAGCTATTTCTATCATCAATTAAGGGAGCTTTCCCATTATCCATATCATTTTAATAAATGTATATATGATATTTGAAAATATTATAAATAGATTTTCTGGATAATATTAAATATGATTTTAATAATATCTATATATTGATATCATCAATGTGTGATTAGATTATAAATTTTTTAGTATATGTGATTTGTCCCATATAAATTCCATTGCGTAACAAGGTATAATTTTATACATTAAACAACACAGTAATCTAATTAAAAGTAAATGTATAAAAATAAAAATTTATAACCATTATTTACTAAATAGTATAAAATATTTATAAATTCCAACACAACTAGAAAACATAATGGGGATACCAGAATTTTTACCCATACTTGTATACAATAATGGCTACATCATCCATGGTAAGGTATTAAAACTAATTCATGTGTACTGAATAAATCACTTAATATAGTTGATATTTATACAACATAAGATATATCTCAAAGAGATATGTCATACTCAATCCCACAATATTGTTCAACATATGGATATAAATAAATTATATACCATAATAGTTATGATTCTAAATAAATAGAAAAGATCATGTTTTCAAGTGGCTATGTGAGTCATCATCATGAGAAATAATATAAAATTAATTTTTTCATAATTCATACCTAGGAGTAATTTATTATCACATTTCATGTAGTGAATCCCTGAGTACCATTATCCCTAATTCATTGATAATATATAGTGATAATCCCAACATTTTCTTTAATTACCAAATAAAAATAGTTAAAAAATCATTCAATAAGATCATTTTGGTGAATTTTTCAAAATACATGATTATAAATAATATAGTCTCATTTAACTAATTTAATTCTATATGATTCTCCCCAAACATCCTCAATAATCATATATAAGAATCTTTTATCTAAAAAACATATTCTATTATTATTCTACCCATATTGACCAATCAATAAGTAAAATAAAACAAATTAGTACCGGGAATTTGTACACAATTTTTTGTGAATTTTAATGAAAATTTAACTTATAATTCCTATTTATTTATTTATTTATTAACTTGGGGAATTTTGGCGAAAATATAAAATTAAGATACATTTTGAAAACATTGGGGTAATGATAAATCAATAAATAAATAAAATAATCATTTCATGTCACAGTTTATAATATGAGATAAATAAAGACTATAAACACTAAAAAGATAAAATTCATACTATCCAAGGGGGAAAACAACCAAAATGAATTTCATATGACCCAACTATGGTAAATGGTATTGATTATATTATTGTAACATTATTACTAAAATTAAATAAATGATATAAATTATTTTTTCCCCAAAATGGTAAAAAATTATTTAAATTATGCAATGAATGTGGTAAAAATAAAAATAGGTTATGATTCGTTTTACTATTTGGTGAGTCGATATAGATTCAAATTGTAGAGAATTTTCTATTTTATTTGCAAAATTACAGAGAAAATCATATTTTTCAAAAATTCATTTTGCTTCTAAAATTTGTTTGACATATCCAATGTATGGATTACTTATTTTTATAAATAAATATATTCTTACTTATTTTTATAGTTTCACATCATATAATATATGTCATTTTTTCATTTAATATGACTACTTATATGATTTTATTTCTTAATTTTTAATTTTTCTTTATTTTTGAATAATTTTTCTCTACTTTATTTAATTATATTTATTTCATTCCATTAAAAACGATACTTATTATGATTATTCTACTATTATTGATTAAATATCATTCAATCATAAATGAAAAAATTCACATGATAGATAATTTTCAATTAGTTGAATGATAATAAAATATATTTTAATTAAACTAATTTTTGAATAATTATATTGTTTCAGTATTTTATTGATTTTTTAAATATATATTACCTTTTAATAAGTTTTTAAAAAATATAATTAATAATGAAGGAAATATAAGATGAGATATTGAATTAAATAATTAAAATTGTTTTATAATTAAATTTTTATTTGAAGTTACAAATATTAATTCATTTTATTTGATTTGGTAATTTAATCAATGGAATTAGATAATTTTAAGCAATATGTAGTGATTTGACTATAATAAGATAAATTATAATTGTTAAACCTAAAAAATCTTATTTTATTTAATTTGATGATAAATTATATAAAATATATGTATGCCAAACCATCCAAAAAAATTTTTTTATTTATTTTGTATTCATAAATTGTTTTCGAAATAATTTCATGTCTACTAGTTGTAACTAGAATCAACATAATTTAATGACATTATTCGTTTATAAATATTTGGAACAATGTGATTTGGAAATATGAGTATTCCCGTTGGATTAAAATTATAATTGTACAATACTACTACTTGTTGAATTTTCCAATTTATGAGAGAATATGATATTATTCAAATCTGAGAACCATAAATAAAAATAAATAATATCAATGGTTTCAACATGGTTTTCACCATGTTACTAGAAACGTAATTAAAAAAGGATGTAAGTTTCCTATATTATTAAATCATTTCTACAATAATATATTTTCAGTTATTATTTTTAATCATTTTTTACAGATAAAGTATTACAGTATTTTATATTTTAAGATAAATATCCCTATGTCAGAAACCCATTTGTTTATCAAGGAGTACACAAACCAATTATTCCTTTTTAAAATATTCCCTTTATAAAGTGACATCATTGATGAATAATTGGAATTTATTGAGTGATAATAAATGCTAATAATGAACTATACCAGTCAAGAGATTTAAAATGAAGAGGAAGCTCATCCAATGGGAAGGACAATTATGGACTAAAAAATATTTACCATTGATGGAACTACACTAAATATTTCTTATATACCATGATATGATAATTAAATAAATATTTGTCATGAAATTATATATATTTCTATAAAAATAGGTTAACTAAGTGACATTTAACATATGTTTTTACACATAGACCTAAATGATTTTTTATGAAATAGTAAAAAATATTATAGTAAAAAAAACTATATGATTTTTGAAGGATTAATTTTATTTAAATAAGTGAGTGAAATATTGGTTGAGGTTTCTCATATAATAGTTCCATCACTAGATCGTAAATATTTCCCAAATGGTTTCTTTAAAAATAGTCATACCTATGAATGTAGTGATGTAGTGAAATATAATATAATATTTTTCTAAAACATTGTGGAGTCCAAATTTGAGTTTTATGATAGATTTATGATGATAATGAAATAATATAAATATAATTGATTGGATTTTTACCTAAAAATTAAATGGTTGTATTATGGATTCCATTTCAGTTCATCATTTATGATTAATTTCTTTAATCATTGCCAGTATATTATAACATCCCATGCCCAATGAGCAACCTAAATAGTGTGAATGTTCTCGGTGTAACAGACCTTAGGTGCACATCCCCATATGCTAAATGATTCTGACTACTAGTGCGGGAATAAACATATATTGTGGGGAGACTATAGCCACTAGAATGAAGATATGTTACTGGTGAGTTCATAATAATATAACATTCAATAGAAATAAATGAATAAGAAAACATGAACCAGAATCATTGAGTGGAAGAATATTCAATATCCATAAACAATAAAATGACTATAGTAGCAACTACAGCAGAAAGTAAACAGAACAACATTTTAAACACCACATGTAATTTCCACTAAAATAACCATGGAATGTATCCATATCAGGTCATACAGGTTAATAGCAAAGGGTTCCCATGGCTAAACACCATATATACATATAAAAGTAAGCATGATGATACAGGAAATAAGGCTAAACAAAATTAAAACACCAGCTAGTAATGACCACAAGGCCCATACCAATCGTCATGCCAATGGTACTATGATCCAGCTCCAAAAGCTTATCCATTACCTATATGTAAATTTATACAGTCTACACCCATCCCGAATAACCCATTTAGGGTGTGAGATGAATCTCAATAGGATACCACCCAATGGTTTGTGCCTGTTATAGGTGTTTAAGAAAAAAATCATCTCAATGTATGGTAAACGATATGATGTAATAAATAAACACAACCTCTACTAGTGCTCAGTGGCCACCTTGGAGTGTCACCTGCTTTGGCCAATGTCAGAATCTCAGAAGTAAAGACAGTCCTTAGACCATGTCCCAAGGTACTCCTCTAGTCACAAAGTCCTGGTGAACCCTTAGGTTCCACCTCAATCATATAACCCAGCACTATGTACCCTCTTACACCACATGTATCAAGTACTAACATCCGGAAGGCAAGACAAAACATAAGTAACCAGAACCCATAGACCTCTGTTCGAAAGATAATGTATACTAATGGCATGAAAAATAGAGTAATTATGATGTATATCCTTAAATAATATCTATAGGGACAATATAGTCTTTCCTTAAATAAATATCCAATGGAATATAAATGTCTTCCCTCAATGAAATAACCCAGTAGCCTCATCACTACCATCTGAAGGCCCATCACCTGCCACATGGATTCCTACGAGACACACCCTATACTAATAGTACCCAATCCACAGCTACTCAGATCCTCTACCCACACAAGTGGTCAAAACCACCTCATCATGGAGTCAACCTATGTCCACATGACTCAAGTGGATTTTGGAAATTACGGGTGAGCAGCAGCCACCAAAACAAGAACCCAATCCATACCATCTTTGACAACTCATTTCTATGTGACCATGTCACTCAAATATGATGGCCATTATATCGATGTATCACATTCCATTTCCAACCTGATAGTCACACTTAATCAACCATACACCCACTACACCAATTCACATGGTCAAAACCACCCAATAAAATTTTGGCCTCACCTAACCTGTGATCAACATCACCCAATCCCAATTTCCATGCCATCAAACCTCGGGCCATGCTCTCCATAATATTAAGAGATAAATCATATGTAATCCCAACCATTACATATATATAATCACATTAAAACACTTGTAATCATGTAATTCAATTTTAAGAGTAGAGTTTCACTAACTACCTACTATAACATGAAACACTAAGGTCTGGAATGCCTCTATCAAGCTTAATAAAGCATAGAAAATCCAAACATAAGAATATAAATCTAGATATTTCATTTAAACCAATTTTAGCACCTAGAAAAAATAACCCATTAATAAATGGCCACTCACCCGACCTCCTCAAGAATAAAAGGTAAAGGAGTACCCAACGACATCCCATAAGGTATAACAATCAATTTAACATGCAATAATAGGGTTCTGCTAAAAAACCCACCATTACACTAAAAGATGAAACTCATATATATTGTTTAATAAATAAAATGAAGTATTCACCACCTATATCATACTCGTATGATGTTCCTCATCCATTATGAGCCTCCAATTTGGTTTATAAAATGGTAGATCTATCGAACGGGTATTAACACTCAAAGTCCTATAACATTGTCACGAAACAAAATCATGAAGAAAGTCTCTTGTGGAATTAAGTGCTTACTGGTTGGTTCTAATGGATCTTACAGTGTTTTAATCAAACTTCATAGGAATAATTGGGAAGGAAAAAGAGTCTTGTCCTGTTACTCATGACACTGGGGTGAAGGGATTCTGTCTAGAAATGAAAAATGAGGCTACGAACCGTTTTAATTAAAAACCAAAATACATGACATATAAATGGGACTACACACTATTTATGTGCTTTTACTACACCAAATATGGTTGAAATATTTCCCACTTACATTCCATGTTTTTTTCTACATGACCACACAGTGTGTACTATGTAGTACATGGTGTGTACAAGGTAGTACATATTGTGTACATGGTATTACTTCTCTTCCTCACTGACATACCCACATGCCATATATTCCCATAATACACATGTATACTACTTTTCATATAATTAGGATTACATGGTGTCTAATCTTATGTCATTCTGTGTGACAACTTGATTCCAGTACATGCCCATTTTCACATTTTTTTTCTAAAAAACAACCAAATTAAAAAAAATTGTACCTCAAAAAAAGAATTAGGTTCTCACAATAAATATAAACAATGGTTGTTTCATGATAACTCTCTAATTAGTATTATACAATGGAATTAAATGGAAAAGATACTATATTCCAGGAAGGAGAGGAATTTATTAAATATAATTTATTCTACACATTATAACTCAAGTGGATGTATTGCGACTATTGATAAAATAATTATGTAAAATCCAAAAACTCCATTTCCCACACCCACTTCACAATTATATGAGATTTGTAGAGGGTGAATTACTTTAAATAGTACAGTGACGGAATAGATGTAAATTTACCACTAAACATTAATAATATGATTTAAAAATGTCCTCTACCATAGTTTATAGTTCTACTAATCAATATATTTGATGGAAAAGAAAATTGTGATTTAAAATAAAAATAGTGTGAATATTTTCATCTATAAATATGTCCTCTATTAATATAATTTTAAACAAAAATGAATAATAAAAATTTAAAATCTAAACTACCATATATTCATCAATAAAATCTATCTTTGTATAATATTTAAGAACAAAACTTATGACTATAACACTATCATAAGTATTTTATCCCTACTTGTTTAGAAATATATAATTAAATGTTTAATAATCTTTATAATATTATCATATATTAAATGTAAACTCTTTATAATAATTAAAACATGTTTAGGTAAATATATTCAATATTTTAAATGATACTATGGTTTTCAAATAATTTGAAATCAATTTATTAATGATCAATCGTTTGTTGTTTGATTTTTTTAGTTTTGAGCTCAAGGGTGTGTTGAGAGTGATCCAAACCCAATCACATGAGTATTGGAAACATTTAAATTATCCGGTGAGATATATGGTGATAATGATCTAGTTAAAATTTATGAAAAAAAATAGTATAATGAGTAAATTAATTATATGTGATTTCTGATTGATTATGTTTTTATCGGTGTAGTTGGGTACCATGTTGTGGGGAATGTATGGTTAATATTGGATGATATTGGGTAAGTATGGGTTAATTTTGTAAAAAATGATTCACCCTAAATGAGGTAGTTCTTCCTTAAGTATTACCACATTTTTATGTAGTTATCTATATATTATTTGATATAATGTGCCACCACTTTTACCTGATAAACATTGGATTATATGTTGAATTATTTTCAATCCCCATATGAATAAAATAAATAAATTTATTCATAAAGTACACATAAAATACAGAATGATTCCTTATTTGGGGTCATATGAGGTCCTTGATTATATTTGGTTATGAAAAAAAATTTGTATATTGGAGTGGTATAAACCAAATGGGATAAACATCATAGTTATTTGAATGGTTCTCTTAGTACCCTCTGAGTAGACGATCTGGATAGACTGAAAATGTTTGGAATATGATTATATATTAGAATATTTATATAATTTGGTTTTTATAGGGAAAACTAGGGTTTCTTGTGGATAAATATGGTTATTAATTTATCTATTTATGATTTACTTATTCTTTCTTACCAATGTGGCCAGTTCATCCAGGCAGGAACAATGAAAACATAGAGTAAATCTATTTCATTACATGTTGGGATTTAACCCTAGAGTTTTGAATGAAATAACAAAACCATAATTGTATATTCATACCAAGATGATATATATGGTTTCAAAATCTGATGTCATTGTGTTATATTGAGAATTATGAGAGGATTAGACGAACATGGAAAATCTGATTGTATCATAGCTGAAATACAATGATGGATCTATAATGTGGTCTTGATATTCCACCATAAGAGTTCTAATTTGAGTTTTATATAATTAAAATTACATTTATATATGTTATATTATGGTATAAATGTGTGGGAACTAATCAACATTATTATTATGATATGTAAAGCTTCTACTGTGGTACATGATCTCTTGGGTGTGTGAAATATTATTATTCCATCTTAGGATGCAGGACCTTGGTTGTATTATATATGAATATTTTTGGTGGGATTTAACCCCAGAGTAATAATATATTGTTATGTGTTTTAGGATGGGACATAACCCCAACCCCTAGTAATAATGTCCTAATAAATATTCTATGGCGAGATACATTATCCTTGTTAAAAATGATCTATTAAATGTTTCAGAGTGGGGGTTATCACTTTAGTTAATTATTTTTTAGTAAATATTACAAGCATATAATTTGATCCCTTAGGTGGTGATATTCTAAATAGGTTCTATGGGAAGACATGATTTCTTATGTTGTATGATTCTTTGTGATAATATTATGGGAATTCACTATTCTTACACATGGATCTAATATTTTTCTAGCTTATATACATGTAAAACTTATGGAAGTAGTTATGATTGGTCCAATATGTCACCTTAGAAAATGATGATCAATTTTAATTATTTTATAATTCTCTTACACTTTAGTTTATTGATCAAGGAATATCATACTATTCATACATTATGCATAATTATAATGGTTGTGAAACTAATAATGTTGGCCTATTGTATTTTATAAATATAATGAAAAAGGATTATGAAACATAAATATGAAATATTAATAGGTGAATGTCCATATCATTTTATAATAACACGCATGAGTATTATCAAGGGTTTTTTTCATTGGAGACTTGATGTAAAATATTCTTATTTATTGAAATATCCTGAACCTCTCCAAAAAATGACTTCTTCTCAAAGTAGTCTTCTTAAAAATACCCTACCAAAAACCCTTCCTCATAACATAGGGAAAGGAAAATTTAAACAAAGGTAAGAATATATAATATGTTAGGGTAAACCCAAGGGATTTTAATGATAGCATATGCTTGAAATGAGTATATGGTTTTAAGAACATGTTCCTATCGTTTGAAAACCATACCATTAATATCAAGTATCATTATATTCAGTCATGGAATAATGATTTGTAGTTCAAAATACATTAATCATAATGGAATCAAATAGCATGATCTTGTAGTGTTTAAAATAGAAATAAGATTGTGGAAAAATCCCAATATCTTATCACTCTGAACATGTACAAATATAGACAGGTTAACTAAATTTTTTTATGTAAATGAATTAATTTCCTCATAAAAACATATGTACATGAAAAATAGGTCTATGATTAATATAATTTAAAGGAAAAGTATATCCATTCTCATTCTTATTGACATGACAAATGATTATTCACAAGAAATTTTGAAGTTGAAATTAGGTTCACGAATAACATAATTAACTCAGGGGTTATCTATTTGTACATTATCCACTGGACAGAGATATAGGTCCCAAAATTCACATAAATAAACCATATATATGTGTTACACAATAACATAAACATTCATCATATAAATACTAATTAAATTAAATGGGTTTGATAAACATTTTATCATATCATAATCCCTAGAAACAAGACATGAATAATAAATATTTCATGATTTCTTTATAACATAACTCATAAAAAATAATTGGTTTCATAAAAATATTATCATAAAAAACATAAAATTATAGACAATGAATAATGATTGTATCTATTTATCATATTCAAAGTAATAATTAGGTAACATAAAATTATATCAAATTATATAAAAATTTATTTTTAAATATTACCTAGAATTTTAATTGAGTAAAATATCATTTTCATTAAAAAATATCATAATTTTAAAAAAACATCCCATAAATTGAAGGAAACAATTTAATTTGAAAATAATCATCAATGGTTTTAAGTAATGATATATATCATTTATGGGTCATGAAAGAGAAATATACTAGTCATATTGTACATGTTAAGACAAAGTAACCTTTCATGATTTTAGTAAAACCTAAAATGGAATTGTTTGGAGAAATCCATGAATTTTAATTTTAAAACATTATGTAAAAAATTAAAAATGGGTTAAATTTTTTAAATATTCATTTTTTATTAGTAAAAAAAATTTAAAATATATTTAGAGGCTATAGATATGGAGGAAAAGGGATATTGACTAAAGAGAGAAATAAATTTGGTTTCCCTAAAAATATTACATTAGAACCTTCTATATGTAAAGATATGAAAAATGATGGTAGAATATTTATATTATTAAAAAATTGGATAAATTTAATTCTTCGGTTTTTTGAGAGATAGAAAATAATATTTCATCCTTATAAATATAATCGTAGACACTCCCGATAAATATTGAGACTGTAACATAAAGCCTTTACCAAAATGTTAATGTATGAATCAAATTACTAATGAAAAAAATAACCATATTTGGATATTAAAATACACAAAATTTAAATAATTTGAATTATAAAAGTCATTAATGGTATGAATATAGACAACAAAATATGAAAAATTAGTGAATATTACATCTGTCCCAGGGAAATAAAACTGAGATGATAATCACCTTGCATGATTTTTTAAATTTTAAATATTAATATCTATTAAATAATAAAAATATGTGAAACATTAAATATCATGATATTAATTTAATTAAGGATATAAAAATTCAATGGGGATATATAAAAAACTCATAAAAAACTATTGGTTCATCAGATAACAAATTTCATAAAGAAGACAATTTGAGAAACAAAGACCTTACGACAATTCTAAACATCATTCATACACATTGAATTGTCTATAATAAAAAATAAGATTATTATAAAAAACCTTATATAATAAAATTAAATATTTAATTCAATGTATGGTTTAATTATGAAATTTTATTACATATTTATTAACAATTAATTGTTAAAATCGCATTTAGGGTAATAAATGCTTCATTTTTCATTTATGTTTTAGTTTCGTATTTTTAGTCCATTTAAATAGATCATGTTTAAATCATTTCAATACTTTTATAAATGATTAAAATTTCTTATATATATATTTTATATTTATTTATTGCATTCAATAAATGTTATAAATTGAAAATAAATTACTATGTTCATGGAAACGTTAGGTCTTAGAGACACATGAATGTTGTTTCCATTTTATCATTGGATGGAATGAAGTGAAGGTAAATAAAAAATCACCATTTATAATTGTTATTATTTCATATAGATCAATTATATTTAATATTGTTACCCTATTTCACTTTGATGATATACAAAACTGAAAAATGATTCACATCACTTTGCGAGGCATTAGACCTCTGTACACAAAAGGGACAACATCATATTCCCATAGAATGGAATGTTAGAAGGTAAATATGATACTATATTTATTTTATTACGAATATTTTATGAATATAATATATATATATATATAAATAAATTAAATCTATCTTTATATTATTTTATTATATGTGGTTATGAAAATGAAGTACATAGGTTTCTGAGGCAATAGTCTGCCATACACACAATCAAAAAAATTATTAAACAATTAATGGAAGTGTATATTAACATAGATAATTACATAAACATAATAACAGTTAATTATATTCTATATAATGGTTTTATTATTTTTTAATTATTAGTTTCTGAATGAATGTTGTAATAGAGATGTAAAAAAGAAAGGCCATAGTGAAAAAAAATTACTATGTCCTAGAAAATCCTCCTTTAGATCTCTTATTAAAGACCCTATGATTAGTATTTTAAGAAAACATTAAGATTTATAATGTGTAAAAGGATTTAAAGTGGATAATTTGGAAGTTTTTGGACTATCCAAATTGATTATTAGGTGTGAAGAAGTTAGGGGAGGATATGGAATTTTATAATTATGAAGGACTGTCGTTTGTTTAAATACCAAAAATCTATTAAATAATAGGAGGCTAATATCAAGACATATACCTAAAAATTTGATAAATAATAGAGTGGTAAAATGATATATTCAAAACACATAACCATCATACGAAAATATAGATGTCTTAAAAAATTTATTCCCTTAGACTCTATGTTTTATCACTTTTTGGATTTTATTTGTCACCACGCAAACTAGTATATTTATATTAAATCGGGAAATTTATTATTTAATAATAAGAATAATATTGTAATTATTTTATAATTAATACCATATTAATCTAAATATTAAATCTATGTTTTCATATAACGGTTCTATGTGTGTTGAAAATTAATTTTTACACTTGCATAGGTTACATGAAAAGCTCTATTTTAACATTAATTACTATAATAATTTTTTTTTCAATTATTTATAAAAAAAATAATTGTAAATTATTATAAAATATAATGTATTATGATTCAAAATATTAGGTCTGACTTATAAAAATAAATTCAAGGATGCTATTGAATTTAATATTAAATTATTCCTAGAGACCTGATGGAAAAACTGGTTTTCAATATTATGATTTTCATAAGAATGCAATTTTTTAATATCAGAATTCATATTGAAATTGATTAAAATCAAATAAATTTGGTTAATAAATATTTAAAATGACTAAATGTAATTGAAAACTTTTTTAATTTATATATATTTTAAATTAATTAATATGAAATATATTTTTTAATAAAAATTACTATTTTCTTTCATCCATAGAAATATTTAACATTTTGGAAAATTTTCAAAATTTTACCATAAGATAATTTTGTTATGATTTTTAAAGAAAATAATATAACATTAAAATATAATTTAAATTAAATTTTTTACAATTAGTTATATTAAATTCTAAAAAAATCGTTAAATTTTTTTTTCCAGAAATATATTTTTTTAAAGAATTTGTTGTCTTTAAAAAATTAATTAATTATTAAATAATATATTTTACTGTTTCAAAACAATTATAATTAATTTACAAGTACATAAATTAATATTTATAAAAAAATAATCAACCATTTTATAAGATTCATTATTAAATATGAATATTAAATGTTTATCATGGTTTTCTTATGAATTATTGTTGTTTGTAAAACAAGATATTGTGTGAATTAAATTAATTTGAAAAAATACATGCAACAAAAATGTCATGGTTTTCCATTATACACCTATTTAAATAAATTTTACCCATGATATTTATTGACTCTAATTTAAACAAATGGGAAAGAAATTTCCCTAACATATCTTGAGGATCCCTTGTAGATTCCTCATGTAGGTGGTTTCATCAGAAAACCAATAACATGTGAGTGATCATATTTCATAAAAATTTCTCACTATGATCCAAAATCTAAAACTTTTATACTTATATTAATAAAAATTATCTATTGAAATGAACTATGATTCTAGCATATCTGGTGGATCATGTACATACGTCCGTAGCAAAGGTATATGGAACACATTGTGGACTTGAAATAGTTACTATGGAAGCGTAATGTGATAATAAACCATACAAACTCAATCTTGAATATTTAAAGGTACTATATACCTAGTACTATTATTTAATTCCTTTATGAATTTCATAACCTTATTGAGTGGAGAAATACATAGAAATGCATTCTCATTGTCTTCAAATTCTAGATCATGTCGACCATTAGCATCAGAAATTTTCAATTTTCTTTTTTGTTACTATTAGTTGTTTATGAACGGATCTAACATTATTTTACATTTTATTTTCTATATCTAGTCCAAATAACATTATTTTTATAACATAATCCCATCATTTTAGAGTTATACACATATTTCTATATATTGGTACATAGGGATCCATCTGAAATATTGAGTGGAATCTACTATTGTAAGAAAACATGAATAATGGTAGGTGTTGATTCCAACCACATTTTTAATATATGTAATATTAACATAAAATACCCTCTAGGGTTTTAATTTCTCTCTCTGACTGGATATCTTTCGAGAGATGATAATATGCACTAAAACTCACTTTCGTGTTAATATCTCGGTCAATACATTCCCAGAACAATGTAGTAAAACCTAGACTCTAATTAGATATAATATATTGTGGTACTCCATGAAACCATACCAGTTCATTAATATATATTTTGGAAAAATACTCATGGCTGAAATTATATCTCATAAAAATTAATGTTTCTAACTTTGTAAGATGATTTATTATATCCTATATAGAATTACTCCCTTTATATGTTTTGGGGTGTACGAAGACAAAATTTAGGGTGTTGTTTTGACACTTCCATTATGGTTTTGAAAAGGGTTTTAACATAACCTTAAATTTTTTTCTCATATATTTAATGTTTTGAAATACCAATAAAAATTATACAACATCAATACTATCTCATTAAATTACATCCCACTATAAAAAAAATTCATATCGATAAGAAAATTTATAATTAATGATGAATATAAAATAAATAAGGATGTGATTCCTCTGGCATATCATACTTAAAATATGGTTTAGAAAAAAAACATACACACTTTTCTAAACCTTATCATTTCCATAATAATAAAGGTATTTCTCATGAACATGTCTATACATATTATAACGATTTGTATCATCTATCTCTGATTATTTAATCAATAAATATATATATGATGGAGCACTGATTTGAAAAAATATTTTCTTTATACACATCCTTCAAAATATCTATATACATCCTCTGAAAATAAATATATATTAGATATTTTTTATCGTCATCATTTTTAGGCTGGCACGATCCTTTTAGATGAAATCATTGTCCACCATTTTTTATTTTTTATGTTCATAATTTATTTAGTAGTTATAATCATTAATAAGTTCAATCCATCTTATTTGTTTCATCCTCAACAGTTTATTCATGAATATATACATTAAAAATTATGATTATTATATACATCACTCCTTTCCCCAAAAATATAACTCATACAGATCTATATTGAAAAAAATTATTCCTTCTAACTATAAGTCAGGATTTGGGTAATTTATCTCATAAACATGCAATTTTATTAAGGAATAAGATATCACCATATCATTTTTTAATTATATGTCTATCTATATGATGAAATGTATGTTAGAAAAAAGAATTTAATATTTATTTTTCACAACATTTTAATTTATAATAATAGAATTCCCATTAAATCTCATTGGTAAGTGGTAGGTGTTTCACCCTTATCACAATTTAATTGTTGTTTCTTGCCCCAAGGCCTTACTGAATATGAATGGTTGTCATTCTTACTAAAAATATATTAATATAATTCTTAAATGATACATATAAATATGTTGAACAAACTTATTCATTAAAGGTCTTATAAAACCTAAATGGTGTCAATAATATTATGTTAATGAATAATCATTCCACATAAAATAATACTTCATGTTGAACATTTGGGTTATATATACCTTATTAAAAAATATTATTCAAAAATTTCATTAATTATATTAAATTCACATGACATGTAACATAAAAGTGGTTTTCTAAGGCATGTAACCGATGCTAAATAATAAACTCATAAACACATTATTTTATCCAAAACTGTTATATTGATCCCTCATTAAGACATATATGCTTCCAAAATTATGAAAATCCTCTTTTGTTCCATGATTTCATAAGTAAAATACCACTGGTAAAAATAATTCTACAAAATAATTCAACAATCCATATATATTAAAATGTCTACTCTTTTAAAAAAATGAGTTGGTATGACATAAGTCGTCCATTGGTCTAGGGTCCAACCCCTGTTATAAGGCACTAAGTTAGGTAATTCCAAATTTACGCATAGATAATACATCAAATTACTTTTCAATTCGTTACTCTATAACCTTCATTTTCACATATAAAAAACCATCCACTCCATTTTACATATAATTCAAGGTTCTTCTTCCATCATTTTAATATTTAGGAAGATGAATATTCATTACATTATTTTCATTACCAAACTAACAATCTTAAAATTTTCCCTTCCTCTTATTCGTCATGGAATGAATTTCACCAAATTTTATGTTGTTATTAATATTTCAATAAATTTGATTAGGAATAATCGTAATATATTTCCCTCCAGTCATCATCCAAATTGGTTTCTCATAGTCACAAAATTTTCCATCACATGGATTATTAACACGATTCCTCCCAGTTCTTTCCATTGACTCTAACCAAAAATCATATTTTGAGAAATAATCATTATATTGGAACAACATATAATTATAAAGGATTTCCTATAGGATGTCTACATAATGACACCTAATTTTCAATCATTGACACTTATGTCTTAACCATGGTTATTTAGGGTCATTATTCAAATCCATATTAATGGTTGATAACAAGTATACGAATTTCCAAATTATACCACCCTGGAGTATCAAATCATGTGTGTTTCATGGCTCATTGTCTTGCACAAGGTGATGATTGAGTCCATCTTAATGCTCTATTTTTAGTGTCATTTCCTGAAGGAAAAAATATTCTAGATCCATAGTACCTAGATGGGGATGTTATTAAATAGAAACCATTGTCTATATCCTCCTTCACCAAAATTCCATGATATTTTTTTATACTTTAAATTACCTTTATAAATACCCTTATACATATGCATAAACATATCCTTGGAATATCTCGTTTATTATTCTTCCAAGTTTCTTATGATTAACAAAGCCTCCCAATTATACTTAATAAATAGAACTAGGCTTTTCATATATATATATATATATTACATATTTATCTATGAATATCCATATCATTTAATAAAAACAATCATGAGAATTATAATGGATTAATATTTTGAATAATAGAAACAAAATATTATTGTTATTTGAATGATCTTAACCATATCCCACAAATATATTCCCACATAGTACACTTCATAGAAATTACTGAACTAAAAAAATTCTGCATAAAAATGCAAAAAGAAACATATGAAATGGTGCTCTTATAGACACAATAAGGGTAAAAATGAAGGAAAAAATGATCACATAATCAAAATATAAACATAAGTATATGATAACATTAGGTTAACATTTTGAAACCATACCATGTATATTAAAGATACTAATCATGAATCATTAGATAATTATTGTTATTTCATAAAATAAGAATCATAAAAAAACACATAACCAATGAAATCATAACATAAACATTGTATTGTTTCAAAAAAAAGCTTATAACATTGTGAACAAGTATAAGTAGATACAGGTTCACTCATTAGGTCAAGGTTATGAAATCAGGTCCCTGGAAAAACTTATTAACATGAAAAACAGGTATATTCATAGTAATATGGATATAAAAATTAGTTCCATGAATATTCCAGTAGACATTAGAACATTTCCCTAAATGAAAATTTTACCATGAAATTAAGTTCACATAGAATATATTTAACTCATTAGTTTTCCAGGTTTTCCTAATGCATTGGATGGAGATATGATTCCCACCAATTATATAAAAAAATATTTTTCATGAAATACCATAAATCATTCATCATATTTTAACCGATGAAAATTATATGGTTTCATAAAAAAATTTCATAGAATGAAAATTGGAAAATAAACTGTATCAATAAAGATTTCATCATTTCAACAAGACATAACAGTTTCTAATGAAACATGTTTTCTAAAAATCATTTAATTTAAAATATAAAACATTGACATAATAAATATGGATTGTATCCTTTCATCATGTCATTGTTTACACTTATCTAACATCAAATGTTGTCAATATATATGGAAATGGAATTTTAATCCTAAATTAGATCACTTATTTAAAAAAACATCACTTTCTATTTGAAATAAAATCATTTAATTATGAAAACTTACAAAATATTGAATATATTATTTTATATTAAAATATAATTATAAAATATTAAATTATGATTTATATCATTAGGTATTAAGGATATTGGAAAATAATTCTCTTAACATATTGGATAAAATGAAAATTCCTTTAAAAGTTTTGGTAAGAGAAAAATAGAATTCTTCGATAAATGATTAGAATATTCCATTTAATATTTTGTATGCATTAAAACATGGATAATAAAGTATTTGATCAATAACTTGATAATTATTGAATCCTTATTTAAAATATTATTAGAAAACATGGAAATGGAAAGAAAATGGTTTTCTCTTGAAGAAGAAAATAAATTGGTTTTTATTAAAAATACTTATTCTTACCCCTTTTGTACATAAAAATGTAAAATATAATATAAAAAATTATCTAATAATGAAATAAAACAAGTAAAAAAATATTCATGAATTACTTGAGATATGGATGAAATTATTTCATAATAGAAAGAATAGTCATAAATTTCCCCCAAAAAATTGAGACTGTTACATAAAACAATTACCACTTTTCTGAATATTAAATAATAATCTCCAATAATTAACTTACCATATAAGGATATGTAAATAAAAATAATTTTTACTATATTATTTTTAAAATAAATTACATTGAATAATATATTCCACATAAAAGATACATTTTTTAACATGGCTTATATCCTACAAAATTAAAAGTTAGATTAGAATCCTCTAACAAGATTTTATAACTTATAAATCATATTCCCATGAAATAATTATATTAAATAAAACATTAAATCTAATTAGATTAATTGAATTTATGATAGAACATGGAAAATGGTCAGTATATATAACTCATAGAAGATGATAGGTGAAAAATTGGGTCAATATTCTCTTACCTTATACCTCAATTCTAATGCCCCGACCCCAGTTACCTAGAGTCGGTGCATTATTGGGTAACATTGTCATGATCACAAAAGATCATGTCTCGAAATACCGATTAGTTTAGTAGCCTTGGAAACACTAGATACATTCATAAATTTTACATTACATCATAAAGTGAAAAAATACAATAACATAGTCTCCATAGTCCACACTCATATCCTCTTCTGACTATCCCTGCAGGTCATTCATAAAATACTTCTTCACATCCAGGAGAATATTAAAACATTGAAAGGGGTGAGCTCAGATGATCAGAAAGAATAACAATATTGCAGAAGCTTTCATAAATAAACATTAACATTTAAGGAAATTTATAACTAAAACAAAAGCCTTCTTAAACTTTAACTTCAGAATAATATGGAAAAAATAAAATTAAATAATTCCATTTACTTACTCACATGGATATTTTACTAGTAGAATAATCACATGCAATATCAATAACCACTTTCATAATGACGGAATGCATAATGTCAGGCTATCATAACCATGTAGCCAAGGCCTCGTGACAAGACTACAAATAATATTTTTTCATGGCATCGTTCCATGACACTAGTTTGTCTCATGAGACCTACCGATGCATCGAGGAGCTATAGCAGGCTCCACCCGTCACTTATTAAGTCCAATGCATTCCACATATGAACAGGTTTAAACATATCATAAACCATAACATAATTGTATCACATAAAACATGAATAAAGAAAACATAAGATTTCTACACTTCAATCATAATATATCAATACAACACATTGATATAATAAAAACATTATCAAAACCATTTTCAATACCAACCTAAAACAGAAGTAAAACATGGTATTTATTTTTCTTTTAAAAAAAGTTGTGGCTTATAGTGGAAGCCGAAACTCAAATAATAGTCACGACGGTGGAGAATTCATTGTCACCGCATACGTAAGAAAAAACATTCCTTTTGTTATTTAGTAAAAACACTTCGTATAAAAAGATTCATTTTGAATAAAAGTAAAATTCAAAGGGGTTTATACACCGTATAAATGAAAGTTGTGTATAAAACCAAATATGCCTCAATGAAAGGAGATTGAGAAAAAAACCTTACAAAGATCATTTTTAAAATAAAATAGATCTATTATGTGTATTCACTATCAGTACACATAATGAATGTACAAATACAAGATAGGACATAATAATATCATGACATAATTTGAAAGTAGGAGATTAACCCAAAGAATGGAAATTGGGTTAAGAAATTCCCTTACCTCGTGTCTGACTTGACTCGATCATTCTTTAACCTCCTGAATAATAAACTAGAGTTAATTTATAATTTCTTAAGAACCTTTTTCAAGTTCATTATTCCTTTTATATCACATATTACCATGTTATAAACATTATGTAATTATTTAAGTTAATAACGGTCGTTTTGTCGATCTTTGGTACTTGAGTCAAAAATAAACTTCTTATAGTTACAAGTTGTTTATGTGGTAGAAATCCATTATCTCTGAAATTATATTCATGATGAAGTTATCATATATATCATATATATATAGTATATACATTCATTCATAATATTACGTTACATTTAGAGGTAAGAAATGAAATGCACCATTCATGGAGACGGTTAGCCGTATGTTCGCATGAACGCTACTTTCATTTCTATTTCGTATTTAATGGAATGAAATCATAATGATATAATGGTATATTTTAATTACAGTATAATATCATATATAATACCATTTAATCCATCCTTTATTCATCCCAGATATGGCATTAACGATTCAAATCACTTTGAGGGGCGGTAGTCCGCACTTCCTAAAATGAAATTATCGCGTTTACCTATAATGGAAATCATAAAGGTATGCCATAAATGAGAAATATAGAAGCATAAGGAAAACATAAAAATAATATATATCATATATAAATATAGTGACATCTTAATGGACACCATTATAGGTGTTAAAAGAATATAGAACAATCATCATTTCTTGAGGCAGAAATTCGCCAACCACAGAAACAGTATGTTCTTTAACCATTAGACGAAGGTGTGTGTAAGTGTAAATAAAATACTTCTCATAAAAACATCCTAGTATATTTTAGATACTGATTTTGTTACAAAATAATGAAATAAAAAGAGTTTAAGGGGTTGGAGAATCAAAATAAAACAAAATAACATAAGAGAAGACATTACCTTAAAACCAGGTAACTCTTTTTGATTTGAGCCAAAGGCTTCCTTGGGAATAATTGTGCCCAAATTGAGGCTTCTAGGAGTAATTTAGGGAATTTAAGAGAGTATTTGGGTAGAGGTTGGCCGAGCCAAATTTCTTGAAGGTTTGAATAAGGTGGTAGAGGTGGGGGCCTTTTATAAGAGGAGAGGAGGGGCACTCTTGGAAAGTCATGAAATGTTGCGTTATTATATAATGAGTTTCGGATTTTAAAGGTCCCAAACATATATATTTCGAGGATAAGGTGATAAGAATTCGAAAATATACTCATACAATAGGTTTTTGACAAGTGTAATTCTTATATTTTACATTATCGTTTTATTTTATTTAAATCGTTAATTAATGAGGTAATCGCTGCATCATCATGGTGTCATAAAATATTTAATTTACTTAATGCCTAAAAATTATAAAAATAATATCATGATGTAGGAAATAGTCATTATAATGACCCATACTTTACATACATTGTTAATACTTCAAAATTGATGCACACTTCTTACAACATATGACAAAACCACAAAGGACCGTATAGGTATAGTGTCTTTAGAAACTGGGAAACATAAACAACTGGTTCATAAATCTTCTTCAGTGTATCCCATTTATTTAATCATATCTAGGGTCCCTTTTAGCACATTCTACTTAATATCCATCTTCCTAACCTGGGGAAAAGAAAACATACAAAAAAGGGTGAGCTCAAATCCTCAGCAAGGGCAAATAATGGAAATAAAAATCATATCATATCTTTTTGAAAATCATAAACTTCAAAAGAGATCATAATATCATAACATGGGATAAATCATAGAAGTGAAAATGAGATCCCCATAATCATAAAATAAAACTTGAAACATTGTGGCATGCAAACATAATCATGGAAAATCATTTCTTGTTAGTCATGACTCATTGCCAAGACTATCTTAGCGGACAAAGTCCATTTCTGAACCGAGTTCACTCCTCGTTTCAGTCCTGTATCGCTGAACCGAAATAACCTTCCGTTCCAGCCATGTCTATCTCATGAGATATAAATCTTTACCCAATGCATTGAAGGGAGATATAGGTCCCACCCATCTCATAATGATACCATTCTTATGTGTGCCACAAAATCATAAATCATACATCATTGCATAACCCATGTAATACAAATGGGAATCTTAAACATCATGACATCATAAAACAATTCATATAAGATAAAGGAAGTCATAAAAATAATTCCATCACAACATAATCAAATCAATTTAATAATAGGGATAAAAACATAACCCTTTATTATCTTAGATGTAAAATAATTTTGATAAAACACTTGAACTCCATTCTTGAGGAAAATATCCTTTCTTCTTCAAAAACATTTTTCCTTTCTTAACATGTCATAAAATTTTAAACTAAAATAAGTTGATTAAAAATAAACATGAAAACTTGTAAAGGAAGCTTCTTGGAAATATTGTTTTAAAAATCCATTCATGCCGTATAAGTTAACAAAACATTCTTCTCGTACTTTTGTCGGAAAAGTCAAAAAGTACCTCGTATGAAAAACAACAAAAGATTCCTTTCATATCTTTTACTAAAAACTAATCAAAGGGTAAAATAGTATTTAAAGAATTGTAGGTGAATGGAAATAATATTACATATTGTGGAAACATGGATGTGGATGATAAAATACACCCCAGTAAATACTAAAGTATAAACAATCTTGGATAAAAATGAGATTGTGATATTTCCCTTACCTTAGGTCCGATTTTGCTTTATACGTGTCCGAAGCTCCTGTATAATGGTTTAAATAATGTTATTAACTTATTCCAGAATCATACATATTGATATGATATCATATATGGTCATATTCTTAGCTTCTTATTAGTAATATTTCATTGTTACTTGTTACTCGGGTCTTTATTTCCTTTTGTTCTTATGCGTGTTTTGCGGGATAAATTCTTATTCTTCTTTTAAGGTTATAGATAACTTATATCCAGAATGGTATTAGTGTAACATATATCATATTGATTCATTCAATTAATTTATATAATTACTATGTAATGATGAACATGTAGAACGAGTCGCATCACATCGTGGAGACGGTATTCCGTACGTACGCACGAGCGATGATATTGTTCACATGATCGTGGAATTGTATTTAAGTGTATTTATACTATTTCAGTATCAATATCACTTTATAATAATCATATATAGTTACTCATTACACCATTTTACCCATCCTAGTAAGGTGATGGTGGAAAATAGAGTACACCACGGCGTGGAGACGGTATTCCGTACGTACGCACGCGCGGTGATTTCATTTTTCCGTAGAATGGATAGAAGGTGAATTAGGGTTGTTTCATATTTATAATAAATATCAGTATGTAAGTAATACTGATTTTATAACTTTATCATGAAACAACTAAAGAAGAAGAAGTTGAAGAAGAAAGAAATTGAAAAGATCGGTAATGGATATTACCTCTTCTTTGAAACGCCTCTTTGAATCCTCTACTTAGGGAACTACGATTGGTCTTTGAAGAAGACCAGGACCTCTAGGATTATTCTAGGGAAGTGGAGAAGGGATTTTGGCAGGGTTTGGCCGAGCTTGAGTGCTCAAATTGGTGTGAGGAGGAGGGGGGGAGGTGCCCTTTTATAAGGGAGGAGAGGGGCACCTTAGGAATATCTCAAAATATTATTTTTTATTAAAGTCAAAATCGGTTTATAATGGTTCCAAAGGGTCTTATTTCGAAGGTAAAGTGGGGATGGGTCGAAATCCTATAAACCAATAAGATTTAGACAAGTTTAGGTTATTATTTTAACCTTATAAATTAGATTTAACTCTAAGTTAAATAATTTGACTTTTACCGTGACTTTTTGTTTTCTTACACTATATGGTTAATATACTTACTATAACATCTCAAAAGAACCCCAAGCTGTTTATTATTAATATATATATCCTTATCTAAGTCATTTGGCCGAACCTTATATTTTTATGAATAAAATAACAATTAATAATATAATATTTGATTTAAAAAATATTTTGTGTCAATTTTGACACTATTTGATATATGATTTTTGTGAAAGTCATAACAGAATTATATGTTCAAACCAAGTTGATTAAATAAACTCTAATATATCATAGTAACCTAGAAAAGTAGTGGAATTCATAAAAAGTATTAAATTACATTTATTTGGGCATTTATAACATCAATTATGTTAATATTTCCTTAAAAGGGTAATTACTGCATCATCGTTGTGTCATAAATAAATTAATTTATTTAAAGTCTAAAAATTATAAATAAAATATCATTATGTATAAAAGCTTTTTAGCTTTCTAATGAATATTTATAATCGAATTTATATTATGTATAAACCAATATTAAAAATGTTTTCGTTATTAAACATTGATTTTAACTATTTTAACTATTCATTAAATAAAATAATATTAAATGTCATAATCTAATCTGAGTGGACCTAATTGGTCATATTATATTCATAAGGTTGTTTTTGGTCGAATTAAACTTATCCAATAGAATTAGGACATGTGTTAGGGTAATAGTAATATCATATTTACCCTTAGTTACCCTATTTACTATTAACCGCGGTAAAAAAAGTAAAAAGTTACTATTCAACAAAAAAATATTTTTATCTCATTGAACCACATTTTACTTACTAATATCAACCGTGTCTGTCGGATTTTCGAAATTCCCTTCAAAGAAGCGGTAAAATTACGTTTTATGCAAAATTCAGTTTTTAACCTACCACTTAGTGGTTTCACTATTCATCAAAAATTGAAAGTTTTCAGAAAAATACCAAAATTTCACCCTAGGCTAATTTCGGTATTCCGAATCCAAAAATGAGGTCCATTTTGAAAGATAAAATTTCAAAAAGTGGTTATTACTATTCATAACAGCTATTTTAAATAATATTTTAATAGCATATCATCGTTTAGTGAAACTCGGTATTGCGTACAACGCAAGCTATCAAGGAAGGTCGCGATTGCGTGTAAAGTAATCCAAGATAGTGTGTAGTGAAAGATTCCTTTTATGATATATATATAACAAAAAAACAAAATATTACTCATAAAAATCTCGGGTGTTACATTCTACCCCCCTTAAAAAGAATTTCGACCTCGAAATTCGTCACTTTGTAACAAACAGAAGAAGATACTTCTCCCTCATCATATCCTGAAGCTCCCATGTAGCTTCTTCAAGTTGGTGGTTCCTGCATAAAACTTTCACCAATCGAGTGCTCTTGTTTCGTAGGACTTTTTCGCTACGATCCAGAATCTTTATCGGTTGTTCTTCATAAGAAAGATCTTGCTCCAGCGGTACATCTTTTGAGCTGAGTACATGTGAAGGATCAGGTATGTACTTTCTCAGGAGAGATACATAGAACACATCGTGAACTTGGGAGAGATTTGGTGGAAGCGGCAATCGGTAAGCTACCTTTCCAACACGATCCAGTATTTCGAAAGGACCGATATATCTAGGGCACAACTTCCTCTTCTTTCCAAATCTCATAACCCTCTTCCAGGGAGATATTCGTAAGAACACTTTATCACCGACATCAAACTCTAGGTCTTTTCTTCGGTTGTCGTCATAACTTTTCAGTCGACTCTGATCTGCCCTTATGTGTTGTTGAATAGATCTGACCTTTTCTGCCATTTCATCAACGAGATCATGTCCTAATAGCTTTCTTTCCCCAACTTCATCCCAGCAAGTTGGAGTCCTGCATTTCTTTCCATAGAGAGCTTCATAAGGAGCCATCTGAATACTGGAGTGAAAGCTATTATTAAAAGAAAATTCCACCAAAGGTAGTTGTTGATCCCAACCTCCTTTGAAATCCATAGAGCAAGCTCTCAACATATCTTCTAGGGTTTGAATTGTTCTCGAAGACTGACCATCTGTCTGAGGATGATAAGCAGTGCTGAAACTCAACTCTGTATCCAGAGTATGTTGAAGACTTCTCCAGAACATCGAGGTAAATCTCGGATCCCGATCAGATATAATAGAAAGTGGTACTCCATGAAATCTTACCACTTCCTTTACATATATTTTGGCAAGCTGATCTAGAGAGAAATCCTCTCTAATAGCAATGAAGTGTGCAGACTTTATAGGATGATCAACTATGACCCAGATAGCATTATTGCCTTTGGATGTTTTAGGAAGTCATGTGAAAAAGTCCATAGTGATGTTTTCCCATTTCCATTCGGGTATGGGTAATGGTTGTAACATCCCCTTAGACTTCTGTCTCTCAGCTTTAACTTATTGACAAACCAAGCATCGAGAGACATATTCAGCAACATCTCTTTTCATGCCATCCCACCAGAAGTACTCTTTCAGGTCCCTGTACATCTTCATGCTTCCAGGATGAATAGAGAATGAAGAACTATGAGCCTCATCCAGCAGGTCCTTCTTTAATTCGGGGATGGGAGGAACACAAACCCGATTCTTGAACATTATAATCCCATCACAATCAAGGTTGAATTCAGGAACATTTCTCACCTTCTTTTGTAACTCGACATCTTATTTTTGTTCCTCTTTAATCTTCACATGTATAGATGGTTGATCATTCATTTGAGAAAGATAATATTTTTCCCCTTACATTATAATTCCAAGATCCATCCTATGTAAATCCATAAATATTGGATCTTTTGTGATCCTCATCATGGATAAACTAGCATGGTCTTGTCGACTTAATGCATCTGCCACCTTGTCTGCTTTCCCAGGGTGGTAATGGATTGAGCAGTCATAATCCTTAATCAGCTCCAACCATCTTCTTTGACGCATATTCAGCTCCTTTTGTGTGAAAATATACTTTAAACTTTTATGATCAGTATAAATATCACACCTTTCACCATAAAGGTAATGCCTCCAAATATTTAATGAATATATTACTGCAGCTAACTCCAAATCATGAGTTGGGTAATTTTTCTCATGGATTTTCAACTGTCGTGAGGCATAAGCTATCACCATATCATTTTGCATAAGAACACACCCCAATCCCTTCTTGGATGCATCACTGTAGATCACAAACCTTTCTCCACTACAAGGCAGTGTGAGAACAGGTGCACTATATAACCTTCTTTTCAACTCCTTGAAATTATCTTCACATTCCTCTGTCCAAACGAACTTACCTCCTTTCCGAGTCAACTTGGTGAGTGGATTAGATAATCGTGAAAAATCATTCACAAAATGTCGACAATATCCAGCCAAACCAAGAAAACTTCGGATCTCAGTTACTGTTGTTGGTCTCAACCATCTTTCGATAACCTCTGTTTTTGCTGGATCCATAGATATCCCCTCTTTTGAGATTATGTGACCCAAAAATGCAGCTTTTTGAAGCCAAAATTCACACTTGGTAAATTTGGCATAAAGCTTCTCCTTTCTCAGGGTCATCAATATAATTCTCAAGTGATCATCATGCTCTTCCTTGCTCTTTGAATAGACAAGAATATCGTCCATAAAGACTACAACAAATTGATCAAGCTAGTCTCTAAAGACTCTATTCATTAGATCCATGATGATAGCCGGGGAATTAGTAAGACCAAATGGCATCACTATAAGTTCATAGTGTACATACCTTGTACGGAAAGTCGTCTTTGGTATATCCTCCCTTTTGACCCTTAATTGATGATACCCTGAACGAAGATCAATCTTGGAAAAGTATTGAGCTCCGCGTAGTTGGTCAAATAAGTCATCAATGCGTGGGAGAGGATATTTTTTCTTGATAGGGATCTTGTTAAGTTCTCGATAATCAATGCAGAGTCTCACTGATCCATATTTCTTCTTAACAAATAGAACAGGTGCTCCCCAAGGTGATGCACTAGGGCGTATGAATCCCTTATCAAGATTCTCTTGGAGTTGCTTCTTCAATTCTTGCAACTCAATTGGGGCCATTCTATAAGGTGTTTTTGAAATAGGCAAAGCACCCGGTACGAGTTCTATGGAAAACTAAACTTCACGATTTGGTGGAAGACCTGGTAATTCCTCCAGAAAGACATCATCAAACTCCCGTACGATGGGCATATTCATAATCGTGATTTTCTCACCGACCATTTCGGATAAATAGCCTTCATTTAGTGGAATCAATACCCATAAAATTGAAGAAATTTCCACTGGAAGGTTATGTTCATCCTTGAATTGATAGACGATCATAGATTGATCTGGAATATGAGATGTGACTTCCCTTCTTTGGCAATTTATATGAGCTCCGTATAAAGAAAGCCAATCCATGCCAAGAATCACATCGAAATTCCACTAAAGGAAGGATCACAAGATTTTCAAGAAGCACTTTCCCACAAACGTCAATTGGAGAATAATTATAATCTTTTGATGCGATTGATGTGCCATTAGGTGTTGTCACAGCTAACTCAACATCTAATTGTTGAGGTAATGTGGTGATACCCTTAGAAAATTCTTCAGAAATAAAAGAGTGGGTGGATCCAGAATCAAATAAAACATTTGCTACTTTAGAGTAGATGGTAAGTGTACCTTTCACCACTTCATTATCGTACTCCACATCACTGATAGAAATTGCATGTGACTTTCCTTGGTCTTTTTCCTTAAGAGTTTGTTGACGTCGACCATCATCATCAACCCTTGGATTTGGGCATTGATTGGCATAATGCCCCATCTCCTTGCACTTGAAACATTGAATTGTAGTAGGTTCATTCTGTGTATCCCTTCCTTTGTTTGCATCATTAGACATCTTCTTCCCATTATCGCGACATTCAAATTCCCGATGACCTTCCTTTACACATTTGAAACATTTACTTGTCCCTTTAAGACAACTCCCTCCATGTTTCTTTCCACACTTTGTGCATAAGGGAAATCTCATCTTCTTTTCAGTGTGCTCTTTAGATTTTCCTTTGAATTCCATTTTCCTCTTCTTATTAAACCCATATGAATGATGGGTTACTCCAATCTCCATCTCGACATTGAGAGCACATCGAACGATTTCCTCGTAGCTATTGAAGTCCCTTATGGCTAATGACCTTTGATGACTTGGTTTTAAGCCACTAAAGAATCGATGGATCTTACTCTCATGTTGGATAATAATACCAGAAGGATACCTTGCAAGTCTTGTAAAATTTGCTTCATAGGTACCAACAGATTCATCACCCCTTTGCTTCAGTTCAAGAAACTCTTTCTCCATCTTTGTTCGGAGAATACGAGGGAAGTACTTATTGAAAAATAAGTTCTTGAACTCGTCCCATTCCATGGACTCAATTTCATCCCTTTGCCTCGTATTCTTAATAAGATTCCACCATTGATCAGCATCTCCTTCCAAACGATACACTGCTAGGATGACTTTATCATGTTCAGAACATTGAAGAACTGAAAATATCTTTTTAGTAGTACTAATCCATTGTTCAGCAACTAATGGATCAGTAGACCCACTGAAAGAAGGTGGACGCTGCCTCATGAAGGATTCAACAGAATGTTGCTCCTCCCTTTGCTTGTTTGGAAGTACTGCATGATTTATAGCCTGAGAAAGTTTTGTGTTCATGGCTACAAGATTTTTCATTCCAACTCCCATATCGTTTGGTTGCTCAGGGGGACAATCATTGCATTGCCCATCACATTCCGCATTAACACGGTTCCTTCGGGTTCCAGCCATTGACTAAAACCAAGAAGAATAGTGTGAGAAACACTAATTATAATAGGAAAACCACATAATTCAAGAATAAAATTTTCACGCTTAAGGTCTTATCTTAGGTTATTCATGGCCATTTCTAAAACACTAAGATTGTGTACTATTCTTAGACTTATCCTTAGGGTTCTTACTAAGGCTTTCACATCCTAGTTTCCAAAGGTTGACTATACCTTTCCTCTGATACCAACTATAACTACCCATACTTTACATACATTGTTAATACTTCAAAATTGAAGCACACGTCTTACAACATATGACAAAACCACAAAGGACCGTATAGGTATAGTGTCTTTAGAAACTGGGAAACATAAAAAACTGGTTCATAAATCTTCTACAGTGTCTCCCATTTATTTCATCATATCTAGGGTCCCTTTTAGCATATTCTACTTAATATCCATCTTCTTGACCTGGGGAAAAGAAAACATACAAAAAAGGGTGAGCTCAAATGCTCAGCAAGGGAAAATAAAAAAAATAAAAAACATATCATATCTTTTTGAAAATCATAACCTGCAAAAGAGATCATAATATCTTAACATGGAATAAATCATAAAAGTGAAAATGAGATCCCCATAATCATAACATAAAACTTGAAACCTTGTGGCATGCACACATAATCATGGAAAATCATTTCTTGTTAGTCATGACTCATTGCCAAGACTATCTTAGCGGACAAAGTCCATTTCTGAACCGAGTTCACTCCTCGTTTCAGTCCTATATCACTGAACCGAAATAACCTTCTGTCCCAGCCATGTCTATCTCATGAGATATAAATCTTTACCCAATGCATTGGAGGGAGATATAGGTCCCACCCATCTCATAATGATACCATTCTTATGTGTGCCACAAAATCATAAATCATACATCATTGCATAACCCATGTAATACAAATGGAAATCTTAAACATAATGACATCATAAAACAATTCATATAAGATAAAGAAATTCATAAAAATAATTCCATCACAACATAATCAAATCAATTTAATAATAGGGATAAAAACAGAACCCTTTATTATCTTAGATGGAAAATAATTTTTATAAAACACTTGAACTCCATTCATGAGGAAAATATCCTTTCTTCTTCAAAAACAGTTTTCCTTTCTTAACATGTCATAAAATTTTAAACTAAAATAATTTGATTAAAAAGAAACATGAAAACTTGTAAAGGAAGATTCTTGGAAATAATTTTTAAAAAATCTATTCATGCCGTATAAGTTAACAAACCATTCTTCTCGTACTTTTGTCGGAAAATTCAAAAAGTACCTCGTATGAAAAACAACAAAAGATTCCTTTCATATCTTTTACTAAAAACTCATCAAAGGGTAAAATAGTATTTAAAAAATTGTAGGTTAATGGAAATAATATTTCATATTGAGGAAACATGGATGTGGATGATAAAATACACCCCAGTAAATACTAAAGTATAAACAATCTCGGATAAAAATGAGATTGTGATATTTCCCTTACCTTAGGTCCAATTTTCTTTGTACGTGTCCGAAGCTCTTGTATAATGGTTTAAATAATGTTATTTACTTAGTCCAGAATCATACATATTGATATGATATCATATATGGTCATATTCTTAGCTTATTATTAGTAATATTTCATTGTTACTTGTTACTCGGGTCTTTATTGCCTTTTGTTCTTATGCGTGTTTTGCCGAATAAATTCTTATTATTCTTTTAAGGTTATAGATACCTTATATCCAGAATGGTATTGGTGTAACATATATCATATTTATTAATTCAATTCATTTATATAATTATTATGTAATGATGATCATGTAGAACGAGTCGCATCACATCGAGGAGACGGTATTCCGTACGTATGCACGAGCAATGATATTGTTCCCATTATCGTGGAATTGTATTTAAGTGTATTTATAATATTTCAGTATCAATATCACATTATAATAATCATATATATTTACTCATTACACCATTATACCCATCCTTGTAAGGTGATGGTGGAAAATAGAGTACACCACGGCGTGGAGACGGTATTCCGTACGTACGCACGCGCGGTGATTTCATTTTTCCGTAGGATGGATAGAAGGTGAATTAGGGTTGTTTCATATTTATAATAACATATCAGTATGTAAGTAATACTGATGTTATTACTTTATCATGAAACAACTAAATAATAAGAAGTTGAAGAAGAAAGAAATTGAAAAGATCGGTAATGGATATTACCTCTTCTTTGAAACGCCTCTTTGAATCCTCTACTTAGGGAACTAAGATTGGTCTTTGAAGAAGAACAGGACCTCTAGGATTATTCTAGTGAAGTGGATAAGGGATTTTGGCAGGGGTTGGCCGATCTTGAGTGCTCAAATTGGTGTGAGGAGGAGGGGGAGGAGGTGCCCTTTTATAAGGGAGGAGAGGGGCACCTTAGGAATATCTCAAAATATTATTTTATATTAAAGTCAAAATAGGTTTATAATGGTTCCAAAGGGTCTTATTTCAAAGGTAAAGTGGGTATGGGTCGAATTAATATCATCCAATAAGATTCAGGCAAGTTTAGGTTATTATTTTAACCTTATCAATTAGATTTAACTCTAAGTTAAATAATTTAACTTTTACCGTGACTTTTTGTTTTCTTAAACTATATGGTTAATATACTTACTATAACATGCCAAACGAACCCCAAGTTGTTTAGTATTAATATATATATCCTTATCTAAGTAATTTGGCCAAACCTTAGATTTTTAGGAATAAAATAACAATTAATAATATAATATTTGATTTAAAAACTATTTTGTGTCAATTTTGACACTATTTGATATATGATTTTTGTGAAAGTCATAACTGAATTATATGTTCTAAAAAAGTTGTATAAATCAACACTAATATATCATAGTAACCTAGAAAATTATTGGAATTCATAAAAAGTCTCAAATTACATTTATTTGGGCATTTATAACATCAATTATGTTAACATTTCCTTAAAAGGGTAATTACTGCATCATCGTTGTGTCATAAATAAATTAATTTATATAAAGTCTAAAAATTATAAATAAAATATCATTATGTAGAAAATCGTTTTATCTTTCTAATGAATATTTATAATAGAATTTATATTATGTATAAACTAATATTAAAAATGTTTCAGTTATTAAACTTTGATTTTAACTATTTTAACTATTTATTAAATAAAATAATATTAAATGTCATAATCTAATACAAGTGGACCTAAATGGTCATATTATATTCATAAGGTTGTTTTTTGTCGAATTACACTTATCCAATAGAATTAGGACATGTGTTAGGGTAATAGTAATATCATATTTACCCTTAGTTACCCTATTTACT